>OZ010748.1:18176164-19452682 GCA_963932245.1 Tachinus rufipes | reverse complement strand
TATTGAAACGGCTAATTTCGATTTCGAGGTTTCCTCGACTCATATTCTCACCATAACAGTTGTAGATTTTAACTTTAGCTTGGAATAGTTGCACAATTAACGTAAAAAACTGAGCATTGCAAATCTACGATGAAAAGGTTATCAAGTTTTGGGATTAGACAAAACCACTTACTACCACGTCGCGGGTCACAATGGGGACGTCCTTGATCACGTAGCAATACTAAAGGAAGTCAACTGACACTTTGAGAATAGGGCAATCACCTAAGCTCTAACCACAACTCAGTAATATTGAAATTTGTTGGAAGTGGATCAAAAGAAAGAAACTATAGGTAAAATAATTTCAGTAAATACAGTGCCGTCAAATTGTTTACAGATCTGATGCGCAAAACCACAAAAAATGCTTCTAAAAGCCATCAAAGTTTGCGCAGATATGCCCTTAAGATTATCCTGGGCACAAAAAGTATTGATTTTCAAAAAAAAATCACAGAGAGCGCGTAATTCTCAATAAACTCTACAAGAAAGTCAAAACGGCCATAAGGTTGCACAAAAACTAGTGGCAAACAATTTTGGAATCAACCACAGAGAATAAAAATCTAATGTAGAAGATCTCCAAAGCCTTGCCCAACAGGAATGTCCTTATACCGGTCATCCATGGTGAGAACAGGCTACAACACTCTGTCAAGGGAAAAACCAAAACATTTCTTGACAACTTTGAGCTTATTTTTTTATGACAGAGAACACGAATCTGGAGCATGTCAGAAAAGCCTACCCAGATGTTTCAATTTCTTGGAAAACACTGACGTCAACATTCCGCTGAAAAACATCGTTAGAACATCTCAAATCAGAAAAGTCATGCATAAGGCTTTGATGAAATTTCTAATAGAGCATTAAAATCTTTCTAGCAAAAAACAATAATAGTGCTAACTTACATGGACTATGGAAGCGGTTAATATAAAAAAAACTTGCAAAATACACTTCTCCACCATCAATGAACTTTTTTGTTGCAAGGGTTGTAGAAGCTTTTTTTTATCATTATCAATTGGTAACAATGATGAGCAATACTAACTCATTTCAATTTAAAATTTATTTTTCTGTTAAAATTACGTTATAGAACTTGAAAGCGGCTACCTCGTAATCATAGAAAGTACTCAAAACCAATTTTTTTTAAATAAAATGTTGGTTTTAGCATTGATTTTAAATCATACAGTAATTATAAATTATAGTTTTGTTAATTTAATTTTAATTAATAACTCGAGATTACTAATATTATAATAGAATTTAGTTTAAATAAACTATTTCAGATGTTGCAATAATAAAAAACACAAAACTTATTAAAAATTGATTATATAATGAAGTGATTAGATATGTAAATTATTTTGTCGTTGACATTTAGCATATTCTATAGTATAAAAGACGACAAAACATTTTGAAAACAGTATCTGCAATTATGTTATTAAAAGTAGTTTTGTTGACACTTGTGGCTAAGGCTATGATTGCCACAACTTCTGCTCGTAAGTTTTACAAAATTTTAATTATTTTTTATAAACTAATACCAATAAAAACAAAATTTATATTACATTTATTTTATGTTAATTATTCTTTTAAGGATTTATTTGGTTTCATTATTATAATAACAAAATTAATGCTTTCCAAACTTATTAAGAGATCCTGATAATTGTTGCCAGTATACTAAGCTAGCGCTTTATCACTGAGCTATCTCACTGTTTAGTTAAAACATTTTTATCGTTTTTAGATCCGGTGTGCGCATTGAATTGCAATTCATTCCCATTTACCAACTCCAAGCCAGTTTGTATACTTTTAAAAGATTATACATACAAATTTGTTAAAAGCGATTGTGCGTTTCGCCAATATGAATTATGCGAAGCTCCAAGATTGCCATCTTCAAGTAAGTATTTGTTTTATAATATAAAGTATTTTTTATTTACACATTATTTTAATATTTTTAGAAGGCATACTATCTGCAGTTTATGACTGTGACCAGAGCCTATTTGGCTAATAACAGCAAGATATGTATAATATATTTTTTCTAGAGCAACCTAACCACAAAAAATCAACACCTTCAATAAAATCAACCAGATCAATAGGTACAAAATTTAAACCTCTACTAACAATAATAAATTGTAAGCAATATATCGTAAAAAACTGAATAAAAATAAAATAAATTATGAAATATGTTTTAAATCCTGCTAGGTTAGAAATTCTCTAAAACGTTTAACAATTTGTAACGATCTAATTTTACTCAACCTAAAATACAATCCTAGTTGCAATTGTGTAATTAAATAATTTAAAAGATTTACTTTTCTTTGAATTCAAAAAAGTGGTAAAATTTAGTCTTGCAAAACACAATAGAAATTGAAGCTTTTGTTTCTTGTCAAAAAGTCAAAAGTACCTAGTAGTAGTTATGGTCAGTCTAAAACTTTGCTCTTTTCTATAAATTCAAGTTGGTGAGGAAGGGAAAAAATTTACTTTTGTGGGAATGTTTGGTCTTTCCCAGGTTCTGAGATGTTAATCACTAGTAGGAAAGAGCTAGGTTTAAAAAATCGCATTAGCAGCAATGTTGGTGAAAGCAATTATTGTTTTAAGCAAGAACCATTTAAGATTCTTACTTGATATTTTGTCGGAGCCAAAAGCAGATCGAGTTTTAAGTCTTTTTTTTACTATTTTGTTGCCTTAACCGTAAGAAGCCAACATTTTTTGGTAGGCATTGTATCTTTTGAAGTTGACGGAATGCGGAAAACATAATGCACACTTAAAAGGTGTGTCTTTAGGGTAGGCCACCAAACAAATCCGGGAAATGTGTTATGGTGTGAAGCATCTTTAGCGTGTGCCCTAGTCATTGGCACTTGCAGCATTGTATAATGCCAACAAACTCGTTTTTTTTTTTGTTTAACCAACATCTTTAAACCCAAAAGCTCGATCAAACCCATGATCTTGACGCTTTGTGTTCTTTCGGGAGCTGCACCGAGACCATGCTGAAGCGGTTGTATTCATTGCTAATGCGAATTTAAAATTACTACTATTAACAGTTTACAGAAGGGCTGTAGTCATTGCTAGAAGCAGGAGCTATGCAATACCCTCAGGAGTATTTTGCAAAGACAAAATAGCAATACGATTATTGTTAAAGAACTTAGACAATTTATAAAATGCGTGCTTGTAGTAGGTTGGGTAAAGGATGGAGTTGACGTAAACTTTACCGGTGAAGGCCTAAAATGCTGACGGGAGTAGCCGCTAATAGCTGTTGACCGGCCGCTAAAGACAGCTCAGTTGGCTGAAGGCCCATTAGAACTTTTTTTTAAGGTCTGCTTCTTCCTCTAGACCATGATGTACTCTTCACCATTCTTGTTTCGGTAATAGTATTGAAAAAGGAGATGTTTTTTTGTCGTTGTTAGACATCTGGTTGTTGCTGTTGTCCTCAATAGTGGAAGCTAGATGGTGTGGTAGTAGTTGATTTCTTTTAGCACTATCTTAGTGTCCTAGGTATTTGACGTTGCCCTTTCCAAACTTGCAATGTTACGTTTTAGTTTTTTTGTAAGTTTTCTAAAATTTGGCGGAGATGTTAAATGTGTTTTTTATGATTTTGAAAACAGATTATAATATTATCTAGGTAAACCAAGACAATAGTACCCAAAAACTGATTTAATACTTTGGATATATTTGTCTGAAAAGTAGTTGGCCCGTTATTCTGTCATCTGTCAGTAGACGGTGGTTAAATTAAGCATTTCTAAAGTCCTTTAGCTGCTTTTTTTTTCAATTATTTTGTTGGTAGATTTGTTCAAAAGCTGTTTTCCAATGTGCATGTATCGGAAAATTTGTACTAAAGTTTTGTTCACAAGATTGATTAAGTAATGGTTTTATTGGCTACTTTTGCAATACAACAACTGCGCTCTTGACAGAACTGCAACTTTTAACAACACACGAGTAGCGAGCAAAGAAGTTGAAGTCTGGTTTGCAGCAACCGACCACCTGTGCCAGAAGACCTATTTAGCCAAACATCCCGATGTCACTACCCGTGGCTTTGGGGGCACTGTGAGCTCTGAAACCGAAGGTGTCGTAATCATCAAACACCGCTGCTACCAGCACTTACAAGTCAAGAACCATGTTGACCACAGCTCGACTGTGAACCGAGGCATTCCTACACCATGCAAAGTCACTATCGCAAAGCTCAACCACAAAACAATTGTGGAGAACCCCACTATGGAGAACACGCTCTTGCCAGACATTACAAGCAAAGTTTGCAAACAGATGGATTGGTTCTACGGCTGCATGATGACCACAAACATTGACCAGACTGGCCCCGGCACGCTGGATTATTACCTCTAAGCAGCCATGGATATTCGAGGCCGAATGCATTTGGAAGGTTACTACTGCCACCCGGAGGTGATCAAGAACGTAGATCAATACCTGCTACCAATCAATACCTGCTACCTCGGATCATAGACCAGCACAAGTTGCGCCCAACCTTCAATTACAGGACACATCAAAACAAATCTCTGCCTACCTCGTGCCGCGACTGTGCTGTCAAACAACTGGCCGCCGCGCTGCCGTGTTTAGTGCGCCAAGTTTGCGTACCGGTAGACGCATCAAAAACAATGTCTCAAACCAGTGCTTCTTTAAAAGAAAGACAGCCAGCAAAACCTCCACCGGATCCCAAGAAATAACAATCTCGGACAAACCCCGTGCCGCAAGTAACAGACAGTTACGCCACCGCAACACCCAGACTCATAGTGACTTCCGTAGTAAACATTTTTTAATTTTTGAACTACTTCCGTCCTTCTACAATAGTGATCATCAACCGGATCTCTAGTGCGAGCTTGGATAACGCAAACCCCGAATCTGAATCTCCTGAAGTGTTTTTTTTTTGTTAGGCGTAGATGGAGAATTTTCTGAAGACTTTGCTCCCAGGCCTTTTTCTGTCTGAAACCTTCGACAATGTGGTCCACCACTCGGTTGAATTGATGTACGCTCGAGTGTCCCCATCTGAACCCATGTTGATGGGAGAGGAGAAGATTGTTCATATCCGTGTGCTCTTGAATGGTATCTAAGATCACCCTTTCTATGACCTTGCTTAAGGTGCATAGTAGGCTTATAGGGATAATTTTGGGGAAACAATCTGTTTTTTCCAACTTTAGCAATGTTTACCACGTGCGAGCCTTTCCAGGCTGACGGAAAATGCCCAGTGCGAAGAAAAGCATTTGCAATATTGGTTAGAGCCATAATTGCTTTGTGAGAGCACAATTTAAGAGCTTTGTTAGATATTTTATCTGGGCCTGAAGCAGAACGGGATTTGAATCTTTTAATGATTTCTCTGATTCGAGAAGATGTAACGCTATCAAGTGTAGTGTCATTGTCAGCAATTTTCAGAAAGTCTTTGACTTTTGTGCAAACCCTTTCGATGTTGGTAAAGTCCGTGGGCATAGCGTTGGTTGTGTAGAGAGCAGTGAGGTTGTTGTTCTGGGGTTGCATGTTGGCTCGGTGTGACTATGTCGTTTCTGATGCTGTCGATGCTTGTTGAACACTGAAGTTTTAGGCTTGAAAGTTTTACCTTTATACCCCCTGCTTCTGTTCCTATTGGTCGTCGATGATCCGCCCATAAAGCGGCATCAGTTTTTGTTTGCAGTACCGCAGATCCTGAGACCAGTCAAGGAGTCAAGAGTCAATTTTGAGCGCCGACGAACGAAGCCCATTGTCTGGAACAACTGAAACTCCGTCCGACCGTCACTACCTTCCATTCCGGCAGCTCCTCAAACGGCAACCACGGCGAAGGGGTCTTGAGACAGAAAATTCCGTCTACGACTTACTCTACCGCCGCCGGCTCGCCTACGACAACCCAACGACACACCATGATCCATATTTGGCATCCAACAACTGCACAGAGGCTTGCCTCTATTCCCACGGCATTGCACTCCCGCCAACGGGAAAAATTCAGTACAGCCACTGTGGGTAGCTTTACGCTTCCTCACGTCGTACAACACAATCATTATCACCTAAGCCCTCCAGGGGACCGCACTCTGTGTGAGTGCGTCAAGGGTGATAGCGCACTGTGTGTGCGCGTTCGTGTGAAGGGTACTCTGGGTGAGTACGAAGTGTGGGCCTTCTGAGTGAAGGCGTCCGTCGAACAATACACTTTATGAGTTTCAGAACATCAGCTATGCCAACATTAACCCCAGAAAACCGGCCGTCTCCTACACTTCCATGGAAGAGACGCCGGTGACACATTTACTATAATGACTATATCTACTACAGATGTCTTTCCGATTCAAATTTACCGCATAACTTAAATTACGCTGCACTTGATCATCTTGGAACGGATAATTATTTTTATCAGAACGCACAGAAGTTGATTTTTTTTCAGATTTAAAAGAATAGAAAAAGGTCTGATTTTAGCAAAAACTTTTTTTCAATTTGCTTACTATATAAGGTTATTAACAAATTTGCGCTTGCTTTCCAATGTTGCGACCCTTGTTGCATTCTTTTACTCACTAAATAAAATCATTAAAACATTTGTTTGCGTGATCATTTAAAAACAAATATTTCACTTTACAATTCACGCATATTTGTGACTACAAACTTACCAAATTTTCCAATTGTACTGACGTGTTAATAAAATTTTTTTTTTTGAATTATTGGTTCCTGCGGTGCGCCAGGCTAAGATGAAGACCAAGACTAGCCTACAGAAATGTCGATTCCTTTTTGCGCTTCTTCCTTTACGTAATTTCGTAATTCCTCATATTGCGCAAGGGCGGTTTGTAAAAGAATACCGCTATGTTTCTTCAAACTTTCGTCGTTTTTTTTACAAATTTAAACAGATGATAAAAAAGTAGCAGCCTGTATTCGCAAGCTTTAATCACTTATAGAAATTTTTGGAATCTGAAGCAAAAGAAGAAGACTTACCGATAGAGTTGGCATTGGTAAAGTTGATTATGAACCAAAGTGGTTCAAAGTCTACCTTAACTCCTCCTTGCAAACCAGCTTCTGTGCCTGATTCTGAAAAAAAAAGATGGTATTTTAGAGGTCGACACTTCTCGACAAATGGGATCTCAAATTTTGTGATGAATCAAACAAAAACGTGAATGAGTTTCTAGAAAAAGTAGATAAGTTTCAAACATTGCAAGGCGTAAGTAAAGTAGTTCTGTATTACAACGTTACCGAGCTACTAGACAGCAAGGCTCTGTTGTGGTACTGGTTAAATTGGGCGGCTGGAAAAGAAAGTTGTGGTCGCAAATTATATCCCAAATTTAAAGCAAGGATAAACCTATTAGAACATAATAAAAAGTGGTCCATTTAATAGTCCCTTTTTAAAAATTAAAAAAATATTGTTGGTTAATTTCAAAGAGCAAACATTCGCATTATTTATGAAACACGATTTTATTCATGTGGCTACCTCGGCTGGCTTTGCAGTAGCGCATCCTGTTAACCCAGTTTTCCAAAACTTACAAATAGCTTGCTCAATATTTGCCTTAAGGGCCTGAATCGTTAATAGATTGTTCCCATAACATTGGTTTTTTACGGCACCTCACAAAAAAGGCTAACGGCGTCAAATCGTAGCTGCGAATTGGCCAATTGACATTGCCGAGACGGCTGATAACATGATTATTTAACTAGGTAAGCAAAATATTGATTGTGGCAAACTAAAGATTGTCCAAGTCCATGTCTTTAATTTCCGGCCACAAAAGTTGTTTATCATGTCTCTGTAGCGCTCACCGTTGATCAAAATTGCGTTTCCAGTAACATTTTCAAAGAAAAATAGGCAAATGAAGTCACCGCTCCAAAATCCGCACCAAACTGTTACTCTCTGAGAATGCATTGGCTTCTCGACAATCACGTGCGGGTTTTCCAATCCCCAGATGCAACAGTTTTGCTTGTTAACATAGTCGCCGAAATGAAAATGCGTTTTGACAGAAAAGATGATTTTTCGATCAAAATTGTTGTCCATTTTGAGCTGCTCTAAGGCCCAAACTAAAAAGCGATAACAAACCGGATAGTCGTGTGCTTTTAATTGCTGAGTTAATTGGTAAATGCAAAATTTGCATCAAGCTGGTGCGTAAAATGTTAAAGTGTCGATGTTTTAGGACTGAGTTGCACACTCTCGGCTACGGCAGCCACAATCTCGTCAGTGCGATTGTACGACGGCGGAGACCGTGTGTGTTGGCCAATAGCACGCCAGTCTCACAAACTTTTTGAACAAGCTTATTATTTTGGCATTTTTTTAATAAACGCACTGTTTGGTTTACACAACATTGACTTTGGAAATAAGTTTGCAATATTTCCAACGTTGTTCAAGCGTAAAGTAATTCATTTTGTTCCGCAGAGATATGATACTGACTTTCTGTTAAGATTTTCTACGGGAAAAACCTGTCACTGTCAAAACAACAAATAATTAAAAAAAATACCACTAGATATACTACCATTTATATAGTTTACACGCACAACTTATTTAATAAGTTGACATGTTTGGTTTCTAAAGAGATAAAACTACGAACAGTCACTACAAACTTGCTTCCATTTTATAAACATTTCCTGGCGCATACGGAGGTAAAAACAGAGGATGATCTTCTCAACTTAAAAAAACATAACAAGAAAAATCAAAGGAAAGATATTTTAATTTGTTTCAACTAGTTATGAGCGAAGGACGGCGTGTGTCAGCGCCTTCTGTGAGATCAAGCAAATTTGTTAGACTTACGTGATTGCTTAGATAGTGCTGAAGGCATCTGACGAGAAAAGCCGGCTAATAGCCTGTTAATAGAAATAACTGAAGACTTACTCGTTTTCTTCTTTGATTTTAGCCAGAATAATTCCTTTTTCTGAAAGCAAGAAATTGTAATGGGCGCCGATATTATTGTCCTAATGGAAAACCATTTCCTTTTTCTTGCTGAACGCTATACCCTAAGCTAAAAAGCTTTTTTACCGTTTTATGTAAATCTTAGTTTCAGACAAAAACAAAAACACGGTAGAATTGATAAAGCTAATAGATAAAATAAACCTTTTTAATTTGATGTATAGCACTGGCATAATACCAGACTAGTGGCTTCTGTCTACCTTTACTAAGCTTCCCAAAAAAGAAACTGTTATGACCATCAAACAATATTCTTGATGAGGAGTAACTTACTTAAGATGTTTCTTAAAATAATACATAACATAGTCTACCAAAAGCTAGAAACCCATATCAATGACACACAGATAGGATTTAAGAAAGGATTGACGAAACATTATTTGCTTTTAGTACTAACCCAAAGATGCTTTAATATAAACCAAGAAATTCATGATTGTTTTATAGATTATTTTCTAACTATTATTTGACTAAAAGACTTCGACATATTATAGTTCAATTCTTTCTAAATGTTCTGGTAAAAAACTAAATCGATTATCAAATTGTTTGTAGAAGCAGCGATGAAGCCAAAGTTGCCGTTTTTGTTAAAATACTACAAATCAATGTAGCGGTCGGTATGCTTTAACTTAGTAATGTTACTTTTAGTAAAATCACTACTATTTTTAAAATTTCACAAAATATAAAAAAAATAAAATTGAAATATATTTTTAAATGTTATCGTTAAAACTTTGCCAATAATTGGCACAATTATTGTGCCGGCTTTAGTAGATATAAAAAAATGCATGAATTAATTGTCCTAAAAAGTGCAAGTTATGGACAAAACAAACAAATAATAATATAGAAAAAGTGAAATATGTGTGAAGAAGCTATAAAAAAACCTAAAAAATTTGCCAAAGAAATGATAAGAGAAGAACAATAAGATAAAGGACTGATATGAGATGGAAGAAATAATATTATTAGTGATTTTAATTTATGTTTTGGTGCATGATTGGCCAAAAAGCTACTATTTTAATATTAAATAAAAATAAATGTACTGTTGTTCATGGAATTCATTGTGCTTTTGCTGTAAACAATATGTTTCAACCTTGAAATAAATAAAACATTTGAATACTTTATTGTAGTTGTGAGTGTCACATATTCGTATTAATCAATACAATAATGTTTATTTATTTATTTACTAGTCAACGAAAGCTATTACAAAATATGTATATATTTACAATTTAAAAAACATAAATTAAACAATATAAAAAAGTCACGTATGGGTGACAAGTACACGTCGCAGGGTATTAAAAGAATCTTAAAAAAAATTCACTTTAACTTCGTTAGAGTTACGCTTGACAAATCCTAAAAGTTGATAAGCTTTAGCCACAACAGTATCGATATGTAGTGTAAATGAAAGGCTTCAATCAAACGTAATGTCTAAATCACAAATAGTGTTAACTCTTAACAACATTACATTTATAAGAAAGTAACCATATATTACAGTAGACTGACGTCTAGAAAATGTCATCACTTTGCATTTATTTAAATTAAGTAATAAGTTATTAGTCTGACACCAAATAGAAAAAATCTGTACTTCTTTATTAAGTAGTACAGCATCATCTAAAGCGGGGGTGGCCAACCCGCGGCCCACGGGCCGCATGCGAAATTAAAAATTATGAGAAAAAAAATTCTTTGATTTTAAAATAATATTCTTGCGCATATATGACAGATATATTTATGAGTTTACAATTATGAGCTCGCAGAATAATTAAATTGAAACTTAATTTTTCAAGGGATTTTCTTTTGTCCGATGCCCGTTTGCCACTCTTTCTTATTATCCCACAGTCTTTCTACTAGGATTTTTGCAGTCATTGCCGTTTTAATTCTCTGGATCCATCTTTTCTTTGGTCTTCCTTTTTTCTTCTTTGTTGTGGCACCCATTTCATCGCTTGCCTAGGAAGTCTATTTACGTTCATTCTTTTAACATGTCCATACCATATTAATTGTCGTTTTTCTAAATCATCATAAGCACTCCCTTCTATTCCCATACGCTGTTTAATAATCTCATTCCTAATTCTTTCTATTCTTGATGTTCTTTTCGATCTTCTTAAGGCGTCCATCTGTACGGTTCCTATTTTCATTTTTTTGGCATGTGTTATTTTAGTTTTTATGTCTTTTTTGTCAGATCCGGTATTGTCAAATATTGTGCTCAGGTATTTATATTCATTACATGCCGCCATCTCTTCGTTATTTTCTAAGATTAATTTTCTCGAATTTCCTCCCACACATAAATATTTTGTTTTCTGTGTATTCATTGTTAGCCCCCATTTTTTGTATTCTTCTTTTTTTATTGTCCGTTAATGCAAAAAAATCCCCTGAAAAATTAAGTTATAAGTTAATTGCATATAGGATATTGGTAGAAATTTAGAATAAATTGAAAATCTTGGAACATTTAATCTAATATAACAGGTTCTATGTTTCACTCTTAAGTTACCTTAGTAATGCAGCAACCATCCCTTGATATGCACGCAAAGCTGGCAGACACACAGTTTTAGAATAATAGTAAACACAATAATAATAACTTATTATGTTTCAATTCTTCACTCCAAAAAAATGTCTATAGTAGGTCCAAATCTAATATACAGAGTGTTAGGTAAAGATGCGGCAAAAACTCAAAGGGTTATTTCTTGGCTAATCTAAAAATATTTTGCCCTGTGATGATTTCTGAAAAAACTCTTTTGTTTCGAAGATACAAGGTAAACAAAGTTATAAAAAAATTGTTTGACGTGTCTTTAATAGTTGAATGAATTCCTCTACCATAAATCACTTTACGAATATATACGAACGCCAAAATGACTGACACGCATTTCATGTATAAATTTTCTGATGGCAATTCATTACAAGCTAGACGATTGTACATTGAACGGTTTCTTGGCCGTAATATCTCCGACAGAAAATTTTTCATAAACTTTTATCGACGTCTTCGTGAAACATTGAAACAAAATGGAGGACTAGGAAAATTAATGACAGTAACTGGAACAGAATGTGCTGGACATGATAGAGGAAGATAATAGTAGTTCTACGTAAAAATTGTCAATACTTTGAATGTAAGTCATTAGACAGTATGGAAATTTTTTAAGGGCAATTTGTTGTATCTATATCACATTCATTGTGTTTAGGCACTACTACCTGTTTCCTTCACATATTGCATTATGTCAATGGCATTTGCAAACATTAGTTCTAATACCTCAATTCCTGACACATATTCTTTTCACCAATGAAGCCAGTTTCTCAAGAAATGCAATAAAAAATGTTCATAACAGCCATATGTGAGCAGATAAAAAATCCGCATCAGATATGTGAAGATTGTTTTTAACATCAGTTCTCCTTGATTGTTTGAGTTGGAATTGTGAGTGACAGTAGACTCAACGGCGAAGTGTATCGCAACTTTTTAGAACACATGCTACCTCAGTTTCTGGATGATGTACCATTGGCAACAAGAATCGCAATATGGTTTATGCACAATAGTGCACCACCACATTTTAGTTTGGTTGCTCGTGATTATTTGACAGCAACATAAAGATATTGCTGGATTGGTTGAGGTAGGCCACACGAGTGGCCTGCTCAATCCCCAAACCTAAACCCTTAGATTATTTTTTATGCGGCTATCTGAAGTCATTAGTTATAATTTTATATGCGGCCCACGGAGTTGTGATGCATTTTCAAAGTGGCCCGCAAGATCATTTGTGTTGGCCACCCCAGATCTACAGATTGAATTTTCATAAAGATTTTTATATCGTCCGCAAATAATAAACAACGCTTATTTGAAAAACAGTGTACCACATCATTGATAAATATAGTGAACAGTAAAGGTCCAAGATGTGACCCCTGTGGAACACCCGACGTAACATCAATATTACGAGAAACGCACTGACCAATGCGCACAAATTGAGATCTCTTAGATAAATAGGATTGAATCCACAGTAACAGTGCCATTAACTCCAATACCACGTAGTTTCATAATTAGTATCTTGTGGTCAACGGTATCAAAAGTTTTTGAAAAGTCAGTGTAAACTGAATCTACCTGGAATCTGTTTTCGAGCGCATCTATTATATAAGATTCATAAAACAAAAAGTTGGAAGATGTTGGTTTGCCAGTTCAAAAACCGTGTTGATTGAGAGCAATTTCAGATTGCAGAATGGCAGTCAATTGACAAGTAACTAACTTTTCAAAAACTTTTGGAATAACTGATAAAATATATAAGGTCTATAGTTTGTTACATCATTTATAGCACCAAACTTATGAATCGGAGTGACATAAGCTTGTTTCCAGCAAGTAGGAAAAGTACCCATAACCAGAGATAAGTTTAATAAAAGTCATAAGGGCCGACAAAGGGCAAACGCACATTTGTTGAGAAAGAAAGCCGTTAATCTATCAGGCCCTGGACAGTTATTGGGTTTTAATAGTGATAGTTCGTTGACAACTTCAGATATTTTTAAAACAAGATGCAATTCATTTATATGGGTAGGAACAGATGGTGGAGAATATGTGCTGTGTGGACTCATAGATGCCGTCAGCGGACTGTAAACTGACCCAAAAAAATCAGCAAAAATATTTACAATGCCATTAGTAGTGTCAATTTGAGAATTACCATTTGTGAAAGTAGATGGTATTTGATTACTGCTACGTTTAGATTTGACGTGCCCCCAAAAAGCTTTAGGATTAGATTTAATCGAATCTTCCACTTTCTTAATGTGATTGGAATAACACGTATTAGCCAATTGCTTACACTTATCACGTATTGAACTAAATTTGTGGTAGTCAGCTGCTGATCTAGACAGCACATATGCTTTGTGCAACTTTTTTTTTTAAACACAAAGTCTTTTTGCTCTTTTGTAAACCATATTGGAAATTTATAGGTTTTTTTATAACACTTATTTATTTTGGGCATATAATGGTCAATTGTGTCAAAAAGTAATAAATAAAAACGATGACATGCTTCGTCAATATTACAATCGACAAACATGTTATCCCACCTGATGTTAAAAAAAACATCATTTAAGGAAACATAATCAGCATCTTTGAAATTATATTGCATCACGTTATCTTCTCCACACCATACGATGTCAGGTGTATCCTGTAAAGAGTCAAGTTTTAAAACTACATCTGAAGCAGGATGTTGAAGATCGCATGGTACAATAGGAAACAGCAATTCTGTATGGCTCAAGTTTGAAGAAAATGCCAAAGGCGCAAACAATAAATCTAGCCAAACCAAATTTATGTTTAGTATGTAGTTCAATTGATGCGAATTAATATACCCAAACGTGTTAACAACTAAAGTACCTTTAGGACAAGTGGATTCCGTTCTTACATCAAATTCATCAATAATCCACAACGTTTGTGGCAAGTTGTTTTTCTTCTTCTTCTGGTTCCTATTCGTTCCGGACGTTGGCAATCATGTTCGCTATCATCACCTTGTTGGCTGCAGCTCTGAAAAGTTGCGTGGTGGTCATTGAGAACCAAGTTCTTAAGTTCTTAAGCCAGAATATTCGCTTATTATCATAACTTGGTTTTCCTCGCGTTGATATCGAGTCCGTATTTTTGGCTACTTGTTGTTATTTTGTCTATGAGTTCTTGTAGACCTTCTAGAGTGTCGGCAAAGACTACTGTGTCATCCGCGTATCGAATGTTGTTCAGTTTTTCTCCGTTTATTGAGATTCCCGCTTCGATGTCTTCTAAGGCTTCGTTGAATATTTGTTCTGCGTATAGGTTGAAAAGCAAGGACGATAGCACGCACCTTTGCTTTACGCCTCGAAGAATCCTGATTTCGTCTGTATTTCTTCCTTCCAATCTCACAGAGGCGGTCTGATTCCAGTAAAGCTTGGTGATGATTCTTAGGTCTTTGTCGTCTAATCCTGCGTTTCTTAAAATGTCTATCATTTTGTGGTGTTGAATTTTATCAAACGCTTTTTGGTAGTCTATGAAACAAGCGTAGATGTTGACGTCCATGTCTCTGCATCTTTGAAAAAGCACCTGTACGCTGAACAGAGCCTCCCGCGTGCCAATTGCATTTCTGAACCCGAATTGAGTTGGTGATAAGTGTTCTTCGCATAGCCTGTATATTCTTTTATGGATGATTTTAAGAAATACTTTTAGAAGGTGGTCCATTAGGCATATTGTTTTGTATTCTTCGCAGGTTTTTGTGCTGGGCTTTTTTGGCAGCGTTATAAATTCAGCTGTAAGCCATTGTGATGGTATTTCTCCCAAGTTGTATATACGGTTTAGTATGGTAGTTAGCCATTTTATGTTGTCTTCGTCAAGGAGCATTAAGAATTCAGCTTCTGTGTTGTCTGGACCTGGTGCTTTTCCTTCTTTTATTGCTGTTATTGCGGCGCGAACTTCTTCTTCGAGGATGCTTGGTCCTGTTATGCAGTTTGTTTTGGTCGGAGGCTCTGGACAAGTGTCGTAAAATAACGTTTCTATGTGTTTTTTCCAGATGTTTCTAATTTCTTCCTTGTTGGTAATTATATTTCCGTCTTCACCCACTAATTTGTTTGTTCTTTTTGTTTTTCTTCCCGTCATTTTTCTTTTCATCCGATGGACATTGAAGCTGTCGTGCTTCTTTTGTAGAATTTCTACTTCTGTGCATTTTTTCCTCATCTCGTTGTCCTTAGCTTTTCTGATTTTGTTTCTTATTGTTTTGTTGATCACCCTATACTTGGTTTTATTGTGCTTTGCAAGTCTTCTCTCTTCCATAATTTTCAGAATTTTCTCCGTCATCCATGGCTTTTTCTTGGTTGTTTCAGGTTTTAATAAGTCCTTCTTTATCTTGTCCACTATTTTGTTAATTTCCTTTATTTCGGTTTCCGTTATTGAACTGGTGGTTGGTCGGGTACAAGCTGGTAATGATCTTAGGCTGTCATTGATCTTGTTTGTTGCCTGTTGTCTGATTTTGACTTTTTTTATTTGTTAATGGTTTTCTTCCTGATCTTTTTCAGTCTCATCTTAAAGACGCCTACTAGTGGTGTATGATCCGACCCTATGTCGGCTCCCGGGCATGTTTTTACTGATATGCAGCTGTTCCTAAATCTTTTATTTATCAAGATGTAATCTATCTGATTTCTTACGATGTGATCGTGTGTATCTTGTGGTGATTTCCAGGTATATAGCCTGCGCGGTGGAAGGGTGAAGAAAGTGTTAGTGATCACCAAATCTTGTTCGTTTATGAATATACTGAGTTGTTCGCCACTTTCGTTTCTTTTACAAAGTCCATGTGGGCCTATGAGCTCTCCTTTGCGTCCTTTGCCGATCTTTGAATTGAAATTACCCATTAGAATTGTTAGATCATTTTTTGGACAGTTTCTTTATCGTTTCAGAGATTTGAGTGTAGAATTTTTTCATCTTGGTGTCTTCGTGTTGTGTTGTTGGTGCATATATCTGTAGTATGTTTATTTGGCGGGGGTTTGCGTCAATTTGAATTATCATTGCTCTTTCTGATATCGGTACAAAGTTTGTGACGCATGCTGCTACTGATTTGCAGATTATCATTCCGACACCGTTTTTGTATTCAATGTTTGGGGTTCCTGAATGGTAGACGCGGTGCTCGCCGATGTTTTGTTGGCCTTCTCCCGGCCATCGTATCTCGCTTATTCCCATGATTTTTATATCCATTCTTTTCATCTCCTGTATTGCGTTGTTTATTTAACCGTCTTGAGCCATTGTTCTTACGTTCCACGTACATATTTTGATCTTTGTAGTGGTGTCTATTATTTTTCTCTTTATGCTATTCACAACTGTCTCCCCCGGAAATCCGATCGGGAGACTTGAAACTCCGGCCAGTTGTTTAGAGGTGAACATTTTCATGATTGTTACTAGAGCTTATCCATATTAATGTGGTGGTTGCTCTGTGCCTTCCACATCCTTATGCCGTTGACTGGTTTCCAGTTCATCCGCCTTTAGGAATAGTTTCCTATTCTTTGGGTAAAAGAGTACCCGCACATTTAATAGTTGTTATTAGATGTCTGCTTATACTCGGTTAAATTACATTTCCTTAATTCCCATTTTAATGGTTATACCGCCATGACTCGGTCTCCAGAGCCTCGTTCGTTATCTAGCAGCGGGCACCGCGTGCAGGAGAGGTTGACATTTGAGTCGGACTTATTTGGTGGTTCTTGCCGTCACCCCTTACTCACCAAGGCAAATTGTAATCGCCAATAATATGAACAGTGTTGCATTCACTAATTAATTCTACATTTCCACAGTGACGTTGGTAAGTAGAGTAATCCAAACCAGGTGGAATATAAACAGTACCTAAAACTATTTTCAGACTGCCGATATCAACACAAACATACAATTTCTCATAGACAGAGCAATGACTAAATATTTCATATGAATGGTACTTATTGGACACGGCAATAAGTACGCCTCAGCCACGTAATTTTGATGTTGTAATTTGGTTACGGTCACACCTGTACACTTTATAATTAAAAAATCCTAGTTTTAAGTCTGTAATAGAGCTTAGAAGCCACGTTTCACTAAGAATAAAAAATTTATTTTCCATTAATGGTATATTGGCATTTAAAGTAAACAATTTTGTGCGTAATCCGCGCACATTGTGATAAAATATTCTCACATTTTCTAACTCGGTACAGCCGGAAGTCACATCTAAGGCACGTGCAGACGATGTCAATGAAGATAGACGTTGAGAAGACGCTACATCGATGTCGAAGGTTTGGATGTTGTTGTTGATAAAAAAATTTGGCAGTTTATGTTGGCGGCGGCGATTAGTAAATAAACGTACAGATACTCCTTTAGGCCATTTTTCTGCGTTTAATATACAATCATCATTTACGTTGTTAACATCAGCAACAATACCAACTTTAAAAGAACAATAAATGTTATTGTTTGTAAGTGGAATGCAGGCAAGGTTGCTTATTCCCATATTAAGTTTAACATACTTCTTAATATCTTCAACACTGGTAAAAGGAGCCCGGTTATTAATATGATAAAAAGTGCGTTGTTTAGCCGCTTGTATGCCTTGAATTTCGGCAGTCCCACGTACAATAGTTGGTTGTGTTTGAGTTTTGGTTTTACTTTTTGTCATCACAGTTTTTATTTGGGAAGTAGGCTTTGCAGTAGGTTTTATAATCTGGTTGTCGTAGAGTTGCTAGCTGCTGCGTCAATTGAAATAGTTGGTCGAATTGTGGTGGTATCATTACTTTGGATTGTATCAGATGGATTCTTTGACGGCAAGGCCGTCGATTTAGTTACTTTAAGCTCTGGTAAGTGTTGAAAAACGATTTAAATAAAAAATTAAGTTTGGAAGAAATCAATTTATTACTAGCAGTAATTAATTTTTCAACAGCCATCATCAAGCTTGGCAATGATTTGAAATCAATTATATCGCGCTTAAGAGACTGAACCTTTTGTCTCAAAAAACGCAACTCAGTTTCAAGAGCGTTGCACTTGGTAGATTTGCAAGATAAAACTTCACACTGATTTGTTATTAAGGTGACAGTCGGTTGATGCGCCGTAAATGGAAAAGTACATAGTAACCTTTTTCACGTTCACAACCAAACTACAAAACCAATCATATCGTGCTATACGTGCTTTGAAACGTTGAACATTCTGCCAAGTTTTAATTAAGTTTTCAATTTTTTATGCTTACTGCATTTTTTTATATTAATTATTATAAACTATTGTACTTATTTTTGACAAACTAACGCCGTAAATAAATTTCTTGGTTGATTTATGATAACTAAACTAATATTAAACTAATATTAAACCCGACCTTAGTGACATATCTTTCAATTAAAATCATTTTCAAAAAAATAAAGCTTGTATTTTTTAAATAAACCTGAAAACAACTTTTCAATAATTTTTGTTATAAAATAATTGTATTTTTAGACAACTTCTTGTACAAACGACTGCCGGCAGTTTGGACTCTTGGTCATAGAGGGCAAGTGGTCTCATGTATTTGTGAGATTGATATTTACTTTTATGACAATCCCTCCCCGGACCATTCTTTCTAGTCGCGCTAGGCAAAGACACGGTTTGGGCACATGCGGGCCACATATTTGATGGCAATTGATAACAATAAACAGAGACGTAGAAACAAAAAGGGTTTAATTTTAAATTTTATTATAAATGGGTTTTGCAATTGGTTGTTATAATAGATATTTTATTAAAATAAATACTAACCATTTGTTTAAAATACTAAACCAATAAATACAGTTTTATTTTGATAAATATTATTTAATTATTTATTTGTTGTATAAAATGAATTGAATTTACTAAAAGTATGAAACTATTATATTGTAAAATGAATAATTGATATAAGTTCTACTGAATTAAAAAATATATAAAGTATATTATTGTGTTATAATAAATATACAGCAATGTTAGTTATTACTGTTATTAGTATACATAATTATTAGAGTCAAGTGAGGTAAATATGAACCGCTCTAAATTAATAAATAAAAGAAGCATGTAATTAAATTACTAATCAATGTATGACAAAATTGTAAATGGTATTGTTTAGCTTATAGTGGAAAATAGAGAAAAGTGGTAACAATCAGTTGCATTTTTTTTGTCAAGTTAAGTTCTTTCTTAGCAATGTAAAAAAAATGAAATTAATTTAATTTATTGCAGCACTTTTCGAATAACCGACAACTAAATTGAAGTTTAAGTTTTGTAATCATTTTGCACTGTGAAAATAAATCACAGATTATATTTTGTTTGTCATTCTTATTATTTTATACTTTTATTTGTTTTTAATATTGTTATCGCTGTATGTGTCTGAAATGTACGTGAAAATATTTGTAATGTAATTTATAATATATATATATATTTTAAAATTATATTTATAAAAAATATACTTTTATATGCTTTAATGGTCTAACCACCGAAACTAGTCTACTTGAAATAATGACAAAGTTAATGCATATAAAAGTATATTTTTTATATATATAATTTTAAAATATATATACAGGGTGTTAGACAAAAAACGTACGGCTAAATATCTCCGTTATTTTTTAACCAATTTATATGATTCAAAAACCATTTTAAATGGTTTTTTGAGTATTATAAAGGCAGGTATACACATATTTGTTTTTATTTTTAGTATAGTTGCTATGGCAACCAACTTTATTTTTTTAAACAGCAAAATTTTTTTTTAAATTTTTTGAATCTCTATGGTATTTTTAATACAACCATGTAAAATAAAAATATACTTTTATAACAAAAATTTTTGATAAATTTAAAAAACATAATATTTGTTTTTTATTTAAAATGATCGTAATTGAATAGTTTGTATCCAGGCTGGAGCCAAGAAATCGTTCAATGTACAATCGTCTAACTTGTAACAAATTGCCATCAGCAAGTCCATACATGACATGCATGTCAGTCATCTCGGCATTTGTATAGTGATTCATGGTAGAGGAATTCACTAAAAGACACGTCAAACAGCCAAACGTCACTCAATCTAAACAACTGCGACCGATACATGTGATTATCAATAACGAGACGCATTCAAATGAAATCCACTTGTACAGTAGATAAAACAGTCGTTCCAAGTTATCGTTAACAATTTTTTATACTTGATAAACTCATTAATTTTTTGTACTTGATATACTCATTGGCGTACGTCATACTTTTATTTACATTAATGATTTCAACAAATATCGTATATGGTTGTCGCATATTTTGTTTACTCTGTATTTTCGAAACATAGGGTTTTTTTAGAAATCATCATTGGACAAAACATTCTTAGAATAAACTAAGGAATAACATGTCTACCTAACACCCTGTATAAAAATGACTTTTTGACCGGAATTTTATAAGTTTTAAATCACAGTTTTTCTTAAGCCTAAAATATATTATAAAACATACCGTTTTATATTTTTTCCATAATAAGTGAGCCATTACCGTTTTATATTTTTTCCATAATGATTGAGCCATTATCAAAGTTTATTTTTTACAAAATAAGTTAGCCGTTTTCGTTTCAACGTACTATATTTATACTTATATTTTTACAAAATAACTTATAACTAATAAAAACTGTTAGTATAAACGAATAGTAGGCAAGCGATTTTTCCTACGAAGCTTTGCCTTGCTAATATGTTGAAGTTTATAATTATTGTTACCGTCACATTCTATAATCGATTTCATAACTGTTTGTAAAGTAATAAACACATTATCTAATGTATGTCTAGTCACCTTTTTAAAAGATTCTTCGACAACTCTTATTAATTCGTCAATATTGCGCGGTGAATGCTGGTGTTGTAATGATTGAATAGACGAAAAAAAGCCAAGATCAAGCACATTCAAATCGGGACTATTGGTCCGTTGAAAAGTAAACGAAATGTTCCAACCATCCCTCCTACATTCGGTCCGAAGTTGCTCATCTTCAATAATGCAATGTAGTCTTGCATTATCATGCTGTATGATTATATTGCTAGATGTTTTTGAGGAACCCCTTGGCCACTTTTCTTTAATTGCCGGAATCAATTTATCCATTAACATACGTTTGTAAACATCTTTACAGATTTCTACAGGTTTGGTTACCATTGCACCTTTTGGGTCAATTTTTGCTATTTCGCGAGGCTGGTTCTTATACTATAAATGGCCATATTCCAATTTTTCTATTAAAGAACTGGTTACGGTAACGATCGTACCGCGGTCGGGCAACGGCTGCCAAAAACATCACTTTCATCATGTTTGACTTACTTTGAACTTGACGACATGGTTCAACTTCATCAGGCAGAAGATAGATGTTCTGCTTTACTTTAGTGATATAAAACCACTTTTCGTCAATGTGGATGTAATTCATTAAATCCTCAAACTCGCCATTTTCTTTCACAAACGACAGACAATAATCCAGACGTGATACCTTGTTATCATCCTTTAAAAGCGGTTTCAATGAATTGGAATGTCTCTTAATTTCACCATTTTTTAGCAACCTCCATAGCAAGGAAGGCGGTATTTCAACTGCAACTGATAACGACCGCAATGTCCCTTTTTTTTTGTGATCAACTAATCGAATATTGGCAATTTTTTCTGTTCTGTCAATTTTTTTCCGACCAGAGTTTCCTTTCTTGTTAGAATCAACACTCATAGGCGTATTTTCATCCAAACCACAAACAGAATCATTACCTTGTTTCCATATTTTTTTTATAGTGGCTCTTGATGTTCTGAGTTTTTCAATTGCCAAAATCACCAAGCTCCCTTTTTCAGCCGTCCATTTTTCTGATGTTTCAGTAAAAACTGAATAATGGCCGTTCGTTTTTGATTGATTAAATTTGGTCTTCTCATCGTTTGAAACTTCCGGCGTTAGAAAACTTTCGCTTAAAAAACCGAATGTTAATTGTTGCTTTTGAAGAAATAAACTGTCAGATATTTTGACGTCCATGGCACATGTGATTAGGAATTTGGTGTATATTAAGAATATCAAAATAGAAATTGAAAAAACAACTAAGTGTCAATAAGTTTAAAAAAAAAACTCTTCAAAACTTTTTAAATGTTATTTATGTCATTAGATTTGCTAACATGTTTTATTTGGGTATCTCTGTTAAATTGCTAGTAACTTTTATCTGAACAAATTAATCAACTAATACCGATTGTTCTGAATAATAATAACGAATGTTATATTAAAGCACAATTTAATTATTTCTACGATGATTTATGAAAAAAAAAAATTACAGTCAAGTGCATCATATGCAATGCAAATCCCAAAACTATAAACATTTTAAAATTAGTAAAATTTTTGCTATACAATAAAAAACGTTAAGACTAACAAATTTACAGGTAATAAAAAAAACGTTTATTTGTAACGGTCGATGTATATAAATACAGATTTAGTAGAACAAATAACGGGAATAAAGCAAGAATTTTTTTGAAACCTACTTTTGGTTGCTCTAATTTATAAAACTGATACAATTTTAATACCAACATTTTCAGTTATTTTAGAAATTCTTGTTTGCAATCTTCCTAGTAATGTATTTTGTACATTTTCACAAATCTTGCTACTAAGAATAATACTTCATTATTAATAATTTTATAAAATTAAAAAGAAAAACGATAAAAAAAATCTGTTTGTTTGTTTTCTACCAATTACTGCCATTTGTCATTTATTTCATACTGTGCAGCGGTGGAAACAAAAGCAACAATATTGTGCAACGTATTTATAAATTCAACTATTTATTTGCATTTAAATAATAATGACAATAAGTTGAACCTAAATTATCAACTTTTTTATAAAACTATAATCTTATTATCAAATTTAATCAAACAATTACATATATTTCCATAACCAATTAAATATAAATGACTAAAATCAGTTTGGTTCATATATTATTCTGGATTAAAAATGATAAAACAAAATCTTCTTGAAATATTTTTAATTATTTACAAATGTAGTATTGAATAATATTTTATTTTATTTGCGCGCGCCCCTGATTCTAATAATCTTATAAAAGTTATTACTTATCACTTCAAAGACAACTCTGCACAATTCTGCAAAAAGACTAAATACACACACGCACACTTATACCGTTTTGAAAAAAACAGTATAAGCATAAAAAGAAAATAAAGAAACTAATCTCGCTACAATAATTAATAAGCAGTATACAAATCAAATTTGTAAACATGCGAATCTAAATTGTATTTAAAGTTGCACAGGTGTACATCGCGGGGTAAGGGGTAGTAGGTCTATAAATAAACATAGGTGAAAACGTTTCAATATTCTCAATATATTTTTTAAACATTCGTATCATAAAATATTATATTATTATGTTACAATAAGGTTTAGTATAATTTTATCTTTGTTACAAAACACAATAGATACACACAAATGTTAAAAAAAATTGCAATTTCTAGAGTTTTTTTGTTCAATACCTATTAGTCAAAAATAACTTAATTGTTAAAATGGAATTGTTATACACTACTGTTTAAATACAAACAGCACACATAATTTAGTTAAAATATTATGAAGTATATATTTGTAAATATATCTAATAATGATAGAAACAATAATAAAGATTCAATAAAATTAAATATTTTATGCGCGCCCCTGGTGCAAATCTATATAAATACGTAAATACATAACATAATTTTGTAAAAATACGAATTGTTTTCGTACTATGAAGGGGTGCGGGGATGTAGTTTATAAATAAATATATAATCGGCTATGATGCGCGCTAGCTCGAGTAAGTTGTTATTCTGCGCATTAGGCTTAATTCAACTATTTAGCAACAAGAGCCAGCACATGTCGGACAAATTTTAATTTTCTTGGTTTCGCGGGTAGACTCTGCCCTTAAGTTGGGACCAGCAAGACCATTTAAGGATAAATTGTCATTGACATCAGAACGATTACAAATAGGACACATTAAAACAGTGCTCATATTATCTGTAGTAAGATCAGCAAAACCTTTGTAGCGCTTTATGCATCTTATTATCATGATTTGGAAATTTAATATTACTAATTCGCATCATAAATAAATTTACCTTACTAATTTTAATGGACCAATCCCCGAAATGTGATATTTTGATTGTAAACAGAGGTCGGATGCAGGTGGTATAATTATTTAGACAATTGGCGTTGCATAATGTGGTTAGAAGTTGTCTAATTGCTGTAATTTAATTGAAATATCATTATGCATACAGCGTCGTTAAATTTCAAACGGCATAGTTGAGCAACAGTTTGATAGTTACAGCAATACCGAAGGGTCATTAATGATTTACAATAATAAATTAACAATGGAGGAAACTGTACTGAAATCTAACCGCATAACAAGGGTTTAATCGATTTTACTCAACTAATTTACGTCAAAAATTGTGTTAAGTTTGGATTAATTGGGAGACATGGTGAAACGAATTGGTTGTAACTCTATCATAAATAAATACTAAAATCTCGGAATAATCTGTATCGCAGCATTTAAATAATTGTCTACCATTTTGGTTTTTTACGCTTCCAAATATATTATTTAAATATTACATAATTAAATAGGAAACGGTTAAATTCAAACTGACTGACTGACAATGGTTTCCAACATCATAAATGAATCACTGTGGTGTGAGTTTTATGCAAATACTTAATAGAATTATCTTGAAACTAGAATTGTTTTCAAATTAAACATTCATTTTTTTAATACATTTTATTAAGCAAATTGCTTATATATGAGGAAAAGAAAACATGTATATTATAACGTTTTGAACATGCACGAAAATGTTAATTTTGTATGTAAATAACTTAGTGAATTTGAAATTGAATCAATCATATTAAAATTACCGAAAACCTATTAATATTTTTTTAAGATTATTAAAATTTAGTCAATAAAGAAAATTTTAACATTTAGTTGTTTTTTGAAGATTGATAATAGATAGTTTCATGATTATGAAAATGTTTACACCTATTATAGGTAAATAAAAAGTTAGAGAATTGTGACGGCTTTTGAGAATAATAGAAAACGTTTAGATCTTTCATGCGATTAAGTAAGTTTGAACGCTCAATGCACGGCAATTCTACTGTAAACACTTAACCTTTGGAAAACTCTGCATGTCTTAAAAAATATTTTACGAGGCGGCTTAAGTAATAGAAAATCTAATGAAAACAGTTTTTAAATTACATTTTGTGTATCATAGAAACCTTTTGGTTCCTATACTTAAAATGGCTTTAATACTGTTGAATCAGTTTAATATTTTTTTGAAGATAATAAAAACTGAACTATGGGTGATTATAAAGTCTGTTTAAGACCTTTTATGAGTAAGTATTAACACGTTAATTTAATCAACTTTAGTACTTATTTTGCCGTATTCCATACGAATCTAGATGCCTCTCTCGTATGTTTGTGGTGGTAGCATTATAATTCTTCCTACAGTTTAATGTGGAACTTAAATATATCTCTAAACCGGTTTAGTCAGATACTTTGCTGTTATGTTATTGCTAAAAAGACCGGTCGTCTATTGAAATATATAAAAAATGGAAAATCACTCAATAGTTTCTTTTCAATAATCAGCGCGACTTTTGCGCTCTTCTGCAAACTGCAAACAAGTCGCCTTGTTGTTTTAGATAATAAAAAACATTTACATAACAAAGAATAGATAAGAAACATTATTTATTTTTATTATTCTTTTTTCCTCCATTTTTTATTTTGCAAAAACGTGCATTTTCTTATAGTTGGCTGATGTTTTGTAAAATAAACATTCAGTATTTGACAGTTGTTGTTAGTGCACAAGTTTTCATTGCTATGGCTGATTACTCTAATTCAGAACAGGTCGTGCTAATGGGATTGCTATCAAAGCGCGATAGTTTTATGTAGAAGCTTATCCAAATTGACAGATTTCTTCACATTGTATGTTTGGAAGAATTTACTTCGAAAACAGTGCTATCTTTCCGGCTAACCAAAGTCGGTATCTACTCCTAGAGCAGAACAAGAAATTACAGCACGGATAGAGCCATAATCCAGGGACGAGTTTGAGGAGAATATCATTTGAGGTAGGCATTGGTGCTACTCTTGTTTGGAGAACTTTCCACGAGCAGCTGCTCTATCCATACCATGTACAACGAGTACAGGCCTTAAATTTAACTGATCATTAGGCACGTCTGGTTTTTTGTCGCTGGTTTCTACTCAAGGATGCTGAAGACCCGCAGTTTTTTTACGGATGAAGTCGGGTTAACACGAAATAGAGTTGTTAATTTTTATAATGCACATCGTTGGGCCGACGAAAATCCCCATGCTGTACTTCAATGTGGACATTTGACACGTGTTTTAACATTTGGATGGGTATTGTAGGCGACAAGTTTTTTGGTTTTGTTATTTTACCAAACCGATTAACAGGCGCTGCTTACCTCAACTTTCTGCAGAACACAATGTATTATTTTTTGGATGACATTTCTTTGGGCCACAATCAACAAATGTGGTTAAAGCATGATGGTGCTCCAGCTCTTTTTTTGATTGCCGTTAGAGAGCATTTAGAATAAATTTTTCCACATTGGTGGGTAGGGAGATGCGTACTAGTTTTGTGGCCTGCAAGATCGCCTGATTTAAACTTTCTGAATTTTTGAAATTGTTAGTGTATGCTACTACAATAAATAGCCTCGAGGAGCTGCAATTAAAAATTAATGAAAAGTGCCAAAAAATCCGAGCAAATGAGGGGGTTTTAGAAAGAGTACGAATGTCTTTTAGACAAAGATGTCGTGCCTGTTTGGAAATGGAAGGAGGGCACTTTGAACATCTTTTTTAACTCTGTTCTTTGTAAAAATATATAAAAATAAATCATGTTTTTCTGCCCCACCTTGTATCTCCGAAACCGTTGCTATGACAACCAATGTTTATTAAGACTTTTTTGTTTGTTGTGGTTTGTACTACCACTCCCTTAAATATGTTACATTCTTTTTCAACTCCCTGTTTATCTCTCAGACTGAGAGAAGAATAGTCGTTTAATGTTGCGTTTCTGATTATTGTTTTCCTTAAAAATTGCAAGGACTGGAAACGGTTAGATGTCTATCCAGAGAATATGGTCTTAGATATGGGGGCAGCGATTACTTTTTAGGGTACTTTTAGGTGGTGGAGGTTGTCGGAGATAGCCTCTAGGGTTAGGTTTGGTTAGGTTCTAAAGTAATTTTTCAGCGGTCGACTGGTGACTTAGATTTGAATGTATTGGCATCTAAGCTGACGGTGAATTTGACTGTGAAGTTTTGACACGGCGGGGTTTTGTTAACAAAACAAGGTTTTGTAGATAATGATTCCGACCATTACAAGTCCAGGAGTTGCTGTGATTGCTTGCTGGATGGTTGACTTTAGTAATAGAGACCTAGGTTGCTACTGTATGCAGCTTACTGTAACTGATTGTTAGCCTCTATGTGCTAAGTGGTGGTATTGGAGGTGTGCACCAGGTATATTAATTCTGAGGAGCATCAGGTGTCATGTGAGATAACGTGGCAACTAGTTTATGGGTCTGACCGGTGTAATTCTTAAGTGCTAGAATACCGTCGACATAGCGGGGTTTGTTCTGAGAACGTCGTCTCTCGTAATATCAATAAAAATAATTATTATTGTTTGCCAAGCATGCTTTCAATTCAATCATCCACTCGTAAATCCAATTCATATGGTGAGAAATAGCTTTTGTTATGTTGGGCGGAAGTGGTGCAGGGTGCAGGCCTGCATAAATTGAATTGGCTGTCATAGATCAAGATTATTGTAGTACGGTACGTACTCCTTGTCTCTGTCAGGGCTTGCTCTTTGTAAATGTATTGTATGTGAACATTTTTTTTTTGCATCTAGGAGCCATATGTTCTTCTCTTCTCAAGTTAATTGTTTCAAATTTTGCTCTCTAGGCGCCATTTGTTACTGAGTCGATATGATGCATCAAGCCACTGCAAGTTTCACACGACACTCCACTTTGTACTGAAGATTTACATCTATAACAAATCATATTTAAAAATGTGTAATATAAAAAAGATTAAAAGATTAAAATCAATATGAGTAGTAAAATATTTGCTTTTAAATAAATATTCACTATTTCTATTTATTTACGATTTATTTGATAAAACAAAAAAACACAACAAAAAAAAATGTTTAATTGGTTATTATTATTGTTACATTATTTTGCTTAATTAAAAAGTAGTTTATTGTATATTCAAATTAATTACATTACATTTTTAGAATATATTTTCCATCGGCTGATTATTGGTGATGATAATATCATAAAATTGCGATTCAAATAAAGTAAATTTTGTTACTTACTTCTGTTAAGTTAATAGATATAATTCAAAATTAAACATTATTTAAATAATTTTTTTATTTATTTATTATTTAAATTTACAAAAAAATTCACTAATAACTTTTAGAATATTTATTAATCATTTCTAGAAAAAAATACTAATATTATTTTTCGAATTATTTATTACTTTTATTCAGTCTAAGTTGTTTTAAAACTAAAAATGAGATTAATATTGCAAACAGAAATTTTAAATTTTGAATTTTAAATATTTTGTATTTTAGTATAGTTTACAACTGCAAATAAATTTATAACGTTGGTATTTTAAAAATACTTTACAATAAGAATATGTCAACATTTTAAACAAACTAGCTATTTGTCTTAGGATAAATAAAAAAGCTTTTTACAAAACACACTTTATTTATCACAAATCCTGCACATGTGATAACTTTGATATTAAGTTTTAGTGCTTCACAAGTAAATAGAAACTATATGCAATCAATCATTACAATACAATATATATAAAGTTTTAAGATTCACAAAAAGTGCGAAGGTTCTAAAATATGTCAAGTGTTTACAAAACAAAGATAATAAAATTACAAAAACAATCCAGGAAACTTCTCGAAACTCTAAAAGCTGTTTTTTGATCTAATTTGTAATTTTTTATTGAATCTAGCAGTGCAATTAAAATAAATTAAACTAATTTCTTGCTTCTAAATTTTTAAACAAACACTGTTCAAATATAAATGCAATAAAAGAAACTAAAAGTCCTATTATACCCAAATAAAATATAAATTCAAAATGTAACATACTCAACGGTAAAGGCGAATTATCAATATATTTTGGTTTAATTTGATTATGATCTCTATCCCATTTTAAGTATTGTCCTTTCAAAAAAAGTTGAGAATTTTTGATTCATTAAATTTTTGATTGGAAATACTGGTGGAATTAGTATGATCATATATGTACTCATAAAATTAATAAAATGCATTTTTGGTAAAGCAGTATCAGTTATGTTAACCATAGCCATATTAATAAGTTGCGTATCTACTAACAATGTAAAATTTTTATATTTAGCAAGGTTGTTGATTAAATCAATATACGACCAAATAAAGCTTTCGTTATTTGCGAGTTTAATTGCTGTTTTTCTAAAATAATAATCTATTGAACTATTTGTATCAAAAATACGTTCAATATTAATACCTTGTCCAATCAATACAAGTGAAGCATCGACAATATCTTCAATACTATTTATTTCATTGTTATTAAAACTGATAAATAAAAAGGAATAATATAAACCTATAAATGCTGATGATAATACTAAAGCAAATGCAACCCAAAATATAATTATAATATTTATCGAAATAGTATTAGGAGTGTTAACTGATTGAAATATTAATACTGCATATATATCAAGCATTAATTTTGAAATGTTTGAGTTGTAACTATTTAACTTACTTGCAATAATATATGCACACAATGTAAACAATGAAGTTGCCAATAGTGCATACCAAACATTTTTTTGAAAAATAAATTTAATACTTTGCCATTTAGGTATCTTTTCTGCGTTTGCTACAGCAAACATATTCGAATATGTTTCAAATGTACAAATAAAATCTTGTTCGTTTGGTCCCATAATTTGATCAAAACTAAGAAATTGTTGTTGCCTTTTATTTGGATATTGTATGGAAAAGTTATAAACTTTTGAGATTTCTTTAAACAAATATTCCTGCATTTCATTTTCGCCGACATAGTAGATATTACAACCCATAAAATTTCTTATTGGTTTTGAGTGATAAAATTGATTTATCATAGTAATATTTTTATCGCGACATTTGCTTAGAAATATTTTATCATACTTATCCCCACAATTGTCCGTATAGCTTTGAATTTTATAATTATTTCCGTTTCTATTAACCACTATTGTCTTCATCATCCCAATATTGAATCCAATATGATGCAAGAGGTGATTGATATCTTCATTGCCTAAATATATAATTAAGGTATAAGCAGTGGAGTTATATGTAGTATAATATTGTGGTATTAGATTCTTCATTTCTAATATTTTATTTAACACAAATATGTAAATTTGTGAATTCTTATTTATGTGATTATAAAAAGAAAAAGGATCCCATATATAATAGTTGTTCATAAGATAATCAAAATAATGATCTATTTTAACAATATTTTTAAATGATATAGCTTTAGAAAGCTTTTCAGTAATCTCATTGTTGATTTCAGTATAAGCTAATGTGGTTGGTAGTTGATTGAAATTAAAATAAATATTTATGATGCAGTCGAGTATATTTGTTTCATCTTCATTCTGCAAAAAAAAATAGTTATACATATATTTAACCTATCATGAGATTTAAAATTCTATATTAATATACATTAAGAAATAATTAATTAGATTAGTAATTTTAAATCAAGTACACTGATAGTCGAACAAGCTGTACCTCAAAGATTCATTTTAAGTCCACTCTTATATATTATTTAATAAATTCTTGGTTGTTAAAATTACATTTATATTGTTGTTTTTCAGAGATGCTTACATTGAGGTTATATTGGGAAAGTAATAATATAATATACTTGCATGCTTAAGTTCTTTATTTTTGACTAGTTTCGACTAAAATTGTAAACTATAAATTATAAGAATCCTGAAGATGATATTACTTTCCCAACATAAAATTGCATTTATTCATACGTTCAAGCTATTTGAACTACAAAAATAAATAAAGTGCTTATAGGCACCAATGTTTATTGTATGCAAAACAGTTTTGAAGGTTCAATAATTAATAATAAGACCAGTAAAAAATGCCAAAAAATGTATTCAGCTTATGGAAACTATCCGCAAAAAGTACGCTGCAATTATTACAATTATAGAGCCGACATGGCCTGTCAAACAAAATATCTAGATGGTAAACTTCAGAAAAAAATCATAAGGAATCAAACTTAAAACCAACGAAACCCAAGTTAATGCTTACAGCACCCGAAAAAAAAGCCAAAAAATAAAAACAAATTTTAATCAACCGGCATTAGTATAAAGCTTTACGAAAAAACAGACTCAAAAAGATGAAACTGGGAACTACAATAAAAAAAAAATCATATACAAGAACGAACAGAGTTTTAAAGATGCTGCCAAGTAGCAACAACTAATAAATAATTTTAAAAAAGAAATGTTTAAAATATTTATCACCACAACCAATGTATGCAACGCCATAAAAAGCGATCAATCTAATTGCTCAACACTAGTAGCAGCTTGGCCATTTTGATCAAAAAACTTAAAAGTTTCAACTTTAAGAGAAAACTAGTTATGATAACAAAGTCAAAAAGATATCAACATTAAATCCATAGAATAAGCAAAATGGTTTTTGTTTGTGTAAACTTTGATGATACAGTAACGTATTTATGTTACTTGTCTCTAAATAAGACGGTGAGCAAATTTGCAGAAATAAAAGCTAGAATTGAGTGATAACATCAAACTACAAAATAAAAAGGTTACAATTGCTGAAGACTCCAAAATAAAAATATGAACAGGATGATTCTAAAAGTTTGATCATGACAGAATGATTAAACAACTACTGCTTAGTTATAATAAATTATGAAAAGTTTTTTGAAGAGTAAATCAAAATCTTTTATAGACTTGACTAGGAGCTTAAAAATATTATTAAAAATATTAAAAAATAGTTTAGATATCTTAAGTTAAAAAAAAACTCAAAAATAGGTGCACTATAGAAAAAAACAAATTCAAGTATGCAATACTAGATGGAATAGAAAATGCATAGAAAAATGCAATAAAGTAAAAAAAAAATGTAGAGTTTGGGTTATAGGATAATGAAAAAGCTCCGACTAAATCTTAGCCTTACGGTAACAGATAGTAAACAAAAAAAGTTGGCTGAAAAAATATTTTTATGCTATTTTATAAATAATGTAGGACCATAAGGAAATGATGCTCAACCTTTTAAAAAAAGAGATGGAAAAAATAAGAAATTAAATGAAAAAAAAGCCAACAACGTACTTACAGAACTAGTGATGATCAAGGATTAGTCCGGAGACTAGCATGAAAAAAATATTGGAAAAAATTATACACAGCAATTACAGGAGGAAGTACGATAATATCCATAAAGAAAAGGTAAAAGAAAAAAAACTGTTGTAGGGTAGATAATTCCACAATAGTTTGGACAAACGTCCCCACATTGACATCTCCAATTTTGCTCAAATTGTGTACACATGTTTGGTGTACCAAAATAAACAATTCCTGAAATTTTAGATTTCTAAGTGCAATGGCGGCCATTTTAAATTTTTAGGAATATTATGTCTATTTTCAGTTTTTGAGCTGTAAATAAGCAAAAAAAAGTCAAAAATCGTATTCAAAAGGGTGTATGTTATAGAAAAAATTTTGTAGAACACATTCCCGCCTTTGGTTTTCCAAAATTGTTTGCTAAAAATAAGAAAGGTACCATTTTATTGAAAATTTGATTTCTTTAATTCCGCTACACCTGGAGAATAGATATTTGAATATTATTCTTCTGACATAGTACTTTTGATCGCAAAAATAATAAAATTAAGATCGCTTGCCCTAGGGTAAAATATAACACATAATTGCTAAAAATGGTTTACTTTTAAAGGATTTTCTTAGGATTTTCCGTAGTTTTACTACTTTTCCGTTTTAAAAAACGGACATAAAAATCGCTTTCTATGATAAATTTCCTTTTGATTACACTAATTTTTACAGTATTTTTTTTTTAACTTTTTCTACAAAAATATAAATTATTTTTTATCATAATTTTTTTCTAAAAAATTTATGTAAATATATTTCAAAAAAATAATAATAAAAATTAATTATTTCTTGGCATTTCATAATTTTGTAAAATGCCATTTATATGTTTGTTTTTTAAACTCTCCTTAAAAAAACTGGAAAATTAGTAAAAATACGGAAAATCAGAGGAGAAACTAACCCTAAAGCAAGCAAATTCAGTTTTTATTTTATTTCTGCGATCAAAAGTAATTTGTTTCAAGAGTACCATTATTCAAATTTCAAGTCTTTATGTGTAGCGGAATCAAAAATATTAAATTTTCAATAAAATATTATTTTTCCTATTTTCCGCAGGAAATTTTGAAAAACCAAAGACGGGATTGTGTTCTACAAAAAATTTCCAATAAGATACTTTTTTTTATGTGATTTTTGACTATTTTTTGCTTATTATAGCACAAAAACTGAAAAGAGACATAATATTCCTAAAAATTTAAACCATATTAAAATACCATATCAAGATCAACTACTTATGGTAGACACCATCAGCCCGTTTCATGAGCTGGCACCACCGCTTAGCGCACACCTTTGACTTTGCGCGGTGCATGCGCAACTTCCTGAACCCGTTGAACGTACATTGTCCGGCCCTAAGGATTTTTCATTTGTGGATGACCTTTTTTTAAACCCGACACAGCGCAATGATTTTCGAAATCTATTAGAACAGAATCGTGATTTATTTTTCAAACGGCCGGGTTTAACAAGGAGTTACCAACACGAAATACATTTACGCGACAACAAAGCTATTACGGTAAAACAATACTTGATACCCATTGCGCATAGAGCTGCGGCCAAAAAAACTATCGCGCAAATGGAGTAATTGGGCGTTATTCAAAGAGCAGAAACTCCTTTTGCAAGTCTTCTATGACAACAGTCAAGCGCGACGGCTGGGTTTGCTTGTGCTTAGACGCACGGCACCTGAACGCAGTCACAGAGCCATATAGTGAGCTTCTACGCCTCATTGAGAATATTCTTAGAGGTTTATCTGGCGTGAAATTTATGTCATCTTTTGATCTCCGGTGTTCATATTGGCAAATTCCTATTAAGCCAGAACATTGAAAATATACAGGTTTTCGCGTCGGTACAAAAGCCTATCAATTTAACGTGTTACCATTCGGGTTAAAAACAGAGGTATCCAGCTTCAAACGGTTTATGGACCAGGTGTTAAGAGCCGAGTTCGGATCCTTTGTTAACGTGTACGTCGATGACTTATTAGTTACTTCTGAGTCATTTGAACAACATCTTCAACATTTAAGCTGGTTTTACGCTCAACATTCATAAATGCCATTTTTTTCGTAAACAACCTAGTTTTTTAGGCTATGTGTTAAGTAATGAAGCCATTAGAGCCGATCCGGAAAGAATTCAAGCAATTAGAGATTTTCCTACTCCAGCCAACGTTAAGCAATTGCAAACCTTTTTGGGTTTAGCCAATTTTGATCGTGTTTTTGCCAAAAAATTTGTCACAAAAAGTGCACCCTTTACACAACTGTTGAGAAAAGGCATGCGCTGGTGATGAGGGCAAGCTCAAACTCAATCTTTTGAAGAACTCAAATCTATATTTTCCAAAGATACCCTATTATATCATCCTCGGTTTGACCTCTCTTACCTGGTACTGTGCGACGCAATTGATACTGGTGTTGGTGCAATACTTTATCAACTAGTTGATGGTTAAAGACATACCATCAGTTATTTTAGCAAGACACTCCTTGATTGAGAACGTCGGTACTCTGTATATGAAAAAGAACTCCTGAGCGTCGTATACGCTTTAAGGCGATCCAGGGTGTTTCTCCTAGGTCGCCCTTTTACGGTTTTGTCGGACCATCGAGCACTTGTGTATTTTTAAACTTGACGTCTACTTTCAGCGCTTATTGCTTCGTGGATACTGGCGTTGCAGGAATACCAATTTAGCATTAAATTTATTTTTGGAAAGGAAAATATTATTGCGGATATACTTTCGCAAATTTACCATCATGTCGTCATCCTCCACCTGACGATAATGTTTGCAATTGATGCTAATAAAACGTTGTTCGGTTGGCTCCGCACTTATGGAAAGAGTCCGTGTTGAACAACTTACAGACGAAAACTTATCTGCAAACCGATTAGAAATTCCTGCTAAACCAGTAGGACGATTTATGCTCTATGATGATTTAGTCTATTTACGGATAGAAGATGACCTCCCGTATTGCCTCTGTATTTCTACAATCCTTGTATCGGAGTTTATTGATCTGTACCAAACCTTCTACGGTCACTTTGGAATCTATAAAACGTGGTTGTCTTTACGGCAAGACTTATGGTGGCCCTCTATGTTCCGATCTGTTAAGAATCGACTAAAAGTATGTGATGTTTGCCAAAAGGTCTTAAGAAGTGGGCCTAATGAATTAGCAACCTGGAGCTTTATGGCCCGCTCCCGCGGTGTCATGTATATTTTTGTTACCGTTGATGTTTTTAGCAAGTTGGTCTTATACGCTCTGAAACGAGGTACTACTGCCGCTATTATCAATCGGCTTGTCAAATACTATTTTTCTAATATAGGCTGGCTAAACAATTATTGTCCGACCACGGAACTCAATTTACCTCTACCCTGTGGCGTACTTTTCTTCAAGAAAATTTAGTTTGTCCCGTGTTTTCAGCGGTTCGGCATCCACAAAGTAACCCGACCGAGCGTATTATGGGCAAAATAGGACGGTTATTTTGAGTCTATTGTTCTGCCAATCAGAAAAGTTGGTCAAAACAAATCCCCTTCTATACAAAATGTCTTAATAGCGTAATGCTCAAATCCACTGGTTATACAGCTAGTGAACTGCATTTTGGCATAAAACCCCTTTTGCCTCTTCAGGACTTAATATCTCTACCTGAAGGACCCCAATATGACATTTATGTAAAAGTTTATTATGTCCGTATTAAATTAAAGCAACGCGCACAAAAACGTGTCCGTACCTATCCAACGCGCTCTTTTCAGCTCTTTGTTGAAGGCGATCTAGTTTTACTGCGCGCAAGTCCTATATCATCGGCTTTACGAGAAGAGACCAAACATTTTTTGTTCCTCTTCGAAGGTCCTTATAAAATCAAAAAAGCGATTACCACCAAAACATATATGTTGGTATTTCTCAAAACAAACGTCGAGCGGGGTATGTTTTATGCATCCCACTTTAAACATTACTTCTCTACGTAAATCCTTTGTCTCCTGTCATTCCATCCAGGTTCTAAGTGATGGGGGCAGATATAACAAAACAAACCGTACGACGGAATTTCTATATAATAAATAAAATACATATGTGAGTTTTTGCCGCATGTTTTTCTCTCTCGGAGCCTTTTGCGACTGCTGCAAAACCACAGTACCTGACGGTATGTGCACAGTTTAAGATCGTGTGGGATTCATAACGCTTAATTCAAGTTGTTAATGAAGCTTAAGTAAGTGTGATTATGTATTTGGTGTTCCGTCCGTCAACCATTCTATGTATCATCAAATTACTTAGTTTTAATATTATATGGATGTTTCTATTTTAGATTGTGTTACTTAAGAATAGATTATTTTATACAATCGCCACGGAGTCTTCCCAATAACCTTCCAACCTACACATACCCGACGAAGATATTTCGTTACAGTACAAAATTAAACAAAACGAACTAAATAAAAAAAAAATTGGAAACTTAAAAAATCGCGGAAAACTATAGAAATAATTAAAAACTATTTTACGGAACACTGAAAAGATGAAAAAACATTATGAACATAAGAACAAAAAATAATATAATCACAAAAAAAGATAAAATAATATAAAAATAGTGACAATAGAAAAAAAGCTAAGCTTAAGGAACAAAAGGTAGAAGGTATAATTATGCAAAAAATAAAAAATTAAAAGAAGATGAAGTGATTAACGTTATAAAAAAACTAAAAATAAGAAAGGCGTTTGGCATAGACAAAATATACAGGTAAGGAAAGAAGGGAAAAATAACAGAGTTACCAAATGTAGTTAAAAGAACTAAACTACCAGCAAAAACTGCAATAAATTATAGGAAAATAACAAATTATAAAAAAAAACAAGATCAAAGATACAATAAAAAATACGCAAAGTGGATTCAGAAGAAGGAGATACACATACAAGGCAAATAAGCGAGAAACTTTTAAATAAGAAAACAGATCTGCTTTATTGACCTAGAGAAGGCATTTGATCGGGTAAGAAAATAATACATAAGAAAAATATTCTAAAGCAAAAAATATAAAGAAAAACTATATAGCTATTAAAAGCCATGTACAAAAAATAGAAAAACATTGTTAGAACAAATAATGAAGAATTCAAAAAATTTAAAACAAAAATTGGGGTAAAGCAAGGATGTGTTTTGAGTCTAATATTATTTACAATAGTGTTACATAAAGCTTTAAAAATGCAAAAAAAAACGAATAAAAATATATCTAAAAATAGGTTATTGACGGAAAATAGAATTTATAAAAATGAACATGAAGATTAATATAGACAAGTCTAAAACAATGATAATACCATAAAAACCCTATAGAATAATATTACAAGGTAAAACGATTAAACAGATTGTAAGCTTCAAATACTTGCAAATTAAAAAAAAAGATTAGACAAAAAAATTAGAAAAAATTGGACAAAATTTAACGCTAGAGAATTGCCGAGATTAGTCGCCGCGTTTTGTTGGGGTGCCGCTAGTAGTATTGTTATGAAAAAATATTAAATCCTATCACATCTAAGAGAATATCGGTGAATCTTTTTTTCTAGAAACATATTGACACGTACAGCGCCGTTTTTAATTTAAAATTGGTTCTTATAGGACAAAACGCCAACCAACTCAATATTCAAACAAGATTTTAGTCATTACTTTTTTTATAAGTTGAACTACATACAGGATTCTATGTCTTCATTTTTTAAGTTAAAGATTTGAAGTTATATTTTACGAGTAAAAAATTAATGAAGAACTAAATAAAACTGCTACTTTTTAAAAATTAATTGCGGAGAAACGACTTATTAGTTTTTTTTTTATTTGACATTCTTCTAGAATGTTTGAAAATTTTATTCAATTAAATTCAAACGTTTTCAACTATTCTCCCCCTTAAGATGATAAAAAATAATTTAAAAAAGATAGCAAAAAATTTAAAAAAAAGATAATAAGACAGAAACCCTAAATAAATAAATATTAGAGAAACAACTAAGTTAGATTTTCTGCCAAGTATACTAAATGAAAGGTTAACAAATAACAAAATGAGTATTTGAAACGAAGGAATTAAAAAAAAAAACCATCAAGCAAGACCAATTAAAACTTGCAGTTACAATGTAAAAGAAAGCGAACAAAACACAGGACAAGAACAAATGGTTAAAACTGTCTGTATCAAATGAAATAATGTTAACATAAAAGCCACACAACAATAAGTAGAATGGCTCATGATTGAATAAATAAATAAATCAATTAGTTTCATTGCTTCATTAAGCTCAACAACTTACAACAATAGGCTCTAAGCGGTTTCACACGCATTAATGTAAACAATTGATTGTTTTTTTAAATAGAAAATATGCTGTTTTATGATTACATATTTTTTATTGATATAAATAGAAAACATAGAAGCAATATTGATTAAAAAAAATTATTATATATTTAATCTCAAATTAACAATAATTATTTATATTCAATAGATGGAACCAATAACTATTTTATAATAACAATCAAGTCTATTAATACATTCCAATACTACCGTTGTTCTTATTTAAAATAAATAATAAATACTATTACTTTATTAGTAAGAAAATTATTTGTAGTTATCTGATAAATAAAATTAAAAAATTATAAGTATTTTTTTTTAACTTACCGTTTGTACATATATATTTTTGTAAGAACAATCAATATTACTGATATAAGCAATAATATACAAAGATGTTATTAGTATCCACATTTTCACTACTTGCTTTACTTAACTTGACTGAGTTCATAATAAATGCCGTATATAAATATTTAACACGCAATATATCGTGATATTTATTTGTTATTTCATAAATACAATAATATAATTAATCCCCCTCGTGGGTATTATCTTGTCGTGGGGAGGGGGCGAGTAACTTCTGTTCGAGTCATGCCGGCGGGTGTTTAAATTCTTGGCAGGGCTACTCATGCCGGATGGCCAATGAGCAGAAGCCAAACCAAATGTACCCATTTCAAGGCCATTCCTGGCTACATTACCTATTTTTTCCTGTCAGTTACATTTTTACTTCTAATATTCTTTCTCTTTCAATCCTAACCTATCAAATCTATCAAGGTCAGAGATGGCCTTCTTGTGGAGACAGTTTCAGCCGCTCAGTCAACCAAACTTTAAAACGTATCCGTATGGCAGATATGAAAGTGACAGTCTCAGCTCATAAACTTTAAACTTCTGTAAGGGCATTGTTTACTGTAAGGATTTTTTAAACTGCATCTTGGAGGAAATTGTCGAGAACATGAGTGGTCAGAGGGTAATCGAAGCGCGTCGCATCTCTAGTATGCGAGACAAAAAACGCAAAAAAAAAACCTAACTATATACTGACGTTTAACCGCCCAGTCTTTTATAGCTTTGCAGTCAGGCCATATATTCCGGCACCAATGCGTTGCTTCAAATGTCAGAGGTTTAGATACACAGCTGCTTGTTGTTATAAACCCCTGCATAGAAATTGAAAATTTCTACAGCCAATTACGTGCATTAATTGCGACGGAGAACACTCCACAAGAACACGTAATTGTCTAAAATATAAAGAAAAAATTGCTATCAAAGAAGTTATGTCTAAGAACAAATTATCGTATTTTGAAGCACGTAAATTGGTATCAATCTCTACACCAATAGCTGGAATATTATACGCTAACGCGATGGCTGCATTAAAAAGCACATTAGACGTTAACAAGTTAATAAGTAAACTTTTACCGCCTCTTATTACTGCACTAAGCGGACACATTCAGCTTTTTGCAGCAAAGAAACTACCAATACCGATTATCAAGACCAACATGCCCTTGACAAATTCTTTGGAGCAACAACGGTTAAGGAAAACAGTAGTCCCCTAAACCAAAAACGTAAGAGAAACACCCTCACACATTCTCAGGTTGGCCTTAAAACCAACCTGACTAAACTTGTTTTGGCAAATACGTCAAAACAAACAGATATGGATCAGTCAGATCCGGATCTTTCAGCACCGGTGACAACAAATCCAGTTTGGCATCAGAATTTTTTGTTGTCGGCAAAGGCAGTAACAATGCCAGAAGAAGAAGGAAACCTAGCTGGAAAAAGAGCAGACCACGCTTCCCCAGCTATAAACTTTCTATTATATTTTATAATTAAGTGTTGTTTTGTATTCCTACCGCAATCCTTTACAACTGCGTTGTCATTTAAGTAATTGTATTGTTCTTTTCATTTTAAGGTTCTGTCATTTAAGAATTTTCTATCTTCGATGTCGTCTGTAGTATTAGTTTTAAGATGTTATTGTTTACTTTGTCTACTTCTTTACAGTTTCTTTACAACTTTGATTTGTGTTAACTTATTTTAATAGCTGTCCATCTATTAAGTGTTATTTATTTTTTAATTTACTTTATTTATTTAATAATTGTCTAAAATTATGAAGACAATAGTACATTAGAACTGCAACGGTTGCAAACGCAGCTATTGTAAACTAAAAATAATCCTGGTAAAGCACATGCTTTTTTGCGCGTGCTTACAAGAAACGCACTTCAAGCCACAAACAAAATCAATTTTTAGAACTTTACATGCCACGTCTGCCGGTTGCCCGAGCCAAAAGTGAAGTTGTTATTTTTTTGAAGGAAAATTTTCCGTTTACGGAAATAACTCTCAAAACAAGACTACAAGCATTTGCAATCTGGCTTACCATTCTAATAAAAGCCACAATATACAACTTATATCTTCCGGAGTTCGAGTAAACTCTGGAAGATATACAAAAACTTATTTTGCTGTTTTCACAGCCCTAGCTCCTGTAGGCAATTTTAACGCTCACAATCCGTTTTGAAGTTCCCTGAGGAAAGACACGCGAAGTCGTTTCATAGAAGATTTTTTTGATCAATACGACGAAGTCCCCCTTACACACTTTGAAGGTAGGGGTACAAATTTTTCGGCAATTGATTTGTCTTTATCGTCTCCACGTTTAGCCACACGTTTGTTGTGGCATGTATTAGAGAACTTTTACGGCAGCAATTATTTCCCTATTGCAATTAAACGAGTCAGACAGTCCGTCTTCCGTAGATAGTGTTTCAACCGCGCAGACTGGCAAGATTTCCAAGCTAGTCTGGTTCCACTAGAGTCAAAATAAAGATATCGCAACTGCCGTAAAGGTTTTCATTAATTGTATTATCCGAGCAGAAGAAGTGTTTATTTCAAAGCTCAGCGGTCAGCTGGACGGTCCGTCGGTTCCTTGGTGGAACGACAATACTCGAGTAGCTGTAAAAAAGAAAAAGAAAGCAATTAATTGTTTAAAAAAAAAACGTTGCGCGCCACATAATTCTTAAAAGCAAGGAACAATTATGGGAAAGCTACGTGTTGACAATAACGCTGACCACTTTTGTCGGCAAAGTTTAGAAATAAGTGGGAAAGAAATTTTCCTCTGTAGCTCCCATCCTAATTGTCAACGGACGCACAATCACCAAAACTGCCAAAATAGCATACGCATTGGCAACTCAATTTGAGCCTGTCAATAGCTCTCAAAATTACAGTGAAAAAATCCTGCGTCAAAAAGAACAATTAGACATTTTTTCTTCCCCGGATTCTTTGCTCTACAATTCCTTCTTTTCCTCAAAAGAATTGGAAAACCCAATTAACGGTATGGATACTTCTTCCGCACCGGAACCAGACGATGTGCCTTATCAAGTAATCTAGCAGATTCCCTCTCGCATAAAGAAACGATTTCTGGAAATCTACAACTTGATATGAGAAAGCGGCGTCTACCCGGAGTGTTGGAGAAAGGCTATTATCTTGCCGTTGCTGAAGCCGGGCAAAGATCAAACAACGTCAACAGCTACAGACCAATTTCACTTACGCAGCAGGTAAGTGAAATTGGTCTCAGTAAAATTTTAGAAAAAAATTACCAACAATAGTCTGGTGTAGATGCTGGAAAGTTGCTAATTACCAGGCGGGCTTTAGAAAAATCAACAGACAGTTGATCATCTAATCTGTCTAGAAAATCTATCCAAGACGCCTTTTTAGCAAGAAATCACCTCGTAGCAGTGTTTTTTTGACCTGGAGAAGGCGTATGACATGACTTGGCAACATGAAATTTTGCAGAAGCTGCACGCATAGGGATTCGGAAGCCGTATGCTTCTTTTTCTTGAATATTTATGCGCGATCGCACGTTTAAATTAAAAATGGAAACTACCAACTTGAAAACAGTATGTTTAGAGAACTGTTCTCCCGAAAGGTCAACAATTAGCGTCACCATTTTTGCGATTGGGGTAAATGATATTGCAGTATCTGTGCTTACACCTGTAAAGAAATGCTTGTACGTTGACAATTTGGTGATTTACATGGCGAGAGATACCATAACTTTAGATCACCAAAAACAAAACGGACAGAGAAGTAGAGGCAAGAGGTTTTCGTTTCTCTACGACGAAAACGTCTTGCGTGCATTTTTGCCGCCTCAGAAAACTTTACCGGGACCCCCCACTTGTCTTGCAGGGTTCCAGAATCACGTGCGTCAAAACAGTCCGTTTCTTAGGGCTCAAGCTCGATAGGACCTTATCCTTTTGTGCACATTGATAAATTGGTCACAAAGTGCACAAAAACCTTGAATGTGCTTGACCAATATCAACTGGTGTGCACAAAAAGAGAAACTATTGCGGCTTTACAAAACCTGGTTTTGTCAAGGGTTTACTACGGCTGCGCGGTACACTTATCCTTTAAAAAATCCCGGTTAAATGTTCTAGACGCAGTCTACAACGCAAGCATTAGATACGCCATGGGAGCATTTCGGACAAGTCCAACACCGAGTCTTTGCTGCAAGTTGGGTGTACCCCCGCTAGTTGCTCGTTGCACTCGCTTTGTACTCACGGAGTTTCCACCTTGGTTGATGCCAAGGGTTCAAGTTTGTCTTGATCTGACCTCCCAGAGCAAACAAAAAACTTGCCTCAAGGAGCAAGTTTTTTGTATTATCACAACCAGATTAAAATCAATTATTTTGTTTTATTAATTATTATTGGGGGGCTGTCATAATGCACATTAGTCCTGCAATCAGCATGTATATTCTTTATTTATTATTAATAAAATATCTTCAGGCAACACTTATTATAGAGACGTCAGTTAGTACTGGAAGCGGAATCACAAGTCTTCTCCGTTTGGAACTCGGGCGGTTTATTGTTACCGGTTTTATCTGTGGTAAAGTTGAATCCAATCGATTTTGTTTGTGTTTAGCCGTAGTTACAACCGATTGAGAATAAATCCATCATTAATTTTTTTCCTATTCTCTGTAGCAACGTCATCTATATTAAATGATAAAATATGATTGTGTGTGCCCGTGTCTGTGTGCAAGTGAAGACTTGTTTGGCAGTTGATCTAAAACAAAATTCTTATCTAGTAGGTCGCATGCGTGACGTGGTCACGCTTACAAGCAGAAGTGTGATATGTTATAGAGTTTCCCGGAATTAGCTGAGCTTGTCCAAGTGGTAAGAATAAATTGAAGGCTAAGAGAATGAAATTCCAATCTGGGTGCCAGCTTTGGCTTCTTCAAAAGATGTTGCTTTGCTTTTTCTGGTAAGCCCTTCTGACAAAAAAAAAATTGTGGTTTATGTGAAGAATTTTCTAAAAACTTATTGTGTCAAAATTACTTTCTCATAAAAGTACCTACAGATTAAAAGTGTTGAATTGCCCAAAAGTTAGAGACCATTAGGCTTATGGGGTTTTTGTAAAAAAAAAAGTTTTGGAAATGGATAGAAAAACTACCATAAGGATTTGGTTAACTAATTGAGCCGGGCGCTTATAAGTAGAAATGTTATTATCTGGCTTAGCAAGTCGGGCTAGATCAAGATTGCAGTGAAACGCGAGATTAGAAAAATTCCAAGATTGTCTTGAAATTTACTGTTTTGAACAAATCATGGAGCTCCAAGGAGCATCCGCAAAGTCATGCTTTAGAAGGACTTAAATATTTTTGGCGGTTTTTTTTAAATGGGGGAAACGCATAAGTGATTATTAATCTAATGGTAGAAGTGTATTCCGGAGCGACAAACAACTGTTTTGCAGCAACATCAAATCTAAATTTTTTTAACTTGGCATATACTTGGCAGCATTAGACCGCAGTATCAAAACGTCATTAAAACAGACGTTCTCATGAGAGGTGGTCCGTGAATGTAAAAAAAAGTTTTGTTTTTCTCCAGATTTACTTTAACCTGCCAGTTGTTCAACCAGCCTTCCAAATCGGTGGTGGTTTTTAGTAGCCTGGAAGTAACTACAATTAGTGACTTTAAAAATTAAAAATGCGCTGTGTCGTCAGCATATTGTGCCATTTTTACCCCGTGATTCTATTCCGAAAGCATATTCGCGACAAACAGGTTAAAAAGGATTGGAAAGTGAATAGAACCTTAAGAAACTGAGAAATATGCTTATGAATTTTAACAGCCAGAGTTCTGCAATTTAAATATAAGGCTACCAGCCTTTTAAAATGCACAAAAAAGTTCTGTCTGTGTAGTTAATAGAAAAAAAAAAGTTACATCTTGTCAAAAAAGACCACCTTTGTAGTCTTTTTCAGCCTGAAACCTTCAACAATGAGGTCAGTTACCCGATTTAGTTAGTGGACAGCAAAGTATCTCTATCTGAAACCATGTTGGTAAAAGAAATGAAAATTGTAAAAAGGTGCATAGCAGTCTGATAGGCAGGTAGTTTGGTGAAAAGTTTCGGTCTTTTCCAGGTTCAAAGAATTGCACTAGCAATGTTGGTGAACACCATTATTGCTTTATGAAAAAACCATTTGAATGCTCTATTTGTCAGAGCCAGAAACAGACAGAGTTTTGAGTCTGTTGATAATTTCTTTAATTTGAGAAGATTTAATGTTTTCCAGCGGTGCGTTGTAACAATTTTAATTAATTTATCATTCTATTATCACACATACTTGAAGCAAATAGATAGCTATTTATTTTAATTTTAATTTCTTCTTGTATACATAGAAAAAAACTACCCAAACATTTTATATAATATACAAATGATAGAAAACAACATAGCTCACATACAGAACATCTTTATATAAAAAATATTCTGTCATAAAGCAAAGGGCAGCAACTTACTTTTATTAGAAACGTATGTATTTCGCTAGTTACTACAAGATGGCAGCACGTCTTGGCAACTATTGAGAAGAAATCCTAGCCTTAAGCAAACAATTTATACAAACTAACAACTAACTATTTTAGGATAAATAAAGAACTTTTTCAAAACAAACTTTATTTATCACAAATCTTACACATGTGGTAACTTTGATAATTATTGTTAGTGCTTCACGCGTAAATACAAATTATACGCAATCAATTATTACAATACAATCTGTATAAAGTTTATAATATTACTTTTTAATTACACAACTAATAAAAGCAGTTTTTTGATCTTATTTGTACTTTTTTGTTGAAGCTAGCATTGTATTAAAATAAATCAAACTTATTTGTTGCTTCCAAACTTTTAAACCAATACTGTTCAAATATAAATCCAATAAATGAAACCAAAAGACCTATTATACCCAAATAAAATATAAATTCAAAATGTAACATACTCAAGGGTAATGGCGAATTATCAATATATTCTGGTTTAATTTGATTATGATCTCTAGCCCATTTTAAGTATTGTCCCGTTTCAAAAAAGGTTGTGAATTTTTGATTCATTAAATTTTTAACTGGAATTGTGGGTGGAATTATTATTCTCATATATGTACTTTGTAAATGAATAAAATGCAATTTGGGCAGAGCTTCACTTATGTTAAACATAGCCATATTAATAAGTTCCGTATCAACTAACAATGTAAAATTTTTGTATTTGGCAAGATTGTTGATTAATTTAATATACGACCAAATAAAACCATTGCGTTTTCCAAGCTTAATTGCTGTTTTTCTAATATAATAATGTATTGAACTATTTGTGTCAAATTGATATTCAATATTATTACCGTGTCTAACCAATACAAGTGAAGCATCGACAATATCTTCAAGACTATTTATTTCATTGTTATTAAAACTGATAAATAAAAATGAATAATATAAACCTATAAATCCTGACGATACTATTAAAGCAAATGCAACCCAAAATATAATTATAATATTTATCGACGTAGCATTAGAAGCATTAACTGATTGAAATATTAATATTGCATATATGTCAAGCATTAATTTTGAAACATTTGAATTATAGCAATTTGATTTATTTGCAATAATATAGGCACACAATGTAAGTAATGAAGTTGCTAATAGTGCATACCAAACATTTTTTTGAAAAATAAATTTTATACTTTGCCAACTAGGTACCTTTTTTGCATTTGCTACAGCAATCATAAACGAAACTGTTTCAAATGTACAAATATAATCTATTTCGTTTGATCCCATAACTTGACCAAACATAAGATGTGGATTATTAGTTGGATATTTTATAGAAAAATTATAAACTTTAGAGATTTCATTAAACAAATATTTCTGCTTTTCACTTTCGTAGAAATAGTAGATATTACAACCCATAAAATTTTTTATTGGTTTTGAATGATAAAATTGATTTATATTACTAAAATTTTGATCCCGACATTTGCTTAAAAATATTTTATCATACTTATCACCACAATTGTCCGTAAAACTTTGAATTTTATAAATGTTACCATTTCTATCTAACACTATTGTCTTCATCATTCCAAGATTGATTCCAATATGCTGCAAAAGGAGATTTATATCTTCGTTGCCTAAATATACAATCAAAGTATAAGCAGTGGTGTTATAATATGCTGTAAATTGTTCTGGTATTAGCACTTTCATTTCGAATATTTTGTATAACACAAATATGTAAAATTGTGAATTTGTATTTATGTAATTATATATAGAATAAAAATCAGTTATATAGTTATTTATAAGCTTAACAAAGTTATTATCTATTTTAATAATATTTTTAAATGATATAGCTTTAGAAAGTTCTTCAGTAATTTCATTGTTGATTTCAGTATAAGCAAAAGTTGTTGGTAGTTGATTGTAAAAAGAATAAATATTTATGACGCAGTCGAGTATGTTTGTTTCTCCTTCATTCTGTAACAAAAGTTTTAGTTAGAAATATATTTAATAAAACATGTTAAAGTTACGCATAAGATTTAAAATTCTATATTAATATACACTAATAAATAATTAATTAGATTAGTAATTTCAAATCAAGTACATTGATAGTCGAGCAAACTGTACTTTAAGAATCCATCTTAAGTAATTAATTTTTACATTTATACACATTGCTTACTTTAAAGACATTTTAACTACAAACATAAACCAAACAACGTTTGAACGTGTACGTGGCGAGGCCACGCATTTAGCCACAAAGAAATCAAAAATTAAAGAAAAATGCCCTAAAAAAATACAAGTAAACCTGGACAGCAAAAATATAAAGTTGCGATAAAAAAGGGAAGAAGGAAAAGGAGAGTAAAGGTTTTAATTACATTAAAACATCACGGTATACTTCTGCTAGGTATTGTTGATTATAGAATAAAAGAAGTTTAGGACATACCTTCACAGTTAGACCAAAGTGTGAAAAACATAAGTTGTAATTGTAAAAGATTTTAATAAGAAATCTCTGGTCTGGAAAGCAGAAAATATAAACAAGAGAGGTAGACTGACGCTTGATTGGATAGCAGTACACAACTTCCGCACCAATGCACATACTTCAAAATATCAATGAACAGCGCAGGCTTGACTAACATAAGATTAGAGGGTTGGAAACTCAACAAAAAAAACTGCTGACGTTAAAAAAATGTTTGCAAATATTAAGAAAAATGCGCGACTTTTAAGGAAAAATCTTATAAGAGCGGTTGTAGAATTTGTAATTGGAACGTTCTATAAAAAAACAACCCGTGCCAATGGGAGCAATAAGACAAATGAAACAGTTAAAAGTAATGCGTACCAGAAAAACAAATTAAAAAAAAATTGTGTCAAATAATTGACAACAACGTATTAGGCGTTGACTACAAAATAGCCACAAAAAAGTTGCGCAAAAGTCCGCACTTTTTTCCAGGACATTAAAGAGCAAGTTCAAACAGCTCGGCAACTCTTCCCAGAAAATAAGATAGAAACAATATAGACGCTTATAGTCAACAAAGCATCAATCCCAAGATTCACGATAGATAAACTAGACAAATGAGCTCAAAAAATAAGAGAAAAAAAAACCAGACCTGGATGGAACAGAACTGGTAAAATTAATGGCAGAAAACTGCTCAGAAGAAACTCTGAAAGTGATAAACCAATACTTGGTAAATAGTTTATTCCTAAGAATTTAGAAAGATGTTAGGTTTGTACTACTGGAAAAGCTTCGGGAAAAAGAAATCCAACAAGCAAACATATTGGCCAATCTGCCTTATGGACACTGGGAAAAAACTGCTTACTGTGGACGCAATGCACGCAATCAGCACAAACATCCAAAAGATTATAAGTAATAAGTACAAACACAGAGAATTTTGTGGTTTGATTACCCTAAATATAAAACTGTCTTTAACTCCGGCCAGATAGAACAAAATTGTAGAAGAGTTAAATAATCTGATCTGATAAAGATAATAAAAGATTAACTGAATAACAAGTTATTTATAGTCGGGAATGACACGATAATTAAAGTAACGTGCGGGGTACTGCAAAAATTGGTGCTCCAACCTTCGGAAACATCCTATATAACTCGGTAATAAAAATGCAAACACAGACAGACGTTAAAATAATAAGATTTGCGGACGACACAGGAATAATAGTATCAATTAAGATAAATAATTAATATTATAAAAAAATATTGAAGTAGTTAGAGAAATATTAAAAACTATTAAAAAAAAGTCTGCAGGTATTCCTTGAGAAAACCAAACCAGTAATTTTATATAGTGGTCAACGACTAAAAGAAGTAATCTTTAACGTAAAGAACCAAAAATGAATATCAAAAGTGACTGTAAGGTATCTTAGGGTATAATTTAGCAAAAATGATAACCCTAAAAAACACCTAAAAAACAACAACTGATAAGCTCCGTGTTACTATACGCGGCACCAATCCGGAGAGAAGCTCTGAAAGATAATCAAAACTAGCCATTCTATTCATATGTAGCACGTACAAGACGCTTTTACTTAAAACAACACAAACAATAACGGAAACCATCCTAATTGATATCCTCGCTAAGGATAAAGATTTAGCCTACACAAAAGGGAAAAATCTGCTGGAATGTAAGAAAAGGTCAATAAAAGTACCTATGTAAGAAGATAGTCAGAAGAAGAAGAAAAAAACAGCTTGGACAAAGTACATAATACTTACAGAAACTGAACAGAAAGCATGAAGAAATAAATTAGTACTTAACGCATGTACTAGGAAAGCACGGTTGTTTTAGAGCTTACTTAAAAATGTTCAAAATAAAAACAAACTTTGGTGGACTAAGAAGGGCGCCTTGATAAAGGAGCAGTAAATAAAAGGCCGTAGAAAGAATAACAAAACAGTTGGGAAAATGCGTGTCAAGTAACAAAATTGCTTGGTCCAGTCGGTTTGTTACAGACATAAAACGGTAGGTAGGTTGGGGCCATGGCAAAGTTAATTACTACCTTACGCAAATACTAATCAGACATGGTTGTTTCTCAACATATCTGCAATAAATAAAACGGATTGAACCGGATATACGTTTCTACTGTGTGCAAAGGAATACTGTTAAACACATCGTATTTCATAACAAAAAATGAAATAGGCAAGAGACCTAAAATAAAACTGTTGTATCGTTAATGTAAATGTAGGTATAAATGTAAAACTAAAACGTAAAGTGTGATTGTAAACTTTGTTTTTATATATGTATTGTGAATTGTGTTGTCGTTCAGAGAACTGTGTGTTTTTTCTCCACATCAAAGTAATACTTTAATGCAACTCCGTGATAGAAAAAGATCTTTTGTTTCTGTAAAAAGAAGAGGTAGTTCAAGTCTGTTGGAATCTGAGACTACTCGGAGTGTCTTATGGATGATTTCTACATTCTCCAAAACAAATAAGGTTAGGTTAGATTTCTGATTTGTATCCAGATAGCAGATAGAAAATTGCAGACGCAGATCGAACCCATTTCACGGTATAATTTTTTTTTAAACTCTTTTCTCTCAAAAAAACTTTTTAAATTTAATTTTGTTTCTTGTTTGTTTAGTGAAACCTAAAACAAAAAACATCTAACAGGGTGTACGACTTCCAAAAACCAAAAAATAAATAAAAACAAAGGTCCAAAATGGTAATATAAAAAGTTCTGATAACTAAAGTACTGAGAGAATCTCGGTATCTTTTCCCTCCGGCAATGGCAATCAGCTCCACATATGCCTATAAAGAACAATGTAAATACACAATACTAATAGTAAAAACGGACAACGCACACAGACGTTGCAGATAAAAAACTTACAACACGCAAGCAAAACAGCATTGAAAGATCATCTTAAAATTCAAAACTAAGGAAATAACGGCAAAAATGAACAAGTGTGCAGACTATCTAAGCAAACCATCTCAACAAAATTGTAAAAAACTATATAGTTTTCACCAGAAAAAAAAAACAAAGTCAATTTAGAAACAAGTAGGTACTATAGAATACCACTACTTCTTAATCAAATACGTTGACAAAAAGCTTGACGCAGTATTGTAAAGTCAAATTAGTATTTACAAACACAGAAATAATAATGGATAACCCTATAAATAATTAAAAAACCATAGTAAAAGCAGTACTTGTTGAACCGGATGACGCAAAAATAAACTTGAGCTTTCAAAAACAATTCAAAAAAAATATCTTAAACTAAAAAATACCAATGAAAATTTTAAAATAACGCCATTAACATACAAAATGACATACGACAACACTGACGCAAGTATATGGGACTAAATAGAAAAATAAAGAAAAAAATTCCAAGCAACAAAATAATAGCCATAATTAGCTGGCTGAATATATGTTTCTCAAGACAAAAACAAAGGTAAAAACATCATCATTATCATCAACCTCTTTTCACACCACTGTAGGCGCATTAGCCTTTTTTCTCCTCGTAATGCTGGCAACTTACATTACAGATAGACCTACAATTTTAAGTAGATTCCAAAGCACTAGAAAAATATTAATCTATTCCGGACCAAAAAAATTATTTTAGTAATAAAACCAAACATTGACAAGGCGGGTTGGGAAGTGGAAAAGCGTATAAACGTTTGAAATAGTTTGTTGTGAGAAACTTACGATATTTGGCTCAGCAATCGGATGCCTAGACTACTGCCTAGATTATACTCCACAAAAAGAAAGAAGAAAAAAGAAACTGCATTAATTATAAAAGAATAACAATCGGCAGTTTAGCAAAATTATTAAAAAAAAATAAGAAACAAAATCAAAGATACAATAAAAAACACTCAATGCCGATTAAAAAAAAATGCACAATTTAATTAAATAAGAAAAAAATACCCATCTGCTTCATTGATCTATAAAAGGCATTTAACCTACGGGATATATAGGAAAAATACTGAAGAAAAACTATACAACTATTAGAAGCCATTTATAAAAAAAACAACTCATCGTTAGAACAAAAAATAAAAAATTCAAAGCAAAGATTGGAGTAAAGCAAGAGTGTGAGTGTGTGGGTCTGAGTAATGAAATAATTTGTAGTTATTTGATTAAAAATAATATGCTTTTTTTTCAAACTTACCGTTTGTACATATATATTTTTGTAAGAACAATCAATATCACTAATATAAGCAATAATATACAAAAGTACCCACATTTTCACTACTTGGTTTACATAACTTGACTGAGTCTTTCCTTATTATTTAGGGCATTTATTATAAATATTCAACATGCAATATATCGTGATGTTTATTATTTTATTATTATACTATTATAATTAATTATTCAAATAATTAATTATTTAATTATGTTCAGTAATATTTCATTACAAACAAACTATATGTGGGAAGGTGAATCAAATTGAAAGCCAAATTTTGTACTAAATTTAACCTGATATTTAATACTGTTCTAATTACAATTGCATATTGTCCAATTGTTGAAATAGATTTTTGCATTTATTTTTATAATTTTACTCTTTTACTAATTGGTTGTTTTTTGATATATAAACAATCAACCAACTAAACACTGTATTTAAATCATTTTATGAATTTGACTATTGTAAACAATTTTGAACTTAATAATCTTCACTAATCATTGTTTGTTTGGTTAGTAATTAATTAAATTGAACATGACAAATTTTCTATGTGCTATATTACAAATATATTTAAAAACCGTAACTAGTTTCAACCTTTACAAGGTCATTGTCGGACGGTAATACAAACAAATATGAAAATTTAAAAAAATTACAAAGCAAATATTGTGGCAGAGCATAAGGGGGTTATGAGAAATAATCCTGCTACGTGCATGTGTTTTCTTTATTTACTTAAATTATCCTTAAACAAAATCAAGAAACAATGCAAATATAGTTTTACTAATAATAAAAACACTTTATTAGTTTATTAATTATTATGTTAAATGCAATATTTGGTCGTAAACCACTAATAGGTCGATGTTCTTTCGCTTTTATTGTGTTCTTCTTTTTCATATTCAACAAACCTTTGTCACAATGTAATATATGTATAATCATTTGACTGTATATAATTTGAAATAAATATATTTACTTCTACTATATTGCAATTTTTTTTAATCAAAAAGTCTCCACCAGTATTGAACTATCAGTAACGGTAGATTATTTTGTGTTGTATTATCGTTGTTAGGCGCTTGACATGTTTACATTTTATACTAAGACGATAAATTTATTAAACTCACATTATCTTTTGTTTCTAACAGAATTTCTCCGCAACTTTTTTTGTTTATCTTTATTTGCAGACGATTTCTTTTTTCGTGATTTTTCTCTCCTTTCTGTGTTCTATAATTAATTCAATATTAAATATTAAAAAAAACATCAACCTTGACATATTGTTTGTTTAGCTTAATTTTTTAACGGTGTTTGAATTTATTATGTTTTTGATGTAAACAATATGTTTTAACCCTGAAATAAATAAAACAATTGAATAATTTATTTTAGTTGTGAGTGACATATTAATCAATACAATAATGTTGAATTTATTATTATTATTATTATTATTATATTATTTTGTTTAATTAAAAAGTAGTTTGTTGTATATTTAAATTAATTGAACATTTATTATTATATTATACATTTTTGGAATATATTTTTCATCGGCTAATTATGGGTGATGTAAACATCATAAAATTGCAATTTAAATAAAGTAGACTTTGTTACTTACTACTAATTTGTTAAAGTTAATTTACTTTTTGATAATGTAAAACTTCTGAAATACAAAACAGAATTGGACATTATATAAATTTAAAAAAAATGTAACTAACAACTTCTGGAATATTTTTTATTTATTATCTATTACATATTTCTAAAAAAACACATGAATATTATTTATTGAATTATTCATTATTTGTTGTTCATAATTTCTTCGTTATTCATTTTAAGTCAATGTTTGTTTTCATATAATTTTAAATTTTGCATTTTAGTTTAGTTTCAAATGAATTTATAACAGATAATATTATTTAAAGTGTTTTACAATAAAAAATCTAGAAAAAATTGGCATTGACAGTCTTTTAAGCTGATTTTCCAACATTGTAAACAAGTTAACTATTTTTTTCATTTGTTTTTTTTTCTATACAATATAATATATTACATTATATGTAGATAGTCTTGTAAAATAAGACATGCGGCCTAAAACTGCCAGTGTCTATTTATATGTCTGGTAATTAGTTGAGGTGTTGTAAGAGTTTTTAGAAGTTTTTCTGTATACTTTAATACGTCATTGACTGTCTGTTTGTTTGTTCTCTAATAGAAGTTTTGTTTCTGTTGAGTATTTTGAGCCGTCTGCTAAGATATGATATGTTACATGTTAAAGAGTTAGGTGTTTTTGCCTGGTTAAATAAGTATTTGTCTGTCTATGTCAGAACCGGAACCGAACCAAAAAACGAAAACCGGAAAAAAACCGTTTTTTTGGCAGAACGATAACCGGAACCAAACCAAAAAAAATATCGGTTTTTAATTCGGTTCGAGACGTCATAGTAAGTGAAGTAAGAAGTAACTAACAAGTGTCAAAACAAACATTTAATGAGTTTAATTTATTTAATAATTAGTCACTCGGAGCTGAACCAAAAACCAAAAAAAAAAACGTTATTGTTTGTGGAACAAAAACTGGATCTAATCCATAATTTTTCTTTATTGAACCGAAACCAAAAGCTGTAACAAAAAAAATATCGGTTCAAAGTCTTGTTCTATATCTTATAATTTTTTTGATTAGTTGTTATATTATATGGTATATTAATGTTCGAAAACCATGGAATATATGTTGGAGTAGACTGTATTTTCTTATAGTTGTGCTGTTTAGTTAGTATTGTTGCGATCATTCTTGTAGAATTTGATTTTGCATATAACTTTTAACATTTTTGAGGTGTTGGAACTCTGTTAACGAGTTTGTCTACGTTGTTATTGGCATAGTCAGCTAGGTTGTTTCTTGAAACATTGCAGTGGCTTGAGATCCATTGAATAATTATTTGGTGCTCCTAGTTTTTTAGTTTTATATTTTTTTTGTAAATTTTTTTTGGCTAAACTATTAAAAATTGTTGTAAAAGTTTTGTTTAGTGTTTGTTGTGCTTGGTAAGGATGATATGATTTGAAGGGATAAGTTGGGAAAGATTGAATATTAGGAACTAGGCTAGTTTTATTGCGGTTAGTTTAGCTGTTTGGGTTTTAAAGTGAGCGTTTTTTTAGATTTTTGGCTAAATAGCATCTAAACATGTGTAGTTTTGGTTTTTGGATCCATCGGTTAAGATGGTAATGTTGTAACAACTACAATTTTTGATCTAAATAACTGAAATTAGAATTAACTGAATGGGAACAACAAGTTTATGAATAAACAATAATACATGTTTATTTAATGCAGTTAATTACAGTAATCTTAAATACTATATCTGAACAAAATTGTTTATGGGAGGTCTGGCTTGCAGACTTTGAGAACTAATAAGTTATTATTGGTCCGTCAACGCAGATTGTTTTAAATAACTCTTAGTCTAATATCGCAACTTTATAAAAGAATAATTATAATAATTAGTCAGACAACGCAGACACTTATTTGATTACTCCCACAACAAGTCGATTGAGATCAAATTAAAATAATGTTGTCAGACACAGCAGACTACGGACAATTTTTGGCAACGCATACAATTATTATAAAAACGTCAGTTAAGACTGGAAGGAAAATTACAAGTCTTTTTCGCTTGGAAGTCGGGCGTTTATTGTTACCGGTTTCATCTGTGGTAAAGTTGAAACTGAAAATCTCTATTTGTGCTTAGCGGTAATTACAACCGACTTGAGCATAAGTCTAATATTAAATGATAATATATGTTGTGTGTGCTCGTGTCTGTGTGCAAGTTGAGATTTATCTGGCGTCTCGTGGTACAATACCTCGGCGTATGATGTTAATCATCAATGGGGAAAGTTTTATGAGATAAAGAATGCAAAAAGTGTAATGTGTTATGGGGTTTGCCAGAATTTGCGGAGCGTCGTCTACGTAATAAGTTTTGATGGAGGGCTAAGGGAGATGAAACTCTAATCTGGGGGCTGCCAATGGCATCTTTAAAAGATGTTGCCTTGCTTCTTCTGGTTAGCCCATTTGGGATGATGTTGCTCGTGTAGCGGCATTTAGAAGGCTGGAATTTTTATTGTGACTTATGAAGAAAATCTTTTAAAAACTTAACGTGACAAAATCACACTTGCTTACCAACAAAACCCTTTTTAGTGTTGATTTGCCAAAAAGTTTGAGGCAGATATCCTGGACCTTTTGTTAGAAAAAATAATAGTTTTGAATATGGATAAAAATGAGACGCTCTTAAGGCTTCTGTGGAGAAGATGTGGGGTTAGCCACTTTGACTCTAAGGATGTGGTTAACTAATTGGTTAACCGGGCTTTATAAGTTGAAACTTCCTTATCAACTAGGTTTTATTCCGGAGCCACTGTTCTTCCGCAGCACTAGAACTAAGATTTTTTTAGTTATATTGTTCTTATCTTCAGATACTTACTGTAAGGAAAAAATGTGTTTTTAAATTTTAATAGCTAGAGTTTTGCGATTTAAATATAAGACTATCAGCTAAAATACCTTTCTTGTAGCTTTATTTAGTCTAAAACTTTTTACAATAAAGTCATTTACCCAATTTAATTAATGGACAGTATATAAAACGTTTATTTCTTGCCTTTCGGCCTTGAAAATTACATTTACAAACACATTTTTAACTTCCTAAAATAATCAAACTTAATCCTTATAAAATTAACACAACTAAAAGTATTTTTTTCTCTGTTCATCTACTTCTTTTCTTCGTTTTTTAATTGCCCTCATCCATTCTATACCTCTTCCGTCCCCTTTCAATATCTCATTTTTTCCCATCTGTTCTTCTCTCATTTCGTTACACTCTTTCAACATATGTTCTATAGTTTCTTTAGTCTCTCCGCAAAAATTTTGTCACTCGTTCTTCATTAAAACATCTGAATCTTGCAATCATCTTTTTAACATTTTTACTATATCTATTGCTCTCTAGGTACATTGGCAGTTCGCTTTCTATAATATGTTTATAATTTGCGTTCTGCCTAGACTCTTTCACTCGTATTCTTCTTTCTTGCCTTTGGATATCTCTATCTCTTTCCATAATTTCGTACAATGTCTCCCTCCCAGATTCTCTCATTCTATCAATTTCTTGGTTAGCATACCCATTCCTATTGTAATAATTTTCCCTAATCTCTCCTAGCTTTCCATTTTTTGCTTTCATTTTCTCTTTCATGCATTCTTGTAAGATTTTACATTCGTGTCTTTGTTTCATTTTTTCTTCATACTTCATTGCTCTTTTTCTTGCTTCTATTCTTAACTTATTTTTGTTTACTTCTTCTAGCACAATATATGCTGGAGTTTCCCTATTTAAACCTAGCACCTATCTCCAATATTTTACATGTATTGATTCTAATTTTTTTTGTTCCTTCCATCTCCATATTTCTGACCCATACAATATCATACTCCTAACTAAACTATCAAACATAAGTCCTTTTAATCTCATACATTCAAATTTTCTTTCACTTATTCCCCAAACTTGTCCCAATACTTTATTTGCTTTTCGTGCCATAGCGACCACACTTTTTCTCTACCGAATAGCAAAATTTGGTCCCTAAACAAGAAAATACTGTTAGAAAATTATCTCCTGCTTGAGCTAACTTCATATTTTTCTACATTTGCTATGTAGGTTGCAAACAAAGTGGGACTAATTGGACATTCCTGTCTTACTCCTTTTGTTGTCCAAAATCTTTCACTCATTTTTCCGTTCACCCACACTCTGCTTGACGTCTCCTCATACACTTCTTCCATTCTTCTTACCAGGTGTTGGCTAATTTCTTTTTCTCCCATACATTTCCACAGTTTCTTTCTATCCACACTATCAAATGCCGCCTTTAGATTCAGGAATAACGCATATACTTTTCCCCCTTTTTCTGCTATATCTTTTTCCACAATATGGTGTAAAATATATACGTTATCCTTGGTCCCTTCCCTTCCTAAAGCCGGCCTGCCCGTCTGGAATTATCTCATTCATACCCAGTTCCTCATTCAACTTTTCTTCTAATATCATGGCTTAGATCTTGTATGCCGAATCCTGTAGGGTTATGCCCCTATAGTTATTTACTTGCTTTTTGGTTCCACTTTTGTGTATATAAGACCTCCTCTCCATTGATTTGGAAACCCTTCTCCCTCCCATACTCTATTTATTAACTCACTCAATCTCTCAATCAGTTCTTCTGTATCATACAACCACGCTTCATTCTGTATCCCATAAATATCTGGCGCTTTTCTTTTCTTTAATATTTTCTATTTTCTCACATATTGCTTCTATTGAAATTTCTTCCGCTTGTAGGATTGGCTCTTGTCTGTCTAGTTTTCTTTTTGTCCTCCTAACTGACCCAAAAAGTGTTCCTTCCACACTTCCATTGGTATTGCCTCAATATCTCCCTATTTTTTTTCTTAGATCATTGTTTATGTATTTCCATGCTTCTGACTTTATTTTTTTAATTTCTATTTCATCTTTTTTTATAAATTCGCTTTTAGCTTTATTACACTGATTTTTGTATGACTTCTGTTTGTTTAGGTATTCTTCTTTTGTGCATTTGTTGTTTCTCCAGTTCCTTAACCTCTTTCTGGCTTTTAGTTTTTTTTTAGTACATTCGCTGTTCCACCATTTGCTCTTTTTCATTTTTTCTTTTTTTCTTCTACATGTTTTTTTTACTACCGCTTTCCTGATTGTTTCCTCTAAATTCGTCACTATCTCTTCGACATTTCTTCCGTTTTTTCAAATTTCTCTCAGATTTTGTTTGTACATTATCACACTTTCATCCGTCCATATTATCCTCTCTTTATTTTTCTTTCCATTTTCCTGTCTCCTTACACTTTCTCCATTTAAGCTGAGTTCTAAAGGTTGGTGGTCTGATTCAACTCTTATTCCTAAATTGTCTAGCTCTTCCTACACCTCTTCAATTAATGGACAGTAGAGTATCCCTATTTAAGCACATGTTGGTAAGAAAAGTAAAAATTGTTAGTGTTCACATAGTCTTAGAATTTTACCAATTTTTTTTTATGGCTTTACTCAAGTTGCGTAGCAGACGATAGGCAGGTAGTTTGGTAAAAAGTTCCGGTATTTCCTAGGTTCAAAGAATTGCATTAGCAAAGTTGGTGAGCGCCTTTATTGCTTTATGAAAAATCTATTTAAAAAAAAAAAATTGTCTGCGCCAGAAGCAGACCGAGTTTTGAGTCTGTTGATAATTTTTCTGATTTGAGAAGATTTAATGCTTTCCATCGTTGTCAGCAGTTTCTAAAAAGTTTCTGACTACCCGGTGAACCTTTTTGTTTGTGTCTTCAGTGATTGAAGAAAAGCATTAGACTTTGAGTATGTCTGCAAATGCTTCGGATTTCCTTCAATAGTATATTGGACCCTATTTTTGCCACAAATGGCTAGAATGGAGACTAATCTGTTCCTTAAAAATTTCAAAGTATTTTTTTACCACAATTGTTTGTACAATCTTATGGTTATTCTCACCTTTCCGTAAAGAGAGTTAAATGACAGACAATCTAAAGAATCACGGTGCCGCTGCTAAAAATGCCTTGCAACCATTTGTCTGAAGATTAATTCTTTAACTTTCCGGATGCTTTTTCCAAGGTTTGTTGTTTAAGTTTGACGGTTCTGTCTATATTTTCAACCTTTCTCTCCAAACATATGTTCTCTCCTATCGTGAGAAGACAGACCAATAAAATTTTTCTTCTTCTCCGGGTGATCTCTTTCCAAAAAGCAACAATAAGACCAAGTTTTGTTGGTGTCTTCAGATCGGTTTGGTTTTGCCAACATTTTATTTTTAGTATTTAGAAACAAATATCATTTTTATGTATATATAAAAATCAAATAAAGACATATTTATTATATTTTTGTAACCCCTTTTTGTAAAAAATTTCATGTAAATCTTTTTTGTATGTAAACAGTAAAAAAGATACACAACAAACAGAATATATAGAACCAATAGATTCAATGCAAGTAAGTTAAAAAATAGAAACAATACATAACATAATATATTTATACATTCTTATTTTGTAAGTTCACTCAAAGAATATGATAATAAATTTACTTGCACTTTTTATTAGATACGGATTGATTATTAGTATCAAATAAAGATTGACTATATTGTTTTTGCTCAACTTCGATTGATTTATTGTGCTATTAACTTTGCAATAATTATTCAAAACGTTTATCCCTATAACTTTTTTATCAGAAGTATACGTTGTAACAATTTTAACTAATTTATCATTTTATTAATCACACATGAAAGAAGCAAAATAATAGCTATATATTTCAATTTTTATTTTTTCTTGTATGCATAGAAAAAACTTTACACATTTTTTTTTATATCCAAATAAAAAAAACATACTTAAAAACATTAAACAAAAATAACAAACACCAAAAACATAGCTCACATACAAAACATCTTTATATTAAAATATTCTTTCACAAAGCAGAGAGCAGCAACTTACTTTTATTGGAAACGTATGTATTTCGATAGTTATTACAAGGTGGCAGCACGTCTTGGAAACTATTGAGAAGTACCAATTTTTTTAATAAAAAACCTTGGCTTAATCTAATAGTGCGTACACACTTGCAACTAACTGCCGCAACACAACACTGTCACGTAACCGAGCACGTAACATACTCGCGCAACAAAGTCCCATCGGTTGACGGTTTTATGGCTTAAAGGATTCCACGACGTTGTTGTGTTGCGTCACATTGTTGCAAGTGTGCACGTAGTATAATATGTCAACAATTTATACAAACTAACTACTTATTTTAGGATAAATAAAAAAGTTTATAACAAAACACACTTTATTTATTACAAATACTACACATGTGGTAACTTTGATATTGTTAGTGCTTAACGCGTAAATACAAATTATATGCAATCAATTATTACAATACAATCTGCATAAAGTTTTTAATATTTACAAAAGTGCAAAATAAGTCAACTACACAATAATCTAAAAGCTGTTTTTTGATCTTATTTGTACTTTTTGTTAAAACTAGCAGTGTATTAAAATAATTCAAACTTATTTTTTGCTTCCAAATTTTTAAACCAACACTGTTCAAATATAAATGCAATAAAAGAAACCAAAAGACCTATTATTAAAAAATAAAAAATAAATTCAAAATGTAACATACTCAACGGTAATGGCGAATTATCAATATATTTTGGTTTAATTTGAATATGATCTCTATCCCATTTTAAGTATTGTCCCGTTTCAAAAAAGGTTGTGAATTTTTGATTCATTAAATTTTTAATTGGAAATGCGGGTGGAATTAGTATGATCAGATATGTACTCTGATAATTAATAAAATGCATTTCGGGTAAAGCAGTATCACTTATGTTAACCATAATTGTATTAATAAGTTCCGTATCTACTGCCAATGTAAAATTTTTATATTTGGCAAGATTGTTGATTAAATCAATATACGACCAAATAAAGCTTTCGTTATCTGCAAGTTTAATTGCCGTTGTTCTAAAATAATTATTTATTGAACTGTTTGTCCTAAACAGATTTTCAATATTTCTACCTAGTCCAATCAATACAAGTGAAGCATCGACAATATCTTCAAGACTATTTATTTCATTGTTATTAAAACTGATAAATAAAAAGGAATAATATAAACCTATAAATGCTGATGATAATATTAAAGCAAATGCAACCCAAATTATAATTATAATATTTATTGAAATAGTATTAGGAGCGTTAACTGATTGAAATATTAATATTGCATATATATCAAGCATTAATTTTGAAATGTTTGAGTTATAACTATTTGATTTATTTGCAATAATATAGGCACACAATGTAAACAATGAAGTTCCTAATAGTGCATACCAAACATTTTTTTGAAAAATAAATTTTATACTTTGCCATTTAGGTATCGTTTCTGCATTTGCTACAGCAAACATAATCAAATATGTTTCGAATGAACAAATAAAATCTTCGTCGTTTGATCCCAGAATGTGACTAAACCTAAGAAGAATTTGTGGATGCTTTTTAGTTGGATATTGTATAGAAAAGTTATGAACTTTAGAGATTTCTTTAAACAAATATTGCTGCCTTGCATTTGCGTTAGAATAGTAGATATTACAACCCATAAAATTTCTTATTGGTTTTGAGTGATAAAATTGATTTATCATAGTAATATTTTTATTGCGACATTTGCTTAGAAATATTTTATCATACTTATCCCCACAATTGTCCGTATAGCTTTGAATTTTATAAATGTTTCCATTTCTATTTACCACTATTGTCTTCATCATCCCAATATTGAATCCAATATGTTGCAAGAGGAGATTGACATCTTCATTGCCTAAATATATAATTAAAGTATAAGCAGTAGCGTTATATTCAGTATAATCGTTTGGTATTAACTTTTTCATTTCTAATATTTCATTTAACACAAATATGTAAAATTGTGAATTCTTATTTAAGTGATTATAAATAGAATAAATATCCCATATATAATAGTTGTTTATAAGATAAACAAAATTATTATCTATTTTAACAATGTTTTTAAATGGAATAGCTTTAGAAAGCTTTTCAGTAATTTCATTGTTGATTTCAGTATAAGCTAAATTGGTTGGTAGTTGCTTGAAATTAGAATGAATATTTATGATGCAGTCGAGTATATCTGTTTCTTTTTCATTCTGTAAAAAAAGTTTTATTTAGAAATATATTTATCCAAACATAAGATTTAAAATTCCATATTAATATACAGGGTGTCCGGAAAATACGTGTACAACGTCTGACGACAGACTCCTGACGTCAAAATAGGTCGATCTAAGCCGACTTAGTTATATCCAAAATTGTCTCGTTTAGCCGGTAGAGGGCGTCAAAAAAAACAAAAGTATAACAAAGTTGAAAGTATCTATTGTAAGAAACTAAGTAAAACAAAAACATTACTTAAGCAAATGTGTAAAATGACCGCCATCTTGCTGAATACACTTATTAACACTCTTTAAAAAATGATATTGGACCCTATCTAATGTCTCGGGATTATTAAAATGGTTGCCTGCATTTAAAATCCGCTGCAATAAATCATCGCGTGTGTTTACCGGAGTCTTGTAAACTTCTGTTTTAATTGCGCCCCACAAAAAGAAGTCACACATATTTAACTCAGGAGAACGTGGTGGCCATTTTACTGGTGCATCATTGCCTCTTCCAATCCATCGGTTGGGATATTGATGATGTAAGTATTGCCGAACGGCAACGGAAAAATGGGGCGGGGCACCATCATGCATATACCACATTTCCCTCCCAAGTAAAAGGGGCAAATTCTCCAGAAGAATTGGTAATGTGTCTTGCAAAAAATTTAAATAAATATTTCCATCTAACCTGTCTGGTTTAACAATGGGACCAATAAGGTAGTGATCAATAATACCTGCCCAAATATTAATTTTAAATTGATGCTGATGATATGCAACTTTAATGGCATGTGGATTTTCATCGGAATAAATATGTTCGTTGTGCAGATTGGTTACCCCAGATCTTGTAAAGCATGCCTCGTCAGTAAACATAATTTTTCTACAAAAATTTGGAACAAGGATTCTTTTGTTTCTAATAAATTGACAAAATGTAAGCCGCATGGGGGGATCAGTCGGTAAAAGTTCCTGGACTTTTTGTATGTGGTAAGGATGTAACAACTGTTCTCTTAAAACCTCATTGACAATCGTTTTAGGAACATTTAACTCACGTTCTAAAAGACGGGTACTGGTACTTGGTTCTTCTTCAACTCTTTCCAGAATCATATCTTCTGTTCCCACAGTTCGAGTTGTTCGCATACGACCCCTGCTTTCAAACTTTTTCTCAAAACTGCCCGTTTCCCGAAGATGACGCTCAATATTGGCAAATGTTTGGTGGTTTGGTATTCGACGGTTAGGAAACCTCTCCATGTAAACCCTAACACTCTGACGCCCATTTCCTTGACAAAACCCGTATACCAGGAGCATGTCAACTTTCTGAGAGTTTGTATAATTTTCCATTTTTAATGGTAAAATGAACTTGTAATTCAAAAATGTTGATCGTATACTTGAGTAAATTTCATAGACTGGTGACAATTTGTCAATAATTGTCAAATTATTAAACGCCATAGCAACAAGGTCACTTAAAAAATTATTGTTACAGGTAATTTCTTTTTAATATTTACAAATTTTTGACGCCCTCTACCGGCTAAACGAGACAATTTTGGATATAACTAAGTCGGCTTAGATCGACCTATTTTGACGTCAGGAGTCTGTCGTCAAACGTTGTACACGTATTTTCCGGACACCCTGTATAAATAAAACAAGAAACGTTTAAAATATTTACCACCACAACCAATGTATGCAACGCTAAAAAAGCAAACTCGAAAAAAATTTAAAAAAAACAAATGCTAACTCAGAACAGCAATCAATTATGAATTTTTGGTACGTTAAGTTGCTTGCAGAGAAAACCAGATATGATAACAAAGTCAAAAAAAAAAGTCAACATTTAAGCTATTCAATAATCAAAATGGTTTTGTCTGAGTAAACCTTGATGATACAGTAACTTATTTATGTTATTAGTCTCCAAATAAGACGGTGAGCAAATTTGAAAAAAATAAATGCTAGAATTGAGTGCGAATATCAAACTACAAAACAAAAAAGTTATATTTGTTGGAAACTCCAAAACAAGAATATGAAGAGAATTACAAGATGATTTTAAAAGTTTGATCAAGACAGAATGATTATACAGCTACGGCTTGGTTATAATAAATGATAGAAAGTTTTATAAAGGGTAAATCAAAATCTTTTGTAGTCCTTACTAAGAGCTTAAAAATATTAGTGACAATATTAAAGAATATTTTAAATAAGTTAAAATATTAAAATAAAATAACAAAGTTGAAGCTAAACAAAGAAGTGTACGTTAAATAATAGACTGGAGGTACGCTGAAACCGAAACCGTACGTTAAAATAAATAAAATATTTACTAATTAAATTGTTTGTCCGTTAATGCCAAAAAAAATCCCTTTAAAAGTTGTATGTATAATAACATTTTTGCAATAATGTTGTTTTTAAAAAGTTTTATATTAAGATTTCTAATATTCTGACGCAATTTATTGAAACATTGCATGGCTGCATATTTAAGATGATGTAGATGTATAAAAAAAATAAAAACATTGTTAGATTAATAACGAAGTATTGAAAGAATTTGAAACAAAGATCGAGGTAAATCAAAGATGTATTTTGCAAATACAAGCCATAAAAATCTCTAAAAGTAGGACATTGGAAAATAGAAGCAATGCAGGTAACGGAAATGCTATTCGCGGATATTATGGTAATTGTAGCAAACATGAAGATTAATATAGACAAATCTAAAACAAAATTATAAAAAAAAAACCATAGAATACTACTAGACTAACAATAATGTACTCTAGCAAAACATAAAATGAGAATAAATACAACAGAAAAGGCTTAAAAAAGATTGAAAATAAACCAAGAAGAAACAAAATAAGAAACAAAACATAGACAAAACCTACAAATAGAAAGAAAGATAATCGTATTAAAAAAAAGTATTTCAAACGAGAGGAATAGAAAAAGCCGCCAAACAAGACCGAGTAAAACTTGAGAGTGATAATTTAAAAGAAGAAGCGGAGAGAAAAAGAATCAAACAAATAACACAGAACAAGAAAAAATTAAGACAACTCTCATACACCGAAAGGTAGAACGGCTCATGATTAAATAAATAAATAAATAAAAAGTTTCATCGCTTTACTTGAGAGTAAATATAAGCTTTTTATGACCTCAACAAATGACAACAGTAGAATCTAAACTGTTTCACAAATATTAATATAAAAAATTTATTATAATTTTAAATTAAAAATAAAAGGTTTTTTCTTCACTCTTTTTTAAATACATTTTTTTTTGTTATTATAAATAGTAAACACAGAAACAATATTAATTTTAAGGAAATTATATATTTAATCATAATTAAACAATAATTATTTATATTAAATAGATGGAACAAATGATTAATTTATAATAAATGAGCCTATTAATGCATTTTTATTGTCTGTTCCAATACTACCGTTTTTATTTAAAATAAATAATAACATTAATACTATTGACAAATAAAATTGAAAAATTATATACATATTTTTAAAAACTTACCGTTTGTACATATATATTTATGTAAGAACAATCAATACCACTGATTTAAGCAATAATATAAAAAAATGTTGTTAGTATCCACATTTTCATTACTTGATTTACTTAACTTGACTGAACTTTCCACTTCATTTAGGGCATTTATTATAAATATTCATCACGCAATATATCGAGGTATTTATTTATTATTTTATAAATATAATAATATATTTAAGTACCTAATTAATTATTTTATTATGTTCAGTAATAACTCATTACAAACAAAATATATTTGGAAAGGTAATTTAAATTCTGTTCTAAATTCAAACTGATATTGTCATATATGTATGTATATAAAATTTATTTACATACATTTATATTTATTGTAAGGAATGTATTTTATTTATTTTATGTTTAGTTTTTATTGTTTGTGAAGTTTCTTTCTCAAATAAATAATAATAATTTATGAAATGAATTAATAATTTATTCAAAATCAGTCAATCGAATCACAGCGGCCAAGGGTCAAGCATAGACAATTGTTTCGGTTCTACAAACCTCGTCAGTATGCCTTGTACGACCACGGCATCGCATGATAGCGAAGACAATTTTGAATAAATATTTCTGTTCTTATGAACACAATTGATATTATAAATAATCAAACGAAAGACTAAATATAAATGCTAAAATGATACCGATTAATGCGGACATTTTAGTAATAAAAATTGCAACTAGATGGCAAACCAGTCTTTCGTTTGATTATTTATAATAATAATTTATATTAAGTAGATGGAACAAATAATTATTTTATAATAACAAATATATCTATTAATACATTCCAATATTACCGTTGTTCTTGTTTAAAATAAATAATAAATTCTATTACTTTATTGTTAAAAAAATCATTTGTAGTTATTTCATAAATAAAATTGAAAAATTATAAGTATTTTTTTAAACTTACTGTTTGTACATATAAATTTTTGTAAGAACAATCAATATTACTGATATAAGCAATAATATGCAAAGATGTTATTAGTATCCACATTTTTACTACTTGCTTTACTTAACTAGACTGAGTTCATAATAAATGACCTACATATAAAAATATTTAACACGCAATATATCGTGATATTTATTTATGTATGTATATGTAACATATTGCACAAGTAAACAACACTATTGGACAAGAATGGTACATCGAATGTCTTTCAGCCATCGAAATAATAATTGGTAATTGGTTGTAATCTGTGTTAAAAAAAAGTGCATAAAGTATAATATATTATACAGTAATAATATTTGTCAGGTGATATTGTTAGTCAGTCGTTGTCATTAGCGAAAGTCAAGATATGTTGAAATAGTGAAAGAGCAGGTTTTGTATATTTTGCAATAATTCCAAGGTTTTTAGGAATTATTAGATTATCTAGAATCTCCAAGTTGTTAGCATTATTTGCAAATCTGATTTGAAGTTTTTTAGTCTTTTGTCAAGTAGGATAAGGTTGGTTTTTTCATAAAGTAGTCCGTTTAAAGAATTATGGAAAGGGTTATTGGGTTGTCGGATTTTGGTATTGAACCATAATTTTGTTTTATCTAGCAAGGTTTGCAATTGATCCATAGATTGGTTTAGAGATTTAGAGTGAGACACCAATGATGTATCATCAGCATAGGCTTAGAACTATATATAGGGTTTTCTAATAAGAGGTTTTATTTTGATATTTAAAAAAACAGGTAAATTTTAAGAGAAATCAATAAATGTTTATTTGATTGTAAAAAGGAAGGTATGCCATTAACATTTGAAAACTATATTAGTCAAATGGCCGCCACGGTTACGGTTGCAGTACCACATTCTTTTCATAAAAATTTTCATGGCCAATTCCATGACAAATTCCATCTGTAAGGTCTTAAATCAATTGTCAAGCATTGGAATTCACTTTTACATTGAAAGCAATAATATTTAAACCAATATTTAGAACAATTTCTAGTGTTCCTGTATGACACGTAAGTTTGTAAAGTTAGTCCGTAAGTTTGTAAAGCAAGTTCGTGAGCATGCGCATTGAACCAACCTGTCACCAAATGTCAAATAATAGCATCTGACATGAAAATAACAATAATATTGTACAATGTATATATGTTAATTTATTTAATTTTATCTATAGAAAAATGAAAAGAGAAAGGATATTACTTTTGGCTGTTGCTACAATTGTGATACTGAAGGCGAAGAAGGTTATATAGGCCTCGAAGAATTTGTGTAAGAGACTGGATTAATCGACGAATGGAAGGAAGCGGAATGTTAAATACGTTGAATGATGAATTATTATTAGAAGATCAATCATCATACCGTAACATTTTACATATGAATTAACAATTAATTTAAAAAATTGTTAGCAAAAGTTGAAGACAGTTTACTACTACTAAATACTGTCATGCGGCAAAGTATTCCGGCACAGTCAAAGTAAGTATTTGATCAAATAAAAATAAACTTTGTATACAAGGTTAAGTTTTAGGTTAGAAACTACTCTTCGATGTCTGGCAACAGGAGAGTCCTACCGCTCATGAATTTACACTACCAGAAACAACATGAAATTGAATTTATTTATATATTTTAACCATAAATAAAAAAAATGTAATTACTAATAAAGTTTTTTTGTTATTAAACATTAATTTAACATTTCCAAATAAATAGTGGTATAATAATACATAGGAACATAAGTAGGTACTATAAAATGTAAGTATGAACATATTCTACTTTTTGATTAAAGTTGGTTAGATTGATATTGTAATGTTATTTTAAATTTACAATATAGATACTTATTAACAACCAGAAACAAAATATTTACTTAACGGTACAAAAATTTTATTTTAAATTAATTAATCATAATTGAAATGTTATAACATTGAAAATGCTATTTCTATGAAATTAAAAAAAAAACCTTAAGTTTTTGACAAAAATATTATGTAAATTTATAATAATTATAAAAATATAAGTGATAAAATTATTGTATGTCAATATTTACCATTTGCAATAGTAAGGTAAACTAATTTTGAAATAGTTTTGTTGAGAACATAATATTTTTGTATTATTATAATCAGATATGTTTCCTGTGTTATTACAATTTATATTTTTACATCACTTTTATGTTGAGAGATTTGTTTATTAATTTTTTGTGAGGTTTGCCCAATGTATATTTGTTCTCAATGTTTGCAATTGATAGAATATACTAAATCGTATTTATAATTAAATGGAAGTGAAACTTAAAATCGAGTAAACATTGTGAACAAATATAATATTGGACAAACCTCACAAAAAATTAATAAACAAATCTCTCAATTTTTAACAAGTTTATAATTTATATAAAATGGACAATAATCTCCCATTAACAAGTAAAATATAAATCTGTTAATCAAATATATATTATCATAATAGGTACTTAGAAATTATAGACCCGTATTTATACTTACGTAATGATTTTTGATAAAATTACACTGATACAACCTGTAAATGTCATTTTGTAGAAATGCATATAAAAATAAATAAAACTAAAGAAATTTATTTAAAATTACAAAATAATTTATTTAATGAAAAACAGAAGTTTAAAATCAATTACTAAATCCAACTCCAAAGCGGCCAACCAAATACAGACAAATGTTTCGGTTTTCACAAATCCACATTAGTGCATCATGGTGAAGAATGAACTTGAATAACTGATTCACGATTTATGTGCTCATAACACAAGTTATTCGGTTTCCTTGATTGAAGCAACATGATTGAGCTACAACTACTTCGCATTAGCATTTTATGAATATATTGAAGGGAACTTTGATATCAGCACTAATACGATTATTGTAGACGGATTTAAACTTCTTATTTTGTTGTTGTTTATTTTGTGACATGTTTACATTTACACTTGTGGAATAGTTGTAATTAATTCAGTATATGTTGGTAGTTGTTGTAATGATAAAAATTGTTAAGACGACACATTTTTTAAACTCACATTGTCTTTCGTTTCTGTTAATTCCTCTGTCACTTTTTTTGTTTATTTTTATTTGCAGACGATTTCTTTTTTGTTGCTCGTTCTCTCTTTTTTGTGTTCCATAATTATTTCAATATTAAACATTAAGAAAAACATCAACCTTGACATATTGTTTGTTTAGCTTTATTTTTTTAATGGTGATTGATTTTATTATGCTTTTGATGTAAACAATATGTTTTAACCCTGAAATAAATTAAACAATTGAATAATTTATTTTAGTTGTGAGTGACATATTAATCAATACATATATATAAAATTTTTATTGCACAAGTAATTTACAACATTTTGAACAGGTATAATACATAGAAGAAAAAAAATGTTTTGTACAAACGGCTATCGACCGTAGTCTTTTAGCCATTGAAGTAAGGTAAATTAAATTGTAATTTTTATTAAAAAAACAAACGAAAAAAAAAATGATGCATGATGTATGATGTATGATATATGATTCAGTAATATGGTTTGTCAGGTGATATTGTTAGTTAGTCGTTGTCATTAGCAAGAGTCAGGATATGTTGGAATAGTGAAAGAGCAGGTTTTTTATATTTTGCAATAATCCCTAGATTTCTAGGAATTATTAGATTATCTAGAATCTCTGGGTTGTTAGGATTATTTGCAAATTTGGTTTGAAGTGTGTTGAGTCTTTTGGAAAGTGGGATGAGGTTGGTTTTTTCATACAGTAGTTCGTTTGAAGGATTATTGGGATGTCGGATTTTGGTAATAGTTCTAAGAGATGCCCTTTCTCCTACATAAAGGAAATTGAGAGTTGGTTTATTAGAGTTCAGGAATATTATGGATGCGTAGTCAAGGATTGGGCGGCAGATCGTCTTGTATATGTGCGTGGCACATTTAATGTCAATTCCATTGTTTCTATACATAAGGGATCGGAAGTGTTTGCTCGGGATCTGATTTTACATTTAATGGAGTTAGTGTGAAACTTAAAACTTAGTTTAGGGTCAAAGTTTACTTCTAGATATTTACAAATATGAGATGGATTTAAGGATTGTTGGTTCATTTGGATACTAGGTAAATTTTCATGGATTTTGTGGTAGGGAATTAGTAGTTGGGTTTTTAGCGGGTTTGCAAAAAGGCGCCATTTATTGAACCACAAATTTGTAATATTTAGCAAGGTTTGCAATTGATCCATAGATTGGTTTAGAGATTTAGCGTGAGAAACCAATGTTGTATCATCAGCATATTGTAGGATGTAGGAGTTAGGATTAAAACAGGATGGGTTAGAAATATATATATCAGAGCAAAAAATATTATAAAGGAGAGGAGACAAGGGAGATCCTTGTGGGACACATTGTTGTGGAGTGAAAGGATCGGAGTAGGTATTAGCTATGCGAACCTTAAGAGTTCGATCATTAAGAAAACCTATTATTATATTAATTAAATGGTTAGGCACCTCTAGGACTGATAGCTTAAATAGGAGGCCTCTATGCCAGACAGAGTCGAATTCCTTGTTTATATCTATAAACAAGACGATCGAGTGTCTGCTTTCGAGGTGGGATGATTGGACTTACGAGTATAATATAGACAACATAAAACTTCATAACTACGAACTTGTGTCATATTATAACAGAAAAACGCATATACATGGAGGGGTAGTTATATTTGCTAAATCAACACTAAATTGTACAGGAATACCACAAATTGTCAATATAGCAATAGAAATGGAAATAGAATGTTGCGCCATAATGATCCAATAACAAAAACTTAGCGTGATATCCGTATATAGACCACCAACATTAGGACAAGTTTTAGATTTTGCTACTAAAATTGCAGGTTCTATCATATTATGCGGTGACTTAAATGTTGACAATTTAATAAAAAGTACAAACATTAATATGCTTCGTGATTTATTTAATTCATATAAATTAATAAATAAAATCTATGAACCAACACGAATATGACAAAAACGGAAAAATATCTTCAACAGGAATAGATTTTATAGTTGCAAACTTAAATATAGACAACTTTACGTGTACTGTTATCACTTGTTGCCTAGCAGATCACCTGGCACAACAAATATGCTATATACATCAACCAAATCATATTGATAATACATTAGGCAAAAAAGTACAAAAAGTACAAAACAGAAGTATAAGTGAACATAATTTAAGTAAGTTTCAACATTTGTTAAAACTGAATAAAAATAAATTTTAGATTACAGAATGTGTTAACAAATCTTTTCAAAACTTTATGGAGTATTTTTTAGACAATTTCGAAAACGCGTGTCCACTTATTACCAGAAACACACGGTTAACTAATAATGTAAAATGGATTTCACAGGATCTAAAACAATCAAGCGAAAAACTTAAGTTTCAATATGCAGCCTTAAATAAGAGTCCAAATCATGAAAAAAATGAGGCATATAAAATTAACAAAAATACACACAGACAGTTAGTAAAAACAACAAAAAGAAAATATTTTGAAAATACAATAGATGCTTCTGAAAATAAAATAAAATCAATGTGGAAACTAGTTAACACCGACTTAAAACGTAATAAAGAAAAAAAAGATATTGTATTAAATATTAACGGAGTAACCACAAAAAAACAAAGTAAAATAGCAAATGCTTTTGGAATTCACTTTTCAACAAACGCGAGTAAAAAGATTAAAAACCAGTTTGGACAAAATGACGTATTGGTTTGCACTACCTCTGACTTCCATATACATACAATGGCAGTATATGAACTTAGTGTATCAGAAGTAAAATCAATAATACATAATTTAAAAAACAAGCAATCGACCGGCCCAGATGGAATATCAATTAAAGTCCTAAAATTTGTAAGTAGCGAGATTGAGGAACCACTAACACTATTAATTAACCAATCAATAGTGCAAGGAGTATTTCCTTCTGCACTAAATACAGCTCGTGTTGTTCCAATTCACAAAAAGGAATGCGAAGATAATATGGAAAATTACAGACCGGTATCTATCCTGAATACATTATCAAAAGTATATGAACAAATAATTTCACAGAGGATATGGAACTTTATAGAAAAATATAATTTACTTAAAATTAACCAACATGGATTTGTAAGAGAAAAATCAACAGAAACTGCTACTTTTAGTTTTATTGAACATATACACAAAACCGTAGACGGTAATTTAAAGTCAAGTATATATGACAATCCATTAGGTGTAGCGCAAGGCTCCACTTTGGGTCCATTAATATTTATTTTATACATGAATAACCTTGTAAAGTTTATAACAACTGGTTTTATGATCAATTTTGCAGATGATATTTCAATTATTGTAAACGAAAAATCAGCTGATGAACTTGAAATTAAAATAGCAACTACAATAGAGGAAGTAAAAGAATGATGCAAAAATAACAAACTAATTTTAAACAGAGAAAAAACAGTAAGTGTGCAATTTTTCAAAAATAGAACTTCAACAGTAGATATCCCATTCAACACCGACAGTACTAAATTCTTGGGTTGCTTCATTGACTCTGAACTTAAATGGACTAATCACAAATAATTTCAAAATTAAAAAACACCCTTTCCCATTATTATCTAATGCAAATGTATTATTCTTTAGCCTATCCTTATATGGCATACAATATGATTGCCTGGGGAAAATCTCAAGAGTCAACCAGAATACATGTCGCACAAAAACGACTGGTTAGACTAATTTACAATATGGATTATTGCGAAACTTGCAGACTAGTTTTCAAAAACCAAAAAATACTGCCATTTTATTGTATTTATATTTATAAATGTGGAACTTACGTCTACAATAACCAGCTTATGTTTGGGAAAAACACTCTAAACCATAACCACCTAACAAGGAACTGCAACAACCTGAGAATTCCACTTCACAGAAAATCATCATATAAGAAGTCGCCATCTTTATCATGCATTGACATTTACAATAAAATTCCAAATAATATAAAAATGTGTAAAAACAAGACTAATTTTAAATTTAAATTTAAGGAATACCTTTGGCAAAATTGTTTTTATACATTAGATGAATATTTTTCTTCTTAATTTTTTTAAATTTATTATCTATAAATACTTTATTTTATTATTATATAACTGTGTTATATTTATATTATTGTACTATATTTTAAAATTGTATTATTGTAACTTTGATTGTTTTAATATGTGTACTGACTTGACAAATGTCATAAACCTGTGATCATACTTGTCGAATAAATTATTATTATTATTATTAGTATTTGGATGTTTGATGTCAGGATAGTTAATGGATGGCTTGCAATATACTTTCAAATAGTTTACTAAGAACTGGGAGAAGTGTGATAGGGCGGTAACTAGCTGGATAAAAAATGTTAGCATCATTTTTAGGGACGCATACAATTGTTCCCACTTTCCATTCATTAGGAAAGTATTGGTGAAAAAAACAATAATTGAAAATTTTTAATATGTAGTTATTAACGTCGTCATTGAACTGGTTTAAACTTTGTCTAGTTAATAGATCATGTCCTGGTGCTGAATTTTTACCTCTATTTAACAAATCGTAATAGTCGTCTTTGTGTATTGTTTCGTCCAAAGGAGTGTCGTACGTCTGTCTACAAAATATGTCATACCATTTGTTTACGTTTTCTAAATGAATATTGTCAAAATTGTCACAGTTGGAGAAGGCAAATGCGTGGTTAAAGTGTCTTTGAAAAGTATTGGCAATCTCAATGTCAGATGAAAAACTATTCTTGGAAACCGGGTCTGTTATTGATTGTATGTATGATGTCCGTTTGTATTTAGTCAGTTTCTTAATTTCTTGAAAGTAGTTTTTTCCTTTCTTTTCATTAATTTTGTTGCAAGCCGTTATGTATTTGTCTTGTCTGTACTGGAAAATTAAGTCGTGTATGTTTTTATTCAAGTCATTGAACTGTTTTTTTAATGTCCTGTCATTTGTATTTCTAAACTCACGATATAATTTTCTTTTATATTTAATAAGACGCATAATAAATGGGGGAAGAGGGTAATTATAGTAGGATATTAATGTTTTAGGGGTATGACAATGGATAGATGATGCTATTAGTTTAAAAAATAATGAGATGGTAGTGGGAGATATATTTGGGTGAGATATAGCAATTGAAGAAAGTTCTTGGTTCACTTTTGTTATGTTACACATATTTAGGTTATAAATAAACTCCTTAGGGGAAGGTAATGTTTGGATATCAATACTAAATCTAATTGCCACATGGTCCGAACAAAGGTCAGGGATAACATTAACAGAGAGGATAAGGGGTTTTATACTAGACGAACAAAGGAGGATATCAGGAGTAGTGCTCTGATTATCGTTCATAATAAACGTTGGTGAAGTAAATATTTTAGAAAAATCAGAGTTTGTTAGAAACTGTTGGAGGTGACGTGTTTTCCTTAGATTTAAGTTGAAATCACCAACAATAATACAGTGGATAAAGAGAAGCTTTTACAAAAATATTATCTTTAATAACAGACGATGGGTGAATGTAAACAAAGAATATGTGGAGTCTGTCCTGAAGAAAAGGAATTGAGAAGTGGATGCAATCATTTAATGCATTATTGATGCTTGGAGGGTTTTCTTTCCTAATTTTAATGCATGGATGAGTCATAGATACGGATCCACCTCTATAACTCTGGTTAATAATATTGGCAGGATTTTGGATTATGGACCAATTTTGAAACGATATAGGATTTGGAGATTTCGTTTCAACAAACAAAGCACAGGAGATGTTATTAATTGGGAGGAAGTTTTTTATGATATGGGATTTTTGAGCAAAACTATTAATGTTGGAATAAAGGAAATTTAGGCTAGACATTTTGGGTTTGAGTTATGGTGACTTGTACGCCTCCTATGAGAGAGGTGGGAGGGGCTTGATTTAGGTTAAGGAGATCTAACATTACTATAAACATTCTGTTATTAGAGAAGGATACAATGGTGTCAATGTTGTATGATTGAATGAATCTACTTTTTAATTTTTGGATTAGTTATTGTCAGTTTGTTATTTTGGGAGAATAAATTTTGTGTACATACGTGTCAATGATATGGTCATGAACGGTCAGGAATAGGTGAGTGAATTCTTGAAGCCTGAGTTATTTGTTGCGCAATTTCTTCTGATCTCTTGTTTGCCGATTTTATTTTGATGTTCGGTATTCCTTCAATTGGAGCAGTAGGTCGGTTTTTAAACTTAAGCGACCACGCTTCGTGGCCTTCTTCCTTGCATGATGTGTTTGTTGGTGGGTTGGTAGTTGTGCAGCTAACAGTCTTATGGTTACCTCCGCATTTGCTGCATTTTGGCGAAGAAGTGCATTTGTCTGTGGTATGTTCAAATGAATTGCATTTGCTACAAGGGACGGGTATCGGTGCTGGAGCAAGACTTTCATACACCGCAAAGTGTTTGCTTTTGTAGAAAACGCCATGTTGTAATAAATTTTGGTAGGCATCTACATCAGCGGTAATAATTCGCATTTTGTAAGTGGGAGTGCCTGTCAGTCTTGATATTATTCTTTTGCAATATCTAATGTTTAAATTATTTGTCTGGAGGACTTTAGCCATTTCTTCTTCCGTGATTTCTTGGTCAACTGAAGTTATAATAGCCGAGTATGATGCTGACGGAGTTTTGTAGTGTTGTTTTTGTCGTTGTAGTCTCTTTAAAGGATTTTAAAATGTTAGACCCTTTAAGTTTTTGCAACAAGTTCATTGTAGATGGTTTATCATAATTGGATTTTATAATGAATCTAATTTTGGTTGCTAAGATAATATCTTTATTATTATTTGTATTCTGACACCATATGTCAGATAATTGTGTACGTGAGAGCTGTAGAATTGTTTCTATGTAATACGCTTGATTGTAGTTGTTATTGAATCTATTTGGTATATGTGGTGGTATTTGTGGATGTTGTTGACGTTGTTGTATTTGTTGTTGTTGCATTTGTTGTTGTTGTTTTTGCATTTGTTGTTGTTGTTGTTGCGTTTGTTGTTGTTGTTGTATTTGTTGTGTATGTGTCGGTTGTGGCTGCGACAACTGTTGGTGTTGTTGTTGATGTTGTTGTTTATTATCCATTGTTGTGGCGGAATTTTTTGATGTGGATGGCGTTATAATATTATTTATATTATATATATATTTATATTATGGAAATTTAAATCCCGCATCTCCTTTTCCTTTTTTATTTGTTTTGTTATTGTTTTTTTTCGGCCGACCCCTACTTTTAATGTTAGAAAGCCGCGTGGAATCATCGGTCTCGTATTCCATTTGCGAGCCCGCGAAACTCTCTGCCTCGCTAGCGGCTTCATGGCCGTCGTTTCTCCCGGCATCACTCATATTAATATTAATAAATAAATAACGTGTAGTTCCAGCATAGCTGGAACTATTTTGTATTTATTAAGTACACTAGGACGACACTTATTTAACATTCACAACTAACAAAAAATAATTGACGAATTGAACTGGTTATTTAAACGGAGAAGATTTATTTGCGTGTTGACAATACTATTGTTCACGGCGGAATGTAATCAATACAATAATGTTGAATTTGTTATTATTATAATTTTATTTTGATTAATTACAAAGTAGTTTGTTGTATATTCAAATTAATTGAATATTTATTATTACAATATATATTTTTAGAATATATTTTCTATAGACTGATTATGGGTGATGATTAGAGAGCGGATTAAAAAGCATTAAAATACGACAAAAAGCGCTTAAAAAGGCATGAAAATGTTACTAAAAAAGCATTAAAAAAGCACCAAACATGTAAAAAGGCATTAAATAGGCATGACACAATTGAAAAAAAAATAATAAAACTAAAAAAATCCTAAACTAAAAAATATTTAAATAAAGGTTTTATAACATTTATAATTACAACAGTTTGAGAAATGATATTTTTTACACACATTTTAAATAATATAAAAAAAAATTAAATAACTAAAAAAAACTATCCACAAAAACAGTTAATAATTAAATGTTGCTTTAAGTGTTTAACTGTAAAATTCTGCCTTTGATCACTTAAAATGTTTTTGAAAGGGGAAAAAACTTCATTTGACATGCACACTTGTTACTGGTGCATGTTTAAATTTTGCTTTAAAAGCAGGATTCATATCGAAATCTGGAACATTCTCTCCACTCAAAATACAGTTTATTTTATTTAATGTAGATAAACCTTAATTTTTCAAAAATATGTCTTTGGATTTTGATTTCACTGTGTACCCAATATAGCCTAGTACTTTTAAAATTGAATCTTTGAAATTTCTAATTATACTTAGACTTTCATTTAACGTATTTTCCTGTTTTTCTAGCGATTTTATGCATGCCATAAAATTGCTAGAAAAACAGGAAAATACGTTAAATTAAAAACTCACAAGATAATTACGGTATCTTTTAAGAAAGCTAAATTATTTTGAAGTTTTTTATTTTTTAGAACTGCTTGGCAGGTTTTTACTGACTTCCTTGCAGGATCCGAAAACTGTATTACAACGTTTTTACAATTTTCGAAATTGAGAGAATCCCCGACCTACCGATTATTTTGGGAATTATAAAATACAGTTATTTGATTTGCTTGAAGAAGTGGCACTAAAATACGCTATAAGCTCAGTCGGGATTCACAGAAATACATTAAACTTGTCTAAATAATATTATAAAAAATATGCAAGATCTTGATACGTAAATTTTGTTTTACGTTTTCTAATGAATAAAATACTTTGCGTTTTTTTATGTACATTTTAATCCACTAAATTTCAAAAAAGACCAAATAAAAGCAAAAAAAGCGTAAGAAACTAAGTGCCAAATAATTACATTCTTCACAATTCGTGCATATATTTAGACATATTTTCGATGCTTTAAGTATTTAGCGTAAGCATAATAGCTAGGAATCCGCTCTCTAGTGATGATAACATCATAAAATAGCATTTTAAATAAAGTAGACTTTGTTACTTACTACTAATTTGTTAAAGTTAATTTACTTTTTGATAATGTAAAACTTCTGAGATACAAAACAGAATTAGACATTATATATATTAAAAAAAAAATGTAACTAACAACTTCTGGAATATTTTTTATTTATTATCTATTACATATTTCTGAAAAATACATGAATATTATTCTTTGAATTATTTATTATTTGTAGTTCATAATTTATTCGTTATTCATTTTAAGTCAATGTTTGTTTTTATTCAATTTTAAATTTTGTATTTTAGTATAGTTTCAAATAAATTTATAACAGATAGTATTATTTAAAGTATTTTACAATAAAAAATCTAGAAAAAATTGGCATTGACAGTCTTTTAAGCTGATTTTCCAACATTGTAAACAAGTTAACTAATTTTTTCATTTGTTTTTTTTCTATACAATATAATATATTACATTATATGTAGATAGCCTTGTAAAATAAGACATGCGGCCTAAAACTGCCAGTGTTTATTTATATATCTGGTAATTAGTTGAGGTGTTGTAAGAGTTTTTAGAAGTTTTTCTGTATACTTTAATACGTCATTGACTGTCTGTTTGTTTGTTCTCTAATAAAATAGTTTTGTTTCTGTTGAGTATTTTGAGCAGTCTGCTATGATATGATGTGTTTTCACCGCGTTACATGTTAAAGAGTTAGGTGTTTCTGCCTGGATAAATAAATATTTGTCTGTCTATGTCAGGGCTTCGAACCGGAACCAAACCAAAAAACAAAAACCGGAAAAAACCGTTCTTTCGGCAGAACGATAACCGGAACCGAACCAAAAAAAATATCGGTTTTTAATTCAGATTGAGACGTCATAGTAAGTGAAGTAAGAAGTAACTAACAAGTGTCAAAACAAACATTTAAAGAGTTTAATTTATTTAATAATTAGTCACTCGGAGCTGAACAAAAACCAAAAAAAAAACCGTTATTGTTTGTGGAACAAAAACTGGAACTAATCCATAATTTGTTTTTATTGATCCGAAACCAAAAGCCGTAACAAAAAAAATATCGGTTCAAAGTCTTGTTCTATATCTTATAATTTTTTTGATTAGTTGTTATAGTATATGGTATATTAATGTTCGAAAACCATGGAATATATGTAGGAGTAGGCTGTATTTTCTTATAGCTGTGCTGTTTAGTTAGTATTGTTGCGATCATTCTTGTAGAATTTGATTTTGCATATAACTTTTAACATTTTTGAGGTGTTGGAACTCTGATAACGAGTTTGTCTACGTTGTTATCGGCATAGTCAGCTAGGTTGTTTCTTGAAACATTGCAGTGGCTTGAGATCCATTGATTAATTATTTGGTGCTTCTAGTTTTTTATTCTTTTTGTAAATTTTTTTGGCTAAACTATTAAAAATTGTTGTAAAAGTTTTGTTTAGTGTTTGTTGTGCTTGGTAAGAATGATATGATATGAAGGGATAAGTTGGGAGGGATTGAATATTAGGAACTAGGCTAGTTTTATTGAGGTTAGTTTAGCGGTTTTTAAAGTGAGCGGTTTTTTAGATTTTTGACTAAATAGCATCTAAACCTGTGTAGTTTTGTTTTTTGAATCTATCGGTTAAGACGGCATTGTTGAAACAAAACAATAAGGTTTGATCTAAATAACTGAAATCAGAATTAACTGAATTGGAACAACAAGAATAAATAAAGAATAAACCATAATACATGTTTATTTAATGCAGTTAATTACAATAATCTTAAATACTATATCTGAACAAAATTGTCTATGAGAGGTCGGGCATTGCAGATTCTGAGAACTAATAAGTTATTATCGGTCCGTCAACGCAAACTGTTTTAAATAACTAAAGTTAAGGTTCCATGTGCTACAAATTGACGCTAGCAGCAGCAGTAAAATTACGGCGGCAGTACAGAAGTAAAATCATGGCTCTACGAGATCAGCAGTTTACAGCACGGATAGCGCCGCAAACTGGTCTTGTCGTGGCTCCATGAGCTTTAGTATGACGTGTCTACAATCAGTATACAATTGTATCTTCTTGTTTGTATATGAAAAAAATATCCCTGTAAATAGTAGTAGATAAATTCATACCAATAATATAGTATGGATAATTTATCATTTCAACAAAAAGTTGCCTTAATATTGGCATTGCGCCGATGGCGTTGGTTTAAAAAGCAATGGAAATAGTGGATTCACCCTGTTCTATTACATAGAAGGACAGAGGGAAAATTTGTTCTTTTACATAACATACTAAAAGAATATCCTGACAAGTTTTTTGAGTATTACAGGATTTCAGTATCTTCTTTTAATTTTCTACTATGTGAAAGAGAAGATATCATAAGTAAACAGAACATATCAATGCGTGTTAACACATAAACAGCAGCACAAAACTGTTTGTGGAGCCAGGAACAAGCTGTACATAACTTCTAAGAAATAGGTCCGTACCTATCCGTCCGCAACATAACTTTTCTCTCTCTGGAGCGACATTCTACAGCTCAGTGTAGCCACCCACTGCTGTCCCCGTTGGGTTCATTTATTACGCTTCATTTTACTGCTGTTGCTAGCGACAGTCTGTAGCACGTGGAGCCCTAGCTTTAGTCTAATATCGCAGACTTATGGAAGAATAACAATAATAATAATTAGTCAAGCAACGCAGACACTTATTTTATTATTCCTACAACAAGTTAGTCGAAATCATATTAAAATAATGTTGTCTGACATAGCAGACTACGGGGAATTTTTGCCAACGCAGACAATTATTATGAAGACGTCAGTTAGTACTAGAAGCGGAATTTCAAGTCTTCTTTGCTTGGAATTCGGACGGTTAAAGTTGAAATTGAAAGACTTTATTTGTGCCTGCCGGTAATTACAACCAAGTTGAGCATATGTTCATCATCCATCTTTATCCTCTTCTCTGTAACAAAGTCATCTATATTAAATGACAATATATGGTTGTGTGTGCTCGTGTCTGTGTGTAAGATTAGATAGAGGGCCAAGGGAGATAAAACTCCAATCTGGGTGCCACGAATAGCATCTTCAAAAGATGTTATTTTGCTTCTTCTGGTTAGCCCTTTTGGGATGATGTTGCTCGTGCAGCGGCTTTTAGAATACTGGCAAGAATTTTTATTGTTGTTTATGAAAGAAAAAATTCTAAACCTTAACGGGTCAAAATTACTTACAGAAGAAAGTGCCTACCGACTTAACCTTTCTTAGTGTTAAATTGCCCAAAAAATTTGAGGCTTTTAAGCTTATAGACTTTCTGTTAGAAAAAAATAATAGTTTTGGATATGAATAAGAATGAGACGCCCATTAAGCGAGAGAAGATGAGGGGATAACCACTTTGACTATAAGGATGTGGTTAACTAATTGGTTAACCTGACGCTTATAAGTTAAAACTTCCTTTTCTGGCTTGGCAAGTTAGACTAGATTAAAATTGCAGTAAAACACGGGTTTGTCAAAGTACTTTGCGGCTAAAACTTTTGAGATGTCTGCGCAATAAAGAAACTATGATATCGTTTTGAATTTAACGATTGTAGACAAACCATAGAGCTCAGATGAGCATCCGTAAAATCATACTTTGGAAGGTTTCAAGTCTATCAAGACGCCAGTTTGCGGCGGTTTTATAAGTGGGAGAAACGCATACGTAACCATTAATCTGATGGTAGAAATGTACAACTAGATTTTATTCCAGAGCTACTGTTCTTCCGCAAAACTGGAATTAGAAAAGTTCTGTCTTTTGTTAAAGATTATCTCCAGATACTTGGCAGCTTCGGACTATGGTAAGAGAACGTCATTAAAACAAACGTTCTTATGAAAAGAAAGAGTCTTTTGTCGTGTAAAAAAAACAGCTTCTTAGAAATTTACCAAATTCATTTTTTCTTTGGCTTTACTCAAGGTGCATAGCAAATTGATAGACAGTTAGTTTGGTGGAAAGTTCCGGTTTTTCCAAGGTTCAAAGAATTGCATCAGCAATGTTGGTGAGCCGAGTTTTGAGTCTGTTGATAATTTTTCTAATTTGAGAAGATTTAATGCTTTCCAGCGTTGTCAGCAGTTTCTAAAAAGTTTCTTAATACCTAGTAAACTTTTTTGTTTGTGTCTTCAATGATTGAAGAAAAGCATTGAACTTTGAGGATGTTTGCAAATGCTTTGGCTTTTCCATCAATAGTATATTGGACCCTATTATTGCCATAAATGGCTGGAATGGAGACTAATCTGTTCCTTAAAGATTTTGTTTACCACAATTGTTTGTACAATTCTATGGTTGTTCTCACCTTTTTGTAAAGAGAGTTAAGTGACATACAATCTAAAGAATCACGGTGCAACCATTTGCCTGAAGATTAATTCTTTAACTTTCCGGATGCTTTTTCCAAGGTTCGTTGTTTAAGTTTGACGGCTCTGTCTATGTTTTAAACCCATCTCACCAAAATTATGCTCTCTCCTATCGAGAGAAGACAGACCTATCAAATCTTTCTTCTTCTCCGAGTGATCCCTTTCCGAAAAGCAACAGTAAGACCAAGTTTTGTTGGTGTTTTCAGATCGGTTTGGTTTTGCCAGCATTTTATTTTTAGTATTTAGAAACAAATATCATTTTTATGTATATACAATTTAAATATTGATTTGCGATGATTACGTTTTTAAAAAGGTTTATTTTTATAATTCGCAACATGCGACTACAATTGTATGGATATAATTCTAAACTGAACTAATATTCGTAATAACAAAGTATTTATACTATGAGAAAAGATAATTCAGCATTCCTAATGATTGCGACATTTCTAGGTATTAAGATTATAATATCAGCAATAGCGCTGATCAAGCATGCACATGCACGTTACATAATTGTGGCGGTATTGTTTATGTAATGAAATTATAAAGGGTGAATGACATATAACTCCTCCCCTCTTAAATTCTGGCAGCGCCAGGAAGGTGAAGATTGTGGTGGAAGGGTAGTTTTCTTTTTCTTATACCATTTTAGTAAGGTGTAACCAAATACGCTGATGAATATTGTGTACAAGATGGTGGTCCAGATACTTGGAATAAGGAATTGTGTAGTTTCTTCAGGGAACGGCAATTGTTGTATTACTTGGATTGCTGGAACGTCTTGTAGGTTTAAATTTTTTAACTTGATATCGAAGTCATTGAACTTAGTTTTCGGTATCTTCATTTCTTGGTTGCTTATAATAGTTGGGCTTCCAATAGTATGTTCTTGGAAGGAAAGTTCTTGGTTTCGAAATTGTAGAGTGCATGTTCCTTGAGTTATTAAGTAGATTCCAATAAGATTTGTTGTTTCTGTTTCTCGTTGACATTTTAATTGGATGTCTTCTTTCGTTGGAAAAACGGCGAGATATTGATTTATAGTGGGAATAAGTTCTAGGTGGTTTCTTGATATTTCCAATCTTGTATACTGGCATTTGCTGCTATTTCCCTTTAGGATTATGTGTTTTTCACACTCGGCATTTTGGGTGGTGAGCAAGTAGTTACCACACTGGTAATATTTATTACCACTAGTACATAATTGATTTAGAGGCCTTATTTTGTTATCATTTTCGGACTTAAGCAAATATTTAACGTCTGGTATAATCGTTACAAATTTAGATTCATCTTTTGTAGGAATTGGATGTAGGTAATAAAGTTTAAATTTGTGTTCATAATTTATAGGGATGGATAGAAGGTAATTAATTTTTGTGGATTCAATTTTACAGTTTATTGTAATTATTGATTCAAAATCTAGTATATTTTCGAGTTTTAGTTCAAATGGGAATTCTTCATTATAATATTTTGAAATTCTCTCAAGTTCTAGAAACAAGTCATTTGGCTTTATAATACTTGGATGCAGTGTCTTTAACCTACAAAATGATATTGAATTTTCTACGTCTTGCAATATATTCAAAATTGTTGTATATAGAATAGTAACCTGATTGAATATATCTTTTATAAAAAGTATATTTTGATGTTGTATTTCACCTTTCAGAATCTCAACTGATTGTAAAATTCTTGATTTTAATAGTAATTCATTGTGCTCTATGCTTTGTAGAGACTCGTTAGTAGAGTAAATAAGCGGGTTCTGGAACTCCACGATCCACATTTGCCGTCTCATGTGTGTGAGAGAGAGAATTGTGACTGGTGCGCGCGGTTGCGGGTGCTGGCGCTAGATGGCGGGCGGTTATTGTTGGGAGCCGGTAGCTGCTATAAAGTGGCAAAATGGCAGAGCCGGCGGCGGCAAGGGGGTAGCGGCCGGCGGCAAGGGGCCGGCAGCAGGAGGAAGCGGCCAGGGGCATGAAGCCGGCTGCAGGTTACAAGCGGCCGGCAGCAGGAGGAAGCGGCCAGGGGCATGAAGCCGGCTGCAGGTGGTGGGGTGGTGGGTTTAAGAGGAGCGCGGTTAGTCATATGAATGGTATCTATCTAATAGTATTTTTATCGGGAAACTAAAATAACTCATATTTTGATATTATTTACGTATACTATAAAACTACTAAATCATATGTTTGATATCTAGTATTATATGTTTATTTACTATAAATTTAGATTATGAATTGTTTATCAAAATAATATTATAATGATATTAAAATAAATTATAAGTAGCATATTATAATAATAATTAATTAATTATTGAATTAAATTATTTTATTTGTTCATACTTACCATATAAAACTTACTCTAGATATTTAATGTTTTTTTGATTCCTACACTTTGAATTAAAAAAAAATTAACAAAAATATAAGAACACATTAGTTTTAATTAAAGAAATTTAAAATACATAATATTATTAATAAATATAAATAATTTATTTTGATAGGAATGCTCAAGGAAATATCAATGATTAAGAGACACCACCATATGCGCTTATCATTTGTTGAAGGTTGTATTGTGGCGATGAATAATTGATTAAAATAAAACTGTTTAATTAGTTCGAAAAAATATTCATTTTCTAGATTAATTACATGTAAATTGTCAATACTGTTATCTAATAATATTTTTTTCTGGTGACCTTTGACAAGTACACAGTAGGTATCACTAAGAAAATAAGCCTTCATTGTACTCAAATGAAAGCGCTTGTCGTGTAGGTTGCGAATCTGAAATAAAAATTGACACTTGACCTGCTCCCGAGCACACCAAATGCGAAATATAGGGAGAGAGAATAATAATATATGAAACGGAAACAAAATGGGAAGGGGTACAAATAGCAAATGTGTAGATTTAGTTGTCTAGGAATAACCAAATCTTTAGTTTATTATTGGTAATAGAGTAGTATACATCATGTCTGTGGACTCAAATTTTTTCGAAGAAATTCTCGAAGATTTTGAAAGTTTTTTACACCAAGAATCGCGTTTAATTAATGAAGTAAAATATGCTCTCAATAAAAATAAAACTGTTAATGTGTCGGTTGGGTTAAGCCCTAACAGAGGGTTTTATCACTGTGTAAAATTATCAATGCAACAGAAAAACATTTCGTTTATACAAGACGAATGGAATAAAGTTATTCAATTTAAGGAAGAAATTGGTGATTATCTCAGGTTAAAGAGAAAACCACAACTCGGTGGACAAAAGCGAAAACGAGTTTGTGAAACTTGCAATCAAAAGATAAAGAACAACGATGTTGATGAAGTGAAAGAACCATGTAAAACTATAGAGGTAAAATAGTTGTGATTTTTTAATTTAATTAGTAATTAATTTAAATATAATTATTTACAGGTGTTCGAAAATTGTAAATTGTATTTTGAAGATGTGTGTAAAAGGCAAAAGGTTGTTGTTGTTGAAAAAAATGACATAAAAATTTCTTTAGATCGACATTGTTTTGATACATTATGTAAATTGATTGAATTGATAGATTTACGAATGAACAGATTAAGTCAATTACGTTTTTTTGATTTTTTTAATCAGTGTTTGTCGGAAGTTAATATGCTCATTACTTCAAATACTACCGATATAGAAAAAGAAAATTTAATCAAGCAAGTGGCATTGCAGAACGAATCGTCGTATTACGAAAACAGAGAGAGTCTTTTTGAAGTGTTAGTGTTCAATTTTTCGGATGTGTTAAAGCATTTAGCTTCTTTTAATTAAAATGAAATCAGTTCCATTTAAGATTTCAAAAAGCAAACAGCAATGGTGGTGTCAAGAACGTCCTCCATTAAACGACCCCATTTAAGAAATCGTCAACAACTAAACTATCAATTGGATCGTCTACTGCAGCAAATTATAAATGTTAAAAAAATTATTTGTGATTATGAATTGCAAAAGCAACTGTGTGCAAAACTCGACGGGATGCAGCTCCGATGAAATTAGCAAAGTCGAAATAAGATTATTTGAAAATATAAATAAAGCCATTGAATTGTATGATGAATACAAGTTAACTGGTGAATACGTAAAATATCTACCGGAAAAATATTTACGATCGCTATATGGACTAAATTTGGAAAGATTGTGGGACTTCCTGCCTGAAAAATGTAAGAGTGATTTATATTTCCAAATAAGACTTCCCTGTCATAAGCATTACAACCTTCCAACCGATGAGGACCACATAGACGGACCACCTCCACCCATAAAAAACTGTTTTAGATGCATTGCAGAAAAGTGTATCTGCAAAAAGTGTCAAGATTATCGATCAACTAGAGTAAATGCCAAAAGTATCGAAAAATGAATAGCACCGCATTCATACTATTAACAACTTTGCTTAATGGAACTTTGTTTATCACGAAACCCAAAGATGCCAGACAATGCTACATAGCCGTCAGCGATAGAGGAATCAATGATAGTTGGCCTTCGGAATGGAAAATGATGTACCTTGATAATAACACTAACCCTAGAACATTTAAAATCAACGCCAGCACGATCCCGGGAGTGTCAAATGCGATGAATGCAACTTTTATGTTCCTCGATAAAAAACGCAGTGTAATAAATGTTTCAAATCAATTAATAATGGACAATGTTGTAAATAGTGATAAAAATGTAATTTTGATTTTAGAAATTATACTGATGCTTACTAATGTTATTATATTTTCTTATGTGCTTTATAAATTATATAAAAGGTATGTTTACAAAAATTAAATAAAAAACAATATTATAATAAACAGCATTTTATTTTTTATTTCATACATACATTTTACAGGTTATATTTGAATTACATCATAAAGGTAAGTCATTCCAAATTTGTTAGCTTTATCAGAAGTGATTTGAGTTGTTGTTATTTAAATATCCTCTTCGTAGTTATCAGAGTTACTGAAATCAAATTTATCGGATACTAATGTTTGCAAAAGTTTTTGAAGTTGCAGTAGCAGTCCCTCATTTGGACATTGTATTCCAAATATTGTAAGTTCAATATTACCAACGCGAGTAATTGTATTAGAAAATTCGTTATATTCATAAAACATATTTTTTTTGAAAAAATACAAACGGCCGTTGGAAAATCGAAAAACTGAATCTATTTTTGAGGGAATTCCCCCAAAATCATCGATTATGGTACCAACGGCTTTTCTGTGATAACTACACTCATCAACTTGTAAATAATATCCATCATCGTAAAATACAAATGTTTTACCGCTATTTGAATTTACAATTCCAGTAATATTAGCTTCCGTATCAGGTCTCCAAATGGCTGTACTTTTTGTATGACTTAATTGAAAAGCGGGAAAATTAATAAAATACATTTTTTTATCAACAATTATAACAATTTGATCGTTAAGACTTTGATAAATGCCAGTAATTTTAGTAAAATTATGAGGTAAAAACGGAAACCATTTTGTGATCAGTTCAGGACGTTTATATGTATGTTCATTTAAATGTTTACTCCATACCCATAATTTGTAAAATACATATAAACGATTTTTAATAATTATGAATGTATTAACTTTTTTCAAAACACATAAATTTGGATAAGTCTCAGTATCAGTTTTAGAATTTGATTTTTCTGTAAATATTTCATTTTGAGTAATACTTGTTCTTGTTGTGTTTGGTGTATTTGTTGTTGTTGTTGTTGTTGTTGTTCTGGAATCATTTGAATTCAAGGTTTTTTCTATTGGTTTACCGTAAATACTCTGTGCAGCCAATATATCATCTTCAGTAAGAATGATATCGTTATTTAAAGAAAAATTTGTATAAAATGAATTCATGATTGCAGTATGATTAGAACTGTGATCAATACCCAAACTGTGTCCAATTTCGTGTATTAAAACTCTTAACATGCTTCTTTTACTTGAACAGTTTGAGTTTGTCAAACTTAAATCCCAATCTTCGTCTTGATCCAGATGAATCTCTATCGTTTTGTTTCTATTTGGATAATATGCATGTGCAAGGACTCCTCCTCTACCATCAAATTGATCTCTACAAGGCAAACCCGATTTAACACAATGATGAAATTGTTTACCGATTGAAATAACAATGTTATAATTTATAATACTTCGAACAAATTTAATGGGTATATGTTTTTCCCAGGCTTTAAATGCAACGTTGGCGATATTGATTAACGTTCTATTAGCCAAATAAAAATGCCATTTTATAGGGTTTACGTTTTCCCATTTAGTATTGACAAGATTGTACGGTATAGGATTGTCACGTACTCCACATCTCGGTCGTTTCATTAATTCCAAGGTTTGATTATTTAATGTTCCATCTACTGGTAGCTTATAATACTCTTGAAAAAGTGCAAGACTTTCCGCCACGTCATTATCCGAGACAATCTTTAATCCCGAAATATTTTCAGGTAAATCTAAATATCCAAATCGATTTAAATAATTTATAGCAAAATTATCACTTTTAACAAAAGATATTATTATCAAAACGTAAAAAAAATAAAACATTTTATACGTGTTTACGGTGGAACTGCAAATGAAACACTGGAATGTTTTTAAAGATATTATTATTAATATTTATAAAATTATAATAAATTTTGTTTGTTAATCCAACTGTTGTGCGAAGCATCAAAACCTAACCATTTTACAAATAATTTATTTCCCTTCTTTTGCAATATTTTTTCCACTAAATATATCTTAGGATTTGATGTTTTCTGCAATTCCTCAGCGTAAAAAGCTTCTAGTATAGGATCTCCTTTTTCATCTTCCAATAAATACGTCACAGGGTTGGTAATTTTAATTTTAATAATTTTAAATAATTCAGTTGTCCAATTGGGTGTGTATCCTTTTGCGAAAAGCGTTTTTTGTTTACTCAGACGCACCATATCACCCACTCGGAAATTCCCATTTCCTGCAATTTTTATATGCGAGTAGACAGTTTTCAAGAGCGCGGTTTCCTTATCTCCGCCCGGGAGTACATCAGCTGGTCGCATTCCTATCGTACGATGACGTTGATTGTTGTATTCTAGCGTAACCTTGTTCAAAATATCATACCAGCTGTAACGCCCACGCAAACTAAATTGTCTGTATAGTTTATCTTTTAGCGTACGGATTAGACGCTCGACAATGGCGGCTTTCATTATCGTATATGTTGAGTAATGATTAATATTATATTTTTTCATTAATGCAGAAAATTGACTGTTATAAAATTCCTTGCCATGATCACTTTGAATATTTTTCGGGGTCCGTCCGTCGACATTTTTCAATATTTTCTTCATGGTTTCTGCTACAATCACACCGGTTTTATTTTTTATGGGTGCAGTCCAGGCGTATTTTGAGAAACAATCAATCACTACAAGTATATATTTATATCCTTTATTTTCACGAGAGAATAATTGAAACTCGGCAAGATCTATTTGCCACAGATCGTCAACACCTTTAAGTATCGTTCGTCTTCGAGCAAAATTCTTTCTTGCCGGTTTGTGTAACTCTCGCACTACATCCTCTTTACTCATTTTGACTTGAAGGGCTTTTTAATGGAGCAATCAACAGTTTGATGCTGTTTGTTTGACTTAATAATAGCGTATTTAAATCATTTTTAAACTGTTCCCATTTTATATCCATATTATTTTTAAGCTGCTCAATTTCATGATTTGATGTATTTTTATACGCTTCGAAATCTCTGGATAAACTTTTAATTTTCTCCGCCAGATCCTCTTTTACTGATAAAATTTTTGAGTTTATAATTTGCGGAATACTTTCAATAACTAAATTAACTTTTGAATTAATATTCTTAAATGATGTGTTGAAATCCTGCAGCTGAACGACATTTACATTATCCACATATTTTTTGTTTGCGGCATCGTTTTCATTAATCGGTAATTGCAAATATTTTATTCTTTTGCCATCAAGGTTGAAATGTCCATCAGCATCACGTTTAAATCCAACGCCTGGTGGCCCTCTAACGGTCGTCAATGGTTTATTTATTTTTATCTGTGATGAATGACGCCCGAACTTATCGATGCTCATGATGCGTATGATGTGTAAAGAGAGCGTGCTTTGTATTTATTAGAAAATTACATCTTCTTCACGCAATTCCTCCTCGATTGAAGCAATCTCATTATTGTGCGAATTATTTCCTGCATTCTTCGATGCGTGCAATAAACACAACCTATCAACAAGTTCGTTTAAATTATTCCAATACTTGTATTGCGTGGGAGTATGTTGTACTTGCAATTTAGAATCAAAACCTTTGCCGCTGGTATGAGAACCGGTTGAATTATTGCGAGGTTTTGTGTATGTCGGTGATCGATTTTTAAACATGGGCTTAATAATCTCTGTATATTTTTTACTTTTCGAACCCTGTTTTTGATTCTTTGGATCGTAATTGCGGTGTAATGCATGTGTTTTTTCTAATATTGTTTTATAGTTTTTCAAATCATCTTCGTTATAAATTTGATCGTCGGGTTCTTTCATAAAGAGAAGTTCATACAAGCCTTTAGTTCCAACGTACACAGAATCACCAATTTTAAAATTTTTACCTTCGACCAGCTCAACATTATAATTTCCAATCGTCCACTTTTTTGTATGAATATCGATATTTATACCGGTGGACTCATCAAGTTTTCGATCATCTGAAAATCTCTTTTTCACATATTTTCTAGGCAAGTCCTGAAAGGTATCCAAATAAGCCGCATCCACATATTCTGTTTTATTTGATCCATGAGGTACCTCTACGGCACCATGCGCTACCTCTTTGTCTTCATGAGGTTTGCTAAGAGGTTTATGAGCCTCATGAAGAGGTTTATGAGCCTCATGAAGAGGTTTATGAGCCTCATGAAGAGGTTTATGAGCCTCATGAAGAGATTTATGAGGTTCATGAAGAGGTTTATGAGCTACCTCTTCGTCGTCATGTGATTCCTCTTCACTCTCATGCGGTCTGCGAAGAGGTGTGTGAAATTCGTTGGCATCATGTTCATCATAAGGCTCTTCTTCATAATCCTCTTCACGCTTTGAGATGCCATGCCATTTTGCTAATTTTCTTTTTCGCTGAACAGGCGCTTTAACTATATATTTATTTGCTCGACTGTGAGTAATAATTTCTTTCAGAGGTTCCAATAACGGCTTATATGTTTTGTTTAAAAATTCATCATTTTCTGATCGGTTTATTTTTATGGCAAACAGTTTTTTTCTTATAGCTTTTTTAATATTGATCAGTCGATGTTTAACCGCATTGTCCGTCATGCTCATTCAATCACCTGCGTGCATTTGATTGTTATAATCAATTGTCAACAATTATATAACGATCGAAACACTTGCGGTATCTGCCCTTATTCGGATCACAATCTTTGTTTATTACTATGAATCCGTATTTATCGGCCCAACACAGTCTACAGATTTTTCTAAATTTTTCAAAATCCATGTCGCTGCTCACATGATCTGTAAACGCGTGTTTCAAATTCATTTCATCTTGTTTGAATAATACGATAAAGTTGGCATTATCACGTATCAAGTGTTTAGGTATTCGTGTATAAGTCTGACATAAATAAAATGAATCGATGTTATTGTGTCTCCCCATGCTGAAATATTCTCTAATTTTCTCTTGACCGTCGCATGCAACATCATCAAAAATAAAGATTGAATTTGGTTTGGCATTCTCGGGGCTCATAATTTCCTCATTTTCTTTGAACTGAAAATATTTTATTTTTCGTATTGACTTCATAACGTTTTCCAATAGACGATACTTTGGTTGATATAACGATTTCGAGTAAATATAAATGTTTTCAAAATGTAATCCGTTTTCACTAAACAATAAACTTAACATTGCGTTTGATTTTCCACAATTGGACGGTCCACAAATTAGAGCTCGTACCGAATTTGGCAATAATTCACCGTGACGCATCTCCGTCGTTAAACCCATTCCCGAGACGAACTCATCCATGTTCACGATCGGTAACGACTTTTTCTGCTTGACCACCTTCATCGTAATGACATAAAACGGGGTCTGGATCTAGGTTATAAATAGAAGTGCTTCATAGTAAATCTTTTAAATGCATTTGTATCGCGGTGCAGGTATTATCAATTCTTTTATAAATAAGTTACCCATTGAATTACATCTACCAGGGTATCAATACTGTGGACCGGGTACAAAATTAAAAAAGCGTTTGCAAAGAGGTGATCCGGGCGTAAACAAGTTAGACGCCGCATGTAAACTACACGATATCGCATATTCACAACATAAAAATTTAAGTGATAGACACGTAGCGGATAAACAGTTAGCGGGAGTCGCTTGGCAAAGAGTCAAATCTTCAGACGCATCGTTGGGTGAAAAAGCAAGCGCTTTTGCGGTGACAACAGCAATGAAAGTGAAAAGAAAATTGGGTATGGGTATGCCGTCGAAGAAAAAAAGAGGAAAGAAAGTTGCGAAAAAAAGAGTAAAGAAAGTTGCGTTGCGAAGCGTAATTATGATGAAAGCAAAAAATGCACTAAAAGGATTTAAAAATAAAATTAAGCAAAAGAATGGTATAACTGAAGGATCACACATAGCCCTTAATGCGGCAAAATTTGCCGTACGCAAAGTTGGTGGAAAGAAAAAAATTCGAACACCTCGTATAATTCCAGTACCTAAAGTCGGCGGTATCCTACCATTGATACCCATTTTTGCAGGTCTCAGCGCATTGGGTGCGCTTGCGGGTGGTGCATCCGGTATCGCAAAAGCGGTGAACGACGCCACAGACGCTCGTAAAAAATTTAGTGAATCTCAACGTCATAATAGAACTATGGAAGCTATTGCTCTTGGTGGAAAAGCGGGAAACGGGCTCTATTTGAAACCGTATAAAAAAGGATTAGGACTCTATCTTCAAACATCAAAAAACTTTTAAGTTCGCTACCTCGACGCCCGCTAACCGATAAAGACATAAACATGTTTGCAGTTAAAGCAAAAATATCATATTTTAGAGGAGTCTTTATGCGTGATACCTTACCGATTCGATCACATAAAAACGAGTCCGGTATTGTTAATCTCGATCGTGTGAGAGGGAACGGTACGCATTGGGTTGCATACAAGAAACGTGGAAATTTTGTAAAATACTTTGACAGTTTTGGTGATCTTTCTCCCCCAAAAGAACTCTTAAAATATTTTCGAGGTAGTGAAATAACATATAACCATAATAGATATCAGAATTTTAATACATTTAACTGCGGTCATTTGTGTTTGAAATTTTTAGTATAAATACGATTGTAGATTTTAAAATCACACCCAGTCATGTCTCAAACGTTTACTCTGCAAAGTGATAATAGCGTGCTCTCAGAGAATTATTATCCACCAATTGAATTAGACCCTAACAAAAATTATTATTTAGGTCTGATTGGTTTTCAATCTTACAACACTATTCCCAATATAGAAGACGGTTGTAATAAGTTTTACTACAAGTATAACGGTGATAAAGTAATTGAGATACCCACCGGTTCTTATGAAATTACCGATATCGAAACGTATTTGCAATCCATCTTAAAAAGTAGATCAACTAACAAGGACACAGACGACAAATCGCTAATTAGCCTAAAACCGAACAATAATACCTTAAAGTGCGAGATTTTGTGTAAATACGACATAGACTTTTCACCGTCCGACAGTATCGGTACATTACTCGGGTATTCCAGTAAAATTTTAAAAGCAAACAACTTGTATTTATCTGATCTACCCGTTCAAATTATAAAAGTGTCAAGCATTAGACTTGAGTGTAATATTGTGACGGGTGCCTATTACGGTGATAAATTATCACATACAATTTTTGAGTTTTCACCTTCCGTCGATCCGGGGTTTGCTCTTAATATAGAACCACGAAATATTTATTATTTGAGAGTGAATGTGCATACCATCGACAACATTACTATAACTCTTAAAGACCAAAACGGGTTGCCTGTAAATTTTAGAGGAGAGAACATTTTAGTTAGACTCGAATTAAAATCGTAATGGGAATTCAATTTCACAATTCGGAACCTAATAAAGGAGCAATGACAACATTTAAAAATATCACTCGTCGTTCGTCATCGATAGGACTAACACGTCACGATCTGTTAAGACTCGCGTCGTTGGGTTACAAAGTAAAATGGAGAAACTAGGTATTTTTGAAAAATTTAGAGAAGACGAGACCATTGTTAAGGAAGAATTTCATAGTTATCAACCGATAACACAATCGTTTAACAACAACGATGAAATTCGCATTATAATACAACAACAGGATATACTCACGCTGCCTTCCAATAGCTATCTATACATATCCGGTAAAACCAGTAATCCTGCTGACGCTAATTTTAAATGGACCACAAATGCTTGGGCATTTTTTTTTAGAGAAATTAGTTATAACATTAATGGAGTAGAAGTTGACAAAACTAAAGATGTGGGAATTACCACTACAATTAAGGGATACATCTCGTATAGCAAGGAAGATCTGAGAAGTTTGGAGTTGAGTGGTTGGAATGAAACGTTAGACTCCGGAATGAGAACCTATTTTGATACAAACCAAAAGTTTTACGCAATTTTACCTCTCAAATGTCTTTTGGGGTTTGCTGAAGATTACAAAAAAGTTATGGTAAATGTAAAACAGGAATTAATTTTACATAGGGCTACAACTGATATAAACTGTTATACAACCACTAAAGATCCCCAGATTAGCATAGACAAAATCGAATGGCACATACAACATATTCAACCGAGCGATGAAGTAAAATTACAATTGTTGACCAAAATTCAATCAGATGCTCCTATTTTGATACCATTTCGCAGATGGGATTTACACGAATTACCATCTCTCAGAAAAACCGATAAAGATGTTTGGTTAGTCAAAACCTCAACCCATCTAGAAAAACCTCGGTATGTAATAATCGCATTTCAAGAGGATAAATTGGGGAAGAAAGATAAAAATGCAAGTCATTTTGATCATTGTTCGATTAGAAATTTGACTGTGTATTTGAATTCGGAGTCTTATCCGTATGATAAATTAAATCAAGATGTGCTCAGCGGATACACTGCTTCTTATTATGCATACACAAAGTTCCAAAGCAGTTATTATGGACATTTCAATCAGCCGATGTTAACCTATGCACAATTTAAAAATCGCATGTTATATGTATTTGACGTTTCGAAGCAAAACGAGAGCATAAAATCATCCACAATTGATTTAAAAATTGAGATGGAGGGACATCATGCGTTTCAAGACAACACCAGAGCATATTGTCTCATATTATACGACAGTGTGGTCGAATACAGACCTCTCTCGGGTCTAGTAAGAAAACTGATTTAAATGAAGCGCACCGTTAGATTTACTACTGAAAAACCACAGGTTTTTTTCACGAATTGTCAAAGTAGTGATATTAGCGGAATTGAATGGTTGATTGCAGCACAAAATAGACTGCGATTTCAACGAAGAATTCAAAAAGCTTCATCTCTGTTGGAACCTATACTGACGCCAAAACATCGAAGAAAAATGGTTAAAATTGCATTAATCGACATTCAGGGTTTTATTGTTAACAATAATTTTATGCCTAAAGAACTATGTATAACCACAGATGGAAGTGATTTTCACACGTATCTCTTCAAACCGACAACACCGTATAAAGAGCTGACTTGTGCTGAAAAACAACAAGTCCGCTGGCTTGAAAATAAATATCACGGACTTTGCTACAGAGATGGATATATATCGTCGGATAAATTAGTAGATATTTTAAAGTATTTTCTTAGTGATACCTACTGTGTATTTGTCAAAGGTCACCAGAAAAAAATATTATTAGATAACAGTATTGACAATTTACATGTAATTAATCTAGAAAATGAATATATTGACGATATTGTTAAATTGACAAAGATTAAGCATAATTGTTTTAATCACGTAAAAGATGTATCTTTTTGTGCCACCGAAAATGTTAAACTTTTAAGTGAATATTTGTTTTAAATTTTTCCGTATGTGTGTAATTTTTATAAATTTGTACGATAATAAATGTATTTTATTATAAAATATTCTTTATTTTTCTTCTCTAATCCTCTAACTAGAATGTGTTAATTAAACAATAAGTATTTGTGTAGATAGGGTTAGATAATATTAATACAAACAAATATTAAACATTTTTATTAAAAACTACTTTGTTAGTGTTTTATTTTATTATTATTAGTACATTTTGTTTGTTAGATGCATATACTATAAATTTAAATAGATTAAGAATTAAAAAAACCGCATTAAGAAATGATAAGAACTACACATATGTATATAGAAACAGTTTTATAAGATTATCTCATTTATGATAAAACATACATTCTAAGATATGGAAATGAATGGTTTTGTGGTTTCAATAAAAATTGTTTTTATTAAGTTTTAATAAAAATGATTCAATTTAGTGAAGTATTTCATATAAAATACAACGTATAATATTCTTAAAATGTTTTCGTGTAGTTTTTGCGATAAATCATTCACACAATTAAATAACTTAAATAGACATCGTCCAATACATTTTAATCAAGTTAATAAGTGTGTACTATGTATCAATAAGTATTTTGTGCGGTTAGATGCCCTTAAAAGACACCTAAAAACAAATCATAACGTTCCAATACTATGTGATAAATGCGGTGTTACATATAATTGTGGAACTGATTATTATGACCACATTAAACAAGTAAACGTGAAAGTTAAACGACGTATAAGTATACCTGGAAGTTCCGGTGATATAATGACAGATCCTAATGCTGATATACATTCAAAGAAAAAAAGGAAGTTTAAATGTGAACAGTGTATTGTAGAATTTGATTCTATTGCTTCATATCGAGGACATATTCGATCTCAACAACATTTTAAGAAAACATCTGAGTTAATTGATGGAGTGGAATTGATTACTACCGCATTTAAAAACAGAATAAAGACATATCAAATCAAAGCGTCATCTACACACACTACAGATATACCATCGTTTCTAAATAAAAATAAACAACCAATACAATCTCTCATAGAACCTTTAGTTAAATCTGAAAAAAGTTTAAAAGTAAATGTTGAACTTTATGGAGTATATATGAAACAAAACAGTGATGGTGTAAATCAAACAGAATTAAAATCATTTAACACTAAAAATATGATTGTAGTACAAACTACTCATATTGATGATATATTAGAAGAATTCTTTGCTCTCATAAAAACTAGAAGTGAGGAGTTTCAAGAAAAAGATAGTGGTTGGGCACTTTTATATATATCTCATATCCAAATCAACATAAATAAATATATCCCCATACGAGGATCATCATATATAGACCTTCCACAACAAATTAAGAATAAACATGCATGCATAAACATTCAGAATGCTGATAACGCATGTTTAGCATGGTCACTTACTGCTGCTTTACATCCAATACGTCAAGGAAGTGCTGAACAAACGTCATCCTATCCGCATTACGACAATGTTTTAAATTTAAAAGGTATAAGTTTTCCTTGTAAAATGTCAGATCTTAAAAAAATTGAACAGTTAAATAATATAAGCATTAATGTATATAATTTAGAGTTTAATTCAGAAAAAAAACAGTATGATGTTATAGGTCCAATTTATTTCACTTCTAAAAAAGTGGTAAAACATATTAATTTACTTCTTTTAGAAAATGAATTTACTAAACATTATGTATTAATAAAAAATTTGTCTAGATTAATTTCATCACAAGTGTCTAAACATAAGGGTAAAAGTTTTTTATGTGATGGATGTTTAACTTTTTTTAGTAATCAAGAAAAATTAAACGTACATATCTCTAATGACTGTAATAAAATTTATACAATTTTACCAACTGTTGATTTAAAAAAAACTAAAAATGGTGATTTAAAACCTGGAAATATATTAAAGTTTATAAATTATAATAATAAAACGATGGTTCCTTTTTCCGTATATGCCGACTTTGAAAGTATTTTAAAACATGTTCAAACGTGTGAACCTGATCCACTAAAATCATCAACAACTAACATACGTCAACATTCTCCATACTCGTTTGCATATTTAGTTAAATGTTCGTACGATAGCAATAATGATATCTTTAGATCTTATACTGGATTAGATTGTGCTAAAGTATTTTTAGAATATTTGAGTGCTGATATTAAATCAATATATAATAATCATTTAAAAACAATTATACCAATGGCAAAATTAACTCAAGATGAGCAAACAAATTTTGATGATATGACAGTATGTCATATATGTGAAGAACTAATAATTAATACTGCTGATAAAGTTAAAGATCATTGTCATCTCACAGGCAAATTTAGAGGGGTAGCTCATTCGAAGTGTAATTTAAATTATAAAAATCCTAATTTTATACCAGTTTTCTTTCATAACTTAAGTGGTTATGATTCTCATTTATTTGTAAAAGAACTAGCTAACGATAATGAAAAAATAAATGTAATTCCTCAAAATAAAGAAAAGTATATTTCATTTTCAAAAACGATATGTGTTGATACATATACCAACGAAGGTGTTGAAAAAAATATTAATTTGAAATTGAGATTTCTAGATTCATTTAGATTTATGGGTAGCAGTTTGGAAAAGTTGGTTAATAATTTAACATCTAATCAATTAGTTGAAATAAAAAAATATTTTCCAAATAATAATCAATTTGATTTAATAAGAAAAAAAGGAGTTTTTCCTTATGATTATATGAATTCAATTGAAAAACTTCAAGAAACTAAACTTCCGCAAAAAAAATTTTTTTATAATTTTATGACAAATACAGATATCAGTAATAAAGATTATCAACATGCTCAAAATGTTTGGAAAATATTTAAATGTCAAAATTTAAAGGATTATTCAGATTTATATGTAAAATCAGATGTGTTACTTTTAGCTGATGTTTTTGAAAATTTTCGAAAAGTTTGTTATGAAACATATAAATTGGATCCTTGTCATTACTATACAGCACCCGGACTCAGTTGGGATGCTATGCTCTACTATACTAAAATTGAGTTAGAATTATTAACCGATATTGATATGCATCACTTTATAAGATCAGGAATTAGAGGTGGAATTTGTCAATGTTCTCTACGGTATGCAAAAGCAAATAACAAATATATATCGGATTATAATAATAATGATCTTTCAAAATTTTTAATATATTTAGATGCTAATAATTTATACGGTTGGGCTATGTCCCAATTTTTACCATATTCAGGATTTCGATGGCTAAGTAACGATGAAATTAGTACTTTTAATGTTAATAATATCTCTGATAATTCGGAAAAAGGATTTGCTCTTGAAGTGGATATTGAATATCCAACTGACTTACATAAAGAACACAACGATCTACCTTTCCTTGCTGAAAATATAGTACCGCCAAATGCAAAATTTAAATTTAAAAAATTGATACCCAATTTAATGAATAAATTTAAATATATAATTCACTATAGAAATTTAAAACAAGCGTTAGATAAAGGATTGAAAATTATAAAAATTCATCGTATTTTAGAATTTAATCAATCTCAATGGTTAAAAAAATATATTGATTTAAATACAAAATTACGTCAGTTAGCTAAAAATGATTTTGAAAAAGATTTTTTTAAATTAATGAATAATTCAGTTTTCGGTAAAACTATGGAGAACGTTGATAAGCGTGTTGATGTACAATTGGTTAATCATTGGGAAAATATTGGTAAACGAAAAGGAATTGAGTCATTAATAGCAAAACCTAATTTTAAAAGTATTAAAATATTTACAGAAAATTTAGCTGCTGTTCAGATGGAACGAGTTAAAGTAGTTTATAACAAACCTATATATATAGGGTTTTCGGTTTTAGAATTATCAAAATGTTTAATGTATCAATTTTATTATGATTATATAAAAAAAGAGTATCATAATAAAGAAAAACTTTGCTACATGGATACTGATAGTTTAACAATTATTATAGAAACGGAAGATATTTACAAAGATATGTTATTAAATCTAGATAAATTTGATACAAGTAACTTTTCCGTAAATAATTCGTATGGTATCCCATTACAGAATAAAGCAATGTTGGGATTTATGAAAGATGAAAACGGTGGTAAAATTATGTCGGAATTTGTTGGTTTGCGTAGTAAAATGTATGCAAATAAAATAACATGTGGTCCTTGGTTAAAAAAAGCTAAAGGTGTTAAAAAATATGTAGTTGAAAATGATTTAACTGGTAGTGATTATAAAAATTGTTTATTTAAAAATGTTTTAATATATAAACATCAAAATTTATTTTCTTCAATCAAGCATACCATTTTCACGCAAACACAAAATAAATTAGCTCTATCACCATTCGATGATAAACGTCACATTTGTGATGATGGAATTCATACATTAGCCTGGGGGAGTAAATACATTAATTAATAACAAAAATGTTTTAGTTTTAAAGGATGTGGTAAATAGATTAAATGTTTCATTATTTAAAATCAAAATAAACCTTTTCATTCCTTAACAGTTATTAGATAAATATGTTACGTTTTTCAATATCCGACTTAATTACTAAAGGTGTTCAAGATACTAAAAATGTTTGGTATAATGATATAGACAGTGAGTGGTATAGTTATTTTAAGGTAGATTGTAACGATGAACAAAAATATTGGAAAAAGTTTTGTGTTCACATAAACAAAATTTTAAAAGAACATTTTAAGTGCGATCGATTTTTTCAATGTGAAATTAAATATAATTTATTTGTAAAAATAAATAAGGAATCTTTGAATGAACAATTTCTTAAGGAAGTTGAAAATGTAAGAAGATTTTTATATTTATTATCATTATCTGAACAATTTGATGAAGATGGATGTGCGGTAATAGTATGTGATTTTAGAACATTTTATAGATTATGCAATCGTATTCAATATTATTATTTTAAAATGTGTTCAATTAAGAAAATTATTAAACAGATTAAAAATATGCGGTATATTGGGTTTCCTGTGTTTTAATTAAAAAGCTGTGGTGTAACGGAAAATATATTATTTTATAAAATAATATCCGTATAGAAACTTTAGTTAAACCTGAGCAACATTAAGAATAACACCCATTAGTGTTTTGTGCGTTAAAAACAATAGTTCCGAAAAATGGATTTTGGAAAACTTCAACAGTTCTGTGGTGAATTTGCATATTTACCACAGAGAAATATTCTAGATCTGGAAATCAATTCCAGATATGTAATTGATTCCATTGATATTAAAGCTACAAGATATGGACAATCTATTTTGGTAACATGTTTTGAATTCAGTGTGTGGCTACCAAAAAGATTTGTGTCTTTTTTCACTGAGGCAGTTGTTGAGGACTTCAACAAAAATCACAGCGGAGGAGCATACATCGTTTTAACGAAAATTGATGAAAGATCTGGAAAGAAGTATCCGGTGATAGAAATCAATAATGTAAGTTTTATATTGAATTAATTAATTCAAATTTTTCATGTTATTATTTTCGTTTATAGATAACGGATGACTAATCTCCAACTCCTGTCACAAGCTGAGCGGTAGACTAATCTCCAACTCCGGTCACAAGCTGAGTTATGTATATGAAGAATCTCTTTGTTCAATTGTTTTTTTCTTTGTAATAATTGCTTTTTTTTTTTTGCTTATATTTATTAATAATATTATGTATTTTAAATTTCTTTAATTAAAACTAATGTGTTCTTATATTTTTGTTAATTTTTTTAATTCAAAGTGTAGGAATCAAAAAAACATTAAATATCTAGAGTAAGTTTTATATGGTAAGTATGAACAAATAAAATAATTTAATTCAATAATTAATTAATTATTATTATAATATGCTACTTATAATTTATTTTAATATCATTATAATATTATTTTGATAAACAATTGTCTATGCTTGACCCTTGGCCGCTGTGATTCGATTGACTGATTTTGAATAAATTATTAATTCATTTCATAAACAATTCATAATCTAAATTTATAGTAAATAAACATATAATACTAGATATCAAACTATTTTAATCAATTATTCATCGCCACAATACAACCTTCAACAAATGATAAGCGCATATGGTGGTGTCTCTTAATCATTGATATTTCCTTGAGCATTCCTATCAAAATAAATTATTTATATTTATTAATAATATTATGTATTTTAAATTTCTTTAATTAAAACTAATGTGTTCTTATATTTTTGTTAATTTTTTTTTAATTCAAAGTGTAGGAATCAAAAAAACATTAAATATCTAGAGTAAGTTTTATATGGTAAGTATGAACAAATAAAATAATTTAATTCAATAATTAATTAATTATTATTATAATATGCTACTTATAATTTATTTTAATATCATTATAATATTATTTTGATAAACAATTCATAATCTAAATTTATAGTAAATAAACATATAATACTAGATATCAAACATATGATTTAGTAGTTTTATAGTATACGTAAATAATATCAAAATATGAGTTATTTTAGTTTCCCGATAAAAATACTATTAGATAGATACCATTCATATGACTAACCGCGCTCCTCTTAAACCCACCACCCCACCACCTGCAGCCGGCTTCATGCCCCTGGCCGCTTCCTCCTGCTGCCGGCCGCTTGTAACCTGCAGCCGGCTTCATGCCCCTGGCCGCTTCCTCCTGCTGCCGGCCCCTTGCCGCCGGCCGCTAGCAGCATGCTGCCACCCCCTTGCCGCCGCCGGCTCTGGCGCTGTGGGATGAACCAAACGCCGAGTTGCGCCCCCTGCCAGCCACTTTATAGCAGCTACCGGCTCCCAACAATAACCTTACGCCATCCCAGCCAACGCAACCGTGCGCACCAGTCACGATTGTCTCTCTCACACACATGAGACGGCAAATGTGGATCGTGGAGTTCCAGAACCCGCTTATTTACTCTACTAATTTTTTAATAATTTGGTTGTTCAAACTGTATTTCAGTTTCAATTGGTTTTCAATAAATTTTTGGTTTGTTTGCAAGTGATTCAGGATTTCTTCTATCCGTTCTCCATCATTGGAGTCTAAGTTTCCGGTGATAGTTTTAATGATTGTTCCGAACCCATTAATCAATCCTCTTTTGCTTTTAGTATTTCTCTCCGCATGAATTTTTACATTATTGATTTTCTCGATTATGACATTTTGAATATAGTTAATTATTTTAATATAGTTATCAAATTCGTGTAGATAATCGTTTTGAATAGATGAGTTTAAGATTTGAAATTGGTTATCTAGACTTGTCAATTCTTTGTATAGTGGTTTTAGATCATAGTAGTGAACGAAGGTATGTTCGGTTTTTTGTAATTTTGCAGGTCCCAGGTTTATTGGGAGTATTCCAAGATTCCTTGTAATATTTTTAATTTCTACACCCTGCGTTAGCGTGATGAAGATGACCCTGGAAGTGAATCATCAATATTAGATATATTGTGGTAGACATGTATCGTAATATTTGAAGCTTTGAAAATGTATTTTAGAATATTTTTAACTTTTTCATAGTTTAAACGATCTAGTCCACACCCTAAACGAGGTATTGCTAATTTAGTGATATGGTTTAAAGTACAAAATTCCTTTAAATTGACCAGTGTCTTAAATAAATCTAAATAGGTGGGTTTTTCATTATATTTATTTTTTGTAATCAAGTAAAGTATGTATCGATCGTTATCCTTTAAATAGCAAAGTGAATGTTTCTTTGGGTTTTGTACTTTAAGTATTTCAACTTTTCCGAATCTGGTTTTGAAATCTAGTGCAATACCAGCACTCATTTCTAAGTCAGAACTCACGCAATGAGCCAGAGAAAAGTCATCAGGTGCCCAAAATAGGTTATCATTTTTTTCAGTGATATTGTTAGACACTATATTATGATGTTTAATATATTTTTGGTAGTGCTTATAATCTAGGACATTTCCTTTGGTTAGTAAACTTTTATCGATCTTTTTCGTGTTACTTATTTTATCGATCGGTGGTCTTTTTATATTAGATAAGTGAATCTTTTCGACAGTGTTATGATGCTTAGCATCTATTTGTGCTGTTTTCAATTTGGGATTCACTGATACGAGTTTCTCAATTTTATATTTGTTTTTTGTTTTAGCTGTTTTTGTTAATTTTTGATGAATACTTTTTCAGGTAAATTGGGCAAATCTTCTCGAGTTTCGTTTCGTTTATTTATCACAGTTTCTTTATTTTGTTGACTGTTTTCGTTAATTGATTTGTATAGTAACTTCATCTTGTCTCGATGGTTCAAAACGTAATTATTTAATAAACGTTTTTCAATGTCAATATTAAAAGGACAGTTTGTGTCTAGGTGTCCTGACATTACTTCGCACGGTTTAAGTTTTGTTACGGAATGAATGGAATTGTTATAGGCAAGAATTGCGTAAATTATTTTAATTTCTATAAGTTTCTTTTTATATAATGTTTGATTGTTCAGCAAACGAACATGTTCAACTATTGTAGAATGTACTCGTTCGACCATTCCATTTGAGTCTGGATGTTGCGAGCTGATGAAGTGTAACGTTATCCCGTGCAATTCTAGTAATTCTTTAACGACGGTGTTTTTGAATTCTAAATGGTTATCGGAGATTACCTGCTCAGGTATACCATGATGTGTAAAAAATTTATTAATTTGTTTGCAATCTCTATTGCTTGTTGCGAGTCTAATTTGTAAAGTTGAGTGTATTTAGAAAACGAGTCAATAATAGTGAGGAATTTAACACCCTCTAACCCAATTGTATCGATATGCACGGTTTCGAAAGGTTTTGTTGCTGTTGGGGTTAGATTATATTTTAATCTCAAAGGTTTTCTGTCATATTTGCTGACATGGCAAAGTTCGCATTGATTTATAAAATTTTGTATTATACGTCGTTGATCTGGCCAATAGTAATTCCTCTTAATCTGCGCTTCTGTGTCGTCGATGCCACGATGGTTTGATTTTCCCTCGTGGTACATTCTAATAGTTTCAGTAATTTGTTCTTCTGTTTCAACATCTTTTATGAATTGTGTACAATTTACTAATGAAATTAATGAGTTTTTGAAATGGTTTTGAAGGGTAGCACAGAATTTTTCATAAATTGGTCCTTCAAAATATAAATAATATTTTACTTTTGGAACGATATATTCTTTTATTAAGGATATAACATCCTGGTCAAAATTTGATTTGGATAGTTGTACATAAATCCGCATTTTCTTTTTATTGAATATTGACATTATTTTCGGTCTTGAAGGGGCATAATTTACCTCAGAGATAATGATTTGATTGTTTCCAAAATTAACTGGTTTTTCGGTGATTGGTATATTAAATATTGGGTTTTCAATATTTGAATGAATTGTTTCGTCATCATTAATTTCTGCACCGTTCAGTTTGCCAAAATAATCGCTCAAGTCTCCTAGTTCAACTATAAGAGATTCATTAGTCTGATCTATGATATTTGGGTCGTCAACTAGAGGTTCATTTAATTGATTAGAATAATTTACAGTATTGTTAAATTCATCGTTTACATTGAGTTCGATTCGAGAGAGAGCATCCGCATTTTTATTTAGGATGCCCTTTTTATATATGATTGTATAATCATATTCAGCTAGTTTCAAGCGCCATCTTACTAATTTGGAATTAGGTTCTTTAATTGACATCAGCCATTGAAGGGGTTTATGATCGCTGACAATTTGGAATGTTCTTCCAAACAATTACGGCCTGAAGTATTTGACGGCCCAAACAATTGCAAGAAGCTCCTTCTCGATTGTTGAGTAGTTAATTTCTGATTCGTTCAGCGTTCTGCTTGCATACGCTATTGGCTTTGGCTTTAGTTAGCGGCTTTGTTAATCTAGCAAAGTCCTTTATGAATTTTCTATAATACCCTAGAAGTCCAAGGAATCCTTTTATCTGTTTTGTAGTCTTGGGAATCGGGTAATTTTGTATTGTTATAATTTTATCAGGATTGGGCCTAACACCATCAGGTGTTATAATATGCCCTAGGTACGCTATTTCCTTTCGTAAAAATTCCGACTTATTAAGTTGGATTTTTAGGTTGGCATCTCGTAATCGATCAAAAACGTTTCTTAGTCTTTCTATGTGCTCCTGCAAGCTTGTGCTAAAAATTATGATATCGTCTAGATAAACTAGACATTTTGAACGCCACGTAAAATGTTATCCATGACTCTTTGGAATGTGGCTGGCGCATTTTTCAACCCAAATGGCATTCTTAAAAATTCGAAATGGCCATTTTCGGTATTGAATGCGGTTTTAGCAATGTCTTTTTCTGCCATTTTGATTTGGTGAAACCCCGATGCTAAGTCGAAGGTTGTAAAGTACTGGCAGCGGCCTAATTTATCGAGCAGATCAGTAATATTCGGAAGTGGATATCGATCACCTATCGATTTTTCATTTAACTTCCTATAATCAATTACGACACGCCATTTACGTTTACCTGAGGCGTCAATCTTTTTTGGCACAACCCATATGGGCGATGACCATGGGCTATGTGATGGCCTAATTATTTTTTGGTCAAGCATATCTTGAACCTAATTTTGGACTTCAATCCTATGAATTTCAGGATATCTGTACGATTTGGTGTATACGGGTAATTCATCCGTCGTTTTGATTTCGTGTTTTATCTTATTTGTGAATGTTAATTGTTTATTATTTATGTGAAAAATATCTGAATATTCTTTAATTAGTTTTAGTATAACTTTCCTTTCTTCTTCGTTCATATGCTCTGAACAAATATTGGAAGTATCGAATTGAAATTTTTCGTAGTTACATTATTTAAGTTTGCATCCATAGTCCAATCGTATTCATCGATCTTTTCGACTATAAAGGGATTTTTTATTCTAACATTCATATTCACTTCTAGTGGGTTAATAATAGTGCATAGTGCTTTATGATTAATTACGCGTGTCGTGCATTCTGGGATTTCCACTTTATTTACTTTCATATGCGGAATAATTACATCGCCATTTTTTACATTTTTTATTTCAACCTCAATCACTTGTTCGGACCTGGCAAGTATTACTGTGCAATTCATACTTTGGGTCACTTGAACCTTGTGATGGTTGAGTTTTATTTTGCAATTAGGAGCTGTTAATAAATCGTGCTCCAAATCAATAGTTGCTTTTGATATTTTCAAATTATCGAATCCTAACAGGATGTCGAAATTAGAGTGGAAATCGAATAAGTGAAACCTCATTTTTAAGGGTTTTTTAAAATTGAATAATTCATTTAATGATATCAATGTACTATATTTTTCAGTAGAGGTTGGAATGGGTCACTTTTAATGTGACTTTTAATAAACTTATTGGCTATTAATGGATTAACAAATGATCTTGAACTACCTGTGTCGATTAATATTTTAAAATTATGAATGGGTTCGATTATATAAGGTAGTTGGCTTGCATTATTAGTTAAGCTCATTAATTCGATTGTTCGTCCGGGGCTGTCGCGTCTAAAAAATCATTTCCCTGTTCGGATGATTGTTCATCCATGTTATATAATTATCCAGGAATAAAATTCCTATTTTGGTTTGGGCGGAATCCGTTGCCTTGCGGGTTTACCGTATTATTAGTGGAAATTGACATGGGGGTTGGCCTGTTAAAATTTTGAGAATTATTCCCATTATTTCTGTTTAAGTTATTATTGTTATTATTCCAACGCGGATTAGGGAAGTTGTTATTATGCATACGGGGATTAGAATGATTCCTGTTAGCATTAAAATTGGGCCACGAGTTATTTAAATTCGGAATTGATTGATAGTTATTAAATCTGGGCTGAAATATCGGACCGTTTGGACGTTGTTGTTGTTGTGTTTTTACCTTATCATTTTTATTAGTATTATTTTCGTATTGGAAATCATTTCTTAACATATTTAATGCGGCATTTAAGTCCGCTGGGTTTTTTACCCGCATTTGTGCACCTATTGGTTCTTTTAAACCGCGTAGTAAAACGCGCAACGCATAGTTTCTAAAATAATGAATTAAATAGTGTCGATTAGCTGCGTCGACAATGCGACATTTCTAGGTATTAAGATTATAATATCAGCAATAGCGCTGATCAAGCATGCACATGCACGTTACATAATTGTGGCGGTATTGTTTATGTAATGAAATAATAAAGGGTGAATGACATATAACTTACATATATAAATCAAATAAAGATATATTTATTTTATTTAGGTAACCCCTTTTTGTAAAAAATTTCATGTAAAATATTTTTGTATGTGAACAGTAAAAAAGATACACTACAAACAAAATATATAGAACTTATAATTATTCAACAATCTTTAAATTACCAATAAATTTAATGCAAGTAAATTAAAAAATAGAAACAATACATAACATAATATATTTATACATTCATCATTTTGTAAGTTCACTCAAAGAGTATGATAATAAATTTACTTGCACTTTTTATTAGATACGGATTGATTATTAGTATCAAATAAACCTTGACTATATTTTTTTTGCTCAACTACGATTGATTTATTGTGCTATTAAATTTGCAATAATTATTCAAAACTTATATCCCTATAACTTGTTTATCAGAAGTATACGTTGTAACAATTTTAACTAATTTATCATTTTTTTAAACACACATGAAAGAAGCAAATAATAGCTACAGCCAAACACGAATACTGTGGCCCATGACAGGCGTTTCCGCGCATCTTGAGAGAAAGAAAACTATAGCCAGAATGAAGGATGCATAATGCGAGAAAAGGAAACAATACACTCAGAGACACAAACTGAATTTATTCCCGGGTAGCGCCGGCTTCGCAAAATAACAAATAAATGTAATTTAAAATAAAATTAACAAAATACTTAACAAAATAAATAAATATATACTGTATATATATATATAACAATATAATATAATAAATAAAATGTTATTCTGAGTCTGTTTCTGTTGAAAACTCGGTTGTCTCTGAATCTATATTAACATTTATAATTAATGAATCAATTACCGAGTCGATGTTTGGTTCCTGATCCCAAAACTCCCCTTCACATTTTATCGCGTGTTCCACGCGGGATTTCCACTCATCTGCGGAAAATGTTTCAAAAAACTCTTCGCATAATTGCCTTACGTCATTTATGCGGAAAGTGGTGTTTTTTTTTGTACATATTGTTTCAGCGAAGCCCACACCAATTCTATGGGGTTTAAATCGGGATGATAAGGAGGCAATCGCAAAACATCTATGTTATGATTTGAAAATAAATCATTTATAGCATATTTTTTAAATTTTGGTTTGTGTTGTTTAATTAGCTCGTACAATTGTGTTTTTAAATCTGATTCATTATAATCAATATTGTGTGCATCTAACCATTGTTTTAGTTCTTCTTTCCTAGAACACGATGTAGGTGCTTTATCACTTTGTACGTTATGGTACGGCGCATTGTCAATCACAACAACCGCTCTCTCAGGTAAATTGGGGATTAATTTTTCTTCTAGCCACTTTTTATAATTATTTTAATTCATGTCGTCATGATAATCGCCAGTCTTCAATCCCGATTTAAAAATTAATAGGGCATTCGGAACAAATCCTCGTTCGCCACCGGCATGAACTATAATTAATCGGCTCCCTTTTCCAAGCGGTTGTCGAATCCCCTCGTTCGTGTTATCACTCCACGCTTTTAAGTTGGTATGTGAAGCATGGATGTACGTTTCGTCCATATAAAAAAATTGGCCTTCCTTCTTCACGATAACGCGCTATCGTACGAAGGTAGCTTATACGAAGCGATCGTACATCGTGTCGTTCCATTAACAATTTCCTATTTGATTTTGTTTTTCGCCACCGAAAACCAATTTCATGTATTGCCTTTCTGAGAGTTTCGCGGCTGCAATTAATTCCAGTTCTTTCTGTAAAAACTTCTAATGTTGAATTCACAGTCGGAACTATTTTATTGTCCGTATATTTATTTAAAATAACGCGTCTTAACAATCCTTTATTAAAATCATCAATTTTAACTATTTTTTTTTTGTTTCGTTTTTATCAGGAGATGTAAATGAAGTGCTCTGACCGTTGTCGATTTTTCTTTTCTCTACTATTATTCGGCGTATCGTACGAACAGAAACTCCTGTAGCAGCAGCAATACGATCCTGCACCTTTTCTATCGGGATTAGAAAACTGCCCGCGTCAGCCTCTGCTGTAGCAAAACTTATCAAATTGCTTATTAGCTCCCGCGTTTGGCTTTTTAAGGCACGCTCGGTGAATTTATTGGAAAATTCGATGTTTCCCAGCATCGATGTAATTTTCCTCGCAGTTCATGTGGCCGGTGACTCCGTAGACAAAAGTGGGTTGAAACCATTAAGCGAGACCAATAATAATTTAGGTACATTCACATGCAAAATCAATTTTAAATCGCGTCAGTCTAGCGTTGCAAGTGTGCACGTAGTATAATATGTCAACAATTTATACAAACTAACTACTTATTTTAGGATAAATAAAAAAGTTTATAACAAAACACACTTTATTTATTACAAATACTACACATGTGGTAACTTTGATATTGTTAGTGCTTAACGCGTAAATACAAATTATATGCTATCAATTATTACAATACAATCTGTATAAAGTTTTTAATATTTACAAAAGTGCAAAATAAGTCAAGTGTTTACAAAACAGAGATATTAAAATTTCAAAAACAAACCAGACAACTACACAATAATCTAAAAGCTGTTTTTTGATCTTATTTGTACTTTTTTATTGAAACTAGCGGTGTAATAAAGTAAATCAAACTTATTTTTTGCTTCCAAATTTTTAAACCAACACTGTTCAAATATAAATGCAATAGTAGAAACCAAAAATCCTATTATTAAAAAATAAAAAATAAATTCAAAATGTAACATACTCAACGGTAAAGGCGAATTATCAATATAATTTGGTTTAATTTGATTATGATCTCTATCCCATTTTAAGTATTGTCCCGTTTCAAAAAAAGTTGTAAATTTTTGATTCATTAAATTTTTAATTGGAAATGCGGGTGGAATTAGTATGATCAGATATGTACTCTGAATATTAATAAAATGCATTTTGGGTAAAGCAGTATCAGTTATGTTAACCATAGCCATATTAATCATTTCCGTATCTACTAACAATGTAAAATTTTTATATTTAGCAAGGTTGTTGATCAAATCAATATACGACCAAATAAAGCTTTCGTTATCTGCGAGTTTAATTGCTGTTTTTCTAAAATAATAATCTATTGAACTATTTGTATGAAAAATACGTTCAATATTAATACCTCGTCCAATCGATACAAGTGAAGCATCGACAATATCTTCAAGACTATTTATTTCATTTTTATTAAAACTGATAAATAAAAAGGAATAATATAAACCTATAAATGCTGATGATAATATTAAAGCAAATGCAACCCAAAATATAATTATAATATTTATCGAAATAGTATTAGGCGCGTTAACTGATTGAAATATTAATATTGCATATATATCAAGCATTAATTTTGAAATGTTTGAGTTATAACTATTTGATTTATTTGCAATAATATAAGCACACAATGTAAACAATGAAGTTGCTAATAGAGCATACCAAACATTTTTTTGAAAAATAAATTTTATACTTTGCCATTTAGGTATCGTTTCTGCATTTGCTACAGCAAACATATTCGAATATGTTTCGAATGAACAAATAAAATCTTCGTTTGATCCCAGAATGTAACCAAACCTAAGAAGAATTTGTGGATGCTTTTTAGTTGAATATTGTATAGAAAAGTTATGAACTTTAGAGATTTCTTTAAACAAATATCGCTGCCTTGCATTTTCGTTAGTATAGTAGATATTACAACCCATAAAATTTCTTATTGGTTTGGAGTGATAAAATTGATTTATCATTGTAATATTTTGATCGCGACATTTCCTAAGAAATATTTTATCATACTTATCTCCACAATTGTCTGTATAGCTTTGAATTTTATAAATGTTTCCTTTTCTATTTACTACTAAAGTCTTCATCATCCCAATATTGAATCCAATATGTTGCAAGAGGAGATTGATATCTTCATTGCCTAAATATATAATTAAAGTATAAGCAGTGGCGTTATATGCATTATAATATTCTGGTATTAGCTTCTTCATTTCTAATATTTCATTTAACACAAATATGTAAACTTGAGAATTCGTATTTAAATCATTATAAATAGAATAATCTTCAAATATATTGTTGTTCATAAGATCAACAAAATTATTATCTATTTTAACAATATTTTTAAATGATATAGCTTTAGAAAGCTTTTCAGTTATCTCATTGTTGATTTCAGTATAAGCTAAAGTGGTTGGTAGTTGATTGAAATTATAATAAATATTTATGATGCAGTCGAGTATATCTGTTTCTTCTTCATTCTGTAAAAAAAGTTTTTGTTCAAAATATATTTAACCAAATATAAGATTTAAAATTCTTTATTAATATACACTAAAAAGTAATTAATTAGATTAGTAATTTTAAATCAAGTACATTGATAGTACAAGCTGTACTTCAAAGATCTAACTTTAAAATAAGCAATAAAATGAAGGGTTACAATGTAAGAAAAGCCACAGAACTCGTGATGATCAAGAATATTAGTCTTGGAACTAGCAGGGAAGAAATGTTGGAAGAAATTATGAACAAAGCAAACACAGGAAGAAGTACAATAATATCCATGAAGAAAGGGTATAGAGAAAAACAAACTGATAGTCAAGATAGACAAAAAACAGCGGAACAGATAATAAGAGAAGAAAGACTAAACATAGGACTCATAAGTTGCAGAGTAAAGAAAGTAACAGCAAGAGAGAAAATTTACGAATGCAGGAAGAAAAGATATGTAGCGACGGAATGCAAAGAAGAAGATCATCGCTATGCAAAAAATGCGGAAAGGAACCGGGTTCCCAAAGGCAAAAACAGAGAATTCTGCATAGAATGCAAAACGATGGGGCACAGAACAAGATAGAAAAGATGTCTTACTAAAATGAAAAAAAAAACAAAGAAAACAAAAAAGAATATTTATTTATTTATTTATTTACTAGTCAACGGAAGCCATTACAAAATAAGTATATATTTACAATTTAAAAAACATAAAACAACTATTATTAAAAATAAGAATAAAACTTAAATACCGTCGTTTGGGTTGAGATTGATAACCGAGGGTGAGATTGATCACCAAGTTGCGATTTCATAAATTTAAATCTAGCGCGCAAACCGCCTATTGGATTCGTCTTTCGCCGCCAGGTTTACGTAGAGAAAGCTTGGCCGCATGAGTGGTGTACGTGCCGATTTGATAAAACGTAGTGTTGTCTGAACAAAATCGAATTAAAAGTTGTATCTGTTTTTGTGCACATATAGAACTTCCAGAACTTTGTAAGGTAAGTCGAACTACGATTTAGTACTGAATAAATTAACCATATGGCACTATTTGTTAATGTTTCTGGACGTCATAACCTAAAATTCGGTCATTTTGTATAACACGTTGCGAGTTTATAATTAAATTTATGTGATGGTGTCAGATTGATCACTCATGTGGGGTGAGATTGATCAAGAAATTTAAACGCTTTTTAGGCGATTTTCACGGCCACACTGATAGTGTTCCTCATTTTCAGTAAATAAATCATGCCGCGCCGAAATGGACGGGGGTCAGATTGATCAGTTTCTATGCAGCTCTCTGCTTATTATATGTATTAAAACTTTGGGTGAACAATCACACCCCACATGTAGTATGAAATTGTTCACTAACATTTTTCCTTTATAGATCCTTTAATGATTTTTTTTTATATTTTCTGATTATTGGATATTGTTCCTGAAACTCACATCTATTGAAACAACTTATCTATAAAAAATATTTTTCACACAGAGAGAAAATACATTCGAAAATATTTTTTTTATGATCAATCTCACCCCAAACGACGGTAGTTACAAAATACAAAAAAGGTCACGTTTGGGTGACAAGTGCACGTCGCAGGGTATTAAAAGAATCTTTAAAAAAATCCACTTTAACTTCGTTGGCATGCCGCAAAATACGTGTAGATGCAGAGTGCACCGCATAATCAGTGCGTTTGAACGGTATATGAAATAAATAATCATTGCGTAAAACTCGAGCTGGGACATGAATACCTATAGAGTTGAGCAAGTCAAGACAATCAATAATCCCACAAAGCACTTTAAAAACTAGTGTCACGTCAAAATTAAAACGTCATTTTTCAAGACTGGTCATGTTAAATGTAGAGAGCAGTTTCGTGTAGCTGCCTGCAATGTTGCAATTATAAACCAGAAAACAAACAAACTTTTTTTGAATCTGTTCAATTTTTCCTTTACTGACGGCGGTGTATGGTGACCACACATTAGAACAATACTCGAGATGGCTACGTACTAGAGCGTTGTAAAGGATAATTAGAGTACAATGGTCACAAAACTCCTTAGAGTTACGCTTGACAAATCCTAAAAGTTGATAAGCTGTAGTCACAACAGTATCGATATGTAGTATATGTAGTGTAAATAAAAGGCTTGAATCAAACGTAATGCCTAAATCACAAATAGTGTTAACTCTTAACAACGTTACATTCATGAGAGAGTAACCATACATCACCATAGACTGACGTCTAGAAAATGTCATCACTTTGCATTTATTTAAATTAAGTAGTAAGATATTAGTCTGACACCATCTAGAAAAAATCTGTACTTCTTCATTAAGTAGTACAGCATCATCTAAAGATTGATATTTCATAAAGATTTTTATATCGTCCGCAAATAATAAACAACGCGCATTAGAAAAACAGTGTACCACATCATTGATAAAAATATTGAAAAGTAAAGGTTCAAGATGTGACCCCCGTGGAACACCCGACGTAACATCAATATTACAAGAAACGCACTGACCAATGCGCACAAATTGAGATCTGTTAGATAAATAGGATTGAATCCACAGTAACAAGGTGCCATTAACTCTAATATCACGTAGTTTCATAATTAGTATCTTGTAGTCAACGGTATCAAAAGCTTTTGAAAAGTCAGTGTAAACTGAATCTACCTGAAATCTGTTTTCGAGCGCATCTGTTATATAAGATTTATACAACAAAAGGTTGGAAGATGTCGATTTGCCAGTTTGAAAACCGTGTTGATTGAGAGCAATTTTAGATTACAGAATGGCAGTCAATTGACAAGTAACTAACTTTTCAAAAACTTTTGGAATAACTCATAAAATAGATATAGGTCTATAGTTTGTTACATTATTTATAGCGCCGGACTTATGAATCGGAGTGACAAAAGCTTGTTTCCAGCAAGTAGGAAAAGTACCCATAACCAGAGATAAGTAAAATAAAAGCCATAAGGGCCGACAAAGGGCAAACGCACATTTGTTGTGAAAGAAAGCCGTTAATCTATCAGGCCCTGGACAGTTATTGGGTTTTAATAGTAATAGTTTGTTGACAACTTCAGATATTTTTAAAACAAGATGCAATTCTTTTATATGGGTAGGAACAGATGGTGGACAATATGTGCTGTGTGGACTCATAGATGCCGTCAGCGGACTGTAAACTGACCCAAAAAAATTAGCAAAGAGATTTACAATGCCATCAGTAGTGTCAATTTGAGAATTACCATTTGTGAAAGAAGATGGTATTTGATTACTGCTACGTTTAGATTTGTCGTGCCCCCAAAAAGCTTTAGGATTAGATTTAATCGAATCTTCCACTTTCTTAATGTGATTAGAATAACACGTATTGGCCAATTGCTTACACTTATCACGTATTGAACTAAATTTGTGGTAGTCAGCTGCTGATCTAGACAGCACATGTGCTTTGTGTAACTTTTTTTTAGAAAACACAAGGTCTTTTAATTTTCTTGTAAACCATATTGGAAATTTATAGGTTTTTTTATCACACTTATTTGTTTTGGGCACATAATGGTCAATTGTGTCAAAAAGTAATGAATAAAAACGGTGACAAGGTTCATCAATATTACAATCGACAAACATGTTATCCCACCTGGTGTTGAGAAAAACATCATTTAAGAAAACATAATCAACATCTTTGAAATTATATTGCATCACGTTATCTTCTCCACACCATACGTTGTCAGATGTATCCTATAAAGAGTCAAGTTTTAAAACTACATCTAAAGCAGGATGTTGAAGATCGCATGGTACAATAGGAATCAGCGATTCTGTAAGGCTCAAGTTTGAAGAAAATGCCAAAGGCGCAAACAATAAATTTAGCAAAACCAAATTTATGTTTAGTATGTAGTTCAATTGATGCAAATTAATATACCCAAACGTGTTAGCAACTAAAGTACCTTTAGGACAAGTGGATTCTGTTTTTATATCAAATTCATCATTAATCCACAACGTTTGTGGCATTCACTAATTAATTCTACACTTTTACAGTGACGTTGGTTAGTAGAGTAATCCAAACCAATATCAACACAAAAATACAATTCCTCATAGACAGAGCAATGACTAAATATTTCATATGAATGGTATTTATTGGACACGGAAATAAGTACGCCTCCGCTACGAAATTTTGATGTTGTAATATAGATACGGTCACATCTGTACACTTTATAATTAAAAAATCCTAGTTCTAAGTCTGTAATAGAGCTTATAAGCCACGTTCCACAAAGAATAAATATATCATGCTCCATTAATGGTATATTGGCATTTAAAGTAAACAATTTTGTGCGTAATCCGCGCACATTTTGATAAAATATTCTCACATTTTCTAACTCGGTACAACGGAAGTCACATCTAAGGCACGTGCAGACGATGTCAATGAAGATAGACGTTGAGAAGACGCTACATCGATTGCGAAGGTTTGGATGTTGTTGTTGATAAAAAATCAGTTTTTGGCAGTTTATGTTGGCGGCGGCGATTAGTAAATAAAGGTACAGATCCTTTAAGCCATTTATCTGCGTTTAATATACAATCATCATTTACGTTGTTAACATCAGCAACAACACCAACTTTAAAAGAAAAATAAATGTTATTGTTTGTAAGTGGAATGCAAGCAAGGTCACTTATTCCCATATTAAGTTCAACATACTTCATAATATCTTCAACACTGGTAGAAAGAGCACAGTTATTAATATGATAAAAAATGCGTCGTTTAGCCGCTTGTATGCCTTAAATTTCGGCAGTCCCACGTACAATAGTTGGTTGTGTTTGAGTTTTGGAAGAGCAAAGGAAGTCTACCTAAAAAAATTATACTTAAGAAATTGTTTCTCAAAGGAAAACCGGTAGAAAAAAAAAAGTCTTAAAAGAATTGCCTAACTATAAAGCACCAGATCTTAACAAAATAACAACAGAAATTGTTAAAGCAGCTCTAGACGGGAACAAAATACAAATAACTCAAATAATCAACATATGCTTGAAAAAAAAACTTTCCTAAAATGTTGGAAAAAGTCCACCGTAGTACTGATTAAGATGGAGAAAGAAGTAAGAATACAGGTCAATATGCTTAAAAACAAAAAATAAAAAAAAAGAAGGAAAGGGAAATAAACATAAAAAGAACAACCTTAGGTGCTAGAGAAAAATTGAAAGCAAAAGAAGCAAACAGCAGAACTAAAAAAAAAAACAACACTTATAGAGCAAGCAATTATAAAGGCTGCAAAGAAAAAGAAACTGAACAGGAAAACGATCAAAATTATATAGAGATACTTACAAGGTATAAACCAAAAAAGGAAGATTCAAATTTATCAGAATGGTACTACAGGGCTCAGCACTAGGACCATAACTATGAAACTTTGTTTATAATAAGATAGTAATGGAACTACTAAAAGAAAAACTAGAGCTGGCAATGAATATGATACAGTTATGGATAAAAAATAAGGGTTTAAAATTAGCAACACAACAAACAGAAGTGGCATAGCTATCAACTAAGAAGACTAATAGAGGAACAGGTAAGATACAGGTAGGAAACCTAGTAATAACCATAAAAAAAAAATTTAGAGTGACACTTGAAGCAAAGAGATGAAATGAACAGGTTAAAGAAGCGGTCATAAGAACAAAAGAAATAGAGAAGAAACTTTATAGACTCAAGCAAAACAATGAAAGTCTAGGGGAAAAAACCAGAAAGCAAATTGTTATACGCCGCAGAAATATGGAGAGAAGCTATAAACAGGAGACACTAAAAATAATTGCGGCAACACCTTCCGCAGATATGATGGTGGAAGGATAGAAGTATTGAAACTAATAAAATAAAGTAAAAAAGAAGCAAAGTTAAAAACAAGAAAGAAGACGGTGAAAAGATAGCAATAGAGGAGAAAAGAGAAATAAACGAGACGTTCTGTTATACAACACAAATACTGACCCGATATGGAGCATTTAAAAAATTAAAGAAAAATTAAAAAAATTAAACAAGATAAAAGAAACACACAATAATGCCGAACACATTTTAGTAGATAACAAAGTATAGAAAAAAGATAGAAAAGAACTAGAAAATATACTGGAAAGCAAAGTAAATAAAAATAAAACTATTAAAAAATGCCTAAAAAATAAAAAAAGCGCTAAGAAACATTGCAACAAAAAAAAACAATAAAAACAAACAAACAAAATAAAGATTAGATATGGATAACGATACTTTTAAGATAGTCAGAATGTCTCTAGCATCAAAAAGATACGAAAAAGTAATCCTAGAAAAAGTTAACAAATACAACTAATAGAACTACATAAATTATTCATAAAGAAGAGAAGATACAATAAAGAAAAAGTGAACAAAGATTTAAAAAAACTAAGATCGCATCTGAGGACAAACCAAATAATTAGAATAAATAACACACAAATTGGAGAAAAAAAAAATGCAAAGCTAGATGTTAGTTCAGATAAAAAAGATACAAAAAAGCAAAAAAAACAGACAGAGGTAAGGGCTATAGAAAGTAGTAGTAGTAGTAGTAGTAGTGTTTATTGATAAACATGACGTTGTACAATATAAATTTTAAAACTAACTTAAACTAATTATTTACAATATAAAGAAATACAATAAAATAGAATACAATAAAATACAGCGCATTGCAAAACATTACAATACAATACAACATACATCATACATATAAAACAAACTGTATAGTTCAAAAGTTAAAACTTAAAGCTAATATAAAAATTATTAAGGATTTAAAAATTCATCTATACTATAAAATAATTTATTTTGTAAATAATGTTTGGCACTTGTTCTAAATTTACGGTAAGTTTTTTCAGACTTTATATTTACAGGTAAAGCATTAAACATTTTTTTTCCGTTGTAAATAAGGGAATTCTTGCAAAGAGTACTGTGAGGGATGGGAAGTTGAAAATTAAGGTCATTTGATCTAGTCACGTGATCACTTGAAGAACTACATTTAAAGTTTTTCTTTATGAGACAAACAGTTTCTAAGATAATTAAAGAAGGCAACGTTAATATTTTATGCTCTTTAAAAAGTGGTCTACAAGATTTTAAATTACTTTTTATAGAACACAAGATTCTTAATGATCTTTTTTGTAAAATAAAAATTTGATTAATCTGTTCTTTTGACGAGCAATCTCAGAATGCAGCACCATATCGTAAGTACGCTTCTATAAGAGAAAAATACACTTGTTTAGCCATATCGTAACCTAATTGTTTAATGGTTCTTTTAATAGCGTAACAACCAGCTGATAATTTTGCAGTTACATATTCTATCTGATCGCACCACCTTAGCTTATAACCTAATTTTAAACCAAGAAAGACAACCTGATTGGATTGAAAAATTTTATTATCTCCTATATTTAAAGGTGGCAAATCACTACTAAAAAATGAAATAAACTGTGATTTTTTGGCGTTGAAGCTTAGTAAGTTAGCTGTACACCAATTACTTACGGATAATAAATCTTGTTCAATAGTAGTCGATAAGCCAGCAATATTTTTACTAGACCATAAAATGTTAGTATCATCCGCAAAAACAGTAAATTTTTCGGATATTTTAATGTTTAATAAGTCGTTGATATACAGAATAAACAAGATAGGAGCTAAAATAGTTCCTTGTGGAACGCCCCTAGAAATGTTTAAATTGCTGGATGAAGAAGATTTTAATTTGACAAACTGGCTTCTATTTGAAAGGTAGTCTTTAAACCATAAAAGACAAGAGCCTCTACAACCATAATGTTCAAGTTTTTGTAACAGTATTTTGTGATCCACGCAATCAAATGCTTTTGCCAAATCACAAAACACTGCCACAGCAACATTGCCATTGTTATGTTCCTCATAAACGTGATTAAGAAAGTTAAGTATTGCGTCAGAGGTATTTTTATTTTTATTAAATCCAAATTGATTACCAGAAATAACGCAGTGTTTTTCTAAAAATGACGATAATCTGACTTTAATTATTTTTTCAATTATTTTACTAAAACAAGAAGTTAATGCAATTGGTCTGTAATGGCTACAAACATCTTTGTCACTTTTTTTATATAGTGGAAAAACACAAGCTGTTTTTAATTTTGATGGAAAAAAACCTTCTTCAAAAGAAGTATTTATTAGATTAGCAAATAAGCTAAGAACATTTTCTGGTAGTTCTTTTATCAAAAATATAGAAAAACCATCAAAATCTTTTGACTTTTTGTTTTTAAACGAGTTACAAATTGATCTGATTTCATATGAATCAGTAGGAGTTAAAAATAGCGAATCTACTATTGTCGTTGTACTTTGCTTTAATAATAAAATGGGATCCGTGGTTGGTTCCAGAGATAGAACAATTTCATCTGTGCCAGATGTAAAATATTAATTAAATTCATCAGGAGAAATAGTTGCTTCTATATTTGAATGTTTCCTATTATTTAATTCGTTAATTATTTGCCATGTCTCTTTGGCTTGATTATTAGAATTTTCTATACGAGTTCTATAAAAAATAGATTTAGCTAACTTAATTACATTTCTATAAATTCTGCAAACTTCTTTGCTAAATTTAAAAATCAAATATTTTTAGCTGAAACTCTGATGCCAGTAGTTGTCCAATATTTGGAAACACTTGCCTTTTGTTTGATTGTTTTTAAAGGAATAGTCTCATTAAAAATTTGCTGAATATTAACAAAAAATTGATTAAACCTCTCAGTACTTGATCTAACTTGCTTATCATCCCAATTAAAGCAGTTGCAAGCATTATAAAATTTACTAATATTACTTTTTGAAAACAAGTACAGTACATTTTAGAACTTTCATGAATTGGTTTAGATATAGTTAAATTACAAGAAATGGCTTCATGATCTGAAAGTCCGGCATGCATTACATTAGTTTTGATTAAGTGCTCTTCAATGTTTGAACATAAATAGTCTATTAAAGTAGCCGACGTTGCAGTAATACGAGTGAAAGAGTCAACATGTAGTTTCAAATTGTAGCTATTTAATAATTCAATCATTCGTTTAGTATTTCTGCATTTAACATAGTAATCTACATTGAAATCCCCTCCTACTAAAATCTTAGAACCTAAAGGAAAGCGATCAAATAAACTTATAAAACTGTTAAAGAAAATATCAAGATTACCTTTTGTAGATTTATAAATACAAACTATATATAAATTAAGAGATTTAGAAAAAAACGATTACAAATTCAAAGTGTACTTCTGTAATAAAGTTGTCAAAATCATTAATTGGTACAAACAAGTTAGGTAGTTTAGACAATATTATAACTCCACCATGCAAAATTTTGGAACGGAAAAATTTAGATATATTTTGGTAGTTTTTGATTTTGATTTTTTCATATTGTTTTAACCAAGTCTCAGTAAGAAGTAAGATATCAGGAAAATTCAAATGTTCTAATAATAAGTACAAATTGTCTACTTTATTGCGAAGTGACTGAATAACTAAAACAAGTGCCGTTAGTTTGTTACATCTAAAAAATTGTCAGAACTATCGCTATCATCACTATTACTATTGCTATGATTATCAGAATTGTTAGAACAATGCAAACTAATTGGAGTAATTGGAATTATGATTTTTTCTGTCGGTGGATTCATACAGATATGACTCCCTTCCCCATAGTTGCTAGTTGATGTTGGTTGACTAATTAAAATTTTAGATAAATTACCATCAAGAATTGGTGGTACAGTTGTTAAAGGTAAATTTAAGTTTAAATTTTTAATCGAGTTGATAAAATGAGACAACAGTTTCAATTTTCCTAATTTAGATAACCATAGTCCACTTTGTGTAAAATGGCGAACACTATTAAAAGTAACATTTGAGTTGATGTATAAGATATGATCAAATTTTTTTTGTAAATTAAATAAAATCTTATTATTATTAAAGACAACATTATTATACGAATCATTATGTTTAATATAAGTTCTCCCTATTAAGGTTATATTTGTGTAAGAAGTTTTAGCAAAATGATTAGATAAAACAAATTTATCAAAAACATTATTATTAAGGGCTTCATGACAACCTCCAAAAATTATTATATTATTCGCTTTTGAGCACGATTTAGCGACATTATTAATATTCGAAATAATATTATCGTACGATGCAAAAGACTTAAATAAACATTGGGTCAAATAGCTTGAAAACATTTTGTTTTTTAATAAATAAGTGCAGTCTTTTCCGTTGTTATCGGCTAAAATTATTAACTTTGATTTAACACAAGAATTGTTAAGAACAATTTAAGAGTCATTTATTGACTTTACATCATCATTAATTATATTGTCTTTGATTATTAATTCACTATCAATAACTTTTTCTATGCAAATATTAGTTATGATTTGTGGAATAGAAAAATTATTCACTTTATTGTCTATGATTATTATTTCATTATCAGTTGCTGGTGTATTAGAATGTTTAATTGTTGAATTATTAGACATTTTATAGTTGTCAAACGTCGACTGTAAATTAATTACACCTTGTTCTAGGGATTTCACTATACGACGTAAACGGTGCACCTCATTTTTAATTTTATAAATATTATTTTGTTTAGTTTTAAAGCATACCACATATTTTGGTTTATTTATGTCAGCCGTATTGTTTTCCATTATCGATTCTTCATCCTCGATTAAACTGGAATTTACTGCATTTTTCAATCTTCTTTGAAGGACTTCTTTCTTGCCCGAATAATCCATATGAAGTTTTTGCAGATTTTTTTGCAGATCAGCCACTTTCAAGGATTTTATTTTTATTTTATTCATGATTTAAAAACAAACAACTTCACTAATATTTATGATAAACACAAACTTTTATATATGCAGGGCAGGTAGAGTAAAATCTCTTGATTAAAGTGATTATAATTTTATAAATTTATTGTGTATTAAAACCACATAAAATACACTTTTAGTACGAACACGTGATAAATACGTTATGGAATTTATATAAAAAAGAAAGAGGCTGGAGACAGCATGCGTGCCGTAGATTCTGTGTAAAAATTAGCGTGGCAATAACCAGCTCACTTCAAAGTACTGCTAAATCTAAACTAGTTTGACATTATAACAACAGGATTTAAAAAATGCAAAAAAAAAAAATTTTATATAAAATTTGCTAAAAAGTTATAAAAAAAACTATTATTTATCGCTACAGAATTGCCGGGTTTAGTAGCCCTGGGGCCTGTTGGGGTGCCACTAGTAGTCTAGTTATGAAAAAGTATTAAATCCTATCTCATTTACGAGAATATCGGTGAACCTTTCTCCCTAGAAAAATATTGACATTCTTATGGGACAAAATTTTTTTTTATGAATTTTTCTCCTTGTGTTCTTTGTTTTTTACAGCTGACTCTCTTTTATTTCTTTGTGTAACTTATTATTTGATATGTTTGGAGAGTGGTCCGTTTTTTCTGCCTCGTTTAAGACTTTATTTGTGCCATGCTCCAATATTACCGCAACAGCTACCGTCTTTGGTGCTTTTAAAAACGTCATCTACCAGGTTTCTTTTCTTTTCGGGTCATTTTAAGTCCGTTTCTTTAAAGAAGTACTGCTCCCTTTTGTTGTTGAGTCAAGTTTCATTTCCAACGAAGGAATAACATTTAATTTCTTGAAAAAACACTTATGCCCGTTTGCACCGTTCAGTTGCTTATCTTACTCTTTCGTAGGTTACACTTAAGTTTAAGGTTTACCTTATCTTAAATTGGTTTGCACGTGTAAACAAGTTTGCTTTCTTAGCTACGACGTGGTTTCAGGAAAAACAACAACTGCTTTCGATTAGATAGTATATGTGCCTAACTTCACTCTTATTTATAGTTTCCATTATTATCGACATTGTATTATGAAACAGAATTAAATATTTAAAAAAAGAGACGCCAAAAGTTATAAAAAATAATAATATGTAGTATAAAAAATTAATAAAATGTTTTGAATAAACTTAATTTGAATGTAGATTATTGACTTTAATATTTGTTTTGATATTACAAGTTTTCAATATAATTGTTTAAAATTTTAATTTGACAAGGATTTCAATAATAATATTCAATTAATTCTAATGCAACCAGACTTATATCATTATAAAAATCAAGCCTAAAAACCATCTTTTGCATTTGTTAAATAATAGGTTATGTTTATGTGCACCTTAAGCCTTACAATTCTGAGGCTTAACTTGGGTAATACATAAGTATCACTTTGTGTGCCGTGCAAACCGTTTAAAACTTTAAGGTTCACTTAAGTGGAACTTAATAAATAAGCCGAGATAAGTAGAAGGGGTGCAAACGGGCATTAGCCAGGTGGGCGGGGGTACGATTCTAAATCACTCTATTAAATGATTTGTAAACTTAGTTCCCGCCTACTAAACGAGTGTTAATAATTAACAAATTAACGGCTGCAACTCTATCATCCGTGTAATGCTCAACCTGTACCATATGGCGCTCAACGTGGGGCAATTGGAAGCAGGGTGTTTTTACAATTCTACACCAACATACCTGAGAAAAAAAACTTGGAGGAAATCAAGACAATCAAAGTTGCATAGACCCTATATGAGGTAACGATGGCTCAAGTGCAAGCTGCTTATGATGGCCTAAACTTACACCTTTCTACAACAAGGGCTTAATCACTTGTACAAACCCAAACCACGCCGCTTTGGCGGTTTAGCTTACAAAATTTGCTATCAATTTTTTGCACACTTAGAGCAATATTTCACACAACACAATGTGCAGAAACACGCTCACCACCGCATACTGTTAAAGAGTCTGAAAGACGACGCTTATATATTTTAGAACCTACATAACAGAGAACTATACACGTTGTATAAGATTACTAAGGCCAGGTTGATACTAAAATATACTAATCCAAACGTGATTACTCAACTGATAAGCAAATTTTTAAGTAAACACCATAAACCCCAAAAAACGGTAAAAAAGTTTTTGAGGAGACAAACCGCCGTCTATCAACAACTATGGCAGAACCATTTAGCCAGGAAGTTAACCAATACTCTGACAACGTATTATTCAACAAACCTTTTACGTGCTTAATTTAGACACGTTTGAGCAACTACTGGCCATAGCTGTTAAGATTAAAACAAACATCGTCAAGAAGATAGCGTTTTCCGCTAAACACAAAACAAAAAGTCGGTAAACAAGTAGAGACAAAGAAACAAACAACGGAACCCACCGGTCCAACAGATAAACCCAAATGAAACTATAAAAAAACTACTAGCGAGGCGACCACGAACGTTACCATAAGGGCCAGACTTAAAAAATCTCTCTTCTTATATCGCTGATGCTAGGAAAAACACTAATCTTCAGCAACCCGTGAATAGACAACAACAGAACCACCCATGACTACACTCAGAAATGCATATATTATGGCATAGATCGTCAATCCACAATATATTGGGTATCTGCACAACTCAAAGGAATAGAACCGCACAAACCAGTCGTGCTACCCAAACACGCCTTTCCTAAACTCTTCAACTTTCAGAAACTAAATTTTGACAAAGAAGTGACTTCAACAACAAGACGGACCATAAGTCACGCTATCAAACTTACTGATCAGACACCAGTGAGAAATATATTTACAATGCTCATTAAAATATTTGCCTAAATAGCAAAACTGCTGACCAACAAAATTATAAAATAAAGTTCCAGCAGCTACTGTGCTACGGTGGTGTTGGTAAAGAAAAACTGGTACATTGCGTTTTTGCGTGGACTACCGCAAGGACTTAATATGGTGACCAAAAATAAAGCAGCTATTTTACTAAAAACTCACAAAGCGCTGAAGAAATTCGGAGTAGCAAAATTGCCATTAAAACCAACTATTAGCAAATTTCAATGATTGAAGACTACACACACCTAATTGCTTTTGCTATTTTTGGCGGTCCCAGACCTAGCAGTTTAATAATATGCTGTTTGGACTAAAAATGACGTGAAATACTTTTGACAAGTCGGCTACAAAAATACAGCTTAAAGTGCCACATTTAAAAATACAAGTTTGGACAAACAACCGTGAATTACCTTGGCCACTTGATCAACGTTGACGCCAATCAATCTCTAACACATCATTTTACTTCACTTTTTACGTATTGCTGAGCATCCATTTATGCAGGTATCTTATCGGAATCTTTTGAGTATCTTTAAAATACGTTTCACGATCTCCGCAAAAACGTCTACACCCTGGAGAACTTTACATTTACCCTTCAAATCAACCTCTGAGGCCGTACCGGTACTAAAATGGCGCTCAACATTAAGCCACTAAAAACGTGGTATCTCTACCACTAAGGCCAAACGCTGGGCTACTTTAGCAAGTCAACTGCAAACTTTGGGTTGACCAACAGGCAATAAAGAACACACCACTCCGTAACGTCCTGGCTCCAGAAAATATTAGTCAACCTGACTTTTTTGACATAACGTTTACATAATAAATTTTTTTTTGCTTTAGTAGCAAACCGCATAAGAATACAAGGAAACTCATTTTAAGCAACAACAAATTTTGCTAAACAATACCTTAAGTTTATCTGAGGCTTGGCACTACAAAAACCAGTTAAGCAAAGAGCCACACTCCACCTATTCCCAAAGGAAACAACGGTTATTATAAAATTATGCTAACCTTAAGCTACTCCCTAAACCAGTAGAATATTATCTAAAAACTGAATGACACACGCGCTGGTCATGTCTATCAAACCACGGATTCAATAAGCACTAAAATTACTGTGTTTTGTCTAATTAGAGCAATTGATCAAACATGCAAGCAAGATAGAAGCAGAACCACTAAAAACTCTACCGGTCCACATCAACATACAACAGACGCAATAAACAAACCTACACGCAGTGTAGGGTTCATAAAACTTCCAAATCACTTGCCATCAACAAACAAGACCCTTATTAACTCTGGAGCCAGCCAAAACTTTACTAATCTGGGGCTAGATAGAGACGACAATAACCCACGCAACGTTGCAAGCACTTTGGAAAGCACAAACAAACTTTAGTATTTTAGAAAAGTGCAAAAAATTAATTGCACCAACCACTAATGTTCATCCAGCTTCACCAGGGAAGTACCCAAAAAAGCCGGAGATGACCCAGCTAATACAAGCGTTTGCATTATAATTCCCACATCCACCTCCACAATAACGCACAATATTAAACTCTAAGACCATCTAAAAGCACCTTAGAACACTAACAATATACAAGAAAACGGTAATTTTGCGGCAAGTAAAAGAACTGCTAACTACCTGCATCATCAAAAAAAGATAGATGGTTTACCGAGGTTCTGCGTGGGTTTTTGGAAACTTAATGCGGCAACAAAGATCTAAAAAACCTTCAAAAACTTTAGTAGGGCAAATTTTTTACAAAATAGACTTAACAATTGGTTATTGAAAAAGCAGCACCGCCACTACTCAATAACTGCATCGCCAAACGATGATACACCCGTTTTGTATTATCCCGTTTATCCTGAAAATCTTAGATAAAGTAGAAGTAGTTCAATGATAAACAAGAAAAAAAAATTCCGGAAACTCAGACTTAATTCTACTCAAACAAGCTAGAATGTTTGATTATTGTATAAGCCATCAAAAAATACAGCAAGCTGGAGAATAAGCCTTTTAAACTCCTTACATACAACAAAAATTTAGTCTGGCTAGAAAATTCAATCAATAGTATTGACAAAACAGAACGGATGCTACATTCCGAAGGAAAACGAGCACCACTACTACCAACCCTAAAATGTATTATATTAGCGACTAGGTCGGAAATACCAACACCCATCACCGGATATATGTATTACAAACCGAGACACTTGCAGAAACAATACAACAGACTTAGTGTAAGTGCTAGCTGATGCAAAAAATTATCCGCAAGTAGTAGTAATAAAAGACTCAAACAACAATCTTGACCTCAAACGCCATCAAATCCGCCAGGTATCCAAGCAAAGAAAAAAACATAGCAGCCATTGTCAAAGCATTGGCCTAAAGTGCAAAAAGATGTCTCCACGTTTGGTTAGGGATGCCTAGTTTGCACTCACGGTCACCGACGCCCGCAGCAAGATTCCGTTTTAATTTCTTGGCTGCGGTATTATACAACCTAACCTGGTGCATCATCATCTATCAGATAATTGTTCTAGAGCCGCACACTTTCTTTTTCTCTCACTCTTTGGGTTTATTACTTAAACTCTTGGTGCAACTTTGGTATCCCGCATCAATCTCCCGATCGCGGCCGTACACACTCAACACAGAGGTTTAAGACAGTTCGTGTCATTGCACGGAAGCCGCTGCCTAATCCTCCAAACTTAGGCTTAAAATACTTGTATGGATCTACGTCCACTATCTTCAGAGAAATGTACCTTACTCTAGAAAACTTCACCGTCACCCTCCAGATCAACTCCCGCAGCATGATGCATAATTTTACTAAATTTATTCAATGTAAAAAATATACGACGTTTTGAAGCAAACAAACTATTAATAAAATAAAATAATTCATAATGTGTTGACCAATTCATAGAATTAATTAAACTAACATAAGTATCCTTAACAGCAATAAAAGCAAAACTTATTAAAGATAATACGTAAACAACTTTTACTATTGAATAGAGTACTAATTTTACATTAATAATAATAATTACATTAAAATTTATGTTAATTAAAATTATTATAAACAAATGAAATATATACCTGCTTAAGGATCACTCGACATTCAATGTATGTAATTATAAAAACAAGAACTAACACATTTATTAAGTTTAACATTCTGTTGTCAACTGACTTTGATAAGTTACCCATTTACAGTAATTGATGTTAAAAAATAAATAAACTATTCAAATGTTCAACTACATTTACAAGTACACATATCGTGTTAGTAGCCTAATTAATATTTAAAAACTGTTTGTATTGCACTTTTATAGATTTATAAAAATCGATAATTAAATCAACTATTTATTAATTAATTATGTGACACTAAAAACGATTTAAAAAAAACAAATTTTATTGTTAAGTTTATACCTTATTTGCAAAATCTATCTGTTTTAACTACGTATATAAATTATTTTTTTAAAGCTAACAAAAGAATTTTATTACAATTTTATCTTTAATAATTTACTTAAAAATTTTACTTCAATTATCAATTTGAACATATTTTTTGTAATTTTGTAAACATAAGCAGAAGTCTGTTTGGATTATTGTAAATGTGCATAATAATCTAAACAAAAACACAAAAAAATGTAAACCAATCATAAAATACTCGCTAATCGCGTGCGGCAATCCAAAAAAATTAGCCAAGTAAATTCCATCTGGTAGTAATATTCCAATCTAACAGAAATCAGCTGGACATTAGAAGTTATATTTCAATATTTTTTTAAACTATTTATAATATCATCAAATCACAATATTTCAATAAATTAATGCAATTTGCCAATTCGTAAACCTTCGTGCAAATTCGTACAAATTTTAATGGCCGCCACATTATTATATAGTCCGGTTCACAATATCGCAACATTTATGTAATTATAATTAAGATCAGTTCAGATCATTTTAATTTGTTTAATATACAGGGTGTTAAGTAAACATGCGGCAAAAATGTATGGGGTTATTATTTGGCCTATTCTAAGAATATCGAAGATACAGGGTAAACAAATTAATAGTTACATACTGTCTGATTTATAAACTGCCAATTTACTTCATCATAAAATTTGACATATCAACCGTCAACGTTAGTTTAACAAATCAATTGCTTATTGTCTGAAATGAACTGCTTCACATATAAAATGTCAACTTTTTTCTTTAGGGTGGTGGGGAACAGTTGCTCTACGACCGTGATGGAGTGCAGATCGCTACGACAACAATAAATGTAAATAATGAAACCAGATGCTAGAGAGGCAGCCAACAGGTTGTATGACTACTCATCAAGGCTGAGAGCGGATGGAGGAATTAACATTCTAGAAAAAATGATAGAAAAACAGGAGCGACAAAGGTCCTTTATAGGACAGCTCCCAAAATGTCTAAGCCTAGTGGATAAAGCGGAGCAACAGAAACAATGAAGACAGCGGAGGAAAGGAATCAAAGAGACAGGATCAATGAATGCCTTTCACACAAAAAAGGGGTCGAAGCACTACAGGAGCTGATGAACGTGGACTGGACAGAAGATCTATTCACGAATTGTGATCAGACGAGTGATACCTTTAAAGCTGACAGTAAGGAAAACTTAGTAGTAATATTAAGTAGCAGCAAGAGCACAAAGTGATACCCTGCAAAAATAATAGCGGAGAGACACCCGGAATTGCTAGCAGCAATGACGGAGGATCAACAAGAAACTAAATGGTGGTGTGGGGTCACAAAAAGCTCCATAATTGCATAAAATGGCAAAGCAGAAGATGAAAATGGAAGACACACGTATGTAGTGAAAACCATAAAGAGGATGAGAACACTAGAAGGAAGTAGCGGAATAATCAACGCAATGCAGGAAGTAAAGGCAATGACAATGGAAAAGAGAAAATCGAGACTAGCCTGTATCACGGATGCAGAACCAGATATAGCTAGGAAAGTAATAGAATACTGTCTTAAAAATGAGGAGCTTAAAATGACTATCCATGGCAAAAGGAAACCAATGCAACAAAAAAAAAAACAAGATGCCAAAGAAGCGCTGGGATAGACAGATGGATACGATTCTAATCAAACCAAAAGAGGAATGCAGATATGCAGAAGTAATGAAATACATGAAGAATGAGGTGAACACGGGCGAGATCATCATCGCAGGGATAATTAAAACAAAAAAAAGCAACATTAAATTTGTTGTCAAAAATAATAAGGAGGAAGTAAGGAAGGAGTTCAGGAAAACACTCGATGAGAAAATCAGCAAGGTAGCCAACATTGAACTAAATGAAAGAAAAAAGACAATACGATTTCTAAGCGTGGACGGAGACCTCAATGAAGATGAGGTGAAAGATGAAATCAACATGGAACTCCTGAGAGACAACCTGAGCGCCAAAGTAGATTCGGTGAAACTATCAGAAAAGGTCAACCAGAATGGAGTAAGATATGCCTTCGTGAAAATGCAGGAAAAGACAGCAGAGCACCTTATATTGAAAAGAAAAATAGGCTCAGGCTGGAATAGATGGAGGGTGATAGAGGTATTTGCTCCGCCAAAATGCTACAAATTCCATAGAATAGGTCACAATGCAATGGTCTGTAAAAGCACGGATGGCGAGCCCTGCAGGAACTGTGGGGGGACCGGACATAAAGTGAAAGACTGCACCAATAAACAGAAGAGCTACTTATGCAATATAGAGGGTCACAAAACGGACAATATGAGATGCCCGGCATTCAAGAAACTAGTGCAAGCACAGAAGGAGAAAGAAAGGGCCGGAAGGGCTAGACAATGAAGTTTATACAGATTAATCTCAACAGATGTAGAGCAGATTATGCCCTAGTCTTGGAACCAGATAAGAAGATAGCAGAAACCAGGAAGAGATGGATTATGGATAAACATGAAAACGCGGCAATATACATCCCTGACAATATTAAATCTCAGGCATTAAAATCAGGAAGTAGGGTAGGCTACACCTGGGTGGAGGACCGGGACACAGTGATGTATGCCTGCTACTTCTCCCCAAATGAAAGCATCGAGCATTTCAAAAAGTGGCTAACAGAACTAAAAAAAGGACCAAAAAAACACAAGAAAGATAAGACCATTGGCGGGGATTTTAAAGCCAAGTCAGGCATATGGGGTTCTCCCAAAGACGACCGGAAAGGTGACATGTTGGCGGAATGGGCAAACAAAAACGAACTCTGCGTCCTGAATAGGGGGGAGTACCTACGTTCCAAAAAAACGGAGCAAAATCCTTCATAGATGTGACCCTGTGCACCTCTAAGATGGTAACAAATATCAGCAACTGGCATGTGGGCGAGGAAGAGAATCTGAGTGATCACATGAACATACATTTTGAAATCAGGCCGGGGAAGATAAAGATTTGGGAGAAGACAAGAAAAATCACCGGATCGTCTTTCCGCAATGAGCAAGAGGCAAAATTCCTCTCAAACCTAGACCTAAACACAACGGGAATAGATCACACCGCTGAGAAGCTGAAAGAATCTTTAATAAAAACCTGCAAAAAAACTTTAAACAAAAAAGGGGGCAAGGTAAACCACAAACCAATGCATTGATGGAGTGATAATATTGCAAACAAGAGAAGGAGATGTATAAAAACTAAAAGGACTGTGACAAGATTAAACGGAAAAACCCAAGGGACATATACATTTTGCAACAAACACAAGAGGCATACGCAGGTGAGAGAAAAGACCTTAAGAAAGCAATCACGGAATCCAAGAAGATGGCCTGGAAGAAACTGTGTGAGGAACTAAATGGGGATATATGGGGCAAAGGGTATAAAATTGTCACAAATAAAATAGGACAAAAATCCCCAATAACACTGTCAAGGGAGAAGATAACTGCTGAAGCCAAGAAACTCTTTCCGGACCTCGGCAGAACAACGTGGTTAGAGATAAGAACAGATATAGATATGATACCGGAATGTACAGAAAAAGAAATACTTAAGGCAGGTGGCAAAATTAAAAGGAAAAAGGTTCACGGGACAGGCATGATACCGCCGGAGGTAATCAGAGCAATAACAACAAAAACACTTCAACTCTGCGCGAGAGTCCTTGACAAACTTATCAAGCAAGGCATCTTTCCCAAGAACTGGAAAAGGGCAAAATTAGTACTAGAGAAACCTACCAAAAAAAACAAAGACAAGGCATACCGACCCATATGTCTACTGAACCCACTGGGAAAGCTGTATGAGCACGTCCTCAACACGAATCTTACATAGAAACTAGACAGGAATGGAGGCCTGAGTGAAAACCAACACGGGTTCAGAGGTGGCCACTTCACACTGGATGCACTTAGACATGTCAGGAAAGCAGTGGGGCAGGTAGCTGAACACCCTACACACAAACTGGCGGTGTTGATATAAAGAATGCTTTCAACTCAGTGCCATGGAGAGGACTAATGAAAGAATTAGAGAGAAAGGGAATTTCAACATACATAAAAAAATCCTATGCCACTATCTACAGGAGAAAATCATAGAATACAGCTCTGGAGCAACTCTGGAAATAACTTGCGGGCTGCCACAGGGGTTTGTCCTAGGATCCACCTTGTGGAATATATATTATGATGGTCTGCTGAGAGAACAGATGACATTACCACAATAACATATGCTAATGATCTAGCTATGGTTGTCAAGGGTAACAGTATAAGGGAAATAGAAAAAGAGGCAGAGTGAGCGTCTTATAAGATAAGAAGGTGGATCAAAAAAATGGGTCTAGAACTGGCAACCGATAAAACGGAAGCTGTTGTCCTGGTGGGTAGAAAGAAGGACATCCCAGTTGAAATCAACTTAGAGGATACAACAATCACATCCCAAGGCAGCATCAAATACCTAGGGATGAGGATAGGTCAAAACTGGAATATGGGCCCTCATATAACAGAGGTAAAGCAAAAAGCAGAGAAATTTGTTATGGCTCTGGCACGTATCATGCCAAATGTAGGGGGTCCAAGGGCGGAGAATCGTAAAGTTACAGAACAGTTTTGTCCAAGACCATACAAGCAATAACGGGCACAACCCCCATACACCTCCTTGCCAAAGAGCGGGCCGAAGATAAAGGAAAACAACCAAAGGGGCACAGGAAAGACAAGAAAGGGGAAAAAATCTCCACAAATTACTACGTCATTATATTTAAGTTTATATATTAATTTTAGAGTATCTTCTAATTGGTTTATAAACATAGGTACATCACTATCAGGAGTTCTGTAGATTTGGTAATCCAATGTTCTGTTACGCAAAATACATGGCACTTGTGTTCATCAAGAAAAACTTTTAACTCGTCTACTTTATTGTTTATGCTTTCTAGGTTTTGATGATAAATTATTAGATTGAAAGTCTCATTATTCTTTTTTGTATTAGTGGAGTTTAGATGTATCGACGGTAGATCAGTGAGGAAAGAGCCAAAAGCTGCTTTTTATTGGTATCTACTTTTGAGATTTTAAACTATACATTTTAGAATTTACATGTTTAATTTGATTATGATTACGCACATTTTTATTGTATTGATCAATTTGTTTGTTTAAAATAGTTATTGACAACTTGTTAAATAAAGGTGCGCGAGCTGTATTTCTATATGATAAACATTGTTTGCTAGATGAACCTGAAACATCTTCATTGCAGTCACAATTTGTGGTAGAAACCATAATTGCAGTTAAAAATGCAGTTAACGTTTTTCTCCCGTAGCTATTTAATTGTTTTCTAGGTAGCTCATTAAGAACTGAACGGGTATATAAAATACAAAAAAAAATAATTCGAATAATGCTAGGCAAAAACACAAGAACACCATGTCGTGAATTATTTATTAACCAAAAAATATTAACTGTATATAGTTTGTATATCTTTAATATATTAGTAAATCTCAAAACTAACATATGTAAATGTACAAAACTCGAAAATTTCCACTACAATACCAGACATGGAAGTACTATGCTTGAAACTCACCGACATCGTCTATCAATGGTTGAAAAAGAAACGCAGTATATGTCAATTAAATGTTTTAATGTGCTACCAACAGCTTTAAAAAAGCAACCACATTTTTTTTAATTAAAGGGGGAAAATGCCTTACTCTCTTTGTGTGGGGCTCCCGGTTACCCGTATACCCACTAAAAACCCTAACCTCTATGACCTCCAAACCTTGCAAAATTACCGTTGTAAAATTACTTCACAAACTCTGAACAACTTTTATTTATCCTACTATCCTCGGCTTCCTGCTCTTGCTTTCTTCTCTTCCTCTTTTGTTGCTATCGTTCTTCGTATGCCATCATCAATGGCTCTCCAGTTGTATGCACTTTCAAACATGAGTGTGGTCAGGTTGTTTACGGTTATCTCTTTACCGACTTTTAGCTGCATTTCTTTTCTGGTGCTTTTCCAACAAGGGCACTTCACCAGTGTGTGCTCCGGGGTATGTTTCTCTCCACAATAGGGTCATTAGTTCTGTTCTGCTAGGCACATTCTTTTTAGATATGACCCAAAACATCCATGGCTTGTTTGGATCTGTGTGAGGTGGTAGTTCAGGTTACCATGTTTTCTGTTTACCTATGATGTCACTAAGGGTATGAGGGTCTGTTTTCATCTAGCGACGCCACCCTTGCACTGCCATTCTGCTTCACATTTTTTCATTGTTTCCACTCTCTTGTCTTTCCTGTGTTCCATTGGTTGTGTCCCTTTACCTTCGGCTCGCTCTTTGGCAAGAAGGTGTATGGGGGTTGTGCCCGTTATTGCTTGTATGGCCTTGGACAAAACTGTTCTGTAGACACTGGTTATTTTAATAGCCATTTTTCTCCTGGCCCGCTTTAGTATTATTCTGTTTTTTTTTTCTTGCAGCTTTCTATCCAGATGGGTACGGCGTACAACAGTATCGAGTCCACTGTTGCACCCATAACTTTACGTTTCTCCGCCCTCGGACTCCGTACATTCGGCATCATACATGCCAGAGCCATAACAAGTTTCTCTGCTTTTTGCTTTACCTCTGTTATATAATTGCCCATATTCCAGTTTTTACCTATCCTCATTGCTAGGTATTTAATGCTGTCTTGGGATGTGATTGTTGTATCCCCTAGGTTGATTTCAACTGGAATTTCCTTCCTTCTACTCACCAGGACAACAGTTTCCGCTTTATGGGTTGCCAGTTCTAGACCCATTTTTTTAATCCACCTTATCTTATAGATCGCCTACTCTGCCTTTTCTTCTATTTCCCTCATACTGTTACCCCTGCTATTGTAGTAATCTCCCGTGTCATCTGTTCTCTCAGCAGACCATCATAATATATATTCCACAAGATGGGACCTAGGACAGACCCCTGTGGCACCTCGCAAGTCATTTCGAGAGTTGCTCCAAAGCTACATTCTATGATTCCATCCTGTAGATAGTGGCATAGGATTTTTCTGAGGTATGTTGAAATTTTCCTTCTCTCTAATTTTTTCATTAGTCTCATCCAGTGCACCGAGTTGAAAGTATTCTTTACATCAAAGGTGATCAACACCGCCAGTTTGTGTGTAAGGTTTTTAGCTACCTGCCCCACTGCTTCCCTAACATGTCTAAGTGGATCCAGTGTGGAGTGGCCACCTCTGAACCCGTGTTGGTTTTCATTCAGGCCTTCATTCCTGTCTAGTTTCTCTGTAAGTCTTGTGTTGAGGACGTGCTCATACAGCTTTCTTAGTGGGTTCAGTAGACATATGGGTCGGTATGCCTTGTCTTCGTTTTTTTTGGTAGGTTTCTCGATGAGTACTATTTTGCCCTTTTCAAGTTCTTGGGGAAGATGCCTTGCTTGATAAGTTTGTCAAAGACCTTCGCGCAGAGTTGAGGTGTTTTTGTTGTTATTGCTCTGATTACCTCCGGCGGTATCATGTCTGTCCCGTGAACCTTTTTCCTTTTAATTTTGCCACCTGTCTAAGTATGTCTTTTTCTGTACATTCCAGTATCATATCCATATCTGTTCTTATCTCTAACTACGTTGTTCTGCCTAGGTCCGGAAAGAGTTTCTTGGCTTCAACAGTTATCTCCTCCCCTGACAGGGTTATTGAGGATCTTTGTCCTATTATTTGTGACAATTTTATATCTTGTGCCCCATATAGCCCCATTTAGTTCCTCACACAGTTTCTTCCAGGCCATCTTCTTGGATTCCGTGATTGCTTTCTTAAGGTCTTTTCTTTCACCTGCGTATGCCTCTTGTGCTTGTTGCAGAAGGTATATGTCCCTTGGGTTTTTCCGTTTAATCTTGTCACAGTCCTTTTAGTTTTTATACATCTCCTCCTGCAATATTATCACTCCATCAATACATTGGTTTGTAGTTTACCTTGCCCCCTTTTTTGTTTAAAGTTTTTTTGCAGGTTTTTATTATAGATTCCTTCAGCTTCTCAGCGGTGTGTTCTATTCCCGTTGTGTTTAGGTCTAGGTTTGAGAGAAATTTTGCTTCTTGCTCGTTGCGGAAAGACCATCCGGTGATTTCTCTTGTCTTCTCCCAAATCTTTATCTTCCCCGGCCTGATTTTAAAATGTATGTTTATGTGATCACTCAGATTCTCTTCCTCTTCCACATGCCAGTTGCTAATTTTTGTTACTATCTTAGAGATGCACAGGGTCACATTTATGAATGATTTTGCTCCGTTTTTTTGGAGCGTAAGTACTCCACCCCTATTCAGGACGCAGAGTTCGTTTTCGTTTGCCCATTCCATGTCACCTTTCCGGTCGTCTTTGGGAGAACCCCATATGCCTGACTTGGCCTTGAAATTCCCGCCAATGATCTTCTCTTTCTTGTGTTTTTTTTGGTCTTTTTTTAGTTCTGTTAGCCACTTTTCAAAATGCTCGATGTTTTTATTTGGGAAAAAGTAGCAGGCATCCTGATTTTAATGCCTGAGATTAAGTATTGTCAGGGATGTATATTGCCGCGTTTTCATGTTTATCTATAATCATATCTATACGGAATAGATAGTACTAGAAAGGAAGTATTTGCCATTTCACTAATTTTGTTATTGAATTTTAATATTAATTTGCTGAATCGTGACATTTGTTAATATCGTTAGAGCCAGCAATTAGCACAATGCATTTCTCGGTAGTCGTAACATTCTTTTTTCCGCAGTTGTTATTTGATACTATGTTTTCAAAACTTCCACCAGATTTTACAATTCCTGTTACTTTATATTTACTGGGCAAATTGTTTAATACCAATGTTGCAATATGTTCAGCATGCTCATCTCCATATATATGGATATTTTGTTTTGATGATTTATTAAAACTAATCAGACTTTTATGTTTTGGTTTTATATGGCCTTTACTTAAACTGGCATTATTATTGTCGGTCCGCATAGATGTTGATTTAGATTTTAATTTAGAGCATATTATTTCATTATTCGTTTGAATTAATTTGTGGATAATGTTCAAGTTTAAATATTCTGTTTGTGTGTATGCATTTTTATATGTCTTTCTATTGGCCAGTTTGAACACATGCATCAGTGTTTATTTTGTTTTTAAAAGTATTTGTTTGAATGTTTTTACTTGCGCATGTTAATTATTTTTTTTTATCTTCAATTTCATTTTGTAGCATTATTATTTTATTGTTTAATTCAGCAATTTCATCAATTAGTTTATCATTTTCATGTTCTGTATTTCCAAACGTCATTTCCAAATCAGATACTAAAGCGTTGTATTCTATTTCTTCGATATCCGTGTCACTTGTATCTTCGTTATCAATAATAGTACGGTTTAAGATATCCTCATTTCATATTGTAGACTTTAGTTTTTGTCGAGTTATGGAAGGCAAATTTAAATGTTGACAACATCCCATTGGTTGTCGGTTTCATACCTTTGGCTCAAAGAAATTTGATTCCGTGTTGCGGAGTGATGTTACGCGAGGATGTTGCACGACGTTGTTAGATTTATTTTAGAATAAATAAAAATGCTTTTAACAAAACACAGTTTATTTATTACAAATCCTACACATGTGATAACTTTGATATTTAGTGTTAGTGCTTAACGCGTAAATACAAATTATATGCAATCAATCATTACAATACAATGTGTATAAAGAAAAACAAAGGTTTAAAATCAATTACCCAAACCCAATCCAACTCCAAAGCGGCCAACCAAATACAGACAATTATTTCGGTTTTCATTAAACTATATTTGATTGTCTACCTTTTTAGACATTGCAATATGGTTGACAGTTGTGATACTGAAATTTTATCGATGATTTCGATTCTTTGGTTGAAGCAACATGATGAAGCTACAACTACTTTGCACCATCAATTAATATATATAAAGTTTTTAATATTCATAAAAGTGCAAAATAAGACAAGTGTTTACAAAACAGAGATATTAAAATTACAAAAACAATCCAAGAAACTACACAATAATCTAAAAGCTGTTTTTGATCTTATTTGTACTTTTTTATTGAAACTAGCAGTGTATTAAAGTAAATCAAACTTATTTTTTGCTTCCAAGTTTTTAAACCAACACTGTTCAAATATAAATGCAATAAAAGAAACCAAAAGTCCTATTATTAAAAAATAAAAAATAAATTCAAAATGTAACATACTCAACGGTAAAGGCGAATTATCAATATAATTTGGTTTAATTTGATTATGATCTCTATCCCATTTTAAGTATTGTCCCGTTTCAAAAAAAGTTGTAAATTTTTGATTCATTAAATTTTTGATTGGAAATACAGGTTGAATTAGTATGCTCATATATGTATTTCGAAAAGTATTGAAATGCAGTTCAGCTAAAACAGTATCAATCATGCTATCCATAACTATATTAAGAAGTTCCATATCTAATAACAATGTAAAATTTTTATATTTGGCAAGTTTGTTCATTAAATCAATATACGACCAAATAAAACTTTCGTTATCTGCAAGTTTAATTGCTGTTTTTCTAATATAAGAATCTATTGAACTATTTGTGTTAAACATACGTTCAATATTAATACCTCGTCCAATCAATACAAGTGAAGCATCCATAATATCTTCAAGACTATTTATTTCATTGTTATTAAAACTTATAAATAAAAAAGAATAATATAAGCCTATAAATGCTGATGATAATATTAAAGCAAATGCAACCCAAAATATAATTATTATATTTATCGAAATAGTATTAGAAACATTAACTGATTGAAATATTAGTATAGCATATATATCAAGCATTAATTTTGAAATGTTTGAGTTATAACTATTTGATTTATTCGCAATAATATAGGCACACAATGTAAACAATGAAGTTGCTAATAGTGCATACCAAACATTGTTTTGAAAAATAAATTTGATACTTTGCCATTTAGGTACCTTTTCTGCATTTGCTACAGCAATTATAATCGAAAATGTTTCAAATGTACAAATAAAATCTTCTTTGTTTGATCCTAGAAACTGATTAAAACTAAGAATTTTTTGATACCTTCTATTTGGATATTGTATAGAAAAGTTATAAACTTTAGAGATTTCATTAAACAAATATTTCTGCTTTTCACTTTCGTAGAAATAGTAGATATTACAACCCATAAAATTTTTTATTGGTTTTGAATAATAAAATTGATTTATATTACTAAAAGTTTTATCACGACATTTGCTTAAAAATATTTTATCATACTTATCACCACAATTGTCCGTAAAACTTTGAATTTTATAAATGTTTCCATTTTTATCTAACACTATTGTCTTCATCATTCCAATATTGGTTCCAATATGCTGCAAAAGAAGATTTATATCTTCGTTGCCTAAATATGCAATCAAAGTATAAGCAGTGGTGTTATAATATGCAGTAAAACGTTCTGGTATTAGCATTTTCATTTCGAATATTTTGTATAAAACAAATATGTAAATTTGTGAATTTGAATTTATGTAATTATAAATAGAATAAAAATCTTTTATATAGTTCTTTATAAGCTTAACAAAGTTATTATCTAATTTAATTATATTTTTAAATAATATAGCTTTAGAAAGCTCTTCAGTAATTTCGTTGTTGGTTTCAGAATAAGCTAAAGTTGTTGGTAATTGATTATAATCAGAATAAATATTTTTGATGCAGTCAAGTATGTTTGTTTCTTTTTCATTCTGTAACAAAAGTATTAGTTAGAAATATATTTAACGAAACATAAGATTTAAAATTCCATTAATATACACTAAAAAATAATTAATTAGATTAGTAATTTTAAACATTGATAGTCGAGCGAGCTGTACCTCAAGGATCCATCTTTTGTAATAATTTTTTGGTTGGTAATTTGTTGATAATACTACATTTATACACATGGCATACTTCAGAGACATTTTAAATACAAACATAAACAAAGAACGTTTAAAAAGTACTTGGCAAGGCTATCACCGCCTCAACAAAAGTTACAAATAAAGCAAAGATAAAAATGTTTAAGCGACCTAACAGCAATGATATCCCGTTTGCGGGGGTGACCCTACCCATTTATAAAAGCATTAAAATGCTAAGGTAAGGAAAGCTTGAAACAGGTTGGGTAAACTGGCGCCTATAGAAAGTAATCCAGCTAATGCCACGCATTTAGTTATAAAATAGTCAAAAATAAAAAATAAAATGCCTAAAAAAATCAAGTAACCCTGGACAGCACTAATCTCCAAGCCAAGCAAATTTAAAATCAAGCTGCACAGGTACACAGTTATAAAGGGAAGAAGGGGGCAACGCAAATGTATTGTCAACATTGAAACGTACAATATTACGGTATACTTTTGCTAGGTATTGCTAATTATAGAACAAAAGAAGTTTAAGACACACCTTCACAGTTAGACCAAAGTGTGAAAAGTATAAGATGTAATTGGAAGAGGTTTTAATAAAAACAAGAAAGGTAAGATAGCAGTACACAACTTCTGCACTATAGCATATACTTTAAAGTATCAACAAACAGAGCAGGCTTGACTAACATAAGACCAGAGGGTTGAAGGTTAAAAAAAAAAACGTTTGCAAAATATTAAGAGGATCTGTAAGGAGAAATTTTCTTATAAGAGATGTTCTAAAATCCGCAAATAAAAAAGTCTAAAACAAGGAAGCAATTGCGCGGTAGTTTGCACTTTTTCTAAGAATATTGAAGAACAAGTTCAAATAGTTTGACAACACTTCCCAAAAATAAGATATAAAAAAGATTGACCATAGTAGTCAACAAAACATCAATCCCGAGGTTTACAATAGATAAACTAAATTCAAAGCAAGAAAACACCAAAACTGGACGGGATTAAAGTGTTAAACTAACAGCAGGATACTGCTAAAAAAAACTCTGAAAAATAAACTAATACTTGATAATTGGTTTATTCTTAAAAATTTGTAAGAGTACTAAGCCCGTACTACTGAAATCACGAAAAGAAGAACCCAAACAAGCAAACATATAAACCAAATTCCAACCTGCTGTAAATGAAGCTGAAAATAGAAATAAATCACAAGTAGGCAGCCAACTATTATGGAATTTGCAAAAAATGATCAACTTTGGACGCCATGCACGCAATCAACCCAAAAATACAAAAGATTAAAAGTAAAGCAAACAAACACAGCAAGTTTTGCGTCCAGATCACCTTTGTCTTTAACTCTGCTAAATAAAGCTACATCCTAAAGGAGTTATATAAGAAGTGGATAAGCAACTATTAGATAAAGATAAAAAATGATCGGTACTGAGAATAACACAAACACGAACATACGTCAAAGTAATTTTAGTACCAAGTTGGACTAAATTAAAAGAAAAATTAATGAAGTACTTAGAGAAATCTTAAAACTATAACTATAAAAGAAAACAGTCTGCAAGTATCCGCTAAAAAAACAAAACCAATAATCTTATATGGTGGTTGACGACTAAAGAACAACATCAAATGTGACCGTAAGGTATTTTGGAGTATATTTTAGCAAAAATGATAACCCTAAAGAACACCTAAAAAAACAACAATGGTACTGATATGCTCCGTGTTACTATACACGTCACCAATCCGGAAAAAGACTCTGAAAGAAAGTCAAAACTGGCCATTCTATTTATATGAATTGCGTACAAAACGTTTTTACTTAAAGCAGCACAAACAATAGCAGGAACCATCCTAAAAGATAAAGAATAAGCCTACACAAAAGAGTAAAATCTGTTGGAATGTAAGAAAAGGTCAATAAAAGTACCTATGTAAGAAGATGGTCAGAGAATAACGACAAAGCAATTTAGATAAAGTACATGATACCTACAAAAACTACACAAAAAGCATGAAGAAATAAATTAGTACTTAACGCAAGTACTAAGAAAACACGGTTGCTTTAGAGCTTACTTAAAAAAGTTTAAAATAAAAAAAAAAATTGATGGTCTGAGAAGGGCGCCTTGATAAAGGTGAAGCAAAAAAAAGGCTGTAGAAAGAATAGCAAAACAGTTAGGAAAAAAACGTGTCAAGTAAGGTAAGTAACAAAATAACTAGGTCCAGACGGTTTGTTACAGACATAAAACGCTGAGTAGGTTGAAACAATGGCAAAGTTAATTAATATTTTCCGCAAATACTATTGAGACATGGTTGTTTTTTGTATTGCATTCAAGAAAACAAATTAAAAAAGAAAAATGTTTGTACTGTCTGCAAACATAAATTCCGTTATGCTAAGCAGATAAAAAATGTAATACACGATAAGCAAAAAAGCATTGAAAGATCACCTCTTAAGCAACTTTTGAACGCAACCAGGCACATACTACTAAGCAAAGCAAAAGCCAGTAAGTGTAAAAATCACAACACAATGGACTCTAAAATTTGCAGTTAAAATAGCAACAACAAAAATTACTACAGAAGGACCAAAAAAAAAATAGAAGAAGTTACGTCAACAGACAAAAAAGATATGGACTCTATTATAAAAATAGTTTCTAATATTATTACTATTAAATCTCAAAATGCAAAACGGTGCAGACCATCTAAGCAAATCATTCCAAAAATTCTCTAAAAAACCATATGAGTACACCAGAAATGAAAACAAATCTAATATAGAAGCAAGTAGAGCAAACCACACTATAGAATACCACAAAGAAGTTAATTAAAAAACTTTGCGCAATATTAAATCAAATAAAAATACTTAGTATTTACAAACACAGAAATAATAATGGACAACCCTCTAAATAATAAAGAAACCATAGTAAAAGCGGCTTTATTACTTTGACTTATCAGATTAGCTTATTAGTATTATAGCTGGTATATCTTTGGGCACACTATACTTGTTAAACCGGATGACTTAAAAATAAACTTAAAAATTCAAGGACAATTTAAAGAAAACTATCTTAAACTAACAAATATCGATGAAAATTTTGAATTAATTAAAATAACATTTGAAACTCCAGAATCTCAACAAATAACGTGTAAAACATACAAAGTAACGTACACACACAACACTAGCGTAAACATATGGGACCAAATAGAAAAATAATGAAAGAAACAACAAACAACAAAAAATCTGCTGCGTAGCAGATTGTTTTTTTCACAATACAAGAACAAAGATGAAAACATTATTATTATTAGCCTTTCTTTACGCTACTGCATGCGCATTAGCCTTTCTTTACGCTACTGCAGGCGCATTAGCCTTTTCTCTGCCCGCAATGCTGACAACTTACATTACAGGTGGACTTACAGTTTTAAGTAGATTCCAAACCACTAGAAAAATATTAATCTACTCTGGACCAAAAAAATTCTTAGTCATAAAACCCAACGTTGACAAGGCGGGTTGAGAAGTGGGAAAGCGTATAAACGTTTGAAATAGTTTGTTGGAAGAAACTTACAATATTTGGCGCAGCAATCGGATGCCTAGACTACTGCCTAGAATATACTTCACAATAAGAAAGAAGACAAAAAAAACTGCAATAATTATAAAAGAATAACAATCAGCAGAGTAGCAAAATTGTTAAAAAAAAGAGACAAGATCAGAAATACAATTATAAACACTCAATGCGGATTCAGAAGAAAAAAATGCATCCAAAACTTCAGCTTTATATTAAAGCGAATAAGCAAAAAATAATAATTAAATAAGAAAAAATGTACTCATATCTGCTTCATTGATCTAGAAAAGGCATTTAACGTACGGGATATATAGGAAAAATACTCTACTAGCAAGAAATAGAAAAAAAAATAGAACTATTAAAAGCCATTTATAAAAAAAACAAATCATCGTTAGAAGAAATAATAAAAATAAAAAAGTTAAAACAAAGATTGGGGTGAAGCAAAGGTGTAATTGAATCTAATGAAATAATTTGTAGTTGTTTAACTTAACCTTTTTTTTTTGTTCTAACAGATGTAGAAATCATCTATAAAACATTCCTAGGTGTACTCTCAGATTCCTGCTGACTTAAACTACTAAGTGTTTTTTTCAAACTTACCGTTTGTACATATATATTTTTGTAACAACAATCAATATTACTGATATAAGTAATAATATACAAAAATATTATTAATATCCACATTTTCACTACTCGATTTACTTAACTTGAACGAGTCTTTCCACTTCATTTAGGACATTTATTATAAATACTCAACACGCAATATATCGTGGTATTTATTATTTTATAAATATATTAATATAATTAATTATTTAATTATGTTCTCTTATTAAAAAAAATATATGTGGAAAGGTGATTTAAATTAGAAGCCAAATTCTGTACTAAATTTAACCTGATATTTTAATATAAACTTACAAAAACGTTAACAAAGTAAACACATTATTTTGTATGTTAACATGTCTTAATTACAAATGCATATTATTCAATTGTTAAAATAGATTTTTCTCTCATTTTCATAAATACAATTTTATTCTTATATTAATTGTTTGTTTTATGGTGCATAAACAATTAACTAACCGAACAACCAATAACTGTACTTAAATCATTTTATGAATTTATTGAAGAAAACTTTGATATCACTACTAATACGATTATTGTAAACAGCTTTGAACTTCGAAATCTTCAACTATCATTGTCTAATCAGTTACCCATTAATTAAAGTGAACATAACATTTTTTTTATATACTATATCACAAATATATTTAAAAATTGTACTAGTTTCAACCTTTACAAGGCTATTATCGGACAGTAATACAAACAAATATAAAAATTTAAAAAAAAATTACAAAGTATATATTAAGGCAGACCACTAAGGGAAAATAACTCTGCAATGTGCATGTCTTTACTTGAATTAACAATAGTCCTGTAACTTTGTCGCCTGAAAGTATGGGGTAGTATGCATCAAATCCGGTAGTTCTGATTTTTTGCAAACTTGTTTATGATGTTGGCCTAATGAATAATCCAAGTTTGTGACTTCGAGCGCCAAACGCAACTTTGTCAAAAACCAAAAAAAGCGCAAAAAAATATTTTTTTCAATTTTGGCAATTATAACTCTAAAGGACTAGTTTTTGAAAAAACATTCTTAGGACGTTTTTAAAGTAGACTAAATTTGTTACAATATGACACTAGAACTGTCTCTGTAAACCCAATAGTTTCTGAGATTAAGCTCTTCAAAATTTATTATTTTGCAATGAAGTTCCAATTACCTCCGACGGACTGTGCTAGTATTGCTCGTGTAAAGTCACAAATGCGACTCACCTGTAGCACGTTTTTAACCTTTCCAATTTTTTTTTAATTTTAGTTGTTGACTGGCTTGCTGCTTATAACGTGAGTGCCGTTTGAACTCAAAATCTACAGAATGTCTGATCCCAGTCCCAGCGTGGATTTGTGTTTTATATGTAAAAAAACTTAAAGTAAAGGTCAAGTGCGCCTAGTAAAGTAAAGAGGTGTAAAATCTATGTGAAGACAAAATAACTGAAGAGTTCCTTGTAGCAAAAAGGAAGAAAAAGCCAAAACAACAAAACAATGTTTTTACTGCGGAAAAGTTGTCACTCAGTGCAACAATCTTGAAAGCAGCTGAGAAACGTGGTGATAAATGGGCTCTTAAAATAAAAGAGCGTATATCTGAAAACACAGATTTGGTAGCCGTTAATGCCAGATATCATTGGTTTTGCCAACCAAACTCTACCAGGCGCCATCAACAAAAAAGTCTAGGGGAAATTGTCAGAATCTTACAGTTGATAAGGCTATGGAAAAGATTTATTTATTTCTGAAATAGAACGCTGAGGAATGTCAGTTTTCTCTAGATAAACTCATGAACCAAATAGAACCCTCTCTCCTAGGGGTAGATAACCACGCCACAAGGCTTCAAACTCAAAATGATGACTAGAAATGCAGCCCTACAACACCTCTTGCGGTTGATTTCTTTCGGCTGCACGATGGGTTGTGGGAACGCGTGCAGCTGCAGAAAAGCAGAATTAAAATTCTCATTAGTCTGCAGGCACTGCACCGAGGCCTCTGACAATATACCTGATGTTGCAGTAGTAGGTATCCCAGAAAGCGACGATCTGTATCATGTCAAAATGGAGAACGACTTGAGGGCACAAGACGTCAACGATTTATCACAAACAAACCTCAACCGGAATCTTTCAAGAGGACTAAATTAATTTAATTTTTTGATTTTGAATATTATTCAGTTTCCTAACAAATAAACTTTGTTGTACTCTTCTTTTTTACTTCATTATTTGTATCGTTTACACTTCTCATTTTCTTTTTTAACATCCCATCATAAAGATACAGGGCTTCGATAGTATAATCAAGGTCAAAACTCATTCAAAACGACAGAATTGCAAAAAATTGCGTTTGAAAGTTTGAAATAAATGATAAACTTTGAAAGGCTTAATCTAGGAAACTATTGGGCCTACAGAGACAGTATCATATTGTAGCAAATTTAGTTTACTTTAAAAATGTTTTTAAGAACGATTTTTCAAAAACTAGTTTTTTAGGATTATAATCGACAAAATTAAAAAAAAAAACGATTTTTTTGCAGTATTTGCAATTGTCACAATGTAATATATGTATAATCATTTGTCTGTATATAATATGAAATAAATATATTTACTTCTACTATATTGCATTTTTTTTAATCAAAAAGTCTCTACCAGTATTGAACTATCAGTGACGGCCACCATTTAATTTTGTGTGGTTTATTTTGTGTTGTATTATTGTTGTTGACGCTTGTGACATGTTTCATATTATACTTGTGGTATTTATTTGTAATTAACTCAGTATTTATTAGTAGTTGTTGTAATGATAAAACTTGCTGAGACGCCAAATTTATTAAACTCACATTAACTTTTGTTTTTGTTAACAGAGGAACTGTCACTTCTTTTGTTTATTTTTATTTGCAGACAATTTCTTTTTGAGTAGTCTTTCTCTCTTTTATGTGTTCCATAATTATTTTAATTTTAAGTATTAAAAAAAGACCTTGACATATTGTTTGTTTAGCTTTATTTTTTTAATGGTGTTTAAATTTATTATGCTTTTGATGTAAACAATATGTTTGAACCCTGAAATAAATAAAACAATTGAATAATTTATTCTAGTTGTGAGTGACGTTATAATCAATACAATAATGTTGAATTTATTATTATTATTATATTATTTTGTTTAATTAAAAAGTAGTTTGTTGTATATTCAAATTAATTGAACATTTATTATTACACTATACATTTTTGGAATTTATTTTCTATCGGCTGATTATTGGTGATGACAATATCATAAAATTGCATTTTAAATAAAGTAGATTTTATTACTTACTACTAATTTGTTAAAGTTAATTTACTTTTGATAATGTAAAATTACAAAGATACTAAACAGAATTGGACAATTATAAAAAATGTAATATTATATCTGGAATATTTTTTATTCATTAACTATTCTTTGAATTATTTATTAATTGTAGTTCTTATTTTAAGTATGTTTTTATTCAATTTTAAATTTTGCATTTTAGTATAGTTTCAAATGAATTTATAACAGATGGTAATATTAAAAAATATTTTACAATAAAAAATCTAGAAAACATTGGCAGTGACAGTCTTTTAAGCTGATTTGCCAATAACGTAAACAAGTTAACTTTTTTTTATTCCTTTTTTTTATATACAATATAATGTAATACATTATATGCAGATAACCTTGTCCAATAAGTCAGGCGGCCTAAAACTGCCTGTGTCTATTTATATGTCTGGTAATTAGTTAAAGTATTTTGTAAAAGCTTTTAGAAGTTCTTGTGTATAATTTAATACGTCATTGACTGTTTGTTGTTGTTATCTCTAATAGAAGTTTTGTTTCTGTTGAGTATTTTGAGCAGTCTGCTAAGATATGATGTGCTGTTTCCACCATGTTACATGTTGAACAGTTAAGTGATTCCGCCTGCATGGTTAAATAGATATTTTTGTCTGTCAACGTCTTGTTTTAAAACTTATATTTTTTTTATTAGTCTTAATATATCAATGTTCAAAAACCATAGAATATATGTTGGCGTAGGCTGTATTCTCTTTTTTTCTGGTTGTGTTGTTTAGTTGGTATTGTTGCAATCATTCTTATACAATCTAACTTTGTATGTAATTTTTGACATTTTTGTGAGGTGTTGGGATTCTGGTAACGGATTGATCTACGTTGTTAGCTGCAAGTCAGCTTAGTTGTTTCCTGAGACATTGCAGAAGTTTGAAATCTAATATTTTTTTTGGCTAAGCCATTAAAAATTATTGTAAAAGTTTTGTTTAGTGTTTGTAGTGTTTGGTAAGGATGATATGTTTTAAGGGAATGGGTTGGGAGTGATCAAATATTAGGAATTAGGCTAGATTTATTGCGGTTAGTTTAGCTGTTGATATTAACGCCTCTGTTTAGATTTTAAAGTCAGCGTATTTTTGAAATTTTGGCCAAATTGCAGCGGAAGCTGTAAAGTTTTGTTTTTTGGATTCATTAATTAGGATTTTATGGTAATGTTGTAACAACTACAATAACGTTTGATCTAGATAACTTGTGGAATCAAATACTTAATAGATAGATAGATGGATAGATAGATGTTTATTAATCTAATATGCAACTACATAAGTCAATAAGACATGTCATTAAAATAAGGTTCAATACAAGAATTACAAATAAACATTACAAAACGTTTTAAAAATATAAACAGTATAAGCACAAGGTATATAAAACTTAAAAATATAATTAATAAAAATAAAAACACACGAATACACTTATTTATAATTACAAATCTCTTTAATTGTATAAAAACACTGTTCAATTAAGAAGTTTTTTAAGTTAATTTTAAATATTTTTATGTTTGTGCAGTTTTTTAGTGGGTCGTTTAATAAATGATAAAAATGTGCCCCTGCATACTTTGGCGACTTTTTAAAACTTGTGGTTTGAGTTTTGTCAGTTCGTAGCTTGCTGCAATACCTCGTATCATAATGATGTACATTCTTGGCTGAGATAAATGTGTTCCTATTAGTAAAAACGTAACACAGAAGTTTGAACAAATAAATTGAAGTAACAGTTAAAGGGCGGTTGGTTTTAAATGTGTTGCGACAAGATTCAGTAGGTTTTAGATTGAACATCAGTCGGATCACTCGTTTTTGTTGGATAAACACTCTATTAATGTCTGAAGCAAGACCCCACACTATGATATTATAACTGATTATAGAGTATGTTAATCCATAATAAACATTGATAATAGCTTCAGTTGGAAGTGAGCTTATTAGGTTTTTAATGGCAAAATAAGAGCTACTGTTTTTAGAACACACAGTTTCAATATGTGATGACCAGTTTAAGTGTGAGTCTGAGGTTACACCTAGAAATTTGGCTTCAGATTGAATGAATAATTTGTTATTTGAAAAACAGTAACTTTCTGATAGAGGTGTAGCATTATAGTTTCTAAAATTAACAATTACTGTCTTGTTTATGTTTATTAAAAGATTGTTACAACTGCACTAATCTGAAAATTCCATTAATACACTTCTAACACTTCTGGTTTACTTTTTTAAATGAATCCGCGGATACTAAAATAGATGTATCATCTGTATAGAGAAAACATTGTCCGCTTTTAATAAAATGTAGTAAATTATTTATGAACATTAAAAATATTAATGGTCCGGTGACACTACTTTGAGGCACTTCCATATTCAAGTGGTATTGGTCTGAAGTAACGTCATTGACTCGAACACAAAGTTTTCGGTTTTTCAAGTAATTTTTTAGAACCTCTAGCATATTTCCTCGTATTCTTAATTTGGACATTTTATACGCGACAAACTGTAAATAAAATATACCTACAACAATTTTCTTTGCATTTAAGTTGTCCAATATATGTTGAACAAAATCAATTGTTGCTGTTTTGATGGATTTGTTTTGCCTAAACCCATACTGTTCTTTTGCAAATAAGTTATGTTTTTCCATAAAATCAACCAAACGCTGATTTAAGACGGTTTCTATTATTTTGGAAATGACACTTAGAAGCGCAATTGGACGGTAACTGTTTAAGTTTTGTTTATTACCTTTTTTATAAATTGGTACAACTTTGCTTTGTTTGAGTATATTGGGAAATTGGCCTAATAATACTGTTTTATTAATAATGAAGCATAAATCACTCGACAATATGTCTACTGCAAATTTAACAAGTTTTATAGGAATATTGTCGAGTCCACTTAAACTTTTGTTCTTTAGAGATAAAATAATTTTTGTAATTTCATATGGCGTTGTTTCATAAAAATAGAAAGAATCTTGAAACGATTTGACGGTATTGCATAAGCTGTTTGTAAACAAGTTTTTGATTTTATTAGAAACAGTTGTAGTATAGTGATTAGCCAATACATTGGATAAGACTTTGTTATCAACTATTAAGTTGGCGTTAACCTTAATTACGATGTTGTTTTTAAGTTTTGTTCATCCAATTTGGTTATTGACTAAAGTTCAGATTGTTTTGTTTTTGTTTGCGGAATTATAAATTTTGTTTATATTACATTGTTGTTTTCTTTTAATAATATTTTTATTGTAATTTAATTTTTCCTTTTTGTATATGATATCCATGATTGGATTGTTTGTACTTTTATTCAAATAGTGCAGTTCTTTTAATTTTTCATCTTGATTTCGTAAATCGTCTGTAATCCAATAATTATGACGTTGTGTAATTAATTGTTTTTTATTTGGACATGTTGCATTAAATGATCTAACAAGTGTGCCGTAGAAAGCATCCATATAATCATTAATGCTGTAGCTTGTAATTGTTGTCAAATCAGTGCGATATTCGTTAAAATCTTTGACAAAGTTAGTCATGGTATCAATATTCAAAATAATTTTATTAATTATTTTTTTGGAAGTTGAAACAACCTTTTCAGGAAATGAGCATTCTAAAAACTGCGCGGTGTGGTCAGAGAATCCGGCTTCTATTACAGTGCTTTTGAAACCATGGCTATTTTGCAAGTTCACATTGATATAATCAACTGCCGTAGCTGATGTTTTTGTTATTCTAGTTGGACTAGTGATGGTCGATGTAAGATTAAAACTGTTTAATATGTCATTAAGCTGCCGGGTATTATTTGAATTCTCAAGTGCGTTTATGTTGAAATCACCACATAAAATAACGTTTTTATATTTAGTAGATATTTTGTTCAGAAAAATGATCGATTGATGTGATGTAATGTTCACTTATACAAAGAACGTCGCATTTCAATTTATCTAAAAATATGTCTAGCATATCAATTTTGTGATTGTACATTGAAATAAAGGAGTTTAAAATCAGTGTTTACATTTAAATTTAAACTTATAATCTGACTGGTAGTTTTATCCATAATTTCTGTTGTCAATTCCTAAAAAAAATATGGTTGTTGATATTTTCCGGGATTGATAGTTATTCGATAATAGGTGGTGATGAGACATTTTCATTGAGAAAAGGTGTTGCGCAATTTAAAATAAGTTTACATATTTTGTAAAATATTGCACGCAGTCCCGCTTTGTTAATAATTTCTCTGATTTGAGAAGATTTATTGCTTTCCAGCAGCGTCGTCAGCAGTTTCCAGAAAGTTTCTGACTACCCGATAAATTCTTTCAACGTGTTTCATGTTTGTGCCTTAAGTGGTAGAGGAAAAGCATTGAAGTTTGAGGATTTTGTAAATGCTCTGGCTTTTCCTTCAATAGTAAATTGGACTCTAATATTGCCATAAGTAGCTGCAATGGAGACTAGTCTGTTTCTTAAGAATTTTTCCACATTAGATGGTCGTGCTTTCTGAAAGATTCTAGTATTTATAGTAAGTATTTTTCTACAACAAATAATTGTACAATCTTATGGCTGTTTTCACTTTTCTGTAAAGAGAGTTTAATAACATACAATCTGTTTATGTTCTAAACTATTCTCACTGGAGTTATACTTTCTTCTATTGTATTTGGAAACGTCGGGGGTGGACAGGAGTCGCTAGACAGTGATCTTCGCAAAGAGATAACTCAAAACACCCGGCCCAGAACAGTCGGGTAACCAACGCAAAAGACCAAATCTTGCAAGGTCATGTCAAATCTAAAGAGTATTGAGTACTAAGTACAGACGATCCCACACACTTTAGCTACGCAGGTTACCAAGAAAACGTTCTGAATATAGCAATCCTGAAGGACGTCAACTCGTAAGTTGAAATTAAGACAGTCAATGCCTTAAGTTCCAACCACATCCCGGTAGTCCTGGAACTCTATAAACATAGATCTGGCAAGAAAGGAGGACAATTTGTCACCCACACAAACTGGCCTCTTTTCTCAAAATACTTGGAAGGTAGTATAAAAAAGATTGTAACAATAAGAACGGTTGCTGACATCAAAAAAGCCGTCAAAAAGTTTAGACTTATTTATAAAACCAAAGAACTGGCATCTAAAACCCATCAGGTTTGGGCAAATAATCCACTTGAATTTTCCCGCAAAATAAAAGCATTGATTCGTACGAGAAATGATTCCAAACCCCTTAGATCGTGAATTTCTAAACAACCTTCATAAGGAAGTTAGATTGTCTATAAGGCAGGAAAAGATGGAAATAACCACAGAGGATACTAATCTGATGTGGAAGATTGCCAAAGCCTTACAAAACAGAAAAGTTTTGATACCAGTCATTTATAGGAAAAAGCCAAAGCATTTGCTGACAGCCTGGAACTTCAATGCTCCCCCTCGAGAAAGGAAGATGATACGAAGCACGTCAAAAAGGTTGAATGAGCGGTTGAACGCCTTTTGGATGGCCTTGACAACGACACCCCGTTGAACCACGTTTGACCGTCACGGATCAAAGGAATCTTATATAAACTTAAAACTCGATCTGCGCCAGGTCCAGACGGTATTCCAAACAAGGTTCATCAAGTCTTTTCACACAAAGCAATAATGGTTCTGACCAATATTGCCAATGCAATCTTACGTACAGGGCACTTTCCTTCAGCTTGGAAAGGCTCACACGTAATTAATATCCCAAAATCTGGGAAGGACCGATTGTTTCCTTAAAACAATTGGCCAATCAGTCTTCAATGCACCTTGAGCAAGATCATAGAAAGAGTAATCTTGGATAATCTCCAAACACACGCAGAAGTAAATTTTCTTCTATCTTTTCGTCAGTATAGACGTAAATACTCTGTAGTACACCAATTAAACTGCGTGACAGATCACATTACCAAGAACTTTAGACTTAGAAAAACCACAGGGGTAACATTTTTCAACGTCGAAAAGGCTTTCGATAAAATATGGCACGACGGTTTAATTCTAAAGCTGCATAGATTTAAATTTCAACTGCGTCTCATAAAACTGATAGCTTCATATCTAGATAGCAGAACTTTATCAGTAAAGCTTTAAAATTATGTTTTGACCTCACGGCCAATCACGGCAAAAGTATCTCAAGATTCTCTTTTATTGCTTTTGCTATTTAACCTTTTTGTTGCCGACATGCCATCAAGCTAGATGCACGATTATAACTGCACGAATCATCTGTAAAAACGGCATGTGGCACAAATGCCGGAAAATGGCATTTTCCTCTAATCAATTTATACTTTTTTCTAATTTTTTATGTGATCACCCCTTCCAATTTTTCTCAAATTTCATATATAAGCAATTTATAACAGCACAAATTATCTGTGAAAATGGCATGTGGCACAAATGCCGGAAAATGGCATTTTCCACTTATCAATTTATACTTTTTTCTAATTTTTTATGTGATCACCCCTTTCAATTTTTCTCAAATTTCATATATAAGCAATCTATAACAGCACTAATCATCAGTGAAAACGGCTTGTGGCACAAACATCGGAAAATTGCATTTTCTCTTATCTAAGTACTATACTTTTTGGGTGCTGACATAAACTTTGATTTTTTTATGTGATCTTTATCAGTTAATTTTAAAGGAAAATACTGATGTCTTAGATTATTATATAAGATATAAAAATATATACAAACCAGTTATAAACAACGCCAAACAAATACACATTTTTTAAATATTAAATAAATCACAAAACATTACAAAAACTGCTTGGGAAATAATAAATAAAAATACAAGACAAACGCCGAAGACTGTAGATTATCATATAAAAACAGAAAATGATGATATAAGTAACCTATCAGATGTAGTTCAATATTTTAATAATTATTTTAATAAAATCGCTGACAAAATTGTTATTAACGAATCAAATATAAATTATATTAGTATAAAAGAAAATAATAGAACTTTTTATTTTAAACCAATGACAGAGACTGAAGTACATAATGTAATACAATCGTTAGAAAATACCAAATCATCAGGCTATGATGACATTAATTCAAACATATTAAAAGCATGTTCTTTGTCAATATCAAAACCATTGGCAGTAGTAATTAACAATTCCGTCAGTCAAGGAATATTCTGGAGTCTGTTAAAGTTGTCAAAAATTGTGCCATTATTCAAAAATCAAGAGAGAAATAACGATCCAAATAACTACAGGCCACTGTTTATTTGCAACACATATTCAAAGACCATTGGGAAGATAGTTGCAAATAGACTAGTACAATTATTTGATAAATATAAATTATTTAATAATAAGCAATTTGGATTTCAAGAAGGTAAATCGACAGCAAACGCAATTATAGAGTTTTTAAACAGTTTGTATACAAACATAGACAAGGAGAACAAAACCTTGATATAGTTCTTGATTTAACCAAAGCTTTTGATCTGGTACACTTAGGCATTGCAGCGAAACAAATACATACAAAATTGCACAATCATTTGAATGTCAGAAAGCTTTGCAGTCGTTGGATCCCACACAATTTGAAAGAAGCACTAAAACAGGCACGTGTCAAGTGGTGCAAGGAAATGCCAAAGAAAATCGAAAGGGGTCGTTCAAATTCGGTTTATAACATCGTAACAGGTGACAAATTTTAGATATATTTATATGAGCCTAAAAATAAACAGCAATCGACTGTATGGGTGTTTCAAAATGAACCTAAACTCACAAAAATGGTGCGTTCACAAAGCGTTTCAAAAATAATGATTGATTGTTTCTTCGGAAAAACGGGTCATGTTGCATTAGAGGGTCGAAGGACAGTTAATGCTGACTAGTATACTTCAATTTGTTTGCCGGAAGTTATTGCTTGAATCAGAAGGAACAACATAAACCGGCGAATCATTGTTCATCATGACAATGCAAACGCTCACACAGTACGACAAATTGTAGAGTTTTTGAACAGTAACAACATCCAATTAATGGCTTATTGCCCACATTTGCATGATTTATTGCCCAATCACTTTTTCCTATTTCGATATATCAAAAATAAAATGCGTGGCAAGCGTTTTTCATTGCCTGAACAGGCTTCAAGCATTTAAATCACTTGATTTGGAGGTACCTCGCTCAGAAAGGCAAAATTGTTTTGAAGATTGGTTTCATTGGATGCAAAAATGTATACATTTTTAAGGAAAATATTTTGAGAAGCAATAAAGCAATTTACATAACGTAATTTGTGTTTTGCTTTACATTTTTAGCAAATTTTGGCAGTGTCCCTCGTATAACCTTACCCTAAAAACGTTTATGCAGAATGTTAATTGTGTGGCACGTGGCGCCGTCCTGCTGGAATCACAAGTAGTCTAGGTCCATACGGTTCAATTTTAGCCATAAAAAATATTACTGTCTATTATTGTTCTGTAGCACTTGCCGTTGACGGTGACCGCTTTACCAAGATCGTTTTTGAAAAAATACGGACCAATGACGCCGCCGGCCCAAAATCTACACCAAACGGTAACTTTTTGAAGATGCATTATTATCTAGTGATCCTCGTGTGGGTTGGTGTTGTCCCATATACGGCAATTTTGCTTGTTAACGTAGCCATTCATTTAGAAATGCGTCTTGTTGCTAAAGATGATTTACCCGCAAAATTGGGGTCCTCTTCCAAAAGATTCGAAGCCTATTCAGCAAACAAACAGCGTTGTCTATGGTCATGAACTTTGAGCTCTTGGGTCAATTGGATTTTGTACGGGCGTAGGCTTAAGTCCCGATACAAAATTTGCTAAATTAAAATCTGCAAGAAAGTTCTTGTGCACGGGTTCTGGGTGCTGTACACTTTTACGAACCGCGGCAATGTTTTCCACCGATCATGTGTTCTTTGAACGTACAGGTGTTGGCTGTTTATTTACTAAACCCGTCGTTTTAAATTTAGCCACCAAACGTTGAAAAGTTGACTGTAAAGGGCCACCACGTCTACCTTGAAATAAGCGCAATGCGCGCAACGTTTGCCAACACTTATTTGATAATAAACGTTTATCATTTGCATGTGCTGTTCAATTGTGTAACTTGCCATAGTGATTTGACATAAGTAACTGAATACTAACAAAAATTTGATAGATGTAAAAAAAATTCACCCGCGCCAACTGAAAAACCATTTAGATATCTGCGGTCTATAAAATAAAGGCATGCTTATTTCGGGATCATACTATAAGAACTTTAATCCAATCAGTGGCCTATCTGTTATGGTAGGTTAGGTTAGGTTTAAGTGGCAGCTAACGCTCACATAGGCCTCAGATGGGCCCGTTGTGTTCCCACATTACTTAAAAGTACAATCCCCCTCAGGGGATTTTGTCAAATCATTTCGAGCCGTGAATGAACCTCATAAGAGTCTGCGCATCTAGTGATGCGAGGTCAGAGAGGTCAAAGAATGGTTGGCCTAAGAAGAGCAATCGTGTTGCGGACAGAGAGGGGCATTGGCATAAATAATGCTGAACACTCTCTTCTTCCTTCTTGTCTAGGCAGCCTCTACAGTAGTCCCGCTTTGCTACACCCAGTCTGTCAGCGTGCTAGCCAAGGAGTCAGTGTCCCGTGATAACTCCCACTGCCAGTCTAATATCGTTTCTTTTTAGAGAGTCAATGTTGGTGCTTCTTTTCCTGTTTCGGTAAGGCTATACTTGCCTGGTTACCTCGCAGGTGTCTTTATCCCTCCACCTTTGTTTCGCTAAGTTCGAGGTTATTTTGGCTATGGTCTTCTTGCACAAGACAAATGGAATACCAATGTCATGTAATACTTCGGTTGAGTGCAGGCTTGTGCCATTCTTTGCAAGCTCATCCGCTTCTGTGTTACCTGGAATCCCGCTGTGGCTTGGTACCCACATGAGTCTCAAGTTTGTGTGTGCTGCCAGCTTGTTCAGCTTTTTCCGTTAGTCAGTGAATTAGTGCACACGCTAGTAATTGCCATGAGAGCAGCTTGGCTATCGGTGTAAATGTAGATCTGTTCATCAGGGTTCCCATTTACCATCAGCCACTCTGCAGCTTTTTTTATGGCGGTTACCTTCGCCTGTAGATCGCTGCAGTAGTTTAATGAAATTGATTTTAAAATAACAAATTTACAGGTCCTAGGCTTTTACTTCTAAGTTGCGCTTTTAGTTATAGTTTAAGTGTTTATCAACAATTGTAAAGTTTAAATCAAATATACTACATTTTTGTATCAAGCATTTTTTTTCAATCAACAAAGTTATCGTTTTTTTGCAGATTTAAGTGTAAATTAAAAATAAAGGTTACAAAATTTCACTGTTCTATAAGTCCAGTCACACTTAATTTTTCTATAATTTGTTGATTACTGACAGTGTATTAAATCTTCACAAAACAAACTTGTCTTATCATTTTGCACAAAGAAATTTGCTTTAAAAAAAAAATAAGTGAATAAATTCTTCTAATATTTTTAAATATTCAATGCTATAATAATTTTTATTTTTTTGATAAAATGTAAGCAGGTAATTCAAGGCACAATTTGTGTAAATTTTAAAACTTATTGCACTTATTTTTATTAGTAAACTCACCTCTAAATATATATCTTCATAAATACATTCAACATAATTAATATAAGCAATAAGTAGAAATAAATATATTAGTTTTAACATTTTTAGTTTGTATTTGTTCTGCATATTGTTTGATAATTCCAGTTAACAGTAAGCGATGAATATTTAATATTATGTTATCATTTTATTATATACTAAAGCAGCAAATGTCCACGTAACACTAACAACTTTCATTACAAACAAATATAAGGCAATTTATTAACAACCATAGTTTTTGTATTGGGTAAGTAATAACATCGATTTCTAATTCGATAATTGAATGCATCAATTTTTATTTTTATGACCTTCGTTTAAGTGGATTGAATTACGTTTATTAATATTTTTAGTTTGTTTTGACATTAATGGAAATTTCAGCTACTTCTAGTTCTTCTTATACCGCAATAGTTAACATGGAGTTTTATATTGTTGGCTTAATCGAAATATTTTAACATCAAAATTTCAAGCAATCAATTTACATATTTTCTCAATATTTTTTGGACCGGATCTGTTGATAGGACATAAACTGCCTCTTCCGGGTTCTGTTGGAATAAAGCAGTTAGTGCAGCAGAAAGTAAGTATTTATTTTAATGGTTCTATAACATCAAAAATACAACTGACTTAATATTAATATTTTCAGTATTTATATCTGTTACAACTGCTGATTCAGCGTGTGAAAAAAATGTGTTATTTGCGACATTGCTGAGCAAGCTGCAGGTGCTGTCTATGATCAGCTTAATTTTTTAGTTCAATTTCTGTTAAAGGGTTAATGACCTTCTTTACATTATCATTAACCTTTTGGTGTGAATATACATTTCTTATAAAATACAGAATTAACATAATAATAATTGTAAATAGAATAATAGTATATAAACTAATGTTGATATAATAAAAGTTTATAGAGTCAATCGAATCAATTTGGGTTTTTGCGTTTTAAGTGCATCTATTTCTTTTAGCTCGTCCAGGTGGATGTTGTCAAGTTGGATTGGAACTATTTCTGCTTTATTGTAGTATTTATTTAGACTTTTTGGCATTTGGATGTTGGGAAAATTGATATGTTTTATTTGTCTACTGCTGGTTTGGTGAGTTTTCAGAACATCTTTTTCAATGTGAAGTTTGCAATGCGTTGGAATAGTTATTACATAAGTTCCATTTAAGACAGATTTATCTTCATCTTCTTGGCATTTGCTGGTTACTGTGGTGGCGGTTGGTGCAATTATAATCCATTTGTTAGCATTTAGCTTTTGTATTTTTGTTCTTGATAGTTGTTTATGAAGTTGTTTATGAAGTTTAATAGATTAACTTCACAAGGATTGTTGTTTGTTACTAATTTTGTTGTTTCTGATTGACACAAATAGTTCATTTTGTTAAAATTTGTACACTGGATTTTTAAAAGTCCATATCGTCTTTCTTTTAGGATAAGGTATTTGGTTTTTGTATTTAATATTGGTAATGGAAACATTTGATAATATGGTATTTTCAGTAGAAATTTAACTTGATTTTTGGTTATAAATCCTTTAATATTTATTATTGAATAATAATTGATAATATTGTTGTCTTCCAGAGAATATGGCGATTTGTACCGTTTTGTTTGTAAATTTATTTTAATTAACTCATTCCTTGTCTGATCATGAGTAATAGTTACTGGGTGTAAAATATTAACTTTAGCAAAAGTAATAGCGTTTTCTAGGTTGTTCAACACTTGTAAGATTATTTCAATGGCTGTTAATAAATTAATAATAAACGTATAACTTTCTGCTGATTCAAAAGTAACCTGCCTCATTGTAGAGTCAATTTGTAAAATTCTGCTTTCTAAAAGTTTTTGATTGTGTTGTAATTTTGTCATTGAGTTATTAAATATTGATAAAGCATTTTCAGTTAGACTGAGCTGGTGTTCAATAATAGATTTGATGTTTTGTTGTTTACTATTTAATTTTGAAATTGCTTTTCAGCATCTAAATTACCAGTAATGGATTTCCATACTGTTCCTAACCCGTTGATCAAACCACGTTTTGATCTTGTTTTATTTGGTGGTATCAACTGCTTAAACTTAAGTTGAGCTTGTTTTACTTTATAATCTGAAAAGTATTTATAATTAAACATTTCATTAGCATAACTAATTCCATGTGTAGTATTATAAAAAGATATGTTTAATTTATTGTAATTACTAACTAATTATCAAATTCTAAACTTAAAGTAGATATATCATAGACTTGTATTAATGTCCAATTATCCATGGTGTTTGGAGCACTTCCCAATTTTAAGAGTAGTAATCTTGGATTGTCTGTTATATGATTGAACTTGATGCTTGTGAAGTTGGTGGTTGCGGCAATGATGGTGAAGCACCTGAAATAATTGGTTGTGTTAGATTCTTTCAATGTTTCATTATTTTTATTAGTTGTTCCTTCTTTTTGAATTATTCCTTTATTACCAGGCAATAATTTTTTAAGCTTGAAAGAACCATTAAATTTCTTTTTTGTTTTATTTCTCTTAAGCTTATAACTTATTTTGTAAACAGTTTGTCCTTCTAAGAAAAAGTTGTTTATTTGTTGATTTCTTTTATTTACAACTTGTTCTTTATAGTTGTTCATTTATTTTCTTATATGTTAATAATAATTTTTCTTTATGGTTTTGTAAGTAGTTATTGTACATTTGTTTGTCGTTAAACAAATCATAATGTAAGTTCTAAAGGTGAAGTTTGCACTAGAGTGTATTGAACTATTGTAACCAATAATTGCGTACTTTATTAATTGGTTTATAAGTTTATTATGGTTGGTTTTTAGTAATCTAATATGATTGCCTATTGTCAAATGAAATCTTTCAATGATTCCATTGAAGTCTGGGTGGTTAGGTGTAGTAACATTTACCTTTATTTTGTGAGTTTCTAGTAACTTTTTTATTCTGTGGTTGTAAAATTATATTCCTTGGTCGGATGTGATGGTTTATGGTGTTCCGTAGTACAAAAAGTAATCAATTAATATATCAACTGCGTTTTTTTATTTTACTTCTATTGCTTGACCTAGTTTAGTAAAAGGATCTACAATTGTCAAAAATTTTGTGTTTTCCAAAGTATATAAATCAATTGTAATTTTTCAAATAGTCTATGAGGTGTATCTGTTAGCATCATCTCTATTCGAGGAGGATTTCTTTCATACTTGCTTCTTTTACAGGTTTTGCAGTTTGCAACATGTTCTTGCATTCAAGGAAAATAGTATTTTCTCTGTAACTGTTTAACTGTTTCCGCAATTTCTTGGTGGTTAGTTATACTCTGATGTTAATTTTTAATTGCTTCAGTAATTAGATCAGCATCATGTAATATTTCTCGTTGTTCTGTACAGTATATTATTTCGAGTCCATTTTTATTAAATAATTTTTGTGAAATTTTATTAAATTTTTTGAACAAATTTTTGCTTTCTAAATGAAAGTATTGTTTCCGTTTTTCTGAAATGTATTCTTTTAAAAATTTAGTTATGTCTTCTTCATGGTGTTCTTTATTTATTTGAATGTGATATCTAGTTATTTTTCCAAATACTTCTATTTTTGGTAGTTTTGCTTTTGTGTATACTTCGTATATAAAATATTGATTGAGCTTAGAATCTATAATATCTGTTGATATTTTGATAATAATTGATTCATTATTTTGTTTTATAAAATGTATAGTTTGATCTATTAATTTTCTATCAAGTTTGTAAGTTCTTTTTCATCATAATTATTGAATAACGATTTTGTTTCATAAATATTAAGTTGTATTCTAGATCAAGCGCCAGCATTTGTATTTACGCTTTCCTTTTTGAATACTAAGTCATAATTATTCCTCAGGTCTTATCTTCCATCTTTGTAGTTTAGAATTAGGTTCTTTGAGTTTTGATAACCATACTAATGGGCGATGGTCTGAATATAGTGTGAACTTTCGTCGATAGATGTAAAGTTGAAGTACTTTACGAACCAGACGACTGCCAAAAGTTCTTTTTCAATCGTACTGTACCTTTGTTCTGACTCATTTAGAGTTCTTAATGCGTAGCAATTGGGTCTGTCGGATTCAATGGAGCCTTGAGATAGTATTGCTCCTAGTGCTACATTTGAAGCATCTGTTGTTACAATAAAAGGTTTTCTAAAATCAGGGTATTGTATAATAGCCGGTAGATTAGTTAGAATATTTTTGCGTGGTTCGGAAGTCACGTTTTAAGCTGTTGGTCCCATCAAACCACTTTAAACAAGTCGTAGACTTACTGTGGCGATGTAAAATAGCCGTAAAAAGCATAAAAAAAAAAAAAAAAAAAAAAATTAAATGCGTCCATGAATTCTTTATCATGCTCAATTTTGTTTCCTTTTTTTAGACATTTTGTCAAAGGTTTTGTGATCTGTGCGTAATCCTTTATAAATTTCGGTTAGACCTAAGAATCCTTATAATTCTTTTGTTGTCTTTGGTGGTAGATATCAAACTACTGCATCAATTTTATTTGGATTAGGCTTTACTCTACTTGGTGTTATAATATGTCCAAAGAATTGAACTTACTTTTAAAGAAATTTGGACTTGTCTATTTGTACTTTAAAGTTTGCCTTCTTTAATTGTTCAAAAATGATGTCGAATAAATTACTATATTGTCTAAATAAACGATACAAGCTTAATTTTCAATTCCTTTGAGAATGTTGTCAAGAACACGTTGGAATGTAGCGGGTGCATTTTTTAAACCAAAGGGCATTCGATTATATTTGTAATGTCCTATTGGTGTTGAAAAAGCAGTTTTATTTATATTTCTAGCATGCATCTCTATTTGGTGATATCCAAGTGCGAGATCTAAAGATGAAAAATATGTACATTTCTCAAGCTTGTCTAGGATATCTGCTTTGTGTGGTAGTGGATATTTGTCATCTACGCATTTTTCGTTTAGTAGCCTATAATCAACTACCATGCGGTATTTTGCTTTTCCTGAAGCGTCTATTTTTTGGTACTATGATGACTGGACTGTTGCAAGGACTATCTGATGGTTGTATAATGTCATTTGCTAATAAATTTTGAATTGATGTTTAGTTTCTTCCTGTTGAGCATACGGCATTCTAGCCCTTTTTTAAAATTGCAATCAATATGATTGTCCGTTTCAATAACATTAAAAGGTTCTATGTCGATCTCTTTAAAGATGTCATTACAATTGGTGATAATGCGTGTTGGTTTTCTATTTTATAGAATTACATCGGTGACAGTATACAGCCTTGCCTCACTCACCGTTCGATGTTTATGCTTCCTGTGGAATCATTGTCGACTCTCACCGTCGCTGTTTGGTTCCAGTACAGGTTTTCAATTATATGTATGTCCTCGGAGTCATTACGTTTGCTTTTTAGGAGTGTTACAAGTAGTTCATGGCGTACTTTATCGAACGCCTAGTCAGTAAAACAGGCGTGTACCTTGACATTCATATCCATTCATCATTGTAGTAGTACGTTAATGCCGAATAATGCTTCTCGTGTTCTTAAGCCATTACTGAATCCAAATTGAGTGTCGCTAACATCTTGCTATAGTTTTTTGTAAAGTCTTTTATGTATTATTTTCAGGAATGCTTTCAAGGTATGGCTTATAAGACTTATTGTTCTGTAGTCACTGCATTCTCCGGCATTTAACTTTTTTGGAATCGTAATCAATGTAGATTCAAGCCATTCTTTTGGTATTACGCCTGTTCTATATATGGTATTGTATAGGTCAACGATTATTTTGATTTCCTCATCTTCTATTAGTTTTAATAGTTTTATGAGCACTTCATCTGGGCCTACAGCTTTTCCCCCTTTCACGCTCCTTATTGCTTGCTCTACTTCGTGTTTTGTTATTTCAGGGCTAGGGGTATGCAGATGTTGTTGCGTTTTACTTTGAGGGCATCTCGTGTCGTTGAGAAGCTCTTTAATGTATTTTTTCCATCGTATGAGTTTTTGGGCTTGGTCTGTTATTATTTTATAATCGGTGTCACTTGTTTCCTATTAGTTCCTGTTAGTTCTTTAATTTTCTTATGTAGATTGAAACTGTCGTATTGACTTTGCAGCTTTTCGATAACTTTGCACTTCTCAGACATCCAGTTTTCTTTTGCTTTACAAATTTTCTTTTGATGGTTTTGTGAACCTCATTATATTTTATTTGGTTTCCTTTATTTCTTTGTCTTTCATTTATAAGGTCTAAAATTTCTTTTGTCATCCATTGTTGTTTTGGAATAACTTTGTCTGGTGTTAGCATATCTCTGTTTCCTTCCAGTAGCGCTCTTTTGATGCTTCTCCATTTTTCATTGAGATTATCTGTATTTGATGTGTTTATTTTCTAGATATTTGCGTTTGTTTTTTGTTTGATTTGCTCTCTTATCTCAGCATCCTTTAGCTTTTCGATTGCAATTCTTACAGGTTTTCTTTTTGACTCTAGTTTTTAAGCCTCACTTTAACATTGGCTACGACTGGATTATGTTCTGATGAAGCATTGGCTCTTGGGTAGGTTTTGGCTGAGGTAATGCTATTCTTATATCGATTTCTAATTAGGATATAGTCTATTTGATTTCTAACTATTTTTTATTTAGTATGAGCTGGAGACGTTCACGTATATAGACGTCTTGGTGGTAGTTTATAGTGCGTGTTTGTCACTACTAAATTTTCACTTTGACAGAATTCTATTAACCTATCTCCTCTATCGTTTCCCATGCCTAGTCCGTAGTCTCCGACAAGGTTTTTCACCCATCCTTTTCCTATTTTTGAATTGAAGTCTCCCATAACGATTGTGACGACGTGCTTATTAGTGGACTTCAAAACGGTATCCACTTGTAGGTAGAATTCCTCCATTTTATCATCTGGTTTCATCACTAGTGGGTGCATACACTTGGATGAAATTTATCTTGCTAGTTGTGGATTATATTTGCAACAACATTACTTGGTCTGAATATGGTACAAAGCTTGTTACGGACTTTTGTACTTTTCTATCGACTGTAATTGGCGGTGCCGTATTTATTTTTGCTGTCTGTGCTACCTGAATAGTATTATTCCATAATCGGTTGAGTAAGTTCCCGAACCTGGCCATTGTAGGTCACTAATTCCCAATATATTTATATCTATGCATTTTATTTACTGTGTTATCAAGTTTCCCTACTTGAAACATGCTTCTTATGTTCCAAGTTCCTATTTTCATGTTTGGTGTCAATTTCGTAACTTTGTTTAATAATGTTCCTCCCGGAGATCCGATTGGGAAACTTTTGGCTCCGGAATATTTTGTTTTCAACAATGCCATACTGATGATTTACTAGGGTCTTTAATGCGGTAGTTTCCCGTTTCTTTCCGCATCTTTATGCCGTTGACCAGTTTGTCGGTTCATTAGCCTTTGGGAGTGATTAAAAATAAACTTAATAAGTCTTGACATTTATTGCCAAATGATATTGCGGATTAATTTTTTTGTTTAATATTTAGTAAATCGCCTACAAGACAATTTTTGTCGCTTTGATCAGAAAAAAACTGTATAGTAATGTTCTTATTGCTTGCCAGTTGTTTAAGTTACATCTACTGCCAATTAAACTTAAGGCCGTAAGTTTGCCTAAAATTGATCGTAGAATAAATTAATTCTTTTACTGTCATATATCAATTACACTTTGTTTATTTAGCGCGAGATCGGTCTGAAAAGATCAAACCTGGCGGCGACCTAAAGAGGTCTTATTTAGAGGACGTTAAACGCCCGGCGGCTGCCAAATAAGTAATCCATACAAAGTTTAATCAGTGCAATTCAGCAGGGGCAAATCTTACTAAGATCAGCGGCGTCCTGGTCTTACTAAGTTTTTTAAAGTTCAGCAATAATCATAAAAATTATTAACCAAATGTAAAGATTGTGTTTGTTGAAACTTTTCTTGATGTAATGCAATAAATTCTAATACAGGCTTTTTATATCGTTCCCAGAGTATAGTATATGCTTAATCACTGTTGAACTGTTTAATTTTTAAGCGACTATTCAATCTCCATGTTATGATTCAAGGTGACTTATCGTAATTAAAATTGCAAATTTTGTAGAAATTATTACCACTTGGTCAATTTATATAAATCAGGTTTATTTAGCACAAAACAGTGATAAAAAATTTCTAATTTTTAATGAAACAAAACGCAATGAAATCGTACAAGGACGATTACGACGTCAGTCGGCATTCGATTTCCAGCAGCGCAATGAAACGGCAAACTAACAATATATGTAAACTTACTTTGGATTTCACAGTATTTCATTAAAACAATTTTTATTATTTTGTAAAATGATATTTATGTTAGCTTTAGATACATATAAGGCTGCAAATAACGGAAAAAAATCCTTCAGTATACTATTCTTCGCTTATGGATTCACAATAGTTAACGCTCTTTCTTTGTTTGATTTTGGCATTTCATTGACCTTAATGATAATTGAGAAAAATATGTAAAACCTTGGTTAGTTTTAAGTTTGCCAAAATCCTGTGAACATCTGCAACTGCTAGTATTGCAAATATACAAAGTAGAAATATTTTCATGTTTTTACTTGTTATGGATTATTAAAAATAAACAGTTAGGCTGTTACAGTGCTTATTAGTAGCATTACAAAATAGATTCCATATATTTACTAAAACACGTCAATAATAGTAGGGTAAAAATTCCGGTCCACGCCCTTTTTCTTATGGAAATTAACATGGACTTTCGTTCAAAGGTTTACATCCGATATAGCAGTTTAAAGTTTGGCCACCAAAGTGTTTGTTGGCGTTAGTGTCGCGTGTGTGTTTGGTTGCATACCCAATGTCTGCGTGTATGTTTGGTTGCATACCTTTAAAGTTGTTCACTAGATGGCAGCACGTGTGTCAGGATAATCGGTGAGGGCGGTAAAATTAAATTTTGCATACTTGGTTGAAGAGCCGACCATATTTCAAATATCGAAGCCATGTTAGGCGTTGCTTGTGGAGTTGTTCACTAGATGTCAGAGGGTGAGTGTTGTAGTTGATCATAGGCGCGTTCGTTTATCAATAAATTTTGATCACTCGGTGATAACATTAAATATCACTTAATTTTTGTTTAAAATGATACATGACAAAAAACTACAAATTTCACTTTATATCACATTTGGGATTATTTTTTAAGTTGTTAGCACTATGATGGTTAAAATGTCAACTACCATTTATTATATGTTTCTTTTATTTTACGTCATTTTCGTTTTTATTGGGTCATTTTAAATCTCATGTAAACAATACACGCGTTATTTATATGGAGATATAATTGATTTGTATGAAACTGTGCCGACGTAACTTATGTGAACATAGCAAAAGTTTAACAACATTTCAACATTGACACATCTGCCGCCAGATAACATATTCCCTAGCTGCAATCCTTATTACCCGTCATAGTTTTAAATTTATTTCACCAAATTTACTCGTTTGTTGACGTGATTATTAAAACTGCAAAAGCAGCCGACCTTGAATTGAGATTTATGTTCTAGGTTAAGAAAGTTTTTGCTAAAAAATTAAAAATTAAAAAATATATGTTTGATTAGAAAAAAAAAATCAAAATTAAAAAAAAAAAAACTTATTGTTTTTGTTGAAATAAAACAAAAAATCAAAACTTAAAAAAAATAAATTTTACTTTGATTTATTTTTCAAATAAATTAGCAAGTGACGTTATCAGTGTTGAAATTTAAAAAAATCTTTAACAATATATTTTTGATTGGAATTGAATATTTAACTTCATTATACTCTATACTCTATATGAATATTTTATATAAATTTTAAAATTGCCGCTTGTTTTATCAGTGATCAAATGAATTTGGTTTAAAGGTAGTGCAGTTAAGACGTGACTGGTAGCTTGATTATTCCCATTTCATGGGTGATATGATAACGCCGCACGTACAATTTTACGAATATAAACCACTTTAAATGATTTAAACTGAAAACATCAGTCAAACGAGCGCATCTATTGACGCGACGTGATTGAAGTGATTGATGTGATCCATGTGACAAGTGATATGGCACGCCGAACGCACAATATTAGTAATATTTATCACTTTAAGTGATAATATCACACTAACAAACGCTCATATGATCAACTACAACACACACTCTGACATCTAGTGGACAACTCAACAACCAACACCCAACATTTGATGGTAGACTGCAAATACAACAAAGTCCAATTCTTTTTCCTACCAATCAAGTTGGACTTCCTGTAGCCCCAACAACGCCTTCAACAAATATTGTCAAACCATGAATGTCTGACTACGTTGATTCCTGACAACCACGTCTTTGGTTTCTTACCAGATCCGCTTTCAAAATAGCATACCAATTAAAGAACAAAACCGTCCGCAAAACCCCAAAGTGCAAAAGATTGTAAACGCCAAAAACAAAGAGATAAAAAAGCCATTTAAGTACACTTATCAAGGAGTTTAGAAAATCTTCAGTCATCCAAGAACTATTTAGGAGCTACTAGACAATTGTCGTCGTCATGAAAAAACATAATCTAGAGAATAAAGCTGATGATGCAGAACTGTCCCCGATTAAGCCAACTCAAACTTGGAAGTCAAACTTTAGTAAACGCTTGGATAGCAATAACCTAAAGCAACCCAACTAAATACCAAATTGAGCCACTTAAACCCAAAGACCAAACACTAACTAACTGGATTGCGACAATCAAAAAGCAGCTGAAAAAAGAGAATTCTTAAATAATTTTAGTAACTCCACCAAAGAAACATCAAATTGAGCCAACTTAAATCCAAATATTAGTGAATGCCTGGATGGCGACGCTCAACTGACAAGTAAAAGATGGAAACTTTTAAATAGTTTTAGTAACAAGACTGAAGACAACACCTAACAAAACTTAAAAAAAAAAACAACAAATTTTTTGATTCCAACCAAGCTAATCTAATTGCCTAACACTAGTTTGGTCTTGATTAGCGTCCAAAATGCAATAAAAAACTAATAAATTTAAAAAAAATCATCACATCCCCAGAGCAACGTGTCTATTACCCCAGCACGTAGTCACGAGAAACTAAAAAAAAGTACAAACTAATCGAATAGGAACAACAATGAACAAAGGATTCTTAGCAATCTTTTGCCGTCAAAGCTCCGCTCAATGGTTACTTCAAAGAAAGGACAACCATCCACCTTCTAGAAGTCATTCCAGTATTCAATACAGTGAAACTACAACTACAACAAGAAAAGGATTGTTAACGGCGCAGAGGCAGCAACTAGGAAAAAAAAGCAGGGTATGTGCACTTAATTCTACTTTAATTACTTTCTATTCTAGCCACTCTACACCCCGCTTCCAAGCGGACACTTATTGACCAATGCAACTACCATTGGTAAAGGTTTCACATTTCTGGCAAACCTTGGTAAAGCACCAACAGAATCAACGATGCCTGCCTGAACTACCAAACTTTGGTCAAAAACTTTACAAAAATTAAAAATCAATCTTTAAAGTTATCAAACAATATTTCCAAAATCAGAAAATCCCAGAAAACGATCTATCACAATGTGCTGACTCAACTACTCCAAAGCACAGCCAAATCCATCAAAAGTACGCGGACTTAGTAGAGCTTGTCAGAGAAGCCAATCAACTAACCACTTCTATGCACAAACCGAAAGAATCAGTCGAAAGCTACCATCAACGTCAGGCTGCTTTATATCGCACACTAAGAATGTCGTGGCAAACAACATTAAACCTCAAATATAGCAGTTCTTGACTGATGACATTGGATGACTAAAAAGCGCCGTAGTGGTACAATGATCCCGTGGATTTGGAGTCGATGAGATCCTGGATAAGAAAGCTAGCTTTGGTTGTAAGAGAATGTGCAGAGGTCGTTATGCGTTTTGCGTGACACCGTAGCACACGTGCATAAATTATTTATTAAAATATTTTATGCAGATAAACTACTTTCCTTTGTTTTCTGAAGTTCTGGTAAATTCTTTTGTCAGCTGTTTAAATGGATTGCAGATGTGGTAGGGTTCTGCAGTAACTCAATTTTTACGCATAAAAAAGGAATAAAGTTAATACATAGGAAAAAGTAAGTATTTTTATAAATCATTTATTTTGTGTTAACATACAATACCTATTTTTAAATTTATGTGTACGACAGAAAACTGTAGAACCAAATCATAGACAACATATTTACCAAAAAAATTTCCAAAATAGTGCCATTTCAAATGTGAAAAAAGTTTGTGTTATTTTCATACAATTTTAAGATACATTATTTCCAAAGTCAATACAATAGTAGCCATTATTAATCCAATAAATAACACAAAAAACATTCCCCATACATGATCAATATTTAAAGGAATGGTTTCAGACTGATCAGTTTTAAAACGTGGATCTATTAAGATATCTTCCCATTTCAAGAATAAACCGGACTCAACAGAACGCTGCAAGTAACTGTTAATTGTAATTTCAATTGGTGAAAAAACTGGAGTTTTAAAACAACCATAAAAGTATCTATCTTTAATTATATTATAACCATCAATACCAATTTGGTCTAAATTTCTATATAAATATTCAGCGCTGTAAGAAGTTGTAAATAAGGTAATACTCCTATCAAACAACGAGTTTCTGAGATATTCACGCTTTAAATTCAAATCAGACTCTAATTTGAGATCGTAATATTTTAATTGATTTTTAATTTTCATTTCTTCTGGTAACAAGTCAAACATTTCTACGTCCGGGTAAATGATTAAGTTGGATTTCTTAATATCTTCAATAGTTTTAATAGGTTGTTCATATAAGGGTTCTATTAAAAAGGAATACATTAATCCGGTATACGCAGCTAATATTATCAAAGAGTAAATTACCCAAGAAATATAAATAAATCTAGCCGTAATTTTTTTGGGTTTATTAATGGATTGAGCTATGAATAATAAATAAATATTTAAGATTGTAATTTGTAATTGATCATAACCTTCTGGATTCTTTGATAATCGTGCTATAATATAAACCAATGTTGTAAATATAAAAATGGTTAATCCAATTATTAACCAAACATTGGTTTCAAATGCAGAATATAGTCCAACCCAATGAGGTAGTTTTTTAGGTAATGGGACCATATAAATCAATTCAAAAAAGTAAAATGGATAAGTTGGTATCAGTATTATATCACTCTGACATTAAATTAAATTAAGCCCAAATGTATTGTTTTATCGTATCTCCAGTAATTCGGTTGTAATGATATATTTTTTCTGCGCGCAAATTCATCCATAAATGTTTCATCAATACCAGTATAGCCACGAGTGATTTGTTCGGTACTATTGGCAAATGGTTTAACTCCTTCATAAGTATTAATCGGCAATAGACAACCAGTTAAATGTTTATATTCCAAATTCTTTTTAAAAATATCAATATCAATTTTGTTACAATTTAAAAGATAAAGCATATTTTCTGAAAATTTGCACAATTCTTTATCAGGTTCCAAAGCAAATATACTTCTATTTCTATCAATAAACACAACTTTGTTTATTAAAATTGCTATAAATACTTTAGAAATTGCTTTAATATCCTCTATACCAATGTAAACGACTAGAAATAATTGATTATTTAAAATTTTCATGTTGAATAAAACATTGATAATATCCAAATTTATAATTTGTATAGTGATAAACACGAAAAAATTTGTGGTTCTTAAAAGTTCAATGTTGTTTAGTACAAATTCCTGTGCAGGAGATTTTTTGAGAACAAAATGTTGGCCTAATGCACTTTTTGTTATTTGTGGCGGTGCTGGAAATGGCATAACACTAACAAAATTGCCATTGATTATAACATGTTTTAGAATTTTGTCTGTTAGTATATTTGGTTCAATATCATAGAATATGAAAGTTTTATAATCTTTATAATGTTTGAGAATTTTGCTTGAGCATTGAGCAACAGCTTTGTCTATATCATCAATCTACAAAAAATAAAAATTTTAACTTCTGAATAGTTAATAAAAGTAGTGTAAAGTAAAAAATGTTTGTTAAGTTATTCTCAAAGAATGTTGAAACTAAAGTTAGATAGAAAGCAGGATAATGAAAATGATTATGTAGTAATAATTGTAGTAATTTAAGTGTTGCTAAAATCCTTCAAATAAATGATTATAACCATTCAATATTTGTTATAAAAACATTTTTTTAATATTAATTTTTATATAAGGACCAGAGGTTGCCGCTAGATAAAAGTGTTGCTCTATTTCCATGTTGTTAAAGTGGCGTCTACAATAGAACGTTGAAGATCTTCATAATCTTCTGTGTATTTACTGCTTACTCTAATACTAAATGTCACCCAAAGTTTTCAGTGGTTTGAAAATGTCACTTGATGACAAACATTTTACGCAAAAGTTGATAAGATGCTGTAATAGAACCGTAGTAATTGTGAGAGAAAAAAGCGGTTAATCATGATTCTGTATCAATTTTCAAGGTCAATGCAGTTACCATCAAAAACGCCCTTTTTCTCCCGTTTATCAACAGGATTTTAGATAAGGTTTGGAAGTGTAACGCAGTAGTCTACGCATCCAATTGTAGCAGCAAAGATCGTGAGTTTAAAATCCCACAACGGAAACTATTTTAAACGTTTAAGCGCCTTGTCATCGTGGGGTTTTATACCTAAGATCTTTCTCTAGTCTTAAGTAGATCAATTATAGAAATTTTTCCATTGATTTGGAATCCACTTAAAATTGTAGGTTTACCTGTAATGAATGTTGCCAGCATTACGGGCAAAGAAAAAGCTAGTGCGCCTGCAGTGGCGTGAAAAGAAGCTGATGATAATGATGACGACAAGATTTCCGGTTTGTTTTTGACATTAAACCTCAAAAATGGTTATTGGCAAATAACAGAATAGCATGGTCATTACTATTGTACCAATTTACCGTCATGATGTTTGGGCTTCAATCTGCCAATCTCCAAACTTTTGCATATCAAAACGATATTATAGTATTAGTGAAAACAAAGGAAAAACAACTTGCTAACCTAAAAGAAGTTCTATGCCGCCTAAAAACAGCCTGAATTTAATTAAATAGAGATTTGCTAAATCTAAACTGAAGTAAATGAGACAGATTTCAATCAACCAAGCCCACTAAAATCAAAGCTGTTCTACAATTTAAAATGATTTTGAATATCAGAGAACTGTGACACCTTTTAAGGATAGCGTCGTGGTATCGCCTTTTTATTTCCACAACTTACGCTTTCAACCACAGCGTTGTAGCCGCTCTCATCCAGCGCGTCAAAGGCTGCGCTAGGTAATAATGTTTACCAGCCAAACCCTAAACCAGGCTGAGCAAAATTATTTAGTAATCAAATACGAGTGCTTGGCTAAGGCAATTCAAAAGGTGAGGGCCTATTTGAAAGGATACCGATTCACGTTGATATCCGATCACCAATCTTTACAGTGGCTCCACTCACTTAAAAACTCAACTGGTCGACCAAAGAATATCGTAAAGAGATTTTTAACCAAGTAACAGACGTTCTTTTACGACAGCCTGTTTACAAACACTTGGTATTTCCGTATGTTTCAAAAAATTTTGACCCCTCCCAAAACCTACATAGGTTTTTGCAATACGCAATAGTAAGCTATATAAGCATTTGTAGGATGCGGATGCTTATTTCTATGAAAACGGTGCATAAAAAAACTTCTCCAAGCAATAGTTTTTTATAAGAACCATGACGACCCAACTGGCCTGGGATGTACCGGAATATTAAAAAGTGGTGTGGTCCTATGGCTGGAAGCAGATGACATGGAAATGAAAAAAAAAGCAAAGAAAGATCATAGGTGGCAGGAGCACTGGTCGGGGTAGAAGACCAAAGGTAGAACCAACGGGAAAGAATGGAGTGGTAACAGAAAATAAGATAATGAAAACAAAACCCAAAACGTATTAATTAAAGTTGCCACAACAAAACGGTAGCAACGTCTGTGACATTGGCGTAGGGGCAATTTTGTATTAAAAAATTGTTTATACTCTAAACAGATAATAAAGGTTTTGCCTAGCTGAGAAACTCTCAAATGTAAAGGCAAAATTTACCTGTTGATGAAAAAATAAACCTCCTATCCGACCCTCTCAACCGGCACTCTAACACTAAATTAATAACAACAGCGGCAAAACCAATAAAAAGCTACTGTTACCCAAGAATCCAATCTAGAACGCTCTGAAAGTAAAAACCTGCATTACAAAATTGGCAAACAAATCGAACATCTTTAGAAGCGCGGGAACCAACCAACCACTGGTACCCGCAACAAAATGACTGTAGCTAACCTTTGAGCAGCATATAAGGACTGCCGATACTTGCAACATAAGACCCGAGAACTGGCCATAGTACGTGGACGTGCTAAAGTTCTTAGCAACATATGGCTACAACCCAAGAAAGTTATAATGATTGCCAAATCACACACCTCCAAAACTGGACAACGCAGCCGCTGTCCAAAAAGCATCAAGCGGAGCATCACCTATCTCCTTTTTCCCCTCCCTTCTACTAACATGGGTTCATAAAGAACATTCAGCTGTCCATCAACTAACCCACGTGATAGATTTTATAGTCAAAAGATTTAAACAAAAAAAATTACGGAAATAGTTTTTTTTATGTCAAAAAAAGCTTTCAACAAGGTTTGATACAAGGGACTTCTCTTCAAACGGTACAGAAATAACTCTGCGTTTTGTAAAGCTGATAGCTTTATATCTAAATTGCAGAACATTGGCAGTTAAAATTTTGAACCACATTTCTACTTTACGGCAGATTACGGCAAAAGTTCTTTGAAGCTTTATTCTATTTTTGCCGTTATTTAATCTATACGTCGTTGACACATGGCAACAAATCAGCCCCCATGAAAACGTCCATCTTAACTACGTTTCCATGCCGTGGTATGTTACTGCCAAGTATCTGAAATAACCTTTGACGAAGGACTTACGTAAAAATTGCAGACCATTCTTGATAAAACCAAATTAGTGGAAAATTATTTTGTTCCGATTATGCGTCGAAACAGAGGCTCGAGGCTCCGGAAAATCCGGTTCTACACAACTATCATCAGACCCACGCTCACTTATGAGTCCCCAATCTGGAAAACGGCTGCAAACTGCCACCTCAATTGTCTCAAAGCTTTCTAAAATAATATATTAAGGAACTTAATGGTTTGTCCAAAATAGAAAAATTAAAATAGATCTAAGGATACTTTTGCTGCTCAAACATATCCAAACGTTGGCCAAAAAGTATTTCAAAAATTTTGCAATTCCCAACTCTGATCAGGCTCAACTTGTCTAACCAGACTAGGAAAACTTTTTCTACAAAGAACCACAAAGTAACCGTAGATAACATCACATCCCACCCCACAGCCTATAAGACGTAATCGTAAAAAATCTTAACCTTTTCTAAATCCCAATTTTTATATAAAAGATACATGATCTGTAAAGTCTTGAACTTCCAGGTATTTACCATTAGAAAAAAGGAGGGAGAAAATTTTGTCAGTAGGCACTTTTTTTGTAAAAAAATGCGACAAGTTGAGCCTAAAAATTTCCACTCTTAAACCCTAACAAGATTTTGATTCTTGCCATGCCCACGAAGGCAACTTCCACACCGAGAAGATTTACCATATTTTTTGGGACTGATACACCTAGCGGTACTACACCCTCTAACATCGTAAACATTATCTAGACAAAAAATTATGCACCATAAAATACCGCTAGTTGTACCCCACTGCTGTCGCCAACTATATTAAACACTAAACCGTTACTTTTGAGTATACCATACAATGGGTTCACCGCGCATTAGTATTTGTAGAATATCCAGACTGCTTGCCTTTTCCATAGTCCAAATTAATATAGACATAAAGTACATTTTTATCCAAAAAAAAAAATTCGTAACTATGCCATATCGAGGAAAAAATAAATGCAGAAAACGATGATGATTATGGAAAAGAAGATAATGAAGAAGACAATGATGAAAAAAAGATAATAATAAAGACTATGATAAAGAAGATAAAAATGAAGACGGTGCTTAAGGTGCTAACAAAATAAATACTGTTAAGCAAATGAAAGAAAAAGATTTAATTTCAATTTTGTTCAGAGATGTAGAAGATTCATTAAGACAATTTATTGGAAAGGACGGGTACTCTAAAAGTAAATAGATAGTAGATTTTGAAGAATGGGCAAAACTAATGAATTGGAATAAGTTGCAAAAATTAATATTTTCCAGAAAACTGCTTGATGGTTTAGCAAAACTACTAGTTCAATCAAAAAGAGGTATTACCACCTAGTTAAAATTAAAAAATTTGCTCAAAAAAAAATTTGCTGTTAAAACAAACAGTGCTGAAGTTCATAGACTTATGATGACTAGAAAAAAAAAACAAGCGGAGAATATTTCTTGATTATGCGAAAAATTGCCAGCCGTAGCAATATTGAAAAAGAAGTTACTAATCAATACACAAGCAATGGAATAAAGGATGTTAATAGCAACGAAATTGTTTTATATGGTGCTAGGACGTGTGAAAAATTTAAGAAGAAAATCCTGTACGACCTGATTAAAGATAAAGCAGGAAACTTCAAACACATGAAGAAGACGCAACCAACAAATGATAAGCAAAAAGATAATCAAGTTCAATCAACTGTGAAAATGGTTAAATTTATTCGATGTTTTGGATGTAAAGTTAAAAGTCATAAATCTCAGGATTCTCGTTCAAAACAAAAAGGATTAAAATGTTTCAAGTGCAACAAGTTTGGTTATCAAAGTTTCTAGTGCAAGGACGATAAGCCAGCTGATGTCAACAACATTTTGTTAGGTCTAAACAAGATGTGTAAGAAGATTGACTTAAATGATGTCAAAGTTGATGCATTAATTGATACTGGCAGCCAAGTTAATGTAGTGACTAAACAAACCCATAAAATGATAGGCTCTCCGACACTTTATGATTCGAGTCTTGTTTTGAAAAATCAAGTACAAAGATCATTGGACATTTTCAAGGAGCAGTTACCATTGATGAAGATGATTATCAAACAAAGATTTATGTGGTTCCAAACAACACGTTGACAATAAAAGCAATAATTGAAAACAAATTATTAAAAGAAGCAGATGTGCTGATTAATGGAGAAGGTGTGCAGGTTACAAAGAGAAGGATTGAAGCAGCTTTAATAAACATTGCAGTCTTAGAAGAAATCAAACTGGACATCAGTCCTTATGTTGATCAGGAGATAAAAAAAGAAGTAGAAGAATTGATACACAGTTATACACCAAAAAAGATAGAAAATACAACATTAGAATTGAATATTACTCTCAAGGATGAAAAACCGATATCTTGTCAGCTAAGGCAAAAAAATAGTTGATGAGCAAACGGAGCAGTAGATAAAAGATGATATCATAGAACCTTCAGAATCAGAGTTTGCTAGTCAAGTAGTGCTAGTTTGGAAGAAAGATGGTACGCCCAGAATATGCATCGATTACAGACAAATTAACAATATAATTGTTAAAAATAAATATCCTTTGCCGTTGATTAAAGATCAACTTAAAAAATTACAAAATGCTCATATGTTTAGTACCATTGACTTAAAGAATGGGTTCTTTATTGTTATTGTAAATAAAGCAAGCAGAAGATTTACTGCATTTTTGACACACATGAGCCATTATCAATTTAAGAGAATGCCGTTTGGCTTGTGTAATGCACCGTTTATGTTTCAAAGATATATTAGTCACGTCTTTTGAGAATTGATCAATAAATGTATAGTTTTACCGTAACTAAATGATCTGATAATCCTGTCACAAAATGAGCAAGACAGATTAATAAAGTTAAAACAAGTATTAAAGATGAGCAAAATGGGTTAGAAATAAATTTAAAGAAGTGCCAATTTCTAAAAAAGCGTATTGAATTTTTAGGACATATGATAGAAGAGAGAAAACTATCTCCATCACTTAGAAAGACTGAAGCAGTACTCCGCTTTTCAAAACCAAAGACTATCAAACAAGTTCAAAGTTACTTAGGAATGATAGGATATTTTTGCAAATTTATTCCAGATTACTCATTGATTGCGAGGCCATTAAGTAATTTACTAAAAAATGATGTTACATTTAAATTTGAAAACGCCGAGCAAATAGCGTTTGAACAACTAAAAAGTCTAATAGCAAATAAACCAGTCCTAAAAGTATACAATCAAGAAGGTAATATTGAAGTGCATACCAATGCCAGTCAGAAAGAATACGGAGCAATTTTATTACAAAAAGTTAGTGAAGATGACCAGTTGCATTTGGTTTACTACATGAGTAAAAACACTATCGACGCTGAAAATAAAAATACACCTCATACAAATTAGAAGTGTTTGCAATAGTAGAAGCTTTAAAAAAATTTCGAGTCTACCTATTGGGTCATAAATTTAAGATCATAACAGACTGTTCAGCATTCACCAAAACCATAAACAAACGAGATTTAGCAACAGAGGTAGCGAGATGGGTTCTGCTACTAGAAGAGTATGATTACGTGATCGAACACAGGCCAGGAACAAGGATGCAGCATGTGGATTCATTAAGCCGTAATCCTATTTTTCTGCTTGAAGCACTAGGTAGTATTTTAGTAAAAATTCAGAAGACACAGAGAGAAGATGTAAAGGCTAAAGCAATGAGAATTTTTTTTTTAAATAAACTGTACAATGATTACTTAATAAAAAATAGTATTTTATACAAGTTGCACTAAGGCAAAGAACTGTTCGTGTTACCAAAATCTTTGCAAATAGAAATTATACAAAAAACCCACGGAGATGGACATCTAAGTACAAAAAGTCTTCTTACACCTATTGAATAAGAAAGAAACTGCATTATATATCATTTCAACCATTTAGGACCACTGGAATCTACTAGTAAAAAGTATAACCACTTTTTTGCCATTACTGATGCATTCATTAAGTACGTTTGGCTCTACCCAACTGCAAATAAATCGAGGAAGTGAGTCCACAGCCCATGATTTTAAAGATTTCTGTGTAAAAGAAAACATTGAGCATTTTAAAATCACAACTGGTTTACCAAGGTTTAATGGACAAATAGAAAGAGTGAATTCGACAATTATTCCTGTGTTAAAAAAACTGTCAAAAGAAGACCTGACCAAATAGTATCAATTTGTTCCAAAAGTACAACAGATATTGAGCTCGACGTATCACCAAAGTATTGGTATGACTTCATATGAGTTGCTAGTAGGAACAAATATGAGAAGAAATGACGATGAAGATATTTAAACCCTAATAGTAAAAGAAATAAAGATTCAGTTTAACAAATCACGTGAAGAACTAAGAAAATTAGCTAAAAAACAAATATTCAAGGTCCAAGAAGAAAATAGAATATATTATAATTTGAGAAGACGTACACCAAATGATTACAAAAGAGGAGAATTAGTTGCAATACAAACGACACAATTTGGAGGTGGTTTGAAGTTAAAACCAAAGTTTCTGGGTCCTTATCGAGTCACAAAAGTCAAACAACGTGATTCATATGATGTCAACAAGGAGGGGTTCTATGAGAATCCAAATTTGACTTCAACATGTGCTGAGTACATGAAACCATGGGTCTAAACTTTTAACGATGTGTTATCCGAGACGGACGACTGAGTTCACAAAAGCCGAGATGTGGAAACAAGAATTCCCATAGACAAGTCCATTATGAGAAAGAAATGGGACGAGACCGGGGTCCGACCGGGAGAGCCGAGAACAAACATTTATATGAAAGACGGGCTAATAAAAAAGAACGTTAAAGTGTGCGGCTGGTGGCAGTGATTAAGTGATTACATTTTGCATTGAATGTTGTACGAATTAACTTCTTTTATTAAACAATTATTAACAATTTGATTTTCTTTACTAAATATCTCACGGAAATGTTAGATATTTTAACGCCTCTTACTAACCTAATAAACCGTTGTCTTTTAACTGGATTTTTCCCAGATTGTCTGAAAATTAGAGTAATCAAACCGATATATAAAACTGGCAATCTTGCAAATAAAAAAAGCTACTAAAGTTTGCTTATTAAGTGCATTTTTTCTAAAGTTTTAGAACGAATAATTTTATTTAGATTAGTTGACTTTTTTAATTATTATAAATTATTTGGTAATTCTCAACATGGGGTTTTAAAAGGAAAAAGTACAATCACGACAATTTTTGAAAATGTAGAATGTATAATACAAGTTTTGTAAACTACAGAGATCCTTATGAGAATTTTTCTTGACCTTTCTAAGGCATTTGATAGTGTAGACCATTCAATATTATAAAACAAACTTGAAAAGTATGGCATTAGAGGAACAGGACTAAACTCATTAAAATCTTTTTTATCAAACAGACAACAAAAAGTACGAATAAATGACACCAAATCTTCATTATAAACAATTAACATAGGTGCACCTCGAAGCAGTGTGCTGGGCTGAATTTTATTTTTAAAAGCTACGCAGACGACACACATTTTTTGTAAAGAACGCAAATTACGAACAACTGTTACTAAACCAGCAAAACATCACAAATAGAGTTAAGGAATAGATGGCATAAAAAGACAATGACAATCTCGTAAAATTGTCAAACGTATACTTAAATGACCATGTAAAGTTCTGGGGGACTCACATTGATAGCAAATTAAAAAATTTATTGCAAACATTTAGTGAGTTGTTTAAGTACAGCATGTTATGCAATGAGGACATTAAAGTCAATTATAGACATGTACAGAAACTCCTGCAAAAGCTGCTTTAAAAAAGGTAATATTCTAACTTTCAACGGCATATATTACACATATATAAATAATTGTATTTAATTTTAATAAAAAGCATACATTTCGTAAATATCAAAATGTACATCAGTATGAAACAAGAAATAAATCATTATATTCATTCCCGATACATAGACTAACAGCCGGTGAAAAGGCATTGATGTAATCAGCAATGCAATGTTTTAACAAACTTCCTACGTTTAAACAAGAAATTACAAATTTAAAAATGTGAAAAAACAATTTAAAGCAGTATCTAATAAATCTAAAGTCTTATTCTTTAAATGATTTGTTATTTTGTAAATAGATATTTTTTTAATTGTAAATGCTTTAATCAAAAGTTTATTTGTTTGTATTGGTATTTACTTTCAGGTAATAATTTTATTTTTTAATTGTAGTTTTTTATATGTACATTTATTATATATTTTAAGTTTATATTTACAAATATATTTTTTATACATGAATATTATTATTATTATTATTTTAGTATGATTGTATAGTTTTAGAAAATAAATATATTATTATTATTATTATTATAGACCTCCGTTACGTAATCCAAACCGACACATCTAAGGTAGGAGTAGTTCAATGTTAAACCAGAAAGAAAGATTCCGGAAACATATTATATAGTACGCGAGTGCCAAGCTGACTCACTTCTAGACTCAATTCTACTCGAACGAGCTGGAAACATCGCAAAAGAAGAAAAGTGTAAGGTCTCTCGGGTTGTCATCCGGCGAAATCCTTACATGGCAAGTGTAATACACACAAAGCAAAAAACTCCAGAAACCAGGAAAATGTCAACAATTAAAAGTATTGGTACCTGGAATGTGCGTAGATTGTTCGAAAGTGGAAAAACTCAAAACCTATTAAGGGAAATAAACAGACTAAAAATAGACATCCTCGGAGTAAGTAAGATGCGAAGGAGAGGGTCTGGCGAATGTCAAGTCGACGGATACACTATCTACTATTCCGGGAACGACAACTCTAAACATTGGAATGGAGTAGGCATAATCGTCAGTCAAACTTTAAATAAGGCGGTAAAGAACGTCATAAACATATCTGATCGTGTAATTATAGTGCAAATAGAAACAAGACCAATAGCGTGCAATATAATTCAAGTAACACAGGAGATGCACCAGATGATGATATCGAGTTGTTCTACAACGATCTAAAAAAAGCAACTGATGCAGTTAAACCGCATGAAACAAACATAACTATGGGTGATTTTAATGCCAAGGTGGGAAAGGGAAGACGAGAAGGTATTGTAGGCGATTACGGACTGGAAAACTCAAACAACCGCGGAAACAGACTGGTTCAATTCTGCTTGGATGAAAACTACGTCATCACAAACACATTTTTCAAACATCATCCAAGGCGCCTGTATACGTGGACGTCTAATGCAGACAGATGTGTAAGAAACCAAATAGATTTTATCATGATTAATAGTAGATTCAGAAATGCAATAAAGAACGCCAAAACATATCCCGGTGCCGATGTACATACAGATCATAACCTACTAACAGCATCTATAAATCTTACACTGAAAAAATGTGTTAGAACGCAAAAAGTACTCCGTATAGACACACAAAGGCTAAAAGATCAGACCGTAAGCTCAAAGATTAGGAATGAAATAAACGAGAAACTAACAACATGGAGTAATACAACAGAAAATGCAGACATAGAACACACGTGGAAACAGCTTAAAACCACAGTAATAGAATTAGGAGAAAGGTATCTAAATCCAAGCGAAAGGCCAAAAAAACAAGGATGGATGACCGAAGAGATACTATTACTAATGGATTCCAGAAGAACATACAAAAACAAATGCGTACTAAGATATAAAGAAACCCAACGAAAAATCAGATCGAAAATAAGATCAGCAAAAGAGGTGTGGTTGTCTGCGCAATGCGCTGAAATTGAAGCTCTTGAAATAAAGCATGACTTCTTTAACTTGCACAAAAAAGTGAAGCAGGTCGCTGGTAATCACAAGCCTATAAGATCCCAAATGCTAATGGACGAGCAAAACACTATATTAACATCAACAGAGGATAAACTAAAAAAGTGGAATAGATACATAAAAAATCTACTACTCGGAAATGACGGAAGTGACATAACAAGATCAGAAGTCGAACATGTTATTACAAGAATAAAGAATGGGAAGGCACCTGGCCCAGATGAAATACACGCAGAAATTTTTAAGATCCTTAAAGACGATAGTTTTCTCTCAATAATAGTAAACCTATTTAATAATATATATAGAACAGGTGAAATACCAAGAGATTGGTTAAAATCAACTTTCATCACCTTACTAAAGAAATCAAATGCGAAACAATGTAAAGATTATAGGACCATCAGTCTCATGAGTCAGGTATTGAAACTATTTTTGAAGATCATCCATAATCGTATTTACCGCAAATGTGAAGAGTCGATCAGCGAGTCCCAGTTTGGCTTTCGGAATGGGTTCGGCACAAGAGAGGCACTTTTCAGTGTACAAGTTCTGATACAACGATGCCTTGATGTCAATGTGGATGTTTTTGCCTGCTTTTTAGACTATGAAAAAGCATTTGACACCGTAAACCACAATAAAGTAGTAGATATACTTAAAGAATTGGGATTAGACGGGCAAGATATCCGCATTATAGCCAACCTGTATTGGAACCAAACAGCAGCGGTGTTAGTGAACAAAGAACTGTCAGAAAAAGTCGTGATTCAAAGAGGGGTGCGACAAGGCTGTGTTCTCTCGCCATTACTTTTTAACCTTTATGCAGAAAAAATATTTTGAGAAGCATTGGATTGCAAGAACATAGGAGTAATCGTAGGAGGCATAGTGATCAATAACCTGAGGTATGCCGACGACACCGTTCTATTGGCTACAAACATGGAAGACCTACAAGAACTAATGACAAAACGTTACAGAGCACAGCTTGTCCATGGGTCTTAAACTCAACGTTAATAAGACAAAATGGCTCGTCGTAAATAAAACCAGCGTAAATAACCAGCTGAATCTAAGAGTTAGAAATGAGGTGGTGGAACGCGTCAACTCCTATAAGTACCTTGGCTGTAACGTAAACGACAAATGGGACATGACATCGGAAATTAGAAGCCGCATCGAACAGGCAAGAGGAGCTTTCACCAGAATGAAGAAAGTGCTGAACAACAGGCACTTGGAAATCCCCCTCAGAATCAGATTGTTAAGGAGTTATGTGTTTAGTATCCTGTACTACGGCGTCGAGGGTTAGACACTTACGGAGGCTATGTGTAAGAAGGTGGAGGCTTTTGAGATGTGGACTGAGAGTGCTGAGAATTTCTTGGGAGGATCGAATTACTAACGTCGAGGTTTTGCAAAGAGTCAATAAGCAAACAGAAGTTCTCAACACAATAAAGAGAAGAAAACTGGAATACCTTGGTCATGTTATCCGAAATGATAAGTACAAGTTACAGCAGACAATAATACAGGGTAAAATACAAGGTACGCGCAGTCCAGGCCACCGTAGAACATCATGGCTCAAGAACCTTCGCCAATGGTTTGGACAAAGTACAAGATCCCTATTTCGAAAAGCTGCAGATAAAATTCAAATAATGAAATTGGTCGTCAACGCCCTTGGAGGACATGACACATGAAGAAGAAGAGCTGGAAAGTTCAATTATTGTATGGGCCATCAAAAAATACAGGCAAGCTGAGCCTTTTAAACCCTTAACAGACAACAAAATTTTTATAAAGTTAGAAAATTAAACTATTAGTAAAGCAAAATTTTCACAGTGGTCGCTATTACTACGGAATTTACTTACTGTAACCCGATGCAAACTATTGCAATCCCTGCAACAAGTTTGTCATCTGCAAAATTGACAAAATAGAAGAAGATGCTGCACTCCAAAGGAACACGGTCACAACCACTACCAGCCATAAAATGTATTATACTAGCATCTGGGTCAAAAACGTCAAAACGCCTATCACCGGATAAGTGTATTAAGAGCCACTTGCAGAAACATTACGACAGACGCAGCGTGAATGCTCGCTAATACAGAAACTTATCCGCAAATAGTAGAAATATAAGACATGTTAGAATTAATATAGAACTCTATGACTCCAAGGGCGACACCTAGCGTGTCTTATATGTACCAGTAACGCGACTTGCCGGCTGTAGTTAGTTGCACATGAAAAGTCAGCAAGCGCGCATCATTCTCGTGTTCATTTTATATTCCAATCGTCTATCCCGCTTTAATCCCTTGACTGCAGAATTACACTCCTAACTTGGTACACTGCCGACACGGCAGATTACCACCCTCTGTGTCATTGTACGAAAGCCGCTTCCCAGTTTTTTAAACTTAGGCTAAAAATACTTGTATGGATCTACGTCCACCATTTCCGCAAGGACGTACCACACCCTGAAGAACTTCACCGTCACCCCCCAGATCAACCCCCGAGGCTTGATGCGTAATTTTACTAGATTTATTCAATGTAAAGAACATACGGCGTTTTGTAGCAAACAAACTAATCATAAAGTATAAAAATTTATAACGTGTTGACCAATTCATAGAATTCATTAAACTAACATAAGTATCCTTAACAGCAATAAAAGCAAAACTTATTTAAGAATATATGTACAACTACCTTTACTATTAAATTAATTAAAATTTTTACCTTCAAATTTTATTATTAGCCCAAAATAATGGTAATAATAATTACATTAAAGTTTACGTTAATTAAAATTATTATTAGATTATAAATAAATGAAATATATACCTGCTTAAGGATCACTCGACATTCAATGTATGTAATTATAAAAACAAGAACCAACACATTTATTAAGTTTAACATTCTGTTGTCAACTGGCTTTGATAAGTTACCCATATACAGTAATTGATGTTAAAAAATAAATAAACTATTCAAATGTTCAACTACATTTACAAGCACACATATCGTTTTATAGATTTATAAAAATCGATAATTAAATTAACTATTTATTAAACAATTATGTGTCACTAAAAACAATTTAAAACAAACAAATTTTATTGTTAAGTTTATACCTTGTTTGCAAAATCTATCTGCTTTAACTACTTATATAAATTTTTTTTTAATTTTATTCAATTGTCAATGAAAAATATGTTTTGGAATTTTGCAGACATAAACAAAATTTGGCAGTTCGGATTATTGTAAATGTGCATAATAAACTAAACATAAACACAAAAAAATGTAAACCATAAAAAATACGCGCTAATCGCGTGCGGTAATCCAAAAGAATTAGCCATGTAAATTCCATCTGGTAGTAATATTTCAATATAACAGAAATCAATATTTCAACAATTTTATAAATTATTTATATCACCAAAAATAAATTAATGCACATTTGCCAGTTCGTAAATCTTCGTGCAAATTCGTAAAAATTTTAATGGCCGCCACATTATTAAGTCCGGTTCACAATATCGCAACATTTATGTAATTATAATTAAGACCAGTTCAGATAACTTTAATTCATTTAATATTAAACACATTTTCATCACCGGAGCTACTAGTTTTATGTCATAAGTATTGGTGGAAAAGATCGTGCTATTGATATCCTAGCCATCTTAAAAAAAAAAACAAACAAAAATTTATTTAATTCCTTAAAGTACCGGTAAGTTTTATTAATAACATACACTGCTCAAAATAATTAGAGGAACACATATTTAAGTCTTAATATTTTGTTTTATTTTTAACAATATGTAAATCTTATAATACTTATTTCAAAGATTTACATTTTGTCCGAATAAATTTGCAATAACAAAACAAATTTTACATAAGTAACAGAAGTTTCAATTCCACATTAACAAATACTTAGGCGGATGGTTGCACAACTTAGTTTATAAACTGTGGAGGTGTTTGAAATTAATTAGAATTTGCTTATTGCATTTGGAAATAACTTGGAAATACTTAAAAACATGTTGTGCAACTGGATACTACACTTTGGTGCAGTTGGGAAGGCAGTATCTTCCATTCTTTGTTTGTGGACACAACGGCGATCCGACTATCAAACAGCGCTTCGACCATCAAACAGCGCTCCGTCCATCGACCAAACAGAGCTCCGAGCATAGAACACTAAAATGTGTTCTAAGCTCGGACCCTCGCACACCGCTCGACGAAGTCGCAGCCGCTATCAGCAGAAACGACTCCTTTTGTATGCGAATTTCTGACAAACACGCATGGACAAAATTTTAGTAATGTATGCACACAAAATGAGGTAAGCGATAATCCTTTTAATAAAAATGATTATATGCCAAATTATTATAATAATTCTTTAAATTCAAACGCAAATCATTTTTTTGCTGTCACTGAAATGAATCAATTTAATCCGAATAAAATCCCAATTTTTTCGCAATGTCAAACAATAAATAAATCTGTCCCAACTATCAATCGGTCGTACCTTTTAACACAGCAACAAAATTATCCGCAAAATAAATACAATACATCTAGTTATTGAGATTGTAATAAAAACCAAAGTAGTTTATTTTTAAATTCAAATCAACCGCGAGTAATTGAAAAATGTTTAGATAATTATAATGACCATCATCGATTAAATAAATCTTTTAATCGCAACCTTATATATGAACAAAATGTAATGCCAACCAATCAATTTAAAACACCGGATTTATCGTTTTATATAAAATGTTTGCAAAAATTTATCAACCAAAGCACATGCCATCCAGTTGAATACATTGAAAAAATACGTTCAATATTATCATTATCGGAAATTCCATTCGCTTTATTTAAATGTTATTTAGCAAAAACATTAATTGACAATGCTAAGGCGTGGTCAAATGCATTTATTAATAAATTTAATACTTTTGATCAATTTAGTAACGCGTTTTTGAATCACTTTTGGGACCCTATAAATCAGTCACAAGCGAGATTTGATTTAGAAACAAATCGTTACCGCTCTGGAAACTATATTGATTTTTTTCTAAATGCGTTAATTAAAGCAAAGTATTTGCAACCACCCTACCCGGACCGCGTCCTGGTTTCAATTATTAGTAGGGGTTACTCACTTAATATTGCTTTATTCTTTATTGGAGTAACAACAATAAATAAAGCACTGGACCGACTTCGCCAAGCCAATTTTATACAGGCTACATCTCAGAACTTACCGCTTAATGCAAATGTAACTGCAAATTCATATGCTAATTGACAATGCGTCAGTCTAGGCCGCCCAGTCCCAATTATTCGCGTCCACAAAAAAATGGAAGCCCTCATCGTGTTTCAAGAAAACTCGGGAAACTAAATTCCGCGACTCTACAGTGTCCACGAGCCCCGGTTATTGCTAAACGGGCACCAGAATCATATTTTTTTGTTAACAATCCAAAATCAACACTGTTACAAGAACCTTGTAATTTCAATCATAAATCGGAAATATTTTCCACAGTTATTTGCATATCATTGTATGGCCAAAATTTTCCTGCACTGATAGACACTGTTAGCGATGTCTGCTGTTTGTCAACTATGGTGTAGGATCAAATAAGATTATACGATACAACAATACCTGTATTTCCTGTAAGTGGAGTTAGAGTGTAGGGAGCATTTCGAAAAGCGCGGAAAACAGTATCTCAGCAAATGCAATTGACATTTAGTTTAAAACATTGTAGTTTTACGCATTAATTTAGATAAATCTTGTCTAGCCATACCAAATTTAGGAATAGAAATACCCAAAATTGGACCAGTGCATGAGTTCAAACCTATAGACTCGCTTAAACTAAAATTATGCGCTGTTAATAGAAAAGCACTTATAGTAAATTTACCTCCTGACCTTTCCAACACAAACATTGACCTTGATGTTGTTATCAAAAGCATTGATTTAAATATTGAACTACAAGATCAATTTAGTACGCTTTTGAAAAAACACAAACATCTTCTCAAACATACCCGGCCGTACAACGGAATATAGTTACAACATACGACTCAACGATTGTACACCTTTTCAGATAAAACCATACTCAATACCGTACGCTCACCGAAAAGCTGTTGAACAAGAGCTGAATAGGATGTAAAAATACGATATAATTGAACGTTACAATTCTCCATTTTATTCGCCTCTGTTGACAGTAGTAAAGCGCAATGGTAGTGTTTAAGTTTGCCTTGATGCACGCCGCTTAAATTCGGTGATGAAACTAGATCCCGAATTGCCTAAAACTATTGATGACATTTTACATAATTTTGAAACGGTAAAAGTCATCTCTACTTTAGACCTTACATATTGGCAAATACCATTAAAGCCAGCTGTAAAACGGTTTACAGGATTTATGGCGAGCACCCGGTGCTACCAATTTAAGGTTTTACCGTTTGGTCTAAAAACAGCCGTTGCCTCTTTTACTAGGTGCATTGACACTATACTTGGTCCAGAGTTTCGCAGCTTTACAACCGCATATGTTGACGACTTACTAATCCATTCTAGTAATTTTAATGAACACATAAGCCATCTAGATAAAGTTTTCACTAGATTGTCACAAGCTGGCTTTACATTAAAATTTAAAAAAATATTTATCCGTGATGAGGTTACATTTTTAGGATATGTGCTAGGGCAGAAAGGCTTACAGTCTGATCCTGCATGAGTACAAGCTGTGTTGGATTTTCCAACTCTTAGGACTATAAAACAAGTTTATGCTTTTCTTGACCTCTGTAATTATGATCGGAAATTCTGTCCTAATTTTGCTAGCCTTACCGAACCATTAGTACAACTTCTTTGCAAATAAATGGGTATGGAGAGAATATTAGCAAAAATCTTTTAACGACTTAAAAGAATTAATTGCAAAGCAAACTCTATTGCATCACCCCGATCACAACTTACAATATTACGTTCAAGCTGACGCATGCGACTTAGGTATTGGACCTACGCTTTGGCAAAAAGTAGAAAATGTAAAACGTGTTATTGCCTATGCCAGCAGACTATTTTTAGACAGAGAACGTAATTACAGCATTCCTGAAAAGGAAGTCTTGTCAGTTGTGTGGGAACTCAATAAGTGGCGTCTTTATTTATTGGGTAAACTATTTGTTATCTTAAATGACTAATGTTTCTTTTCTTATCTCCAGACGTGCCGACTCTTATCTGCACGCATCACACGCTAGATTTTGTCACTTCAAGAGTTTGATTATACAGTGACTTATATTTCAGGAAAAAACAATGTTATTCCCGGTATATTCTCTAGGTTTCCATCTTCCCGCTTACAGTCGACAAGCTTTTCAATATATTTACGCTTGGATTTTTGCAGCTCAATCCTGTTGTTAAAAAACAGATGTCTGCAGTTTTTGGTTTATTGCCTGAAAAACAGCGCTTAGATCCGTTTCTAGCTAACATTATATCAGCGTTAGACAACCCACAGTCTTTATATGGCAAACGGTATGTTGTCAAAAACGACATTTTGTATGTAAATTGTGGTGAATTTGGTGCAATATGTGTATACCATAACAACTCATCGCAGATGTAGTTAAGCTATTTTATGCTGCAATTGGACATTTTGGAATATATAAGACATGGGCTGCGTTAAGACGCAAAGTGTGGTGGAAACATTTCATCGAGATGTAAAGTTGATTTTAAAATCATGTGATGTGTGTCGACGTACTAAACATGAACCAATACCCGATCCTCAATTTCAATCTATTATTCCAAAAGGGACAAAGGACTTGCTAGCATTGGATTTATATTGGCCTCTACCACCTTCTGTGGGTGACGTGACATACCTATGTGTTGTAGTGTCTTTACAAAATATGTATGTTTGTATGCTTTGAAAAAAACAACTACCGAGACTGTGTTGCGTCGGTTAAAAGAGGATTATTTTATCAAATTTGGGGTGCCGCAAAGAATATTATCTGACGTTTGGGTGCACATGTAGTTTACTGCTCGGTACGTCACGCGCAAGCCAACTCATCCGAAAGGCTAATGCGTGAGCTTGGTCAATTTTTTAGAGTATATCACCAGCATACTAGATGGGCAGTTGAAGTTCCAAAATTAGCTAAGTTGCTCAATAACGTCTTTCATAAGTCCACAGGTTCATCTCCAACCGAGTTGTAACTAGGCAGACTCCCCGAGCCTTTACTGAATCCTTTACTAAATTTACCTGCGTGTATTAATTCTGATCAGCATGTTAAAATATACTTGGCCAGAGAGACGCTTTTAGGAAAAGCTAGGCGTGGAATAATATATCATTCAGGTCGTCCTAATCCTGAATTTAATACTGGTGATTCGGTGCTGTTGCGTACAAACCCTATTTTGTCGGCTGTAGCCTCACAAACTCGCAAGTTTATGTTATTGTTTGAGAGTCCTTTTAAGATTAAAAAACGTGTTAGCTTGGCCACTTTTGTTTTAGAGCATATTAACTCTCACGAGGAGCGTGAAACTTTCCATGCTTCACATATAAAACCGTTTGTTAGTGAAAATCATTCCACTTCTGCTTTTAAAGAGCAGTAGTCAAATGATTCGGGAGCAGTTGTTGCGTATATTCTCGAATTCCCGCGCATGACGTGTTACCTTTAGATTTATCTTAAGCCATTCCGGGTCTTTTCTATATGTGCCTCTAAATGCGTAGCATCATCGAGCTTCAAAGGGTTGATAATTATTACCTGCTAGTAAGTAGTGTTATTAAATGTTTGGTTGTGCAATTTAATTAATTTTTGTTTAGACTCATTTAATTATAAATGCGACAATATTTATACAAATATATGGAAATAAGAAATATAAAGAAGTGTTTAATTTTATTTAACTTTGCACTCCAGAGCTCGAAACCTACCATTAACCGACCTGAGATAATTTATGCCACAACTTTCTAGAACTTTTTAATTATTAGGTAACTCAATTTTTTTGGTTATTTCTTTTTGTGGAAAATTTAATTTGAAAACTTTTCTTGCTCTTAATAAATTTTGATCAAATAAACGGTTTTTGAAAAAATCAAATTATTTCTTAAAAATAATAAAAAATATAAAAATATCATTAGCCGTCAAATTAAATTTCACAAACGTCACAAATTATTTGGGTGTAATTGTGCTTTCTTTAATTTTTTTGTTTTTTGTTGTAAATGTATACAGTAACACCGAGATGAGTAATATGCATCTAGTCCTTGGAGTGTTTAAAAAATGCAGCATCAGATTGTTTTTGGAATTAAATTAGTGACTCCAGAATAGCTGTTGCCAATTTTGTAGGATTAAATTAATAAAAATAAAAATAAAAATAAAATAAAGAATATTATGTAATCATCAACTCAAAAAATTTATGCATTTTCTTATTCGTTTTTGCATTGAAGATTGCACCTTTGAAAACACTTCAGTTAATTTTTTGATTTCATTAGAATACCGTATTAAAGGTGATCTTGGACATAATCCAAGACCACACGGAATCTTACAATCTTCTCCTCGTTTTACCTACATGGGCTTTGAAGGGAATACTCTGTAGTTCATTAAATAACCTGACTGACTGATCACATTGTTAAAAGTTTAAGATGGAGAGAAACCAAAGCCGTTGTTGTCTGGCACAAAGGTATACTTTTAAAACTGCACAGCCTAAAATTTTTGCTTATTGCTTCATATATCTAACTTGAAGAACTCTGGCAAATTCTAATCGGCGTTTTATTCCTTAGTCCGATGCTGCCAAGTATCTGGGTATCACTTTAAATAAAGGACTTACGTACAAATTGCACGTACAGTTTTTTCTAGACAAATCCAGATTGGACAAATAATTTTATGTTAAAATGTACAGTGGTAAATAAGATGTGAACACGGTTACAGTTAAACATAGACTAGACTTTTATTATCTTCTATTACAGAGATTTATAGTACACACATAGTTACAGATATAACTCGTTAGATGGAGCTAGAGGGATATTTCTAGATATTTATTTTCAACACCCCCACTATATCGACAAAATATCATAATTGTACTAAACCTAATTCGTTACAAATTTTTACATGTTTTGTTGTACTTAAGCCTTTCGTTAGAACATCAGCCATCATCTCATTGGTTGAAAGATATTTCACTTCAACAAAATTGTTTGATATGGCTTCTCTTACGAAGTGGTGCCTTATGTCAATATGTTTTGATCGTTTATGTTGGACTGAGTTTATAGCCAACTTTTGGGCACTCTGGCTGTCATTATATAAATTAATACAGCTGACGTTTCCTATTAGTTCCTTTAGTAGATTTCTTAGGTAAATTGCCTCCTTTGCAGCTTCACTTAAGCCCATGTACTCCGCTTCCATACTTGATAGTGCAATTGTCTTCTGCTTGTGGCTCTCCCAGGAAATTGCCGATCCAGAGAGCTTGAACACAAAGCCTGTGTAGGATCTCCTGTCTTCATTACTTGCCCAATCGGCATCCACAAATCCTTCTAGTTCTGCGTTGCCCTTGGTGAACCTCAAACATAAGTTTTTAGTACCCTGCAAGTATCTGAGTATTCTTTTTGCTTGTTGCCAATGATGTTTGGTGTAACAGTTATTGTATTGGCTTAAATAGCTGACAGCAAACGATATATCTGGACGAGTTAAAACTGCCAAGTACATCAGACTGCCAATCAATTGCTGGTACGGTTGGTTTTCATCGCAAGCATCCATGTCCTGATTGATTTGGTTCTTGGATTCCAGAGGAGTAGTAACACTATTGCATTCAGCCATATTGAATCTGGCTAATATCTGTTTCACATATTCTTCTTTGTCTAATGTAATGCTACCTCCATCTTCCTCTCTTCTAATCCGCATTCCAAGAATTTGCTTTGCCTCTCCTAGATCTTTTACTTTGAATTTTGAATTCAGGTGGATTTTCAACGAATCTGTGGCTACAGGGTCGTTTGAAAAAACAAAAAAATCGTCAACATAGAGGGCAACAAAGGTTAGTAAATCATTGTCTTTCTTAATGTATACACAAGGTTCTAATTCTGATCGCAAGTATCCCAACTCTAATAAAACTGCATCAATACGTTTGTTCCAAACTCTTGAGGCTTGCTTTAGACCATAGATGGCCTTGTTTAATTTACTGACCTTTTTCTTTTCTCCTGATTTCTCGAAACCTTTTGGTTGTGTCATATACACGTCCTCCTTTAAGTAGCCATTTAGGAACGCTGTTGTTATATCCAAATGATTAATCTTTAAACCTAGTTCAACAGCTAAACTTATTAGCAGTCTCAAGGTCGAGTGTCTTACAACTGGCGATAAAGTTTCTTCATAGTCCACTCCTTCCCTTTACGAGAAACCTTTTGCCACAAGCCGTGCCCTATACCGCACTTTGTTCTCACTGTCACTCTTGCGCTTAAACACCCACTTGCAACTAACTAGTTTCTTCCCGGCTGGCATGTCAACTAAGTCCCAAGCACCATTCTCCTTAAAACTGTGCATTTCTTCTTCCATTGCCTCTTTCATCTTTCTGCATCCGGCCTTGAACATGCTTTCTCAACTGTCAAAGGATCTTCTAATTCGGGTTCTGCATTACAACACATGTATGTTATATAGTCTTTGAGTATTTTTTTTTGCACTGGTCTTGCTGATCTCCGAACTTCACCACTAGGCTCATCTGTTGTTGTATCTTGACCATCTTTATTTTCTGAAAAACCAGCTTCTTCATCAACAACATCTTCACTGACAATGTCCTGCAGTACTTGTGGTTGATCCTGTAACTGCTTATCGATCGAGGGCTCATTTACCCCACTGAAACCATACCTTCGACTTCAAAAGGAATTTCTGTCATCAGACCCATTTCGACATCTTCCATTACAACAACATCTCTTGAATTTTTTATTGAATTTGCAACAGGATCATATACTCTATACCCTTTTGTGGTATCACTGTATCCAACTAAAATTTTTCTGATCGACTTTTTGTCCCATTTCTTCCTTTTTTCTTTTGGGATATGTACCATTACTGTACTGCCAAAAATCCGTAGGTGGCTAACATCAGGTTTTTTGTTGAACCACAGTTCATATGGTGTTTTCCCATGCCATGAAGTTACACTTCTATTTTTCAGGTATACGGCTGTATTTATGGCCTCCGCCCAAAATTTCTTGTGCATCTTGCCATCAAACAGCAAACACTTGGCTTTTTCAACTATAGTTCGGTTTAGCCTTTCCGACATACCATTTTGCTCAGGTGTGTTTTTTGATGAACAATTCCTTCTTTCATAAGAAAATTGTCCAGAATTTTGTTGCAAAATTCTGTCCCATTATCAGATCTCAATACTTTGATCTTGCACCCTTTTTGGTTTTCAACTAAAACCTTGAAACTTTTGAAATGAGTGTACACTTTAGCCTTGTTTTTCATAAAATAAACAAAACTCATTATTGTGTAGTCGTCCTGAAACAACAAGAAGTATTTCGATCCACTAATTGATGTTTGTTCCATTGAGCCACAGACATCGGTATGTATTACCTCCAGATGATCTGAAGCTCTGCTCCCTGTTTGCTTGAAAGGTAACCTTGTCTGTTGCCTTCACAACAAACAATGCAATTCGACTTTTCAACTGTAGCTTTTTCATTAAATGACAAACCATCCACTAAACTATTGTTCATTCGGTTCAAGTCAACACTGTTTAGATGTCCAAACCTTCTGTGCCATGTGTCACCTGTTGCCATGACTTGCGCTGCTAGCAAAAAATCCTTTTTATGTAAATTTAACCTATACACACCATTTACTAAGTCTGCGGTAGCTACAGTAACATTTTGTCCGTTCAGTATCTTACAACAATTGTCTTCAAACACTACATTATTACCATTTTTAATTAGTTCACTCACGGATAATAAGTTTGTCGTTAATTCTGGCACATACATAACGCTGTGTATTGTAACATCAAACACTTGTCCATTAAGTTCTGTTTTAATAAACACATCCCCCGAGCCACAAGCTTGCACTTTAGCTTGGTTGGCTGTCATAATTTCACTCGGAATAAAATTTGAGTTCTCATTTGCCAATAATGTTTTATCAGTTGTTAGGTGAATACTGGCACCCGAGTCAATATACCAATCAGATTTACTGTAAGCATTTGTTAAAAATACCGCACTAAACGCATTGTTAATTTTATGGTTTTTTTCATTTGACACATTGTAGGGGCACTTGTTTTTAAAATGTCCAGTTTGTTTGCACTTGTAACATTTTATTTCTTTTTTCTCAAATCTGTCATTTTTAGCACTGCTGCCACCTTGAGTTTGCGGCTTGAAGTTCATGCCTTTCCTTTTTGCTAAGAAAGCGCTCTCTTCTTTACCGGTAGTTATGTCATTTCCTATGTCCAGTAATTTTGTCTTGATGACGTCGGTCGTAATCGCTATCCCCGAATGTTCAATCGCCATCATCATTGGGTAGAACTTTTCTGGCAATCCCGCCAAAAGCAACGATCCTATCAATTCATCGTCTATTTTAAAACCCGTGCCTCTTAATCGCTGTCCGGTCTCTATGATTTGATTGATATACGCACCCATCGAATCACAGTTTTCTAGCCTGGTCGAAATTAATGTTCTGAGCAAACTGATTCTGCGTGTAAAACCTGAATCGTCAAACATCGCTTTCAATTTTAACCATAATTCCCTGGTGGTTCCTGCATCACGAATATGAACGTATAGGGATGTATCTAAAGTTAATATTATTTTAGCTTTAGCTTTCTTGTCTTTATTTGCGTCGAATGCCGGTGTGCGTGTGCCATCTTTATCTATTACGGGTTCCTGAATGCATTCTGCTAAATCTTCTAATATGAGGAAATTTTCTGCTGCAAACGCCCAATCATCATAGTTGTCTCGTCCTTTTAACTTAGGCACGTTCACTAAATATCCTGAAGCCATTTTATCACAACTAATTCAACACGTGGGTCTGGGCCCATAACCTGTTAAAATGTACAGTGGTAAATAAGATGTGAACACGGTTACAGTTGAACATAGACTAGACTTTTATTATCTTCTATTACAGAAATTTATAGTACATACATAGTTACAGATATAACTCGTTAGATGGAGCTAGAGGGATATTTCTAGATATTTATTTTCAACATTTTATTTTTTTAGGGGAACAGCGGCATGTTGCTCTAGAACAAAATCTGAATGTAAACCACTATTATCAGAGCGCAAATCACTGTTGCGTTTTCAATCTGGGGAACGGTTGCAAGTACGCACCTCAATCTTACTTTATGGTATGTTCAAAACGAATAAGCTTTGTAACGATTTTGTATTTTCCCGCTGCACCAACACATTGAAACTTTTGCCAAAAATTACTTCGATAATTTCGTGGTTTACCTCAACTTGGATCTGGCTAGATTTGCTGAACGAGATGAGTACTCTTATAGGAGACCGATCAATATCATCACTTCCTAAAGTGACGTACCCCACTACTCTTTAATTCCACTTCACAGCCTATAAGGCGTTCTAACCAACTTTTTCTTAAAACACAGTTTTTAAACGGTAGGCATATGAGCCTTACGGTCACTTCTAGGTATTCATTTCATTCATGCAGAAAAGTGCCTACAGACAAAGTTTAGTCTATAAGCACTCTCCTGAATGAAAACTACTTGCACATTAACAAATCGTCCCACTCTGACGCCAAAAGAACGGTTTACTACCACCATTGCACACACCGTCTTTGGAGTTATAATTCAGGCGGTCACTTAGACGGACTTAGCGCCGCCTCAACGCCGATTAAACAAGTAACTTCAGGTTGCATTTGAAAGTCCCTGAAACAAAGAGCTACTACAACAGCTTCAAGGCTTTTGCACTCCTAGAGGACATCTTCAGAAAGTCTTTGCGCATCAAAGTATTTTCCTATTAAAGGGACGTTTTCAGGTACCGACGATGGTAACAAAGTAAATTGAGATCCCACATCTTATCAACTCTACAATAAATGAAGTATGTTACAAAAAATTATTTTCAAAAAATGTTTTACAATAATTAATGCAAAAGAGAATCATCGTGGGTTACAGCGCCGCTGACGTTTTGCGCGCCATAATGGCGCAATTTTTTTTGATGATATAGGGTCCATCTTTCAATGCCTGGATTGGCGGTTTGTTTTTGGACCATAAGTGAAAAACCAAAATTTGTCAAATGTATTTCCAAGAAATTTTGGTCATTTTCAATGGCGTTCAAAGAGTCAGTACAAGCTGTTTTTAGTGCTTTGCAAAGTTGATCGTAACGTGCCCTATGCTGCACGTGCGTTACGCTCTATAGTAGAGCACTCCTTGGAATTTCAGACCCTTTTCTGAGATAGAACATTTCTTTTATATCATTTTAGAAAGTTGTTTTGAAAATAGGCTATTGTTTTGTTTGCAAGATATCTTTGATTGAAAACGTTTACGTGGCTAAGGAGAGAGCTGTTTAGACTCTTTTAGCGGCGAACGCAAAGAAAATACGTGAGAAATATTAGCTTATGTTAGAAACTGTTGATTCAGTGAGTGTTCCCAGTGTATGCTACACAAAATTTGGGAATGAAAATCATTTGCATCTCGACAAAGTGAATTTGAATTGGAAAAAACCTGTAAAACCAGAGGAACAACTGCAACTTAAGCCCGTTTTTTATTCTAAAAATAAATGCGTGTTTTGTGAAGAAGTAATTATTGATCAACTTAAACTGCCAATTAACAGCGATGATTTTGCTCTTTTAATTTTTGAGCGAATTCAGTACGTAGCTGATCATCGTATGAGCTTAGTACCAGTGGCGTAGTTATCTGCAAGCAAGAATCTGCAATTTGAAAAAGTTTACAAGCTCTTGACGTCTTTTTTAAAACTTGAGGGCCAGGTTTTACTTTTTTGACTTTCCGTAAATAGATTTTGGCACGTTTAGACAGTTTATGGCCGAATTCTGTGTTTTTAACAATATTTCTCATATTTTATAGCTTGATTTTGCTATTTTTTTTATATTTTAAGAAGATTTTACTTTTTTTAAGAAGTTATGCTTTTTGAAAATTGTTTTAAATTTTATAGCGGATTTTGCTTTTTTAACAGTTTATTTTTGTTTTTATATTTTAAAGCTAAATTTTGCTGTTTTTGTAGTTTTATGAAAAGAAATTTAATTTTCAATAAACATTTTGGTGCTTTTTAATATTTGTTTAAAATTTCAAAGCAGATTTTACTTTTTTCAACAGTTTTTACCGGATTTTGGTTCTTTCTAACATCATTTTTTGGTATTTTAAAGCTGAATTTTGCTGTTTTTGCAATTTTATTAAAAAAAATAACTTTTAACAAATTTTGGCAGGCCAAGGTGCTTTTTAACAATTGTTTAAAATTTCATAGCGGATTTTGCACTTTTCGACAGTTTATATCAAATTTTTTTTTGTCAATTCTTTGATTGTGTTTGTAGGGATAGTATAAACTTTTTGTTTTAAGGGCCGCTTTTACAATCGTCGGTTAAACAAGGAGTAGCGCTATCTAAGGAGTATATAAAAATACGCTTTTACAATCCCTTATAACTTATCTCTAGTGTAGTAACTAAGTAACGCGCACAACAAATTACCGTATAAACAACGTATACGTCAATTTATAAGTCAGTTCCAGAAACAGCCATCTTTGTAATAAATATTTTTTTAGAAAATGCAAAAACGCGTTACAACTAAAGTAGGATTTGTTGCTAAAATTTTTGCACAGAAGAAAATTGATAATTGTCGCATTATATCCTTGATTGACCTAATCATTGGGATCTTCAATGGGTTTGTCTTTATTTTTAGTTTTAATTTGGGATTCATTGAGTAGTATTCTACTTGAGTATGTGGGTGATTGAAATTTTACAATGACTCCGATCATTTTAGGAGTCCTGGCAATTTTATAAAATTTTAATTGTATGTTTTAAAGAAAATAAACCAGAGATAACTTATCCGGTGCTTGGAGCAGTAGTTATCTTTAGTGTAGTAACCAAGTAACGCGCACAACAAATTTGTGTATAAATAATTTATACGTCAGTTTATAAGTCATCATTGACGTTTTAATAGGTTATCTAGACTGCAACAAAGACATAACTAATGCTACACTAGGTTTAAACTGAAGATAAATTTATTCTTGGTTTAAGTTATCTGACAATTGTAAAAGCGGCCCTAAATGTCCCCAAAAATAAAAGTCAATTGGATTTAAGTCTGGAGAACAAGGTGGCCAAGCTATAAATGCATCATCACCTTTTCCAATCCACCTTCGAGGATAATTCATTGTTAGCCAATTTTTAACGACGCGCGCATAATGTGGCGGTGCACTATTGTGCAAATACCACATGTTCCTTCTAGTAGCAAGAAGTCCCTCCTCTAATAATCTTTATTTAAAAACGCAAATAATTTTCAACATTTAAACGCGGAGGAAAACAGACCGGACCTATTATACAATTGTCCACAATTCTTACCCAAACATTCAAACTAAATTCATATTGGTGATGTTTTTCGATAATTCCATGCGGATTGTCTTGAGCCCAAATATGCATATTATGTTGATTAAAAATACACTCTTTTCCAAAAACTAACTTCTGCGATTTTAGCAGAAAACTAAGCACAAAAAATGTTTCTGGCTATAAAATTCTAAAAGACCGTAAACTTTTTATAAATGGTACGGATGAAAGTTCTGTTCTTTTAAAATACGATGCAATACTCTACGTGAAATGTTAAGTCGATGTGCAATGCGTCTAATGCTACCCGTTGGATGGTAGAACATCCAGTTTAAAATTTGTTCTTCAACTTCAGGATCCAAATTTACATGACGCCTACAGTCTATTTTATGAGGTGCAAAAGTAGCACGTTCTTGGAGTCGTTGATCCAATGCAAAACAATCTTTGTTCCAGTTTTTGTCGCTCAGAGTACATTTTGACGTAATGTCTGGCTGCATTTCCTAAACACTTTTTAAGGACTAGATCTTCGTGTTACTGTACCAATACATCTAAAAAAAAAGTTAATTTAAAAAGCACAATTACACTCAAACAATTTAATTTGACATCCACGGCTAATAATATTTTTACATTTTTTATTATTTTTAAGAAAGTGGTTTTAGTTATATTTGGTTCGGCCAATCCAAATTAAATAATTTACTTAATTAGTGATTAAGTTATTTTAAGCAGACTAGCGCTGGTTATGCTTATAACTTTCCTTTAATTTCCACTAGCAGAGAGAGAGAAAGAGATGTCCATTAACTTTATTTGATTAATTTTTTATTAGTTTCCACTTACGGTTTATTAGTTTGGGAGGCCTTGAATATCCATGGCACTTTGTTTCTAATTATCTGCGGGCACTGAAACACTTTGTTTACCAAATTCCAACCTTGTTTATTTTGTTTACAAAGTTGAGGTTGAGGTTGAGGTACTGGTGCCGTTGGCACAGACACAAACTCACTACAGCAGGAAGATAGATTCCTGTACTGGCTGTTGTGGGTTGACTCAACTTTTGTGGGATGGCGCCATTCTGAACTGTAAACATTAATTAAATTAACGGTTGATTACATTTATGATATTTAATAAACGCGGGAAGAATTGAGATTGGTCGAGATAAAGTTGGCAAGGTTCAGGTGAATGTAAAAAAAGTTCTTTTCCGGCCGGCCATGGTGGAGTAAAGTTGTGGTGTCTTTACCTACGGTACTTCTTTGATGTGTTACATTGACCATCAAGATCTACCATAGATGTTTGTTTGAAGTGCGCCTATGTGTCTATAGTCGCCACCGCGTTTATTGAATTAGTTCGTATGATTCTGAAAATGAGGTTTTTTGCATTTAACCACGCTCCACTATGCCGCCGCCATACTAGCAAGAAGCAACCATTGTCGAAAGCCAGAACACCAGGTTCTTATATTCATGTTTATTTAATCAGCAATTATTTAAATAATAATTGTTTTTATAGTAAATTCAATTTAAATTTATGCTATAAGTTTGGGCTCAAACCCAACTTAAACCATTCACCTGAATGAAAGCAATACGATCTGGAACGCTTTCAAGACTGAATAATTAGTTTGTTTAGCCCATATCGCCTTTGCCTAGTTTCAGTTTCTTTACGATCTGTGTTTGATCCATCTCAAGCTTATCCCAAGGTTGATCGACCTGATGGAGTTTGTATGACGATCCCATAAAATAGAGGTTTCTTTCTTCAATTTTCCTTGCAAGATAAGTGATGCTAGAACTCAACCATGCTGTGCCATGTTGTAAGTTTGCATGCTCCGATTTAAAATTAACTTTTAAACTTTCACAATTTAATTTGTTGGTTTGAAGTAGTAGTCGTTGACCGACAGGAAGGAGGTTAGTTGGCCCTAGCGTAAACCTACCAATGTTAATCTGTAAATTCATACTAGGTCTGTTCCAACATAAGATTTGGACAGTTTGCAAACCGTCCAAACTGTGCAGCACACAAACAAATATTTGTCATCCTTATGCAATCTTTTATACACAGTAATTTGTTGGTGTACATAGTTTGAACAATTTGCAAACTGTCCAAATCGTATGTTAGAACAGACTTATTTAAACCTTTTTATACTAGGTGGCGCAAAAGTTGTCATTCGATGTTGTTTGACTGTAATTTTTTTAATAAATAAAAAACTTTAGTTATGCTTTTGGATTGTGTTTATTTGATGTCCAAGTGGCCGCTGCCAGAACTGATGACAGTACTGGCTTGATTTATGGCATTTGCCATCACTTTTACCAAAACTTCCGGCGATAAGTTCGTGCATTCTTGACGGATATTCTCTTTGAGGGCTTCAAGAGTCTCAGTTTGTTGACATAGACTTGTGACTTCAAAAAAACCCACAAAAAGAAGTCTAAAATGGTTAAATTGGGCAATTTTTCCGGCCAATGCGAATCACCAAAACGAGAGATTAGGCGACCCGGAAATGCAACCCTCAGAATTTTGGTTGTGGTCGTGCAGTATGCGCCGTTGCTCCATCCTGTTAAAACCACATGTTCTAGTCCCAATTTATCCAGTTGAGGTAGAAGAAAATCGTTGAGCATGGCTCTGTAGCGCTTGCCGTTCACAGTAGTCGTTTGGCCCGCGGCGTTTTTGAAAAAATAAGACCCGATGACGCTTCCATTGTAAACACCACACCATACAGTAACTTTGAGTAGGTGTAATGCCTCTTCGTGTGTTATACGCGGATTTTCGGTACTCCAGAAACGTTAATTCTGCTTATTCACGTATCCATTGAGATGGAAATGGGCCTCGTCGCTCATGATGCTTTTTGATAAAAAGTCGTCTTGATCGTGGTTGAGATTCAGGATGGTTTAAGCGTAGGTTACACGTGCTTGGCGGTCATCGGCTAGCAGCTGATGCACTGTCTGCACTTTGTAAGAAATCATCTTCAAGTCTTTCACTAAAATTCTCTGTAAAGACCGCCGATTGATGCCCAATTTCGTGGCACGTCGTCTGATCGATACTCCAGGATCCTCTGTGACATCTTCAGCTACAGCCGCAAAACTCTCAGCAAAACAGCTGCTCCGGGGCCTCCCAGACCTAACAGCATCTCGTGTTGACTCTTCTAGGCAAGCAGCTAATCGCCGTAGTGTTTTCCCAGTTGGTGTCGGACAACCAGGAAATCTACGTCTAAATTCACGTTGCGTCAACACCACCGACGAATTATTACGCAAAAAAATTAAAACAATTATTCCGCGTTACTGAGAAGTACAGCAATTCATGTCTTATGACGTGTATTTTGTATCTGTTTACTTCACAAATGTCAAAGCAGAACTGATATTTACTGGAGCCCAACATTTAGTAAGTCCGCCTATTGGGTTTTTAACCCAGAATTTTTTGAATTAGAGCTGCCGTCTAGCTATTTGTAAGAGTTCAAACCGTTATAAGTTTGTGTAAATAAAAAATAAACTAATGTAAACAAAATATTAAAAACTAAAGCAGTTAATTAAAAAAATCAAAAAAAATTGTAAACTTTAAAGAACTATAACTCCGAATTTATTAAAAATAATATACTACTTTATTAGGTTCATTTACTAATTTACTACTCATTTTGCTTGTAGTTTCTGGCATTTATTTTATGACTAGTTTATTTGAGACACCTTGTATATATTACTCCAAAACCACCCTTTATTAAGCGTGCGCTAGGTGAAAATTGTCTTCAGACACTTCAAATACAGCTAAGTATACAGGTTGCTAAGCTGTGAGTAAAATTTTTCTAAAAATGTCTAATTTGAATGCACTAATAGGTTTGATCAATTTAACCTTCAAAGTTATTTTTTGTTTCAAATTCAATTGTATCAACTTTTTTTTTCATATAAAACGTCTTTAAACAACAATTCTGTACAGGGCGTTCAAAAAAGAATGTAAAATACTTAGGGGGGGGGGGGGTAATAAACATGGGTTGTCATAGCAACGGTTTCGGAAAAATGGCACACGTCAGTAGTCACTATGTCACAAAAAAACAAATCTAATTTCTTGATTACTGATACTTTAGTAAGTAGACTTAAAACCTAAACTACTTGCTTGTAATCAAACTTTGAGGTTCCTGCTTGAGTGTTTGTTATTAAGAAATTATTAAAGTTTTTTTCTTTGCAAGCGTTAAAAGTATTTTTGTTCAAGAAAGAGGAAATGATATTCATATTTTAATGACTAACATTTGGATGGGTCACTGCAGATTATGATTAACAGCCAGTAGTTTAAACTAGAGTAAACACCAACCCGCTATGCTATACAACCTGTCTATAAAGCGTAACCATACTGTCTGATTTATAAAATTTAACCTATGTAACCGTCAACTGTTAGTTTAACAAATCAATTGCCCATTGTCTAAAATAAACAGCTTCACATATAAACTGTCAACTATTTTCTTAGTAAACTTGTTATATAAACTGTCAACTGTCAGTTTGAAAAATCAACTATCAACTTTTTAAGAAAGCGTAAAATTGTGTGTCATATAATTTACTAAACTTATAAACATTATAAACGATCAATTGTTACTTTTAAAAGTTATCTGTTAACTTTTTTTTAAATTGTGTAGTACATTTAACGCATTGCATAAAAACTGTTAATTGCTTTTCATCAAATCTGTTGCCTAAACTGCCAACTGTCAGTTTCACAAATCAATTGTTAAATGATAAAAATCAAATCACCATGTACACGTACAAACAGTTGAATTTGCTTGGAGCCCGCTACTACGTTTGCAGCAGAACCCTTTTGTAAACAAAGCCGGCCTTGAATTAGATGATATTCATTCTAATATGTGTAATTAATTATATACAGAGACAAAAATGTATATAATATAAAATAATAATTAAATTTGAAAGGAAATTGACTTTAAGTTATTGTGCGGTATAATGTAGATCTGCAAAACAATTAAAAACAATCTAATTTACTTTTGGCGCATTCCGTTACTAGTGGCTGAATCATCACTAGAAAATGATAGAGATAGCGCGCCAATTCTACAGATACATAACCGTATTTGTGAGAAAGGAATTGTCAGTTATTAGACGATATGTGTATTGAACAGTAGCAAGAATCAACGGTTAAAAGATATATTAATATCTATGTAAACTAATTAATGGAATAAGTGTGTTAGTTGGCGAATCAATTTGTGCAAAATAAGGTTAGGGTCTATGACTCAATCATATAATACTGGAAAATCTTCAAGGTAAATTTTACAATAACCTATTAATTAAATTACGCAGATTTTGCAATTAATAATTTGCTGATACGTTTTTTACAATATACAATATAATTTAATTTAATTATAAAATAACATTATAAATAAAATTAAATAAAAAATAATAATTAATAGAATAAATAACAACTTAATTAACAATATTTTTAGTAAAAATTTAATTATTGTTTAATTTTATTATAATTAACAATTTCAGTAAAATGGCTAAAACAGAATATCTTTTCCCTAATGAACTGGATAAAGAAAACGTTTTTTATGAAAAGACTAAATTGGATACTGATAATTCATTATATGAAAATAACAGTCCCACATTACGTTGTCTTCTAGCTGACCCTAACTATTCTTCTGAAGACTCTGGATGTAACTTATTTGAATCAAAATCATCATCACCAAAAAGCAGTAGATTTTCATTTGGTTCTATGGTTTCAATGGAAGAAATCTTAGATTTATCAGAATTGGAAACTAAAGAAGAACCTACAAAGCTTTCAAGTGATTTTAACAAACTCATTACTGGAAATGTATCTGAGATAAAATCACCAGAATTTATAATTAGAAAACCACAATTTTGTCGATCATTTTTTAGAAATAAAATCAAAAACAGTATATCTACTTCTGTAAAAACTTGTTCACTCAAAACTGATTTAGTATGTCCTGTTAATGCAAAGAAACGCAAAATTGATCACGATAGTATTATGCCAATACTTGAACGCAGCCAATCAACTAATGAAGCTTCTATTAAATCAGCAATGCAGAGATCAAGCACGGAGCCAGATTTAATTGGAGATTTTAGTAAAACTTATTGTCTTCCAATAATACCAGGACAACATCCAGATTTAAAATCAATCACACCCACAACTTTGGTTGAATTGATGCGTGGAAAATACTCAAATACAATTGCATCATTTAAGGTTATTGACTGCAGATATCCTTATGAATATGAAGGAGGGCATATAACTAAGGCACAGAACATCTATACCAAGCAACAAATACAAGAAGAATTACTAACCACAAATGATGATAATGAAAATAGGCATGTTTTAGTATTTCATTGCGAATTTTCAAGCAGGCGTGCACCTAATCTGTAAGTATCAGGCCAAAAATTTAATTTACTGTTTGAATTGTTTAATAAAATTATTTTAATTTACAGATCCCGTTACTTGCGCAATATAGATAGAAATCTAAACAAGGATATGTATCCATATCTCCAGTATCCAGAAGTCTACTTATTGGATGGTGGCTACAAAAATTTTTATGAAAATTATTCAGAATTATGTGTTCCTAATGCTTATTTACCAATGTTGCATCCTGATCACAAACGCAATTTAAGGCATTTTAGAACAAACTCCTGGATGAAGAAATCAATTAAAAAGTTTTAAAGTTGTAGTGTTAAGTAAGTTAGTTACAACTAAAATTAGTACAATTATTTAATATTAGGTGAAAATGTTCTGTTTCAATACACAATTTGAACAGATTGCAAATTTAAGTACTTTGTTTGAAAGGTTTGCAAACCCTTAAAATTGTTTAAACAGACCTAATGTTGGGTCTAACAATTTTTAAATTTTGTTTTTTACTTTTTGTTTATTTTATATATATAGACTTAATTTTTATTGATATATGTATACTTATGTTCAAACAACAGAAGCTTATAGCTTAGTTGTTCTTGTAAGTGTTGGCCATTTGCAATGTTTTATACACCAAAGATTATATATAGTTTTAGTTATTAGTTAACGATATTTTTAGTTTTGATGTGCAGTTTAAAAGATGTGATATGATATTGCTTTTACTGTTTTTTTTTTTATTTTTACAATATTTTTAATTCTGTATTTAAATGTGATTTTTGGACTTTTTGATCTTTGAAATAAAGTTATTCTTATAAATACTGATTGTTAATAAAAAAACTATCTATGATTGGATAGGTAATAGTAAAGACCAAAACAAGAAAAAATATAATAAACTTAAGTCTAATACTTAATGTTTTGATATGTATGAATAATGCAGAGTAAGTACTCCGCCCGTCTACTGAAGTGTTGTTTATTAAAAAATGCTTATTCAACTTTTTCATTTAACTTAATGACTTATATTAGTCTGCATCACAGATTTGAGTGAGAGGGTAAAATTAGTTTCACTGAATTTAGGCCTTATTAGGCTTTTTGTACTTCCTTCACTGGTAAACCTTACTCCTTTGTATCCACATACAGCCAACCTATGTGATTGATACGTGCTGTAATATTGCTTAAAAAAGTTGTCATTATGATGGCAATTCTCTAACATTTACTCTCTTGCGTAGGAGAGCACCAGACAAGTTACATAGTACGTGCTCAGTCGTCTTGTTTTCCATTTTACATCATCTGCATATCGAGCTGTCTACAATGCCCACAGAATGCATGTTTTTTCTTAATTGAGAGTTTCTTGTCAAGATTGCTGTTATAATTTGCAGGTTCTTTCTGCACAATCTCAAGTAGTTGTTTGCAGTTTTCAGGCAATTATTGTCTCTTTCACTTGTCTACAACATAGGTTGCTATATATTGTGCATTAAATTTATTGTGTGTATTTGCTTTTAAGGTAGTGTTAAGACTTGTTAGTGATAGTGCGGACCAGAGTTTGGGTCCACTCACCTTGATGGATGATCCTTTGCGCAACAATCCATTAGCCTTAACGTTACCCATTGTGATGAAGTGCCTTTTTACTCAAAATAACTTAATTCTATTTGCACAAACCGTCAATGAGAGGGTTTTATAAACATTGTAGTATTAGCTTTAATGTGATTTTAGGCTTTTTTATAGTCAGGATTTGCACGTTTTTACAAGATATTTTTTCTTCTTACTATTTCTATTACCTTATTGGGTTATTCCAGCTATATTTGATAATTGTATGTTCCTAGTAGTAAGACTATAGTAATAAATTCCCGCTCCAAAACCTTAAATTTTTTTTGATAAAATGCAGAGCAGCAAAATGCAAAAAATATAAGTCATTAGAAAACATTTTGGTGGTAGTTGACCCACATAAATCTTTAAATACTTTAAATAATGTTATTTCATGGTATCAGTTGTTATACACTATTATTGAAAAAAATTAACAAGAACTAAAGTCGCAAGGCGTTATTGATTGCAAAAAGTTAACCCTCAGAAAGAAAGTAAGGTCAGAAATACATTTTATTCTAAACAGCTCCCAGAAGAAGTTAAAGTGACATATAATACGTGCCCAGTTTGCCTGTTTACAGTTAGATGTTTAATATGTGCAAAATGCAGTAAAGAAAAACATAACCCTGATCCATGCATCAGTTCATCTTTATATTTATTTTTAGGATGGTTTCCAAAAAAGACAACTTAGATAAACTTTCTTACATTAGTGCTTAAAAGAGATATTGAGCAATTACGGCTCTTACCTTTTCTAGATTGTTTGCTGCAGTTTTTGAAACATTTATTGTTTAAAGATTAATCATAAAACTTACTGCTAATGCAGAAACATTTTTTAATAAGAATTCTAATGTAAATGGTCAAAAATCAGTTGTGGGGTCATCAAACTCGAAGCCTATTGACAAGAATTTCAACCAAAACTTCTTAAGATAGGGGTTAATATTATAACCATTTAAACTTTTGGTTCGTAACCAACTAACGCCAAGGCCCTAACTGGTTAAGACTCAATTTTAGTCAAAGCATGCAGAAACCGCAGCCCAATCTAGGCTATCGCGACCTATAGTGCTGGCTTCTAACGCGGTTTTTATATTAGAAATGCTTTTCTGTGCAATTTTCATTTTTTCTGATATCAACTTTTGTGCTGTAAATATTTTTTTTTTGTAATAAATTTTGAAGAATTTTATGTTGATAGTTTGGAATGAAGTTACCCACTTATCTACAGTTATGAAGAGGTTGAATCACAACCTTCTCTTCTAAATTGCAATCTCTTGATGACAAACAACCGGGTGGGTGAATGGGGCACTCTATAGCGTGGTACCAAATCAGTAGTGTAGACTAGAGTTGCTCAACCACCCACCCAAACGTTAGTTATAAAAAAGTTGAATGACAACCTTCTTTTCTGACAAAGTGACTTCTGACAACTGCAGAGAGGTCAAACGTACAATCTCTTGATGACAAACAATAGAGTGGGTGGCTGGGACACTCCATATAATGATAATAACTCATTAACTTGAGTTAGATTATAATTAGTGCAAAATTTGAAAAATCATTTGCAAAATTGTGACCTTAGCTTAAACATATACTCTAATATAATTTTAAAACATTTGCAATTTTGAGTATTTTTAAGCAAGTTTTGTGCCATAAATAGTTTTTTGTGTCAATTTTGATCAATTCATGCAGTAAACGGGATTTTTTAGCAAAACTTAAGTTTTTTTTAACAACATTTCTGTTATAATTAAATTTCCTGCGTTTCTTTTGATACACTTTATGTAATGAACATGATTTTAGAGAAATAAATTTAAGTTTTTTAAGCAAGTTTTGCTATAAGTAGATTTTCCGCCTTAAGTTATACGATTTTTGTGTATTTTTGAGTTTTTATAAGCAAGTTTCGAGCTATAAATGTTTTTTTTTTGGAAATTTTGATAAATTTCATGTAATTTTTGTGCAAAATTTATATTAACATTAAGTTATTTGCCGAATTTTGATCTTAGAAATGACTTTTTGTTCAATTTTGAGTTTTGAGCATTTGATAAATTCTTACAAGAATTTTTACAAGAAATAAATTTTCTGTATAATATTTACATTACAAAAAATAGTTAAAATATCAATAAAAGCCAAGAAACTGGCTTCGAGTGAACATATCCAGTTTTTAAAAAGTAGTAAGTGTCCTCCTGTACTCAAATCTGTCAAAAAACTTTGCTTAACAAACTTAGTTCACAACACATTTTGCTACAAGTTGGGTGTACTTCTGTTAACAGTTTGTTGTAGAGTTTTTAATTAGTTACGCAAATAAATATTATAAAAGGTCATTTGCATACAATTTTAAAATTTCCCAATCTAACAATGCTGCAATACTTGGAGAACAAATTGTAAGGTAAGTAGCTGAAAATGATCTATTAGCTACGGACTACGGAAATTTGCTTTAAAAACTTAAAATTACACAGAAAAAAAGGTATTTTTGACATAAAAATTGCGTTTATGACACAAAGTGCATCAAAACTGAGACAAAAACAGGTTTTCTGCATCAATTTTGATAAATTATGTTACAGTAAAACTTGCTTAAAAACCTTAAAACGCACAAAAATATTATTTTTATGATAAAAACTGTGGACTCATTTTTAACACAAATTTTGCTCGTAATCACATCACATTTACTACATAAAATTTATTAAAATTGCCGAAAACAAAAAGTTTAAAAATGCTTTTCAAAATTAAAATCTAATTTAAAACTTTTTTTTTTCAAAAATTACGTTTGTTACATAAAATTTATTAAAACGAACGTAGAAAATCTGTTTATAGCACAAATTTTGCATAAAACAAACTCAAAATTTCACATCAAATTTGCGTTGAATGCACAAAATTGATCAAAATTGACACTGAAAATCTATTTATAGCAAAACTTGCGTAAAAAACTCAAAATTGAACAGAAAAGAGGATTTCTAACATAAAAATTGCGTTTATTACAGAAAATGTATCAAAATCTACGCTGAAAACTATTAGCAAAAAACTTATTTTTAACATAAATTTTACTTGAAATTCACGATTATTAAAAATTACTAAAAGTTTTTTATAGCAAAAAACTTTCTTAAAGAAACTCAAATTTAGACAAAAATTGTGTATTACTGAAAAAAAAAATTCTAACATGACTCAACTGTTGCAAAAATAGTAGTATGAACCAAAATATACAAAAAATCTTAATATACATAGGTCCGCCAAGTAACGGTTTTGAAGATAAGAAAATGTATTCTTTTTTAAGCTAAAACATAAAAAAACAAAGTAACATAAATTTGAAATGCCCCCTTTCCAATTCTAAGCAGGCATTACATCTTAGTCCGAAGAAAATTTAAACTCTTTCTAAAACCTTCTGATTAGCTTGGATTTCTTGGATTTTTTTATTATATTTGTAGCTGCAGCTTTTCGAAGCTATTTACAGGAGTACCATAGACCGATGTTTTCAAATACTCTTGAAGAAAGAAATCTAGAAGGTTTAAATGTTGCAAGCCATAAAAGAGGCTTCCTACCCATCTGCGTGGAAAAGTTTGATGTAAATGCTCTTTAACTACAATCAAAACATAAACTGAAGCACCATCATGCTGGAACCACATTTGTTGCCTGTGGGCCAAAGAAATGTTGTCAAAATGATCATACATTGTGATCTGCAGAAAGTTTAAGTAAGGAGCGTCTGTTAATCGGTTTAGTAAAACAACAGGACCAAGAAACATTCTACATTCCATTAGAACATAGAGATTTTTGTTTTTCTATCAACTCCATTTTGTCTAAACCAGGTTTTATCTATAAAAAAAAATATATAAACAAAAAACGGAGATTTTTAGCATCATTGCGTAGAAACTAGCAACAAAAAATCAAACGTGCTTGATGATCAAGAGAATTTAAAGCTTACACTCGTTGTACATGGTTCGGATAAAACAGCTGCTTGTGGAAAAATCTTCAAACAAAAGAAGCACTAATTTTTACCTCGGCTGATATTATCCGCACATTTGTCCCCGGAGTATGCTCTATACGTGCTAGAGTTTCTTTTTCTGCTCTAGGAATAGATACCAACCTTGGTTTGGTTTCGGATAAATAGCACTGCTTGCTAAACACATTAGTATCACGTAATCTTTAATGAATTCTATCAAACATACGATATGAAGGAATCTAGCAATTTGGATAAGCTTTCATTTTAAGGAAAAAAAATAAGCAAAAACACCTTTTTAAAATACATAATTTATTTTAAAAATCACATTTACTAAATGAAGTTCATCAAAATTTACGCAAAATAACATTTATAAAACAAATTTTATTAGAAAAACTCAAAATTACTCCAAAGAGCATTTCTAACATAAAGTTTATTACATAAAACCAAAATAAACATTTTTAAATTTAAAAAATGCGTTCACTACACGAAATTTATCAAAATTGGCTCTTATTTATAATAAAAATTACATAAAAAACCTCAAAACTGCACAAAAATGTCATTTCTAGTCTAAAACAAAACTTTTTTATACTAATTTTGCTCAAAAATAACGCTAACTACATAAAATTTATGCAAAAGATCAATTTATAGCACAAAACTTGCTTAGAAAAACTTAAAATTACACAAAATTAGCATTTTTAAAAAATTTTGTTCGTAAAAATAAGTTTATTACAATAAATGTATTAAAACAGACGCAGAAAATCTATTTATAGCACAAAATTTGCTCAAACTATTTAAAATTGCAAAAAAAACATTTTTAACATAAAAACTTTGTTCACTATTTTATATTAAATACATTATAGTGACACTTGCTTTAAAAACCTCAAAATTGCACAAAAACATCATTTCTAGAAACAAAACTGTGCAAAATCTATTTTTAACATAAAATTTGCTCAAAAATCACGTTTTTTTTAATTTTGCGTTTTACAGCTATTTTATTGTCCTAGAAATCTTTTCAACTTGTTATAAGGGGGTTGGTGAGACCAACGGTTTATTAAGTGACTTCCAAATTACTATATAAAATTTATCAAAATTGATTCAAAAAAACATTTATTGCATAAAACTAGCGTAGAAAATCAAAAAATAAACTTAAAAACTCATTACTAACATAAAATTTGCTCAGAAAGTACAATTTTCTTATAAAATTTGTTTAAATTAACAAAAATAATTTAATTATTACATAATACTTGATTAGAAAACATTAGAATTGTACAAACTATACTATATTCAAAACAACGCTACACTAAAAATATACAAACAAAACCGCGTGATCAGCACGTGCAAGTCTGCATGAGATTTGTCGTTAGCAGGGGGCTTGGCTGCTCAATCCAGACCTCATTAAAGTGAGATTTTATATATGGTAAAATATTTGCGGTTGTTAATTAAATATTTACATTTATAAATGTAATCTGTACTTTTCCAATATTTATTAATATACTTCAACCTATACCCTATAAATATCTTTTTAATTAGTGTTTCTTCTATCTATGTTTGAGCGGTGCACGTGAACAACGCGTGTATTTGTTTATTTCAAGTCCAGCGTGGTTTTGCATAGACTATAGACATTTTTAGGATAAAATTTGCTTGAAGATCACATTTACCACATAACATTATCTTATCTTTAAGTTTAAGGTTTTACGTAATAAATTATTTGATTGACTAGCGCCGCATCACCAAAATTTATAGAAGAAAACTATAGAAGAATAAAATATAAAATGTATTTTTTTAAGTATAGAACTTTGAACTGAAATGAAACTCATAAAAATTATGTTAATGTTAATGATAATTTTATGCCATTACTGCTTAAATATGATTTGGGCATATAGGCGCCGCGGCTGATTCGAATGAAATGTAATATGAAAGTACAATTTTTTGAGCAGCCTGGGTCGTATATCGGCAATAACGTGGCGAATGTTGGTTTCCAGCTGATCCAACGTTGTTGGTTTATTTGCGTTTACTGGCGACTTCCCATATCCCCACAGAAAATAGTTGTGATACCACACATCCGACGAGGCCAATTCATGGGTCCGTTACGCAAGATTATGCGGTCAGCAAATGTTTTCTGCAATAAATTGAATGTGTTGCGCACTGTGTGACATGTTCCGCTGTCTTGTTGAAAACAAAGCTTCTCCACTTTAACGCCATTCATCTGGAGAACAAAAAAATCAGTAATCATGAATTGAGAGCGTTCTCCATTGACTGTAAGCCGGCATCATCTTTAAAGAAATATGGGCCAATAATTCCATCCATCTCAATAATGACTTCTGGATTTTTCTCGCTTCAAATTTGGCAGTTTTGTTTGTTTACGTAGCCATTGAACCAAAAATGAGTCCTACAATGAACAAATATTTTTGGTGAAAATGAAGATTAAGAACAATCTTGTTTTCAGCCCATTCTCCAAACGTACGACGCATGTAATGGTCACGCGGCTTCAGCTCTTGAACGAGCTGTATCTTGTAAGCTCGTAAACCAAGATTTGATTGCAAAATCTTTTATAAGGTGTGTGGGCACAGCTCCATGTGCTGTGCACAATAGCAAATTAACTATTCTGATCTTCCTAAACACTACGCTCCACAACTGCAACAACCTCTTTGGTGCGCACTGTACGACGTCTCTGCAAATGCACATTATCAATCAGACTATGCATAGTGCAAAAACAATCCTTAGTTTTCTAAATAACTTGCTCGGATAGACAATTATGTTAACCGTAAATTGAACGTAGTGCAAGGTAAGTTTTGCAAACTGAACCACGACTTTTGAAGTAAATTTGTCTATATCAAATTGACTGTCTCTAGAAATAGTATTGACTAGGTAGTAAAAAACAAACTTCTAAAAAAACACTCTATACAATATATAATATTAAACTTGCCAAGTTAATTTAAGCAAAAATTTTACAAGCACTACAAGCAAATACATTCAACAGTTTGCAGCATCTACCACAAAAACAATGCAGGGTTGGTGAAATTGTGTAATAAAATAGCAACTGTATTTTACCACCAACAATCAAACGGCTGACAATCAAAAACCCGCATTACCAACCATAAATAAAAATTATAACTAGTCTCAATTCAAGAATATTAATTTAGCCAATATTTATTTTGATTTAAGTTTCTATAGTTTAGTCACTATGTCCAACAAATATGCAAATGAATCAAAAACCATTTTAAAGAAGTTTTTTGCAAGTGTTAGAAGCGTCTCTTTGTCTAAAATAAAAAAAGTGATGACCAGTATTTGGATAGTTCGTTCCAGATTATAATTACCAGCAAGCGGATAATGAATTCAATCTTATGATCACCAACACTTGGATGGGTGGATGAGTCATTCTAGGTTTTTATTACTATCAAGTTTTTTAAAGTGGAGTGCTCACCTACCTGCCAAAAAGTTTGTTAACAAAAAATTGGAAATGTCTCCTCATTGCACGCGTAAGTAGTCTTTATGTTAAAAGAGGTGATGATAAATTTAATTTTTTAATGATTAACACTTAAGTGGGTAGGTGGGCCTCTGCAAACTATAATTACTAAAAGTTGTTTGAACTGGAGTTCCTACCCTCCCAAGTGTTTGTTATGAATAGATTAAAAAAATGATTTTTTGCAAGCCTTACAAATTCTTTAATTATAAGTTAAAAAAAAGATATCCAATTTCTTGATAATCAATATTTGGGCAGAAAGGTAAGTCACAGTAGATCATAAATATCAAGAGTAAATTAAAGTGAAATGTCCTCACCAGTCTAAGGGTATGTTGTAAAAAAGTTGATAGTCTCTCTTCTCTGTAAGTATTAAAAGTCTCTTAGTCAGAGGAGGAAGAAGTAATATCTAATCTTTGAATGACCAAAACTTAAGTAAATGGGAGTCACTCTAGTACACGATTACTGATGTGTAGTAATTGTTTGTTATCAAAAAACTCAGAGATTTTTCTCTATGCAAAATTTAAAAGTCTCTTTGTCAGAAGAGGAGTTGGTAATATCTATTTTCTTAATAACCAATACTAGGTCGGGTCGGTGAGTAACACAAGACTATAATTACCATCAAATGTTGCAAGCATTAGAAGTTTCTATGTTAGTGGAAGAGTTATATCTCATTTTATGTTATCCTTGGCGTTAAAGAAATATTTCACCAAAATTTTATGACAATTTTGTATTAAAATGATGTAATAAAGATAAAGTTATGTATTAATGATAATTTAAAAGGTTATATTAACAAACAACTTTTAACAGTTTTAAAGTTATACAATGTTTTGAAGGTTGTAGTTTATAAGTGAAATGTTTAAGAACATTTTATGAATATTTAAAAAAAAAATGACAAAATTAACATTAAATTCAATTGTCTAACAAAGCTTAACTAACTCTCACTTTTTTAAGAAAGCGTCTGAAGTATAAGTTGCTTATCATAAATCTAGTCAATTTGTTTTTGGCAAACCAGTTGCATAATTGATAAACTGTTAATTTGATAAATCTACTATCAATTTTTTGAAAAAAATCATATAATAGCTTTTTTCTAAACAATTTTGCTGTAAACATTGTCAATTATCAGTTTTACAAAAACTGTTAGTTTAACAAATCAAGAGTCAATTGTTTAAAATACTAAAGTAAAATGCTTCCCAGATAACTGATCAACTTTTGCAAAACCTCTTTGTCAACTTTCTGAAAAAAAGTATACCTTTTTGACAAGTATTGCTTAAAATATAAATTATTACTTTTTCTTTACTTGATGTATGAAATGTAACAAACTAACTGTCAACTTTTTAAGAAACTGACATTTAAAAAGTTACATAAAAGCTGTCAACTTTCTTCTCAACAAATCAGTTGTATAAACTGTCAACTGTCAGTTTCACAAATCAATTGTTAACTGACATAAATGAAATTGCCTTGTAATTGTACTTAACAGTTGACACTTGTATAAGGCCTGCTACAACGTTTGCATCAGGACTCCTTTGTACACAAAACCAGCCTTGAAGAGGATGATAAACAAACAATAACATTAAAATTAATTCGTTCTCATATGTGTAATTAATTACATACAAAAACAAAAATGTATATAATATAAAATAATAATTAAACTTGAAAGGTAATTGACTGCAAAACAATTAAAATAAATCTAATTTACTTTTGCCGCGTTCTGTTACGGGTGGCTGAATCATTCTCTCCAGTCCCCACTGCAGAATGATAGAGATAGCGCACCGATTCTACATATTCATACATAACCGTTTTTGTGAGAGAATAATTGTCAGTTATGAGCACGAGTTTGTCTTGAACAAAAGCAAGAATCAACAGTTAAAAGATATATAAACATCTATGTGAATCAATTAATGGAATAGGAATGTTAGTTATCGAATCAATTTGTACAAAATAAGGTTAAGATCTATGACTCGATCATATACTAGTGGAAAATCTACAAGGTAAATTTATTACCTATTAATTAAATTACAGGTAAGATATTTTATCAATACAGGTTCTGCAATTAATAATTTGATGATATGGTTTTTACAGTCTACAATATAATTTAATTTAATTATAAAATAACATTATAAATAAAATTAAATAAAAAATAATAATTAATAGATTAAATATCAATTTAATTAAGAACTTAATTATTGTTTTATTTTTATATAATTAACAATTTAATTTAATTTCAGTAAAATGGCTAAAAAAGAATGCCTTTTTCCTAATGAACTGGATAAAAAAAACGTTTTTTATGAAAAGACTAAATTGAATACTGATAATTTATTATATAAAAATAACAGTCCCACATTACGTCGTCCTCTAGCTGACCCTAACTATTCTTTTGAAGATTCTGGATGTAACTTATTTGAATCAAAATCATCATCACCAAAAAGCAGTAGATTTTCATTTGATTCTATGGTTTCAATGGAAGAATTCTTAGATTTATCAGAATTGGAAACTAAAGAAGAACCTACAAAGCTTCCAAGTGGTTTTAACAAACTCATTACTGGAAATGTATCTGAGATAAAATCACCAGAATTTATAATTAGAAAACCACAATTTTGTCGATCATTTTTTAGAAATAAAATCAAAAACAGTATATCTACTTCTGTAAAAACTTGTTCACTCAAAACTGATTTAGTATGTCCTGTTAATGCAAAGAAACGCAAAATTGATCACGATAGTATTATGCCAATACTTGAACGCAGCCAATCAACTAATGAAGCTTCTATTAAATCAGCAATGCAGAGATAAAGCACGGAGCCAGATTTAATTGGAGATTTTAGTAAAACTTATTGTCTTCCAATAATACCAGGACAACATCCAGATTTAAAATCAATCACACCCACAACTTTGGTTGAATTGATGCGTGGAAAATACACAAATACAATTGCATCTTTTAAGGTTATTGACTGCAGATATCCTTATGAATATGAAGGAGGGCATATAACTAAGGCACAGAACATCTATACCAAAGAACAATTACATGAAGAATTACTGACCACAAATGATGATAATCAAAATAGGCATGTTTTGGTATTTCATTGCGAATTTTCAAGCAAACGTGCACCTAATCTGTAAGTATCAGGCTAAAAATTTAATTTATTGTTTAATAAAATTATTTTAATTTACAGATCCCGTTACTTGCGTAATATGGATAGAAACCAAAACAAGGATATGTATCCATATCTCCAGTATCCAGAAGTCTACTTATTGGATGGTGGCTACAAAAACTTTTTTGAAAATTATTCTGAATTATGTGTTCCTAATGCTTATTTACCAATGTTGCATCCTGATCACAAACGCAATTTAATGCATTTTAGAACAAACTCCTGGATAAAGAAATCAATTAAAAAGTTTTAAAATTGTAGTGTTAAGTAAGTTAGTTACAACCGAATTTAGTACTAATATTTAATATTAAGTGAAAATGTTCTGTTTTAATACACAATTTGAACAGATTGCAATTTTAAGTACTTTGTTTGAAATGTTTGAAAACCTTTGAAGTTGTTTAAACAGACCTTATGTTAAGTCTGACAATTTTTAAATTCTGTTTTTTACTTTTTGTTTATTTTATATATGTAGACTTAATATTTATTGATATACTTATGTTCAAACAACAGAAGCTTATAGCTTAGTTGTTCTTGTAAGTGTTGGCCATTTGCAATGTTTTATACACCAAAGATTATATATAGTTTTAGTTATTAGTAAACGATATTTTTAGTTTTGATGTGCAATTTAAGAGATGTGATATGATATTGCTTTTACTGTTTTTTTAAATTTTTTACAATATTTTTGATTCTGTATTTAAATGTGATTTTTGGACTGATACTTTTTGATCTTTGAAATAAAGTTATTCTTAAATATACTGATTGTTAATAAAAAAACTTTCTATGATTGGATAGGTAATAGTAAAGACCAATACAAGAAGAAATCTAATAAACTCAAGTCCAATACTTTATGTTTTGAAATGTATAAATAATGTAGAGTAAGTACTCCGCCCGTCTACTTAAGTGTTGTTTATTAAAAAATTTGCTTATTCTACTTTTTCATTTAATTTAATGACTTATATTAGTCTGCATTTCAGAATTAAGATTTGAGTGAGAGGGTAAAACTAGTTTCACTGAACTTAGGCCTCATTAGGCTGTTTATACTTCCTTTACTGGTAAACCTTACTACTTTGTATCCACATACAGTAGAATAGAATGGAATAGAATAGAGTTTATTAATCCTTTTAGATCATTTTTATGATATAGGATAAGTCATACAATATACAAATATAATTTAAAATATACAGTCAACCTATGTGATTGATACGTGCTGGAACATTGCTTAAAAAAGTTGTCATTATGATGGCAATTCTCTAACATTTACTCTCTTGCGTAGAAGAGCACCGGACAAGTTACATAGTACGTGCTCAGTCGTCTTGTTTTCTATTTCACATCATCTGCATATCGAGCTGTCTACAATGCCCACAGGATGCATGTTTTTTTCTTAATTGAGAATTTCTTGTCAAGATTGCTGTTATAATTTGCAGGTTTTTTCTGCACAATCTCAAGTAGTAGTTTGCAGTTTTGAGGCAATTATTGTCTCTTTCACTTGTCTACAACCCGGGTTGCTATATATTGTGCATTAAATTTATCGTGTGTATTTGTTTTTAAGATAGTGTTAAGGCTTGTTAGTGGTAGTGCGGTCCAGAGTGTGGGACTACTGACCTTGATGGATTTTTGCGCTACAATCCATTTGCCTTAACGTTACCTATTGTGATGAAGTGCCTTTTTACTCAAAATAACTTAATTCTATTTGCATAAACCACCACTGTGAGGCCTCTAGAAATATTGTAGTATTAGCTTTAATGTGATTTTAGGCTTTTTATAGATAAAATTGCTGCTTTGCTGACCGTCAGGATTTGCACGTTTTTACAAGATATTTCTCGTTACTATTTCTATTACCTTATTGGGTTATTCTAGCAATTTCTGATAATTGTATGTGTTCTTTATAGTAAGACTATTGTAATAAATTCCTGCTCTAAAACTTTAAAGATTTTTTAATAAAATGCATAGCAGCAAAATGCAAAAAATATAAGTCATTAGGAAACATTTTGGTGATAGTTGAGCCTCATAAATCTTTAAATATTTTAAATAAAGTTATTTCATGATATCAGTTGTAATACACTATTATTGAAAAAAGTAAACAAGAACTGAAGTCGCAAGGCGTTATTGATTGCAAAAAGTTAATTTTCAGAAAGAAGGTAAGGTCAAAAATACATTCTATTCTAAACAGCTACAAAAAGAAGTTAAAGTGACATATAATACGTGCCCGGTTTGCCTGTTTACAGTTAGATGTCTATGTATTCCAATATGTGCAAAATGCATGAAAGAAAAACATAACCCTGATCCATGCATCAGTTTATCTTTATATTTATTTTTAGGATAATTTCAAAATAAGAGAACAAAAAAAGACAATTTAGATCAGAGTAACAGATAAACTTTCTTACATTAGTGCTCAAAAAAATATCGAGCAATTACGGCTCTTACCTTTTCTAGATTGTTTGCTGCAGTTTTTAAAACATTTATTGTTCAGAGATTAATTATAAAATTTACTGCTTATGCAGAAACATTTTTTAAAAAGAACACTAATGTAAATGGTCAAAAATCGGTTGTAGGGTCATCAAACTCAAAGTCTATTGACAAGTATTTCAACCAAAACTTTTCAAGTTAGGGGTTAATATTATAACCTTTTAAACTTTTGGTCCGTAATCAACTAAAGCAAAAGTCTTAACTGGTTAAGGCTCAATCTTAGTCAAGGCATGCAGAAACCGCAGCCAAATCTAGGCTATCGCAACCTATAGTGCTGGTTTCTAACTTGGTTTTTATTAGAAATGCTTTTCTGGGCAATTTTTAGTTTTTCTAATACCAACTTTTGAGCTGTAAATTTTTTTTTGTAATTTTGAATTTTAGATTGATAGTTTAGACTGAAGTTATGCACAGTTATGAAGAGGTTGAATCACAATCTTCTTTTCTAAATTACAATCTTTTGATGTCAAACAACCGGGTGGGTGGATGGAGCACTCTATAGCGTAGTATCAAGTCAGTAGTTTATACTAGAGTTGTTCAACCATCCACCCAAGCGTTAGTTATAAAGAGGTTGAATTACGACCTTCTCTTCTGACTTCTAACAATAGCAGGTTAAACGTACAATCTCTTGATGACACACAATAGAATGGGTGGGTGGGACACTCTATATAATGAAAATAACTCAATATCTTAAGTTAGACTATAATTAGTGCAAAAGTTGAAAAATTATTTGCAAAGTTGTGATCTTAGCATAAACATATACTCTAATATAATTTTAAAACCTTTGCAATGTTTAGTTTTTTTAAGCAAGTTTTATTCTATAATTAGTTGTTTGTGTCAATTTTGATAATATCATGCAGTAAACGGTATTTTTGAGCAAAATTTAAGTATTTTTTTAAACAAAATTTTTGTTATAATTAAATTTCCTGCGTTTCTTTTGATACACTTTATGTAATGAACATGATTTTAGAGAAATAAATTTAAGTTTTTTAAGCAAGTTATGCTATAAGAAGATTTTCTGCCTTAAGTTATACGATTTTTGTGTATTTTTGAGTTTTTATATGCAAGTTTCGAGCTGTAAATGTTTTTTTTTTGGAAATTTTGATAAACTTCATGTAATTTTTGTGCAAATTTTATATTAACATTAAGTTATCAGCCGAATTTTGATCTTAGAAATGATTTTTTGTTCAATTTTGAGTTTTGAGCATTTGATAAATTCTTGTAAAAAAAGTATAAGTATCTGACCAAATTTCTTATAAGAAATAAATTATCTGTATAATATTTACATTACAAAAATTAGTTAAAATATCAATCAAAGCCAAGATACTGGCTTCGAGTGAACATATCCAGTTTTAAAAAAGTAGTAAGTGTCCTCGTGTACTCAAATCTGTCAAAAAACTTTGGTTAACAAACTTAGTTTACAACACATTTTGCTTCTGTTAACAGTTTGTTGTAGAATTTTTAGTTAGTTACGCAGATAAATATTAAAAAGTGGTCATTTGCATAAAGTTTTAAAACTTCCCAATCTAGCAATGCTGCAATATTTGAAGAACAAATTGTAAGGTCAGTAGCTGAAAATGATCTATTAGCAACGGAAAAGTAAGTATTGTTACTTTTATTTAAGATCAGTAAATTTATTACTGAAAATAGATTAGACAAGTAACAACATTCCACATTGATTTGATTTGATGGAGACAAAAATTGCTTAAGTAATTGATCAATCAAACAAATGTCTAACTTGACATGTTTACACAAAGTTCTTTGCTGAAAACCGAAACAATAAGGCCGCTCCACTCTGAGCACAATGATCATTTACACAATCTTTCCAATAAATAGTATAACTACAAATATTAATTAAATTTCAACCTTAAAATTTTAAAATTAGTTGTCTGTTAGGAATATCAGATAGGTGAACTTTTGGTAAATAAAATGTTCATTATTTGCGTTATAGTTCTATTGTATATTGGGTGAAACTATAGTTAGAACTACTGTAAACAAAACTTTTTGTTTATCAGGGTTTCTACGTTTTTCTTTAGAAGTATCATCTGGAGAAGTAGAACTCCTATTTTATCTGTCAGAATGGCGCGGGAGTATCTTCTGCTTCCATCAACTCTGACAGCGTGTCAATATTAAAATCTCTTTAAAACTTATTTCTAACATAAATTTTACTCAAAAAACAAGTTAATTTTACGTTTTTTTTATTAACCAAGAAAATCCACAAAAATTATTACTAGCATAAAATTAGTTCAAAAATTACGATTTAAATTAACAAAGAAAACTCATTTATTGCATAAGAAAACATTAAAATTGCAGAAAATAGTTATTTCTATTAGTAATTTTCTTTAAAAATAACGTTTATTAATAAACCTTATCAAAATAAACGCAGTAAATTCATTTATAGCACAAAACTTGCTTTAAAAACTTAAAATTACACAAAAAAAAGATATTTTTAACATAACAATTGCGTTTATTATACAAAGTGCATTAAAACTGAGGCAAAAACAGGTTTTCTGCATCAATTTTGATACATTATGTTACAGTAAAACTTGCTTAAAAACCTTAAAATACACAAAAATATTATTTCTAGGATAAAAATTGTAGAGAAAACTCATTTTTAACATGAATTTTGCTCGTAAATTACATTTACTACATGAAATTTATTAAAATTGCCGGAAACAAAAAGTTTAAAAATGTTTCTCAAAATTAAAATTTAATTTAAAACTTTTTCTTTTTCAAAAATCACGTTTGTTACATAAAAAAATATAAAAAATTATATAAAAACGAACTCAAAAAATCTATTTATAACAATTTTGTATAAAACAAACTCAAAATTTCACATCAAAATTGCGTTAATCGCACAAAATTGATCAAAATTGACACTGAAAACCTAACTTGCATAAAAAACTCAAAATTGAACAGAAAAGAAGATTTTTATAACATGAAAATTGCGTTCATCTGAAAAATATTAGCAAAAAACTCATTTTTAACATCAATTTTACTTGAAAATCACGATTATTAAAATTTACGAAAAGTTATTTATAGCAAAAAAATTTCGTAAAGGAACTTAAATTTAGAGAAAACTTGTTGTGTATTACTGAAAAAAAAAATTCTAACATGGATCAACTTTTGCAGAGGTAGTACTATGAACCAAAATAAACAAAAAGTCTTATACATAGGTCCGCCAAGTACGGTTTTAGAGGTAAGAAAATTTGATACATGTTGGCGCCGCCAAATTGTATTATTATTTAATACGTTTTATTATATCTAATTATTTTATATTTATGGTTATTGTGACATCCGTTTGTAATTATTTGTTTTATTTGTACAGATGTATTTATTTCTAAGCCTTTATACCTGATTAACCCTTAAATTCCCAGAAATGTGAATTTTATTACTCGTTGTTAAAAACTAATCATTGCACCCTTTTTTCCCCCTGTACACTTTTACCCATTAATAAATTGTATATATATTGTATTTTATGTAAAATAGAGTTAGTTATTATTGAACTTGCAATTGAGCAGCAATAAATACATAGAGTAAGAAGACAGCGTTTATTATAAAAACCTACCCAATCTACTTAGACCGCGTAAGGACGTAAATTCAATTAATTCAACGTGGCTGAAACAATCCATTTTCTAAAAAACACAAAAAAAAACAAAGTCACATAAATTTGAAGTGCCCCTTTTCTAATTCCAAGCAAGCACTACATCTTAGTCCAAAGAATAATGAAACTCTTTCAAAAACCTCCTTACTGGTTCGGATTTGTTTGATTTTTTTTTTATATTTGTACCTGCAGCTTCTCACAGCTATTTACAGAAGTACCGATGTTTTCAAATACTCCGGAAAAAAGAAATCAAGAAGGTTTAAATCTTGCAAGCCATAGAACAGGCCCACCCTCTCTTACCCATCTACTTAAAAAAGTTTGACCTAAATTCTCTTTAACGACAATCAAAACATAAATTGAAGCACCATTATGCTGGAACCACATTTGTTGTCTGTAAGCTAAAGAAATGTCGTCAAAATGATCATACATTGTGTTCTGCAGAAAGTTTAAGTAAGCAGCGTCTGTTAATCGGTTTGGTAAAACAACAGGACCAAGAAACATTCTACATTCCATTAGAACATAGAGATTTTTGTTGGTTTAACAACTCCATTTTGTCTAAACCAGGTTTAATCTATAAAAAGAATATTAACAAAAAACGGAGATTTTTAGCATTATTGCGTTGTACATGGTTCGGATAAAACAGCTGCTTGTGGAAAAATCTTCAAACAAAAGGAGCACTAATTTTTACTTCGGTTGATATTATCCGCACATTTGTCCCCGGAGTATGCTCTATACGTGCTAGAGTTTCTTCTTCTGCTCTAGGAGAAGATACCAATCTTGATTTTTCGGATAAATGGCACTATTTGCTTAACAAACTAGTATCACGTAATCTTTAATAAATTCTTTCAAACATACGATGTGAAGGAATCTAGCAATTTGGATAAGCTTTCATTTTAAGGAAAAAAAATTAGCAAAAACACCTTTTTAAAATACATAATTTATTTTAAAAATCACATTTACTAAATGAAGTTCAAAATTTAATCAAATCACATTTACTAAATGAAGTTCAAAATTTACGCAAAATAACATTTATAAAACAAATTTTATTAGAAAAACTCAAAATTACTCCAAAGAGCATTTCTAACATAAAGTTTATTACATAAAACCAAAAAAAACATTTTTAAATTTAAAAAATGCGTTCACTACACGAAATTTATCAAAATTGACTCTTATTTATAAAAAAAATTACATAAAAAACCTCAAAACTGCACAAAAATGTCATTTCTAGTCTAAAACAAAACTTTTTTATACTAATTTTGCTCAAAAATAACGCTAACTACATAAAATTTATGCAAAAGATCAATTTATAGCACAAAACTTGCTTAGAAAAACTTAAAATTACACAAAATTAGCATTTTTAAAAAATTTTGTTCGTAAAAATATGTTTATTACAATAAATGTATTAAAACAGACGCAGAAAATCTATTTATAGCACAAAATTTGCTCAAACTATTTAAAATTGCAAAAAAAACATTTTTAACATAAAAACTTTGTTCACTATTTTATATTAAATAAAATTTGCTCAAAAATCACGTTTTTTTTAATTTTGCGTTTTACAGCAGGGGGTTGGTGAGACCAACGGTTTATTAAGTGACTTCCAAATTACTATATGAAATTTATCAAAATTGATTCAAAAAAACATTTATTGCATAAAACTAGCGTAGAAAATCAAAAAATAAACTTAAAAACTCATTACTAACATGAAATTTGCTCAGAAAGTACAATTTTCTTATAAAATTTGTTTAAATTAACAAAGAAAATTTAATTATTACATAATACTTGATTAGAAAACATTAGAATTGTACAAACTATACTATATTCAAAACAACGCTACACTAAAAATATACAAACAAAACCGCGTGATCAGCACGTGCAAGTCTGCATGAGATTGGTCGTTAGCAGAGGGCTTGGCTGCTCAATCCAGACCTCATTAAAGTGAGATTTTATATATGGTAAAATATTTGCGGTTGTTAATTAAATATTTACATTTATAAATGTAATCTGTACTTTTTCAATATTTATTAATATACTTCAACCTATACCCTATAAATATCTTTTTAATTAGTGTTTTTTCTATCTATGTTTGGGCTGTGCACGTGAACAACGCGTGTATTTGTTTATTTCAAGTCCAACGTGGTTTTGCATAGACTATAGACATTTTTAGGATGAAATTTGCTTGGAAATCACATTTACTACTCAACATCTATTTAAACTTATCTTATTCTAAAGTTTATGGTTTACGTAATAAATTATTTGAATGACCCGCTGGGCCACGAGCCATGACGCTATGAGCGTAAACGCTCGGCGCTGCAAAAAGGAGCGTCAAGCGTCCAATTCAAATACATGGGTTTATACGTACCAGGCCACGAAATAGCGCTGCAAGACGCAGCGTCGTTTGCTTCTAGCGAAGCAAACACGAGCGTCCGTTGCGTTTGACGCTCATCTTATAAGCCTCTTAAAAACAAATTAATACAAAAAATCAAGTACGTACACATAAAAATTTGACTGTTTATACCTTTGGAGCGAATTATTTGAGCATCAGCGTCTGAAACAAATCGGTTTGTTTCAAACGCTCCTAAATATAGACGCCCGAACGTTTTCTTTTTAATTGATAATTTTGTCTAGATTGTAATTATAAAAAAAATTGTATTTTATCATTATTATGATTTAACTTATTTAACTATATTATATTAAATAAATTATTATTAATTTTATTTTTTGTAAAATTATTAGTTAAGTAAGAAAAATAATGTATAATTTTATGATATGTTTGTATAGGTTTTGCACTATACATATAAAACACATTTTGTCAGTTTTCAAAATTTACTGGCATAATTTTAGAAAGGATGAAACCTACATTGTTTGATAGATTATATTCTTTTATCAAGTTTAGTTTGCCAAAGCCAATTCTGCCAAGATTTTGGGTTTTTAATTATTAAATTTGAAGAAATAAAATTTATTTATTTTTTATCATTAACGTGAAAGCTAGAAGAACAAAGCTAGAAAGCCTTGAATAACAAAAATCACAGTGATTTACATACATTAAAAGTTAATTAATTTAGGTTTTAAAATAAATTTAGTTTTCCCGCGTTTCGTAGTTTTCTGTTTGTAAATATACTTTATTTAATTATTTAAAATTTTGTACATACATCTTATATTGAAAAGTAAGATTAATATAATTTACCCTTAAAAGATTTATTGGTAGAATGAATAAAATTTGAATTAAAAAAAAATATTAAAATTTTTATATAAACAAATATAAAGGTATCATAACCTTAAATAGAAATGTCAAATATAATACGGAATTGACGCTACTGTGTTTAGACGCTATAAGCGGTAAGATTATTTTTGTTTTTTTTTCCGCATTTTATGATTTTTTGTTTATGTAAATAATTTACATTTTTAAATTTTTTTTATATTTTGAAAAGTAACATTAATATAATTTATCTTTAATGAATATATTGGCAGAATAAATATTTAAATTAAAAAAAAAATGTTAAAAAGTCTAAATAAACAAATATAAATGTATCATAACCCTAAATAGAAATGTCAAAATAAACGCTCCAACAAAAAGTGACAGGCTCGTGGCCTCGTGTTTTTGACGCTGCTAAAATACGCTTCCAGCGTCTTGACGCTACAAGCGGCGCGTTTGTTTCGTGGCCCAGCGGTTACCGCTGCATCACCAAAATTTAAATGATAGAAAAATAAAATATAAAGGGTTTTTTTTTTAAATGTATAGAACTTGGAATTGAAATGAAATTCATAAAAATCATGTTAATGTTTATTAGAAAGATAATTATATGCCATTACTACTTAAATATGATTTGGGGCATATTGGCGTCGCGGCTGGTTTGAACAAAATGAAATCTATAAGTCCAATTTTTTACCATTTTTTTGAACACCCGGGTCCGTATATCGGCAATAACGCGGTAAATGTTGGTTTTCTGCTGATACAAGGTTGTTGGTTAATTGGCGTACACTAGCAACTTTTTATATCACTACAGAAAGTAGTCCGTAGGTGTGACATCACACGACTGTGAAGACCAATTCACGAGTCTGTTACGCAAAATTATGCGGCCACCAAATGTTTCCTGCAATAAATTGATTGTGTCGCGCGCTGTGTGGCATGTTGCGCCGTCTTGTTGAAACCAAAGCTCCTCCACATTAACGCAATTCATCTGGGGAACAAAAAAATCAATAATCATGAATTGATAGCGTTCTCCATTGACTGTAACGTATTAACCGGCAACATTTTTAAAGAAATATGTGCCAATAATTCCATAAAACACACCAAACAGTGTGTTTTCGATGATGTAACGGCGTCTCAATAATGACTTCTGGATTTTCTTTGCTTCAAATTTGGCAGTTTTGTTTGTTTACGTAGCCATTGAACCAAAAATGAGTCTTAACACTGAACATTTTTTTTGGGTAAAATTGAAGATCAAAAACAATTTTGTTTTTAGCACATTCTCCAAAAGTACGACGCATATAATGGTCACGCGGCTTCAGCTCTTGCACAACATGTATCTTGTAAACTAGTAAATCAAGATCTTTTTGCAAAATCTTCTATAAAGTGGATGGACTCAGCTCCAATTGCTATGCACAATGGCAAATTGACTCATTATGGTCCTCTTCAACACTACGCTCCACAGCTGCAACAACTTCTTTGGTGCGCACTGTACGGCGTCTCTGCGGATACACATTCAGACTATGCGTAGTGCAAACACAATCCATAGTTTACCGAATAATTTGCTCGGATAGATAATTTTGTCAATCGTGAATTGAACGTAGTGCGCGTTAAGTTTTGCAAACTAAACCACAACTTTTGAAGTAAAGCACAATTTGTAAACGTTGTTTTAGCGTAAGTCTATATCAAATTGACTGTCACTAGAAACAGTATTGGCAAGTCAAAAAACAAACTTCTAAAAAAAACACTATACAATATATAATATTAAACTTGCCATGTTAATTTAAGCAAAAATTTGCAAAGCACTACAAGCAAATACAATCAAAAGTTTGCAGCATCTACCACAAAAAACAATGCAGGGTTGGTGAAATAAAGTAATAAAATAGCAACTGTATTTTATATAAAAATTATAACTAGTCTCAATTCAAGAGTATTAATTTAGCTATTATTTATTTTGATTTAAATCCCTATAGTTTATTCACTATGTTTAACAAATATGCAAATGAATGAAGTTTTTTTTGTAAGTGTTACAAGCGTCTCTTTGTCTAAAATAAAAAAAAGTGATGACCAGTATTTGGATAGTTCGTTCCAGATTATAATTACCAGCAAGCGGATAATGAATTCAATCTTATGATCACCAACACTTGGATGGGTGAATGAGTCATTCTAGGTTTTCATTACTATCAAGTTTTTTAAAGTGGAGTGCTCACCTACCTGCCAAAAAGTTTGTTAACAAAAAATTGGAAATGTCTCCTCATTGCACGCGTAAGTAGTCTTTATGTTAAAAGAGGTGATGATAAATTTAATTTTATAATGATTAACACTTAAGTGGGTAGGTGGGCCTCTGCAAATTATAATTACTAAAAGTTGTTTGAACTGGAGTTCCTACCCTCCCAAGTGTGTGTTATGAATAGATTAAAAAAATAATTTTTTGCAAGCCTTACAAATTCTTTAATTATAAGTTAAAAAAGAGATATCCAATTTCTTGATAATCAATATTTGAGCAGAAAGGTAAGTCACAGTAGATCATAAATATCAAGAGTAAATTAAAGTGAAATGTCCTCACCAGTCTAAGGGTATGTTGTAAAAAAGTTGATAGTCTCTCTTCTCTGTAAGTATTAAAAGTCTCTTAGTCAGAGGAGGAAGAAGTAATATCTAATCTTTAAATGACCAAAACTTAAGTAAATGGGAGTCACTCTAGTACACGATTACTGTTGTGTAGTAATTGTTTGTTATCAAAAAACTCAGTGATTTTTCTCTATGCAAAATTTAAAAGTCTCTTAGTCAGAAGAAGAGTTGGTAATATCTATTTTTTTAATAACCAATACTAGGTCGGGTCGGTGAGTAGCACAAGACAATGATTACCATCAAATGTTGCAAGCATTTGAAGTTTCTATGTTAGTGGAAGAGTTACATCTCATTTTATGTTATCCTTGACGTTAAAGAAATTTTGTATTAATATGATGTAATAAAGATAAAATTATGTATTAATGATATTTTGAATGATTATGTTAACAAACAACTTTTAACAGTTTTGTGGTTATACAATGTTTTGAAGGTTGAAGTTTATAAGTGAAATGGTTAGGAACATTTAATGAATATTTAAAAAAAAATGACAAAATTAACATTAAATTTAATTGTCTAACAAAGCTTAACTAACTCTTATCTTTTTAAGAAAGCGTCTGAAGTATAAATTGCTTATCATAAATCTAGCCAATTTGTTTTTGGCAAACCAGTTGCATAATTGGTAAACTGTTAATTTGATAAATCTACTATCAATTTTTTGAAAAAAATCATATAATAGCTTTTTTCTAAGCAATTTTCCTGTAAAAATTGTCAATTATCAGTTTTACAAAAACTGTTAGTTTAACAAATCAAGAGTCAGTTAATTAAAATACTAAAGTAAACTGCTTCCCAGATAACTGATCAACTTTTGCAAAGCCTCTTTGTCAACTTTCTGAAAAAAAGTATACCTTTTTGACATATGTATTGCTTAAAACATAAATTATTACTTTTTCTTTACTTGATGTATGAAATGTAACAAACTAACTGTCAACTTTTTGAAAAACTGACACTTAAAAGATTACATAAAAACTGTCAACTTTCTTCTCAACAAATCAGTTGTATAAACTGTCAACTGTCAGATTTACAAATCAATTGTTAACTGACAAATGAAATTGTCCTGTAATTGTACTTAACAATTGACATATGTTTAAGGCCCGCTACAACGTTTGCATCAGGACCCCTTTGTACACAAAACTGGCCTTGAAGAGGATGAAACAATAACATTAAAATGAATTTGTTCGCATATGTGTAATTAATTACATACAAAAACAAAAATGTATATAATATAAAATAATAATTAAACTTGAAAAGAAATTGACTGCAAAACAATTAAAATAAATCTAATTTACTTTTGCCGCCTTCTGTTACGGGTGGCTGACTCATTCTCTCCAGTCCCCACTGCAGAATGGTAGAGATAGCGCACCGATTCTACAAATTCATACATAACCGTTTTTGTGAGAGAATAATTGTCAGTTATGAGCACGAGTTTGTCTTGAACAAAAGCAAGCATCAACAGTTAAAAGATATATATACATCTATGTGAAATGGAATAGGAATGTTAGTTATCGAATCAATTTGTACAAAATAAGGTTAAGATCTATGACTCAATCATATACTAGTGGAAAATCTTTAAGGTAAATCTATTACCTATTAATTAAATTACAGGTAAGATATTTTATCAATACAGGTTCTGCAATTAATAATTTGATGATATGGTTTTTACAGTCTACAATATAATTTAATTTAATTATAAAATAACATTATAAATAAAATTAAATAAAAAATAATACTACTAATTAATAAATTAAATATCAATTTAATTAAGAACTTAATTATTGTTTTATTTTATTATAATTAACAATTTAATTTAATTTCAGTAAAATGGCTAAAAAAGAATGCTTTTTCCCTAATGAACTGGATAAAGAAAACGTTTTTATGAAAAGACTAAATTGAATACTGATAATTAATTAAAATAACAGTCCCACATTACGTCGTCCTCTAGCTGACCCTAACTATTCTTCTGAAGACTCTGGATGTAACTTATTAGAATCAAAATCATCATCACCAAAAAGCAGTAGATTTTCATTTGGTTCTATGGTTTCAATGGAAGAAATCTTAGATTTATCCGAATTGGAAACTAAAGAAAAACCTACAAAGCTTCCAAGTGATTTTAACAAAAAACTCATTACTGGAAATGTATCTGAGATAAAATCACCAGAATTTATAATTAGAAAACCACAATTTTGTCGATCTTTATTTAGAATGAAAACCAAAAACAGTATATCTAATTCTGTAAAAATTTGTTCACTCAAAACAGATTTAGTATGCTCTGTTAATGCAAAAAAACGAAAAATTGATCACAATAATATTAAGCCAATACTTAAACGCTGCCAATCAACTAATGAAGCTTCCATCAAATCAGCTATGCAAAGATCAAGCACTGAACCAGATTTAATTGGCGATTTTAGTAAAACTTATTGTCTTCCAATAATACCAGGACAACATCCAGATTTAAAATCAATCACACCCACAACTTTAGTTGAATTGATGCGTGGAAATTACACAAATACAATTGCATCTTTTAAGGTTATTGACTGCAGATATCCATATGAATATGAAGGAGGGCATATAACTAAGGCACAGAACATCTATACCAAAAAACAAATACAAGAAGAATTACTGACCAAGATTGATGATAATCAAAATACCCATGTTTTGGTATTTCATTGCGAATTTTCAAGCAAACGTGCACCTAATCTGTAAGTACCAAGCCAAAAATTTTAATTAATGTTTGAATTGTTAAATAAAATTATTTTAATTTACAGATCCCGTTACTTGCGCAATATAGATAGAAACCTAAACAAGGATATGTATCCATATCTCCAGTATCCAGAAGTCTACTTATTGGATGGTGGCTACAAAAACTTTTATGAAAATTATTCAGAATTATGTGTTCCTAATGCTTATTTACCAATGTTGCATCCTGATCACAAACGCAATTTAAGGCATTTTAGAACAAACTCCTAGATGAAGAAATCAATTAAAAAGTTTTAAAGTTGTAGTGTTAAGTAAGTTAGTTACAACTAAAATTAGTACAAATATTTAATATTAGGTGAAAATGTTCTGTTTCAATACACAATTTGAACAGATTGCAAATTTAAGTACTTTGTTTGAAAGGTTTGCAAACCCTTAAAATTGTTTAAACAGACCTAATGTTGGGTCTAACAATTTTTAAATTTTGTTTTTTACTTTTTGTTTATTTTATATATATATAGACTTAATTTTTATTGATATATGTATACTTATGTTCAAACAACAGAAGCTTATAGCTTAGTTGTTCTTGTAAGTGTTGGCCATTTGCAATGTTTTATACACCAAAGATTTTATATAGTTTTAGTTATTAGTTAACGATATTTTTAGTTTTGATGTGCAGTTTAAAAGATGTGATATGATATTGCTTTTACTGTTTTTTTTTTATTTTTACAATATTTTTAATTGCGGTCAGCAAATGTTTTCTGCAATAAATTGAATGTGTTGCGCACTGTGTGACATGTTCCGCTGTCTTGTTGAAAACAAAGCTTCTCCACTTTAACGCCATTCATCTGGAGAACAAAAAAATCAGTAATCATGAATTGAGAGCGTTCTCCATTGACTGTAAGCCGGCATCATCTTTAAAGAAATATGGGCCAATAATTCCATCCATCTCAATAATGACTTCTGGATTTTTCTCGCTTCAAATTTGGCAGTTTTGTTTGTTTACGTAGCCATTGAACCAAAAATGAGTCCTACAATGAACAAATATTTTTGGTGAAAATGAAGATTAAGAACAATCTTGTTTTCAGCCCATTCTCCAAACGTACGACGCATGTAATGGTCACGCGGCTTCAGCTCTTGAACGAGCTGTATCTTGTAAGCTCGTAAACCAAGATTTGATTGCAAAATCTTTTATAAGGTGTGTGGGCACAGCTCCATGTGCTGTGCACAATAGCAAATTAACTATTCTGATCTTCCTAAACACTACGCTCCACAACTGCAACAACCTCTTTGGTGCGCACTGTACGACGTCTCTGCAAATGCACATTATCAATCAGACTATGCATAGTGCAAAAACAATCCTTAGTTTTCTAAATAACTTGCTTGGATAGACAATTATGTTAACCGTAAATTGAACGTAGTGCAAGGTAAGTTTTGCAAACTGAACCACGACTTTTGAAGTAAATTTGTCTATATCAAATTGACTGTCTCTAGAAATAGTATTGACTAGGTAGTAAAAAACAAACTTCTAAAAAAACACTCTATACAATATATAATATTAAACTTGCCAAGTTAATTTAAGCAAAAATTTTACAAGCACTACAAGCAAATACATTCAACAGTTTGCAGCATCTACCAAAAAAACAATGCAGGGTTGGTGAAATTGTGTAATAAAATAGCAACTGTATTTTACCACCAACAATCAAACGGCTGACAATCAAAAACCCGCATTACCAACCATAAATAAAAATTATAACTAGTCTCAATTCAAGAATATTAATTTAGCCAATATTTATTTTGATTTAAGTTCCTATAGTTTAGTCACTATGTCCAACAAATATGCAAATGAATCAAAAACCATTTTAAAGAAGTTTTTTGCAAGTGTTAGAAGCGTCTCTTTGTCTAAAATAAAAAAAGTGATGACCAGTATTTGGATAGTTCGTTCCAGATTATAATTACCAGCAAGCGGATAATGAATTCAATCTTATGATCACCAACACTTGGATGGGTGGATGAGTCATTCTAGGTTTTTATTACTATCAAGTTTTTTAAAGTGGAGTGCTCACCTACCTGCCAAAAAGTTTGTTAACAAAAAATTGGAAATGTCTCCTCATTGCACGCGTAAGTAGTCTTTATGTTAAAAGAGGTGATGATAAATTTAATTTTTTAATGATTAACACTTAAGTGGGTAGGTGGGCCTCTGCAAATTATAATTACTAAAAGTTGTTTGAACTGGAGTTCCTACCCTCCCAAGTGTTTGTTATGAATAGATTAAAAAAATGATTTTTTGCAAGCCTTACAAATTCTTTAATTATAAGTTAAAAAAAAGATATCCAATTTCTTGATAATCAATATTTGGGCAGAAAGGTAAGTCACAGTAGATCATAAATATCAAGAGTAAATTAAAGTGAAATGTCCTCACCAGTCTAAGGGTATGTTGTAAAAAAGTTGATAGTCTCTCTTCTCTGTAAGTATTAAAAGTCTCTTAGTCAGAGGAGGAAGAAGTAATATCTAATCTTTGAATGACCAAAACTTAAGTAAATGGGAGTCACTCTAGTACACGATTACTGATGTGTAGTAATTGTTTGTTATCAAAAAACTCAGAGATTTTTCTCTATGCAAAATTTAAAAGTCTCTTTGTCAGAAGAGGAGTTGGTAATATCTATTTTCTTAATAACCAATACTAGGTCGGGTCGGTGAGTAACACAAGACTATAATTACCATCAAATGTTGCAAGCATTAGAAGTTTCTATGTTAGTGGAAGAGTTATATCTCATTTTATGTTATCCTTGGCGTTAAAGAAATATTTCACCAACATTTTATGACAATTTTGTATTAAAATGATGTAATAAAGATAAAGTTATGTATTAATGATAATTTAAAAGGTTATATTAACAAACAACTTTTAACAGTTTTAAAGTTATACAATGTTTTGAAGGTTGTAGTTTATAAGTGAAATGTTTAAGAACATTTTATGAATATTTAAAAAAAAAATGACAAAATTAACATTAAATTCAATTGTCTAACAAAGCTTAACTAACTCTCACTTTTTTAAGAAAGCGTCTGAAGTATAAGTTGCTTATCATAAATCTAGTCAATTTGTTTTTGGCAAACCAGTTGCATAATTGATAAACTGTTAATTTGATAAATCTACTATCAATTTTTTGAAAAAAATCATATAATAGCTTTTTTCTAAACAATTTTGCTGTAAACATTGTCAATTATCAGTTTTACAAAAACTGTTAGTTTAACAAATCAAGAGTCAATTGTTTAAAATACTAAAGTAAAATGCTTCCCAGATAACTGATCAACTTTTGCAAAACCTCTTTGTCAACTTTCTGAAAAAAAGTATACCTTTTTGACATGTATTGCTTAAAATATAAATTATTACTTTTTCTTTACTTGATGTATAAAATGTAACAAACTAACTGTCAACTTTTTAAGAAACTGACATTTAAAAAGTTACATAAAAGCTGTCAACTTTCTTCTCAACAAATCAGTTGTATAAACTGTCAACTGTCAGTTTCACAAATCAATTGTTAACTGACATAAATGAAATTGCCTTGTAATTGTACTTAACAGTTGACACTTGTTTAAGGCCTGCTACAACGTTTGCATCAGGACTCCTTTGTACACAAAACCAGCCTTGAAGAGGATGATAAACAAACAATAACATTAAAATTAATTCGTTCTCATATGTGTAATTAATTACATACAAAAACAAAAATGTATATAATATAAAATAATAATTAAACTTAAAAGGTAATTGACTGCAAAACAATTAAAATAAATCTAATTTACTTTTGCCGCGTTCTGTTACGGGTGGCTGAATCATTCTCTCCAGTCCCCACTGCAGAATGATAGAGATAGCGCACCGATTCTACATATTCATACATAACCGTTTTTGTGAGAGAATAATTGTCAGTTATGAGCACGAGTTTGTCTTGAACAAAAGCAAGAATCAACAGTTAAAAGATATATAAACATCTATGTGAATCAATTAATGGAATAGGAATGTTAGTTATCGAATCAATTTGTACAAAATAAGGTTAAGATCTATGACTCGATCATATACTAGTGGAAAATCTACAAGGTAAATTTATTACCTATTAATTAAATTACAGGTAAGATAATTTATCAATACAGGTTCTGCAATTAATAATTTGATGATATGGTTTTTACATTCTACAATATAATTTAATTTAATTATAAAATAACATTATAAATAAAATTAAATAAAAAATAATAATTAATAGATTAAATATCAATTTAATTAAGAACTTAATTATTGTTTTATTTTTATATAATTAACAATTTAATTTAATTTCAGTAAAATGGCTAAAAAAGAATGCCTTTTTCCTAATGAACTGGATAAAGAAAACGTTTTTTATGAATAGACTAAATTGAATACTGATAATTTATTATATAAAAATAACAGTCCCACATTACGTCGTCCTCTAGCTGACCCTAACTATTCTTTTGAAGATTCTGGATGTAACTTATTTGAATCAAAATCATCATCACCAAAAAGCAGTAGATTTTCATTTGATTCTATGGTTTCAATGGAAGAATTCTTAGATTTATCAGAATTGAAAACTAAAGAAGAACCTACAAAGCTTCCAAGTGGTTTTAACAAACTCATTACTGGAAATGTATCTGAGATAAAATCACCAGAATTTATAATTAGAAAACCACAATTTTGTCGATCATTTTTTAGAAATAAAATCAAAAACAGTATATCTACTTCTGTAAAAACTTGTTCACTCAAAACTGATTTAGTATGTCCTGTTAATGCAAAGAAACGCAAAATTGATCACGATAGTATTATGCCAATACTTGAACGCAGCCAATCAACTAATGAAGCTTCTATTAAATCAGCAATGCAGAGATCAAGCACGGAGCCAGATTTAATTGGAGATTTTAGTAAAACTTATTGTCTTCCAATAATACCAGGACAACATCCAGATTTAAAATCAATCACACCCACAACTTTGGTTGAATTGATGCGTGGAAAATACACAAATACAATTGCATCTTTTAAGGTTATTGACTGCAGATATCCATATGAATATGAAGGAGGGCATATAACTAAGGCACAGAACATCTATACCAAGGAACAAATACACAAAGAATTACTGACCAAGAATGATGATAATCAAAATAGGCATGTTTTAGTATTTCATTGCAAATTTTAAGTATCAGGCCAAAAATTTAATTTACTGTTTGAATTGTTTAATAAAATTATTTTAATTTACAGATCCCGTTACTTGCGCATTATAGATAGAAATCTAAACAAGGATATGTATCCATATCTCCAGTATTCAGAAGTCTACTTATTGGATGGTGGCTACAAAAACTTTTATGAAAATTACTCAGAATTATGTGTTCCAAATGCTTATTTACCAATGTTGCATCCTGATCACAAACGCAATTTAAGACATTTTAGAACAAACTCCTGGATGAAGAAATAAATTAAAAAGTTTTAAAGTTGTAGTGTTAAGTAAGTTAGTTACAACCGAATTTAGTACAAATATTTAATATTAGGTGAAAATGTTCTGTTTTAATAGACAATTTAAACAGATTGCAAATTATGTAGTTTGTTTGAAATTGTTTAGACAGACCTAATGTTGGGTCTACAATTTTTAAATTTTGTTTTTTACTTTTTGTTTATTTTATATATGTAGACTTAATTTTTAGTGATATACGTATACTTATGTTCAAACAACAGAAGCTTATAGCTTAGTTGTTCTTGTAAGTGTTGGCCATTTGCAATGTTTTATACACCAAAGATTATATATAGTTTTAGTTATTAGTAAACGATATTTTTAGTTTTGATGTGCAATTTAAGAGATGTGATATGATATTGCTATTACTGTTTTCTTTTATTTTTTACAATATTTTTGATTCTGTATTTAAATGTGATTTTTAGACTGATACTTTTTGATCTTTGAAATAAAGTTATTCTTAAATATACTGATTGTTAATAAAAAAACTTTCTATGATTGGATAAAGACCAAAACAAGAAGAAATCTAATAAACTCAAGTCCAATACCTTATGTTTTGAAATGTATAAATAATGTAGAGTAAGTACTCCGCCCGTCTACTTAGGTGTTGTTTATTAAAAAATTTGATTATTCTACTTTTGCATTTAACTTAATGACTTATATTAGTCTGCATTTCAGAATTAAAATTTGAGTGAGAGGGTAAAACTAGTTTCACTGAACTTAGGCCTTATTAGGCTGTTTATACTTCCTTTAATGGTAAACCTTACTACTTTGTATCCACATACAGTAGAATAGAATGGAATAGAATAGAATTTATTAATCCTTTTAGATCATTTTCATGATATAGGATAAGTCATACAATATACAAATATAATTTAAAATATACAGTCAACCTATGTGATTGATGCGTGCTGGAACATTGCTTAGAAAAGTTGTCATTATGATGGCAATTCTCTAACATTTACTCTCTTGCGTAGGAGAGCGCCGGACAGGTTACATAGCACGTGCTTAGTCGTCTTGTTTTCTATTTCACATCATCTGCATATCGAGCTGTCTACAATGCCCACAGGATGCATGTTTTTTTCTTAATTGAGAGTTTCTTGTCAAGATTGCTGTTATAATTTGCAGGTTCTTTCTGCACAATCTCAAGTAGTAGTTTGCAGTTTTGAGGCAATTATTGTCTTTTTCACTTGTCTACAACCCAGGTTGCTATATATTGTGCATTAAATTTATTGTGTGTATTTGCTTTTAAGGTAGTGTTAAGGCTTGTTAGTGGTAGTGCGGTCCAGAGTGTGGGTCCACTGACCTTGATGGATTTTTGCGCTACAATCCATTTGCCTTAACGTTACCTATTGTGATGAAGTGCCTTTTTACTCAAAATAACTTAATTCTATTTGCATAAACCACCACTGTGAGGCCTCTAGAAATATTGTAGTATTAGCTTTAATGTGATTTTAGGCTTTTTATAGATAAAATTGCTGCTTTGCTGACCGTCAGGATTTGCACGTTTTTACAAGATATTTCTCGTTACTATTTCTATTACCTTATTGGGTTATTCCAGCAATTTCTGATAATTGTATGTGTTCTTTATAGTAAGACTATTGTAATAAATTCCTGCTCTAAAACTTTAAAGATTTTTAGATTTTGGTGATAGTTGAGCCTCATAAATCTTTAAATATTTTAAATAAAGTTATTTCATGATATCAGTTGTAATACACTATTATTGAAAAAAGTAAACAAGAACTGAAGTCGCAAGGCGTTATTGATTGCAAAAAGTTAACCCTCAGAAAGAAGGTAAGGTCAAAAATACATTCTATTCTAAACAGCTACAAAAAGAAGTTAAAGTGACATATAATACGTGCCCGGTTTGCCTGTTTACAGTTAGATGTCTATGTATTCCAATATGTGCAAAATGCATTAAAGAAAAACATAACCCTGATCCATGCATCAGTTTATCTTTATATTTATTTTTAGGATGGTTTCAAAATAAGAGAACAAAAAAAGACAATTTAGATCAGAGTAACAGATAAACTTTCTTACATTAGTGCTCAACAAAAATATCGAGCAATTACGGCTCTTACCTTTTCTAGATTGTTTGCTGCAGTTTTTAAAACATTTATTGTTCAGAGATTAATTATAAAATTTATTGCTTATGCAGAAACATTTTTTAAAAAGAACACTAATGTAAATGCTCAAAAATCGGTTGTGGGGTCATCAAACTCAAAGCCTATTGACAAATATTTCAACCAAAACTTTTTAAGTTAGGGGTTAATATTAAAACCATTTGAACTTTTGGTCCGTAATCAACTAAAGCAGAAGCCTTAACTGGTTAAGACTCAATCTTAGTCAAGGCATGCAGAAACCGCAGCCAAATCTAGGCTATCGCAACCTATAGTGCTGGCTTCTAACTTGGTTTTTATATTAAAAATGCTTTTCTGGGCAATTTTTAGTTTTTCTAATACCAACTTTTGTGCTGTAAATATTTTTTTTTGTAATTTTGAATTTTATGTTGATAATTTAGACTGAAGTTACCCACTCATCCACAGTTATGAAGAGGTTGAATCACAACCTTCTTTTCTAAATTACAATCTTTTGATGTTAAACAACCGGGTGGGTGGATGGGGCACTCTATAGCGCGGTATCAAGTCAGTAGTGTATACTAGAGTTGTTCAACCATCCACCTAAGCGTTAGTTATAAAGAGGTTGAATTACGACCTTCTCTTCTGACAAAGTGACTTCTAACAATAGCAGGTTAAACGTACAATCTCTTAATGACAAACAATAGAGTGGGTGGGTGGAACACTCTATATAATGATAATAACTCAATATCTTAAGTTAGACTATAATTAGTGCAAAATTTGAAATATCATTTGCAAAGTTGTGATCTTAGCATAAATATATACTCTAATATAATTTTAAAACGTTTGCAATTTTTAGTTTTTTTAAGCAAGTTTTATGCTATAATTAGTTGTTTGTGTCAATTTTGATATTATCATGCAGTAAACGGTATTTTTGAGCAAAATTTAAGTTTTTTTTAAACATAAGTTTTGTTATAATTAAATTTCCTGCGTTTCTTTTGATACACTTTATGTAATGAACATGATTTTAGAGAAATAAATTTAAGTTTTTTAAGCAAGTTTTACTATAAGTAGATTTTCTGCCTTAAGTTATACGATTTTTGTGTTTTTTTGCGTTTTTATAAGCAAGTTTCGAGCTATAAATGTTTTTTTTTTTTGAAATTTTGATAAATTTCATGTAATTTTTGTGCAAAATTTATATTAACAATAAGTTATCTGCGGAATTTTTATCTTAGAAATGACTTTTTGTTCAATTTTGAGTTTTGAGCATTTGATAAATTCTTGTGAAAAAACTAGATTCTGACCAAATTTCTTACAAGAAATAAATTTTCTGTATAATATTTACATTACAAAAATAAGTTAAAATATCAATCAAAGCCAAGATACTGGCTTCGAGTGAACATATCCAGTTTTTAATAAGTAGTAGGTTTTTTATATTTTGTAGAAATCAAAAGATTTCTAGTAATTGTAAGATTATTTAAAACATTTGTCTTATCTGTTTTATTTGCAAATTTTGTTTGAAGGTTTGAAGTAGTTTGAGTCTTGCAGGAAGCGGAATAAGATTGGTTTTCTAATAAATAAGGTTGTTTGAAAGGTTGTGGAGAGGATTATTGGGATGTCTGATTTTAGTAATGGTTTGGAGGGTAATCACTTTTAATATATAACATTTGTTAAAATAAACGCAGAAAATTTATTTATAGCTCAAAACTTGCTTAAAAACTTAAAAAAATTGAACAGAAAAAAGGATTTTTAACTTAAAAATTGCGTTCAATACAGAAAATGTATCAAATTTGACGCTGAAAACTTATTTATAGTAAAATTTGTTTAAATAAATTCAAGATTGAATTGGAAAAAACTTATTTTTAACATGAACATTAATTACAATTATTAAAATTTACGCAAAAGACTTTGTAGACAAAACTTGTTGTGTATTACTGAAACAAATTTTTTAACATAGATCAACTGTTGCAGAGGTAGTAGTATGAACCAAATTAAACAAAAAGTTTTAATATACATAGGTTTGCCAAGTAACGGTTTTAACGATAAAAAAATTTATTATTATTTCTAACAAAAAGAAAACAAAGTTACATAAATTTAAATTTCCAATTCCATTTTAGTCCGAAGAAAATTTAAACTCTTTCTAAAACCTTCTCATTATCTCGAATTTGTTGAATTTTTTTATTATATTTGTAGCAGCAGCTTTTCGAAACTATTTACAAGAGTACCATAAACCGATGTTTTCAAATACTCTTGAAAAAAATAATCTAGAAGGTTTAAGTGTTGCAAGCCATAGAACAGGCTCGCCCCATTCTATCCATCTACGTGGAAAAGTTTGATGTAAATGCTCTTTAACGACAATCAAAACATAAACTGAAGCACCATCATGCTGAAACCACATTTGTTGCCTGTGGGCCAAAGAAATGTTGTCAAAATGATCATACATTGTGTTCTGCAGAAAGTTTAAGTAAGCAGCGTCTGTCAATCGGTTTGGTAAAACAACAGGATCAAGAAACATTCTACATTCCATTAGAACATGAAGATTTTTGTTGGTTTAACGACTCCATTTTGTCTAAACCAAGTTTTATCCATAAAAAGAATATTAACAAAAAACGGAAATTTTTAGCATCATTGCGTAGATATTAGCGACAAAAAATCATACGTGCTTGATGATCAAGTGAATTTAAGGCTTGCATTTGTTGTACATGGTTCGGATAAAATAGCTGTTCGTGGAAAATTCTTCAAAGAAAAGGAGCACTAATTGTTACTTTGGCTGATATTATCCGCACACTTGTCCCCAGAGTATGCTCTATACGTGCTAGAGTTTCTTCTTCTGCTCTAGGAGTAGATAATTTTTCGGATAAATGGCACTGTTTGCTGAACAAACTAGTATCACGTAATATTTAATAAATTTTTTCAAACATACAATGTAAAGGAATCTAGCAATTTGGATAAGCTTTCATTTTAAGAAAAAAATTGAGCAAAAAAAACTTTTTTAAAATAAATTTTGCTTAAAAATCACATTTACTAAATGAAGTTCATCAAAATTTACGCAAAAAAACATTTATAAAACAAAATTTTATTAGAAAAACTCCAAATTACTTCAAAGAGCATTTCTAACATAAAGTTTATGACATAAAACCAAAATAAACATTTCTAAAATTAAAAAATGCGTTCACTACACGAAATTTATCAAAATTGACGCTTATTTATAATAAAAATTACAAAAAAATCTTCAAAACTGCACCAAAATGTCATTTCTAGTATAAAACAAAACTTTTTTATACAAATTTTGCTCAAAAATAACGCTTACTACATAAAATGTATGCAAAAGATCAATTTATAGCACAAAACTTGCTTAGAAAAACTTATTAACTGGCATTTTTTACAAATTTTGTTTGTAAAAATAAGTTTATTACAATAAATGTAATAAAACAGACGCAGAAAATCTATTTATAGCACAAAATTTACTCAAACTATTTAAAATTGCAAAAAAAACATTTTTAACATAAAAACTTTGTTCACTATTTTATAGTAAATACATTATAGTGACTCTTGCTTTAAAAACCTCAAAATTGCACAAAAGCATCATTTCTAGAAATAAAACTGTGCAAAATCTATTTTTAACATAAAATTTGCTCAAAAATCACGTTTTTTTTTTAATTTTGCGTTTTACAGCTATTTTATTGTCCTAGAAATCTTTTCAACTTGTTATAAGGGGGTTGGTGAGACCAACGGTTTATTAAGTGACTTCCAAATTACTATATGAAATTTATCAAAATTGATTCAGAAAATCATTTATTGCATAAAACTAGCGTAGAAAAACAAAAAATAAACTTAAAAAATATTTCAAACTTATAAACTCATTACTAACATGAAATTTGCTCAGAAAGTACAATTCTTATAGAATTTGTTTAAATTGACAAAAAAAAATTATTTATTACATAAAACTTGCTTAGAAAACATTAAAATTGTACAAACTATACCATATTCAAAACAACGCTATACTAAAAATATACAAACAAAACCGCGTGATCAGCACGTGCAAGTCTGCATGCGATTGGTCGTTAGCAGGGAGCTTGGCTGCTCCAGAACCCATTAAAGTGAGATTTTATACATGGTAAAATATTTGCGGTTGTTAATTAAATATTTACATTTATAAATGTTATCTGAACTTTTCCAATTTTTAATAATATACTTCAACCTATACCTTATAAATATCTTTTTAATTGTGTTTAATTGAGCTGTGCACGTGAACAACGCGTGTATTTGTTTATTTTGAGTCTAGCGTGGTTTTGCATATACTATAGACATTTTTAGGATAAAATTTGCTTGAAGATCACATTTACCACATAACTTTACCTTATCTTACAGTTTAAGGTTTTATGTAATAAATTATTTGATTGACTAGCGCCGCATCACCAAAATTTAAACTATAGAAGAATAAAATATAAAAAGTATTTTTTTAAGTATAGAACATTGAACTGAAATGAAACTCATAAAAATCATGTTAAAGTTTTTTGAAAAAATGATTTTATGCCATTACTGCTTAAATATTTGGGGCATATAAGTGCCGCGGCTGGTTCAAATGAAATGTAATCTGAAAGTCCAATTTTTGACCACTTTTTTGAGCAGCCTGGGCCGTATATCGACAATAACGCGGCAAATGTTGGCTTCCAGCTGATCCAATGTTGTTGGTTTATTGGCATACACTGGCGACTTCCCATATCCCCACAGAAAGTAGTTGTGATACCACACAACCGTGGAGGCCAATTCACGGGTCAGTTACGCAAGATTATGCGGTCAGCAAATGTTTTCTGCAATAAATTGAATGTGTTGCGCACTGTGTGACATGTTCCGCTGTCTTGTTGAAAACAAAGCTTCTCCACATTAACGCCATTCATCTGGAGAACAAAAAAATCAGTAATCATAAATTGATAGCATTTTCTATTGACTGTAAGCCGGCATCATTTTAAAAAAAATATGGGCCAATAATTCCATCCATTTCAATAATTACTTCTGGGTTTTTCTCGCTTCAAATTTGGCTGTTTTGTTTGTTTACGTAGCCATTGAACCAAAAATAAGTCCAACATTGAACAAATTTTTTTTTGGTGATAATGAAGATCAAGAACAATCTTGTTTTCAGCCCATTCTCCAAACGTACGACGCATGTAATGGTCAAGTGGCTTCAGCTCTTGAACAAGCTGTATCTTGTAAGCTCGTAAACCAAGATTTAATTGCAAAATCTTTTATAAGGTGTGTGGGCACAGCTCCAATTGCTGTGCACAATAGCAAATTAACTATTCTCGTCTTCCTAAACACTACGCTCCACAACTGCAACAACTTCTTTGGTGCGCACTGTACGACGTCTCTGCAAATGCACATTATCAATCAGACTATGCATAGTGCAAAAACAATCCTTAGTTTTCTAAATAACTTGCTCGGATAGACAATTATGTCAACCGTAAATTGAACGTAGTGCAAGGTAAGTTTTGCAAACTGAACCACGACTTTTGAAGTAAATTTGTCTATATCAAATTGACTGTCACTAGAAACAGTATTGCAAAGTCAAAAAACAAACTTCTAAAAAAACACTCTATACAATATATAATATTAAACTTGCCAAGTTAATTTAAGCAAAAATTTGCAAAGCACTACAACAAATACAATCAACAATTTGCAGAATCTACCACAAAAAACAATGCAAGGTTGGTGAAATAGTGTAATAAAATAGCAGCTGTATTTTACCACTAACAATCAAACGGCTGACAGTCAAAAATCCGCATAACCAACCATAAAAAAAATTATAACTAGTCTCAATTCAAGAGTATTAACTTAGCCATTATTTATTTTGATTTAAATCCCTATAGTTCAGTCACTATGTTCAACATATATGCAAATGAATGAAGTTTTTTTTGTAAGTGTTACAAGCGTCTCTTTGTCTAAAATTAAAAAAAGTGATGACCAGTATTTAGATAAATTGTTCCAGATTATAATTATTAGCAAGCGGATTATGAATTCAATCTTATAATCACCAACACTTAGATGGGAGGATGAGTCATTCTAGGTTTTAATTACTATCAAGTACTTTAAAGTAGACCTGCCAAAAAGTTTGTCAACAAAAAATTGGAAATGTCTCTTCATTGCACGCGTAAGAAGTCTTTATGTTAAAAGAGGTGATGATAAATTTAATCTTTTAATGATTAACACTTTGGTGGGTAGGTGGGCCACTGCAAATTATAATTACTAAAGGTTGTTTTAACTGGAGTTCCTACCCTCCCAAGTGTTTGTTATGAATAGATTAAAAAATTGTTTTTTTGCAAACGTTAAAAATTCTATATTTATAAGGTAGAAAAGAGATATCCAATTTCTTGATAATCAATATTTAGGCAGGAAGGTAAATTACAGTAAATCATAATTATCAGGAGTAAATTAAAGTGAAATACCCTCACCAGTCTAAGAGTATGTTATAAAAAAATTGATAGTTTCTCTTTTCTGTAAGTATTAAAAGTCTTATAGTCAGAGGAGAAAGAAATAATATCTAATCTTTTGATGACCAAAACTTGAGTATATGGGTGAGTTACTCCAGTACACGATTACTGTTGTGTGGTAATTGTTTGTTATCAAAAAACTCAGAGTTTTTTCTCTATGCAAATTTTAAAAGTCCCTTAGTCACAAAAGGAGTTGGTAATATCTATTTTCTTAATAACCAATACTAGTTCGGGTCGGTGAGTCACACCAGACTATGATTACCATCAAATATTGCAAGCATTAGAAGTTTTTATGTTAGTTGAAAAATTATATCTCATTTTATGTTATCCTTGACGTTAAAGAAACATTTCAGCAACATTTTATGACAATTTTGTATTAATATGATGTAATAAAGATAAAGTTATGTATTAATGATAATTTAAAAAGTTATGTTAACAAACAACTTTTAACAGTTTTGAGGTTATACAATGTTTTGAAAGTTGTAGTTTATAAGTGAAATGTTTAGGAACATTTTATGAATATTTAAAAAAAAAAATTACAAGGTTTAATAAACCTTAACATTAAATTCAATTGTCTGAGATAATATGAGATATTTGACTTTTAAACTATCTAAATTATTAAATTCTGTAAAATAACTGTCCGATAAAGCTTAACTAACTCTCACCTTTTTAAGAAAGCGTCTGACTTATAAATTGCTTATCATAAATCTAGTCAATTTGTTTTTGGCAAACCAGTTGCATAATTGGTAAACTGTCAATTTGATAAATCAACTATAAATGTTTTGAAAAAAACCATATAATAGCTTTTTTCTTAACAATTTTGCTGTAAAAATTTGCAATTATCAGTTTTACAAAAAAAACTGTTAGTTTAACAAATTAAGAGTCAGTTGTTTAAAATACTTCTCAGATAACTGATTAACTTTTGCAGAATCTCTTTGTCAGTTTTCTGAAAAAGCGTATAACTTTTTGACATATGATTTACTTAAAATATAAATTATTACTTTTTCTCTACTTGAAGTATGAAATGTTACAAACTAACTGTCAACATTTTAAGAAACTGACACTTAAAAGATTACATAAAAACTGTCAACTTTCTTCTCAACAAATCAGTTGTATAAACTGTCAACTGTCAGTTTCACAAATCAATTGTTAACTGACATAAATGACATTGCCCTGTAATTGTACGTAACAGTTGACATTTGTTTAAGGCCCGCTACAACGTTTGCATCAGGATTCCTTTGTACACAAAACCAGCCTTGAAGATAAACAAACAATAACATTAAATTAATTTGTTCTCATATGTGTAATTAATTATATACAAAAACAAAAATGTATATAATATAAAATAATAATTAAACTTGAAAGGAAATTGACTGCAAAACAATTAAAATAAATCTAATTTACTTTTGCCGCCTTCTGTTACGGGTGGCTGAATCATTCTACCCAGTCCCCACTGCAGAATGATAGAGATAGTGCGCCGATTCTACAAATGCATACATAACCGTTTTTGAGAGAGAATAATTGTCAGTTATGAGCACGAGTTTGTCTTGAACAAAAGCAAGAATCAACAGTTAAACTATATATACATCTATGTGAACCAATTAATGGAATAGGAATGTTAGTTATCGAATCAATTTGTACAAAATAAGGTTAAGATCTATGACTCAATCATATACTAGTGGAAAATCTACAAGGTAAATCTATTACCTATTAATTAAATTACAGGTAAGATATTTTATCAATACAGGTTCTGCAATTAATAATTTGATGATATGGTTTTTACAGTCTACAATATAATTTAATTTAATTATAAAATAACATTATAAATAAAATTAAATAAAAAATAATAATTAATCGATTAAATATCAATTTAATTAAGAACTTAATTATTGTTTTATTTTTATATAATTAACAATTTAATTTAATTTCAGTAAAATGGCTAAAAAAGAATGCCTTTTCCCTAATGAACTAGATAAAGAAAACGTTTTTTATGAAAAGACTAAATTGAATACTGATAATTTATTATATAAAAATTACAGTCCCACATTACGTCGTCCTCTAGCTGACCCTAACTATTCTTCTGAAGACTCTGGATGTAACTTATTAGAATCAAAATCATCATCACCAAAAGATAGTAGATTTTCATTTGGTTCTATGGTTTCAATGGAAGAATTCTTAGATTTATCCGAATTGGAAACTAAAGAAAAACCTACAAAGCTTCTAAGTGATTTTAACAAACTCATTACTAAAAATGTATCTGAGATAAAATCACCAGAATTTATAATTAGAAAACCACAATTTTGTCGATCTTTACTTAGAAATAAAACCAAAAACAGTATATCTAATTCTGTAAAAATTTGTTTACTCAAAACAGATTCAGTATGCCCTGTTAATGCAAAGAAACGCAAAATTGATTACGATAATATTGTGCCAATACTTAAACGCAGCCAATCAACTAATGAAGCTTCCATCAAATCAGCAATGCTAAGATCAAGCACTGAACCAGATTTAATTGGAGATTTTAGTAAAACTTATTGTCTTCCAATGATACCAGGACAACATCCAGATTTAAAATCAATCACACCTACAACTTTAGTTGAATTGATGCGTGGAAAATACACAAATACAATTGCATCTTTTAAGGTTATTGACTGCAGATATCCATATGAATATGAAGGAGGGCATATAACTAAGGCACAGAACATCTATACCAAGGAACAAATACAAAAAGAATTACAGACCAAGAATAATGATAATCAAAATAGGCATGTTTTGGTATTTCATTGCGAATTTTCAAGCAAACGTGCACCTAATCTGTAAGTATCGGACCAAAAATTTAATTTATTGTTTGAATTGTATAATAAAATTATTTTAATTAACAGATCTCGTTACTTGCGCAATATAGATAGAAACCAAAACAAGGATATGTATCCATATCTCCAGTATCCAGAAGTCTACTTATTGGATGGTGGCTACAAAAACTTTTATGAAAATTATTCAGAATTATGTGTTCCTAATGCTTATTTACCAATGTTGCATCCTGATCACAAATGCAATTTAAGGCATTTTAGAACAAACTCCTGGATGAAGAAATCAATTAAAAAGTTTTAAAGTTGAAGTGTTAAGTAAGTTAGTTACAACTAAAATTAGTACAAATATTTAATATTAGGTGAAAATGTTCTGTTTCAATACACAATTTGAACAGATTGCAAATTTAAGTACTTTGTTTGAAAGGTTTGCAAACCCTTGAAATTGTTTAAACAGACCTAATGTTGGGTCTAACAATTTTTAAATTTTGTATTTTACTTTTTGTTTATTTTATATATATAGACTTAATTTTTATTGATATATGTATACTTATGTTCAAACAACAGAAGCTTATAGCTTAGTTGTTCTTGTAAGTGTTGGCCATTTGCAATGTTTTATTCACCAAAGATTATATATAGTTTTAGTTATTAGTTAACGATATTTTTAGTTTTGATGTGCAGTTTAAAAGATGTGATATGATATTGCTTTTACTGTTTTTTTTTTTTTATTTTTTCAATATTTTTAATTCTGTATTTAAATGTGATTTTTGGACTGATACTTTTTGATCTTTAAAATAAAGTTATTCTTATAAATACTGATTGTTAATAAAAAACTTTCTATGATTGGATAGGTAATAATAAAGACCAAAACAAGAAAAAATATAATAAACTCAAGTCTAATACTTAATGTTTTGATATGTATGAATAATGCAAAGTTAGTACTCCGCCCGTCTACTCAAGTGTTGTTTATTGAAAAACTTGCTACTTTTTCATTTAACTTAATGACTTATATTAGTCTGCATCACAGATTTGAGTGAGAGAGTAAAATTAGTTTCACTGAACTTAGGCCTTATTAGGCTCTTTGTACTTCCTTCACTGGTAAACCTTACTCCTTTGAATCCACATACAGTCAACCTATGTGATTGATGCGTGCTGGTACATTGCTTAGAAAAGTTGTCATTATGATGGCAATTCTCTAACATTTACTCTCTTGCGTAGAAGAGCGGAGGACAGGTTACATAGTACTTGCTCAGTCGTCTTGTTTTCCATTTCATATCATATGCATATTGGGCTGTCTACAATGCCCACAGGATGCATGTGTTTTCTTAATTGAGAGTTTCTTGTCAAGATTGCTGTTATAATTTGCAGATTTTGCTGCCCAATCTCAAGTAGTAGTTTGCAGTTTTGAGGCAATTATTGTCTCTTTCACTTGTCTACAACCCGGGTTGCTATATATTGTGCATTAAATTTATTGTGTGTATTTGCTTTTAAGGTAGTGTTAAGGCTTGTTAGTAGTACTGCGGTCTAGAGTTTGGGTCCACTCACCTTGATGGATGATCCTTTGCGCAACAATCCATTAGCCTTAACGTTACCTATTGTGATAAAATGCCTTTTTACTCAAAATAACTTAATTCTATTTTTATAAACCGCCAATGTGAGGGCTCTATAAACATTGTTGTATTAGCTTTAATGTGATTTAGGGCTTTTTTATAGATAAAATTGCTGTTTTGCTGTCCGTCATGATTTGCACGTTTTTACAAGATATTTTTTGTTACTATTTCTATTACCTTATTGGGTTATTCCAGCTATTTTTGATAATTGTATGTGTTCCTAGTAGTTAGACTATTGTAATAAATTCTCGCTCCAAAACCTTTAGAATTTTTTTTTTTGATAAAATGCAGAGCAGTAAAATGTAAAAAATATAAGTCATTAGGAAACATTTTGGTGATAATTAAGCCACATAAATCTTTAAATATTTTAAATAAAGTTATTTCATAGCATCAGTTGTTATACACTATTGTTGAAAAATGTAAACGAAAACTGAAATTGCAAGGCGTTATTGATTGCAAAAAGTTAACCTTCAGAATGAACGGTAAAGTCAGAGATACATTAAATTCTGAACAGCTCTCAGAAAAAGTTAAAGTGACATATAATACATTCACGGTTTGCCTGTTTACTCCGAACCCAAGGAGGTGTTTTCAATGCTAATGTTTTTAACATACTGCAGTTAGATGTCTAGGTATTTTAATATGTGCAAAATAGAGTAAAGAAAAACATAACCCTAATCCATGCATCAATTCACCTTTATATTTATTCTTAAGATGGTTTCAAAAAAAAAAGAAAAAAAAAGATAGTTTACTTTTTGCTCAAAAAAGATATAGTGCAATTGCGGTAGAAACGTCTCCTAATAAGAACTAATGTAAATGGTCCAAAATTGGTTGCGGGGTCAACAAACTCAAAGCTTACTGACTACGGTTCAATCTTGGCAAAACTCACAACAAGTGAAATTTTAACCAAAACAATTCAAGATAGGAGCTAATATTAAGCCAGAATCATCTAAAGCCAAAATAAACTAAAATTGCGATTCATTCAAAGTCAAAGTACCAACTGGCTAAGATTAAGTCAAGGCATGCAAAAACAAAAGCCGATCCTACACCTAAAATCACGTTCATTACATAAAGTTTATCAAAATAAACAAAGCACAAATTTGCTTAAAAAAACTTTAAATTGCACAGACTCATCTCGCTAGCAATAGAAAAGTCTACAGGTTTTGTCAAAAATAAAATAAATTGGGTTTTACTAGAAACAAAAAAACTAATATAACTTCAAATAGCAACGTTTTTTGACTAAAACAAACTAAATCAGTTTAATGATAAGATTACTTTTTAGGCTGATAAGCCAAATATCTAAACTAACTCAATAGTGAGAACGCAATAAAAGAGTACAAAAACTGCTAAAAACCCGTTATTGATTTTTCCAACAAAGATACTAATCTAATGTGTAAAAATAAGCGTACACAGCTTTCTTTTATTTATAACAAAAAAGCTTTGAATATACTTTGGAAAACAAGACCAAATTGTTTGCTGACAACTCCAATAAACGCCGTTCTACAACAAAGTTTTAGATTTAGACCAATTAAAAAGAATCCAAAAAAATGTAAAATATTGTCTGCAGCGTACTGATTCGGCTTCAATTTTTATATTAGTTTGTTCGTCTAAAGTAAACAATATGTTTTCTCATTTTAAACCAAAATTAGAACCAAGAAAGTCCGGATTGCATCCAAAACCAAGCTTGAGAGCATTTTCTTACAAGGCTGTAATGTTCCCCAATAACATTACAAATACAATGCTAAAAACGTCCCATTTTTGTATTTATAAAAAAGTTCTAATAAAGTTCCAGACATTTTTCACAAAATAACTTTGGACAAAATCAAGAACCACACAGAAGCTAAAAATCTACAAGTTTTAGTATAAAATTCAGAAAAAATCCTTCTGTTCAAACCCACAGAAACTATCCTGCAACAAAAAAAATCGCAATACGCTTTGCATCTGAATGCAGTTGGACTTTAACACTGCAGGGAGAGCTGTAATCTCCTGGAAGAGGCTGTTAAGAAAACACTTTTGTTAGAAGCGCAAACAGTTAACATGTCACTCTTCTTCGTGTTGAAGATGATGATGATACAATTAAAATTTATACAGATGGTTTAAAAACTAATAAACGTTCTGAAACGGGATCTTTTCGCAAAATGGATTTCAAAATATCTTTACCACTACAAACGCGCACTATCTTCCAAGCAGAAGTAGTACAACTTATGGAGTTATAAAAAAAGTAAACCGTAATATATGGCAAGAATGTTCAAACTCTAACAGATAGTGGAACGGCCCTAATTGCTATAAACAGGCCTAAAAATACATAAAAACTAATTTAATTTTTTTAATGTCATTGGTCTGTACTTTAACAGCCTGTGGAAATAGCATCAAGCTGCTCTGGGTAATGGAACATTCCAAAAAAGTAGGTAACATTGAGGCGGACAAGCTAGCTAGTAAAGGGTCAACCTTTATGCCGTGTGAACCTGATCCATGGTTTGTTTTAACACTGAAAAGCTTAAAATAACCTACTAAAAATTATCACACACAGCGCACTAGAAATGTGTTGGGATGATTGTTCTGGCTGTAGATAGGCAAAGGAAGCAATAACTGCCTCAATTGCTAAGACAGCCGATTACTATTTGTGACTGTCCAAAAAAAACTTGCAAATTATAACAAAACATTTGACAGAACACTGCCAACTAAGGAAACACATGCACACGATTGATATTGGAGATAATCCAATTTGTGGAGAATGTAAAATGAATGATGAGATGATTGAGCACGTGCTAATTACATGTCTGGCCCCTCTCATACAATAGAGAGTTCATGTTGGGAAGCTGCTGGTTTGACATGGCCAGGGAGACCCCTCCAAGAGTTGTACTTGCATACATCAGTTAAATGCCAAGACAACGGAGTAAGGTCACCACTGGTGGAAATACAAAACGCCTAATGAGGCCTACGTGCAGTAGGCATTGGCTTACCCTCCAACTTTCAAATCCAAATCTACCCAACCAATAAAAATAAAAAAACTTGAACTCCAAATCCAAAAAAGATTAAAAAAAATACAAAAAAACAGAAAAACAAAATAATACGTTTTCAACATTAACTCGACGGCAATAAAGCCTAAAATGTTCCATGGCTACTACTATAAAGACAAAGATTTTCTAAAAAGTAAAACGTCACTTTTTCAAATTTTAGGTTGCAACCCTAGCTCATCGGCATAAACTTTTAAAACCCATCTAAGGAGAAGCCTGTAACAATGTAAGAAAAACAGTAGGGATTCTAAAATTAGTATTATAGACAAACTTTTGTTAAAGAACTCCTGCTTAGTATTATATGTCTCTACAAACAAGTCCTTTTGCAACACAACAAAATTTAAATAGGCAACAAGCTGTTTACCATATTGAATCTAATCATTGCAACATTTTTGGACAGCATTATCGTGTCATTAATTGACAATTTAATGACACATGCTATAAAAAATTTAAAAAATAATAAAAAACTGTTATAGCTAGAGTCTTAAAACTTATTTGAAGGGGATTGATAAGTAATGCAAGCATTAAATTTAACATTGAAAAACTAAAGAAACATAAAATAATAAGTTTTATATCACAAATTTATTCTTACGAATACATTACTAGTTTTGGCTCTATTTATAGTTAAATAACTTATTACATCTGTAGCATGCTCTAGTAGAGCCAAAACTATTATTGTATTCATAAGAATAAATTTGTGATAAAAAAACATAGTAAATTGTTTTATTATTTCACAATCATCACGTAGTAGAGGTCACAACCATAAATTATATTTTGCAAACATTTTATTGTAATACACAGTTTTATAGAAAAGCACTGATGCCAAACTTAAGGGCTTTCTATAATCCATAAAACATGCTTGGCTCCTAACATCCGTAAAACATATGTACAGTATATGCAATTTAAAACGTAAACTATAAGTGTATAATTTGCGATGGTATATCGATATAGGAAGCCCAATAAATTTTATTAAAAAAGTTCAAAATAGTTTTATTTTTCATATCTGTTCAATATACATGAAAATTTTTAAGAAGTCCAAAATGGGCTTTGTAAAACTTAAGTGGGCGTGGTATCATCCGCCCAACATACTGTTTTGGGCTTCATATTGATGGTTAATGCGTCTATATAAATATTCTTACTTGGCAGGTAGGCCAACTTCTTTTTGATACAAAAGCATCTCACTGGTCAGAGAGACACTTGAATAAAATCGAAATAACTATTATATTATACATTTTATGCATAAAAATCTAAAAGGTTTGATGATTTTGCTGCTTTCTTTACCTGAGCACATGTTTGCGAGTTTTGTTTACAGGATTAAATAAATTAAAAACATATTTATTTCATTTTGAATTATTATTTACCAATTGATATTATTATTATCACTTTAAATGGTAAAATTAAATACGTGTTTCATTATATTTATTTTAAATTCAATTTGATAAACAAATGTACATAGTATTAAATTGTGGTTTATAGTACATACATAGCTAAATTTAAACGTACTGGTTACTGCAAAAAATACAGTTAATAAAAAATAACTCAAGACACATTAATTGCCGCTATCAAACTTGGTGGTGGTTTTAGTAAATAACGCATCTTTTACATAAAAATTCTACAGTGATTCCGACAGAATAAAGAAATCAAACAATACTTATTTTAGTGAAAAACCAAACACATGTGATACAATCTGCAATATTAACTCAAACAAATTTTATTTTTACCATCATTAATGACAATGTAGTTATTTTAAAAAAATTAAATTCTATAATATTTAAATTTAATATTAATGATTGCGAACATTATTTTAAATTTAAACAAACCACTTCTATTAAAATTTGAAAATAATATGTGCTGAGATTATTGTAACTATTATACTTAAAAATGCATTAACATAAATTAAATTGTTTAAATTACTAATATATCAGAATTAGTTTGAACATGACAAATAAGATCTGTTTGTGAAGTTATTTTTAATAATAATAATAACAATGTTTTTAAAATAAAACTAAATACAATTATTTATAAACTAATAAAATTGTTGTAATGTAAGAATTATTTTTGTATTGCTTTAAACTATTTAAACATAATATGTTTTTTATCTTTATCTTCGTTGCTTGATGGAACAGATGTATATTCAATTTCAGATTCTTCAAGTTCTCCAAACTCAGCATATTCGTTATCTTGCATGTTTTGATAATTTGTCGCCAATACTGAGCATGAAGCGAGGAGTATTGTTGCAAATATCAGACAGAGTTTCATTGTACGTTCAAGGATGCACTCAGGGCCTAATAATCGGTATACGGCAATAATGCTAATATTTTAACTTTAATTAAATCAACAATATAATTTCATCAAACCTAAAAGTTTTTTCTAGATTTGACGTTTCGTTTGCATTCTAGATTTGACGTTTCGTTTTTTTTTTCAAATACAAATGTAATAAATGAAACCAACAGTCTGATTATCAGAAAACAAAATATTAATTCAAAATGTAACATACTTAAAGGAATATACGAATCATCATCATCATTAGGTATTGGTTCTTTTTGGTGGTCTCTATCATATTTTAAAAATAAACCCATTTCAAAAAAGCTTCTAAACTTTTCAGTAATATGAATTTTAAGTGGATGTTCCGATGAAATTAGCACCAATGAATATGTTTCTCAGTAATTAGTTAAATGCATTTCAGATAAAATTGCGTCACTTATTTCACATTTTTCAAATAATCTTCTACTAGTGAGCAAAGTATAATTTTGGTATTTAGCAAGATTGTAAAAATCGCTTGGTTTGTTACCTATTTTAAGATTATTACGTATTGAACAATTTTTTCGAAAATATGTATCTATTAATTGCTCATTACTCATCATGATAAGTGAGGCATCAATAAAATCTTCAACAGTATTTATTTGTTTGTTATAAAAATTGATAAATAAGAAAGAATAATATAAACTGATAAAAGCTGATGTTACTATTAGTAAAAATCCAATCCAAAACATAATTAAAATTTTCATTGATATTCTATTGGAAATATTAATAGATTGAAATATTAACGTTGCATATATTTCAAGCGTTAATTTTGAAATGTTAGTTGACTTGTTTGCAATAATATAAATAAACAATGTTGCTAAAAAAGTTAGTAAGATTGCACACCAAACACTTTTTTAAAAAATAAATTTTAAACTTTGCCAGACAGGTACTTGTTGTGCTTTTGGTACAACAATCAAAATATAATATTTTTGGGATGTAGAAATATAATTATAAATATTCCAAACTATGAAATAACCAAACTGAATATTTGGTTTTCTGTTAAAAACATATTCTAAAGAAAAATTATAAACTTTTGTTATTTCTCCTAAAAAATATTTATCGCAATTAGGCGCATTACCATAGTACATTGGACAGTTCATAAAATTTCTTATAGGTCCTGATTGGTAAAATTCTTCAATTTCAGATATATTTTTTTCATAACAGTTGCCTAGATATGATAAATTATACATAATTCTCTGAGTCTAGCAAAAACTGAATCTTAAGTTGTTAAACTTTGACTACAAATTAAATGAAGTGGTTCACTCTCTAATCTACTTTTATTAACTCCGACTAAAAAATTATTACCTACGGCTGCGTTTTGACTATATTTATTGAAAAATCTTTCACCGTTTTCAAGAAATAAGAGCAAAAACTATAATCACCCAAAAATTTAGGGATAATACTAATTTCAACTGATGTAATTGGATTCTGTGCCATTTCTACAATGTGTAAATTATTTATTTGATCAATAATATTTCCAATTTCAATTTTTTTGACCAAATAATAAAAATAAAATAATAATAAATTCCTTCGTAAATTCCTTAAAATGACTTACAGCGCAAACATATTTTGATTTTAGGATTATTAAATAATTATGCACTGCACTTAAACCACTGTGATAACTTCTCGCACTGTTTCTTAATATTCCCTGGCTGTAATGCTTGCAGTTCCAGAGTTGGATGATTCACTGGGTACCGTTGTTTTCTTCTGTGTTTTCTGTTAGTTTGCGGGAATAAACCCCATTATATACCTATTATGCGTCGCCTTATGGCTTAGTGGAAATTCTCAGTGTGATCTACTTTTTGTTTTATAGCGTTTACAGCCTAGGCCTGATTAGGTTTACAGGTCTGTTATAGGTGGTGTAGTTCGAGTGATAATGCGTTATAGATTGGATAGCAGTATTGTCATGAGTTTCGGCTTTAGTGTAGAAACTTTCGGCATTTTTCATGATGATCTCATGGAGTGGAAAGATTTTTAAGTCTTCTCTAAGATCTATATTTTTTATAAACCAGGGAGCTCCGGTAATCATCCTTAATGTTTTGGATTGACATGCTTCTAGTGTGTTAAAGTAGGTTTTTGCAACAGTGTCGTAAAAGTGGTGCCAAACTAATCATTGAAACTTTTATTTTATCTCTGATTTTGTTAACATGGGCTCTCCAAGTTAACAATTTGTCAAGTGTTACACCAAGATAATTAGCTTGTAACACGTTTTCGTCCGGTAAGGAAGAGAAACGCGGCCGAGGTAGCTGCAGCCGTGATCACAAGGTTTGCCGGAGACCGGGAGGAGCTCGGGCGCCACCACACTTTAGTGTGGACACAAAGAAACAACAACCATGTGGAAAGGGAAAATAAAATTTATTGTTAAATCCAAAAAAAAAGAAAACAAACGAACTCAAAATGACTGTTGTCCACCCACAACAACAAAATACGCATCCACGGACTTCACGGGGATATTTAACAGTGAAAACTGGCGGGAATAAGGGTAAGGTCTGGAATTCGAGGTGGCTTGTCTTGCGACGCCGCACAACCTCGGACACACAAAAGGAGGAAAAGAAAAGAAACGGGAGGAAATGCTCAAGGCGGGATTACACTTACTGCGGCTTCTAAAACTTCGGGAACTAAACTTTACGGGAACAGGTGCTGGTGTCTTGTCTGAGTGCAAGGCTGACTGTCGGTACTAGGATGGGACGGCGGTATATATAGGAAAAGAAGAAAGAGAGGGGATAGAACAAGGACTTTGATTGGTGGAGGAAAGGTGGGGGAACAGATATGCCAACTTAAACTATGGGATGTATAGGGGGTGGCCTATACATCCAATAATTAAAAACTAATTAATGCTAAAATTAAATATATACAAACAACAATAAAATGTACATAATTGCACCCCGCAAACCCCGGTTCAATATGCCCTCTCGTTAGGACGCTATGCTAAGAAAAGAACCGAGGCTGTACGGGTTGCCTATAATCTAACATAAATTAATTAACAATCCTAATTAATATTTGGCCGGTAAAATAAACAATCAACATAAACCCCATATGCTACGCCACTGGGCTCCGCAGCTAATTTCAACCCGATCTCGAGAAAACACGTGTGCGGCGAGATAAATGGAGGCTATGAAACGGGGCCCCGGCGGGTTTTCAGTGACTGTAAACAGTGCTAGTGGCTACAGTGCTTAGTACAGGATTACGAAATGTCGCGAGGTAAGTTATAAATTACGTTAATTTAATTTAAAACACGTGTCCGTGGTCCTACAGGTTAGGACCGCGGCGTGCTAAATAACGGGGGCATGGCGGCGTAATATAAAACAAATATATTACGCCGGCATACAGTATTCACGGCGGACCTTAATATGGTACATAATTGATACTTAATTAATTAGTATAAATGTTATTTTAACGTAGGCAACCCTACTTTCACATCGAAATACATTTATATTACAAAGTATACCGGGTGGCGATTGGAACCAACGAAACCGACGATTCATTGTACAACAAAATAAAAGAATAATTAATAATCAACAATGGAAATCATATTTTGTTGTGAATAAATCCCCGGGTTCGTTACAAGCTTGGTTAGCCCAAGGTATAGGTATGCCATCGAGGATGATGTTACGATGAGGTGTTACTAGTCTTTTTGTAAAGAGGATAGCCTGGTTTTTAGTAGGATTAATTTTTATCCCCCACTCTTCGGTCCATTCAGTTATGGTGTCTGCGGTTTTTTGTAGGTAGTTGGTTATGAATTTAGGCTTGGTGGCTCTGTAAATTATTGCCGTATTGTCAGCAAACTGGGCAAGAATGGTTCCGTTCGTTAAAGTGCGGGTGATAGAGTCGAGTTTTAGGGAACCCCGGCTGTCATAGGTTTAACAGAAAAAAACGTGTTTGAAATTTTCACTTAGCTTCTGCCACTTAGGAAATTTTTAATAAGTCACCCAGATGGTGAGGGTATTTTGCACATTATAGTTTGGCTATCAGGCCATCGTGCCAAACTTTATCAAACGCTTTTTCTAGGTCGAAAAAGATTGCTCCAGTTGACTTTTTGTTATTGAATCCTTTGGAGATATGATCTGCCACACGTGCCAGTTAGTGAACGGAAGAGTGTTGTTTTCTAAAGCCGTGTTGGTGGTTAGGAATTATTTGGTTAGTTTCACTATGGCTTATTAGGTGAATCAGAATAATTTTCTTTCTTATTTTGCTTATAGTTGGTAGTAAGCTTATAGGGCGGTAATTCTGGGGAAAAGATTTTGGCTTATTTGGCTTAGGAAAAACAACAATTGTAGCATATTTCCATTTTTTTGGGAAATAACCTTGCCTTAAGATTCTGTTTATTATGTTGGTGAGACCTACAATGGCTTTCCTAGGTAAGTTTTGTAAAGCCGCATTAAAAATGTTGTCGTGTCCGGGAGCTTTTTTTGTATTAGTATATTTAATTGCCATAGCTACTTCCAAAGGATTTGTGAATGGTATTGTTTTATCTTCGGCAATATTTTTATAATGTTCGATCTCTCTTTTCACATCTTCCATTTTGTCGACATATAAGATATTGTACACCGGGCTAAATTGATCTTCATGGAACAATGCGATTGCTTCGGCTTTCTCTAGAGTGGTATGAGCTAGACCATTTTGCTCGTGGATGGTAGGGATAGTCTTGTGCTTTTTCCTATGACACTTTTATATGTGCCAGATTTTAGGCATTTCGTCGTCTGTTTAGTGAAAGAGGTTGTCCCACTGTTGGTTTTTGAAAGCTTTTATTTCCTTTTTAATTTCAAGTCTATTTTTGATTAGTTTATCAAAAGTAGTTCTGTTGCGTTGGAATTTCTGTCGGGCTGTATTTTTCTCCCTTATAAGTCGTTTTAGAAATGGAGGAAGTTCAAGTGGATCATTGTCTCTAATGATAATATTGCTGGTAACTTTGTCTTGCGCAGTTTGTATGGATGAAGTTAAGTTTTCAACAGCTGCATCTAAGTCCTGGGGGGAACAGATTTTTGGAAGAGGGCCGAGATCGTTTTCCATAAACAGATGAAATTGTTTCCAGTTCGTTCGTTTTTTTGTTTCATCCAGTTTTACTACCAAAGTACCATGTATAGTTAGTAGGACGAGATAGTGGTTTGAGTCCATTTTGTTAAACACTTCGGAAGTGGTGGCGTTGAGTATGCCTTTTGATAAGGCAATGTCGAGTATGTCTGGCGAGTGACCTACGTGGCTGTAATATGTTGAAGAAGTAGGACTATAAATGGATAAGTTGATTTGATCCATGAATTTAATTAGAATTCTGCCTTTTGTGTTTGTGGCGCGGCAGTTCTATGCCACGTGTTTAGAATTAATGTCACCCCCAATAAGAGTGGGGATATGATCTTCGAATGCCATTTTTAAGTCGTTCAGCAAGAGTAGTTTAGTTGTTGGTTGGTAAACAAAAAAGATTTTAATTTTACCAATTGGGGGAAGGTTGATGATTACCCCTGCCGCTTCCAGGTTGATAAAGTTTGGAATTTCGATTTCTGAATGGTCAATAGTTCTTTTTATTAGTATGGCCTTAGCTGATTCTGTCATTTCTGTATATGTTGAAATTAGGATATTTTGAGTTTTCTCTGGGTTTTAATCCAGTTTCTGATAATATCATAATATCAATGTCTTGTTTCAAAATGAATAGTTTGAGCTGTTCTGAATATTTAGCACTGCAGTTAGTATTCCAGTGTCCTATTGATATGATGTTATTGTGTACTGCCATTATTGATGGTGGTTTTTAAAAAGAACGGCTACAATTAGTTTAAGTAAATCTTGGTCGTTGTTGCTGTTATTAATGGCAATAGTGAGATCTTGTTTGAGGTTGGATTTTGCTTCCTTGGGCGGTGCTGGTTGTTGTTGCGGCTGCACAGCTTTAGCATATGACGTAAGTTGTGGGCGTGGCTTATCTGAAGGTTGCCCTTTAGGTTTAAGTTTAGTTTTCATTTTTTGGTAGACCGGACATCCTTTGTAGGACGCGGGGTAATTACCGCTGCAGTTAGCACAGACAGTTTTCTCCCTGTCTGCAGAGGTAAGATGGCATTGAGCTGATGGGTGGTTCTTTGCGCACCTTACGCACACCTAATTGTTGGTGCACATAGATGCAGTGTGATCATAGGCTTGACAGCGATGGCAATGGACCTAAACTTACCTTAAACTTTGACCTTGATACCAAGAATTTTTTATACGTTAAAGATTTCATCGCTTCTCTCATTTTTTTTCAACTGTATCTGTAATTTGTCATACGTTCTGGTTAAGTAATACAACTTGAAAATTGCATTTACGTCAAATCCTTTTGCCTCCAACGCTTCGCTCATCTCCTCGCAGGAAACATCCAACTGGTATGTGTAAGACGTGTGGCCTTTAGCGTCAAGGTATGTTATTGCCCTCCGGTGGTTAATATACTTACTTAAGCATTTAATTTTGAAATTAATATTTAATTTTTCCATATCATTTTTGACATTTCTTCATACTTTTTTGTCCTTCAATGTGACTTACTGTGGCTTTTAATGTAGTTACGTCATTTCTATTGATTCGGTAATGAGGTTAGTAATATTTAGATTTGCGTTTAATATTTCCAGATAGGCTCTATTTTCTGATATTTTGGTAAAAAACTTAGTTGAGTCATCAATTTTCACTTTGAGAGCATCCAAGTTATGATCTGGATCATTATCTTGGGTTAGGGTGGATTCGGAATTTTCCGCCATGGCAATGATCTCCAGGTCTGCTGAATCCGCACAGTTGAAGGGATAAATGAAGTTAGTTTACTAATTACTGAAATGTTTGTAGCACTTTAACACTTTAAAAAGTCTTGTTTCCTTTGTTTGAGAGATGAGTCGTCGAACAAAGAAAGGTGAATGACCGGGAACGAGGTCATGAGTCTTTGTCCTCTCTGCGGGTACGTGGTGCCGCACGCAGATTGGGGGGAGTTAACTAACTGTCACTAATCACTTTGGTAAAGTTTTCATTGTTTTAACACTATTTAATCAGGCACTTTCTTTGTTTAAACTGATCGTTGTGTGTACGCATACATGAACGTTAGCACTCGAACAACTGTACTGTACTGTACTGTTACACTGGGTACTGATGTTGGTCTCGACGCTAAAATGCGGAACTCTCCTAGCTTTCGTTGGTTGTTCTCCGGCTTGAGCGTTCAGAGTTTGATGATTGCTTTTTGGCACGTTAACTTTCATCGCCTGAAGTGTTTGCACAGTAACTTTGATTGCTAGTTGTTTGTTTTTTTTTTATTGTCGCGCATTCAAAACTGATATTGAAATTTTAGTGCAATGTTTTTTTTGCAAGTGATAGCGCAACCAAATTGATTTTAAAATTATGATGCACTTTACTACATGACTGCACCAATTAAGTCGTGGTGTAGTTCGTAGACAGATCTTTATTGTCTAACATGAATTACAATTATTTCCTATTTATATTAGTTATGTTTGCTGATTTGGATGACGTTATGGTGACTTACAACAAGCCGCAACAGATTATTCTTATTGTCACGTAATGTGACATTCAAAACTAATCTTATCTTAAAACTAGGAAAACAAAAGAATTAAATTACAATAACATAATTGCAGGTGCAATATTACATACATATATATATATAAATATTTTTTCTTGACAGGTGGGTCAGATTCTTTTTGATACAAGATCGAAAAGTTTAATGCATTTTATATAAAATGGTATTGGTCAAGGTATGCACTCTTTATTTGTGTGCCTAGCATCTCACTGGTCAAAGAGACAATTGAATAAAATCGAAATACGAGGGACACTGCCAAAGTTGGCGGAAAATGTAAAGCAAAACACAAATTACGTTATGTAAATCGCTTTATAGCTTCTCAAAATATTCTCCTTTAAAATTTATATACTTTTGCATCCGATGAAACCAGTCTTCAAAACAATTTTGCCACTCTGAGGTACCTCCAAAACAAGTGATTTAAATGCTTTAACGGCCTCTTCAAGCGATGAAAAACGCTCGCCACGCATTTTATTTTTAATATGTTGAAATAGGAAGAAGTCATTGGGCAATAAATCAGGCAAATATAGGCAATGAGTCATTAATTGGATGTTGTTACTGGTCAAAAAAAGTTTGTCTAGCTGTGTGAGCGCTTGCATTGTCATGATAAACAATGATTCGCCGGTTTATGTTGTTTTTTTTTATTTCAGCAATAACTTCCGGCAAACAAATTGAAGTATAACAGTCAGCATTAACTGTCCTTCAATCCTCTAATGCAACAGTTGCAACATGACCCGTTTTTTTCAAAAAAACAATCAATCATTCTTTTTAAAACGCTTTGTGAACGCACCACTTTTGTGAGTGTAAGTTTATTTTGAAACACCCATACAGTCGATTGCTGTTTAGTTTCAGGCTCATATAAATATATGAAAGATTTGTCACTTGTTACGATGTTATATACCAAATTTGAACGACCCCCTTCGAATTTCTTTAGCATTTTCTTGCACCACTTGACGCGTGCCTGTTTTTGTTCTTCTTTCAAATTGTGTGAGATCCAACGACTGCAAAGCTTCTTGACATGCAAATGATCGTGCAAAATTGTGTGTATTTGTTTTGCTGCAATGCCTAAGGATGCCTCTATCTCACTATAGGTCACATGCCAATCTAACAAAATCATTTCACGTACAGCATAAATATTTTCGCAACAACAGAGATGCATGGACGACTTTCGCAAAGTTCGTCATCAAACGATGGTCATCCACGCTTAAATTTTGCGAACCATTTGTAAACCATAGTTTTGGATGGTGCTTCATCACCAAATAATGAACTAAGATTTTTCACACATTGCTGCGGTGTTAAACCGTTTCGAAAATCATAAAAAATCATCACTCTGAAGTCACGATTCAAAATTTCCATTTTTCACACAATTATTACTCTCGGATTCCGCAACGAAATACCGCTCTGTATAGACGTATTGTACTGCTCTGTTTAAAAACCAACCTATCCAGCAACAATTAATTATTTGTTCATCGTTGTAGTGTTACTGTTAATAATAAAAAAGTGTTGTGTATATAATATTAAAAAAACGGTGCTGTTTCTGCCCGAAAGGGCCCTAACGTGAGCGTTCATATGAGTGCAACGGAGCGCAAAAATATGGACTTGGAGTGCGAGAATGACAGCAATGAAAGTGGAACGCGCGTGAATCGCTCTCAGTCCCAGTCGCAGACCGATACCGATAAAGAAAATAAATCCCAAACTCAAAGAAAAAAAAGCCGGCCTAGAAAAGCACAAGGCTCTAATATAAAGAAATGCGAGAGTTATTTTAAAATACCGCAAACAAATAATTTAAAAACAACAACAAAAACAAAAACAACTACAAATACACCAAAAGTTACCAAAACAATAGCACCGACAAATGTAATTAACAAACCATCAACATCTGATAACAATAAATCTACACTTACAATAACTAATACTAATACAAACAAATCTATAAATCAACAAACAAATATATCTAATAGTAACACTACAAAAACAATTATAAATATGCCAGTACATGCAATTAACACAAACAATAAAGTAAAAACACAACAACCAATACCTTTAATAATGAAAAAAAAAAGAATTAAACTTTAAACATGTTTATTACGTAGAGACAACCCAAAAGCTCACACGGATACAATTATCAGACATATGGTGTCACACCAGAGTAAATTTAGACGACATAATATTACCAACCAAAAATGGATATATTATCAAAACCAACACAACAAAAGAAGTGACAATAAACATTTTGAAAGAATTACAAACTAAAAATATTATAAGAAACTATAAAGAATCAACACAAAACAAACCTACCACAAATAAAACACCAATGGCATCATACTCTGCAGTAATAGCATCTGTAGACCTACATATTACAGAAGAAGAAATTGAAACAGTTCTCAAAACTAAGAAAATCAACCATCGATATTGCAAGCGGATAATATCTAAAGCCACTGGACTATCTACTTATAAAATTAGAATAATTACTGCCGACGTTGATGCTTACCTAAAATTGCTGCAACATGGCCTTTTTTACAAAAGTTGCCTTTTTCCTGTTTTTGAAAGTCACACACTTGCTCTAATTCCAACACCATGTGCAAAATGCAACGCGTTTACCCACACAACAGAAAACTGTACCGCACAGCCTAAATGCGGACAAGAACCGTGCTCCCTTAAATGCAAAAACCGATCATTTTAACCCATAGAAGAAATACTAAACATTAAAATAAAACCAGCCAATAAAAGGTCAGCAGATATTAATCAAGTAACTAGAAATTCTTCTAGAATTCATTCATCTATCACAATTTACGATTTCATAATTGACACGTACCTTCATAAAATTAATAACCCAAAAAACACGGACAGACAAGAATTCATTAAAAAATTTAAATTACGTTTTATTGAGACATATAATATTGACACATTTGTTTCCTTTTCCGGCAATCGCATGTTCATTGTTATGCTAGATATACTCAACCCCGACCAAGCGCCTACTGTTCCTACAAGCGGCATACAAGTTACTATAACTCAATCCCAAAATGACTAATATTAAATTTGTATACTCCAACGTAAATCCACTCTCATCAAAAACTTTTTTATAAAAGAAAAAATATCCTGTGCCATGTTTGTTGAGACTAAAACTCAAAATCCCATTTTATTCCAAAACTGGTCCACTATCCAAAACCCTTCTACAATCCTAAATCACAATAATAGAGGAGGCTCCATAGTAATGGCACATCCAACTGTTACTTTGAAAAAAGATAACCAGCCCAGCATTAATAATCCCTTAAACGACTGTCTACATTTTGCAATCCCACCCAACTTCTAACATTGAAGATAATATCTTTGTAAAAGCTGCACAATACCCGCATGCTATTGTCATAGGCGATTTTAATCTAAACTTAAGAAAAACTTGTCATCATCAACAATTTTCTTAAAATTCCCACTTCCCCAACATTCATAATGGCTGAGAATCAGTGCACTACTTCTGTTATACTTCTTTGCAGAACAGACCTAAAACCACTTATCCATTCAGTAAATGTTATCTCCGATCTATGCTTTGATCATCTTGCAATTTCATTAAAAATTAATATCCAACCTCTTCCTCTCCCCAAGATGGAATACATCTAATACTTTGATAGTTGTAACATAAATCAAGTAAATCAAGATGCAACTTCTTTCATCAGCACGTACCCCATCATATCACCTAGTACTATAAAATCATTTTTATCAACTGTTTTGTCTTCCATGCAACGTAATACTCCTAAAGTAACTAAGTCATACTATAACTATCCCCTTCCACTATTTATTTTGAGTCAAAATTAAAAAACTGACAAAATACAAAAAGACAAATGCAGTTTATAACATTACTGACCCAACGACAAATAAAAGCTTCTTTACAGATACAGATACAGCCAATACATTTTGCAATCATTTTAATGACGCATTTGCATTTTCTTACTCCAACAATTTTAACAATAGTAATCTAACTGACGTAAATAATTGGTATGCCACATTTTGTAGACAGACGCACATTACGCCAAAGAACGAAATCATTGACAAAGACACTTACTTTGACGTATTAAATAACGGCAAAAATTCAGCACCTGGACAAAACTTAATGACAAAATCATTTTAAAACAGTTAAATGAAAACATTCGCTGTTACATAATTGACATTTACTACAACTACCGCCTTTTGCATCAATATTTTCTCAATGAATAGAAAATGGAAATTATTATTTGTATACCTAAATCCAATTGTAATTTGTCTCATCCATCCAGTTATCGTCCTATTACGTTGCTTGCCGTTCTTGGAAAGATTTTTGAATTAATAATTCACAATAAAATCTTAACACTTGCTGAAAAAATATCTCTATAACCCAATTTGGTTTCCGCAAAAGTCATTCTACATCCCATCCTCTCACAATCTTCACGTCTAATCTCCAAACGTCTCACCTAGAAGGCTAGCAATCAAGCGTCCTCTTTATTGATATAAACAAAGCTTTTGATTCAGTCTGACACGCTGGTATTCTTTTTATATTGTCTAACTTAAAGCTGCCCTTGTATTTGTTAAAATTAGTAAACCAGTTTTAAAACAACCGAACTCTTCAAGTTCGTATCCGCTCGTCATATTCCCATTCATTTACTCCTCATCAAGGTGTCCCACAAGGATCTCCACTCCACGCTTCTAGAAAGCGCCATTTAAACCCTCAAAAAACCCAACTTTCTATTCCTTATCACAAATTAAAAATGAACTCCCCTTGCATTCGTATGAACCAGCAGTTAACCACCCCATCACAAGTATTTGACTCCAAACTTAAATTCAATTCCTATACCCAATCTCTTAAATTTAAAATAGTCAATAGAGCAAAACATTTTCGTTCGCTGACATGCATTAGTACCGCATACGCAACTCATATTTATTAATCTATCTATCGTCCTCTACTTGATTATGCTTCCATTTTATTTTAAATTCTACTAAATCTACTCTTAATAACTTGTATGTCGCAGAAAGAACATGCCTACGGTCTATCACCAAAATCCGTCACCCTAATAATCCCTTACATAATTTCTCTCTAATGAACTGTTATATGCTAAAACAAAGATAGTTTTGCTTAACAAACGCTTAAAAAAGCTTCAAACAAAATTTTCCAATAATGCCAATAACCACAAAATACTAGCCAACTTAATAATACGCAGAAACCTAGCAGTCGTATCAAAATTTAAAACACCAGCTAAACCTGTTTCAAAATATTATGACTCATCACTTACCTCTATACAACATCATTTTTTTTTTTTGTTATAAGTTTATTCTTATTTTTCTAATTCAACTTAGGCTAAAAGACTAAGGTCGATGATGATGATGATTTCAAAACAGAATGTTTATTTATGTAGACTACTTGTATATTTTATTTCATTTTCTGTACTGTTCTCTTTTGAATAAACATGTTTTATATATATATATATATATATATATATATACTACTCTCGTTAAATTTTGTTGAAACAAAACCGAGCAGTTTGAAATTGAACTGTCAACTGAATTATAGTTGAAAATCGTCAAATTTTACAAATATGACAATCGCAGAACGCTAACAATACAGACAGTACTTGAAAAATATTAAACCAAAAACACCAGAAATGAACAAAAGAATAAGAGAAATAGAAAAACAAAATTTATTCGATCTCCCGAACAAAGAAAAAGAGAAGAAGATTTGGGAAATAAACAAAACAAAAATAATAAAGCAAACGAAGACACTACTGACACAAAGAAGATGAAAGAAATAAAAGAAATGGTTCAAACAATGATGCTTAAAATGGATAAAAATATGGAGGAAATAAATCAAGAGATAAGAACAATAAAAGTGGAAATGGAGAAGAAAGAAAAAATCGTGAAAAAGGAACTAAAGAGTCTAACAGATAGAATAAAAAAATATTGAAAAAAAAAGCAGAAAGAGAAGAGAGAACAAAGAAGAAAAACAACATCATAATAAAAAGATTGAAGATAGCACAAACGACTGGGATGACAAAGAAACGGGGGTCATGAAAAAAGAAAACAAAGAAAAACAAGGTGCGGCAAAAAACGATTAGCAAACAAAACGAGATAGACGGACAAAACAAAGACGATTAAGCAAAACAAAAAGATAATTCAAATGGGCACATGAAATATAAGAAGTATAAAAAATAAAGAGTTAGAACTAGTAAAAGAATTGGAAAAAGCCAAATTGAACGTACTGGCCATAACAGAAACAAAAATGAAAAGACAAGAAATAGTAAAGTTAGGCAATAGTCATATATTTATGTATAGAGGAGTAGAAAATAACGAAAGGGCAAGAGCAGGCGTAAGATTAGCAATTAAAGAATGGAAAGGTGTGAATGAAAGAATAATGATAGTTAAAGTAGAAGACAAAACAATAACAGCAAGTTTAATGATAATATACGGCCCGAGTAAAGATGAAATTAATGCAACAAAGGACGAATTCTGGAAAATATGCCAAGTACAATATGAAAACTTACAAGAATCTATATATATATACATATATATATATATATATATATATATATATATATAATGGACAATTTTAATGCAAGAGTGGGAAATATAAACAAGGGTTAAGAAGACATAAAGGGCACACATGGAGAACTGACTAAGAATAACAACAAAAAAAGATTGATTGAATTTTGTATAGCAAATAGATTAAAAATACTTAACACTATGTTTGACCATAAAGAAATACACAAATATACAAGAGAAGTAAAGAGCAGGAATGAAAAATCAATCATTGATTATTTTTTAACTAATAACACGCAAATGAAAAATGTAAACGATGTAAGAGTGAGAAGGGGCAATGAAATTGGAAGTGATCATTTTTTGAATAGCAAAGATAAAAGAAAAGGAGCAGACAATTCAAACGACACAGAATGCAAACAATAAAGAGATCAAAATATGCAACTACAGACAGACTGAAGGACACAAGCACGAGAGAGAAATGCCAGAACAGTATAAGAAAATTAATAAACAGTACAACAAAACCTGACGTAGACAATATCAAAGAAATGTGGAACATTTTTAAACACATTTTGCTGGAAGCAACAAACATGTGGAATAACAAGAAGCACTCAAAACAGCAAACAAACCCACACGAAGAAGTAAGTGAAGAAGTAAGAAAAAAGAAAGTGAAGTGGAAATTTTTATTAACACAAGAAAAAAAGAAGAATACGAACAATACAAAACACAAAGGAAAAAAGTAAAAGAAGTCATAAAAAGAGCCAAAGGAAGAAGTTGGGAAGAATTTGGAAATACACTAGAGAAAAATTTTAAAGACAACCAGAAGTTATTTTATAGAACACTGAAGAATTGTAAAAAGGGTAACCAACTACAACTACAAGACAAACAAGAAAAAATACTAAAAGAACAAAAAAAAATAATGAATAGGTGGAAAGAACATTTCAAGGAGCTACTAGTAGAAAATCAAACACACAGAAATGAAGAAAACGAGGAGGAATCTGTTAAGAATGACACACGTAACTTTGAAGCAGAAGACATAACAAAAGAAGAAATTGAAGTAGTATTGAGAAAACTGAAGAATGGAAAAGCGCCAGGACACGACATGATAAAACCGGAGCAATTGAAATATAGGGGGAGCCAAGAGAAAAATTACTGTTGGAGATGCTAAATAGGATACGGAAAATAGGAAAAATTCTAACAGACTGGAATAAGGCAGTGATATCTCCAATTTACAAAAGATAGCAGAAACTGTAACAATTATAGAAAAATATCTTTGCTATGCACAACAGCAAAAGTATATAAATCTGTAATAGAAAATAAGCTTAGACATTTAGAAGGACCAGTACTGAAAAAAGCTCAAAGTGGGTTTAGAAAAGGACATTCAACACAAAACCACATATTTACAATTAGAAAACTAATTGAAAAAACGATAAGGCAAGACAACAATCTTTTCATAACGTTTGTAGAATTAAAAAAAGGCGTTTGACAGAGTACCTCGGAAACTGTTATGGAAAATATTGAATAAAAGACAAATAAACGACCACTTACTTCAAGCAATAAAAAGTATATACGAAACCACAGTTAATTACATAAGAACTAGAAAAGAAGCATCAGAAGAATTTACGACTAAAAAGAATTGAGGCAAGGAGCCAATTACTATTTATTATTTTTTTAGACGATATATTAAAAAAGATCAAGGATAAAACAAAAAAAGTAGAAATTGGATACCACAATCTCAAAAGAGTAACAATAGCAGAATGTGCATTTGCTGATGATTTAGCTATAATAACAAAAAATGAGAAAGATATGCAACATAACATAAATTTATGGAACAAAGAATTGTTAAAATACAACATGACTATAAATATAGAGAAAACAAAAATTTTAGTGGTATCAAAATTAACGATAAAAACGGATATAAAGCTAAATGGAAAAGAAATAGAACAAGTAGAATCATTCACGTACTTAGAAGCAACTTTAAATAATAAAAGAATTATGGAGCATGAAATAAACAAAAGAATCCAGGCAGCAAACAGAAGTTATCATTTAATAAATAAAGTGATCTTAAACAACAAACAGATATCAAAACAAAAACAAAAATGACTATACAAAACAATATACAGACCAACACTAATATACGGAAACGAAACATGGGTAATGAATTAAAAAGATAAAAGTAGGATACCGGCAACAGAAATGAAGTATCTAAGGAGAGTAGGTGTAACAAGAATGGACAAAATAAGAAACGAATTGATAAGAGATAATCTTCAAATTGAAAGCATCACAACACAATAGACAAAAAACAGTTAGCATAGTATGGACATCTAGAAAGAATGCCAGAAGATAAACAAACAAAACAAGTATGTAATTCAAGAATATCAAAACCAAAAAAACCTATGAAGAGATGGGAAAACAATGTAGGGAAATTACTAAGCAGAATCAATTTAAGCAGGCAAGATGCAACAAAAATAGCAAAAAATAGGAAAGAATGGATGGAACAAATAAATAAGCTAATTTAAAAGCAGCTGAAAAATCTTGACATTCAAAAGGGTACTAAGAAATTTAAAAAGATAATATATATATATATATATATATATAAATCCAACCGTCGTTTTTAGACCCGCTATGTTTAACAGGCAACCACAGACCCACTAGAAATCTTTGTTGTAAGTGTGTGTATATTAAAGAATTTTGACTTATTAATTAAGAACTCTAAGAGCAATGAAAGAGGGGTAAACAATTATTAAAAAAACAAAAAGTTGATGTCTTGCACTCTCTGTTAGTCCCAGATAGTAGATCCGACGGTTTTAGACCCAGCAGTGTTGCCATGTTTTGTGGCCTAGATAGGTATGTAGCACATATTCTGTGTGTATGTCTATTTTTTATGTGTCTATTGCATGTAATAAATTCGTGCCGTAAACATAATAAGAGCATGAACAACCCATAGAAATATTTAAGAAATTTTGAAATGTATATGCAAGTTTATTTCAGTTTTGTATTCATTTATTCTCTTGTTAAAGTTTTTTCTATTTTACTAGCATACTTTAATTTTTAATTACTGCTGTTGAAAAAAAAAATTAAGCAAAATATTAAAACATTTACATAATATATCTTGTCATTTAATTCAGTCACATATTGATAAAATTAAAAATTTTATATAAATGTAATAAATGAAAAACTAAAATTAATAAATTTAATAAACATTTTATTAATCTGATCAGACAGATTTAAATAAATTGCCGTTAATTAATATTCAATAATTTATTGGCTAATCTTTTTTGTAATACTTTAAAAACGTTTTAAACTTTTTAACTTATTAGTTTTGGAGCTTTTTTATCTTTTTTATTGGTTATCTGCTGCCTAATGCTCAAACTTATACTACATGTTTTTTTTTTAATTTAATAAGGTATTGGCGTTTCAACGAGTATATTATTAATAAAATATATAATAACAGTTTTTAATAACAGTTCCTAATAAGCATATAGATTAAACTAAAAAATAAAAAATTGTTTTAAAAGTTTTAAATAATAAACATCTAAGTTAATCTAAGTTATCGCTTAAAAAAAATTAAATGTAGCTAGACAAAATAAAAAATTCAAAAACTAGAACTATTGAAATAGGAACAATATTTTCTATACAATCACAGATGACCTATTCTATTCTATTTGAAATTTAACATATTATTAACGATTAAATTGAGTAAGTAATATTATGCACGGTACAAAAATTAAATGGTAGTCTTGCTTCGGTGTCACTCGGAATGCTAAAGTCGCTTTGGGATAAAGAAATAATAAATTTTAAGTATGTATATTGCATATAATATAAAAAGCATCAGTGTTATTAATTTTATAAGAAATGAGATTAGAAGTCGGCGTTTTTAATTTTGTCAAAACCCGGCCTGGTCTAAAACTCAGCCCAACGCCCAACACGACCCGGCCTGAAGCTGAGTTATTATTAATAAAATATTTTATTAAAACCCAATCCGGCCCAAAATTCAGCCCAATGCCAGGCTTAAAATATGGTCCCGGCTCAAGTCCCAGCTCGGGCGGCTCAAAGTTAAGAATATTAATAAAATATGCAGGGTTGGGTAAATGTATGGAAACACCCGATTATTGGCTGCATTTTTGATTTATGTAAAAAATGACTTTAATAACAGTTTTTGTAGAAATTTTAATCTACATAGTGATGTATTTTGATTTTTAATACAAGCCCTGTTTCACGAGATATGGCGTCATCATCAGTTTTTTTAAACAAAACACCCTTTATTTTTATAAAAAGAATTTTTCAACAATTACAATGATATAAGGTTTTATGGGTCTACTAACGGTTTTTGAAATATTCATTAAAACAATAAAACAAATTGTAGTAGGTTATGCTCCAATTACCATAGCAACAAGTGAAAACAATTATTGTTCTTCTGTTATTCTCAATACAATTAAAAAAAACGTCAAAATACGTGAATATTTGAAGCAAAAAGTCAACTACAATTAAATATGATTATTATTATTACTATAAATCATTTAAAACGTACTACATTTTGTGTTATTTTATTAACAAATATTTCTAAAATCATAAGTCGTAGACCCATAATACCTTATATTATTGTAAATGTTGATATTTTTTTTCTAAAAATAATAAAAAATATTATGATGACGTTATATCAGGCAAAACGAAGCATGCATTAAAAATCAAAACACGTCACTATATAGATTAAAAAATATACAAAAACTTTTATTAAGGTCATTTTTGAAATAAATTTAAAATGCAGTCAGAAATTGAGTGTTTCCATACATTTACCCAATCCTGTATAATAACTATTAATAACAGTTTCTAATAAACATATAAAACTAAACAACAAACTCTTATTTTAAAATTATAAATTATAAGTAATAGACATCTAAAGGAATAGAGTTGACCGTTACTACGTGATAATGTATAATAAAAAATAAAATAAAACACAGTAATTGTTTTATGTAATTTTCTATTCAAAGGAATAGTTATTGCATAAAAAGAAAATTCAAAGCGGCTATAATAAAAAACACAAAAACCAGCATTATTAAAAAAAATACTTTCTATACAATCACAGGTGTCCCGTATTTGCATATTAGCAACAATTAAATCAAGTAAGTAATTTGATACACGGTTAGCAAATTAAAAAAAAGTTTACGGACCTGGGATACTCGAGTTGCAGTGCCCGCTCACATGTTTGTTTTCATTATATTTGCGCCAGCCCGCAGGTTTCATTTCAATGTGTGCTGTTTATTAAGTTTCGTTGCGTGCCCTAAACTCTGGCCGGGCACAAAGCCAAGTCAGCTGCGAGTATAGTATATTATAGCTTATTACAACGTTGTCAATGTTTGGTTTGAAAACGTCGGTATGGCATGGCATGGCTGGTCTGATAACGTCATGCAGTGTGTATACAAATACGACAAGCGCGCCCTCCTCTGCCATATTCAGTGAACTAAATTTGTATGTGTTGACATACTTAATATACGTTTGCAGCCCCAAAGTAATTTTGATGTTGTTTTGTCTACTGCTATATTATGCCAAAAAGTAACGAAAAACACATGAAAACGTTGTCAGACCCAAGGCCGGGCCTGAGAACGTCGGATTTGGTCTGGGAACGTCGGTAGTATATAGCAAATTGGGTCTGTATAGGCGGTTTAACAAATATATATATATATATGAGTAATTCCATTACTTTTTGACCAAACTTAAAAACTGAGTATCTCCAAACTGACTCAAAATTAAATATGTGATAGTAGGTTCCAAAAAAACATATTTCCCAAATTTTCAACTTTTTAAGTCATTATCTTGATTTTTGGGAGTCTCTCAAAGTTCATAAAAACGCCTAAAGCGTAGAAACATTGGAAAATGCTCTGCAAGGTCGGATTCTTTTTGTAATTTCTTTCACTTTAACTTGTTTTTTTTTTAATGTAGCCATTCTTTATTTCCTTTAGCATAAGCCGTTGTGAATATAGCTTAAAATTACAAAACCAGCCCCACATTAAAAATGCCGTAACAAAGTAAAATTTTAATCAAATTAGGTCTAGTTTAGCTTAATTTGATTGTTTTGAATTGCTTTTTAAATTTTTGCAAAGTTTTTTTCCGATCGAACCAGTAAATCGTGAGATACCACTTTTCAAAGATTAGTAATTTGGTCAAAAATGCTCATTTTTGTATACACTGAAACCGTTGTAACTTTCTTCTACCTAATTTTTTCTTGCTAAAATTAACCTTCCTCATATATACCTAAAACATCTCTTTAAGTTTGGTTCTTGGGAATGAAAATGGGCTCAAGCTACAGAACTTTCAAAATTTGTAAAAAACAACGTTTTATACGTTGATAACCTGGTAATAATTTTTACTTACGCTTTTATTTTTGCAAAAAAAATACATTTTAACGCATTAGTTTAAACATGTGTTTTTAATAAAAAATGTATATTTTTATATATATAGATATATTTTTATCTTTCTTTTTATTGTATCTTTAAGACAAACACATAATTTTTGCTAAAATCATATCATGAACGCCTTAATTCTAAATTTTATGAAAAAGCACGCCAAAAAATACACAGGGTGTTTTCTTACAGTAGGCAAAAAATAAAACCTAAAGTCCTTTTTTTAATTTCATACAGAAAATCTAAATATCTTTTTTGTCTACCTCGCTTCGTTTTCGAGATAATTGAAAAATACACATTATTAAAAAAAACATATAGACATAACAAATAGAACAATATTACATATTTTAATAAGTGGACTTATGATGTCTGAGATTGATTGCCAAGAGCTACTTGTAACTCTTCCGTTTCAGATATCCAACAATAATCGCCAAACTAGACAGTCTCTATTATTTATTCTACCAACTATGGATTCAATAATCTATTTGCAGAATGTGTAGAATTGCAAATAGCTTTTCTAATAACATCGATTTGTTTTGCGTTTTTAAATGTACATTTAAGAACCAATTAAAATGTGTTAATGAATAATTTTATATTTTGTTTTTATATGTATACATTTTATGTGTTTATTTTGTGTTGTTTATGTCCATTGTCTAGTTTTAAATATTACACATTTTTTGTATTATTCATCATTATTTATGTGTAGGATGATGTAGAAGTAAATTTATTTTTTTTATGTGCCGTTAGTAACGAATGATTAAAGTTCTCAAAATGACTACCATGAGCGTTGATGCAAGCTTGTTTTTTAACAAACAAAAACAAACAAAATAGCATTACTTTAACAATTGTGCGTTGTTGCAAGCTTTTGATACTTGTCAAAATTGTTTTATTTGGTTCGGTTAGTAAAATTTGTAAAAAATGCTGTTCAACGGAGAATACACATGTCATTGTTTTATAAGCATAATTTCTTGAAAATCAGATGGAAAATTTGTTGGATAACAATGTCCCTCTTGCCTAACGTAACAGAGTGTGGTACCAGTACGATCTGGCATCGCCCCCCCCCCATGTTGGGCGATATGTAGTTCGGTAGCTTAACGATAATTTTAAGGATAGATGGATTAGTAGAAGTCCAGTGAACTGATCTGCAAGATCTTCTGATCTAAATCTATTGAACGTTTAGGTGACACATAAAACAATTGGTTTATGGAAAGCCAATAATCAACGTGGAGCAGCTACATTAGAAAATTGCAAATGCTGCATTGCAAATTCAAAATATAACAGGTTTTGAAACAGTTTATCATTCTTTTTTAGTGCGTTGTCAAGCTTGCATCAACGCTCATGGCAGTCATTTTGAGAACTTATTAAAATATGTAATATTGATCTGTTTGTTGATACCATTGTTATAAATAATCTTTTATTACTTAATATTTTTAAATAAAAAGTTTTCTAAATAATGTGTATTTTTAAATTATCTCAAAAACAAAGCGAGATAGACAAAAAAGATTTTCTGTTTGAAATTAGAAAAAGAACCTAAAGTTTCATTTTTTGCCACTAGTTAGGAAACGCCTTGTGTATTTTTGGGCGTGCTTTGTCATAAAGTTATTAATTCTAATTAAAGCGTCCATGATATGATTTTAGCAAAAATTATGTATTTGTCTTACAGGTACAATAAAAATAAAAATAAAAATATATCTATATTTATAAAAATATACATTTTCTATTAAAAACACAATTTTTAATCTAAGATATGTTCAAACCAATGCAATAACATGTAGTTTTTTTGAAAAAATAAAAGCGTAAGTAAAAATTATTACCAGGTTATTAATAATAATAATAATTATAATAATAATATTTTATTAGTATCACTGCCATATTACATATGGATATACACGTCAATAAATAGAACATTACAAATACCGGAAAAATACAAATATATAAAATATATAGAATGAAAACAAAAAATAACACTCATACAACCACAGTTTACAACAAATTTTAATTAAAAAACATATTAATATTATAATAAACTTTACGACATAGTAGGAATTTAAGTTGTTTTTTAACATGTTATAGTTTAATGACTTTAAACATGCTGGCAGATGATTAAACATTTTTACTCCTGCATAATTAATAAATTTTTCATATTTTGCTGTGCGATGTTTTTCAAGCACATAGAAACTACTATGTCTTGTATTGTGATTATGGATATCACTATTCTTAACATAAAATACTTCATTTTTTTAATAATTAATATAGCTTTAAGTATATATTTACACGGAAACGTTAATATATTTTGATTAATAAATGTTTCTCTACAAGAATTGTCATACTGAATATTAAAAATTAATCTTATAATTCTTTTTTGAATGATAAATATACGGTTAGCGCTTGAAGCATTGTCCCAAAGAGACACATGGTACGATAAATGGCTATACACAAGTCTATAATACATGGATAGCAAACCATTTTGATTAATTATTTTTTTAGGTTTAGTAATGGCATAATATGCTCTATTTAGCAATTTTGCAATATAATCAATATGCACGTCCCATTTTAAAAAGTTGTCCATATATAGACCAAGAAATTAAACTTTGTTTTGACATTTAATCCAGTCCACCACAAATTCCTCACATTGGTTTAAACTGTACCGAATACAGATAGTTTTATTTTCATTGAAAATTAAATTATTGCTGTAACACCAGTTTTTGACATCATTCAATGTTATATTAATTTTTATTTTAATCTCATCTGAAGTTTTTGCATATAAAATTACAGAAATATCATCAACATAAAGAGTTAAAAAATCACATATAACACTATTAGCTATATCATTAATATAGAGCATGAAAAGCAATTAACGTATAAAACGTTGTTTTTTACAAATTTTGAAAGTTCTGTAGTTTCGGCCCATTTTGATTCCCAAGAACCAAACTTTACGAGATGGTATATATGAGGAAGGTTTACTGAAAATTTCAGCAAAAAAAAATTAGGTAGAAAAAAGTTACAATGGTTTCAATGTATACAAAAATGAGCATTTTTGACCAAATTACTAATCTTTGAAAAGTGGTATCTCACGATTTACTGATTCGATCGGAAAAAACTTTGCAAAATTTTAAAGAGCAATTCCAAACAAACAAATTAAGCTAAACTACACCTAATTTGATTAAAATTTTACTTTGTTACGGCATTTTCAATGTGGGGCTGGTTTTGTAATTTTAGGCTATTTTCACAACGGCCTATGCTAAAAGAAATAAAGAATGCCTACATTAAAAAAAAAAACAAGTCAAAGTACAAGAAATTACAAAAAGAATCAACTTGCAGAGCTTTTTCCAATGTTTCTACGCTGAGAAAAAAATGTTGAAAATGAGCGAAAAAATGTGATTTTTAGGCGTTTTTCTTAACTTTAAGAGACTCAAAAATCAAGAAAATTACTTGAAAAGTTGAAATATTGGAAAATATGTTTTTTTGGTACCTACTATCACATATTCAATTTTGAGCCAGTTTGGAGATACTCAGTTTTTAAGTTTGGTCGAAAAGTAATGGAATTACCCATATATATACATATATATATTTATTTTATTTTATTTTCAATTATTTTTTACCGATTGATATTATTATTATCACTTTGGATGGTAAAATTAAATACGTGTTTCATTATATTTATTTTAAATTCAATTTGCTAAACATAATACATAATATTAAATTGTGGTTTATAGTACATACATAGCTAAATTTAAACGTACTGCAAAAAATACACTTAATAAAATAATAATAATAATAAACTCAAGACACATTAATTGCTGCTATCAAACTTGGTGGTGGTTTTAGTGAATAACGTATCTTTTACATAAAAATTGTACAGTGATTCCGACAGAATAAAGAAATCAACCAATACTTATTTTAGTGAAAAACCAAACACATGTGATACAATCTCCAATATTAGCTCAAACAAATTTTATTTTTAGTATCATTAGTGACAATCTAGTAATTTAAAAAAAATTAAATTCTATAATATTTAAATTTAATATTAAAGATTGCGAAAATTATTTTAAATTCAAACAAACTACTTCTATTAAAATTTGAAAATATGTGCTGAGAATATTGTAACTATTATACTTAAAGATGCATTAACATAATTTAAATTGTCTAAATTACTAATATATCAGAATTAGTTTGAACATGACAAATAAGATCTGTTTGTGGAGTTATTTTTAATTATAATAACAACAATGTTTTTAAAACTAAATAAAATTATTTATAAACTAATAAAAGAATTATTTTTGTTTTGCTTCAAACCATTTAAACAAAACATGTTCAAATACAAATGTAATGAATGAAACCAACAGTCCAATTAACAGAAAACAAAATACTAATTCAAAATGTAACATACTTAAAGGAATATTTGAATCATCATCATCATTAGGTATTGGTTCTTTTTGATGGTCTCTATCATATTTTAAAAATAAACCCATTTCAAAAAAGCTTCTAAACTTTTCCGTAATATGAATTTTAAGTGGATGTCCCGATGAAATTAGCATCAATAAATATGTTTCCCAATAATTAATTAAATGCATTTCAGATAAAACTGCGTCACTTATTTCACATTTTTCATATAATCTTCTACTAGTGAGCAAAGTATAATTTTGGTATTTAGCAAGATTGTAAAAATTGCTTGGTTCGTAACCTATTTTAAGATATTCCACTTTTAGATTATTACGTATTGAACTATTTTTTGGAAAATATGTATCTATTAATTGCCCATTACCCATCATGATAAGTGAGGCATCAATAATATCTTGAACAGTATTTATTTGTTTGTTATGAAAATTGATAAATAAGAAAGAATAATATAAACTGATAAAAGCTGATGTTACTATTAGTGAAAATCCAATCCAAAACATAATTAAAATTTTCATTGAAATTCTATTGGGAATATTAATAGATTGAAATATTAACGTTGCATATATTTCAAGCGTTAATTTTGAAATGTTAGTTGACTTGTTTGCAATAATATAAGTAAGCAATGTTGCTAAAAAAGTTACTAAAATTGCACACCAAACGCTTTTTTGAAAAATAAATTTTAAACTTTGCCAGACAGGTACTTTTTGTGCTTTCGGAACAGCAATCAAAATAGAATATTTTTGGGATGTAGAAATATAATTATAAATATTCCAAACTATGAAATAACCAAACTGAATATCTGGTTTTCTGTTATAAACATACTCTAAAGAAAAATTATAAACTTTTGACATTTCTCCTAAAAAATATTCATCACTTGCAGGCGCATTATCATAGTACATTGGACAGTTCATAAAATTTCTTATAGGTCCTGATTGATAAAATTCTTCAATTTCAGATATATTTTTTTCATAACAGTTGCCTAGATATGATAAAGTATACATAAAATAACATGTGTCTGTAAAGTTTTGCATTTTATAAATACTTTCATTTATATCTATCACTATTGTCTTCAACATCCATAACTCGATCCCAATTAATTGTAAGAGTTCGAGTATGTCTCCTGGATCGCCTAAGTATATAACCAAATTAAAAGCAATGTCGCCACCATATTTATCAAACTTGTATATTAGTTTTTCTATATCTGTTACTGTGTCTAAAATAATAATAAAAAAATTTGAATTTGTTTTCAAATTGATATATTTTAAAGTATCTTCTCTTGCAGAATTTTGGATGCTTTTATAATCAGAATTAATTTTAATAATGCTTTGTTTAATTAAGATAGCTTTAGAAAGCATTGCACTCATATCATCAGTTGTATTTGTATAAACCAAAGTTGTTGGGAGTTGATCAAAATTGGAATAGATATCTAATACGCAATCAAGTAAATAGTATTCGTTTTCATTCTGCAATAAAAAATATATAAATAAATGTTTTTGATATAACAATATTGTATTTTATAAATGTGTACATATTGATATAATAACTTACCAAATATAACAATTAAGAAAAAACATTTTAATACTATATATACGAATGAAAACCTTTATCTTAAAAGTGGATTGCAAATAAAAATTAAATACTGCGTATAATCTGTACGTTTATATGATATATAAAATAAACAGTTATTTGTTTAAAATAACAGTTGTCGGTTTGCCCTCAAAGTAAAAAACGTTAGCTCGTCATTCTAGGGAGCGTTTGCAACGGTACAAAGTCGAATTTCTGTTTGTAACCACACTTTTGCTATGTCGCTTGCTGCCGCGGATTTGCCACATGATCCCCGTGCTGGTGCAACACACCCATATCACCTCTTAACACATATAGGCTGGAACTATATTATATTTAACTGCATACAAGTAGCAACCTCAACCATAACCCCAATCTTACAGACTTATGACAATCGGAATTTTCTCCAACCAACTCACAGACCGTTAACAAATAAAGCCCAATTTAGGGCACATAATATGCAATGCGCTATTAACCAAAAGTCAATGCAACCACATAACAGCAACCAACACAATAGGAACTGAAAGCATCCACAAACACGGCGTAGATAGTAGCTTTAGTTTTCCCCCAAAAAGAGGCCAGTGGTAGCCATCAATTAGTTTGTGTGCTATTGTATAAAATAATTTATTTTTTCAGATCATCTTCTTAGTACAGAACCGCGCCAACGTCTGCGTAGTTTGCGTCCGTTTGTAAAACAAAGCGCAAATTTGATTGTAGCCTTATTATTTTGAGTCGGTAAATGACCTGTTTGAGCTTGTTAAATATAGCCGAGGTGTCAGTTGTCTACCAAAAATTTTGCTTTGGACTTTGCATGGGCATCAGCAGTCTTGTTAACTATTTATAGCAAAATTAGGTATATATAGTCACTAAGCCATGTGCAGAGACCAAAAAAATTTCTCAACCGCTTTTTGGTGGGATTTTCCGGGATCAATTTAAAGTTGTGTTTGAACATTAGCAGTGTTACAGTGGCTCAAGTATTTTACTTCTTGCATTTGGCAAAGTTAAAGCGTAACCCATGTTTTTGTAGCAGCAAAAATGGTAAGATGCCAATATCCGATGATAAGTTTTATTTTGGTAAACATCATAGCTTTTCTTAAGTTTTTTTAAGGTTTCAAGTTTTGGTAATCTTATTAAGTCGTCGGTAATAAGTGCAAAACCAGAAAGGACCCGTCTTTATTTTCGGTTATCACCACCGGTGCGCAGTATTCACTCGAGCTGCATCTGATGATGCCTAATGCTAGCGATTCTTTGATTGTTAGTAAATCATGGTCTTTGTATAAGCGTTGTATGAGTACCAAGTAGCTTGGGTTGAGTTGGAGTCGGCCAGCTCAATTTTGTGCGTAGATGCGAGCCTGGAGTTTTTGCTAAATATTGACAAAAACATTTGTTAATTTGAAGACTTTGCAGGGTAGACAATTAGCGTTTTTCGACCGTTACGACGCCTAGCGGGTAACGTCGGTATACGTTAGGTTGGCTTTGTTTCCAGTCGGTTGGCGGTGTTTTGCTTTGCTTTTGCAAGCGCTCGTTTTCTGTTCGGTGCTTTGTCCTTGTCATTTTGTTGACGTTTTACTGAAACCTCTACTCGTGTGGCTACTTCTACTAATTTAATAAAAAAAAACAAATTGCATCGTATCGATTGCCTGCTGCATACAAGGTTTAACCAGAATAGCTAATGTGTTGGCCATTGTCGTCTACTCGTGATCTAGATAAATCTGGTGATACAGCGTTGCTTTTAAGCAAATGAAAGCTTTGGCCGGCTTTTTGGCTTGATGACATATTGGTCTTGCATACTTTGTACAGCGGTTACGGTTCCCGCCTAAACTAGTTTCCAAAGTTCTTTAATTGTCACGGGATAGTTTTTGTCAGAAACAATTAATGACGGCGGTTTTTTGGCAGGTGGTATGCCTGATAGCTATTAGAAAAATAATAATAAGGTTAGTTCAGCTGGGGCTTTGTTCTTCCTGAAAAAATTAAGACTGGGTTACCCTCCAGGGTACCACAAGTTCTTGGCAAAAATCGACTAAAATGTCCTCTCAGATATTTTTGGTAATAAACTATCTAAAGCTCATCGCAGCAAATAGCTCAATAGCGTAAGGACACTGCTAGGCGGAGGTTGCCGGTGTTACCCTCTAAAAAATGTTATTCTGAATTAGATAACTCGGCAGTCAGTATGAATCCTGGTAAAGTTTGATGGTAACAGAGTTGATGTTAGAAGCCCTGAAGTTGCGGTGGAACTGGTTGACAAGTTCTGATGCGGCAAGATTTTGTTAACTTAGAGACCACCTTGCGGACACATTCCTGCAACAATCCCTCTCACTTTTGCTGCTCTGCTGCCATCTTCAAAAGTTTGCCGAAGGTCAAGCGCCCTCTGGGTTATGCACCATAGTCTCTGCACTTTTTCCGGAAAATAAGTAAAAGTGTTAATCTTTCTGAGAATGTACATCCAAGTTAGGCCACGGTATGTGGTGAGCTCAGTTCGTTCTCACTATTGTTATGTCACTTCCGAGTATTGTCATGTCCGAGTTTGATCTTGGATGACCCACTAATGTTTGCATGCGGTCACTGATTTACTGGCCTTAGAGGCTCGCGGGCGTAAAGTTAGGTTCTGGGTGCGGCGTAACTGAGTCAGAATTTTTGACTACGCCGTTACGCTTGAGTCGTTGTTGGTAACGTCTTTCGGTTCAGTTATTTGCATTGTTATTAAGCCTGGAGTTGATTAAGGTTACCTTGGTGCTACCCTATAAGTGCTAAGTTACGAAATTCCAGATCTTCGTTCTTTAGCAAGGGAACTATGTCAATCACTGATAATCCAAAACGGAAACGTTAGTGGATTTGTTCAATGAGCTACGTAGAGTGTTAGCTCAGTACTGCTAATGGATTTTGGAAAAATATTAAAATTCTCGTCGTCTGAATTAGTGTCCGGCCAACAGAGTGCAATATTAGTTTAGAACTTGGCGTAAAAGGTGCTTGGCCTGGTTTGCAAGTTGCACTTTTTGAGCCCTTAAAGGTAAAATTTTAAACTTTCTGGTTCAAAGCCTTCTCCCGGGTGTTTTTTGAGTTCTAAAAGTATACAGTAAAAATAATCTTTCAGGATTTCCTCTTCCAGGACCAAAGTCTCGAAACTATTTCAACAAGTCTTGATCGGGGTTCCTATATGTCGAGTAAACTATAGCTGAAAGTTCATAATTATTTCTACCTGACCAAAAGCGCAAGATATAAGTAATAAGTTTTGTTTTTGCTGCAAGAGTACTCGCTTACATGTTGCAAAAACCTATGTGGATTTTTTTCTAACAGGTCAGGTTGTAAATTTTTGCTTAGTTTAAATGACAAACCAAGTTTCACAATTAAGTTGGAGTTTTTAGGGACGCTTCCTAGGTGGTAGGGTGTGTCCGAAAGTCGTTCCAGTGTGGTAAAACCAGAAAGTTAAATTTTGGGAATGAAATTTGTCATTCTTGAGGAACTTATCTAGGTAGTAGGAGTTTTCCGGTGTTAGGTATGTAGGGTATGAGATGCCTTTACTCCAAGTTACCCTACGTTGGGCACCAATTGTCATGGGCTAGTTTTCGTTGGAAGCGGTTGATGATGGCGGTTTATTTGCTGTTGGTATGCCTGATAACTATTAAATAAATATTAATAGAGTACATTACGACAGTTTAGGCTTTGTTTCCACTTGGAAATGTCTCAGGGAATGGAACAGCTCGTAGCATTGTTTCACTCCATAGGGTAGCCTTCCATGGTACCACAAGTTTTCGACAAACGGACTAAACTATCTAAGGCCCATTGCAGCCAGTAGATGCATTTCAGCAGTATAAATCTTAGTTAAGTTTAGTGGTAGCAAAGTTGTTGTTAGAGGCCTCAAAGTTGCGGTAAAACTAGCTGGCAAATTCCGGTGCGGCAGAACTATGTAAACTTAAAAACTACGCCCATTGCAAACACGTTCCTGCAACATTTTTGCTTTGTCGTGTAGGTTTTGTAAGTAAGCTTTGAGCTAGGTCGACGTTGGGGTTTTTGTGTGTTTTTCCTACAAAATTTGGTAGATTTCTTTGTATTTCTTGTTGCTCCAAGGCATAACAGACTACGGGGCAATGGTAGCCCGGTAGTCCAAGTAGTGTTTGGCAACATTGGGTCTGCCGTCTGGGTTCTTGGTGACTGGAGGTGGTTCCACCCAGTCAGGCAATTGTTGCCAGTCAAGCCTCAGTGTTGTTGACACTAGGGGTAGTGAGAACTCAAAGCCAACTTGCTATTTGTTATCAAAGCCGGTCCCGGAAGTAGTAGAGCGGTGGCATTGGTGGTCCAAAAAAAAAATGGGTGCTTCTTGTAGGCGTAGTTAGTAACCATCAAGTGTCCCTTAGAAGGAGGCTTGCAGTAGCCATCAAATAATTTGTGCGTGCAACAGAAACTCTCGAAAGAAAAATACCCGTTGACCAAAACGCCGAGAACCAAGTCTGCAAACCAAACAGGATTATAGGAACCGTCCCCGCATTTTTTCTAAGCAGTTTTTACATGCAAAGTTACTGGTTTGACAACTACCGAGAAGCCAATAGGTGCTTGGCACTGTACTCATATATATGACAAAAGACTATCTGTTTTAGTGTTCAACTTCTAGACACAACTGACAATTTACAAAGATACCTGCAATTGCAACGCGTAAAATCAGAGTACGTCTGCGACCTACAAACAAATTTTTTTGTTCTTACCTGTTTTGGCAAGGCCGTGCAATATTTGACGGATCAAATACAGTGGCTGCTAACGCAAAACCGGTTACAATATGTTATCGTTATCAGCATAATCAAAAAAACCGCAAAAGTTCTAGAACTGGTACCGGAACTTGTTGAACCACAACAGATAACGGTCATCGAAATATATTCCGCCAAAATTACCAAAGAAATCAAGAGAGAGAGAGAGTACCACAAAGAAATCTTACACTTTGACTTTACCCTCTAAAAAGTCACTAACATCATTAACATCAATAGTTGACTTCAACATGAAGAGCATTGTACCCCTATGCAACCCGAAAACATTGGCAAGAAAACAAACAGGCACTCCGTCTAAGTCCAAAATCCACTTCCCAAGGAAAACCGACAACGTCACATCTAAACGACCTGCAGTTGAACGTGGCAAAACCACCAACGCAACGTGTGCAGTCCATGCACACCTCACCAACACCGCCACTCTTGTTCATTGCGACGAAAACAACAACTTTGGCAGACAGGACGCTCTGGCACAAGCAAGCCAGACTAGCAACGTGATACACGACATTTTGCATATGGTAAATAAATTCGTAAAGAAAAATTGGAAGAAAGATTTTGTGCGCTGTGGGACTACCGCGTAGTGTCTGACCAAGTGCGCAAAAGGTTGCAGAGACAAAACATGTGTCATCTTAATGCAGGATACCGCAAAAACCGGCGCCAAAGTTCAGACCATAAACATTTTAGATCAGCCCGTGCCGTGAGTGTTCAGACAATTCAAACTTGGGAACTAATAATAGTAAAACCTCAGCTGACACTTTTGTTTAGATGTTTCCCCACACCGCAGTCGAGTCCGAGAATCCAACGCACTGTCTGGCTATTTTCGACTGGTGCCACTGCAACACTGCCGCTTCCGTAAAACGACCCTCATTGGTAACATCAAGTGGAACAGCGTACATCATACTACAGTTATGTACCATCCACAGGCCCGTTAAACTCAGACACGCCAAACTAAAAAACCTTTGCAAACACTGAAACAAAATTATTACACTAGCAGTCTTCCACAGCGGCAAAATAACGCTGTTAAAACCATGTATTGCTGAGACAAACACTGAAACAACCTGGATGTTAAGCCAGCAGCAACGTTACCTACGACAAGACAACTAAACCAAAATTAACCAATTTAGGAACATAGTAATAGTGAGAGGTAGAGCACTTGGTTTTGCAAACAAATGGCTAGGCCTAAAAAAAATAATATTAGCAAACTGCACATAGACAACGCTTCTTGCTAAACACACGCCCATTTAAGAAAATGTACTAAATAAATTGATTCAAAAATCTCAGTCAATCGATTGTCAGTAACGCAACTAAACGTTACTCTGATTGGAATTAAATTATCAAGTTAGTCAACGTGTCACAACATTAACCAATATCCAAGCAAGACACTTTCTGCAAATTATTATATAAAGACCTCTGACATCCGCTATGTCCCAAATATACTTTTTTTACTAAATGATGCCAACCCACGCTATAACCACTAATTATTCTTTGGGATCTACATTTGACACTTATAAAAACTGCACAACGACCCCCAGCTTATCCAAATATGGCTACACAGTTGACACCAACAATTATTTTGTTCCCGGTTCTTTAGCGCCGTGTTGGTCATATACCGACATGGGATGGTGACTATTATAATTATTCCTCCATGCACCCACACGGAGAATTTTGATAGCTGATGTGTGATAAAAAAAGGATAGAGTAGAATAGATGTTTCCTCCCATCATCTTACAAAAGTAACTTAGGTGGGAAAAACGGGAATACTAACATAAGATAATAATGCGTGTTATTGGCTCAGAGGTGACCCCGGACAAAGAAAAAGACTTTGACACACGGCTCCTCTACTATCATGGAGCCGGACAGGCAGTTCAATTCAGTATGGTTCAAATGAACAACAAGTACACGGACAATGAAAAGAAGAAAGAAAAGATAAAAATGGAGAAAAAAAAGAAAAAGAAAAAAATATAGAAAAGACGAGAAGTTTATGCAAACACAGTCTAAGATATTTGAAAAAATTGCTAGTTCCCTGAAAACGTTAACAACACACCAGAGAAATTAAAGGTACCTGCCCGAACCAACTAGCTTCGGAGAGCAACCATTAGAAGCGTTTTTAAGACACTAGAGGAAAAGCAAAAAATATCCAATTCAACTCACCAAACACCGCCAAATAAAAAGAAACCGACCAAAAATAAGACACCAAAGATAAAACAGCTTCCAAAGTCTAAACAACCACAGATCATCAGGCAACCACAATCAGAGTAGGACTTGTAGAAGAAATAATTTTACCTCACATCAAAGTAAACATTTAGGGAACAGACGTCATGGCCATAGAAATCACGAATAAAGTGGATGTGACAGTAATTATAGGCAACCAATGCCAAGTCGTTCCCCTTCTCGTTACACCCAGTCTAGGAGACGATGCCATACTGAGGAACCAATGGTTAAAGGGATACAAAGTTAGTATCAACTACTCTAGACAGTGCATACATTATGGAAAGGAACGCCAATCATCCATCTACTAGTCACAATAACAAAAACCAAACCCGATGCTGGATACCAAGGAAATTCAAATACTCAACAATTCGTTCTCAGATCGGGCCCGATTGTCCAATCTTTTACAAAAGTTCCACACCATAATCAACGATAATATTGTTTCTACAAAAGACAAAACCATTACCCATAAGAGAACCAAACTTCCGTCCAAGCACACATAATGTTCAAGGTCCCAATATTTGATCAGATCCATGAACTCCTGACCAACGGTTTCATAGAGAGGAGCAGCAGCAGTTACTTTGCCCCAGTACTGTTGAGCACCATCACCAAAAATTCAGGAAACATTAAAGGATTTCGGCAACTCCCAAGTATTTACCAAGCTCGATTTAACAACAGGATATTCGTAAATCTCATGGAAAAGAGCCATAAACCATACACCGCTTTTGCAGCTTCAGATAGAGAAACTCATGCCATTCAGGCTCAAAAATAAACAAGCCACTTTCCAAAAATATATGTTCCAAGTTTTGGAGTAATATGGTGCTGGCATATCTAGATGATATCATAGTTTACTTAAAAAATCCTAAACAACACACAGCCATCTACAAAGAGTATTGGTTGCAAGAATGTGAACTAAAATGTAAGATGTCAAAGTGTGAATTTGGCAAAGACAAATTGGAGTACTTAGGACATCAAGTAAGTGCTCAAGAGAACAATCCACTACTACATCATCTGGTAGCAGTAACAAACTACCCAATTTCAACAAACAAGAAGCAACACCGCCGTTTTATGGGCATTTGCACTTGCCTCAGGGAATATGTCCCAGAATTCTCCATCATTGCCAGCCCGCTCATGGAATTGAAAGGAGCAAAGAAACCTTTTATATGGACAGAAATCAAACAACAAGCATTTGCAACCTAGTCCAAGCATACCGTTCATCTTTCAAACGGATGCTTGCAATCGAAGCCTTGGAACGGTGTTATATCAAAAAGAGAACGGCCACTAGCACGTTATGTCGTACGCCAGTGCTAAGCTTACAGAACTGCAGAAGAAGTTTTATTTAAATAAGTTGCAGTATCTGGCTGTAATGTAAGCAGTAAAGAAATTTAGGGCAAGCTTGAAAGAGAAACTCTTTAAGCTGAGAACCGACAACAGAGCTTTAGTATGCTTGAACAACTCCGTCAACGCCAAGACCAAATTGATTAGATGGTTGCTGATACTACAAAAGTTTACATTTACAGTAAAACACACTTCAAAGGTTCAAGATTCAGCCCTCAAAAGCAACGATCGGCTCTTGCCGCCCGAAAATACCAAAGATGAACCAAAATTCAGCAACCTGATTTGAACATTTGCCAGCTTTTATCCAGCAAACAAGAATACACTTCCAGCCAACCTACTCAAAGGTGAGACCGTAGCCAAATTTGAAAAAAAATACTAAAAGGAATGCCCACAAACTAGAGGCATCGTTCAAGAACACCAAGAGAGGTTAGTGACTCAAACTATCCTAGAGACGTTGACATGGGGTATTGCTTGAGAGACAACGGCAAATTGGTCAGCACCTTTGCTGGTTGGGAACAATGTTCCGTACTATTAAAAGCAAGGAAGTGCTGAAGTACCATTATGATACCAACACTGCAGGACATCCCGGACGTGACAAAACTCACAATGCCATCCTAAGATCCTATCATTGGCCTGGAGTCAAAACAAACGTAAAGGTTCACATTCGCTTATGCTTAACGTGCTCTTGCACCAAACCTGGATCCCACCAACCAAAAGCTCAACTTCTGTCACAACACAAGCAGAGAACAAGGTGGCCCTCACCATTATGGATATGTGTACAAGATGGATCAAAACTGTTTCGTTACTCTTAGCAACCAGCCCTCAAACAAGATCTGGTCTACAAATGGAATACACAAAAATTCTTTTGTCAGACAACCTCAGTTTCAGAGCCAGTTCAAAACCACCATGCAACGTTAAAAGGTAAAACAACATACCACTGCTACTTACTATATCCTCAGGCAAACAAAGTCAAGCAAAATCACGCAGACTTGAAAAATTCTATTCAATCCCTGATAGAAGAAAACCCAAGGAAGCATTGGGACGAGTTACTACTATTTGCGGTATACCACAAGAATTGCAGGACTAATGTTGCTACTGAACACCTAGCAAATTTCTTTTTGGCCAAAACTTAATAAAACCAGGAGACTGGAATGTTCCAAATAAACCTTTACCCAATAAAGACCAAATATTATAAGAGGCACGACACCGCCAAGCATCTTTCTGAGAGAAGAAATATTTGGGACCTATTAATGTACAAACCTATGTCATAGAAGACCAGGTCATGGTAAGAGGCAAAGACAAAGGCCTTGAAAATAAATGAATGAAAGAGCCCTGAAACAGCAGGAGACTGCTACTGAGTGGAAGACCAGCCTTACAGAGCTCTGACCAAAATCCATCTCAATGACCTTTAACCTACACCACCTACGGAACCACTCGACAGAGATCACAAAGATGCTGCATCCGTTAAAAAAGTTGTGCAGGATTGATACCAATCAGTAACTAAAACGGTTCTTATTGGTCATTGGTTCCGGTCATTCAAATCCATCTTAAGAGAAGCCTATTGATATACGCGTTCGAGCATAAAAGAAACATGACCAACCAATAAAAAACCACCACGTCTCCCTGGTCTTATAAAAAGAGCACTTTCTCAAAGCAGCCAGTCAGTCAAATCACAGCCACAACAAAGCAAGATACAAACATGGAGTCGAACGCAACGATTCCGGACCAATTCGAATTAGACCACCTCTACACCAGAACTTTAAAACACAAAATTAAAAAACAATAATACAAAAACAACAAATCTTCATTCATCAAACGTCTACACACACATGCAATTTATAACCATTTTATTTAAATGTAATTCATTGAAAGTAATATAGATCTATTTTATTTATTAATAATTAATCGTAACGATATAAGTTATTCAAATATAATTTACAGGTCCTAGTGTTTATCAATAATAGTAAAGTTTATCAAGGCAATTACTTTTGAATCAAATATACTACATTTTTGTAATCAAGCATATTTTTTATAATCAACAAACTTACCCCAAAAGTCTTCCACTAGCAGCACGTGATAAGCTAAACAATACGTTATAGTCTTTTACGATTTCTTAGAAAGAAATTACACAATTTATTCCAAATGTGTGATTAAATAAATTCTCTTATGACTTTTTTAAATATTCACTAATATAATAAAACTAACAATTTTTTTAATTTATTTAATAAAAGATACGCAGCTAATTCAAAGCACAATTTGCCTAATTTTAAAAATTCAAAAAATCATTGCAATTATTTTTATTACTCAACTCACCTCCAAATATATATCTTCATAAATACATTCAACATAATTAACATAATCAATAAGTAGAAATAAATATATTAGTTTTAACATTGTTAGTATTTGCTTTGCATATTGCTTGACCATTTTTAAATATTTAATATTTTCTTATTATTTTATTATTTTATTATGTACAGCAGCAGCAAATGTCCACGTAACACTAACAACTTTCGTTACAAACAAAAATAAGGCAATTTATTAAGAATTGAAGTAATAAGTAAGTAATAACAACATTGATTTCTAATTTGATATTTGAATGCACCAATTTTCTTTAATTTTATGACCTTGAGTTGATTGAATTATGTTTAATTTATTTAGTTAATTCTTCTTATATCGCAAAAAAAATTGTCATAATATGATTAACGCCGCATCCAGCAATAATCACAAAAATTATTAACCAAATGTGAAGATTGTGTTTGTTGAAACTTTTCTTGTAATTCAATAAATACTTTAATAGAGGGTTTTTATATCATTCCCAGAATAGAGTATATGCTTCATCACAGTTGAATTGTTAAATTTTTAATGTTATAATTGAAGGTTTATTACCTCTTAATAAATTTATATAAATCAGACTTATTTAGCACAAAACGGTGATAAAAACTTACCATTTCTAGTAAAACAAAACGCAATAACGTACTAGGACGATTTCGACGTCAGTCGGCGTTCGAAAATTTGTAAACTTACTTTGGATTTCACAGTAATTCCACTTTACAAATCATAACATAAACGAGTAAGAGGTGAGCGGTTATTTACATTAAAACAATTCATATTATTTTGTGAAATGATAATTTTATATCAACTTTAGACGCATATAAGACTGCAAATAACATAAAAAAATCCATTACTATTATTTCATTCTTCAGTCTTCAGTTCAGTATACCATTCTTCGTTTATGGATTCATATAGTTAACACTATTTCTTTGTTTATTTTTGGCATGGTATCGACTTAAATGATAATTTAGAAAAACATCTAAAACCGTGTTTAGTTTTAAGTTTGCCAAAACCCTGCGGACATCTGCAATTGTTTACATAAACTTTGGTGAAAATGCGAATTGCCAGTGTTGCAAATATACAAAATAGGAATATTTTCATGTTTTGTGATGTTACTTTGTGTATGGAGTATTAAAAATGACTGGTTAGGTTGTTATTGTGCTTATCAGTCGCATAACAAAATAGATTCCATATATTAACTAAAATACGTCAGTAACATTATAATAAAAAATATTCCAATATGAAAGTTAACTTATTATTATAAATAATTATAAATATAATAACAGAGATGTACTTTAAAAAATTATGACTTTAAATAATCTTTACTTAAAGTCTAAAATAACTGCAGCATAAAAATATATATACAGGATGTTAATAATCTACGTGTGTTCTATGGGTAACTTTGTTATTTTAAATGTTGCAGAGTTGGTTAAATTAGCAAAGTTGGGCATAATTTCCAGAAAAACGTAATGCCATTTTTGAATTTGTCATAGGTCTTCAACTTTTTTAAATATTCCAAAAAAACTAAAAACGGTTGTTTTTTTTTAACTGAAATGTGTCTATTATTCTAGAGCAAAAATAAAAATGTATTTTGTAGATATTTTTCTGTAGAATTTAAATAAATTAACAAAAAAATCATGGTTTTTTTGATGTTTGAGATATAAACCAAACTTGCCTTTTTTTTTAAAGGCAACCTTAGTTGGCTATGAGTTCATTAAAAATCTTTTTTTTTTTTAATTTTAAAAATGTATAACTTGTTATATTATTTAATTAGTTTTTCAGAATTTGCAAAACCAAGAATTAATTAATAAAACAATTATTCTACATAGTATAAAAGTACCTTGGAATTAAAAACAAAATAAATTCATAAATATCATTTTTCATTTATTCATATTAATTGTTACCACCGATCACATCTGTCATCTGTCATCTGTCATCTGTCATCTGTCATCTGTCATCTGTCATCTGTCATCTGTCATCTGTCATCTGTCATCTGTCATCTGTCATCTGTCATCTGTCATCTGTCATCTGTCATCTGTCATCTGTCATCTGTCATCTGTCATCTGTCATCTGTCATCTGTCATCTGTCATCTGTCATCTGTCATCTGTCATCTGTCATCTGTCATCTGTCATCTGTCATCTGTCATCTGTCATCTGTCATCTGTCATCTGTCATCTGTCATCTGTCATCTGTCATCTGTCATCTGTCATCTGTCATCTGTCATCTGTCATCTGTCATCTGTCATCTAATTTTGTATAATGTTGTTTTGATCTCTGTCGACTGTGCAGTGTTCTGTTTTACCGTCTGATTGATTTTATGGGATACGTGAAATTTCAATTCTTCTTGTTTGAATTATTGAACAATTTAATTGAATATAGATTATCGTTATCTTTCGGTCAAATTCGTAGTTTTTTCTCAAACATCAGTTCTTATCGACAGGAAATTTTCCGTTCAACAATTTTATTTTCTTATAAGTTTTGAAAATAAATGCATACTTCTTGATCAAAACCTCATAAAACAATGTGATGCAGGAACAAATTTTTAAAATTTTTAGACTTCATATTAGCTACTTCAAACTCTGAGTTCCATATTTCAGAATTTATTTATTCATGTTTGAAGAATATTTTCGCAGAATTTCAAGACATTTCATTTTGATAGAAAAATTTTACGCCTGTTTTAAAATGTCATTTTGCATTTTTTGTCAAAAATTACCGACTTTGAAACACTATATCTCCGGAAGTACTTGAATGATCATATCATAACTTCAAACATTCGGAAATTGTATTAAATAAAGAACATTTTGAGCCCTTGTAAATCTAATTATATTGTGATTTCGCAACGTGGCACTACTTTGAAGTCAGGTCAAATTTCATAAAATGTGTTCACAATCGAAGCTGTATATAACAATGTGTCTAAAAGATACCTCAATATGCTACATTTTCAGCTCAAAGTACATAAAATAACAAGTTATTTGCAAGTACGTATTAATAATTCTTTATTTACGGTATAAGTAAAACCGTTTACATCTACATAAAAATACAATGAATATAAACAATATAATACATATATAAAAGAATCAATATAAAAAACAGAAGAAAAAGATTGACATAAAAATTAATATAGTATAAAATACATAACATTTATTCAATATGATTCAATTGAATCTTAAACATAGATTTAGAACCAAAAAAAATTGATAAACAGTTTGCAAATCTACAAATTCTACCAATGAGGTTGTGAAATCCATAATTAGTAGAATGTGTAAATTTTCTAAATAATGAAGTCTGCCTGGTACGTCGTTCACTAATAGGAATGTAGAATGCAAGAAATACAAGTAACTCAGGAGAGTCTACTTCAGACATCACTAGGCCACGCAAAAATGAGAAATCTGATCTTTTGCGCCGAAGTTTTAGTGACGGTAAATTGTATAGTAAAGCAATGTAGTTGCAATCAAAATTAACCGACAATATACCAGATCTATAGGATAACAGACAAAAAAAATTGTTTTGAACACGTTCAATATTCTGACTATGAATTTCATAGAAAGGGCACCAGACTGACGGAACGTACTCTAAATGAGAGCGCACCAAGGCACAGTATAGTAATTTAAGAGTACTTGGAGAAAGATCAGCTGACATCCATCCATCTATATACAAACCCCAGCATTTTTATAGCACGATTACACATGTAGCTGATATGCTCAATAAACGTGAGTTTAAAATAAAAAATTACGCCCAAGTCTTTAACTTGTGTCACTTGTTGTAGCACTTTGTTATCGATAATATAATTGTACGAAACTTTGCTTAGCGTTCTATTAAAACTGATTGCAAAACATTTATTAACACTAAATAAAAGGTTATTAATAAGACACCAAGCATTAACAGACTCTAAATGTTGTTGTAAAAGATTACAATCATCGATAGATAAAATAGTTCTATAATTTTTTAAAACATCTGCAAATAATAGAAATGATGATAAACTAATACAGTCAGAAAGATCATTGATAAAAAGTAAAAATAAAATTGGCCCTCAGTGAGATCCCTGAGGAACACCTGATGGAACTAAAATAGGTTGCGAAAGAAAGTTATTGATTTTTACACACTGCGTTCGGTTTTTTAAAAAGCAAGATAACCAAAAACCACTGCATTAAAAAAACCCAAAGCACGAAGCTTAGCAATCAAAATATTGTGTAAATAGAGTCAACTTGAGTTTTGCATTCAAATGCGTTTTTAATGAAGCGTTAAAAAGTAATGGTTTTGTAATTGAATAAATACTTCTTCTTCTTCTTAGACTTTTATATAGGCACGTGTGCCTGTTTCTTTAAGTTCCTCCTTAGTCTCTTATCTTCTGTGATATGGATGTTCAGGAGACTGCCCATCTCTTTGGTGGCCTTCCAGGTGGTCTTGAATTGTTGGTTCATTGTGTCATGGCTCAGTTAACAATCCGTTGTGGGATCATGCGTTTACTCTGCCTATGAGGATACTGGGTGGATTGAGTAGCTCAGTGAAATCATAGCCGGTCCCAAGCCCGGATAAAAGAGGAGGGTTGAGGGACAAGGCCAGCGACCTACCCCTTGTAAAATAAAGAAATACGCTCACAGAAGAAACTCACAAGCCTCGGAAGGACGGATACACGATAACGACCACGCAAGAAACAGAAAAAACGAAAAAAACTGGAAAAACCTACTACAAAAGAGTAAGGTTAGAATTGCTGGGTGGAACATAAACACATGGAATAGCAAATCACACGATATTATTATAAAAGCTCTCAATAAACACAAAATAGAAATCTGCATCCTATCCGAAACGAAGAAAAATGGTCACGGTAACATACTCGTACACAACTACCTCTTATGCTATAGTAGAAAGAAACACAACAAAAGAACAAAATTAGGAGTGGCAATTCTAATCCACAACAAATATAAAGATAATATCGAAACAACTAAGTATATAAACCATAACATAATACTATTGACATTAAAGTTCAGAAAAGATAGAATGCACATCATCGGCATATACGCACCAGATGAAAAAGCATCATTCTACAATAGAATTGACGAAACTATCAATGAAATCGACCCCAATGACAAAATATTTATAATCGGAGACACAAACACAAGAATTGGTAACAACATAATACCAGGAGTAATGAATAGATTTTGAGAAGAGCAAATCAACGACAACGGCATGCTGCTTATTGACTTATGCACTCAAAACCAATTACGAATTAATAATACCTACTTTAAACACAAAGACCAACAAAAGTACACGTATCAAAACACTAGAGGACAGCAATCCATTATAGATCATATAATAACTAAGAGAAAAGTCCACCCAAATAAGATCATTGACGTAAAAATGATAACATCAGCCAATATAGGAACAGAAAATCACCTCGTCGTATGCAAGTACCGATTCAAAGCAATGAGACACAAGCAACAAGAGCCGACAAAATGCTGCAAATTTAACATAGAGGCATTAAAAACATAGACCATAAAGATACTATACAAAAACAGACTAGCACAAAAAATAGCATCCAACAGCATACAAGACCAGGACAACACAGATGAAGCCTGGGAAAAGCTGAAATCTAACATTACAAACAGCGCTCTTAAGGCTATCGGCTGCAGATTAGTCAGTAATACTCCACGACATAATTATAAACCGTGGTACAACCCAGACCTAAAAGAAACAGCCCGACAAAAACCAGAAGCCTACAGAAAATATATGAACGAGAAAGCTTACGACCAATACAAACTGGTGAGGAACAGGTGCAAAACAGTGCGACACCTAAAACATCAATACTGGGAAAATTTCAGCATTGAATTGCAACACGACTTATATGGCGGCCAAAAGAAAATCTGGAAACTCCTCAGGAAGTTTAAGCAACCAGTTGACAAACAACACCAAACCGAATGTATAATATCTGAAAAATGGGCCAAGTACTTTAAGAAACTGTATAAAACAGAAAGCAACAACTTCAAAGAAGGAACCACTACCATAACGCACGAACAGACAATAGAAAAGTCATACTGGCTTATTAGCCAAGAAGAAATAAATTGGAAAATCAGGAACCTAAAAACAAGAAAGACATACGGCGGCGACAAACTCGAAACAGAAATCTACACCCTGTTTAGAAAAATTGTTAAATCCGAACAAGTGCCGGCAAGATGGAAAAACACAATCACAATCCCGATCTTCAAGAAAGGTAAAAAAACAGACCCCTCAAATTACCAAGGCATCACATTGATAAACACCACAGCAAAACTTTTTACAAAAATACTGGCCCAAAAAATAAACAAACGAATAACGGTAAATGACGAACAACAAGGATTCCGACAAAATCGATCAACTACAGACGCAATATTTACTGTAAGACAGATCACCGAGAAAGCAATAGGGTTTGCCAAACTTGTCTATCTGTGCTTCGACCTGAGGAAAGCATTTGACAAAATCCAAATCGCTGATGTGATTTTAGAACTCAAAAAACGAGGAGCGGGGGAAAGCTAACCAACCTAATAAGAAACATCAACACCAACAACTACACAATCATAAAAACAAAAACAAAGACATCAGAGAGGGTGCGCGTAAGCGATGGCGTAAGACAAGGTGACAGCATGAGCCCGACCCTATTCAACATCATAATAGACAACATAATAACCGCAGTAAAGAACCTTAAAGCGGGATACTAAATGGAGAACCAATCCTTCAACATCCTATGCTATGCTGATTATGCAACGCTAATGGCAGACAACGAAGACGATTTGCATCAATTACTAAAAACATTCTCGGAAACAACAAAGAAATACAACCTCGACATTTCCCACCAAAAAATCAAGTGCATGGTAGCCAGCCGATACCCAACAAGATGCAAACTACAACTCGATGGTGAGGTAATAGAACAAGTGATGAATAAATACAATTCTTTAAAAGCATATAAGGAATGCTGTCAGGTCCAGTGCTAAGATTAATTTTATGGCTTGTAATTCCATTAAAAATATCTAGTAAACTGACTGAGAAATTTGTATGAATTACATTTTTCTCAAACTTAAACATTGGAGTTAGATAAATTTAAGAATTATAAACGGAAGAGAAAAATCTGCAAATTTGTTTACAAGATCGTCACCATTAATACAGGTTTGATCACTATAATGCATTGTACCTGGAAAAACATTAGTTTTCCAAGCTTCATTTACAAATCTCCAAAAATGTTTTGGATTAGACCAAATGTTATTCTCGGTGTGTAAAATGTTCTACTTGTAATGACGTGCGTTAAGATTTTTACGTGAACTCCGAAGAGAATCAAATTCATTGTAATCGGAAAGAAGTTCTGAAGATTTAAACCGTGTATGTTCTATTTTTTTAGTTTAGTAAGTGAAATTAATTCCTTGCTAAACCAAATAGAAAAATTGTTGTCATGCCACACTCTTTTAGGTACATAACAATCAATTGCATAATACAAAACATAATAAAATAAATCAATACATACATTAATATCACGGTTGATAAAAAGAACAGACCAATCAACGTCAACAAAAAATCATTGATAACGCTGAAGTTAGCACATTTAAAATCATTAAAAACGTAGTTACAATTTAAAATATCATAAAAAGTATCACATTTGACATCAATCACATAGGCATTATGATGTTGACTTATATCTAATAAAACATCTACAGCATTTATCACAGTAATATTATCACAATCATTAATAAAACACAAATCCAAAAACACATCCACACTATTTGGTATGGTTATACATTGAACCAGGGTAGAGTAGCGTAGTTTTTGTTACAAGTAACTCCAGTTCCAAATTTATTATTTAGCCCCGTTGCTTCTGGTAAATTGTAATCTCCTGGTAGAATTAATTTATTATTAGAAAAGACATCAACAAAAGATTCGACAGAGTAGAAGTGCATATTTATCGATAACCGAACGAGGGAGTAAATAAACTGCACCAATTATGTACGACACAAACTTAAAGTTGACAATTACAAACACATGTTCAACACTTAAATATGGCGGATGAAGTAATGTACACTTTAGATGACTTCTAATTGCAATTAATACGCCATCTCCGCTTAATTTAGAGCTAGTTAAATTAGACCAATCACATCTAAATAGGTTATAGCCAGTTAGTCAGTTTTAAGTCAGTGATGTCGTCAGATAGCCAAGTTTCGGTTAAAACAATAATGTCATAATTTGACAAAGCTACAGCTAACAAAAGTTTTATTAGTTTGGTTTTTATACCTTCAACGTTTTGGTAGAAAATTGAAAGGCCGTTGGTATTCCTGAAAAAGGGTCCAAACTGTTAAGCGGATTTAAGGTTCAAAAATCCTTTGCAGGAGTAAATTTTGTGGTCGGCCATAATTAATAAAGTTTTAAAAAAGAACTAAACCAGCTTGATCGGCTGGAATAGATACTTTAAAGCTGCTGTAGTTTCCAGATCTCACTACCAACTCAACAACATCAATCAAAACAGATGGTAGTTTAGCTTTGATATAGTTTGCAATTTCAGTTTTATTTGTTCCACGCTTAAGTTTTGACACATGAACATATGAAGGAAGAACGTAGGCTTGTAGCAGGTCATTGTTTAGACTACATCCAAAAATCGTTGGTGCTTTGTGCTGTACTTTAGGTTTAATTGATTGTAAACTACTAGTAGTAGTAGAAGTACTGAATAGAATTGTTTTTGCCGGTGGCAATTAAATTAAATCAGTATTAATAACAAACCTAATAGAAGCAGGTTTACGTAGACGGCAAGATTTTAAGTCTAAAATTTCCATATCTTTCTGAGCTACCTTCTCATCCAAATAAAAAAATTTGTCAGTTAAAAGTTTATTGTTAGAGCAAACTTCATCTAACAATACTTGATATAACATGATGTTTTCTTTGTATAGTTTGCATATATCAGATTCCGATTTAAAATCCAATAAAACACCACAATGACATTTTTTGTAGCAAATAGCACAGCTATTATAAAAAATAACTCCACAACCACTACAAGTAATTCCAGATTGTGCTATACTGTTACACTTACAAAAGCCAGTCATAGTAAAAAATGTAAATGTAAATATAAATGTGAATAAAATAAAATATGTAGGAAAAGGTTTAAAACAAATAGACAAATTTCACAACGGTACGGTCTATCACCTGGTGACTCACTTTAAAACAAACATAGATAGACCACGGAAAGGTTACAGTAGAGACAACGGGATAATTAAAAACAAACTTTAAAATTATAATATAAAATCACAAATTAAAACTCTATGTTACGCCACTGGTACGAATAGTAAGTAAATATGCCGCAAACGGCGTGGATGTTGCAAGAATAATTGATGGTTAATTTATTAATAACAATGCACATCAAGAATATCGCTGCTATATGAAGTTAATAATTAGCATATATAACTACTTACACAGCCAACACAAGATGAGCCAAAAAAATTTAATTAAATAAACTTAATAACACACAAAATCACAATAGCACCAAAATAATAAAAACACACGACACAGAGGCGTCACACACTTTTTGCTAGGCAATCTTTAGACGCAAAAATTTTGTTTAAATTTTTGAAAGAGGAAAAGCCCATAAATATTCTTAGCTTAGGCGATTTTTGAATTCGATCTTTGTTTTTCACCCGCCGCCCCTTGAAGTAATCCCTTAAACGCCCAGTTTGAAAGCCGGTCCCAACAAACCCACAAAAAATTGAGACCCGTCTTTCAATTACCCCTCTTACCGTTTTTTGATATCTCCGCGTGTTAACCCGCAATGGAGCGTCAAAGGTCCAAAAAACGAGAGTGGGGTTACGCGAAAGAATAAAAGTGTTCAGGGGTTTGACGCAGAAGATCGGGCTTGGTCTTTGAAAGAAGAAAAAAACGCGCAGAAACTTTAGAAACAGATTTTTAAATTTTTGTCCCTAACCTTTTTTACGAATTTTTAAACTCGGCCGATTTTTTCCATTTTTTGCCGCAAATCAGGCCGCGGTGTGGAGGAAAAACGTTTTAATGCCGTTTGCACCGATTTCTTTTGGAAACCCAATTTTCGTTGCCATCGGGCTTTTAGTCCTCCGTATTTTTGCTTTTAAGTGTGGCGGCGCGAAGGTAAAAAAGACGCTAAAAATGGGGACGCGCGAAAGAATAGATGTTTTCCGGGGTTCAACGCAGAGAATCGGATTTGGTCTTGTTCGAAAAAGAAGCGCGGATTGTAAAAGCAATTATTTTAAATTTTGCTTACAACTCTTTTTACGATTTTTTAAAGTTGGTCGATTTTTAAGTCATTTTTATTGTTACATATGAAGCGGCGGCGGAGGCGGCAAACGTTTTAAGGCCGTTTTGACGACGGATTTGGATCGGCCGCATAATTTTTTTTGAGAAACCCTAGTTTTGTTTCGATCAAACGTTGCCTTTTTGGTTATTTGCGCTTTTGTGCGGCCATTTGTCAATTTTAATGTATTGTAAAAGGAATAAGCCAAATATTTATTTAAGAAAATCAAATTGTTTACGCACCGCCACTGTCATATAGCGTAAAGTTATCTGCATACGCAATTACAGTTTCTTTATTATGAAAGAAAATTGTAATATTTTTTTATTAATAATGGAAATTGTAATATCTTTTATTAATAAAAGAAACTGTAATATTTTTTATTATTAAAGAAAACTGTAATAAAATATGTGAAGTGAACACAACAACTTTTAACAACAACAAAAATGTAAAATTGCATTAATTTGAAGATTACAATATAAAAAAATTTGCATAAACTAAAGATGATCCTCAGTCCAGATAAAAACATTTTTGCATAAAGTGAAGATTATTACTGGACTAAATAAAGATGATTATGTTTTCATCAATTTGAGGATTATTGCAGTAACAATCTTGATTAATATGAAAATTATTACTGGACTAAAGATGATTATGTCTGCATCAATTTGAGGATTATTGCAGTAATAATCTTGATTAAAATAAAAATTATTTCTGGACTAAAGTTAATTTTGTTTCCATTAATTTGAGGATTATTGCAATAATAATCTTGATTAAAATAAAAATGATTACATCTGCATCAATTTGAAGATTATTGCAGTAACAATCTTGATTTACATGAAAATTATGACTGTACTAAAGATGATTATGTTTGCATCAATTTGAGGATTATTGCAGTAATAATCTTGATTACAGTAAGAATAATAAATTAAAAAATTTTGCTTTTCTCAAAAATAATTTTTTACTTTTTGATTGCGCACTCTTTTGGACTTGAATGAGCTGGTTAGGTGTAGTCAAGTCAATACTAGTATTCTCATACTAAATTTAATTATGATTATATAATTACTAATTATGTATTAGACTAATGTCTTGAATTAGACAAAAATTTTGTGCATTTATCTTCACTTTAATATGTCTTTATCAACCAATTTTAGCTAGAACTAAATTGCTTGTTTACAATATTTACATCTTTAGTTTGAATCAACAAATCTGCGCTAGAGCTAAAATAAACTGGATTCAATCGTCGAATGACCCCAGAGGCTTATAAAAATTACAAACTAAAATTAACAGTAAGAATTTCCAACAACTCTTTTCAGGACAATATAAAATAATAGTAAAATTTTTGACAGGTTTAGCATTCTATTTGATTAAGTATGTCTATGCTTTATTATAGTCTACTATTATTTTGTTAACTTGTTAATCTATAACATTTGTTTTGTGATGTAGTTTTTAAATTAATACTACAAATAAAATAATAGTTTACCTCAATAAGTAATTTTTTTCCAATATAAGCTTGGTTAATGTCCATTAAGAGCAGAATTATATAGCATTTAATGATTTTCATATTGCGACTTACTTCATTGACTCTTTGGTTTAAAATGAATTGACATCACAATATAATAATTCCTAATGCTTTTAACTTTTGTTATATACGGAATAACAACCATTGTTTGGATCACAATGTTATCGATAAAAAATTTGGTAAAATTTAGCATAAAAAGATTAATTATTATATATGTTTGTAAAGTTTTTTGTATTTTGTGATACAATCTGTGATATTACTGCTACTTATTTTAAATATACTTTAGTAACATTATTATTTAAAACTGAACAACATTTTATTAGTTGAATGTTGAAATAATCAAGACCAAATCAATTTAATTTTGTGAATCAATTTTTATTGAAATGAAAGATACAAAAAAAGTATTTGTTGTAATTGCTGTATCATAGCTACCCCGATGCCATATATTTATGATACAACAAGTATAGTAAAGCCTATTTACAAAAACGATGGCAATAATAACCTAAATTTTTCATCATTTCTATCTAGCTTCCGTAACATTTTTTGGTGGATGCGCCGGGCATATTCTGTGTGATTTGTATGTCACTAAATTTAGTAAAGTTTTTAATGTGTTAAAAGTTATTTTTCTAAAATAATCATTGTTATAGTTCTGCACGTAGTTATAAATGTATGGTAAAATGTAAAATTTGAATTTCCTGGCTACATTAATTTAAACTTATAAATTACGATTGACAGATATAATTTCTTAATAACAAAATTTTTTTGGGCAAGAACGGGAATCTATCATAGACTTACTCAAAGTGTCGAATTTTCTCTAAAAATCAATGCTATTAGTTCGATGCTTGTTGAGCGTAATGTCCTTTCCAATTAACTAAGAAATTAATTATGGGTTTGAACTACGTAATGCACTTAGTGTGCCGCCTTATAGGTGTAGATTTTGTGGCAAACTCGTACCATGTCTACGTCTGGAAATCAGACTGTCGGGCAAAATCTAAGAAAGTTAACCATTTAATAAGCGAAAAACGGCGCAAAAGTTAAAAATTAACTTCTTACAATCATTGCTGCTAGCTTGAGACAGGCGGAGCAACAGCTGATCTTTATCTATAAGTTGTGCACTTTGCGAAGCACCCGCTGTGAGTGCATAGGATTGCTCATTGCGTGCTTTGAAGATGCTTTTGATTGAAGCGGTAGTCTACTGACAAGGAGCAGGTGTACTGTAAACTTTTTTAACAAGTTCTCAGTTTTACGTAAACATTGTAACTGGCAGTGGGCGACCTACCACACCGGGCGCGTGTAGCTACATGCCCGGACTTTTTAGAAAAAGTGCACACGGTGCTTGGATTTAACACACAAAGATACTCTATCTTACAACAAAACCCGCAAATCTCAGTAAGAGACAAAATCTCTCTGCTTTTAACTTTTCGAGAAAGCTAAACGTTCAACATTAAGAAAAATTTCCCGTTTCTTTCTATGCGTTTAGGCGATTTAGGTTCTAACTCCCAAACAATAAATGTAAACGTTCCTGATGACGTATTTCAGGGTTCTAAGGATTCATTAGCTAAATCAGAGTTAGTCGGATAGGCTTTACGGATAGGTTGGGTTGAAGCCCTTTAGGCCTTGGTGGCTGAAAGCACCTGACTGGGGTTGGTCTAGAGTTAAAATCATTCAAAGTGGACTCACCTGTACTCTTCTTGCGCTTCTTGCGCTTCTTGACTTTATTTTGTTTTCTTGAATCTTTTTTCTAAGAGCGGTGTGTTTATCGGCTTCTCAGCGTTGGACAGGCTGGAATTTATCGGATTCTTGGTTGGTCCTTTGAAGGAAACCTGAACATGGTGTTCCGGGGTCTTGGCAAATTTTAAGATACGATGGAATTGTCTTTACTTTGCCTCAGGGCCAACTTGAACTTTTTTAGGAGCTGGCTGAAGATCTCCGAAAAGTTTGTTTTGATGACCATCTTAGCATCTGACACAGTGTCCATCTTCAGCGAGGCTGTCCATACAAAACTTTTTGTTGTCTATCTGCCGCTGTATTTATTGTCTATTTCAATCAACCTGGCAAACGGTGTGGATGTTGCAACAATAATTGAAGGTTAATTTATTAACAACAATGCACATCAAGAATATCGCTGCTATAAGAAGTTAATAATTAGCATATATAACTGCTTACACAGCCAACACAAGATGTGCCAAGAAATTTTTAATTAAATATACTTAATAACACACAAAATCACATTAGCACCAAAATAATAAAAACACACGACACAGTAGCGTATCTATTTTATTTATTTATTGGTATTTATTTCTAGGTCTGAGAAAACGGAAATTAAAAAATAGCATTTTTAAGCCATTTTTGGACCTATTTAGGGTCTAGACTAGCCAAAACTTTAGAAATTTTCATTGTTTGGTTCATCGAGTTTTTGAGAATTGTACAAAAGTAATAGAATTACCCGTATATAAAAAATTTTAATTTTGCTCTATGTTTAATCAACAACCTGAATAAATAATGAATAATATTAAAATTATAAATTATAGATTTTTGACAATAACTTTGTTAAATAATAATTCTTATAATTATAAAATTAATTTTATTTTGCTTCATTTATAAAAAATAACTAAATAACTAAATTTGATTAAAACTTTTGTTTAGAACTTATGATAAAAATGTTGATCAAAATTAATTTTAATAAAAACTAATATTTGTTTATAACTTTTTTATTAGGTTGTCAATTTTTAATGACTTTTATGATGTTCAAAATTTTGATTAAAGCCTTCATTTAGGACTTATAATAAGAATGTTGATCAAAATAAATTTCAATAAAAACTAAAATTTGTCCATAACTTTGTTACTATAAGGACAATTTAAATGACCTATAAGACATTTCAATGATAAAGTTATTTAGCTTCATATAAAAAATATTTTAAAAAATAATTAAGGTCTTTGTTTAGGACTTATGAAAAGAATACTGACCAAAGTTAATTTTAACAAAAACTAAAGTTTATCCATAACTTTCTTAATATAATAAAAATTTAAATGACTTTTATGATATTTTAAAGGTAAATTTATTTTTCTTCATTTACCAAGTATAAAAAAATTTGATTAAAACCTTCGTTTAGGACTTATGATAAGAAAGTTGAATAAAATTAATTTTAATGAAAATTAAAATGCTGACAACTTAAATGATAATTTTATTTGCTTTATTTAAATATTATAATAAATTATAATTAAAGCCTTAGTTTGTCACTTATATTAAGAATGTTGATCAAAATTAATTTCAATAAAAACTAAAAATTGTTATGATAAATTTTATTGACCTTTATGATTTGTTTAAGATAATTGTGGTTTGCTTTATTTACAAGGTATAAACATTTTTTATTAAGGCCTTAATTTTGGACTTATATTAAGAAATTTAATCAAAACTAATTTTAATAAAAACTAAAATTTGGCCATAACTTTGTTATTATAATGATAATTTTAATGATCTTTATAGTTTCATAAAGATAATTTTATATTGCTCTATTTGTAAAAGATAATAAATTTTGTTTGGAACTTATGATAAGAATGTTGATCAAAATTAATTTTATTGAGAACTAATATTTGTCTATTATGTTACGCTCAGTTATATAATTATTTTTTTTATATAACTGACGCAACGCACGTTGAACCTCCCAACCACCACACCGTGCTTGAACGTCGTATCTTAATTAAGTATCACTAATTTAACAAGCGAGTACGGACCTGCATGGTAAACAGTGAAGACGTGTTATTTCGCCTCGCATATTAAATCTATTGAATAGGCATAGGCAGGTGGAATAACGCTGAAGCAGTGGGAAGTAGTGAAAGTAGAAAGAAGTAGTGAGAAAATAAGCATACAAATCAGAAGTAATTAAGAGCAGAAGTAAGTGTAAAGTAGTAAAATAATACACGGCACGGAGAGGTTAAGTCGCTCCCGAGGAGACGATCCGGGCGGCGAAACTGAGCACGGCGCAAGCGTAAAAGAACAGTGCCGGACTAAAAACCAATTAAGTAAAATATTGCAAAATACAATATATAACGTGAATAATCTAAAAAGAAATAATATAAGAATAAGTAAATGAATGGCAGATAAAAGAAAGATAGCAGATTTAGACAGCAGTACAGAGATAGAAGATCAAAACAAAACATTAAAGACACAGAAACTGTACAAACAGAGAGATAAGGAAGTAGAAGAAATGGAAAAACTCGAAAAAATGATTCATTAATAGAAAAAGTAGAAACAAATACAAATGAAAACAAATTATTAAGAGAGGAAATGAAAAAGCAATCAGAAGAGTGGGAAGTTGAGAGAAAGAATTTGAATAGGAAGATGAAACAGCTAGAAATGAAGATGGAACAGATAGAGAAAAGAGAGAAAAAGAAAAATATTACAATAAAAGGAGTAAGCTGGGATAAAAATGGAAATATAAAAGAGGAAGCAAGAAAATTCATACAAAAAAAGTTGGAAGTCGAGGTCCAAGTAAAAATGGTCAGACAGATAAAACAAAAAGACAAAACCACCATAAACATCATAGAAATGGAAACATTTGAGGATAAAATGAAAATAATGACAAATAAAAACAAACTAAAAGGGCTACAAATATACATAGAAGATGATATGACCATTAAAGAGAGAGAAATACAATATGAGATAAGGAAGATAGCAAAGATGGAAAGACAGAACGGTAAAAGAGTGAAAATAGGATACAAAAAGATCAGCGTCAATGAAAAATGGTACAGATGGGACGAAGAACAAGAAAAACTAGTTCCAAGTTCAAAAAACTAAAGCTAGAGGAAAGTAATACAAAACAGAATAATGTAAATAAAAGAAATGTAAATAATGCACAGATAGAAGATACGGAAGGTGATACAATAAGTAATAAAAATAATACAAATGATAAAAACAAAACATGGAGAATAGCAACTTGAAACATAAGGAGTGTATACGGTAAAGAGGAAGAGCTGGAAAAAGAGTTTGAAAAAATGAAAGTAGAAATATTAGCAATAACCGAGACAAAAAGAAAAGGAAAAGGAATGTTTACAACCAATAACAAGCACAAAATAATATACAGCGGGGTAGACAAAGATAAGCGAGCAGCCGAAGGGGTAGGATGTATAATACACAGAGATATAGAACAACAAATAGAAACATGGCAAGAAATATCACCAAGGATTTTAACCGTAACCCTAAAAGATAACAACAGAAGCAGAACAATAATTATAGTATACGGACCAAATGAAGATGATAAGGCGAGCAACAAAGAAACGTTTTGGGAAGAGCTCAACGAAACAACCGAAAACGCCACAGGAGACATATACATAGCAGGAGACTTTAACAGCAGAATTGGAAAGGAAGTAAAAGGGAATGAAATGATGAGAGGAAAATATGGGGAAGATACAATAAACGAAAATGGGAAAAAATTGTTAGATTACTGCAGAATGAATAATTTAATAATAACGAATACACTATTTAACCATAAGGAAATACACAAGTACACCAGGGAAGTTATTAGTAGAAAAGAAAAATCCATAATAGACTATATAATAGCAGAACAGAGAAACAGGAACAAAATAATAGACACAAGAGTAAAGAGAAGCTATAAAATAGGAACCGATCACTATCTAGTATTGACCACAATTAAGGAAAAATATCAAAACAGTGTCAGAAAAATACAGCAGCCAACTATAACAATAAACTACAGCAAGATAAGAGCATACAAATTAAGAGAGAACGAAACTGCAATGTAGTATAAAGAGAGAGTAGAGGCCAAAACAGAAGAAGTTAACGAAACAGAAGAAGTAGAAGTAATGTTGAATGACCTAAAAAGAAACATGCTTGAAGCAGCTCAAGAGACATGTGGTAGGATAAAAAGTACAAATAAGAAAAAACAGACAGCATGGTGGACGGAAAACATCAGAGAGAAAGTAAAAGAAAAGAAAGAAGCATGGCAAAGATACCTAAAAAACAGAAACAGTAACAACTACGAAAGATACAAAATAAAGAGAAAAATAGTAAATGAAGAGACCAGAATAGCATAAACTAAAGAATGGGATAAGTTTGGTGAGACAATGGAGAAAAACGCAAGGGAAAACCAGAAGGTGTTCTATAAAATATTAAAGGGAGCCAGGAAAGGAAAAAGAGAAGAAGCGAGATACATACAAGACAAGCAGGGAGGAATGCTGAAGGAAAGTGAAGAAATAATAGAAAGATAGAAAGAATATTTTGAAGACCTACTAAATACAAATAATGGCAATGAACAAATTACAAGAAACAGTGAGAAGAACAACACAGAAATACTTAAAGAAAATATCAGCGAACAAGAACTACTAGAAACAATAAGTGAACTAAAAATAGGGAAAGCATCAGGACAAGATCAAATTACAGCAGAAATGGTAAAGAATTTGGGAAAGAAAGGAAAAGACAAACTACTGAAATTACTGAACAAAATATGGGAGACAAATACAATACCAATAGACTGGCAAACAGCATTAATTGTACCGATATACAAGAAAGGGGATAGAACGAAATGCTCAAACTATAGAGGTATAACACTAATAAGTATCGGAATGAAAATACTAGAAAAAACAATCAACAAGAGAATAATAGCAAAAATAGAGGAAACGCTAGAAGATTCACAATGTGGCTTCAGGAAAGGAAGATCTACTCAAGACAACATTTTTACAATAAAGCAAATCACAGAAAAAAGAATAGCAAATAATAAAAACACATACTTAGGTTTTATAGACCTAGAAAAAGCGTTTGACATGATACCAAGAAAGAAACTATGGAAAATTCTTAAAGAGAGAGGTATAGAAAACAGGATAATTAGACTAATACAGAACATATACAACAACAACAATAATGCAATAATATATAAGGGGCAAACCTCAAAGCAATTTAAAACAAATAGCGGACTAAGGCAGGGAGAAGGGCTCAGCCCAACATTATTCAACCTATACATGGATGAAATTATGAAGAGCATGAAGACAGAAATCATAAAAGCTAAAATAGGATACAAAAACATACAAATAGTCAAAATAGCAGAAGGCGCTTTTGCTGACGATGTGGTAGTGATAGCAGAAAATGAAATGAACCTTCAACACAACCTAAATGTATGGAATAAACACCTAGAAAGATATAATATGAAAATGAACTACAACAAAACAAAAGTAATGGTAATAGGAAAACGGAAAGATGACATAAATATAAAAATAGGACAATACCAGATAGAGCAAGTCGAACAATTCAAATACTTAGGGGTAGAACTTACAGAAGATGGAAAATGGAAGGTGAATTAAGTAACAGAATAAACAACACAATTAAAACATACTACGCATTGAATAACATATTTATAAACAAGAAAGAGATTAGTAGAAAAACAAAAATGAAAATATACAAAACGATATACAGACCAATTCTGACGTATGGGAGCGAAACGTGGATAATAACAAAGAGAGATAAAAGTAGACTGCAGGCAATAGAAATGAAATATCTGAGAAGAGTGAAACACGTAACAAGAAAAGACAGAATAAAGAACGTAGACATCAGAGAAGAACTAGAAACTGAGGCAATAGATAAGTATATAGAAAAGAAACAACTCAGCTGGTGGGGGCACCTAATAAGGATGGATAACACGAATCAAGCAAAACAAGTATGAGAAGCTAGAATAGGAACGACAAGAGGAAGAGGCAGGCCAAGACAAAAGTGGGACAACAAAATAGAAGAATTAATAAACAACAAAGGAAAGACTATGAAACAAGCAAGAGATCTGGCGAAGAACAGAAGAAAGTGGAAGGAATTTGTAAATAACAATGTAAACTAAATTTAAAGCCTACACCGAAAGGTAATAAGGCGTACCGATAATATACAGGGTGTCCGGAAAATACGTGTACAACGTTTGACGACAGACTCCTGACGTCAAAATAGGTCGATCTAAGCCGACTTAGTTATATCCAAAATTGTCTCGTTTAGCCGATAGAGGGCGTCAAAAATTTGTAAATATTAAAAAGAAATTACCTGTAACAATAATTTTTTAAGTGACCTTGTTGCTATGGCGTTTAATAATTTGACAATTATTGACAAATTGTCACCAGTCTATGAAATTTACTCAAGTATACGATCAACATTCTTGAATTACAAGTTCATTTTACCATTAAAAATGGAAAATTATACAAACTCTCAGAAAGTTGACATGCTCCTGGTATACGGGTTTTGTCAAGGAAATGGGCGTCAGAGTGTTAGGGTTTACATGGAGAGGTTTCCTAACCGTCGAATACCAAACCACCAAACATTTGCCAATATTGAGCGTCATCTTCGGGAAACGGGCAGTTTTGAGAAAAAGTTTGAAGGCAGGGGTCGTATGCGAACAACTCGAACTGTGGAAACAGAAGAGATGATTCTGGAAAGAGTTGAAGAAGAACCAAGTACCAGTACCCGTCTCTTAGAACGTGAGTTAAATGTTCCTAAAACGATTGACAATGAGGTTTTAAGAGAACAGTTGTTACATCCTTACCACATACAAAAACTTTTACCGACTGATCCTTCCATGCGGCTTACATTTTGTCAATTTATTAGAAACAAAAGAATCTTTGTTCCAAATTTTTGTAGAAAAAATATGTTTACTGACGAGGCATGCTTTACAAGATCTGGGGTAACCAATCTGCACAACGAACATATTTATTCCGATGAAAATCCACATGCCATTAAAGTTGCGCATCATCAGCATCAATTTAAAATTAATATTTGGGCAGGTATTATTGATCACTACCTTATTGGTCCCATTGTTATTCCAGACAAGTTAGATGGAAATATTTATTTAAATTTTTTGCAAGACACATTACCAATTCTTCTGGAGAATTTGCCCCTTTTACTTCGGAGCCCCGCCCCATTTTTCCGTTGCCGTTCGGCAATACTTACATCATCAATATCCCAACCGATGGATTGGAAGAGGCAATGATGCACCAGTAAAATGACCACCACGTTCTCCTGAGTTAAATATGTGTGACTTCTTTTTGTGGGGCGCTATTAAAACAGAAGTTTACAAAACTACGGTAAACACACGCGATGATTTATTGCAGCGGATTTTAAATGCAGGCAACCATTTTAATAATCCCGAGACATTAGATAGGGTCCAATATCATTTTTTAAAGAGTGTTAATAAGTGTATTCAGCAAGATGGCGGTCATTTTACACATTTGCTTAAGTAATGTTTTTGCTTTACTTAGTTTCTTACAATAGATACTTTCAACTTTGTTATACTTTTGTTTTTTTTGACGCCCTCTACCGGCTAAACGAGACAATTTTGGATATAACTAAGTCGGCTTAGATCGACCTATTTTGACGTCAGGAGTCTGTCGTCAAACGTTGTACACGTATTTTCCGGACACCCTGTATATATATATATAATTTAACAAGCAATTTATTGCCGTCAAACCATGCGAACGCATCTCTTCACTGCGCCGACGTTACTGATTCTCCTTCCTTTGTCCCGCAATCGACTGAATCGAGTCCCACTCCGCCGCATTGCAATCCATTCGAGCTGAACCGGCCCATGAAGAATCAGTAACGTCGGCGCAGTGAAGAGATGCGGTCGCATGGTTTAACGGCAATGAATGAATTGATAAATTAATGATAATTAATTAAGATGCGACGTTCAAGCACGGTGTGGTGGTTGGGAGGTTCAACCTGCGTTGCGTAAGTTATATAAAAAAATTAAAATTATATAACTGAGCGTAACAATTACTTTTTTTATTATGGTGACAATTTTATTTTATTTATTTATTTATTCAATTTACCTTTCTACCTTTCGGTGTAAGGCTATTACATACATTTTAATACTTTGTTTAATATATCTTATTATAAATAAGTCTAATAATCTTCCTTATTTTATTATTTCCGGCGTTGCTTTACTTTGATAATTGCTTCTATTACTTCGTCTTTTTTTTTTTTTCATCTATTTCTTCTGTTCGTCTGCCCTGTATCATTGTTTCATCCTTTCTTGTTTTGTTTTCTTTTACTTCTTGTTACGTTAGTTCTTGTAAGTATGCCCTCCATCTTTCCATTATCTCGCCTTCTTCCGTTATTATTTTTTTATTTATATCTTTTATGTTAATCATAGTGTGTTCCTTCTTTTGTTTTAAATATTTTAACGTTACGTAGTATAGTTTTTTTTTGTTCTTTTCCCATGAATCCTCTTATATTCCATGTTCCTATTCTTTCTTCCTTATTTTTCTTCTTTTTCTTTTCCTTTTTTTTTTCTTTATTTTTATTTTTTTTTATTTTTTTTTTTTCTTGTCTGTATTTTTCTAGTTATGCTCCTTTTATTTGCATTGTTCTCTTTATTGTTTATCTTAATTCTTGTACCATTTTCTCGCCATTTCTTCTTTTTTTTTTCTTTTTTCTGTATTCTTGTTAGTTTTTTGGAACATCCGCTTCTTCTAAACCTTTTAACTCTTTATTCCATCTATATTCCTTTCCGTTAATTATTAACTTTCGGTAACCTATTCTAACCCTCTTTCCCTTCGCTTTTTCTTCATTTGCTAAGTCTCTAATTTCTTTTTGTACGCATCTTTCTTCGTGTGTTAGGTCATTGTCAATGTATATCCTGGTCCCTTTCAGATTTCTTTTGGCTTTCATTATTTGTTGTTTTGTTTCCCATGTTTCGACTTCTACTTTTATTATTTGTTTATCTTTATGCATTAGTTGGGCTTTTCCTATTTTTGCTATTATCTGAAGTTTTTCTTTCAAAAAGTTCTCTACTCCGCTTTGTTCTTCATTTTCATTTGTTTTTATTCCTGTTATTATAATATTATTTCGTTTTTTCTTTCTTTCTTTTTTTTCTGCTTTGTTTTCTAAGCATTCGATTTTTTGGATCATCTGTATTTTTTCCTGTTCCCATTTCATTTCTTTATCATTTAATTCCTTCTTTATCTCTCTAATCTCTTCTTTTAATTCCTTTGTGTTTTTTGCCATCTCATTCATTAATTCTTTAATCATGCTCTTTAATTCCTCTATTTTCTTTTCTGTATTTGTAGTTTCTTTGTATTCTTCTCTGTGGCTTTTATCCTTGTTTACTTCTACCTTCTCTTTATTTTCTATATTTCTGATTATATCACTGTTGGATTGCTTTTCTACTGTCGTTTTCCTTTGATTCTCTATTTTCCTTTGTTCTGGAGATCTTAATATTTTTCTGCTTTTTTTGAAATTCTTTTAATTCATTTTTAGGTCTTTCTATATCGACTTCTTCTCTCTCGTATCCTCTTTCTCGTTTTGCATTCATTTTGTTTTGTATATTTTTATATTCCTTCTTATTATTAATTTTTATTTCGGGTAATTGTTGTTTTATTATCAGTTATTATTTTTATTAATTTCTATTTATTATTTTAATTTATTTTGTTGTTTTATTATTTATTTTGTTTGTTTTATGTTCGGTGATTGTGTATATTCTGTTCTTTTCTTTTTTGTGGATTCACTTCTTTTACTTTCTTATTTTATTTATTTTGTTATGTTTTTATAATCTTTGATCTATATGTTTTTAGCTTGTTATTTATTTTATATTGTTTTATTTTTATATATTTGTATAATGTGTGAATTTTTCTTTTTCACTAATTGCTACTACTACTGCACCATAGATTGTAGATTAGATGTTTCATTGTTACACATGTTTTCTCGTAGCACTCGACGCTTGATATGTATCCGTCACTCTTCCACTCTTATTGTTTAGCCGGGCCACGCTGTTCTTGACTCGGGATACACCCGTCTTCTTCTGACACACTTGATTCTTCTATTTATTTCTCTCTTCCGCACTATCTTCCACTTTATATATTGTTTAGTCTTATTTCATCGTCTACCTACCACTTTTTCACTATTTTTTATTTATATTCCACTGCCCTTTATATTTCACGTTACGTTTTTTATCTTTCGCTTTTGATTTGGCGATAACGCTCGTGTTTAACGAGTTGATTGTCGGCCGCACCAAAAACACGTGTTCACGCAGTCGATACCTCTTGTATATCTGACAATTTTAATGATCTTTATAATTTTACAAAGATAATTTTATTTTGCTTCATTTATAACAAATTAAAATAAATTATTAAGGCCTTAGTTTGAGACTTATGATAAGAAAATTTATCAGAATTAATTTTAATAAAAACTTAAATTTGTCCATAACTTTGTTATTATGATGACAGTTAAATGACCGTTAAAATTCTATAAAAATAATTTTACTTTTTTTTATTTACAAAATATAACATTTTTTTTATTAAGGCTTTTATTTGAAACATATAATAAGAATGTTGATCAAAATTCATTTAAAAAAAAAACCAAAATTTGTCCCCAACTTTCTTATTATAATATCAATTTAAATGATCTATAGGATTTTTAAAGATAATTTTATTTTGCTTCATTTACAAAGTATAGAAAATTTTGATTAAAGTCTTAGTTTGGGACTTATGGTAAAAAATTAGATCAAAATTAATTTTAATAAAAACTAAAACTTGTCCATAACTTTTTTATTATTATGACAATTGTAACGATCTTTATGGGTTTATAAAGTTAATTTGCTTCATTTAACAATAATAAATTTTGATTACGACCTTTCTTTGGGACTTATGGTAAAAAATTAGATCAAAATAAATTTTAGTAAAAACTAAAATTTGAACATAACTTTGTTATTATGATGACAGTTTTAATGATCTTTATGGTTTCATAAAAATAATTTTATTTTGCTTCATTTGTAAAAGATAATAAATTTTGATTAGGACCTTTGTTTAGAACTTATGATAAGAATGTTGATCAAAATTAATTTTATTGAGAACTAATATTTGTCTATAACTTTTTTAATATGATGACAATTTTAATGACCTTTATAATATTTTAAAGATAATTTCATTTTGCTTTATTTACAATAAATTTAAAAAAATATTAAGGCCTTAGTTTGGGAAGAAAGTTGATTAGAATTATTTTTAATGAAAACTAAAATTTGTTCATAACTTTGTTATTATGATGACAATTAAATAACCGTTATAGTTTTGCAAAGATAATTTTATTACGCTTCATTTACAAACTAAAAAAAATGATTATAGCTTTCGTTTGAGACTTATGATAAGAATGTTGATCAACATTAATTTTAACAAAACTAAAATTCAATTATAACTTTCTTGTTATAATGACAATTTAAATGACTTGTGCGATTTTTTACAAATATTTTTATTTTGCTCTATTTACAGAATATTAAAAAAATGATTAAGGCCTTCGTTTAGGACTTATTATAAGAATGTTAATTAAAAATTAAATTTAAAGAAAATTAATATGTGTCAACAACTTTATTAATAAGATGTCAATGTAAATGACTTTTACAATTTTTTAAAGGAAATTTTATTTTGCTTCATTTACAGTATAAAAAATTTTGATTAGATCTTTCGTTTGGCATTTATGATAAAAAATTTAATGAAAACTAAATATTGGTCGTAACTTTTTTATTAAGATGACAATTTAAATGACATTTATGATTTTTTAAAGGTAATTTTATTTTGCTTCATTTATAAATTATAAAAAATTTTGATTAAGGCCTTTATTTGTGATTTATGGTAAGAATGTTGATCAAAATGATCTTCAATAAAACCAAAAATTTGTCCATAACTTTATTAATATGATGAATTTAAATTACCTTAAAGATTTTTCTAAGATAGATTTATTTTGCTTCATTTGAAATGTATAAAAAAATTGTTTAAGACCTTTGTTTGAGAATTTGTCTATAACTTTCTTATTATAATGTCAATTTAAATAACTTTTATAATTTTTTAAAGATAATTTTATTTTGCTCATTTATAAGCATAAAACATTTTGATTAAAGTCTTTTGTTGGGACTTATAGAAAGAAATTAGATCAAAATTAATTTTAGTAAAAACTAAAATTTGTTCATAACTTTTTTATTATGATGACAATTTAAATGACCTTTATCATTTTATATATATAACGTATAAAAAATTATGATTAAGGCCTACGTTTGGGACTTATGATAAGAATGTTGATCAAAATTAATTTTAATGAAAACTAATATTTGTCTATAACTTTCTTACTATGATGACAATTTTAATGACCATTATAATTTTTTAAAGATAATTTTATTTTGCTCCATTTATAAGCATAAAAGAAAGTACTAAACTAAAATTTGTTCATAACTTTGTTAATATGATAACAATTTTACTGTCTGTCTGTCTATAACTTTCTTACAATGATGACAATTTTAATAACCTTTATGATTTTTTAAAGATGATTTTATTTTCTTCTATTTACATTACGAAAAAAATTGATTAGTAAAAATTAAAATTTGTTCTCAACTTTTTGATTATAATGACAATTCAATTGACGTTTATAATTTTTCAAAGATAATTTTATTTAACTTCATTTACAATGTATAACATTTTGATTGAAACCTTAGTTTTGGACTTACGGTTAAAAATTAGATCAAAATTAATTTTAATAGAAACTAAAATTGGTCCTTAACTTTGTTATTACGGTGACAATTTTAATGATCTTTATGGATTTTAAAAGATAATTTTATTTGCCTTATTTACGAAAAATAATAAATTTTAATTAAGGCTTTCGTCTGAGACTTATGATAAGAATGTTGATCAAAATTTATTTTAATAAAAATAATATTTTTCCATAATTTTCCTAATATAATGACAATTTAAATAAGTTTTATGATTTTTCAAAAATAATTTTATTTTGCTTTATTTAGAAATTGATTAAGTCTTTTGTTTGGAATTTATGATAAGAATTTTGATTAAAATTAATTTTAATAAAAACTAAAATTTGTCTATAAACAGAAATTTATCTATTCATACAATATTGACACGGTTGTGACAATATCCGGAAACAGAATGCATATTCTTATGTTTGATCTATATGACAAAGACGCTCCTCAAGCCACAGTCCCCATCCAAGGAGTCCAAACCTATACATCCCCAATGATAATAGAATCCTAATGGCAAACATAAATTTTCTGTACGCCAACATCAATTCCTTCAATCCCAAATCCCATTTAATATATAACTATATCCTTAAGAATAATATCACTTGTGCAATGTTTGTAGAAACAAAAGCGAAACAAAAAGTGTCATTTCAAAACTGGTCATTAATCCAGAACCTTTCTACCATCTTCAATCAAAACTATAAAGGAGGTTCACTAGTCTTGGCAAATCCAACTCTTCATTTAGGCAAAGCTAACCCTCCCAAGATAAATAATGTACTACTACATTTTACAGTACCATTTTTTAATAAAAAAGTAAATGTTTTTCTTGTTTATATCTACCTCCCCCCCCTGTCCTATCGAAGACTCTATATTCCAGAAAGCTTCACTTTTTAAATATGCTATAATTATTGGCGACTTTAACCCCAATTCAGCAAAAAAAACGGCATTTATCCCAATTCATAAACAATTCTGATTTTTAGAAAATTCCAACATCTCCAACCTTTATTATGGCCAATAACCCCAATTCCACCCCAGATATCTTAATAGCTACAAAAAACTTAATCTCTCTCATAAACTCTATCCAAGTTATACCCGATCTTTGTTCCGACCATTTAGCTATACGTTTTCAATTAAATACCCAAACCATTCCTAACCCTAGCTCTTTAGAATATCTTCAACAATATGATTTGTGCGACATTGACAACGTTAAAAAAAACATGACAGACTATACTCAAGCACTCCATACCATTTCTGAAAATAATATACCACAGTTTCTTGCTACATTAAGTAGTTCAATTAAAAATAATTCTCCTGTTAAAAGTATTTTTTTTCATAATTACCCACTGCCACCTTTTATACTTAGACTCATAAAATTTAAAAGACAGTTGTATAGAGACTTTAAACAGATTGAAGACCGGACAATTAAACGTAAATTTAATGACCTAAATAAATGCATTCATAAACTGATCTTTGATTACAAACAAGACAAATGGACACAAGCATGCGACAAAATTAATGCACAGAATGGACGTAACTATTGGACAAAAATTAAAAAACTAAGTCGCTATAAACCCTGTAGCAAAATTCATCCAATTAAAGACCCGGATACAAACATTACGTACGAAGAAGACCAAGACATAGCAGACACATTTTCTAGACACTTTAACAAAGCCTTCAGCTTTAGTGAAAACGACAACTACGATGACAATAAACGGACTGAAGTCGACAAGTGGTACAATGAATATTTTGAAACTGACTTTGTAACGCCAGACAATGCACTAATTACTGAAGATGACTATTTTCAAATCCTAAAATCCGGTAAAAATTCCTCTCCTGGTGCAGACGAGATTCCTAGGAAAATTTTTAAACGCCTACATAATAACATCCATAACTATATTATAAAAATCCTTAACTTTTGCTTATTCCATCAATACATACCTACTGAGTTTAAGTGCGGAGTTGTGATCTGTGTCCTTAAAAAAGACTCAAGTACGGACTCCCTTTTAAACTATAGACCAATGACACTCCTTTCGGTAATAGCCAAAATCCTTGAATCTTATATTAAGGGGGGAGAATAGTTGCGCTATTATAAGGGTTTACAGCATCCAACTCAGCAAGAAAACGCCTGAATATAATTGAATAAAATTTTTACACATTGTAGAAGAAAGTTCAATCTGTGTCCTCAAACTTGTAGAAATTTGATGCAATAAGTCGTTTCTTCGCAATTAATTTTTAAAAAGTGACGTTTTTAATCAGTTCTTTATTAATTTTTTACTCGTTAAATGTAACTTTAAATCTTTAACCAAAAACATGAAGACATAGAATATTGTATGTAGTTCAACATATAAAAAGAGTGATAACTAAAACCTTATCGTTTGGAAATTGAGTTGGTTGGCGTTTTGTCGTATAAGAACCAATTTTAATTTAAAAACGGCGCTGTACGTGTCAATATTTTTCCAGAGAGAAAGGTTCATTGATATTCTCGTAGATGTGATAGGATTTAATATTTTTCCATAACAATACTACTAGTGGCACCACAACAGTACGGGGCGACTAAACCCGGCAATTCTCTAGCGTTAAGCAAAAGCTATTCAACCATGTTAGAGCTTTTATAGTTCGGTTTTGCTACCAATAAATCCACTATCCATCCTTTATGTATCCTTACTTCCAATATACAAACAAGTCACCTGGAAGGTGGTCATACGACTGCCCTGTTCCTTGATATAAATAAGGCATTTGATTTCGTCTTTGATTTCGACCTTTATGATTTTTTAAATGTAATTTTATTTTGCTTCAATTCTAACATATAAAAAATTATGATTTATGATTAAGGCTTACGATTAGAACTTATAGAAAGAAATTAGATCAAATTTAATTTTAGTAAAAATTAAAATTTGTTCATAACTTTGTTATTATGATGACAATTTTAATGACCTTTATAATTTTTTAAAGAAAATTTTATTTTACTCCAATCATATTATAAAAAAAATTGATTAAGGCATTAGTTTGGGACTTATAGAAAGAAATGAGATCAAAATTAATTTTAATAAAAATTAAACTTTGTCCATAACTTTTTTAATATAATAACAATAAAATAACCTTTATGAGTTTTTAAAGACAATTTTATTTTGCTTTATTTGCAAAGTATACAAGTTTATGATTAAATCCTTCGTTTAGGACTTATAATAAAAATATTGATCAAAATTAATTTCAATAAAAACTAAAATTTGTCTATAGCTTTCTTATTATGATGACAATTTTAATGACCTTTAGGGTTTTATAAAGATAAATTTATTTTGATTTATTTACAAATTATAAAAAAATATGATTAAGGTTTTCGTTTAGGATTTATGAAAAGAACGTTGATCAAAATGAATTTCAACAAAACCTAAAAATTGTCCAAAACTTTTTTATTATGATAAAATTTAAATAACCTTTATGATTTTTTAAAGATAAATTTGTTTTACTTTATTTGCAGAGTATACAAAATTTGATTAAGGCCTTTATTTAAGACTTGAGATAAGAATCATAATCAAAATTAATTTTAATAAAAACTAAAATTTGTCCATAAGTTTCTTATTATATTTACAATTAAAATGATTTTTATAATTTATTAAAGATAATTTTATTTTGAATCATTTACAAAGTATAGAAAATTTTGATTAAAGCCTTAGTTTGGGATTTATGGTAAAAAATTAGATCCAAACTAATTTTAGCAAGAACTAAAACTTGTTTATAACTTTGTTATTATGATAACGATTTTATTGATCTTTGTAATTTTATAAAGATAATTTTATTTTGCTTCATTTATAAAAAATAATAAATTTCAATTAAGGCCTTTGTTTAGGACTTATGATAAGAGTAGTGATTAAATTAATTTTAATAAAAACTAATATTTGTCTATAACTTTCTTACTATAATGATAATTTATAATACTTTTATAATTTTTCAAAGATAATTTAATTTTACTTCATTTGCAAAACATAGAAAATTTTGATTATGGCTTTTCTTTTGGACTTATGGTAAGAATTTTGATCAAAACTGATTTTAATAAAAACTAAAATTTGACCATAACTTTGCGGTAACCATCAGATAGCAATTATAATTTTTGTGTGTGAGTAATTTTCCGGTGCAATAGCTTTTAGAAAAGGTTTCCCAAGCGTTGGTAGTGCAATGCTATGTTTTGTTCAGAGTGTATTATGTACTTGGAGCTGGTATAACCAGAAACATGTGGTATGCGTCGAGGAGTTTATTTTGGACGGTCAATTTTCCAGGTATGTGATTTGGATTTCTTTTATACCTGATCACTCCCAGCCCACTAGAAATGTCTGGATTTCCTCTAAAAAATTTTCTAGAAGGAACCTCTTCCAGGGGTCGCAACTCTTTTGGGTAACTTGATTCTTGTTTAAACCTCCTTGCTGGTAAGGATCTTGCCCTAATAACATGTAACTTAGACTTTGGCCGGTAGCTGCGTTGGTCTGTCAGTTGCCATAGTAGATGGCCAACAATAATAACTCGTCGTAACCGTGCCGGAAATATTGTTTGGCAAGTGTCCAAAGTTTTTTTTTTAAACTTAACGTGCCGACATTGTATCGGGTTTGCCTGGAGATAGTAGAATAGCCTGCAGTAAGGTCTACCTTGGTAAAGACTTTTGCTTCCTCAAAATATTTGAGGGTTTTTTGATTTGGAAAAGTAAGGTCACCTCATCTTTGGTAACTTTATTGAGCTTTTGATAGTCAATTCAAAATGGGGGTGATCTATCCTTTTTTTTTAAATAATTACTTTGGGCGCGCAATACTGTGTTCTATTATGCCCAACGCCAATAATTTGATTTACTGATAGATTAGGGATTGTATGAGTAAGGCATGGCCCTGACCGGAGTGTTATCATGTAGCTCAATCTTATGAATGCTAATTTGCGTGGTGGCTGGCCTCGGGTCTTTACTGAAAAGGCTTGGATAAGGTCTACAAAAGCGTTGTTAGTAAGCGAGGGGGGCAAGGGGTAGCTGTCCTACTTTGGTATTGTTTAACTAGAGTCGTTGGTCTCCTCGTTTCCAGTAGGTAGTTGTCATTATTGTCGTTAATAAGATTACGTCTTCATCTAAGTCAAGAGCGATGACTCCACTATTTGTTGGTTATCACTAATTGTAATTTTCCTTTGGACCTGGTCGGTCGTATTTAAAGCCATGTTTGGGTCAACCTATTTAATGCTGCCAGTTTTTGGTTTTGGGGAGATTTAGGAAGATGACTTTGCAACTAGCCTCGGAATTGATAGTAGTTCAGTCCGTTTATCTGGTATATAGGGTAGGCGGTTAGCGTTTTTGGCTACTTCATATCTCCCCCGTCTCATTGGCGTTAGTTTGTTTTTGGACCGACTTTTGTTTTCCGTAGTCTTAGATTATTCAGAGCGGTAACTGTTCTAAGTAAAAGTTTGTGCTTCTACTCGGGTAACCTCTACCAACTCTTCAAACAAGCCGAATTGCTTGGAATTGTTAAATTTTAGGTTAACAAAGGGGGCTAATGTGTTGGGCATCGTTGTCTAGTGTTGGTCATGATATATTTGATTGCATACAGCCGTTTGTCTGCGTAGAAATGCTTCAACTGGCTCTTTGGATTGATGTGTGGTGGCAATAGGTTTATGCTATGGTGGTGGAGTAGGCGTCTTGCATATCTTGTAAAATTTTTGCTTGAATTGTTCGTCAAAGTTTTGGGCACAGGTTTTGTAGGTACTCCTTGTGTTACGTCAATGTTGAGATCTATTGATGGCGGAGTTTTCATGTGTTTTTCCTCCAGTCGTTGGCAGGTCACCTTTGTACTTCTTTGGGTGGTATGGTACGGGCCACACGAGAGTAGTAGCATGCGGTGTTTACGTCGTGTTCCATACTGAGGTAGCCCGGCGGTCCAGGCGGTGCTTGGGTGTACTTGGTCTGCTGCTGGGTTTTCGGTTCAACCTTAAGAGGTGCGATTCAAGGGTAGTTTAGTACTGGGCGTACAAACTTCTTTCCCATCGCAAGCAACGAGTACACTCATGATTGGATATATTACAAAATGTCAATATTAACATGACAAAAAAAAATTATTCTTCTAAGCTTAAATCTTTGAACTAGAGTATCCAAGCCACTCGCCCAAGTATTTATTATCAAAAAATTGGAAGTTTCTGGATGGGTTATTACCGATCATGATTACTATCAAAAAGTTATAACTGAAGTCCCCCGCCCACACACCCACGTTTGTAAGCAAGTAATTGAAAGTTTCTTCTCTTTAGCGTTAGAAGTCTTTTTGTACAAGAATAAAGAATTGATAACTAATGTCTTGATGACAAACACTTGAGCGGGTAGGTAAGTCATTCCAGATCATAAAAACCGGCAAATAGTTTGATCTCTATGTTAGAAAAGAAAATGATTCAATCTGCATGTAATTAAAATTGCAAATGTTGTGGAAATGATCACCTTGTTTTTTTTTGTCATTTAACCCGCCCCAAAATTTTATTCTAGATACGGCCCTGTGCACAAAACGGTGATCAAAATTTAGCATTTTAAGTGCAACAATACGCAATGATCTTGTACAAAGACGATTATAACGTCAGTCGGCGTTCAATTCTCAGCAGCCCAACGCAATAACAAACTAGCAAAATATGTAAACTTACTTTGGATTTTACAGTAATTCCAGTATACTCCACTTCACTAAACATACGAATAAATGGTGTGCGGTTTTTATTGTTTTGTAAAATATTTATTTTTTGCATAAACTTGGCTGAAAAATCATGTTTACCACATAAAATCGCCCACGAAACTAGTTTTTAGCATAAAATTTGTTTGTCAAAACTGACGCAGGAAACCGGATTTATAACACAAAATTTACTTTAGGTCCGAAAATAACATTTATAAGATTAATATCGCGCAAAAAACTCAATTCAAGCATAAAATCACCTGTAAATCACGGAAACATCAAATTTACCCAAATTTGCAATAAAAACCCAAATATCGCATAAAATTTGCTTAGAAAACCTTAAAATTACACAGACAAAGCATATATAGCAAAAAAATCATACATAAAATTCACTTGCAGTATAAAATTTGCTAAAAAATCTGGCGTTTTTTAATTTAAACATTTTACAAACACGCGGCGTTCTATCACCTGCAGGCTAATCCAGTAAAACAACGCCAAACAATTTTAAGACAAACTTTTACTTAAAGGAGTTCTCTAGGTGTGCCCAGACCTCATCTTGCCTATTGCTGAGATGCAAAGTAGTAGACATGACGACAACAGATCTCGTTTGTGTAACTTTGTTTTTTGTAACCACGACTCTTTTTAAAACCATAAATGTCATAATAGTTTAATAAATCATATATGATAAAATTTAGAACTAGATCTAAGGAAAATGAGAATATTGAAATATGAAAAAATCTTCTAGTGCTTATTGTATAACATTTGGTGGAAGTGCCGGGCAACTAGCTCTTAACAAGATCCTGAATTTGGTAATAAAATACAAAATTTTATAATCTGACTTTATTAAAACCCGATTGTAGTACTACCAATTAACTAAACTCAGTTAATTTCAATCATATTTTTTCAAAATAGTCAAAAATAATCATGTGAAATGATTCCTTCTTGTATTGTAGTGAGTTTGAGTGAATAATTATTTATTTTTTATATTTCACTTTTAGTCGTTATAATTTTTAAACAAATACTAGATAAAAACAGGACCAAGAGTCAAACAGAAGTTTAACACATATTTCAACCACAAGAAACAGTTCACATTCAACAACTTAAGATTCAAGATTCTACAACTCAAGACACATGTCAACTATCTCCCAATTTAGTAACAAATGTGATTCGCAGAAAGGAAAAATGTTTATTTCTGGATCACTAATATTTGGATGGATGAGCGGGAAACTCAGTAAAAACTACCCGCCCACTTTCAATAAACTAATTGCCCTGACCACCCAACCGAGTGTTTATTATTAATAGATTGAATCTGTCACCCACCTCGCCAACTTTAGTAACAATTGACTTCTGCAGAAAGAGGAAATTTCACTTCTGGATTACTAACGTTTAGGTGGATGAGAAGAAATCCTAGTAGAAACTACCCGCCCATTTTAAATGAACTATGTGCCCTGACCACCCACTCAAGTGTTTGTTATCAATAGCTTGCATCTATCATCTACTTTCCTCAATTTAGTAACAAATGCCATTTGCAAATAAAGAAAAATTTTATTTCTGAATTACTAACATCTGTTTGTGTAATAGTTTATTTTATTTGTAAATGTTAAATGCTTGTACAACCTTTTGTGACAATACCGGAAGTCCACATCGCTGAAATCATTAGTACCGAGTGCTACAAAGAAGCGAAATGCTTTGGCTCGGTGCTAACGGCAGTCACTACCACCTGCAACCTAACCGAACAAAAAGCTCTTGACAAAAGCCGCTTCACGGCCGACTTCCAAATACCGAACGTAACAGAAGAAGAAGACGTGTGTTGTACGCAAGAGACATTGGAAGAGTAACAGACCGAAACTGAACCGTCTACCTTCATACGGGAAGCTCCCGAAAACCTCAGCAACTACTCCGTAAAACTTGCAGCTGAGCCCGTCTTAGCCCTCAGCATAATATGCGTGGTCCATACCCGTGTCCCCTACATTGTCACAACCCCCACTCTTGCTGACGGTGTCAAACAAGCATCGCTAGCATAAAAGCTCGACAACTATGATACACATCGGCAAACCATAGCATACTCGGTTTGCAAACATCCGCGAAAAAAAAGCGGAAAAAGTCGGCAAGCCAACCGCCTGCCTGTGTAGATGCGGTGCGTACTCGCAATGGGGAAACTTTTGACACCGCAAAACAACGTGTCATGGCCGCCTGCACCCGGGCGCGTAATTACTAAATATAATGCATTACAGCACACGGCACGCCCTACATTTTATAAACGGCCGCTGGTTGGTCATTTCAAAATATACTTGAACTCAGCACACTGTTACTAAATCTAATGCGCTACAGCACGCGTTTCTCAATATTTTAAACTTGAATAACTTTTTTATGTATAATGCTAGACAAATTTTAATCATATAACAAGCAACACAATCGGGGCTATTCTCTATGTACATTGCTAGAATGTAAGCAAAATATATTGCTAACTAACAATATGAACTTTCATTTTAACAAATCTTGCTTGCTAACAAAATGACCTGTCATTTTAACAAATTATGGTTGGGCAATTCCACGTCAAGTGAGCAGTCCAATTCACGCGACCCTCTCCGATTTAGCTCAAATTTGGTACACTTATTTGAGTACCCAAAATATGACTTCATGCCAAATTTCAGATCTCTAGGTCACATAGTTCGCCTCGTAGAGCCAATTGAATTTTACGGCAATTTTTAAGTTCAACTTTTAACTTTATTTATCTTAATTGCATTTCGATGGGAAATTTCTCAAAGAATTGAATGCAGCGGTCAGATTTTTGTTATCTTTCCCGCACGCGCAGAAAACGCAAAAAAAAAAACAGTTTTTTTTTCAAAAATTAATTTCTCAAAAGTTGCCACCGATTAAGACTCCAAATTTTAGAAAAAGGCAACTAAAAGTATGTACTTTAAGATGCATAAATAAAATTTTCCCACACTAGTGGTAGTTTTCGCTCTAGAGCCTCTTGAACGCACAAATCTATTTTTTAATCAAAATTTTTGATATTAGACTGGTTTTCACATTTTTTTTGTGGAATTTCTTTGTGTGCACCCTCAGAAAGTGATTTTTATACAAAAATAATAAGCCATGAGAAATTTCAGACCTTAAGATTCAAAAGAACACGTGTCGCACTACCATTGAATTTATAAAATTAATATACTTAATAAGTATCATTAGCTTCCAGATTTGAGTCAGATGCATACTTTGGGTCCCCAAAAAAGCAAATGAGTACTTGCTAATTAGGTTCCACATAAAACTTTACATCAATATACTCTGTATATATATTTTTTAAATTATAATATTTTTATTATATTTTAAATTTTGAACATAAAATTAGACTCGTAAACTAAAATGATTAGAATTTAATAAGGTTTAGGCCTATAATTTTTTTTTAATTTAAAAACTTTTAAAATGACGTATTGTACATATTTTTTTAATTTGGTCAAAATTGTAACATACTCTATTAATGTTTTTTTAAGTAAGGTTAAAAAATGCTTAAAGTTTTTCTTTAATAGCACACAATCGGTAGGAGCTACATTAAAAAATGTTATTTGGTGAAAAATGCGCAATTAAATGGCCTTTAATTTCAAATTTGATTTTTTTTTTAAATTTTTGACTTTTAAACATCATTTTTAACAAAAACAACAAAAAAAAAATTTAAAAATCTTTCTTTAATTTATGACATAAGTACGGTCAGAGATTGATCCAGATTTGCTGTTCAAAAAAGATGGACAATTTAATTGCCTATAATTTTTATATTCTATTGTTTTTTTTTTATTTAGACTTTTAAGAGATATTTCGAATATTGTATAAAAAAAAAACAAAAAAATTTTGACGTGCAGCTTCTAGGGTGAACATGTTTGCCTATAAGTTTATAATTAAAAAGTGTCTCAAATAAACCCCCCTACCCACCCCAAAATTTTGTTACTCCTATTCATTAACACCCTGTACATTAATTAATATGTGCTAAAATTTTGATTAAAAAATGGTTTTGTGCGTTTAAGAGACTCTAGAGCAAAAACCACCACTAGTGTGGGAAATTGGAAATTTTTATTTAAGCATCTTAAAGTACATACTTTTGGCTGTCTTTGCGCAAAATTTGGAGTCTTAATCGGTGGCAACTTTTGAGAAATGAATTTTTGAAAAAAAACTGTTTTTTTGAGTTTCCGGGACAAGATAACAAAAATCTGACCGCTGCATTCAATTCCTTGAAAAATTTCCTATCGGTTATGACTATTCCAAAATTTTTCCAGGTTGAAATGCAATTAAAATACATAAAGTTAAAAGTTGAACTTAAAAATTGCCGTAAAATTTAGTTGGCTCTACGAAGCGAACTATGTGACCTACAGGTCTGAAATTTGGCATGAAGTCATATTTTGGGTACTCAAATAAGTGTACAAAATTTGAGCTAAATCGGAGAGGGTGGCGTGAAATCGACTGCTCACTTGACGTGGAATTGCCCGGTTACTAACAATATGAACTGTCACTTCAACAAAATTAATTTTTAATTACATTATTATTATTTTATCTAGAGATTTGCCACGCTTCCTGATCTGATGACCATTTATATTGTTAGTAAACAAGATTTGTTAACATGACAGTTTGTATTGTTAGCTAACAAGATTTGTTAAAATGACATTTCATATTGTTAGTTAGCAATATATCTTGCTTACATTCTGGCAATATGCATGCATAGAGAATAGCCCCGAATACACGAATCATATACGTGCAATTAAATTTTTATTAATAATTATAATAAAAAAACTTTATTATTCTTCATGAATGAATATTTATTAGTCGCGTAATGATTTCTTCAAGAGTAATTATTAACCAATTTAAAGTATAACAAAATTGTTAGCTAGCAATATGCATACAGAATAGGGCTAAATATATTTCTACTATGCAAATGCATAACATAAACATGATCTCAGACGTGCTAGTGTTGCCTAGCAAACAAAAACAAAACATGATATTTTTTGTTTTGATTGGTTTGAATGTTAGTATGTGACTTATGCCCGTTTGCACCGCTTCCACTTATCTCGGATTATCATATATGAAGTTTCGCTTAAATGGACCTTAAAGTTTTAACGGCACACAAAATAATACTTAAGTATTACTCAAGTTAAGCCTCAAAATTGTAAGGCTTAAGGTGCACATAAACATAACCTATTATGAAATGTCAGTTTAAGATTCAAAAGATGGATTTTATCTTTAATTTTTATAATGATATATTTAAATCTGGCTGCATTAGAATTATTTGAATATGACATTCATTGTTAAACTGAAATTTTAAACAATTATTAAAATCAATAATCTACATTCAAATTAAATTTATACAAAACTTTTAATTTTTTTTTACAACATATTATTTTTTATAGTTTTCAGCGTCTTCTTTTTAATATCCAATTCTGCTATAACTATAAAACAGTTGTTTCTTTTTCTTAAACCACGTCGTAGCTAAGAAAACAAAATTATTTACACGTGCAAACCAATTTAAGATAAAGTAAACGTTAAACTTAAGTGTAACCTACAAAAGGGAAAGATAAGCAACAAAACGGTGCAAACGGGCATTAACGCCATGGATATACTGAATACTAAATATGTATTAAAAACATCTTACAATTTATCATTTTAGTTTTTAAACTTTTAAAACATGCATTATACGCTACTAACATTGTAAACTAACTATTAAAATGTTCCGGACAACAATCGGTTAATTGGATTCAAAGTTAAGACCAATAATGTGTTTGTGATAAAAAATTAATATCTTTTAAACGAGTCTACTAACTTGAACCAAATTTTAAATCAACATTACTACACGTATTGCTGACGTTTTATATTTTTTCATAGTTAAATTTTGTATATGCAAGGGTTTTTGCGGTACAGTAATTTAAAAAAAAAAACTTAAAAATTCTTTTGTAAAATTAACCCGTATAACTTTTTTTTACGAAAAACAATACAAAAACCGACAACAATCGTAAAGCATCACTAAACATAGGCCATTTACGTAAAGCATTTTGCTTTTTATTTTTAAACTTTAAGTGCGTGCCATCTGCAATGGAAGTGATTTTAAATAAACTGAATTAATTTTTTTAGCTTAATTACCAACTAAAATAAGTTTTAACATTGTATACATTATATGAGCTCTGCCTGTGAGGAAACTGGGTGGATTGAGTAACTCAGAGGAATCATAGCCGGTCCTAAGCTCGGATAAAAGAGGAGGGTTCATCGGCGAGGCCAACGACCTGCCTGGGGTAAAAAAACACAGTGCTCAAAGAACCAACAATTCAGCCTCAGATAGGACAGAAACAACTAATAACGACCCGGCGAGAAAAAAATAAGCAACATCGGAAACCAAAAGCACTAAAAATCTGATGCTGGAAAGTAACATCCCTGAACAACAAAGACCAGGAAATTCTGTTGGAAATAGAAAAACACAAGATCAACATTTGCGCAATCACTAAAACCAAGAAAAAAGGGGAAGAGAAACAGCAAGTATGGAAACTACATACTTGAATACAGCGGCAAAGACAAAAACGAAAGAACAACGTCTGGCGTTGGGATACTGCTACACGAGAAATTTGAGAGTAACATCAGCGACTCAAAATACATCAACGACAGAATACTACAAGTAACAGTCGAACTCAAAGACCGAAAGTCTACACATATAATAAGCGTTTATGTGCCCGACACCTCCAAGCCAAGAAAAGAAATAAATATCTTCTACAAGCAGTGCTCGACGGGATCGGACCACAAAATGAAGTAATAATTCTCGGAGATCTAAACGCCAGAATTGAAAGCAAATATATACCAGGAATAAAAAACAGATTCAACGAAGAAGTAAAGAATAAAAACGGAAAACAACTAATCCAATTATGCGCTCAGAACGAGTTACGAATAAACAACCTTCTTCCCACACAAGTTACAACACAAATTCACATTTGAAAATACGCAAGGACAGAAATCTGCAATAGACTACATAATTACAAACAGAAACATCCACTCATGCAGAATCCAAGACGTCAGAACTCTGACCGTAGCAAATGCCGGAACTAATCACGGGCTAGTTCTAACAAAAATGGCAGCAACTCTGGAACAAAAAAAGAGTAAACCGACAAAGAAAACTAACAAAATCAATGTGAAATTTCTATCTGATGCCTCAACAAGACACCTGTACCAACGGAGACTAGAAGAAAAAAGCTAGGCTACAGCTGAACGATGTAAAACCGCTTGGCAAAAACTAAAATCAAACAAAATAAAAACTGCAGAAGAAGCACTAGAAAGAAGGCGCCGGACGGGGAAAAAAAATCCAAATACCAAACCCTGCTTTACTCAAGAGGTCAAGACGCTGGCTGAGAAAAAACAAAAGTTTTACCTACAGTACAGATCAAAATCAATAACATACAACGAGTATAAGCTTGTAAAGAATAGAATCAACAGCAAAATACAAGCAATAAAAACAGCATACTGGAAAAAAATCTCCAAGAATATGGAGCAAGACCATTATGGAGGACAAAAAACAGTATGAAATATACTCAGAAAAAAAAAATAAACAAATACATACAAACCACAAAGAATTTAATCGATGATTGGGAGAAACACTTTTGGGAGCTGTACGCCGCAGCCAAAGACAACATCAAACATACATTAACACAAACAGATGATAACACCCACCGAAAGAATAAAACAACTAGCCAGCAAACTGAAAAACAGAAAGTTGTCCAACAAAATAATCAAATACGGGGGCAAACGACTATTGGATCAGATCTATGTTCTTTTTAACAAGTTACTACACAATAAGGACATACCGACGGAGTGGAAGTACAGCATAACAATACCAATACACAAAAAAAGGAGCAAAGACCGATCCAGCAAACCAAAGAGGAATCGGATTCCTAAATACAATGTCAAAATTCCTCACAAAGATCTTTGAGGAAGAAGTTGCTGTTTCTGGGATATGCAAAGAACAAGGATTTAAAAAGAACAAGTAAACGATAGACGCAATATTTACCATACGCCAAATAACTGAAAAAGCAATAGAATTTAACAGACCTGCTTTTATGTGCTTCAACGACTTCATCTAAGCCTTCAACAGAGTGAGGCTTACTGACGTTGTGTCCCTTCTGCAGAAAAGAAATATACACTCTAGCATAACAACTATCATTGCCAAGCTAAACATCAATATCTACACATCTATAAAGGTAGCAGGTAAGCTACCCGAGAAAATACCCGTAGCAACTAGAGTAAGAGAGGAATACATTATAAGCCCTGCTTTATTTAACATAATCATAGACAAAATTATCACAGAGGTCAAGAAAGTGGGGCAAGGATTTCGGATGGGGGACAAAAAAATCAAAGTGCTATGCTATGCTGACGACGCCGTATTGATATCCGAGAGCAAAAACGATCTGCAACGGCTTCTTTATAAGTTCGAACAAACCGAGTTAAAATTCAACATGCAGATATCGACGAGCAAAACACAGAGTCTAACAGTGGCTAAGAAGCCGCGCAGATGCAAACTTACAACAAGAGCGTAGAACAAGTGATGAACTTCAAACACTTGGGCGCCGATATAACAAGTAGTGGAGATTTAGTGAAAGCCCAAACAGTAAAAGCATTGTTAATATTGGGATATCTGAAAAATATTATATGGCAAAACAAGTACATGTCCATCGAAAGCAAGACAAGAATATACCAGACCTGTGTAAGACCGATCATGACATACGCTATCAAAACCAGAGCAGAAAACGCAACAACAAAGCGACTTCTCAGAACATCAGAGATGAAAACTTTGAGATGTATGGACAAGGTGTAGTGTACGAGACCACATTAGAAGCCACAACATCAAAACGCAGTGCGACATTCAAGATGCGATGAGATGGGGCCGCAATAAAAGAAGAGAGTGGAGAGACCATGTCGACAGGATGGATAAGTCCAGCCTACCAAAAATTGCCAAAGAGGGACTTCCGACATCGAAAAGACCTTCTGGAAGACACCCACAAAAACTGGAGTTCGGCGTCTCAACTACGGCTGTAATCGTTGAAGACAAACAAGATGCAATCCTATAACAAAGAAAAAGAAGAAGAAGAAGATACATTATATACATTAGATATATGATGATAACGTTAAAGTTTTGTAAAAGTTTTAAGAAAATTGGTTTGTAAATAAATCAGTGGCGTGCAAAAGATCAAAATAAAATTTAAATTTAAGAATAACAGTTTTGTTCTTTTGCACGTTACTGTTTTATTTGCAAAACAATTATTTTGAAGTTTTTACAGAACGTAATGCATATAATGTATACAATGTTAAAACTTATTTTAGTTAATAAATTACACTGGAGGAATTAATTCAGTATGCTGCGCGTCTAAAACATCACTTCCATTGCAGATGGCACGTGCAGAAAATCTACAAATAAAAATTTAATTAAACCATGTAAATAGCTTATGTTTTGTGCTAATTTACGATTGTTGCCGGTTTTTGTACTATTACTTATAAAAAAGTTGTGCAGGTTTACATTATTTAGAAATTTTGTGTGTTTTTTTTAAGTTACTTTACTGCTTAAACCACTGTGTATACAAAGTTTGGTTATGATAATAAAACGTCAGTAATACGTGTAATAATGTTGTCCAAAAATTTGGCTTAAGTTGTTAAGTCAATTTATAAGATATTAATTGTTTATTAAAAACATATTTTTTGTCTTAACTTTGTATCTAATTAACCAATTTTTGTCCGAATAAATGATCCGGACAAAAAATGGTTTCTTGTTACTGTGAGTGACACATAATGTACATATGCTTTAAATGTATAGAACCTTAAAATAATAAAATGCAAGATGTTTTTAATATTTACTTTGTATATATATCCATGCTTAATGCTAATGTTTGGTTATATTGTTACTTTTTTTTCAGTACATGCATCATCGTTGTATGTACATGTATTTTTAATTAATTGTATCTGTAAAATAATACAAAATTTGTATATACAGGGTTGGGTAAATGTATGATTTACGTAAAAAATGACCTTTGTAAAAATTTTTGTAAAAATTTTAATCTGTATAATGATGTATTTTGATTTTTAATATAAGCCCTGTTTCAGGAGATATAACGTCATCATCAGTTTTTTTAAATGGAACACCCTGTAATTTTTTTTATTTTTAGGAAGAGAATTTTTCTATAATAATATTAATCATATGTAATTAGTTGACTTATTGCTTAAAATATTCACTTATTTTTACGTTTTTTTTTTTTTAATTGTATTGAGAATAACAAAAAAACAATAATTGTTTTTACTTGTTGCTATGGTAATTGGAACATAATCTACTACATTTTGTTTTGTTATTTTAATGAATATCATTGTAATTGTTGAAAAATTCTCATTCCAAAAATAAATGAAAATACAAGGTGGATTGTTTTATACCGATGATGACGTCATATCTCTTGAAACAAGACTTGTATTTAAAAATAAAATACATCACTATATACATCAAAAATTCTACAAAAACTTTTATTAAGGCCATTTTTTACATAAACCAAAAATGCAGCCAATAATCGGGTGTTTTTATACATTTGCCCAACCCTGTATAATAACATGACAATTTAAGGAACTGCGCACATGAACCGTTTATATAATAATAAGTATTTTAACTACAAAGAACATTTGCAAAACAGTAAAGCAAAAATGAATATTTTTTTGTCACACTAGAATTTAAATTTAAGGACGTGTATATGGCATGTAATGCATAAGTAAAGAATGAAATAAACTTTACTGTTATGTTTAAGCACATCAGTTTACTGATTTTATTAAAGTATATGTATTACTGGATTGTGCAAATAAAAATCTATCTATCTATCTAGTTCATTATTATTATTATTAAAAATTTAATTGCACATACATGATTCATATATTGTGTTGATTGTTTTATGGTTAAAGCTTGTCTAGCATTACACATAAAAAAGTTATTTAAGTTTAAAATACCGAGAACGCGTGCTGTAGCGCATTAGATTTAGTAACAGTGTGCTGAGTTCGAGTATATTTTGAAATGGCCAATCAGCAGCCGTTTATGAAATGTAGGGCGTGCCGTGTGCTGTAATGCATTATATTTAGTAATTACGCCACCCGGGCAATGGCCAGTTTAGAAAAACCAGTGCCGCGAGTGATTTAAACTTTCAAATCCCTGCAACACCCAAACTAACAGTAAAACTCAGGTGGGTTTTTCTTTGATTACACAATACTCCCGTCCCTAACTGGGATATCCAGCATTTGTCTCCAAGCAACCGTAGCGACAACATCGTTTCCTTCCAGACCAATACAGCAAGGCTAGTCGGCAACAACGTGGTGGGGCTACTTGGAACAAGGCGCTCTAACCACCACCGACCCGACGTTGAAAATTTTCCCGAGATCAGAAAAACCTTTTCTGAACCGCTGGTTTGATTGTCCTCAAACAAATCTAGAAGTAACTAAGTAGTAGTAGTACTTGAAGCTGACGTAAACAAAAACCCAATTAGGCATTGCAACTGTGAACGGGTTTTCGTAGCAAAACAAAAAAAATATAGACCTACAATAATTATATTAACATGTTTAATCCGGTTGAAAAAAATATATAAATACTTTGCCAATTAAAGGCCCACGCACCCGCAACCTTCCGACGAGGTTTTCACCAAAGCCGCAACATCCCTGGCAATCAAACGTGTAGCCTACTGGAATGCCAGTAGACCAAAGCAAACCCTCTCCTCCACGGGAGACCAAACAAGCCACTTGACTTGAGTAGAAGAACACCCATCAGTCCACACCGCTACGTGACACGGCCCACGAGGCTAATATGGCCAACGACATAGCCAAGTTGGTTGTATCGTACAGAAAATCCATAAAACCAACCAAAAAACGCAAAGTTCTCTACAAAGGTAAAGCAGAAAGACCATCTGCCGACATTCCAAGAGCTTGGCCACGAAGACCCTCACCAAATCTTCAATAAATTCAAAGACAATTTTCAAGTATTCCTGGTGCCCAAACTGATCTACCATAATTGCTTTAACCAAATTCAAATCTACGCTGGACTAAAAATATGTAAACAAAACCGCGTGATAAGCACATGAAAACACGCAAACCTGCATGCGATTGGTTGCATGAGGCTTGGCTGCTCAATCCAGACCCCATTAAGTGAGATTTTATTTATTTAGCTGTGCACGTGAACAGCGCGTGTATTTGTTTACTTCTAGTCCAGCGTGGATTTGAATTTGGTATAGTAGAGGCTTTAAGAAAGAAAATCAAAACCTAGCAAGAGCAAGCTGATGGTGACCTCGAACCCATATATGAGAAAACTAAGCAAAAAATACGCAGATGTAAGCCAACAACTGTGGACGGAAAAACACCAAGCAAAAGAACCAGTTGCCACCTTCTTACGCCGCAAGATCGAGCTTTACAGGCGCATTGCACCCAAGGCATTAGAAAAAGCCATGGCAAATAGGCTAATTAACTTGGTGGATTAACAGATCCAGAGGATGGTTGGCAATTGGCATAACCAAATTTGTGGATTTCCAACACCTGCGTAAAACAACTACGCAAATCAATGCTAAATTAGCCCGGTTCAAGGCAGGCAGAGCTCACTAACAAGCGCCGGACCCAGCCGCATAAGGACACCCTTGCAAACTCATCCCCGTCGAGAAACAAGCAATGGATCGATTAAGCGTAAGCACAACGCGACTATCAACCCCTGCTCAAGTAGGAGTAGTCGGCAATTATCACCATCTGCCAAAGATCCACATAACATACAAAGGAACTAAAGCACTGGCCCTGATAGCGGGGCTAGCTAGAATTTCATCCGGCTAGAACTTCCTGGATTACACCGGACCGACTACGTCGTCCATCAGGAAAACCCAAAAAATAAACTCTCCGTAACAGGGGAATCGACTATCGCCATCCAGGTCGGCACACAACTACGAAACGTCACCTTCTTGCAAGCGCCGGGCCTTAACTAAAAGTTATCTTGAATCACCCGTGGCTCCTACAGAACCACGCCACACTCGGCTATATGCAGCACTTGGCATAAAAATGGCAAGGGAGGAAAGCACGTAGAATGGGATAAAACACAAACCCGCACAATTCCCAAATAATAGGCAATGTAAACCGTAAGGTAATTTTCTTAAACAATTATTAACGAACCATAAAGCAGAACCAAAACAAACCATGTGTACACTCAGCTCATCCTATTAAATTAAATGATCCATAATTCTATTATACATTTATTGCTTTCCAGATCAGATATTGTGCCCCTAGAGCAGCGACAACCCGTTCAACCAACAATCAAAGCAGCTAGTCTACGATGATACAGGATTATACATATAAGCTAAATAAAATAAAATAATTGAATAACATTAAAAAATTAATTTTATTTTTGATAATGGGAATTTTGATCGTAACAATCTAGTCTATTTTGGGTGCGAGTCGTTTATTGGGCATACCCCCGAGCCAAACCGGCAAACATATCAACTGCCAACATGCGTTTCCAAACCAACTCGGATTCCACCAGCTAGTCCAAGAATTTTACAGCCTGTTTGTCGAGGACCTGAGGCCAGCAACTACTAACGCAGTGACTCACCGAAACCAACTGGTTAACACCACACCTATAAGAATTTGACCTAATGCGTGCAACGCTGAAAAGAAGGCCCTGATCTACGAGCAAGTGAGCAATATGTTGGCTAAAAGCGTAATTGAGCTCTCTACCAGCGACTACTGCCTACCCGTAGTTATTATCCAGAAAAAAACGGTAAACCACGCTTTTGCGTTTACTTCCGAGCACGTGACTCCGGGAATATGTGAATAACTTTGCGGAAACCGCAGCTCCTCTCACGGACTAGCAGGGGACTAAACGTCCATTCTGATGAAACAAAGCGGCCGAACAAGCGTTTGTTGCCGTCAAAACACTACTTAATAAGCCTAGGATCTTGGACCGCCCACGACCTAATTATCTCAGTAACAAGCCATAACACTGGACACAACTCCACCACGGGCGATCGATTTATGCCATTCATGGCAGTTGTGGATTTGAGCACCATCTAGGTAGAAGCATTTGTCACACACCACACGACCAGCAAAATGACATCAAAAATACTAAAACAACAAGTATTTTGCCGTTTTGAATACCCAAAACTCATTTTGAGTGACAACGTCCCAAAGTTCGTAAGTCACAAATTCAAGAAAGCAACACAAAAGTGGAAATGTCATTACCACACAACAGCGACATACCATCCGCAGGTTAACCCCGTGAAACGACTCCACGCGGAGTTTAAGAAATCTAAGCAATGTCTGCTGGACATCCACCCGACACGCCATGAGACAAGCTATTACCCATAGCTACCTTCCAACTCCGCCTCCAAACCAACATAACCACCAAACTCACGCCGAGTGAAGCCCTAATGGAAGCGTATATCACCTAAACCGGAGTTTGTGCGACCAGAATGATGCGGACCGGATCGGAGGCTACAAGGAGCGACAGGTCACGTATCGCAGACAACGACCTGAAGACCTGGTAATAGTAAAAGAAAGAAAACGCGGACTAGCATCCAAATAGATGGGCCAAAAGCGGCTAATCACATCAGCTAGAGGACATTGCCACCGAGACAACCCGCAACGGCCTCCTGCAAAAGTCCACCTGAACTATACAGTATACTCGACCGGCTCCACCATCAGACAAGAATCCTGAAAGTGACAACGCACGTTCAGCTCCCGAATCACCGCCTTCTAGGCCAATACCACAGGTCTAGGCGGCAACAAAAGGGAATAGAACAAGTACAATCATTTACATAGTTAAGAGCAACTCTAAATAACAAAGAAAATATGGAGCATGAAATAAACAAGAGAATCCATACAACAAACAGAAGTTATCACTCAATAAGTAAGGGATCTTAAACAACAAACAGATATAAAATAAGAATAATGACTATAGAAAACACTAATATTCGGAAGCAAAACATGGATAATAAAACAAAGAAATAAAAGTAGGATATAAACAAAAATGAAACACTTAAGGAGAATAGAAGGTGTAACAAGAAACAAAATAAGAAACAAACGGATAAGAGAGAATAGATGAAAAACAGTTAGCATGGTATGGACATCTAGAAAGAATGCCAGAAAATAAGACAATGAAAGAAAGTATGTAATGCAAGAATAACAAAACTAAAAATAAAAGAGGACAACTTTTAAAGACATGAGAAAACAATATAGGAGAAATATTAAGCAGAATCAATTTAAGCTGTCAAGATGAAAGGAGAATAGCAAAAAACAGAAAAGAATGGAAAAAACAAATAAACAAAAAAATGTTACCCTGCATCTTGAAAACGGTGCGTTTGCGAAATCATGTTAATAGGAACTTTTTTTCTTATAATTAGCCAAGAAATCCCACCTTTTATTTTCCGACACATGTTTTGAACCACCCTGTATAAGTAATTATAGATAACTTTTTAAAAATCTGTAAAATACACAAATGATCATCATGAATTATGTCAAAAAAATAATAAACTGTTTACAATGCAAATAAAAAAACGCCAAAAAAATAGTGCAGCTACAAACTCAAAGTATTTACCATAATTAAAGAAATTTTGTGTTTATCTTTTAGAAACACCATTTAAAATCATCACAGACGGTTCTGCTTTCCAAAATACAATGGACAAGAAAGACTAATCCACCAGAATGACCAGATAATTTTTAATAATACAAAAATTTGACATTATAGTTGAACATCTTTTTCTTCTTTAACCTAATTTTGTCCACACCTGAACATAGGCCTCTTCCATATGCTTCCATGTCGATCTTTGTTGAGCAGTCTGTATCCAGTTTCTGCCCACGTGTCTCTGTATGTCGTCCTTCCATCTCATTTGGAGGCGGCCAACGCTTCTCTTAGATACTCGAAACTTCCAATGTAATATTGTCTTAGACCTTTTGCCATTTTCTGATGCTACGTGTTCCGCCCATTGCCATTTAAGAAGTGCCATTTGTTCTATGATATCTGTGATTCCTGTTTTTCGCCTTATTTCCTAACATTGCGCGTTCCATTGCTCGTTGGCATCTAAAAGTCTATTTGGGCTGTTCTTTGTGATGACTATAGTTTCTAACCCGTATGTTGGGACAGGTAAGATACATGTATTAAAAACTTTCCTTTTTAGGTTTATTGGAATTTTAGGTTCTTGTAGAATGTATCCTAATTTGCCAAAAGCTGCCCAAGTGAATCCAATGCGCCTGGTGATCTTTGTTGTTTGGTTTCCTAATTTGATGCTATGCCCTAAGTATATACACTCCTCGACTTTTTCTAGAGTGTGATTCTTGATGATAATCATTTTGTTACTCGGACTCATCATTTAATTCATTTGAAAGCCCACAGTTTCTGAAACTTTGTCAAGTTTGCGTAGCATTTCTTCCAATTTTTCTGGGTCATTGCTAATGAGTACAATATCATCGGCAAAGCAAAAATGATTTAAGCGGTTGCCATCGGTGCTTACTCCCTTTCTCTCCCTCGATAGATTTTTGAACACGTTTTCCAGCGCTAAGGTGAATAATTTTGGCAAAATGATGTCGTCTTGCCAGACGCCTTTTTTGATAAATGCTTCTTCTCCCATTTTGACGTGTAGGGTTGCGTGTGTGTAGATGTATTTAACCAAGTTTGTGTACCAGTTAATACTGTCTATGTTTCGATGAAGTCAAAGGCCTTCTGATAGTTCACAAATGCCATGTAGAGGAGGATATTGTACCTTTCTCAATCAATATACGCAATGTTTCATTGTGGTCGGTAGTGCTGTAGCCTTGCTTGAAATCTGCTTGTTCAGCCGGTTGATAAAAGTAAAATTTTTGAGTTAGTCAATTTGTTATTATTTTGGTTGACTTTCAGCCTTGGTCTGTCCACTGCAGGACATAAGCCTCTTCTCTGCTTGTAAATGCTGGCAACTTACATTACAAGGGACCTACAGTTTTAAGTGGATTCCAAACCACTGGAGAGAATTATCACTCCTCAGAGAAGGTTTTAGCCGTAAAACCCCACGCTGGCAAGGCGGGTTGAGGAGTAGGAGAGCGTATAGAACGTGAAAAGTATATCACGGTATATGGGAATCGAACCCACAATCTTCGGTACAGCGGCCGGATGCCTAGACCACTGCGCCACGCTCTCTCTCCTTATTATTTTGGTTAGTAACTTATAAAAGGTGGACAGTAGATTGATTGGTCTGTAGTTCTCCAAATTAGTTAAAAAGAAAAATTACCTTTTTGTTTTGCCATGAGTTAGAAATTTTGCCCTCTTCAAGGCATTTTTTCAAAAGTATCAGGATTGCTTTCTTCGCCTGGTGTTTTGTTGTTTTCCAGATAGTGTAATGCTGCTCTTAGTTCTGCATTATCAATCACTTGGAATTCTTCGGATCCTACATTTAAGACTGTTTGTCTCGACCCTGTCCGCTGATCATCGGATTGAACTACTTGGCTATATAAGTTTACGTAGAGTTTTTCGATAGTTTCTGCAATCTTGTCCTTTTCTATAACAATTTCTGCTTTGTCATTTTTCATCATATGTATTGCTGCCTTTTCTTTTGATCTTTTACCGCGCAAAACTCTCATGTTGGTGTTGTTTTGAATAGCTTCATGGATTTGTTTTGTGTTGAATTCTCTGCAGTCTTTCCTGATGCCCTTTTTGATCTTTTTTTTTTCAAAGTTACATATTCCGGAAAATCTCTGTCTATTGCTTTCCGTTCCTTGATCAGTACTTCCGTTTCCTTGCTAATTTTGTGGTTGTGTTTTTCTTCTTTACCTTTGAGTTCTGACATGGTAGGTCGGATTTTCTTCTCCATCTGTCGCTTTCTCTCTAGCTGAACGTTGAGTTGAATTTTGGATCTTACTACTCTGTGGTCACTTCCTGAGTCAAACCGGTTTAAGACAGATACGTCCGGACATATGCGTTTGTCATTTGCAAGGACGTAGTCTATTTCATTTTTTGTCGTGTTGTCTAGACTTTTCCAAGTGTTTAAGCAGTGTTTGTCCTCTCGGGTTTCTCTCACCCAGACGATGTAACCCTACGTATGGTGAGTCCGTTGCTGTTTTTCCTTCGTAGAACTGTTCGTATTCTTCGTCTGTTGAGCGAGAGGTGGAGGCGTATGCTTGTATAATTTGCATGCTGAATCTGTTTTTTAGTTTGATGACTATATAGATGACTTTGTCCGATATTGCCCGTGCTTTGGTGACGAGTTGTTTGATGTTTTTGTGTATCAGTAGGGTTACACCGCCGATATGTAACTTTGTGTCTAAATTTTGCTGATACATAAGGTGTCCTGATTTCAAGGTCTTTAGTGCTTCGCCCAATCTCCTACTTTCGCTGCTTCCCAGTACATTCCACTTAATATTCTGCAACTCGTTTTCAAGGTTTGTTATATGTTCGTCGAGCCTCGTGATGCGGATGTTGTATGTTGCAAAGTATGTTTCCCTTTTTTTTGTATTAATGATGTTTTTCGAGCTTTTGCCTCTCCAGAATTCATGAAGCAAACTGACTGGTCAGTGCAAGATTCTGAGCTTTCTGCTCTACTTGCCTGAAGTGTTCTTAAGTTCAAAATTTCATTCATTTGAATGGTTGTGACTGTTAAAACCCCACGCTAGCCAGGCGTGTAGGCGAGTGTTTTAGATTACATTTTCTTAATCCCAGGTCTAACAAAACATAAGCACGAGTAAAAATCTAATCTCCCTTAATGAAAGTGACACCCTTCCAGCAAGAGTTCGTAAATCTCAAGAAACACATAAAAACGGTCACTTGAGTGCTCAAAAAACTGAGCAGCTAGTAAAACACAATTACTTTATTCTTAATTTGAAAGCAAAAGTGGAAAGAATCACTAAAAGTGAATTAATTAATTAACAGAAAAAGAAGTAAATCAAGAACGTTATTCACATCCTTTGCACAAAAACGGAGAACCGCTTCATACATACCATGTAGACTGGTGGACGCGTTTTATATGGCTAACCTAACTAAGTCCACAATAGCTGCCAAAGTAATTTTCAAGCGTCAGCGACAGAACATAGTATTTGTAAATCCTGTTAACATAATGTCGGACAAAGGCACAGCGTTTACAACCCAAGAATTTGAAGATTTTTGTATCCAAAAAAAGATAAAGCATTTCAAGATAACAACGCGCCTACCACAAATGGTCTAACTTCTTTATTATTCTCATACTGTCAAAACTATCTATTGACAATCTAACTAAATAATACAAGCATGTAAAAAAGTGCAGATAGTAGTACAACACCATTCCAACTGCCGACAAGAGTCAAGCTAAAAAACAAACAGGATAAAACCATTGCAAGATTAATAAATGAGCAACTTACGTCAGATTTTGATGACAATGAGAGATGATTTAATGAGAAGAGCCAAGCAGCAAATACTAAAGATTTAAAAAGAAAATAGGAACTAATACAATAGAAGGAAACGCCCTTCCAAAAAGTCAATAATCTTGTTGCAATCAAAAAAACTCAAGATTAAAGTTGAAGTCAAAATTTCTAGGTTCATATCGTGTAAGTGAAGTAAAATCTAATGATACTTATGGTGTGCAGACAGAAGGTTACTACGACCAGTTCCTGCGCTACATATTTAAGCTATAGACAACGAACGACGCATTATCCAAGTCGTCGGCAAGAAAAAGACGGTACACGCCACTAAAACAAGTAACCAAGACAGTAAGAAGACCGAAAAGAAGAGAAGTGTGTGAAATTTCCTAAAGACTTACTATCGACTTAAACGTTGCCATCAAGCTTTAAAAACTGTTTTATCCCAAACTACAATAGGCGGAAAACGGCGTGTATCAGCACCCTCTGTGGATGCAGACGGATTTGGGGAGCTAGTAGTCGGACCATACTTAGTCAACTGCACCTTAGGGGCTAACCGGGTTGAGGATTCTTTGGCAGCCCGCTAATGGAAGTTTTTACGGCTTCTACGTCCTTCTGATCGCACCTTATTTGATTGACTTTGTCTTCGTGGACCCCAATTCTTTCGGTTTGGCCCTTTACCATAGACAAGTTAAAGTTTTCGAGAGCGTTTATTTTGGTGGTTTGTTTCTCAATGAGCTGCCAGTACATCAACCGGAGGATTTTGGTGTTGGTGAGGTTGTCATCGTCGTCCATACTGGAACAAAATTTTGAAGAAAAACCACAAAATCTACACAAAGTCATAATGTCAGAACCGACCCACAGCTCACGATGGATTACTGACTTGAAAACCAATGCATTCGCAAAACTCAAGACAAGGTATCAAAAACAGGATGCGGAAACGGGTACGCATGAGCAGAATGCAAAGATTTTGTGATATCCTAGTCCGCACTCAATAAAAAAAAATGACATTCTTTTACACGCCCTAGCCAAGGGCATCAAACAAGACAAAAAACGTATACTGAAATATTTTTTTTATTGATCTGAACATGTCCTTAGTAAACCTGGCAAAGATAATGAAGAAGAAAACCTGAGCTATCACAAAAACATAGATTTCAAATTCACCTTAAACCATGTAAAAAAAAGCTGGCATTACAAGGCTGAACTGGCAGAACAACTGATCGCCAAAACAGAACGAACTAGAGAAGTAAATTTCACCCATAATGTTAAAAACGTAATGAGTAACATTCAAAAAGCCGTGCTCAAAAAGAAAAATGCAGATACCAAGAGACAACCCGCAAATTGGCGGATATTTACATAGCTTCACCCAAGCAAGAAGGACGCTAACTAAAGCAAACAGAAAAAACTGTACTGACTTTCACAAGCTAAACAAACTAAAAACCAACACAAAAAGCACCGTACAGCATTAAGGAAAGCGATTGAAAAAAGCCAAAAAAAAGTCATAGAACGAGCTATGTCAGAAAGTGCACAATGTCTTGTATGGCACTGGCTGTATGATCGTCACCAAGAAGATCGGAATGTGCCAAGCAAAAAATGGGTCAGAATGGCAAAAAAACTATTTCCCAAAATAACATGGCTAAACATCATTTCACTACAAAAAAATTTAAAAAAACTGAAAGAAAAATCAAAACCGCTGCAAGACCGGATAGTATCTCTCCCAAGATTATAAAGACAATAAAAGTACACTGCCCAAAAGTATTAAAGGTGCCTCTTAATATGCTCCTTAAAAAGTAGAAAACTGAGAATTTGACGCTAATAAAAAAAACTGATTTATGCGTGCAGAAAAGTCCAGTACAAAAAAAAGCACACAAATCATACTGGTAACGCTAGATTTTAAAAACACTGTTAGATGGCCCGATATAGGTAAAGAACTACAAAAAAAGTATCGCCATACCTAGTCAAAGTCGCATGTAGCTATCTACACTGCCAAAAAATAAAAATTAGAAAAAACTTCAAACACAAACAAGACATTATGGGTGCAGTTCTGTAAGGATCTGTTAAAAGTCTAACGCTATGACGGTATTCTGCAGAAAATCATGCCGGAAGAGATAACCTTGATAGGATATGCAGACGGTCTGCAATAGTCGTGTCCAAAAGCAGCAAAAAAAAACTAACAGAAGAAAACATAACAAAAGTTGTCATACAGACAGGAGGAAAGTTAAGAAAGTAGTTTTCCAACCCAAAGCAGCCTCAAGTACCTAGGTAAAACTTTCGAACACAATACGTGCGTTACATCAAACAAGCCGTAGAAAAACCGGTAATGTCCCTGACACAACTAATGCCTAACACACCAAAAAAAAAAACAAGAAGAGTTCTGTGTAGCGTAGTGAACTCAATAAAGCTATACGACGCTTCACCTTGGAGAAAATAGACTAATGCAGAAGTGGTGTCCCTTTCCACAAGAGTTGCCGTAAGAGTTGCCCGTTTAAACAAAACGGAATGTATATAGGTGGTACAAGTAGTTGCTGGGACAATACCGCTACACCTACTGGCGCAAGAAAAAACGTATAGTCACCACTAGCAAACAGAGAAAAAAAAACAAGACAATTACAAGATAGCAAAACAAGTGGAGCAAGAGCAGGTGAACTAAACAGCTAATTCCAGAAATCTGTGGATCAAACGGAAACACCACCTCACTCAATTTTCTACGAGACATGAGTGTTTCTCAAGATATCTGCACAAATTTAAACTAAGAGGCAGTGACAAGTAAAAGCACTGCGGGCCGAGTAAACCCCAAACACACGGTGCCATTACTAATAGCGTAGATATGTAGTGTGAACTTGGTATGACTAGAAAGCAAGTTTAACTTGCAAGACATGGCGACGGCTATAAAAAATGTCTTGAGCAAAAAGGAGAAGGAAGAGAATACGACTACAAATAGAAAGAGGTAGGGACGGCAAAGCAATGCTTATGCTAACAATAGACAAAAAGTTTTAATGGGTTTTTAGTGAAAGGCCAGTCCACACAGCCATGTTAAATGGTTGTTCACATTTCATTCTCTCAAAGAAAAAAAAACAACGTAGATGTCATGTTGCTTGTTTCACATATCTGAAACCAGTTTCCAGTGAGGTAAAAGGAGAATATTGTCCCTCCCAGAAGTCTTCTTCTAATGAGAACATAAACTTTGCTGCTTCTATGATTATCGTATAGCCTATAATCAGTAAGAATATCAACATCTTTTAAAAAAATTATTAAATGTATACTTTATTTATTAAAAATATAATAAATATAAAAACAAACCAATTAATACTTTATAATTAAATAAAAATAATGTTATGGCCAGTGGCGTAGCTAAAACTTTTGATTCTAACTACAAAGTATGACGCATAGTTAAACCGCCAAACGTTCAAGACTAGATTTTCTAACAATGCATCCCTTAAAATGACTGCAGCCGTTTTCAATGCAAAGCTCTTCTGGTGTAATTTTCCACGCTGTTTAAACAATTATTTCTCGGAAGGCAACTTCGACATTGTACAAAATTGTCCGGTAAACTCGGAGGCCAAGAAGCAGTCTCGACCGCGGTCCATCTAACTTCCCGGAAAATTGTCGTAAAACCATTGCTGGACCGATAGTGTTAAGCTAGACATCAATCTAATTGAAAGCATCTATTTTCCAAAAAATTAAAAAAAGTTGCACCATGTAGACGTGTAGGCAGAAAAATTGCAAGTAAATTGTTACACAATCTCATCCAAAATCAAAGAGCACCAAGATCTGTTCTTCTTTCATTCTGAAGAAGTGTAAAAATTCCAACTCCGCAATAAAATTAATCTTGTCTCTCTTAAGGCTAGTACACACTAATAAATACCGTCTAGAGACACCTTTCTTTGTCTCGTCTAGAGTCCACACTACGATGTGAATTTCTCAGTCTCATCTTTGCAGTCCACCATGGAGGACATTGTAAAACTTTGGAGAATAACTGTAAACAGCCAAACTATACTACTCAGTAGTTGGAGTCAGACTAGAACGTCTTGCCTCTAGACGCCGAGTGACGTCCACACTGTCAAAATGTTGCGCAACATGTCTAATGTTGCATGCAGTCTCCCATTCCAATTGAGAGACGTTAAAACTGCACCTTGGTCTTGCAACAGGCCCGTAGACTATAGGACATGTCTACGTAGACAACTTGAGACAGGTCTTAGAGACCAAAATCGCACAACATATCTATTAGTGTGTACCAGCCTTTAGAAGTTTGAACAGTATTGGAAAACACTATCAGGCAATCTCCTTATCAGCAATCAACGGGCGTAAAATAAACATAATATCCGCGTATTCAACTGCAGTGTAAATATTTGACATAAATCTGATTAAAAATACGCAAAAAACACACTTAAAATGCACTATAACTTCAATTAATCAATTCATGTTAAAAGTTGTTAAAGTTTGTAGTCAACAAAACGCACTTTTTAATTTTTTTGAAAATATATCTAGTTAGTCCCATTATAACCTAAAAAATCAGCAGTGAACATTTGGCGGTTTAACTATAGATCACCGTATATATAAAAATTAGTATAATTAACTTTTTTACCCCCCACCTTAGATTTTTAAACAGACATTGAAGCTCTTGCAAAATGACATCTTTGTTTGACAATTTTATCTCTATTGTTCCAATATCTATTAGTAATGTTTTGCGTTCAAAAAACTTTTTGTCATTTTTTCCTTCGTCGTAGATTCTTCAACGTAAGATAGAATGTTTGTTTCTTTTATTTAGAGATCTGTCTTGTTTTCTATTTGTTTAGTCAACATTTCCCTTAAAATCCGTGCGTACGTTGCCTTCAAAATGTCCAAATAATTTTTCATGTTCCTTACTATTTCTGCATAGGAGAATTCGTTGGTTTTAAGATTATTGTGTTATCGTTCACACTGATTTCACTTGCGCCTTCGTTAATGCTTGTCATATTGTCCTATATGTTACCTTTCCTGAAAATACATTGTAGTGTGTTCTCTATAAACGTTAGATATGTACTTTTTGTGACCACGACTTTTTTCCTTCTTTCAATTCGCTTTTTTTATCTTCTTGGTGGGTATCTCAAAACAATTTCCTTTTTTCTTTCACTGCCACCTCTTTTATGTATCTTTCATTTGTGCTTTTTCACCTTCTTTCAATTTTGCCTAGTAGTACCAACAGTCCTATAACTAGGGCGGTAACTGCAGAACTTTAAAAACGTAAAAAAAAAATATAAGAATTTGCTATCAAAAAAATCAAGGAAAACGGAATGGTCCGTTTTACGCTGAGCTACTGTAAACAGAGAAAAAAGGCGCAAAAGACAACCTTGCAGCAGGCGCATCAAAGTAGTTATAGTACTGACTACAACATCTTTTCTTTAACTACAGTCAGCTGCGGGCGTTTCTCTATTAACTATTTTACCGCCAAGCCAAGCCGCCCGAATCCTCCTTCGTGTTGACTACCATGATTCATATATCTCCATAAATCATTTTGCTGACTTTGTAGACCTCTTCCGGCCACCTTAATTGCATTTAATCTTCTATGCTGTCTTCCTCATCAACTTGGACAGCTTTTTCTGCAGTTGCAATAAAAAATTGCTTCCCTGTTCAGAGTCTTTAAAGTAAGTTTTTTCTTAGATTCTGAGCTTCGGCTTTTACCAAGGACCTCTAAGTTCCTCAAAAATATCTTTTGCAAACTGTAGGAAACCGCTCTTGTCTATTTTTTGCTTGGCAAAATTTAATCTGCTAGCCAACTCAATTATTTCCCGTTTAATGGTTATGTTTCCTGCAGCTAGACTCAAGTCTTTTTGCTTCTCCTTTTATTGTTTGGCCATCCTTCCTTTTAATTTTGGTTTTTTTTAGAGCTCTATCGTTCTCATCTTGACATTTTAACCGTTCCGTTAGCGTGTCCTTGAATAGTGTTTCTCCTTTTCTTGCTTATAGACTTGCTTTTTTCTCTAGAGCACATAGTTGACAGTCTTAATACTTCTGTTACATTCTTCTTTTTTTCCTTCAGTTTGTTACTTTGTCTCTTGTTGATCTTATCCTTCCCACATAGTCTTTCGCTTTCTCTATTGATGTTTTAATGTTTTTAATGTGTAGAAGGTGGCAACGCAATACCCCGTGTTAAGAGAAACGTTGAACTGTTTGTGTGTGTGAAGGAGAGCTGTAGTACAATTAAATCCTACACGGACAAGCAACGGCATTTTTGGCGCGTTTTATTTGAATCAGATGACTAAATCAAACGGTGTGATAGCTCAGTTATAGAGCGTTAGCGTAGCAAGCTAACAGTCCGGGGTTCAATCCCCGAATATGTCTAAAATAATAACTTGCTCTTTATACACCGGGGTGATTCGGAAGTCACCTAATAAGCCGTTGGTCCCATCAACCCCCTTCAAAACAAGTCGTAAGACTTCTGGGGCGATGTAAAATAGCTGTAAAACGCGCAATAAAGAAAAAAAAAATTTCATTTAAATTTAATGATATATTTTATGTACATTGCCTTTTCACCCAGTAAGAGACACATACACTTGTGTTTCAGCGTATGCACCCATCATCAGTGTGCCCAGTAACGATATTATCGTGTAGATAATTGTGGACGCGCCTAGTAAAGGTTTTATCATCCCTTGCCTACAAACTATAGAACGCAATGCGTCCATGAATAAGATAGCTTTGTCGTCATGAATGCTGCCGAGACTGCATTCTTACCTAGGTGAATGCACCGACCACTCTCTCATAACCGCCTATGTGCAGACAGTTGACTAGACCATAGTAAAGTATCAAAATTTGGCCCACCGCCTTCTGTTCATTCCCAAAAGAATTTGGTTGCTACGGTTGATGTTGCTTAAATTTTATGATTGATGATGAAAGACGCGCGGTTCATTAAAATGAGTATGCAAGTGCTTCAATTAGAGCAACTTTTAGATGTAGTCCTTAGCCACATTTTCTTCCAGTCCCAATTTGCGCCGCATTTGATTTCTGCTACGCTGTCACACCATATCCGCCGATTGCGGATGCTTATCGACTGTGCTCGCCATCTTTGCTATACATTTTATTAGGCTCGCTAGTTATTACGCCTCTATTTCTGCTTCTGTAACTTTCTCCGCCAGGTTTAGCTTGCTGACCAAAACAGTTTACCTGAGTAGTATGGCTTTTACATGCACTACAGCTACTTGGAGCCATTGGCAAGAAATTGTGTCTCAAGAACCAACCGCTAAAGCGGCACTGCGTAGAGGTACTACCCCTAAAAACACCAACAATCTTACCACAGTCATAATCTGTTTCCGAACACAGCCTTGGGGAAGGGGTGAAAAATCTCTCAATCGTTAATATATTATGGTTACAAGTTTCACATATCTGAAACCAGTTTCAGGAAGAAGTGTACTGCTAGTGGGGGCATGAGCTCCGTTGTACCCCCGAAGTCGGCGCCGCCTATGTCATATAGCATATAATCAGTAAGAATTTCAACATCTTTTAGAAAAATGATTAATGTATACTTTATTTATTAAAAATATAAAAAATAAATCAATTAATATTTTATTATTAACAATAATGTTTTGACCAGTGGCGTAGCTAAAGACTTTCGGTCGCAACCGCAAAATATTTATACTACACAGTTAAACCACCAAACGTTCAAGGCTGATTTTCCATAAATGCATCCCTTCCGAGCTAGAGTAAAACAAGAGAGTAGCTTCGTCGGTGTCATTGTACAACATAAATAAAGTCCAAAGAAATCATGTCCGGTAATCGTGAAGGCCAAGTGGCAGTCTCGACCGCGTCCGATCCATCTTCCCGGAAAATTATTGTAGAACCATCGCTGGACTTAGAGTGTAATGAGCTGGACATCTATCTAATTGAAACCATCTGTTTACTCTTTTATTTAAAGAAATTTTGTCCAAGATTGATTGAAAATCATTTTCCATAAAATGTAGGCAGAAAAATTGAACCTATATGTAAATTGTTATACGATCCCATCCAAACAAAAATTGATATTGATAATGGCTATAAGCATTTCGTGGATGGAAGTTGCTTCGTCCGTCCAAATCACCGTCGGAGAGGAAAAAATCATTTGTTGTTTGCTGTAAAAATTATTCAAATAATTCTCTTCTTTGAGGAGGTTACAAATTCAGATCTTTTGTCTATTTTCAAAGTTCTATTCATAGTGCTCTGTAAAGAACATCACCGCATGCTGCTAGAAGACGATTCATCGAAGAGCTTCAAAATCTGTTCTTTTTTAATTCTGAAAAAGTGTAAAAATTCTATCTATTTGTGACCGTGACATTGATAAGTATTGGAAAACACTAGATCAGATGTCAGGTCGCGTTTTGCCATTACAGAACCTGTGAATAAACACAACATCTGCGGATTGAGCTGCAGTGTAAATATTTGGCTTAATTCTGATTAAAAACACACTTAAAATGCACTATAACTTCAATTAATCAATTCATGACAAAATTTGTTAAAGTAGTAGAAGACGCTTTATAGGCAAAAATAAGTCTCATGCAGATCTAAAAAACCAGCACTGAACGGTTGACGGTTAAGCTATGAATCACCCTGTATATAAAAATGAGTATAATTAACCCCCAACCACAGATTTTTAAAGAAACATTAAAGTGCTTTGCACGCCACTGCTTCAAACAGTAATATATATTGTTACAAATAATCTTGTAATAATTTTTTAATGTTCTTATCATCAGTGTATACTGAAAACCTTTCAATAAAATTTCGACCATACGAAATATTATTATCTTTTTGATGTTGTAATATTAACTTAACTGTATTTACATATCCTCCTTTTATTGCAGCTATTAGTGGTGAAGTTTCATAACGTGTTGTTTTAGTATCGGCACCTTTTGATAATAAAATTTTGACCAAATTCTCATAACCAGCTTTGCAAATTGTTGTAAAAACATTCAAGTTATTTATTACATTAACATCTTTAACATTCCATAAAAGCATATCCATAATACCATCAAATCGATTCTCAATAGCAAAAATAAACGCCTGAATTATATCATTATCTTTATACACACATGTATTTAGTAACAATTTTACAAATTCTGCATGATTGTTCTCAACAGCTATAAACAAATATTTACAATCTATTGCTATTCCATTATCCAGAAACAATTTTACAATATCATAATGTCCGAATTTAGATGATACATGAATAGGTAAATTTCCATTAAAATTTTTAGCAAATAAATTTACATCTTGCTTTAACAATTCTTTTACAATTTTAATATCCCCTTTTTCTGATGCAATATGAAGAGCAGAATCACCAACAAAATTGAAACTGTTTATATCAATACCAATTTTAATACATTTACCTATAGCAGTAATAAAACCTCTCTTCACTGCTATATGTAAAAGATTATTTCTGAATGAATCCTTAACATTCATATTTTTACAATAATTTAAAATTACATTAAATACATCAACACTTTTAAGATAATCCAAAGGTAATTTTTTATCAATATTAGCAATATTTAAGTTGGCACCATATTCCAACAATAATTTCACTATATCTGAATAATTTTTCTCCACTGCATAATGAATAGGAGTATTACCTAATTTATCCTTACAATCAGCATAGGAATTATTTTTCAATAATAGATGCACAACATTTGTATGCTCATTTTGAACAGCATGATGCAAAGCCGATTCAAAATCCACATTTTGTATATCAATAATTGCTCCTTTCGATATAATCTTTTTGATTAAATCTGCATTACCTTCCATGGCCGCATAATGTAAAGCCGAGTTGCCTTTCATATCTTGTGAATTAACATCTACTTTTAACAATGTGTGAATTTTACTTTTTTGCAATATTTTCTTATCATCATTTCGATTTACTTTTCCAGCAATAAGACTTGTAGTTATTGCTCGCACTGTTTCTAGCTGACCATGTTGTGCAGCAAAATATAGTGCGGTACATCTAAGCATTTCTTCACTAGGCGGTGCAAGATTTAATTCGGATATGTATTTTACCACATCACGATGACCATTCTGTGCTGCTAAGTATAAGGCCGTGCAATAAACAATTCCTTCTGATAGAAGGCTTCCATTCATTGAATCCATCTAGAAATATATAATTATTTCAGAAGTAAAATAATTGCAATGTTAGTTATTACATACCTTCAGTAAATTTTCCAAAATGAATACAACTTTTAAGGTTATAAGAAAATAAAGTAGAAAAGAACTAAAAAACAATAAATAGAAGTGAGCAATTTACAATCCATGAATAAGTTTGCAACTAAACCAACATTGTCAGATGTAATTTGGGTTGCGTACAAACGACATGCAAATTGTAATGTTCCACCAGTGGCGTAGTCATCATTTAGTACGTAATAAATTTAATTAATTCAAGTCTTGTAGTATTGACAAGTTTGTACTTATTATAATTAATACTAATAATAGTCATTAGAGCTCTATAATTTATATTCTATATTTTCATTATTAATTCTATAAAACTTTATTATATTTACTATTTTATGTTATTGTTTCACAAGTTTAAAATAAATTCAGTAAATATTGTATTTAATTTTTTTTTAGCTAATTTTAATATATTAATATTATTTTAAAGTATTTCAAATTTGTTAGATTGATTATTTAAAATACCTCATTGTCAATATCTTTTTTCTTTCCTACGTAGCTGACAAAGCGTGTTCCCGTGATCTGTGTGCCTTGAAACACTAAGAAATACAAAGAAAATCTACCAACGTTTGTAGGAAAAACGCACAAAAACACCGATATTGGCCTAGCACAAAGCATACTTACAAAATCTACGCAACAAGGCAAAAAATGTTTGCAAGGGGCGTGGATTCTAACAAAATCCCGCCACAGCAAAATTTGCTAGCCAGTTTTACCGCAACTTTAACATCAACTTTGCTACCACCAAACTTTACCAAGATTCATACTGATGAGATGCATCTACTGGCCGCAATGGGCCGAGTCATCTGATTTAAGATGACCCATTTCCAAGACGGTGACTCCAACAACCTTCGCTAAGAGCAGTATCATTACACCATTAAACTATTAGCCGCGATGGGCCTAAGATAGTTTAATCCCGGAAATACCCAGAAGAACATTTTTGTTAAAAACTTGTAGTACCCTGGAGGGTTTGCCTATGGAGTTAAATGATGCTAGAAGCTGTTTTAGTTCCTGAAACATTTTCCAGCAAAATCAAAAGCCAAGCCACTCTAACCTTATTATTATTTCTCTAATAGTTATCAGGCATACCACCAGCCAAAGAACCGCCGTTATCAACCGCTTCCGACAAAAACTAGCTCGTGACAATTGGAGTAAATGCGCCCTAAGCCAAACGGACCTAACATCGTAAAACTTCCACCACCTAGAGGAGTTCTCCAAAAGATTGGACAAATTTTGTTCCCAAAATTCAACCATTTGATTCTATAACTTTGGGACGTTTTCTGGTCACACCCTGCCAACTAAAAGACGTCCTTAGAAGTCCCCAACCTAATTGAAAGCTTGATTTGCTATTCGAACCAAGCGGAAACTTACTAGTACTGACAACCTGATCAACAAAAAAAATTTCCACGTACATTTATGCAACATATAAGCGAGTACTTTTCCAGCAAAAAAAAACTTATTACTTATATCTTGTGTTGTCGGTCAGGTAGAAACAGTTATAAACATTTAGCCATGACTTACTCGACATCCAGGGACCCCAATCAAAACTTGTTAAGAGAAACCCTAGAAGATTATCTTTACTAAAAATGTCTAGCACCCAAACAACATCCGGGAGAAAGCTTTAAGCTAAAAAAATTAAAATTTTAAAGCTCAAAAAGTGCGACTGGCTAACCAGCACTTTCCACGCCAAGTTTCAAACCAACATTGCACTCTGTTAGCCGGACACCGACTCGGACGACGAGGATTTCAATGAGGAATACTTTGCCAAGGTCCATTAGCTAACACTCCACGTAGCTCATTAAACAAAATAACTAAAGTTTCCGATTGACATAGTCCTTTGCTAACCGCGTGACTTGAGCACTTTGGGGGCAGCACCAAGGTGACCTCAGATGTAAAAAAACCAAACCGGAAGACGTTGCCAACGACAATCCAGGCGTAACAATGTAGTCAAAAACTTTGACTTAGTGACGCCACACTCGGAACCTAACCCTACAAGCGCTACGCGAGTCTATAAGGCCAATAAATTAGTGATCACGTGCAAACATTACCCGGAAGTGACACTTAGACTTAACATTAGTTAAAAGAAAACTAAGCTTATCACAATTGACACTTTTACTTATTTTCTTGAAAAAGTGCAAAGACTATAGTACATACCCCAGAGAGTGTAAAAGAGACGTGGTATCTAAGTTAACAAATTTTCCGCCTTGCCAGAACTTGTTAGCCAGTTCCCCCGCAACTTCAAAGCTTCTAACATCAACTCCGCTACCACCAAACTTCACCAAGATTCATATTGACGGCCGAGTCATCTGATCCAGAATGACATTTCTTAGAAGCAGTGGCAGAGCTAAGGTTTTTAAGCCCCACCGCAAAACATTGAAAAGAGCCCATAGACATAGACAATTTTGAAAAAAAAGTACATTTTGGGGGGGGGGGGGCAGATTTTGAAATAATCGTCGGAGGGCCCTCTATGCTTCCGCATTGCAGACCCTTGTTTACAGGTAGCTTTGCCCTTGCTTAGAGAGTGACTCCGACGACCTCCTCCTTGAGCCTTAAATGGTTTAATCTCGGAAATACCCAGGAATACATTTTTGTCGACCTCCGTCGAGAACTTGTGGTACCCTGAAGAATTACCCTAACCTAATACCAGGACTCAATTTTCTGGAGGTGCAGGCTCTAGCATCGTTCCATTCCCTGAAGCAATTCCCAGGGGGAATAAAACCCGAACTGAACGATTATGATGTCTCTAATAGCTCAAGCATACTACTAACCGAAGAACCGCCGTTATTAGCTGTTTCTAACAAAATCTAGCCCGTAACAATGAAAAGAATTCAGAGTTACTCCCCTAAACCGGTCAATCATCTGTTGTCTAGTCCAGCGTCTTCAACATTTTTTAACCAAATTTCTAGCTTTTGCACCAATCTTTTGGTCAAAACTTTTTGGTCTACTCCCGACGCTATTATGTATTGAGAGCTAGTGACCCAAAACGTATGTCTTTTTTTATGAAATATACAAAAATAAAATAACCCAGGAAAATACCGGTAACAAACAAACCTCCACTGCTAAGGCAGTCTGCTTCACGAATTCTGAGGAAAACAACAATCTGACAACCATCAGCTAAATGATACATGACAACTAAGCAATAATATTTAGAAAAGAACCAAAGATAACTGCAAGATCACCTCCCAAGACAAGGAAGCTCAAAAGATAGCCGCAAAAACAGAGCCAACAAGGAAACAAAACATGAAAAAAAAAATAGACTCCAAAGCCCCAAAGAAGCAAATTGATGACCCAGCTACATAAATTAAGGATAAAGCAGAAAAAAATGCAGCGGCACTACAATCACAAAGCAAGGATGAAATGCAAACTTTAAAGAATAAAAAAAAAATAGAAAAAGTTCCAACATAGAATAGTGTCCCAAATTTAGCTTAATAGATAAAGCGGAGCAAACAGAACCAATTAAGGTAGCGGAAGAAAAACAACAAGGTAAATGCCAAACACACAAAAAAAAGTCAAGAAAATACAAGCGCTGGTAAACATAAACTAGCTAAAAACAAATTTAAACAAACAAATGCCACCATCAAATCATATAGAAAGCAATTTAGTAGTTATCCTTTCCCACATCTATTCATTCATTTCCATTATAACCTATGCTTAATAACACGGGGTGAGTGAGAATTGTTTCGTCTTAATTGTTTTATTTAAGGTGAGCTTGTCTGAGCAGAGCTATGGTCACACCTCCAAGGTCTGCAAAAGCCCCGAACCTAAATGCCCGTCATGCTCCGGATCGCATAAACTGGAAAGTTGTCCTAAGGCGCTCTCACCCTGTTGTATGTAATGTAAAAGCAGCCACTACTCTAATAAAATTAAAACCTCGTTAGCTAACAGAATCTGCCCTGAGTTTTCACGACAAACCAAAATTAAACAGGCAATGGCTTATCACGGCTACTCTTTCCATGAAGCTTCGTCGTTGAATCCGGTCAAACAAGCCAATCTTCAACAAGAGAGAGACTTTTCCACTGTTTTTACAATAGTTGAACCAGTTACCCACTCACACCTCCCGATACGCCAACTTTTCTTTACAGGAATTAGGGCACCGGTTGCTAACATAGACGATTATCCCTACGCTAAAAATTGCAATGGTTCTGTTGGCAAAACCTCAAGATATCAGTTTCATAAAAAAAAAAACCAACAACAGATCTCCGAAAAAAGCGCGAGCATTAAGACAAACATCTTTCAACTATACGGTCTCGCTTCCCCTCAAAGCGGCGTATACTACTTTAGCCTATCCGTCCAATAGCATGTTACCATCTGTCAATGCAAGATTCATTCAAAATCTTGTAGAGACACTAATTAAGGTAATAAGACAGTATTCGACTCAAAAGGATGCACACGCATCAATTTCTAATATTCTCACGTCCTTGAATAATTTAGTTGTACAATCAAGCCATGGATCCGGCGTCGATTCGTCTTCTTAGTTGGAATACCCAGTCAGGATACAACAAAAAAGCCAAATTGTTGCAACTGATGCATGATTTAGGCATAAACGTGGTCACAATCTGTAAAACATGGTTTCAACAAAATAAATATTTATTCTTTCCCCGCTTTAGTTCTTTTCACAATATGAGAGAAGACTGTTATGGAGGTATTTCATCTTATTTTAACCAAAATTTTTTTTTCAAAACTAAAACCCCATCAGGTAAACTCTGTCATCTGGTTGCAGCAAGGAAGGCTATATAAAATGCTCTTTCTGCGCAAAAAAAGGGAGAGTTTTAGGAAATTTTGCGGTTCTCTAAATAGAAATTCTTCACCTTCTTACGTGTGGACAACCATAAAAAGGTTTTCCAGAATTACTAGGCCCTACCCTCCCATTAAGGATGAGATTTGGGCAACTGAGTTCTTATCAAAACTTGCTCCCCCATATGTCCAACACCCTTCAGTGTTATCACCGATGACAATAATTAACAATATTCCGCACACGCTTAACAAGCCGATACAGCAATCCGAATTACATTATGCGTTGGAAGGTAAGAAAGTTGGTTTCGACAACATTTCGTATTCTATAATACGCGAATCTCCGGGTGTCATTAAAGCATATTTGGTGCAAATATTTAATGCTTGTTTTGAACATGGAACAACTCCTGATGGATGGAAAACCATCAAAATTGTTCCCATACCAAAAGGCAAACCATCTCCAGATTCAGATACTGCTTTTCGTCCTATTGCGATTCTCTCATGTTTTCAAAAAACTTTTGAAAACATCCTTAAAATACAACTAGAGAGATGGTGCAAAACAAACTCAATTTTTCCTCCTAGAGTTACTGGTTTCAGAAAAAAGCCACAGTGTTTACGACAACATCACTACCCTTTACAGCGATATTATATCAGCTCTGGCACAAAAACATGTTCTGTGTGTGTGTTTTCTAGACATAAAAGGAGCTTATCATAACGTATGTATTGCTTACCTCAAATCGGTCATGATTAAATTAAATATGCCACCATCTTTCATAAACATCATAATAGAGCTAGTTTCAGAAAAAAATCTGTATTTGTCAAGAACATCTCCAGAAGAGAACCCCAGGACTTCTTACTTAGAACTGCATCAGGGTAGCTCTTTAAGCCCTATTCTCTTTAATATGTCCATTCGCTAATCCAACCCTCAATTCCCACGGTTAAAATAGCATCGTATGCAGACAATTTTGCTATTTACACGTCGTCGGGCGCATTTCCAAATAGCGTAATACATAACATCAATGTAGTACTGTCTGAAACAGTAGTAAATCTGTTTAACCGTAATTTAGAATTATCTATACACAAATGCAAATCGAAGATTTTCTCGTCCCGCAACAGAAATATAGCACCTCAGCTACTGGTACCAACCATCAATAATACCCCTCTACTTTGTGTCCCATTTTATAAATTTCTTGGGATAACATTCGACGACAAACTATCGTGGAATACACATGCAAATGCCCTACTAAAATCATGTGCTCGGGGAATCAATACTCAGATGTGCATCTGGTACTAATTGGGGAGAAGACCGTTAACTTTTAGACATGTTTGGCAAACGGCCCTTCTGGCCCTCAAAAGGATGTCCCATGATCATCTCTGCTTTTAACAAAATTTCCCAATTTGAAAGAATTATCAATAAGAGCGCATTTTTAAAACTATTTCTATCTCCTTTCAATCCCTGGCCCTAAAAATGACTTAGCACAAATTTTTGGTAAAAGACATTAATTGAAGCTCAGTAAACACCGTTTTTCAAAGTTTTATCTACAATCATTGGCCAGATTCTGTTTACATTTTTACAGACGGATCCGTAAAACAAAACCCTCATTCTGCGGCCTACGGTGTCTACATACCCTCCCGGCACTTGGAAAAATCTGGAAAATTACCCCAACATGCCTCGATATTTACAGCTGAATTATATGCCATTTATAGAGCAAGGCTTTGGTCGCGTTTTACAATCTGTCTAAGGCAGTAATTTTTACAGACTCCCGGAGTTCTTTTGATGCGGTATGCTCCCCAGCATGCAGCATTAAATACAACATCTGGGTCACTCACATTAAAAACTTAGTAATTTCGCTGCAAAACAAAGGTTATGCGGTACATTGGTGTTGGGTTCCGAGCCACATAGGATTATCTGGTAACAAACAAGCCGACAAAATTGCGAAACGGGGACATGGGAGGTGATGTAATGATATCAGTATCAATTACACCGACCTCTATGCCAGCTTCGTGCGAGAGGAGATGCAAGCTTGGCAACAACTTTTTGATTCAACCTCTGTGACCAAGGGAACTAAATCCCAACAACTATTCTCCACAGCTTTATCACCTACCATAACCGACCAGTCAGAAATCCGGTCCTCTCGGACTATGAACCGTCGAAAAAGAAATTTTCCAAACAAAAAAGATCGAATGGCAAGTCTCCAAAAAAACTCCGGTCCCAAAATCACCTATCTCTTCAATCCTTGCCCGGTCCCTCGACATATAACCCCCTAGCATACCCCCCATAGATGCAAGAACTCCTTCCGATGCATCATTTATATATAACCTGGTAGAAATCCTTGTCAAAGCTCTCGAACAGTCCACAACCCGAACAAACCAATTCCGTCAATGTCTTACCTTCTCACGTCCCTTAATAATTTAGTACCCCAATCCAACAATGAGTCATGCGCCAATACGTCTGGTTAGTTGGAATATCCAATCTGGATATAACAAAAAACCTGAACTGTTACGCATGATGCATGAATTTAAGATTAATGCAGTTGCTCTGTGTAAAACTTGGATTCGTCCAAATAAACCATTTGCAATTCCTCGGTTTAGCTCTTTTCACAATTTACGAGAAGATGGTTATGGAGGAGTTTCTTCTTTCTTTAGCCGAGATGTCTTTTTGAAATCTAAAATCCCTACTTTTAATGTTTCACCGTTTTTTCAATTTGTCCAGTCCTCTATGTCTAACCTTACCATTTTGTCATGTTACTGTCCCCCCAATCGTTCGTTAAATAAAAATATGTAGACACAAATGTTCTCATCCTTATCATCTCCTTTTATTATTGTTGGCGACTTCAACGCCCACCACCCACTGTGGGGTCATCATTACCATAACCGCAATGAATTGGAATTAGAAGCTGCTATAGACTCCTTGGGTCTCATTATTGTGAATGATGGGTTGCCAACGAACATCCATATGAACGTTATTGATCTAGTTATAGCTTCACCCGATATTGCCTTAAAATGTCATTCGACAACACTGTAAGACACTTATGGAAGTATTCATTTTCCTATCATTACTGAAATTCATCTCAATCAATCCCAATCTGCTCCTTATATCCATTACAATCCAATCCGTCAAAAAAAAAAATAGATTGGGTTTCATATAGAGAATTTATTTCTGCCAAACTTGAAAGCAATCCATCCCCAAATTACCAACAACTCATCTCCTGGCTTGTGGATGCTGCTAAACCATCCTCCCAAAAGCTCTCGACTTTTCCTCAAAAAGCCAAAAGAGCTCCTTGTCCATGGTGGGACAAGAAATGTTCTGAGGCGGTCAATAAAAGGTGCTTCTTCAACTTATTTCCCCGCACAGGAAAACTATCCCACCTTGACGCGGCTAGAAAAGTTATGGCCCAAGCAAAAAGGCTTCTGCTCCGCAAAAAGAGAGAAAGTTTTAAAGTTTTTTGCAGTTCTCTTAACAGAACCTCCACTCCGTCCTACGTATGGTCAACAATTAAAAAATTCTCTAGAATCCCTAGACCTGTTACTCCCATCAAAGATGAGACCTGGGTTTTAGATTTTATATCTAAACTAGCCCCTCCATACGTGCAACACCAGTCGGTTGTCACTTCACTAGATGTTGCCAATTCTCTTCCGCATACACTCACATCACCTATTCAAATGAGCAAACTCAACCTTGTCCTTGCTTGCAGAAAAGATTCAGCCATGGGAAATGATAACATCTCTTATTCCATGTTACTAGAATCTACTTTGCACACAAAATCACATCTTGTTGAAATATTCAATACCTTCTTGGAACATGGAACAATTCCTGATAGTTGAAAAACTATCAAGATTGTACCCATCCCAAAAGGTAAACCCTCGCTGAACATGGAACCGAGCTTTAGACCTATTGCCATTTCCTCCTGTGTTCGGAAATTTTTTGAAAATATTATCAAAGGCCGATTGGAAAGATGGTGTGAGATCAACTTTTTATTTGCAGGCTCTATTACAGGCTTTAGAAGATTGTAATATTATCTCCGCTCTGGCCCAAAAAAAATGTCTATGAGTGACATTTCTAGATATAAAAGGAGCTTACGATAACGTGTGCATAGCTTACTTAAAGTGTGTACTAGTCAATCTTAACCTGCCTCCTTTGTTCATCAACATCATCATAGAGCTGGTGGCTGAGAAACGGTTGTACTTGGCGGGAACTTCCGTTGAGGAAGGGCTTGTTACTTTATTCATCGGAATCCACAGGGCAGCCCTCTCAGCCCTCTGCTTTTCAACATGTACATACATGACCTTGTACACTCCTCTATTCCTTCGGTGAAAATTATATCTTACGCAGATGATTTTGCTATTTACTCTTCAGACTTCTTTCCAGACAGTGTTATCCGGAATATCAACCTAGTACTTACACAGACCTTCAATCGCCTTATTAGCAGAAACTTAGATCTTTCTCTTGACAAATGCAGATCAATGTTTTTCTCAGGCCGGTCACGCAATACCATACCGTATAATGTTTGTCCTAGTCTTATTAACATTCCTATTGTCCGAGTACCCTTTTACAAATTTCTTGGTGTCACCTTTGACAACAAATTGTCTTGGAGTAACCACATCAACGGACTTCAGAAATCTTGTGCCTAAGGCATCAACATTTTGAGATGTGTTGCAGGCATTTACTGGGGAAGAGACCCGGAAATCCTTCTTTTTTTTTACAAAGCATTTGTTAGATCTCGTCTTGACTTTTCGTCCCACCTTCTATCGTTCGGCAGTAAATCCAACTTGAAAATTTTGGACAGAATTCAAAACAGGACAATAAGAATCTGTATGGGAGCTATGAATTCCACTCCTATTAACGTTATGGAAGTAGAAACCGGTATTATGCCACTGCAAATGAGAAGAAAGCTTCTTTCCAAGAGATATGTTACCAAACTCTTTGGCATGGGTGGAGGAATGGCATATGATGTTTTGTCACAAACATGCAACAATAGCAAACATCCCATTGGCCAGCAAAAGGTTGTCCTCTTACAGTTTTGGAATTTAATGAGATCTATCAATATGACCGCGTGATTAATAAGAGCTCTTTTTCTAAATTATTTGTTTCTCCTAGCCAATCCTTGTCTATACAAGTTAGATACGATTCCTTCCCTCATAAATCCTTGTCTCTATCCGTGATTAATATCGTGTTTGAGGATTTCTCATCTCAACGCTGGCCCAATGTAGTTGATATTAATATAATAAATAATTGTTTATGTGGTAGTAACCAGTGATATTTATTTTCTTAGTGTATAGGTTTTTGGCAACAATTGCTACACACTTTCCTAGCCCTAGTTCTTAAAAGGGCTAACCTGGCTTGCTCAGCGAAAAAAGGGGGGGGACTAATATGCACACTATTAACCTTACACTTAAGTTAAATAAAACAGGGAAGCAAATATAAATATACAAGAATTTGGTTGACTTACCTCAAACATTCTTGACTCCTGAGCTCCAATTACTTTTGTGTTGGTAAAGATTCTAAATCGGCACTTCGATAATTATTCCTCCTTCCTGGGCCGAAAAATGGAAGTAATAAACCACTGAAATAGGGATGGAGGAAGAAAAGGAAAACACTAATGATTCGCCACCAAAAATATATTAAATTAAAGCACATGGGATGCTAAATTGCAAACCCCAAAAAAAAGATTATTCGCACGCAGGGATACACACGTTCAAATTTACTAGTTAAACACGTTGAATGCGTATAAACGGGACAAGTTGTATTATATTAATTATAATGACCGTAGGTCCGCAACTCAACAATTACATAACAAATAGGCGAAAAGGGGTGAGGGTCAAACGACATGGAATAGAAGTTAAAAAAAAAAGACAATGAGGGATAAGAATAAAATAAAAATTAACAAAACTACTTACCAGACAAACCAATCGCACGAGAGAATTTACTAATGTTGAAATTTAATTAAAAACAAACTTTCAAATTAATTGACGTGAATACAAAGTAATCCTAAATCCGTATCAAAACGTAGATTTACTAAGTATTAAGTCCGCAAAAATTGCGACTGCTCAATGCAAAATCACGATCAAAAAGGACAGATAGTCCGGTAGAATCGTATAAGAAAAAATCTCTCCGCGCAGGTTTGTCTTACCACGGCAAGGAAATTAAAATACAATTACAAATAATTAAAAAAAATAAAAGAAAACAAAGGAAAAACACAAATATTCAAACAAAAACAATGAGGGATGTAACATTACTGAATTAAAAATTATTGTCGTCATTAGCCAATGCTAATAACGCCTGAATTAGTCAAAATTAATAATAACGGAAATAATAAGTAAATTTAATACGCTTGGCAACGCCACAACGAAGGAGAGTTGTTCGCCGAACTACTATCGGGTTCATATGGAATGTGCCGCCGTTTGATTACCGCTTGCTACTGTGCGCAACTGGTTTAAGTGACATCCATTACAAGACTGCTGATCAAACGTCAACAAGTGAAAATGAAGTGTAAAGATACATAAGGTAAGCAAAATAAAATTAATTAATAATACAATTGAAATGAACATAGAAAATAAAGAGAAAATATATAATTCAGTAATGTTATTTATAGGTTAGGAATCCAATACAAAATAATAAGATGAAGTGAATGAAAATAATGATAGGAAACAATAAAGAAGGAAGGAAAGGATGTAATTACACTAATAAGGAATAATGGTAAGGATGGATAGCATTATGGAGACAATCAAATCCAATAATCAGTCGAAGAAGGAGTATCCCGATCTTACAAATCGTAAGTATCAACCAATATTATTTAAATCTGAAGTACCAGGCACAAATCTGGTTAAATCAACCAAACATGTACACACATACATGCCTCCCCACTTCCATGTAAAATTAATAACAAAATTAAATACTTTTTAAATATAATAATGTGCATATTCTAGACACCTCCTCGTGTGCCCCTTCATCTTCGGCAGCCAACTGTACAACCCGTCACACAATAGTATAGGACGATAGACGTTAATAATTTAAATATAAGTAGATAATAAAAATGAAAAATAATAAAATTAATTAAATTTGTTTTTAGGTTCTGCAGCAAAATCGCCCGTTACACAATGTACGGAAGCGTGATGCAACGTACGAGCCAAGATAAGTGAGAGCCTGAGATCTCACTCACACAACGGAGCTGTCACTCCTGAACTTAACAACAATAACAAATTAAGTGTTTATTAAGTGAGGATAACAATTAAAGAATGACTGAGTAAGTACTAAACTGATTAATAATTAAGTAGGATATATAGAAAAATAATAAAGCTGAATAAAAAAAAGAAGTTACAATATATTTGATTAATGTTTTCATTTTAGGTTAAAGGGACTAATTAAAACAACACTACAGGAAGTAAATAAACAATTGGATAAGGTAAAAAGGAGAACAACAACAAAGGAAACAAGTCAAGGAACTACTATGATTACCTGGAAATAATTACTAGAAGCAACCACTCGACAATCGGACAACCGTTGAATTGTAAGTTAAATATTAGAAGTAGCATATTAAACCAAACTTGTTATAAAGGCTAGGTAACTCTGCAATATTTACATATAAATTACCAGTGTACATCCCCAATTAACATTTATAATTTATGTGCAGATAAAGTGGTATCTCGGCAACCAAATACATATCGTGGCTGAAATCGAATAAGGAACACTACCTTATTAGATAAGTATTAATAATATTTGTTTAACAATTGTAAGTATTTTGTTTGTTTTAGGTCTACCACGAAATCTGGATGTAACAATGTACAGATGTTAATTTAAGGTTAATAAGGTCGCAACCGCTTGTAACCAATTTCAGGTATTCGCGTTCCGTATGTTAACCTATTTCAGAATAACAGGTAAATAAAATGAAATTACATATAAAGTTGTATTCGTCATCAAGATATTAAACAATTTTTATAATGTTTCATAGCTTTTATTTTATTAACAAATAATTATTTTGATTATCTCTTTTAATTAATTATTTCAGTTTTAAATCAGACTCAAATTACTCGTAAATAAAGAAAAATTTTGAAAAACGTTATTCTTTATTTTCAGAACTTGATGTAGTACATATATGACATTCAGAGCTGTAACAAATCATTTTTAAAAAGATTTAAATCATAAGTCGTCAGTTTTAGTTCTAAATATAAATGATTTAAATCATAAGTCAAACTTTACTTTGAAATAGAAATGATTTAAGTTTTAATTCTTTTTTTTTTAATGATTTAAATCTTAAGTTTTAAGTTTTTTTTTATAATTTAAGTTTCTTTAAAAAGATTCAGAGTCTCGCATTTAGAATCTGGGCGGCTGAATGTACGTATGAAAAGGGCCGTATTGTTTACATATACAATAATAATTATTATTATTAATTTTAAATACTTAATTTGAATATTTAATAAGAATAATATTGCATATTATACATATATTATGAGCTACTTGTTTGTAGAGATGAATTAAAAAAAAAAGATAAATATATATTTTATAGTACACATTTTTAACAATAAAAATTGATAAGCAAAAAATTTTTAAGGGGTAATTACCCCCCCCCCCCCCCCCCAGAAACCGCCACTGACTATTTCTTGACTTTATTTGATTTAAATCATTTTAATTGATTTAAATCATTTTTATTGATTTAAATCATTATTTTTGATTTAAATCATTGATATTTTTGAATTAAATCATTATTTTTGATTTAAGTCTTTTGAATATTTTAAATAAGTATAAAAAAACAAATCATCGTTTATAAAATAATTTAAATTGCAAATCTTAAGTCATCATTAAAAAAATTGATTTAAATCGAAAGATTTAAGTCAACAAAATGATTTGAATCTAAAAAATGATTTAAGAATTTTGAATCCTTACAGCTCTGATGACATTTCATTATTTTTTCACCCGTTATGAATTACCATGTATAAGTAATTCCTAATATCAAATTTTTAAATTAAAAAAATTTCAGGGTTAATAAAATCCGTGTGGTCCCAGACTAAATTATTTTATTTATTATTATATTATTTATATAGTTACATCCACCTCCAATTATCATGCATTCAAACCCAGCTAAAACTAAATTGCACTAAATAAATTACCAAAACCAATAAAACATTTACAACAATTAAATTATAAAAGATAAATTAACATAAACTCACCTAAAACACAAACTAATTAAATTCTCAATAAAAGTAAACGCACAAGCTAAAAGAATAGAGACCGAGAAATTGTCGTGGTCCCGGTCTGTAGACTCTCGCGTTCGCAAAAAATAACGCAATAATTATTTAAACATTTAATAATGTCTACAACCCCCATATAGTGATACCAAATTTAAATAGTGCCTGAAATGATGAATGGTATACCATTTTCATAGTATCTGTATCTACCATTTTTGGCTAAACTCTTAGGGCTGTAATATCCAACTCCTAATAAACCACCTAATAAACTATTAGCTGAATAACCTAACTTTTAATTTTATTTATTTTATTAAAACCTATGAACAGCCAATTAAATATACGCTTAACATATATATTTATAACAAATAAAAACATTAGGCATGTAATTTATTAGCCGCTCAAAGGTGTAACAAAAATAAATCAAATTAAAGTTTGAAAAAAGTTAGGTTATTCAGCTAATAGTTTATTAGGTGCTTTATTAGGAGTTGGATATTACAGGCCTTAATCCATATATTTCAAATTGTAATTTTGTCAATGTTTGTTTGATCATCCAGGCTAAATTTTCATCCATTATGATAATAATTCATTTTAAATAGTAATTTTTAAATTTCAATTGTTACATGTATTTTTTTATCATTTCCTTTTTGACTTCATCATATGTGTTTCTAAGAAAGTCACAAACAGCATTTTCACCATATGAAATATTGTTATCTTTTTGATGTTGTAATAATAAATTGATTATATTGTAGCTACCAAATCGTAATATGTACATCATTGTGTCTTTTTTAATTCTTCTTGCATTTTCATCTTTTGACAATAATATTTTTAGCAAATCTTCACGACCACAAGAAGCAACATGTTTAAAATAATTACAAATATTAATTTCATCTATATTTTGAATACTCAATGAAAGCAATTGCACAATTCTAACAAAATCTTTCTTTTGCGCCATATCAAATGCATTCACAATTTGATAAATACTGAATACACCTGTTGCCAATAATTTGTTTACAAGATCTATATGATTATTCTCAACAGCTAAATACAAGCATGTATTATTATTACCATCTATTTCAGTCATCATATTTATTTCTACCTTACTATCTAAAAACAATTCTATAATATTATAATGCTTTTAATTTAAATGCAAGATGAATAGGAAAATCTCCATCAGCATTTCTTGTTGTAGACAAACCGAAATCATGTTTTAATATTTTTTTTACAATTTTAATATGTCCATCTTCTATTGCCAAATGAAGAGCATTAATTTTATCAAAATTTAAACTATTTACTTCAATACCTTTTTTAATACACTTATCTATAGCATTCATAAAGGATCTCTTCACTGCGATATGTAATAAATTATTTCAGCATGAATCTTTCACATAAACATTTTTACTATAATTTAATATTACATTAAATACATCTATGCTTTTAAGATAGTCCAATGGAAGCTTTTTATCAACATTAGAAATACTCATGTTAGCACCATATTCCAATAACAATTTCACTATATCTAAATAATCATTTTTAATCGCATAATGAATAGGAGTATTGCCTAATTTATCCTTACCATCAACAATAGAATTATTTTTTAATAATAAACTCACTATATTTGCATGCTTATTTTGAACAGCGTGATGCAAGACAGACTCATAATCAGCATTTCTAGAATCAATGTTAGCTCCTTTTGATATAATCTTTTAAATTAAATCTGCATTACCTTCCATAGCCGCATAATGTAAAGCCGAGTTACCTTTCATATCTTGTGAATTAACATCCACTTTTAACAATGTATGAATTTTACTTTTTTGCAATATTTTTTTATCATCTTTTCGATTTACTTTTCCAGCAATAAGACTTGTAGTTATTGCTCGCACTGTTTCCAGCTGACCATGTTGTGCAGCAAAATAGAGTGCGGTACATCTAAGCATTTCTTCACTAGGCGGTGCAAGATTTAATTCAGAAATGTATTTTACCACATCGCGATGACCATTCTGTGCTGCTAAGTATAAAGCGGTACAATAAACAATTCCTTCTGATAGAAGGCTTCCATTCATTGAATCCATCTTGAAATATATAATAGCTTCAGATGTAAAATAATTATTAGTTATTAAATAATAGATAATGTGAGAAAGAATTAAAAAACAATAAATCATAGATGTGGGAGATTTACAATCCTTGCTAAATGTAATTTGGGTTGCATACATTATTACTTGTAAATTGTAGTTTTCCACCAGTGGCGTAGTTATCATTTAGTATGTAATGAATTTATAATTCATGTCTAATTTGTAATATTAACAAGATTATACTTGTTATAACTAATACTAATAATTATTACTATAGCACTAGAGTTTATGACTATAAAAAATTTACAGGCATTCTTTTTGTACTCATTATATTTATATATTTAATAATAATAATACTTTTATTTTCTGCATTGAAAGTTTTTAAATCCCTCTGTAACATCTAGTCAATTTCTGGATTCGTTTAAGTACACTAAGGTAGTACTAATATTTAAAAAATGCTCTGCATATGGCTAATAATTACAGACCAATAAGTTTGATTCCAGTTATTTCTAAAGTTTATGAAATTTTGTTGCATAATCAATTACGCAGATATTTAGAAAGCAACAATTTAAAGAATAAAAATCAGTTTGGGTTCAGAAAAAATAAATCTACTGTTATGGCTGTAAATTGCTTTGTGGATCACATAGTTGAAGGTCTGGGTAATAAAAATCATGAAGGATCGATTTTTTGTAATCTTTCTAAGACCTTCGACTGCGTGTCTCACGATATACTACTGCAAAAACTAAAGTTTTATGGTTTTTGCAACAACTCTATCAATTTGTTAAAATCTTATCTACAAGGAAGAATTCAAACTACGTATTATAAGGGTAATTCTGGGACCAGCATTGTTTTTGTTATACATATATAAACAATCTTAATAATGCAGTCCCAAACTGTATCTTATACGCAGATGATACCACAGTGTATTGCCATAACAAGAATGAATCCGAATTGATTGTTGACATGGGTAAAGCATTGCACTCTGCTATATTATGGTTCCAAGCAAATTGTCTCTTATTCAATGAACAAAAACTAAGTAAGTACATAGCCCTCATGCCAGTAGAGTAATTTCTATTCAAAGAAGAGCGGACAGAGTAATTTGTGGACTGAACTATAGAGACGATGTTGTCGGTAAGTTCAAAAACCTATCTTAACTGTACCTTCTAGATATATATACATATATATATATATATATATATATATATATATATATATATATATATATATATATATATATACAGGGAGTTTATAAATGAATGGGATTATGTAATCACTTTAAATGTGCCGCTTTTTTTAAATTGTTCACTAAACTATTTGTTTTGACAGATCAACTTTGACAGCTGTCAAGCAAACATATGAAAACATATGTAGTATAGTGGACGATTTTAAAAAGGCGGCATATTTAAATTGATTACATAATCCCATTCATTTATAAACTCCCTGCATGTATATACGAATGCCTTATCTACGTTAAAACACTCGGATTCATATATCAGACATGCGGATCATCACCATTATGATACTTGTCATAATCATAATATTTTACCGCGTTTTGCCCGTATAAATAAATGTAGAACCGCTGCTAACTTTTATGCTCCCAATCTGTTCAACAGATTACCCGTGTATATGAAATTGTTGCCAATAAAAAAATTTAAGAAAATTGCCGAGAGGATGCTTATAGATCTGGAATTATTTAACTTTGATAATTTTTTTTTATTAAATAATAGAGATTTTAATTCGTTTATGTAAATGTTTATTTTACTATTTTTAAACTGTTTTTATTTTACATTATTTTGTAAACATTATTTATATTTGTATAACTTGTGTAACACATTTTTTTTGTGAAAAACCTTAATTTATTCTATTCAATTCACTAGCAAGAAAGAAATAGAGGTCACTTTAAAATTATGATTTATTTTTGGATTTTTTGTTTTAACTTTATGTTTGCTCTTTTAACTTGATGTTTACAAATTGTAAAGCAAAGTAGGCGTTTAATAATTCATTTCTTGACAAATGTTATCTATCTGTCAGTTATTACCACAGTGTTACAGACTTTTATAAAACAGCATCCTTCTTTTTTATCAGCCTTCTAACGTCCACTCCTGGCCATAGGCCTCTCCGTATATTTTCCACATCCGGCAATCTTGAGCCTTTTGAAACCAGTCTCTACCGGCTTGATATCGTCCAACCATCTCTTTTGTGGCCTGCTTTTGCTGCTTTTTGTTTCCCTCGGCCACCAATGAGCGACTCTGCCCATCTGTCAATGTTTTGTCTAGCTACGTGTCTTACCCAGCGCCATTTTAGCTGAGCTATGCGTTCAATATTGTCAGTCACTCTTGATATTTTTCTGATTACTTCGTTCCTAATTTGATTCCTTAACGAGATCCCAAGCATAGACAGTTCCATCGCTTCCTGTGTTGTTCTTAGTCGGTTTGAGCTTTGTAAGATTCATTGTTTCTAAGCCATATGTAGCCACTGGCAGTATGCATACATCGTAAACTTTTTTTTGAGATTTATTGGTATGTCATTGTTTGCTAATATATATATCGTAATTTTCGCCGCTCACGTGAGACTTATTTGTCTTGTGACATCTGCTGTTTGATTCTCTTTTCCAAGTTTAATGGCGTAACCAAGGTATGTATAATGGTGTACACATTTAATTTCCACGTCGTCTAGCAATATGTGGGGATTATTTGGACTCATTATTTTCGGTTTCCCTATGTTCATTTTTAGTCCTATACTTTTGGATGCTGCATTTAGTTTTTGTAGCATCTCTGCCAGCTCTACGGGATCGTTTGATATTAGGACTTAATCCACCACAAAAACAGGACTCAATTAAGATGGCAGAGGTTTAAAGACCCAGATGACGCTATCTCAACCCCCTCTAAAACTGCGTCCGCCAAGACTAAGGGATCACAAAACAAGCAATTGGTCACAGCTCCTGAAGAAATGGATGAGAACAAGTGGAACATCTCTAAAGTTTTGAGAAACAAAAGAATTCAATTAGCCATTCATGGATCAAATAACATTTAATACACTAACAAATAGTAAACAACCTTGAAACGCAATGCTCTTTCAACTATAAAGATGTAATGTAATCCTACTCACATAAAACCATAGGAAGTATTCAATATTATTCGTGATCTCAAAAAAAAGTGCAGATCCAGGTCCCGATAGAATCTCTAATTTGGCTATCTGTGCTTTACTCAAAATACCAGTGCGGATCATAACCAACATTATGTTTAAGTTCTTCTATTTTCCGACTACCTGGAAAGAAGCCCATGTCATCATGCTGCCTAAACCAGGAATAGGCCGTATGTTTCCGCAAAATTACCCTCCCAATAAGCCTGTTTAGTTCAATGAGTAAGACCGGCGCGATCTTTCTAGACATAGAAAAGGCTTCCGACAAAGTGAAGCACAAAGACTTAATCTGAAAGCTTCACCATCTTAACTTTCTACTACGTCTAACGCAATTAGTTGCCTTTTTTCTAGAAGACCGTTTATTTGTCATCAAAATGAGTAAGTTTTCACCGACCACCCCGTCTTGGCTAGGATTCCACAAGGCTCAAATCTTTTGCCTCTTTTGTTTAACATATTTGTCTCCGGTCCCCATCAATCATGTATCTATTGCAAAGTACGCGGACTACACTGCTTTACTAAATAACTCAAAAAACATTGAAATAATCACTATCCGGTTATAATCTTCCCTCGACACTTTAAGATTCGCTTGGAGGATAGAAGTAAACCCCCAAAAAGCAATGCCATTATTTTCCGGCGCCGAACCACTTGTAGGCCTGGCGGCACACTCAACCTTAATAACATTTTCATTGTAAAATACCTAGACGTCCATCTCTCTAATGATCTCCGCTGGGCAAGACACATTACCGCTGCTACAGGCAAGGCTAGTTTAGCCACAACTTTTTTAGCCCTTTTGTTTGACAGAAACACATGCTTATGTATTGAAAACAAACTTTGTCTGTACAAAACAATCATCAAATCGCAAATCTATACGTCTGCCCCATCTGAACAACCACTTTAGAAAGCAAAGCTGAAGCATTTGCTGACAGCTTTAAACTTCAAAGCACGTTAGTCTACAACAAAGGCTTGAATTACATGGGAAGGATGCTTTAATTCTTGAATTGTTTTGGCGATCTTAAACCAAAACACCAAGTCTAAAAATACAATCAGTATTTTATTTAAAAGCAGTTTCTCACAAACATTACAAATGCAATGCTGAAAATGTCGCATTTTCCGTCTTTATGAAAGATGTCTAATGTCATCCAAATCACAAAGGATAGACATGTTTTAATAAATTACCGCCGATTATCTTTTGTTAAGGTGATAGAAATAGTGATTTTGAATAAAAAAATTTTGAATCACACGGCGACTAAAAATCTGTTGCCAAATCATCAACGTAGCTACAGATATGTGCTCTCCAAATTAACCAGAATCACTGATCAAATGAAGACATATTTTTATGTTAAAGAGGCCTTTGATGCACTTTTCAACAGTCTATGATTGAATTTTAGTGCTTTCGCCAATATTTTGATATTTCAAAACCGGTTTTTGGTTTTATTCTACAATATGTTTAAATTTGATAATTGGATTTTGCTATTTTTGACAATTTCATTAAAAGAATTTTGCACTTTTTAACAGTTTATGCCGGAATTTTCTAACAATATTTTTAATTCTAGCTGGATTTGGCCATTTTTTAAATTTTATGAAAATTTGTACAAGCTTTTTATAAATAGAATGTTGCAGTTTTTAACAGTTTATGAAAAAATTTGACAATACTTGCATACTTTCTTGCTTGATTTTTGACATTCCATGAATTGAATTTTGTACTTTCCGACAGTTTATGAACAAATCTTAAATTTTTTGATGGTATTTTGATATTTAATTGCCAGATTTTGCTATCTGATTTAAATTGTTTTGGGTAATATATATTTTTCAGGCATTTATTTTTAAAATTATCAAATTATTTCTTTAGTGGTAAGGATATTGAAACGTCGAGATTCTGAGAATTAGGTACCGCTCCCGAGCCTCGATAAATTTTTGTGCCATCGGTGTAGATTTGAATAAATTTGTTCTTAACCGCTCGTTAATTGTTCTTGTTATTCATGTGTGTACACTGTAGGGTAAATACAAAATAGAGTGGGGTATTTCTTTACACTCCAGACATGTTTTTTTACAGCCATTTTCAAAACTGTGCCAAAGTTCAGTTGCATTCAGGCACAGTGCTGTTGATGCTGCTCTTTCCTTGTCGTAGATGTCTAGGAGTGGCAGACACAGCATTGCTTTCATCGCTGCAGTTGGCGTTTTTTGCATACCGCCTGTTACACATAGGCATGCCATTTGTTGCTGACGTTTTTTGCTTGGTTGTTGGCCACTAGACTAATGCCCCACAGGTTTTATGGAAGCTGTATACAGCCATAGTACTATCTGTGAAAACAGTCCTCATGTCTTGCCAACAGCATTGTTTAGGTGTGGTCATTATGTGAGTTTGGTGTCAAAAATTAGGCTCCGGTATTTCATCTTGGTTAACAGCGTTTATGAGGTGTTGAGGAGTTTTAGGTAGCCAATTTTCTTTTTTGAGGAGAACCAGTTTGGTTTTGAGGGATAACCGTAACCAATTATTGACCGTATTTGGTCAAACTTTTTTGGTCTACTCTTAATCACTTTTCGGTTCCCGACATTGAAGTATTGAGACCCAAAAAAATATGTCCGTTCTTTTTTTTTTCTCAAAAATGGACTGGAAATCCTATAACAAACCTGCTAGAATTTATAAAACAGACAAAAATTAAATAACCCAAGGAGATACCAGTAACAAACAATCCTTCTAAGGCAGTTTGCTTCACGGATTCTGAGGTGAGCAACGATCTGACAACCATCAGCAAAAGGATCCATGACAACCAGGCAATCATATTTAAAAAATTACCATAGATAGCTGCAAAATCACCTCCTGAGAAGATGGCCGCAAAGACAAAGCCAACAAGGAAGCAAGCAAAAGACAAGAAAAAAAAACTTGATTCTAAAGCCTCGAAGAAGCAAGTTGATGATCAATGTTAAGAAAAATATTAAAAATAAGATAAATAAAACACATTTGCTATGAACTATATCATGAGTATATTTAAAACCGTAACACGTTTTAACCTTCTACAAGGCCATCATCAGACAGTAATACAAACAAGCACTTCATGGTCGTTATAAATAATAACACAATCAATATCTAACCGACACAACCCGTTATGATAACACCTGAGATAAAAATCATTACTTCGTTGATAAAAAGATTTATCATTTCATACATTGGCTTTTATATTATACACAAGAGAGTCTACAATAAACTAGAAAAAAGTACAAGTAGCACCCAGTTTGGCTTCAGGAAATGCTTTGGTACAAAAAAAGCACTATGTAGTTTTAACGTATTAGCACAGAGATGTTTTGACATGAACCAAGATATGCACGTCTGTTTCATAGATTATAAGAAGGCTTTTGATAAAATTTTGCCATGATGTCTGATAAACTTACTTAGGCAACAAATCATTAACTTGACGGGATATACAGATTATCAAAACGTTATACTGGTCCCAAACGGTTATCATTCAAGTAGAAAATGAGGGTACAGAGAAAATACAAAGAAGAGTACGACAAAGTGTGTATTATCTTCTATGTTGTTTAATCTGTACTCCGAGACAACATTCAAGAAAGCTCTAAACAAAGAACAAGCTTGAGTTATAGTAAATGGTCAACCAATCAATAATTTAAGGTACGCAGACAATACTGTCATACAGAGAACAGTTCAAAAGATTTATAATATGTTCTCAGAATAAACATAAAAATTATATGATAATAACTAAATCACAAACACCAATTCCAGAGTTATTTATCAACAACAATATAATTGAGAAAACAATAAAATGTAAATACCTTGGTACTTGGATAACCAATAACATCAACTAAACACTTCAAACAAAAACCCGAATAGAGATGGCCCGAAGTACATTCTTCAACAAACAACTCAGAGATTGTACCCCCAATTTAAGAGAGAAAACTACAATATTTAAATCACATAATAAGAGGAGAGAAATATAAATTGCTCTAGGTGGTCATACAGGGAAAAATAGTAGGCAGTCGTATCATTGGTAAATACAGAATTTTATGATTGTGTAATCTGAGAAAATGGTACACAACATCCAAAAATCTATTCCAAACTGCCTTCTCTAAAGTCAAAATAGCAATGATGATTGTAATCCTCTTAAAACTAAATTTCTAAATCATCTAAATGATGGGTCGCTAACAAATATCCACATGAACGTTATCAATATAGTTATAGCTTCACCTAATGTTGCCTTAAGATGTCATTTGATAACTCTGCAAGACACTTATGAAAGTGTCCATTTTCCTATTATTACCGAATTCACCTCAATCACTCCCAGTCTGCTGCTTATACTCATTAAAATCAAATCTGTCTAAAACAAAAATTGGGTTTCATATAGAGAAATTATCTTTGTCAAAGTTGAAAGCAATCCGTTTCCAAATTACTAACAACTCTCCATAGCTCCCGATTTTGCTTCAAAAGCCGTCTATGATGGGACAAAAAACGTTCTAAACTAGCTCATCTTGACAAAGCTAGAAAAACTATGGCCCAAGCAAAAAGTATTCTACTCCGCAAAAAGAAAGAAAGTTTTAAAACTTTTTTGCAATTTTTTTAACTAACCTCCCCTCCGTCTTACGTATGGTCTACTATAAAAAAATTAGAATTCTTAGACTTATCACTCCCATCAAAGATGATACTTGGGTTTCAGAATTTATATCAAAATTAGCTCCTCCATACGTTCGACAACATTTGGTAGTCAATTTACTAGATGTTGCCAATTCTCTTCCTCATATTCTCACAGCACCTATACAATTAAGCGAACTCAACTTTCTCCTTGCTTGCTGAAAGGATTTGGCCATAAGAAATAACAACATATTCTGTTCCATGTTACAAGAATCTTATTATCTTACTAAATTACATCTTTAATACCTTCTTGGAACATGGAACAATTCCTGATAGTTGAAAAACTATCAAGATGGGTATATACTATAAGGTAAACCTTTGCTGAACATGGAATCTAGTTTTAGATCAATTGCTATTTCCTCTTGTATTCAAAAAACCTAAAAACATTATTAAAGTGCAAGTGCTTCAAAAAAGGCCACAGTATTTATGAGAACGTCATTACTCTATATTGTGATGTTATTTCCACTCAGGCCAAAACAAATGTTTATGTGTTACATTCCTAGGTATAAAATAAGCCTATGATAACGTATGCATAGCCTACTTAAAATCTATACTAACTAATCTTAAATTGTCCTCTTTGTTTATCAACATTATCATTGAGCTGGTGTCTGAATAACGGCTCTATTTTTCAACATCCGCGAAAGAAGGGTTTGTTACTTTTTTTATCAGACTCCCACAATGCTGCCCTTTTATGTCTCTGCTTTTCAACATGTGAATACATGACCTGGTACACTCTTCTATTCTTTTGGTATAAAATATTTTTTATTCAGATGATTTTGCCATCTATTTATCTAGTTACTTCCCAGACAGTGTTATCCGTAACATTAACCTAGTACTAACAAAAACCTTCAATTGCCTTGTTAGCAGAAATTTAAAACTCTCTCTAAACAAATTTAAATCAATGTTTTTTTCAGGCCGGTCTTGTAATGTCATACATAATATAATGTCTGTCCTAGTGTTAACAATATTTTTATTGTCCGAGTAGCGTACTATAAATTTCTTGGTGCTACAGTTAACAACAAATTGTCTTGGATTAACCACGTGAATGGACTTCAGAAATCTTGTGCCCAAAGCATTAACATTTTGAAATGTGTTGCAGGCACTTACTGTGGAAAAAACCTGGAAATACTTTTTAATTTTTACAAAGCTGTTGATAGATCTTACCTTGACTTTGCCTCTCACCTTTTGCAACTTAAAAATTTTAGAGAAAATTCAAAACAGAGCAATTAAAACCTGTATGGGAGCTATGAATTCTATTCCTATTAGCGTCATGAAAGTAGAAGCCGGTTTTATTGCACTACAAATAAGAAAAAAGCTACTTACCAAGAGATATGTTGCCAAACTATTTGGCATAGGTGGAGGCATGGCATATAAAATCATGTCACAAACTAGTAACATTTTTGACAACCATCACTTTTGACCAGCAAAAGGTTGTCTCGTAGTTTTGACATTCAATAAAATCTCTCAGTATGACCGATTGCATAACCAAAGATCTTTTTCTATATTATTTGTATCTTCTATCTAATTTATATCCATACAAGTTAGATACGATTTTTTCCCTTATAAGTCTTTATCTCTATTCGTATTTAATGTCGTGTTTGAGAAATTCTCCTCTCAACGCTGGCCCAACTACATTCAAATTTTTACTGAAGGCTCGGTTCAACTTAACCCACAATTAGCAGTGTTTGGTGTATGGATTACATAATTAAAAATGGTAGAAACAAGACAACTTCCTAACCTCTAATCGGTGCTCACCGCGGAATTATATGCCATTTATAAAGCTCTATTCTCGACCTCGGCTAATAATTGGGCTATATGTTCTAATGCATCTATTATCAAAAATAACATTTAGATCACGCCCATTAAGAACATGGTATTTGAATTATGAAGCAAAGGTCTGGTAACTCAATTATGTTGGATACGATTCATTCTCTCATAAATCCTTATCTCAATCCGTAATCAATGTCGTGTTTGAGGAATTCTCCTTTTAACGCTGGCCCAACTACATCAAAATTTTTACTGACGGCTCAGATTAACTTAACCCACGATCATCCGCGTTTGGAGTATTAATTCCGTCATTGAAGTTGGAAGAAACAGGACAACTTTCTAATATTTCATCGGTGTTCACCGCGGAACTCCTTAAGTTTTCTTGATGCTATATGTTCTAATGCATCTAACTGTTAACTCATCTCAACTCAGACTCGAGAAGAGTACTCATACTCATCTTATGTTAATTGTGTAATCACTGGCACTCGCACTATGTGCATACGTAATTGTATATGTGGCAGTAACCAGCGATCCGCATATTTTTAGCAACAATGTACATTAGCGTGAGGCGCTTACTTCAAAACTGAATTTAACAACTAAATTTGTTTTTATTAATGACAATTAAAAATGACTGAGTAAGTATTAAACTGATTTGTAAATAATTAATACATATAGATAAGTGACAAAGCTGAATTTAAAAAAAAAGAGTTACCATATACTTCATTAATGTTTTCATTTTAGGTTGAAAGGGCTAATTAAAACAATAATCCAGAAAATAAATTACAATTGTCCATTTATTCCCTGGAAATAACAATAATAATATTACCAGGAATTACAAGAAGTAACCACTCAACAATCGGATGACCGTTGAGTTTTAAGTTGAATATTAAAATAAAATATAATATTTCACATATAATTTAACAGTGTACATCCCTAATTGATACTTATAACTTATATTCAGATTAAAGTTGTATCTTGAGAACATACAAAACACTGCATTATTAAATAAGTATTGTTGTAAATGTGTATTTCTTGTTTGTTCAACTATTTTTTGTTGTAGAGTTATGTGGAAGTTATGAAGACTACTATTTCGTATATATTGCCATAACAAATACACTTTTATAATCTGACCGCGGATGGTAGTTTGACAAACACTGCTATAATGCTTATAAAAAGAATTAAAAAACTTATTAAATGGCATACATGTAATATAATAGAAAAATTAAATAACTCGCTTCATAAAACACATTTTTTTTTAATGCAGTAAGACATACAAAATAATTAAAGTAGTGTTTATTTTAAATTTCAGAATATATTTGTTAGACAACATATTCTAGTATCATTTTCTTTTTGTCTTTATCATGTGTGCAATTAAGAAAGTCAGAAAGAGCATATTCACCATAAGAAATATTATTATCTTTCTGGTGTTTTAATATTAACTTGACAATGTTGTCGTGACCACGTTTTATTATGTACATCATTGTACCTTGATCAATTCTTCTTGCATTTTCATCTTTTGACAATAATATTTTTAACAAATCTTCACGACTCCAAGAAGCAACATGTTTAAAATAATTACAAATATTAATTGCATCTACATTTTTAATACTCAATGAAAGCAATTCCACAATTCTAACATAACCTTTCTTTTGAGCAATATCAAACGCTTCCACAATTTGGTAAATACTGAACACACCTGTTGTCAACAATTTATTTACAAGATCTACATAATTATTCTCAGCAGCTAAATATAAACATGTTTTTTCATTACCATCTGACATATTTATGTCTACCTTACTATCTAAAAACAATTCTATAATATTATAATGCTTTAATTTAAATGCAAGATGAATAGGAAAATATCCATCAGCATTTCTTGTTGTAGACAAACCAAAATCATGTTTTAATATTTTTTTTACAATTTTAGTATGTCCTTCTTCTATTGCCAAATGAATAGCATTATTTTGATCAAAATTTACACTATCTACTTTGATACCTTTTTTAATACAATTATCTATAGAATTCAAAAAGGATCTCTTCACTGCTATATGTAATAAATTATTTCCGTATGAATCTTGCAAATCAACATTTTTACTACAACTTAATATTACATTAAATACATCTACACTTTTAAGATAATCCAATGGAAACTTTTTATCAACATTAGCGATACTCATGTTGGCACCATATTCCAACAACAATTTCACTATATCTAAATAATCATTTTTAACCGCATAATGAATAGGAGCATTGCCTAATATATCCTTAGCATCAACGATAGAATTATTTCTTAATAATAAACTCACTATATTTGCATGCTTATTTTGAACAGCGTGATGCAAGACCGATTCATAATTAGCATTTTTAGAATCAATGTTTGCTCCTTTTGATATAATCTTTTTGATTAAATCTACATTACCTTCCATAGCCGCATAATGTAAAGCCGAGTTGCCTTTCATATCTTGTGAATTAATATCCACTTTTAACAATGAATGAATTTCACTTTTTTGCAATATTTTCTTATCATTTTGGTTTACTTTTCCAGCTATAAGACTTGAAGTTATTGCTCGCACTGTTTCCAGCTGACCATGTTGTGCAGCAAAATAGAGTGCGGTACATCTAAGCATTTCTTCACTAGGCGGTGCAAGATTTAATTCAGAAATATATTTTACCACATCGCGATGACCATTCTGTGCTGCTAAGTATAAGGCTGTACAATAAACAATTCCTTCTGATAGAAGGCTTCCATTCATTGAATCCATCTACAAATATATAATAGCTTCAGATGTAAAATAATTGTAATGTTAGTTATTACATACCTTCAGTAAATTTTCCAAAATAAATACAACTTGGTTATAAGAAGTGCAACAACAATCAACAGGTGTCAGAGAGTGAGCGAGATAATAAATTTATTTAAGATTAAAATTTAAGAACTAAAAAACAATAAAGTTTACAAGTTTGCAACCAACACTGTCAAATGTAATTTGGGCTGCATACACGACTACATGTAAATTGTAGTTTTCTACCAGTGGCGTAGTCATCATTTAGTATGAAATGAAATTAATTCAAGTCTTGCTTTTGTAGTATAATTTATTACCATATATATTTATTTAATCTTTATTTAGATATTGCTATTGTGCAATATATAAAAAGGCAAAGTTCGACTAGAGCTGTTCCTTTTAGTTCTATAAATAACAGAAAACAAATATCATTTCAATATTTTTATTGAATTACACTGGGCTCATCATTTACTAATCATTTTTCTATTAAAAATGATGTAGCTGTCAATGTGACATTATAAATAAATAATTTAACAACAAAATTCACAGAAATTGTTTTCGGGCTCATTTCATTAAATTTATGTATTTAATATGCTTAAGTGATTATACAATAAAATAGTAGTCCAATTTACTTAAAATAAATATAATAATGACCTTCACAAGTACGTAAATAAAACCAATTTATTATTTGCGTTATTTTTTTATTAAATTAATTTTGATACTTATTAATACTTCAAAAGTCTTCTTATTTAATTTAATTGATAATTAGAAGGTTGAATGCTAGTACAGTAAATCAAGTACACTTTGACCGGTCATTCTTAAGGCGCTAAACTATCAAAGTTAAAACGCGTCAGTTTTGCATAAAATGTGGGGACAATAACATATTTTTTGCATTAAGCATTCTTTATTCTGGCTATATGTTTCTTATTCACCTACCACTGGCCACACAGTTTTTGGTGTACTAATTTTGTGTTAGTACATTTTACATATTTAATCCAGCAGCGTCTCTGGGTGCATTTTATTTAATATTATTAAGAAAAAATAAGGTACGTCACTTTTTTATCTGTTAAACTTTTTGCTGTACCTCGCTGCGATATAGAAATTAAAAATAACGTTGTTTTGCAATTGTTGGTTTTACGTTAGTAAGCGTAGAATTGAGTAAAAGTGTCACTTAGATTTGTGCTTTGAAATGGACAGTTCTTTTCAAAAAATGAATTACACAAATAGTAAAATAAGCAGTTTGATTATCTACATCACCGACTCAATGAAACTAGAAGTTTTAATAAATTTCCGCTGAAAACAAGCGCCGTACAGTTTCAACTTACAAGGTACAAGAAAAATTGATGCAAATTTTAATATTAGTCAGTCTTTTAGTTTGTTGAAAAATTAGTTTTTTGTCTCCATATCATATCCAACGGGTTCAAAAACTTTTACCATGCTATTTTTCTCAAACATTTGCTTCATGTCGATGAATGTTAAAAAAAATGCACAAAATCCTTAGTTGTTAATGAAGCTAATAAAAAAAACATAATAAACTTTCACATGAACTAACAAGAATCCACATGTAATAGTTGAAAGTCGCCATCAACATAATTTTTTTATCAATTTGTAAGCCGGAATTATTGAAAATCACTTTGATATGTCACAATTTTCTACGAAATGAGTTGCCGATACTATTAAAAATGCAACCGTCACTTAATTGGAGAAAGAAGATGACAGATCTAATCTCTTGGAAGACAAAAGTTTTTTTGTTTGTTTGTTTTGTTTTCCACTGAGTCTTGAACAATTCCCTGATGTGAAAAAGCCTTTAAGCTGTTGTAGTGGCTCTTTGCTTCAGGGACTTTTAAATTCAACTTGGGGTTGCTTGGTAAATTGGTGTTGAGGCGGCACTAAGTCCGTCCACGTAGCCGCTTGAATTAAAATTCCAAGCGCAGTGTGCACTGTGCAATGCCGTCAAAAGCGTGTGGTCGACGTGATGGTGGTAAACCGCTTCTTTAGCGCGAGAGTCTGACGTTTGTTGATGTGCAGGTAGTTTTCATTACTCTTAATAGCCAGTCCATTTCAAGGGTCGTTGTTGTAATTCTGGTTGTTTACAATTTAATCTTGATTTTCAATTAGAACTTTGCTTAGATTTTTTTTTGCAAAACTGTTTCGTGATGGTAACTGACTAGTGATCTGTTTGTTATTTCAATTTTGCTATCTACACTAGGCCATGTTCTTAGATCTATCTTTGTGCGCTATATAATAGTTAAAGCATTTTTGTGTAAAAATTTTTGTTGCAGATCTTGCTATGTTTCTTGGTCCTGTTGGCATGCTGGCAGGTAAAAGGGGTAGTAAGAGTAAGTGCGTTCGTAGACTTTTTTGGACTCGAATATTAGCTGGTCTTTACTTTGGGTTATTTGATGTCTGTTTTCTGTTGTTGTTACAGGTGGTCTGCCTTGACTGCACCAACTTTTGTTTGTGGTTTGGCAAGAGAATATTTTGAAGACTGTTTGATTTGCTCTCTGAAGAAGAGTTTCTACAGACTAAACTTCTCCCGGTTTATTTACTTTTTGTTTAGATTGTATTTTAAGAGATGATTGGTTAAGACGCCCTATAGGCTGTAAGGTGAAATTGTGGTGTAAGTCACTTTAGGAAGTAATGATATTGATAGGTTTTCTATGTATTCATCTTTGTCTGGCCAGATCCAAGTTGGAAAGAACCTTAAGAATATCAAAATACTTTTTGTCCAAAGTTTTGATGTGTTGGCGCAGCAAAGAAACACCAAAACCATTATAAATTTCTTTGTTTCAAACATACCATGGGGCTTCACAAGCCATCGTAGACTTTGCAAAGCCATGAGACGATTGAAGTGCGTGTTTGCAGCCTAAAGATGCAAACGTGATTTAACATGCCACTGGCTTTGACGTGCAGTTTGTACGTTAATACTTTATTAAAAGCGATATCCAGATACTGGGCAGCATGAGACCACAAAATAAAAAGTTGTGCGGTTTAGATATAAAATTATCAGTTTTATAAGACACAAGAAATAAAATTTCCATTTCTGTAAAGTTTTAAAAGTAGACCTTTGTGCTGGACCTTGTCAAAAGCTTTTACAACGTCAAAAAAGACCAACCCCGTAGTTTTTCTTAATCTGAAAGCCTTTGACAATGTGGTTATTAACTCGGTTTATTTGGTAAACTTGCAGAGTAGTCCCTTTGAAATTTATGTTGTAGGCGGTAAAAATACTGTCAGATTTTGTGTGGTCTTAGATTATCTCCATTATCACCCTCTATATGACCTTACTTATGGTCTATAGACATAGAACACTAATTTGCTTGTAGCTTTGAGGAAACTTCTGATCCTTTCTAGGTTTTGACGTGAAAGCCTTTCCAAGCTTTTAGGAAGTGCACTATTGGTAAGAGTCGTTAATGCTTTATTATATTTAAATTATTATTGTCAGGGCCAGGAGCAGTTTGAGTTTTTAGTTTCAAGTTAATTTCTAATTCCAAAATGTCAAACGATAACGGTATGTCGTAACAGCTTTACAAAATACTCAAGCAAAATAACAAAACGTGCTATTAATACAAGTTTTAAAAAGTAAGAAATAAATATTTTGTTTGTGGTTGCAATGATCTTAAAGATTGACTGCTACAAGAGGCCTCGACTCAAACATACTAACAACGGCCTCCGCTTTAACTCTGGCCAACCCTATGGCAATCTACTACACACCAACGTCTGCAACGGGAGCATACTATCAGCTCCCGGCAATACTTAACTTGACTCTAACTCACTACATCACCCTTGACAAAACTAGGCATAGCACTCCGGACGCTTGAGACAAATTTTTAACGGTCCAACCCCAGCTATAGCTATCTAACGTTCTACAAAACAAAGCTACCGTTGTTAGCTTACTACCCAATAGTAGAGACGACTCTAAAGCTTGGCTAGCAAATAGCACCGCATCTTGGATGCTACAACTAGATTGATCCTAGAATTTGCGGTAGGCCAATCACAGGTATACTGGAAATTGCCAACTCTACAAACCTGCACTAGCACCAATTAAACTACAAGCCGTGGTGGAAGTTCTTATCAAAGATCTAGTTTCCAACCTTGTCAGAATTCAGGTAACCTATTCAAACTATTAAGTAAACTCATAATCTCCGATAGAAAAAAAAAACCTCTTAAGGTTAAACTCTAAATTCAGCCAGCATACAGAACGCCGTTAACACTAACTGAGCCACCGGTATCATTGCATCTATCCGGTTAATGGCCAACACACTAGCCACGCTTGTAAAGCCTCAGATCTACCAACTCATTGACTTAAAGAAATTTCACTCATTCAAAGAATTGTTACATATGTAATGAAGAAAGCAAACAATTGTCACCCTTTTTTTCTTTTTACCCCAATGTTAGACATCCTTTCATGAAACCCTTCATCTTCTTGGTGCCATACTCTAACATGCAAAGACAGAAAAGCTTCTCCCCTAATCTCTAAGCAAACCCAGTGAAACACCGTCACGATAAGCGTAAAAGATCATTGGCTATTCGGGTGGTCAGGTCCAACTTAGAGAAGACGGCTGCCACCCAAAATTTTTCAAAGTCTTTAACTATTTAAGTTTGTATGCCAAGTATTGTGTTCTCTAGATAAGTGCTGTTTGACAATTATTGCCACTAATTCCGACGTTTGTTTCAAAAACTTGTTTAACTGTTTGCACCCTGCGGAGTATTTATGTATTTCTAAATCTGTCTCAAATTGACCCACAATACAGTCTATGTTCCGTTATGCCAGACAATATGTCTGGGTGATGTGTTATGGTAATACTGCGGCCTTTAAACATTATCAAGCCGCCTCGGGTGTGTGAGGTAATAGACAAATATGCAGTTAAGTATTGAGCTAATTCTTTCTTCTCCGACTTAGTGGCATCGCGGCTCTTTCGATCTTGCGGTATTTGTTAATTTCGGGTTGCAAGTGACTTTGCCAAGCTTTTCTCTACAGGTTTGGGGTTTGGGGACAAATTTTACAACTGTGGTAGGTTTGTCTGTGTTGTCAACTTAATAGTTTTTTTCAATAACTATCTAAAGTATTTAGGACGTTTTACCAGCAAATAAATTCCAATTGTCCATTTATTCCCTTTCAATATCAATAGAAAGGAACTACTAATAATATTACCAAGAATTACAAGAAGTAACAATAGGACGACCGTTGAGTTTGTAACGGTTCATTTTTCTAGTGTAAATCTTGTTGCTAACTTTGTTGAACCATGTGGATATTAAATGTATTCGGTAGATAGATTAAGCGATGTTTATGGATTTAATTATAACGTTTATTTAGGTAACTTATATCGAACCTTTGCGCACTGTGGTTAATACAAAACTAAATACAAGGTTGTTATATGTATATAAAGTATATAGAAGCATGCAACTTGGGTTGCATGCCATGCAACTCAAGTTGCATACCATACATTTGTGTTAGTAATGTTTCATACTCCAACACTCCTTCTTAATACAAATGTTATAAATGATTAACTTATAATTAACAAAGAATTGAACATTTAGAAATAAAGAACATAGAACATATAAAATCTTCATAAACAAAATTGTCCTTTTGTCAATAAAATGTATTGATTACAATAATTAGCAAGTGTTATGATTCTCCTCCTTTATCTATACATTTCAAATCTAATGCATCTAAATCTACTAGTAAACACTTGTTTTTAAATTTATCTAACTTTGTTTTTATTAAAGGTTTTGTTAATAGATCTGCAATATTATCTTCTGTTGGACAATAGACACATTTAATAACTTGGTTATCAACATATTCCTTAATATGATACGCTTTTATATCGATGTGTTTTGTTCTTAAGCTAATCCGTAATCATGTTTGTAACAATGAAGAAATCCTTTAAAATATTTCGAAGCCAAATGCACTTTTTGGTTGTTTCTGCTAAGGCAATGAGTTCGGCTTCAGTGGAACTAAGGGCAACTTTATCCTGTTATCGACAAGTCCAGCTTATTAATCTTCCAAGAAGAAAGACATACACACAGTTAGATTTTATCTTCTGCCCAGTTTGCATCTGAATTTCAGTTTTTGATTTCCAGTACCTTTTAAATATTTGATCATTCATCATTCATCATTTTGATATCTTCCCAGTCTTTTGTTGTCAGTTTTTCGATCTTTTGAGCTAGAATTGATACTGCTGCAGAAATGTCTGCACGAGTATTTACTGATACATACACTAGGTTACCAATTGCTTTACGGTATTTATCATTATTTGGTAATAGTTCAGTGTCATCGTTTTTAAAGTATTGAGGGCCCATAGGCACGGTACTTATTTTTGCGTTTTCTAGTTGAAATTCGGACACCATCTTTTTGATATATTTTTCTTGATCGATATAGTAACAATTTTTCGAGAGAATTTGTGTTTCAGTAAATTTTCGATTCTCTTAAGCGTGGTGCTTGAGTTTGATTAAATCAATATGTATCTACATAGATAAGGACGTACAGAATGGTATTGCGTATTGCTTTCTTTCATCGAGTAGAGACAGGGGTCATACTGACTTTGTTTTAAATCTGCATTTATTAAAACATCATGCAAGGTTTCATTCCAGATCTTAGCCGACTGCTTTAAGCCATATAAACCTTTATTCAATAAGCAAACCTTGTTGTCTGAGTTTATTAGGTCTAATCCAGGTGGTATTTTCATGTAAATTGTGTCGTTTAATTCTTCATTTAAGAATGCAGTTTTTGCATCAATATGTATAATCGTCAGCTATGCTGAGCAAAAAAAAGCACACTGGTGCGAATATTTCATCGTAATTTACTCAAAATTTTTAGTTAAATCCTTGAGCTACTAGTCGTGCTTTGTATATTTTCTTATTATTTATGTCGGTTTTAATTTTGTATACTTATTTGCAACTTATAATAAACTATGTCTACATGTTTTGGTGCATATATAATTGACCATGTCTTATTATCGTTTAAAAATTTAATTTCATCATTCATAGCATTAATCTATAAGTCTTTGTCGATATTGTTTATGGCTTGGTTATAAGTCTGTGGTTCCGTATCCGTAACTAGATAACCGTGGTAGTCTGACAGTTTTGGTGGTGGTACACCTTTATTACTACTTTACTTACTTTATCGTAATTATTTAAATTAAATTTTGAATACTTACCACGGTCACTGCCCGCTTCTTCCTTTTGATTTTGTTCCTCCTGAATCCCGTCCTGTTTCTTATCTTCCTCTAGAGTTTTGTTCTCTTGAGTGAGTGGGTAGTGGACGTCTGTTGTTTTTCTACTTTTGTTGTTGCTTTGTTTCTTTTTAACGCTATGTTTACAAAATATTACGTCTCTGGAAATTATCAGCTTTTCTCTATGTGGGACGTAGCATCGATAGGCCTTGGACTCGAAACCAAGTAAAATTGCGTCTTCTGCTTTCGGGTCAAGTTTTCTTCTTCTTGCATCAGGTAATTTTGTAAGGCATTTCATTCCAAAAAGGTGAATGTTTTCATAGATTGGCTTCCTGTTGAACCATAGTTCGTGTGGTGTTTTCTTTATATTTCGTGATGGTAAACGATTTTGAATGAAATTTGCAGTCATTACTGCTTTCCCCCAAAATGATTTCTCCAATCCGGAATCAAATAGCATACATCTGGCTGATTTAATCAGGTAACGATTGCGACGTTCTGCTACACCATTTTGTTGCGGTGTGTATGGAGCTGTCAGCTGTCTTGTGATGCCTTGTTTATCAACAAAATTTTGAAATTTGGCATTCAAGTATTTACCGCCTCTATCCGAGCAAATTACTTTAACCGTTTTATCAAACTTATTTCTTGTTGCTTCAAATGGATTTTAAATTTTTCAAGTGTTTCAGATTTTTTCTTTAGTAGATATATAGTTGAATAACGACTGAAGTCGTCGATCAATGTGAGAATATATTTAAATCCAAACTTGGTAGAGTTTTCCATAGGACCGCAGATATCACTATGAATGAGTTGTAGAATGTCCGTTGCCAGATATGTCGATTGTTGTGGAAAGGGTCGCCTTGCCATTTTTCCTTTGATGCATGCTTCACATACTTGATTGCATTCAGGTTTGTTGCATTTTGAAATTTTAAGTTTGTTGCACTCACCTAACTTCTTTATTACACTTAAATCGCAATGACCTACACATTGATGCCAATTGTGGACACATGAGTTCTGGTTTTTTACAAAATTTATCCTTTCTTGGTCATTTATTGTTCTTAACTTGAATAGACTGCCGTGCAGGTCTGCAACTGCTATGCGTTTGTTGCTAAAGTATATTTCACATGTAGTATTGTTGAATTTAATTTCACACCCTTGTTTGGTAAGTTTTCCAACTGATATCAAGTTTCCAGCAATGCTTGGAATATAGAGAACATTATTCAATGTGATTGTTGTAATTTCAGTAGAATTATTCATTACCTGCAAACGAACAGTCCCGTTTCCAGAACTTGAAAGACTTCTTTCGTCCGCAACACACACAGTTTTTATATTATTTTCATCAAAACTTATGAAGTGTTCCTTTTTACCAGATATATGACATATCGCTCCTGTGTCAAGCACCCATCCATCGTATCTTGGATTTATACAGAATAAATACTCTTCTTCATCATCTTTTACAAAGTTGGCCTGGCTTTGTTTATTTTCTTGCCATTGGGCAAACCGCCTGCAATCTCTTTTTACATGTCCCTGTTTCTTGCAGAAGTAGCATGTAGGGTTGTTCTGTGTGTGTAATGGCATTGTTGTGAACTATTTTCAATATTGCACCATCATTACTCGTGATATCTCTATCTTTGCGACGCCTGAACTCTTCAATGATTTTTGATCTGACCAGCGTGCATGTTACAGCCAGACACGAATAGTGTGGCCCCTATAATAGGCAACTTAGTATACACAAAAATTATGTTGAATGTGGTTAAACTTATGCCTTTGCCAGTTTAAGCATCTTTCAACCCCAGAACAACGTCGCCCATAGAATGTTTAAAATGTTAGCGCAAATGAAAAATACTAAAACGGGCAAAGGTATTAGTTTAACCACATTTAACATAATTTTTGTGTATACTAAGTTGCCTATTATAAAGGCCATACTATTCGTGTCTGGCTGTAGCTCTTTCTCCTTTTGAACTTCTAAGGCAATAATAAGACTGTCATAACTGCTCGGCAAAAAGCTAAGCAATGTTGCATTCATCAAAAATTCTATGTTGATTTCTGTCCCCAGGGCTTGTAACTTCTGAAATTGTTCGTTGATTTTGTTGACATGCTCTTCAATATTAGACGTCTCGTTCGCTTTGCACCGCATAATGCTTCTGAGTATACTAAGTCGAGTACTCAGGGTGTCCTTTTCATGAAATTGCTTAAGCGCATTCCATGCGTCTCGTGCTGTTTTGCAACTCCGAACTAATTGCAATTGTTCATCCTCAATACTTAAAACAATTGTTGTCATTGCCTTTTCATCACACTTAGATCAGTTTTCAGTTATGGGATCCGGGGAATCTTTAAGTATGGTATCCCATATTTCTTTCTTGCTTCTTTAGGATCATTTCCATGCTGAATTTCCAGTTAAAATAGTTGTTTTCGTTGAGCTTTGTTATACTGTGTCGATCCATTATCTTAAATACTTTGATGCTGTACACTAACTAACCGAACGAGCACGTGTTTCTAATTAACCGAACGAGCGCGTGTTTTTGTTATAATTACTTAATGTTCTACCGTAAATACTTTGTTGCTGTACTTTTAACTAACCAAACAAGCACGTATTTCTAATTAATCGAACAAGCACGTGTTATTGTTATAATCACTTAATGTTCTACCGTAACGCGCTCTCGGCCCATAACCTGTTGAACCATGTGGATATTAAATGAATTGGGTAGATAGATTAAGCGATGTTTATGGATTTAATTATAACGTTGGGTTGCATGCCATGCAACTCAAGTTGCATACCATACATTTGTGTTATTATTTATTCATACTCCAACAATTTTGCTGTTTGTTTGCACCTAAAAATTTATGATAATTTATTATAGGCAACCCACGTTACACTTAACTTGGAGGTGTGCTTACGATTTAGGGGATTAGTCTCAGTTTTATAACTTATTTTTAGTGGTGAATGGTTGTTAGTATAATATTCTAATTATAGGATACTTATTCTATATTAGTTTTTCTGGTGAGCAGGTGATTTATGTCGTAGTAGCTTGGAATGATTTCCCAGTTTTGATTTGAAATTAAAATTGTTATTATCTTAAATGTAAATGTTGTTGTATACCCTGCAGTCAAACCAAGGTAGAGCATTGGATGCTGATTAGGGTCTGGGGAGTGCTATTGTAGATTTTAGGTATATTTATGTTATATGTTAGGTTAGGTTAGGTTAGGTTTTAAATGCATATTTTCGTCCTTGTCCAAAATATAGAAAGTTATTGTTTTATTTTTGATAGCATCTCGTGGATGCAAATGTTTTGAAACAGCTGGACATTTATTTTCAATTATTCCTTTCTCTGTAATATAAATGATGTATTTTTATTATAAACTTACTACTATTTTACTTACGGTTATTGATTATGCAATCTGGAGTAGCGCTCAAATAAGAATAAGTATCATCAATGAATAATCCGCTTTCTATAACGTTAATGCCCGTTTCTAATATAAATTGCTTTATTGCAAATTCTTCATTATGCGATCTATACCTTGTAGATGCGTTACCAAAAAAATTGCTGTATAGTAAGTCAACTTTTTTCACACATGAAGTGTTTTTACGCATTTTACAAATATCTCCAAAATTCGATGCATCCATTTTTGTCTTCCAACTAATCCTCTAGTCGATTTTTCCAAAAGGCAAATATCAACATTTAGCGAACACAAAAAAGCAGATTTAGACTCTTCAAACTCTATCAGATCTATATCGAGCAAGGGTATTTGAGATACACTTGGTCCATAGTTGCTGTCAGCTGGTGCAATTGTCTTTTTTCTGCAAAGATTTTTAGATATTTTTTCAAGAAATTTTTTTTACGAGGTTGCTGGTTAATGTATTTTAGCTTATAAAATTTTGGACTACGATTAACAATGCGTTCGTCCAGAATTCTGTGATAACTTCCCGCAGAAATTGCAGCAGCTTCACATCTCGCAGAATACGACCCTCTCAACAAAAAGTTTATTCATTTTCCTCCAACAAATTTGCATAACACCAAATTATAATGTTCAGCATCATTTGTGTCCATATTTTGCAAAAGACTATGTGCAGTAAAGACTAATCTTTGCAAACATGTCAATAAGTCCTGATAAATACCATAACTTTTCATATCAGGTACATGATTTTCATTAGAGTCTTTGGGCAAACATTGAATATATCCAATTTTTTTACAATCTTTGTGTTCTCCGAAAACGTGCGAAGGAACGTTCATTATGTCCATTTTCAAATTAGCTAGTTTTACATTTAGATCTGAATGTTTTTCAATCCGGTGTTTTACCTCTTTTTGTATAGCTATCTTCATTCGTATTAACCTATTCCCTACTAACTTCTTGAGTGCAGGTGGAACTAATTCATTTGTGCTTTTTCTACGACGACTTTCTGATATTTTTTACACTCAACTTTGTGAACAAGAGTAGTTCCATAAGGTCGCGAATCTAAAATTTTTTTATATACAGAACTATCCCCATCTCCAACAATCTGAGTATATTTAATATTGTGCATAGCAACACTTTGTTGAAATCTTTCAACAATTATTTCACTCTCCATACTTGTTGAAGTACCAGTATGATTTTTCCAGCATTTATGAATTGGGTTTGGTAAATTATTTGTTTCTACACAAGCACAAATAGAGCAGTATTTATTTTTAACTCCTTTTTAGTACGATATCCAATGATGCACCCAACACCGGACAAAGCATTATAATTACTGCCGTACGATCGTTTAGACCAAGCACCATCCGTAATAACAGTAATATATGGAATTTCATCTTGATCTTTTTCGCCAAGATCTTTTGCTATTGCATATTCTTCTTCTCCCGCTTCTTTCATTACATCCCAAGCGGTACTTTACATTATTTCTGCAACTTTTCTTTCTTTGTTTATAAATGTAGTATGCGACATAAAAGGTACATTTAAAGTAGAGAAAAATTTATTGCATTGCGAATACCCAACTCCAATTGACAATGATGCCAAACTTACAGCAGAATTAATTTCCATTAGTTCATCGTTTGATTCGGAAGAAATTTTTTTTTCAATATTGCACATTCTACATTTTAATGTAATATCAAATTTATTTTTTTTGATAACATCCATATCAATAATTGTGCAATCAAATGGGTCATGTTTGCCACTATTTATTACAGAATTTATCAAATGACCAATATTTACAATTCTCCTTCCAACAAGACAGCTCTTGTTTCAGTTTTCTCTATTAGAGTTGATGTATTACAATTGTTTTGAGATATTTGTTCTTGTTGCACACTTTTGTTATTAATAGTGGACAACTTAATACCTGAAATAATTGTAACAGGGTTTACAAAACTAGTTGTTACAACTTCTTTTGATTTTTCTGATTCCTCAATCTCTATATTCTCTGCAATGCAACTCTTCTGTATATTTTGAGGTATTTGTTCAAAATCCATGTTCTTTAAAAATGGGTCTGGATGTTTTGGTAATATTACCTGAGCGATTGTAGAATCTTTTTATGTTTTTTTTCCTCTATAAATTACAAATAAATATAAAATAGAAATAATTAATATTGTTCTAATTATTATCTAAAAAATATTTTTAATTATGACAATCTAGATATCAACATTGGTTCTACAATACTAGATTTAAGCAGTCTGTGACCTTAAATATTTGTAGCTTATAAGGTGTTGTAAAGTATCTAAGTCATTAGTCAATTTTGGGTCAGCAATTTTAGAATAGAATTTAAAAAAAATTTGTTGTTTTGGACACTTCTCTTCATAGTTGGAAATAATATTCAATACAAAGACAAATATAAGATTTATATATATGCAAAAGCTAAACAAAAGTAAAAAACTTTTTACATCTATTAAGAAATTCTAGTTTTTTAGATACTTTCAAAACTACACATATCAACAACATGGTCATTCCAGAAAAGATTATGTGAGATTTCTAACCCCTAGAAGACAAATTGAAGAAGATTTAATAATGGATTCGTTGTTTAGTTTAATATTTGGTAATGATAATACCTCGGATTTTGATTTTGAAACAGTAAGAAGTTGAGTTTTTTAGAGTTAAAATTGACCATGTTGAGAGTACTAAATAAGGTATTATAATATTGTTTTTACAGATTCTAACCTAGAAATTTCAAGACGCTATCTTCTGCAAAACTATAAATAGGACTTTTAGTTATTTGAAGAAAATTATTAATGTAAATCAAAAATAAAGTTGGTTAAAAAGTAGAACCTTGAGGAACACCAGCATTTATGATTTTGAAATCAGAGTTAAAACCATCAATTCTAACTATAATTTTTCTATTGTTGAGAAAACTATTGATAAGATTTACAGATTTATAATCAAGACCTATACAATGAAGCTTGTTAATATGGTTAGGTTACCATACTCTATCAAATCCTTTAGAAATGTTTAGAGCTACTGCAAATATTTCTCCATGTTTGTCTAAAATATAACTCCAATTGTGACTAACAAAAATCAGAAGATCAGTTGTCAAACGTTTTGATCAAAATCCATATTGAGTTTTTGAGATAAAATTTATAATTTATAATATAATAATATAATTTATAATTTTATTTAATCCACAAAGATTCAAAAACTGAACATAGGACAAGTCTTAATTACAAAATATATAAGAAATATAAATTACAAAGTACATACATAATTATAAACAGTGGTTAATTTAATAAAATACAATAAACATTAAAATAAACAAAACTTTAGATCACAGATTAGTATTTATAAATTCGTTAAAGCTATAAGAAGATTTTTTTATTAAATAAAGTTTAAGTTCCTGTTTAAATTTTAATAAATGCAAGTTTTTTAAATACAATGGAAGCTTGTTGTAAATAGTATAGCAAGCATGAATAGGTGCATTTTCAAAAAATTTTGTGTTGTGATTAGGAATTCTTAAACTGTCTTTATTTCTTGTTGCATAAATGTGATTATCTCCAACTCTATTAAAATTAGAAATGTTTGATTTGGTATAAACTGCACATTTATATATATAAATTGATGTTAGAGTCAGAATACGGTTTTGTTTAAAAATGTCTCTACAAGATTCTCTATTATCTAAACCATAAATCAGTCTTATAATTCTTTTTTGCGCAACAAATAATCGATTAACATTTACTGCTTTACCCCAAATAATGATATTATAAGTCAAATGTGAATAAACAAGTGAGTAATAAATAGTCATTAATGACGAAACGTTTACATACGGTTTTAACTTTAACACATAAAAATAAGCCTTATTTAATTTATCGGCAACATACTCAATATGTCGATCCCATCTTAATGATTGGTCAACATATATACCCAAAAACTTTGTGTTTACACTACAATCTACAATACTAACTAAAGGTGGTTTTCTAATAAAAAAATTTACAAACACTGATTTTTTTTCATTCAAAATGAGTTTATTATTATGGCACCAAGATTTCATTGCTACTATTACTGCATTTACAGCAGTATATAGTATAGTATTATTTTGTTCTAAATACTTGACAATGTGGAAATTAATATAATTTTCAAATTTTTTTGACAGATTAGACAATAATGCAATTAGTCTATAATTTAAAGAATCATACTTGTTTCTTTTTAGGTATAGTTTGAACATTTGCAATCTTCCAAGAGTTCGGGAATGCTTCTTTTTTGTAAGATAAAGCAAACATTTTAGTCAGAATGGGAGCTAATTCATTTGCAAATGTTTTAAGAATAATAAGTTTATAAAATGCAGTGCCTGCCGTGTGCTGTAATGCATTATATTTTAGAGATTCCAAACCTGATTTGCCGTACAATTTCATTATCTCTGTCCATGTCGCACACTCTCTATCCTTTCCCTATAATATAGTATAATTATCTCAACGGATTACTTCATTACTAATCGCTTTGAGGAGGTTTGTATTATATACTATGAATAGCCATAAACACCTCGATGTTCAGGGGTGAAAATATTATATAAATAAACAATATTTTCACCCTTAAAAATTACTTCGGGTTCCAGGTATAATACAATCATAATTGGTTGCTAATAAAATAATCCGTTGAGATAAATTAAACCCATGTTGTAAAGGCACTATATACTATAATTTTATTATATTATTTGATTGTGACGACCCGTTCAAACCACAGATCATACAATAGAAGATAAGTCAATTCCCTATAAATATTTCGCCACGAGTTTTAGCGCCTCTTCGCTCCTGGGAAGAAACATTAAGTTTGTAAAACGGACGCCTAGCGGCGCTGAGTTACGTTGCTTGCCATTTTCCCCTCTTTATTTTCGGGCTGGGAACTAACAACGGCAGAGTTAAAAATGGCAAATCCTCACAGAATTTGCAAATAAATAAAAATTCTATTAAAATAAATAATAATTCTTTAAAATAAACAAAATATAAATTCTGTAAAAATAAATAATAATACATATTATAGTCCTATAACTGCTATCAGTTATAGAACTGTAATATACTTTTAATTTATATTTGCAAATACCTGGTGGTGACATTGCCTTTGAGGCAATCCCTAAAACTAAACTATAAAACTAATAACAATAATAACTAAAAACCTATTGTATGATCTGTGCTAAAAACTATGGAAACATCGAAGTAAACGCGAATAGGTTATGCGGGCCCGTTACGCCGGCATTCATGGCATGATGCGCATGAAATTGTGCGTCTAAATAAACAGCTGTTTGACCTTGACGGAAATCAAATAAAACCATTATTCGAGCCACTGCTTGGATCCTGGGTCAGTGCAGTTCGTGAATTATACGTGTGGCCATATCCGCTATACCTATTGATACCCCCAGTGTACATCACGTGTACATTGCTTGTCCAGTTGCACGCGTAACGTAAAATGCGGCGAAGCCAAGCCAATTTAGTGTTTAAATTGACGTATAATTTGATGGGGGCGCCACTTTATTACTCTCTAAATAAACTAATTGTAAACTCATATAACTACGTTAATATTTACTAAAAAGCTTTGATGAATATAAAACAATAGATAAAGAATTTAATTTAAGATTAAACTATAGTATCACAATTTCTTATTTTTTAAATTTTAAATATTATTAATAGAATCGGAAAATCAAAATTTTAAAACTATACGTTGAAAACATTTTTTATATACTTTTTTACATTTAATGTTATAATAAAGTCAGCAAACCGGGCAAAATATTTAATTAAAATGTAGGCAACCCAACTAACTGGAGAAGGCTCTTAACAACATTTTCAACCAAACATAGTGTATACTTGGTTGCATACCTATTCTTGGTTTTAGAAATTCCACCGACATCAACTGCCCCGGAATGATGCCGTTATAATAGCTTGATCTGGATTATTGAATAAACCGGATTACTGGAACAATAATAAAATAATTAAGCAAAAGCCACGTTAAATAATAAAGCTTTTATTATAACGACAATAGAACATATTTTCAAAAAAAAATAATTAAAACTTAAGATAATCATTACAAAATAAAAATATAAAACTTTTATTGGAAAAACTCCGATATTTTAGTCTGGCAAATGCAACCTTGTTTAACCTTCATTGTCGTAGCATTCCGAGGTTTGTTAATCTATTCAAATCGAAGCAGTGTATACAAGTACTGAAACTTTTAATAGCTTCTTTGTGTTTAATTTTTATGTTATCTTTGGCAATTTCTTTTTCTTCTTCGGAGGAACTGTCATCACTTTCTAATGGCAAATGTTCTTTATCTGCCATGATCCATTCACTAATTTCAGCATCATCAAGTTGATGCAACATTTTTCTAATTTTAGCAATTTCTTGCCAGTCTTTATTCACTGACAACAATCTCTCTTTGATTGTCTGATCTGAATCTACATTGGTTTTTTTAATTTGTTCCAAGATCATTCTCAACCAAACAACAAAATATCTTCTTCCAGCATTTTGTTTTTGCAGCAGGCAACAGTTATCTCATGAATTTGCAAAAAAAACACGGCATCTTTCAAATGTCATTCTCCTCCAAAGGTAAAATATGGACTAGAAGGCCTTTTTTATAATAGACTTTAGTCAAGCGTATCGCATTTTGGTTTATGGGTTGAATAAGTGGTGTGCAATTGGGTGGCAGAAACATGGCTATAATTTTATCATTATCGCTTGTTATTTGTATCTAAGATGCAAAATTTCCTAACTTATAATACGAAAGACTGGTGAAACCATTTTCCAAAAAAGTAGAAGTCATCTAAGCGTTTTTTGTTGAATGGTACTCAACTGGAAGACTAGCACAATTTTTAAAAACTTTGGTATTTTTTGCATTTTGAATGACCATCATTTTGATTTTATGTGTACCATCGCTGTTTGTACAAGCAAGAAAAGTTAAGTCTCTTTCGATGTTTTTTTTTCTAAAATGCACTAATGTCCGATCTGGTAGCAGTTTCCAGAATAATGCAAATTTATCAGCATTGTATATTTAGCTTGGCAGTAGATTCAGTTCATTGAATTTTTTTAGTATTTTTTTTGTAGAAAAGGTTGAACTGCTGTTGAATTACTACATAATTGCTCTTCAACTCTTTTCTGTTGACAAATGCCACGTCTCTTTTTAAACCTATTTACCCACCCACGACTTGCAATAAATTTGTTATTATAATATTTAGAGTAAGTTTGAATAGCATTTTCCTTTAGAATATTAGTTGTGACAGTTGCATGTCTTTCTCGCTGTAACTGACACTACTTGTAAAATTCATTCACAATTTCTGCTATAATGCTTGTAAAAAAATAAAAAAATAAATTATATGTAATATAATAGAAAAATTACAACATTTTTAATAAAATACATTTTTATTAACGCAGTAAGACATACAAAATAATTAAAGTAGTGTTTATTTAAAATTTCAGAATATATTTGTTAGACAACATATTCTAGTATCATTTTTTTTTTGTCTTCTTTATATGTGCATTTAAGAAAGTCAGAAAGAGCATTTTCACCATATGAAATATTGTTATCTTTTTGGTGTTTTAATATTAACTTGACAATATTGTCTTGACCATATTTTATTACGTACAACATTGTATCTTTATCAATTCTTTTTGCATTTTCATTTTTTGACAATAATATTTTTAGCAAATCTTCACGACCACAAGAAGCAACAGATTTAAAGGAATCGCAAATATAAGTTTTATCGATATTTTTAATGCTCAATGAAAGCAATTCCACAATTCTAACATAACCTTTCTTTTGCGCAATATCAAACGCATTCCCAATTTCGAAAATACTGAACACACCTGTTGCCAATAATTTACTTACAAGATCTACATAATTATTCTCAGCAGCTAAATATAAACATGTTTTATTATTACCATTTAATTTATTTATTTTTATATCAGTATCTAATAATAGTTCCATAATATTATAATGTCCTAATTTAGATGCTAGATGAATGGGTAAATCTCCATCAGCATTTCCTGCATAAAAATCAAGATTATGTTTTAATAATTCTTTTACAATTTTAATATGTCCTCCTTCTATTGCTAATAGAAAAGCATTATTTTGATTAAAATTCAAACAATTTACTTCAATACCCCTTTTAATACACATACTTACGGCACTGATAAAAGATCTTTTCACTGCTATGTGTAATAAATTATTTCCGCATGAATCTTGCACATAATAATTTTTACTATAGCTTAATATAACATTAAATACATCTACGCTTTTAAGATAATCCAATGGTAATTTTTTATCAACGTTTGCAATATTTAAGTTGGCACCATATTCCAACAACAATTTCACTATATCTAAATAATCATTTTTAACCGCATAATGAATAGGAGCATTGCCTAATATATCCTTAGCATCAACGATAGAATTATTTCTTAATAATAAACTCACTATATTTGCATGCTTATTTTGAACAGCGTGATGCAAGACCGATTCATAATTAGCATTTTTAGAATCAATGTTTGCTCCTTTTGATATAATCTTTTTGATTAAATCTACATTACCTTCCATAGCCGCATAATGTAAAGCCGAGTTGCCTTTCATATCATGTGAATTAATATCCACTGTTAACAATGAATGAATTTCACTTTTTTGCAATATTTTCTTATCATTTTGGTTTACTTTTCCAGCTATAAGACTTGAAGTTATTGCTCGCACTGTTTCAGCTGACCATGTTGTGCAGCAAAATAGAGTGCGGTACATCTAAGCATTTCTTCACTAGGCGGTGCAAGATTTAATTCAGAAATGTATTTTACCACATCGCGATGACCATTCTGTGCTGCTAAGTATAAGGCCGTACAATAAACAATTCCTTCTGATAGAAGGCTTCCATTCATTGAATCCATCTACAAATATATAATAGCTTCAGATGTAAAATAATTGTAATGTTAGTTATTACATACCTTCAGTAAATTTTCCAAAATAAATACAACTTTTAAGATTATAAGAAGTGCAACAACAATCAACACTCAACAGGTGTCAGAGAGTGAGCGAGATAATGAATTTATTTAAGATAAAGTGGGAAAGAACTAAAAAACAATAAAGTTCACAAGTTTGCAACCAACACTGACTAATGTAATTTGGATTGCATACACGACTACATGTAAATTGTAGTTTTCTACCAGTGGCGTAGTCATCATTTAGTATGAAATTAATTCGTCTTGCTTTTGTAGTATAATTTATTGCCATATATATTTATATAATCTTTATTTACATATTGTTATTGTGCAATATATAAAAAGGCCAAGTTCGACTTAGAGCTGTTCCTTTTAGTTCTATAAATAAATTTGGTTTAAAATATAAAAATAATCCTGCGTTTTGTACACCATATTCTTGCTCTGTTTGTTTCAGAAAACAAATATCATTTCAATATTTTTATTTAATTACACTGGGCTAATCATATACTAATCATTTTTCCATTAAAAATGATGTAGTTGTCAATGTGACATTATAAATAAATAATTTAACAACAAAATTATGAATTTAATATGCTTAAGTGATTATACAATAAAATAGTAGTCAAATTTATTTAAAATGAATATAATAATGACCTTCACAAGTACGTAAATTAAAACTAATTTATTATTTGCGTTGTTTTTTTTATTAAATTAATTTTGATACTTATTAATACTTCAAAAGCCTTCTTATTTAATTTAATTGATAATTAGAAGGTTGAATGCTAGTACAGTAAACCAAGTACACATTGACCGGTCATTCTTGAGGCAAAAGCGCTAAACCATCAAAGTTAAAACGCGTCAGTCTAGCATAATATGTGGGGACAATAACATATTTTTTGCATTATGCATCCTTTATTTTGGCTATATGTTTCTTATTTACCTACCACCGGTCACACAGTTTTTAGTGTACTAACTTTTTGATGTACCTCGCTGCGATTTTGAGATTAAAAATAACGTTGTTCTGCATTTGTTTGTTTTACGTAAGTAAGCGTAGAGTTGAGTAAAAGTGTCACTTAGTTTTGTGCTTTGAAATTGAAGTTTTTTTCAAAAAAATATTTACTCAAATAGTAGAATAAGCAATTAGCATTTTGTACATTAGCAGCTAGACAAATTTATAATCATATTATTTAATGTTTGCTCATCTACATCACCGACTTAATGAAACTGGAAGTTTTAATAAATTTCCGCTGAAAACAGGCGCCGTACAGTTTCAACTTACAAAGTACAAAAAAAATTGATGCAAATTTAAATATTAGTCTGTATTTTTAGTATGTTGAAAAATCAGTTTTTGTCTCCATATCATATCCAACGGGTTCAAGAACTTTTACCAGGCTATTTTTCTCAAACATTTGCTTCATGTCGATGGATGTGCACAAAATTCTTAGTTGTTGATAAAGCTAATAGAAAAACCATAATAAACTTTCACAATAACCACATATGAACTAACAAGAAGTCGCCATCAACATAATTTTTTTATCAATTTATAAACCGGAATTGTTGAAAATCACTTTGATATGTCACAAAATGAGTTGCCAATACTATTGAAAATGCAACCGCCACTTAATTGAAAAAAAAGGATGACAGATCTAATCTCCTGGGAGACAAAAGTTTTTTTGTTTGTTTGTTTCGTTTTCCACTGGGTATTGAACAATTCCATGTTGTGAAAAAGCTTTTGAGCTGTTGTGGTGGTTCTTTGCTTCAGGGACTTTCAAACTCAACTTGGGGTTGCTTGGTAAATTGGTGTTGAGACGGCACTAAGTCCATCCACGTGGCCCTTGAATTAAAATTCCAAGCGCAGTGTGCGCAGTGCAATGCCGCCAAAAGCGTGTGGTCTACGTGGTGGTGGTAAACCGCTTCTTTAGCGCAAGAGTCTGACGTTTGTTGATGTACAGGTAAATTCTATTACTCTTAATAACCTGTTCATTGCAAGAGTCGTTATTGTAATTCTGGTTAGTTACAATTTAATCTTGATCTTCAATTAGAACTTTGCGTAAATTTTTTTTTGCAAATCTGTTTCCGTGTTGGTAACTGACTAGTGATCTGTTTGTTATTTCAATTTTGCCATCCACACTAGGCCATGCTCTTAGATCTTCTTTGTGCGCTACATAGTAGTTAAAGCGTTTTTGTGTAATTTTTTTTTTGCACATCTTGTCTTTACTGTGCTACAAAGCAGATGTTTCTTGGTCCTGTTGGTATGCTGGCAGGTAAAAGGGGTAGTAAGAGTTTGCCTACCGGTGCAACCAATAAGTGCGTTGGTAGACTTTTTTGGACTCGGATATTAGCTGATCTTTACTCTGGGTTATTTGATGATTGTTTGCTGTTGTAGTTACAGGTACAATTTTTGTTTGTAGTTTAGGAAGAAAATCTTTTAAAGTTTGGCTGATTTGCTCTCTGAAGAAGAGTTTCTACAGACTAAACTTCTTCCGGTTCATTCACTTTCTGTATTTTAGGAGAAGATTGGTTAAGACGCCTTATAGGCTGTAAGGTGAGGTTGTGGTGTAAGCCACTTTAGAAAGTGATGATAATGATTGGGTTTCTATACAAATATTTATCTTTGTCTGGCCAGATCTAAATTGGAGAAAAAAGCAAAGTTATCAAAAAACTTTTTAGCCAAAGTAAATTTCTTTTTTTTAACATACTATGGCGCTTCACAGACCATCGTAAACTTTGCAAGTTTATGAGACGATTGTGGTGCGTGTATGCACCCTAAAGACGCAAAGGTGATTTGACGAGCCATTAACAATCTAGCTTTGACGTGCAATTTGTACGTAAATACTTTATCAAATGTGATACCCTAAAACTGGGCAGCATCAGACCACGGAATAAGAAAGTCGTTTAGTAGTTTAACTGTTTTGCGGTTTAGATATAAAATTATCAGCTTTATAAGACACAGGGCATAAAATTTCCTTCTCTGTAAAGTTTTAAAAGTAGACCTTTGTGCCAGACTTTGTCAAAAGCTTTTACAACGTCAAAAAAAACCAAACCCGTGGATTTTCTCAATTTGAAACCTTTTGACAAAGTGGTCATTTACTCGGTTTATTTGGTGGACTTGCAGCGTAGGCTCTTTGAAACTCATGTTGTTAACGGTAAAAATATTATTAGATTTTGTGTGGTCTTGGATTATGTCCAATACCACCCTTTCTATGACCTTACTTAAAGTCTATATGCATAGAAAACTGGTTTGCCGGTAGTTTTGAGAAAACTTCTGGTCCTATCCAGGTTTTGAAGTGTTTATGACGTGAAAGCCTTTCCAAGCTTTTGGGAAGTGCAATATTGGTGAGGGTCGTTATTGCTATACTATATGTAATTCTGTCAGGGCCAGAAACAGTTTGAGTTTTCAGTTTCAAAATAATTTCTAATGCAAAAATGTTGAACGATAACGGTATGTCGTAACAGTTTTACAACCAGTGTTATTCTTTTCACGTAAAGAACAATCTTGATCTTAAACTTGAAACGCTAATGTTTTAAAAGTAGACTTTGTTTGCAGACCTTATCAAAGGCTTTTTCAATAACAAAGAATATAATACCAGTAGTCCGTTTTGTACTGCAACTGGTAAAAATTCGTCTTTTTATAGCATTCCTGGATGAGCTTCTACTTTGTTGATTAGCTAATTGCAAACGTGTAGCCCTATACTATCGCATAGAATGAAGTCGGCTGCTATATATGTAATCTTGACTTTTTTTTGTTTTCTTTGTTGAAACGCGCACTGGGTGCAATTTTAATATAAACTATTGTAAACTAAAATGTATTAGTATTTGTTTCTGATTATTGCACAGTTTAAAATAATTGAGGTTAGGGTATTTTAATAAAAAATTTATACTTTATTGTGCTGATTTATCAGCACAATAAAGTATAAAACCCTAACCTCAATTAAAATGTATTAATTTTTTTACTAATAATTATGTTTTTTAACACTTTAAAATTTGTAGGAGGCGCTATAGTAAGTTTTATTAGATGTTCATTGCAGCTGAGGAACGCCCTCAGAAAACATCTTGCAAAACAAATCCTCAAACCGTCTTTGGATCTAGCAAAATTACACAAAGAAAACCAATACGTCTTTTCACACTGACCGGAATTGATGCACCAATTACATGATCTGTGGAGTGTTTTGTCTTCAATGAGCCGCCTCAAGGACGGCAACATCAACTACTCAATCAAAATCATCTCGATAGGTCTGTCGACGGAACTACCGATAGCTCTATCAAGTAGATTTGACGACATTTAAGTCACGGGTCTTATAAGTATGACTTCTCTTTCCAGTGTTAAATAGTTCTCTCAGCACGCGCGGTAAATTAATAGTTATTTACGTATAAATAAGAACTTTGAATAAAAGTCATAGCTCATTTCATTTATAATTAAAGAACAAGCGCTGAGATAACTCTTACTAATTTGTAAACGCTAAATGGGCCAAGCGTTAGTCATACGGAAATTATGAAGACAATTTCGTACATACTGCCAGAACAAACAACTAACTTTTTTGTAATTTTTAACTTTTGTCAGGTGCCCCCCCCCCCCCCCCCCCCCCCCCCCCCCCGCGCGTTTTGCTTTTGTTAACTGGGATCATTTGTCATATTTTTTAGTCAGTGAGGTTTTGTTATTGTTTCTTCCGTAGTACGGTCTGCTTGTTCTTTATCTTTTTTTTTTTGGTATCTTTTGTCCTCCTCCTTTTATGACATAATCCTGTCTACCATGTTACTTATTTGCTTTCATTTTTCTTTGCTTTCTAGCATTATCTCTATAATATTATTTACTTTGAGTTCGATTCAGAGAGCAGTCTCAGTATCATCGCCTTGCAGTATCAGGTTTGCCACAGTAAGTGCAATCTTCTTTATCTTGATTAGGTAGCTTCTGAAGCATCCATCAGAAAGCAGGATATGTTTTTGTGTTACTTTTTAGCCCATCTTCTTATGTCTGTCCTACTCCGAGCAGAAAACCCCCTAAATTAGAACTTTATTCCTAAATTAAAAAATCTGGGGGGGGGGGGAGATGTTGAAGAGGAACGAATGGGGTTACAAGTTACATTATTATAAGTTATAACTCTTAAAATATCACTTATTTGGGATACAGTAAATGCAGTAATATATACCGTAAACGTACGTAAATTGGCTATTAGTATTTCAAACAAACCGCAAACTTTATAATTAAAAACTCAAATATCCAATGAGAAAAGGTAAAAAGAAAAAGAGACATCTGACAAGTTTTCTGCGAGTCCGAGTGAAATAAAAAATGACGCACATCAAACATTTGCCCCTAAATATCCCCCGAACGACTTTATTTCCCCCTAAATTTTGGGGGAAAACCCTTAACTTGGTAACACTGGCTAGTGGGTCCACTGTCTTTTTCTTGTTTGCAACCACATCTTCTGCCATCCAACTAATTCTATATCCTGCCTCCATTTACCTATTACGTTGCTTCTCTCTTTGGCCAGTAGCGTTTAGGGAATCATGTGCGCTAACACCATAGCACTCGTCAGAATCGTTCTGTATGCCTTGCAAATCCTTATAGCAATATTTTGCTGAAGGCTGTAGTATGCCTACGTACTTTTTATACAGGGAGTTTATAAATGAATGGGATTATGTAATCACTTTAAATATGCCGCCTTTTTAAAATTGTCCATTATACTTGGTGCGTTCGTTTATTCTACGCCACGTGCTCCTTTAACTCTAATTGCTCTTTAAGCGTTCGGCAATGTCAAACAAAAAAAAGAAGCACGTTCTTAAGCGTTCGGATATGATGGAATGAAGATGATGGTATCCACTCCACATGCACAACCTCGAGAGATCGTGTGAGACGGAGTGACAGCCGTATTTGAATTTTATTACATTTATTTAACCGCAAAACTTACTTATATTTTTGTAAACATTGATAAATAAAAAGAATGTCGCAAAAATGTAACAACCTAATTCGATTATAAATGCATGTTGATTATATGTTTAAAATTTAATGTAATAAATGGTTGAAGGCCAATTAAAATTTTAAATTTCTTTCATTTGTTTTATAGGTGACAATATAAAATCACTAGTGTAATATAATCAAGTGTTACAACTTATCATCTGTCTTGTCAATGCTGCCAAATCATTCTTCCAAAAGCTTTGCCTCAAAAAGCCAAAAGAGCTGTTCTGAGGCAGCCAATAAGAGAAAACGCTTCCTTACTATATAGGAAGTCTAGCTCATCTTAACGCAGCTAGAAAGCTCAAGCAAAAAGCACTCTGTTCCACAAATAAAAAGAAAGTTTTAAATTTGTCTCCTAACCAAACCTCCCCTCCGTCTTACGTATAATCTACTATAAAAAGCACAAGCTTAAAAAAAGACCACAGTATTTATGAAAACGTCACCACTCTATATTGTGATGTTATTTCCGCTTTAACCCTAAAAAATATAAGTGTTACATTTCTAGATATAAAAAGAGCCTATGATAACGTGAGCAAAGCTTACTTAAAATTTGTACTATCTAATCTCAAATTGTCCCCTTTGTTTTTAAACATTATTATTGAGCTGGGATCTCAATACAGGGAACATCCGCAAAAGAATGGTCTGTTACTTCTTTTATCGGACTCTCACAAAGCAGCCCTATTAGCTCTTTGCGTTTCAACATGTAGATACATGATCTGGTACATTCTTCTAACCCTTCGGTAAAAATGATTTTGCCATCTATTTATCTGGCTACTTCTCTGACAGTATTATCCGTAACATTAGTTTAGTACTAACACAGACCTTCAAATGCCTTATTAGCAGAAATTTAAAACTCTCTCTAAACAAATGTAAGTCAATGTTTTTCTCAGGCCGGTCTTGTAATGTCATACATAATATAATGTCTGTCTTATTGTTAACAATGTTTTTATTGTCCAACTAGCGTACTATAAATTTGTTGGTGCTACAGTTAACAACAAATTGTCTTTGATTAATCACGTCAATGGACTTCAGAAATCTTGTGCCTAAAGCATTAACATTTTGAGATGTGTTGCAGGCACTTACTGTGGAAAAAACCCGGAAATCCTTCTTATTTTTTACAAAGCTTTTGTTAGATCTTGCTTTGACTTTGCCTCTCACCTTTTGCAGTAAATTTAGCTTAAAATTTTCAAATTCAAAACAGGGCAATTAGAATCTGTATGGGAGCGATGAATTCTATTCCTATTAGCGTCATGAAAGTAGAAGCCGGTTTTATTGCACTACAAATAAGAAAAAAGCTACTTACCAAGAGATATGTTGCCAAACTATTTGGAATGCGTGGAGGCATGGCATATAAAGTCATGTTACAAACATTTAACATTTTTGGCAATCATCATTTTTAGCCAGCAAAAGGTTGTCCTCTCATAATTTTGGCATTTGATAACATCTCTCAGTATGACCGATTGCATAACAAGAGCTTTTTTCTAAATTATTTGTATCTTTTATCTAATTCATATCTATACAAGTTAGATACAATTTTTTCCCTTATAAGTCCTTATCACCATCCGTAATCAATGTCGTGTCTGAGAAATGTTTCTCTCAACGCTGGCCCAACTACATTCAAATTTTTACTGACGGCTCGGTTCAACTTGACCCACAATTAGCAGCGTTTGGTGTATGGATTCCATCAATAAAAATGAAAAAAAAAAACAGGACAACTTCCTAACCTCTAATCAATGTTCACTGCAGAACTATATGCCATTTATAGGGCTCTGTTCTTGATCTCGGCTAATAATTGGGCAAAAACTATAATATTTTTTGACTTTCAAGTTCCTTTGGTGCTATATGTTCTAATGCATCTAGCATCAAAAGTAATATTCAGATCACGCACATTAAGAACATGATCGTTGAATTACGAAGCAAAAGTCTGGTAACTCAATTTTGGTGCTAAGTCATAAAGGCATACGTGGCAATGAACAGGCAGATTATGTGGCTGGACTGGGACATGGGAGGCGGTGTAATGATATCACTATCAATTACACCGACCTCTAAGCCAGTATTCTGCACAACAGCTTAATTTCTTGGCAACAACACTTCAATATCATTAGTCAAAGCAAATGAACTACCTGCTTGAATCAGATGGTGAAGTAGGTACTGCATAACAAATACACTTGATTTTCATGGTAAATGTTCATGTATATTTATTTAAACATACAACAGCTCTTTAGGACTTGGGATGTATTAATTAAAACATCCAATCGATATAAAATACATTTAATATAGTGTACGTTTCGGACATACTAACGATGTCCTTCATCAGCACTGTAACATTTACATTTTTTCAATTTAAACTATTCTAGATGAAATAAAAATAAAAACTATATATTTATAATTAGCATTAAACATGGCTTACCATTAAAAGTTATTTTTACAATTAAACAGCACAACACTTTAAAATTCAATTTACAATTATATTAAAAAAAAAAAAAAAATATATAAATATTCTATGGTCAAGCAATTCATTTTACAATTTCTATTACTCTGTGTGAAGACGGAAGAAAAGTACATTTTTATTTATTTGCTATAGAACAACTACATTCCAATAAAACAAAATTTTTTTTATTTATTTTAAAAATAATATGAAAAATACGAGGGAGTTTTAATAATTGAACTAAAATTAACAATTTAAATTTACTATTATAATTCATTAATTGAATAGAGGAATCAATCCAACACATTCGATGCAAGAACAAACACCAATCAATCAAAGGTCAGCGACTCTCATCAACCCATCAACGACAAGGATGTTAATATGCCGGTAGCCTATTGATGAGAGTCCCAAACATTCAACCGATTGCAACATCTCACATACGAAAAGAGACAAGCCCAACACAATTCATAAACAAATTATTGAAGGAAATTATCTGCCGAGTTTAAGTTTTACAATATTATGGTAAATAACACTTAGATAATTACTATCTGTTTGGAAATTGCAAGTATGGTTATTATTTATGTGTAGCATTTCATTTATCAATCTTTTTTTTAAAACCGGTTCTATATCTAATATTTCAGTTTTATTGAAATTGAAATGATGTCCTTGTGAGATATGATGTTGTGATAGACCCGTTTTTTCGCTTTTATTTATGCAATCTCGTTTATGTTGTTTTAAGCGATCCGTCAATTTTTGACTGGATTGTCCTATGTATTTTGTTGAGCAATTGTTGCACGGAATGGAATATATTGTATTTTTTTTGTTTTTTGTTAGAGTCTTATCTTTGAGTTTGGAGTATAATGTCCCCACTGTGTTAATGGCTTTATAGGTAATTTTTGTATGTGCGTCGGTTAATATTTTTTTAATTTTGTGTGAGAGACCACTGACAAAAGGAACTGAGTACCACGTTATGGGTGTTGTTGTTTCTATTGTAGTTGTTGGCAAGTTTGTGAGCTTGTTATTATTTAAAAATTTATTAATTAATTTTATTGGGTAATTATTGCATAACAATTTGTTTTTAAGGAGGTTAAAATTCTTTTTATGAAATTTTTGATCTGATAATTTAATTATTCTATTTATTTGCATCGTTATGATATTTATTTTTTGTGATAAGGGATGATTTGAATTAAAAAAATAAATATCATATCCTTCAATAATTTGTTTATGAATTGTGTTGGGCTTGTCTCTTTTCGTATGTGAGATGTTGCAATCGGTTGAATGTTTGGGACTCTCATCAATAGGCTACCGGCATATTAACATCCTTGTCGTTGATGGGTTGATGAGAGTCGCAGACCTTTGATTGATTGGTGTTTGTTCTTGCATCGAATGGAGATGTGTTGGATTGATTCCTCTATTCAATTAATGAATTATAATAGTAAATTTAAATTGTTAATTTTAGTTCAATTATTAAAACTCCCTCGTATTTTTCATATTATTTTTAAAATAAATAAAAAAAATTTTGTTTTATTGGAATGTAGTTGTTCTATAGCAAATAAATAAAAATGTACTTTTCCTCCGTCTTCACACAGAGTAATAGAAATTGTAAAATGAATTGCTTGACCATAGAATATTTATATATATTTTTTTTTTTAATGTAATTGTAAATTGAATTTTAAAGTGTTGTGCTGTTTAATTGTAAAAATAACTTTTAATGGTAAGCCATGTTTAATGCTAATTATAAATATATAGTTTTTATTTTTATTTCATCTAGAATAGTTTAAATTGAGAAAATGTAAATGTTACAGTGCTGATGAAGGACATCGTTAGTATGTCCGAAACGTACACTATATTAAATGTATTTTATATCGATTGGATGTTTTAATTAATACATCCCAAGTCCTAAAGAGCTGTTGTATGTTTAAATAAATATACATGAACATTTCCCATGAATACATAGAAGAAGGACGTAATCTAATATCGTTAAATACACTTGAGTTTGTATAATATAATATGATGTGACAAACACTGCTATAATGCTTATAAAAAAATTAAAAATTTATTAAATGACATATAATATTATGAAAAAATTAAATATCTCGCTTCATAAAACACATTTTTATTAATGCCGTAAAATTAAAATAGTGTTTATTTTAAATTTCAGCATATATTTGTTAGACAACATATTCTAGTAGCATTTTCCTTTTGTTTTCATTATATGTGCATTTAAGAAAGTCAGAAAGAGCATTTTCACCATAAGAAATATTATTATCTTTCTGGTGTTTTAATATTAACTTGACAATGTTGTCGTGACCACGTTTTATTATGTACATCATTGTACCTTGATCAATTCTTCTTGCATTTTCATCTTTTGACAATAATATTTTTACCAAATCTTCACGACCATGATAAGCAACATATTTAAAGAAATCGCAAATATGAGTTTTATCGATATTTTTAATGCTCAATGAAAGCAATTCCACGATTCTAACATAACCTTTCTCTTGCGCAATATCAAACGCATCCACAACTTCGTAAATACTGAACACACCTGTTGCCAATAATTTATTTACAAGATCTAAATGATTACTCTCAGCAGCTAAATATAAACATGTTTTATTATTACCATCTGACATATTTATGTCTATCTTACTATCTAAAAACAATTCTATAATATTATAATGCTTTAATTTAAATGCAAGATGAATAGGAAAATATCCATCAGCATTTCTTGTTGTAGACAAACCAAAATCATGTTTTAATATTTTTTTTACAATTTTAATATGTCCTTCTTCTATTGCCAAATGAATAGCATTATTTTGATCAAAATTTACACTATCTACTTTGATACCTTTTTTAATACAATTATCTATAGAATTGATAAAAGATCTCTTCACTGCTATATGTAATAAATTATTTCCGTATGAATCATGCAAATCAACATTTTTACTACAACTTACTATTACATTAAATAAATCTACACTCTTAAGATAATCCAATGGAAACTTTTTATCAACATTAGCAATACTCATGTCGGCACCATAATCCAATAACAATTTTACTATATCTAAATAATTATTTTTAACCGCATAATGAATAGGAGTATTGCCTAATTTATCCTTACAATCAACGATGGAATTATTTTTTAATAATAAACTTACTACATGTGTATGCTTATTTTGAACAGCGTGATGCAAGGCTGATTCATAATCAAAATTTTTACTATCAATATTTGCTTCTTTTGAGATAAGTTTTTTGATTAATCTTTCATTACCTTCCATGGATGCATAATGCAATGCAGAGTTGCCTTTAAAATCTTGCGAATTAACATCTGTTTGCAATAACTTGGCAATTTTATTATTATCACTATTTTGTTTTAATTTGCCAGAGATAAGACTTGTAGATATTGCTCGCACTGTATCGAGTTGACCATGTTGCGCAGCAAAATAAAGTGCGGTGTATCTAAGCATTTCTTCAGTAGGAGGTGCAAGATTTAGTTCAGAAATATATTTTACCACATCACGATGGCCATTTTGGGCAGCCAAATATAAAGCGGTGCAATAGACTATTCCTTCGGATAGTATGCTTCCATTCATTCGATCCATCTAAAAATAAATGAAAGCTTAACATTTATATTATAGTAGTATAATAATATTAATACATACCTTGAATAACAATTTTGTGAATATAAATATTTGCAATATGTAAGTTACTGATTTCAACTATGGAAAATAAAGTGTGGTATTCTGATAACAATAACTGTTATCACAACTGATATGATTAGATTGTGCATACACAATTGAATTGAATTTGAATCATTTAATGTAATTATATTTACATTAAAAAAAAATATCATAGAACATAAAAAAAAATAATAAATTTACGCTTAATTCAGTGTCGGCCTTCTTCATAAAGAGCCACAATATACAAAATGCTAACTACACAAACGTATACAAGTGCGTCTTTAAATTCTTATAAAACTAAAAATTCTATACCACATACGGAAGATATAGTAACTCCATTTTATGTGTATAATTGATATTAGCCCGTGAGGGGTTAATCCTTTATCAGGCGCCTTCCTAGGTAGCCTCAAAACTAAACACCTTCACAGACGTAACTACGCTTAACAATTGTATGACAGATTAGTAAAAGCCAAAAAAAAAATTAAATCACAAATTAAAAAAAAAAAAGAAATGGATAATGTCAGGTTTACCAAAAATCGACAAAAAATTAGGCACAATGAACAGCGTAGTAACGAGTAAAATCAGAATTACAAGTAAAAAGCTAGGAACATTAAAGACGTTTTTATAATCTAAAAGATGCTAGCAAATAATAGAAATCAGTAAACACCAGAATTTACAAAAACCTTCAAATTAATAAGGAAAGCAATAAAACAGAACTGGATAGTTAGAGATTGTTAGAAACGGGAGTAGTCTGTAAAAAATAAGCAAAAGTGTCCACTTGAGTTTCACTATTAGTTTATGAGAAGAATGTCCAAAATGTTAAGTTGCGGGTTTTGGCGGTGGTGTCCCCGGCACTCGGCACTGGCGCACCACGGCCACTTCTCGAGGTAGGTCTACGATGCACAAAGTATACATGAGCTGTTAGTTGGTGGAGTTAGCTTTCATTCTCTTCATCGTCCTCACATGTTCTATGTGCAACAAGACGTCCAGTATCTTTGTTTATAACCGCTTAGCCTTTCCTGATTGATCTGTCTCCCGAGGTTGTCGTCAATGTCGCAATGGGTAGGAGCGACGGTGTCGGTTACATATGCATGGAAGCGTATGTTGCGTTGGGGGTCTCCCTGCCGATATCTTTAGGTCGTTTAGAGATGCCTTCTTTTCTCCTTTTTCGGAATGAACCGTAGAGCGGCTATCTTCCGACTCTCTTTGTTTGGCATTGTGTGGCGTAATTTCTCACTTCTTAGGAAGGATGGAGGAGCTAAGGTGGTTTAGTCAACCGAAAGAGTGCCTTCCGGCTCAGTGAAGACGGGTAGGAGCAAGTGGATAGCTTCCATACGGTTATGCATATATACATATGTTTCAACTTGTGCTTTGTCGGACGCCTATATAATATTTGCCACGAGGTGTGGGTGGTAAAAAATCCGCACAGCGGTAGGATTAATTTTCCGCTCCAATAATTAGCGGGTGCGTTCCATATAGCACTTAACCCATCATTTATTCACTGGTACATACCATAAAATGGCCACAAGCCGTAAGGTTACACCCTCTTGTCGGTATTCAATTACCAACAAACACACCACCACACTTCGAGCACCGGATGTGAAAGAATCTCCATGTTAAAGTTTCACATGAACACCCTGAACCAACAATCAGTGTTACCAACCGTGAATTATTACATGTTCCTGACAGTGACAGATGTCAACATTTGGACCCGTAATGGGTGAACCGGCGAGTTCAAAGGGGGAAAAAATGCAGGTGTTAATGGAAGGAGATAATCCATCCAAACCACACCTCGTGGACAAGTTTATTAACTCAGACATCGGCCCATATCAAATTTATATTGAACCAATTGATATCACCAATGGGGATATTACTTCAATGAGAATTGGTGATAAAATCATTGCGGCTAACATTAACGGTGGACAACGTTGATTTCAGAGGTCGAAATTGGGTAATCATTTTTCTCAAAAAATTTGATCAAGTTAAAAGTATTTATTCCGTCACATCGCATGCAAGGGCATTGTACGCAGAGTTGATAAGGAATTTAAGGTAGATGACATAAAAACAAACCCAAGCAATTTGTCGCGAACTGACATTCTAAAAGTGGAATGACTAAATAGGAAAACCAAATCAGTTGACGGTTTGGGTTTTCAATATGAACCTTCAAACACTAATTTAGTCACATTCAGGAGACACGTTCTCCCGTTAACTTTTTACTACAATCTCAATTCAAAGCCAGTTGAACTATTTGTGTCAAAAGTGATACAATGCTTCAACTGTCTGCGATATGGTCACACCTCTAAAATTTGTAAAAGCAACACCTCCAGGTGTCCGGCATGCGCGGCTAATCATAAAATCAAAAATTGTCCTACTAAAAATTCGCCTACCTGTATCTTCTGTAAAGGTAAACATTTTAGTAATAAAAATAAAACCTCCCTTGCAAACAGAATCTGCCCAAAATTTATCAGACAATCAAAAATTAAAGAAGCCATGGCATTCCATGGTTATTCATTTCACAAGGCCAATAAGTTATTTTCAACAAATACAAACCCTACACAGTTATCTAGGGACTTTCCTTCTACCTTACCGGAAGTAGAACCGCTTCGCACTCTTAATTGCAACTTATTTTCCACAATGGTGTCTAAACAGGAACCCTCTCCCCAAATCGCCTACCTTCCAAGGCCAACGTTACGAGCAACTTAGCCAGCTTGTTGAGCGATGTCTCTGATTTTAACTCGACTCTGGTTTAATCCCCGAAACGTAGAAGAAGGTCCTTTAAATCCCCTCTCTCTCGCAAAGTTTTTAAAGCCTCCTGTTCTCAAACCAAATCTTCTGTTTCTGTTACTTATACTCTTTTAGCTTTCCCTGTTGATAAACCAGATCATCTCTGTGACGCTAACTTTATACACAAACTAGTAGATATTCTTATTAAGGCAATACAACAATTCTCAGCTTACAATCCAGCATATAGCTCTGCTCACATGAATAATCTTTTATCCGACCTTCACAACTTATCTGAATATATCAATGGTTCAGGGGTCGATTCGGCTAACTAGCTGGAACATACAATTTGGCTGTGTAAACAATCAGATCTGTGCCACCTGGTCCAAGAACACCAAATTAATGCTATTTTTCTTAGTGAAACTTGGCTTTGCCCTAATAAATACTTATCTATTCCTCGCTTTAGCTCTTTTCACAATAACAGAGATGATGAGTATGGTGGAGTCTCTTTCTTTTTTCATTACTTCCTCAGAACTAAATCTTAAATAACGTCTCCCCTCATGTACAATTTGTAATCTTGTCTATTGCAAATATCTTTTTTTTGTCAGGTTAGATAGATAGATAGATAGATAGATAGATAGATAGATAGATATTTATTAGTTTGTAAGACCATTACATAGGTATAAACTGCCCACCCAATCGATCTATTAATAGGAAGCAATGGCTGGTCATCGTCAACTCTATGCCTAATCCCTTTATCTTAATAGGTGATTTTAATGCTCACCACCCGGCTTGGGGTCACCACAATCATAACCGCAATGGCTTAGAACTAGAAGCTGCTATCGACCAGTTGGGGTTGGTAATCTTAAATAGTGGTTCTCCAACTAACATCTATAAAAATGTTATTGGTTTAGTTATTGGATCCCATGACATTGCGTTCAGATGCAATTCAACTACTCTCTAGGATACGTGCTGTAGCATTTACTTTCCCATAGTTACGGAAGTTAATAATGTCTTTACCTCTAGCCCAGACCTTAGATCTCCCCGGTTAATAAACTCTAAAAAAATTGACTGGAACGTTTACAAAGAAGAACTCAACTCGTTAAACGTAAGTCAGCCATTTCCAGACTACTGTCAAGTAGTTAATTGGCTAGTCTCTTCTGCCATCAAAGCCTCTCCATCTCATAAAAAACCACAATCAAAACATTTGCCGTGCCCGTGGTGGGACAAAGAGTGTTCCGATGCCGTTAATAAACGTCGTCGTTTCCAAAAAACTTGTTTCTGTACGGGCAAAATAGCTCATCTAATAGTAGCAAGGAAGGCAATGGCGGAAGCCAGGAAACTTTTACTGCGCAAAAAACGCGACAGTTTTAAGGCATTCTGCGGCACCCTTAGCAGGACTTCATCCTCTTCTTACATCTGGTCCACCATAAAGTAGCTCTCTGCTACTTGAGGATAAAGACTGGAAAGAAGAGTTTTTGTGTAAATTAACTCCTCCATCTACACTACATTCATCCATAGTCTTTCCTATCAATCAATTCTCTTAAACTCCTCATTCCCTAACAAATCAACTTTCAATAGATGAAATTGTGCTAGCCAATGCAAGCAGAAAAGATTCTGCGGTAGGTCATAAAAACATTTCATACTCAATCAAGATCCAACAATTGCCTAGTCAGCTGAAAATCTTTCTCTATAAGCTATTCAACACCATTCTGGTTCAAGGGGATATTCCAGAAGAATGGAAATTAATTAAAATTGTCCCTATTTCGAAAAAACCGTCCCCAGAAGCTTCAAACCGATAGCTATCTCATCCTGCGTTCGGAAAACATTCGAAAACATTCTGAAACACTGACTAGAGCAGTGGTGCAAAAAGGAAAACGTATTCCCCCATTCTATAACTGGTTTTCGAATGGGTCACAGTGTTAGTGATAATTTATCATCACTCTACTCTGAGGTTATTTCAGCATGGTTCCGCAGTCAGACCATCTGCGTCTGTTTCCTGGACATCAAAGGAGCCTACGACAATGTCTGCATTGCGACGTTGAAGTCGATCTTGATTAGTTTAAATCTCTCGCCCGCGTTTAGCAATATAATTAATAACCTGTGCGGCCTTAAAAAACTCTATATTTCTGGAGCCAAAAACAACTTTAGAACATCTTTGCAAGTCTTGCCCCAAGGCAGTCCGTTGAGTTCTATACTTTTTAATATATACTTAATCAAATTAACCACCTCGACAATTCCGTCAGTAAATATCATCTCTTATGCGGACGACCTAACTATATACCACTCTGGCTTTTTTTCTGACAGTATTTTAAGAAACATGGATAGATGTTTAATAGAAACCACAGCCCTACTTTTTGAACAAAATCTTGATTTATCCCTAGAAAAGTGCAAATGTTCTTCTCAGCGCGCACTCGGAATGAGATCCCAGTTGATTATGTCCCTATAATCAATGGAACTCCCATATCTCGCGTGGCCTCTTACAAATTTCTGGGAGTCATTTTCGACGAAAAGTTATCCTGGAGTTTACACTTTAAGCATCTACAAAAGTCGTGTGCACAAGGGATTAACATGCTGCGTTGTGTCTCGGGCGGCACATATTGGGGTAGTGATCCTGAAATTCTTCTGATCTTTTACAAAGCCTTTATTCGGTCTAAGTTAGATTTTGCTTCACATTTTTTCTCTTTTTGTAGCCGGTCTGCTCTTGCTGTTTTAGATAAAATCCAAAATAGAGCAGTTAAAATAAGCTTAGGTTACATGAACTCAACCCCAATTAATATCATGGAAGTTGAATTGGGCATAATGCCTTTATCCATCCATAGGAACGTTCTTGCCAAAAAGTATGTTTTTTGCCATTCGCAGTGGTATGACTTTGGAAGCCACTACCAGTGCCAGCTATTTTTTTGGAAAAAAACCGTTCTGGACATCTAAAGGACAGCCGCTTCTTGTTTCTGCATATAATAAAGTTGCCCAATTCTCTGGAGTCATTAACAATAATGCTTTCTCAAAACTTTTTTATATTCCTCAAGAATCTATTATCTCCGCTAAATCTTTTAGGGTTTTTTCAAAGGAGTTAATCACCAATTTACCTCCCCCGCAAGTTAATCAGGCTTTATGAGATTTCAGTAACAAATATTGGCCACAATATATTGAAATTTATACAGACGGTTCAAAAACTAACCTTTCTCTGTCGGTATCCTACGGGGTACATATTCCCCAATTTAAGATAGAAGAATGTGGCAAACTTCCTGATCAATCTTCTGTATTCACTGCAGAACTATACGCTATCTATAGAGCGCTAAACATAAGTTTGAATAAAAAATGGAAGAAAATTCTAATTCTTACGGATTCCAGAAGTTTCCTCGATGCTATATGCACTCAAGCGCATAACATTAAGAGCAACTGCTGGGCATCCAGTATTAATATGGTTCTAGGTAACCTTCGCAATATAAAGTGCATAGTAGAACTATGCTGGGTACCCAGCCATGTGGCTGGGCATGGGCAATGTTGGAAATGAACGTGCTGATTCATTGGCGAACAGGGGTCACCAAAGTCAAAATCTATCAATTACACCGACTTTTTCGAAAGCTTTAAAAACCAAGCAAAAAATACGTGGCAAGATCGATTCTCGTCAATCTCCCAAACGAAAGGAAAGAATTACTATGATGAAGTTAACAGTAAAGTCAACCTGAACCACTGGTTCAAAGAATTACCCTTCCACAAAAAAATAGATGTCATTTTATTAAGATCCGGTCACTGTCTGTCTCCTTGGCACTTTTTTAGGAAAAACATTATTGACAACCCACTTTGTGTATGTGGTGAAGTGGAAACACTTGACCACATTTTATTGGGATGTGACCAAATAAGTGCTCAATCTTCCGCTCTAATTAATAATTTGACTTTATATGGAATCGAACTTCCCACCAATGCCGACCTACTAATATCCTCAAACATTCTTCGCTTTTGCATCACATTACAACTATAAAACTCCGTCTATAATTTTTTAATTCTGTTCACGTCAATTTAACGTTCATTAACTTTCTTTAACTCGCCCCTCAATCATCAATAATCACTAACATATTCCGACCGAGGCTTCTCCCCTGTGTTGTGACAGAGTCGCTGGGGCTCCGGCTCGAGAAGAGTTATTTTGTTTTTCCTATGTATGTCTGCATCCATATATATATATATATATATATATATGTATAAGCATATATACATGTTTATGTCCTACATGACGACTGTTTTAGGGTCAATTAAAATTCAATTTGAATTCAAAACTTATTTAGAGGCGGTAACTGGCAACGATGTACGTAAACGTGCCAAGTGAGAGACAGTGCAACTTCACGTCACAACGGAGCTGCCACTGCATAAAACAACAACAACATAAGTACAATCAGAATAATATCTGAGTCATTACTGGAGATCTTAGAAATCACCATTTGTAAGTTCCCAGTACTCAATCAATCCATCTTGTACTCTCCCAATCCACATAACCTCCAACCAATAACAAAACATTTAATCGTAAAATCCCTTAAAACATTCCTCCCATTCCTTACATAGCAATAAAGCCATTCCCCGAATAAGATCTAACAACATTTATTCTTAAAATAAACTCCAAAACTAGTTTCAATCTTACTTCGAGAGGAAATAACCCTACTCCTAACCGCCAATACTAACATCACATAATTTCACCTATATCCTGGTAATAATCATACCATTATAGTCCTACATATATACTAATATTTTTTTATTCCAGAATACACCACAAGAAAATGCCCACAGAGGCAGAAATAGCCAAAATAATTAGTCGGGATCAACTCACATGGTAAGTGTCAACCATTCTCTTAAACCTTAACAATTACTAACAAAAGTTAATTAAGACATATAGCAACTAACATGTAACACCCCCACACTAACTTAATTAGTGTGAGTACGATTATAAATATTCATAACACAATCCTCAATGTCCGCCTACCGGATTAATCACAGTGTATGTTAGGTTGCCTATGTTACATCCCCAATAACTTCCAACAGTTACCTCGGTTGCCTATCTTAAATTATAATATATTCTTTATTTGTTTTAGGTAACCAGCCGGCAGCTTCTACGGCGAAAACGTGATGCTACAATTGTCAGTAATGTTCATGACAGTGTGGAAGGCAAAGCGGAATTGTACTTTCCCTCAATGCCTGCTGTTTATTTTTTATGACTTTCACCCGTTGATGTTCGATAGGTTCTTGTTTATGTGCGTAAAGCTAACTTGCTCTTGTTTGAATAGCCATTATTGCCTGCTATTCAAACCATGCATGGTGTTGTACAGGTCAATTAAAGCGTAGTCTTTTATCGATTTGTTGCAGAGGTATTGCAAGAGCAAGCAGTGGTAAGCTTTGATGCCGTTTGAAAAAAAGCAGGCTTGTATGTGTAGGGGTCTAGTCCATTTTGTCTTGCTGTGTCGAGCGTGCCCGTTTAAGTCTGAGATTGTTCGGAAAAATGTGCCATAAAGTTTTCCATGACTCCGTCGGACTCGGTGTTACTGACTGTGTTTACAGCTTAGGAGTCAACATGATTCTTGACCAGTTTGGGGACCTAGTTGTTGGGGTCACCTAGATGATTTGTTGCACTGTCATCTTCAGAGATCTGTCTGTTTGATTTTTCTTTCAAGCGTATCTGTCGCCGTTTTTGCGGGGAAGTAAAGTCACCAAGCCATCCAATGCCCTACGTTGGGCGCCATTTGTTACCAGCATATCTCCGTAAGGGTCAACGGGGTTTGCTGGTCCAAAGTCCAAGACTTATCCTAGAGAGGGTTTCCGGAGCGTCGGAGACGTTAAGAAGGTCGTAATGTTTGTACTTTGTTTTAGTATAAGGTAACCCGGGCGGGGTATGCAAGCCCCTGGTGTAAATGTCGTTTCTTGGGAGAACCAAGAGTAGCATAGTCAGCGGGGCAATCTCAAATGTAACCAAAAGAATTGCTTTGCGGGTTGTAGTCGGTGGTAGAGTTAAAAAGCTGCAGCTACGTTGGTCCATCCAGTAGCACCCAACTGGAAATAGCCAGTTAGTTGGTGGTTTGATGAGTTCTGCTCGTGATGTTGTAAAAATTTCACAAAAATATTGCTATCAAGGTTCAAGAAAAACAAATCCACAGTCGGTCAAGCTGATCCAACCGCCACATTACACACTACAGGCAACGCCACAGCCACGGTCAAGATAGAAGTAGCAGCACAAGAAATTGAATCAGTAGTTGTTCCTCAACTAGGTGAAGAGGTCATACTGGGCCATCCGTGGTTGTTAGAAAACGATGTCAGCATGGACTACACTCGAAAATGTTTACTTTTTGGTTGTCATCGCCGTGCTACTATATACTGGATGCAACCCCTCGGAAAAATAGCAGCAACACCAACGGAAGTGCCAGAGATGTCACACGCGTTTCTAAGCTATGAACCGTTAAGACAACTGTTCGACTACGCAAGCAGTTACACACAAAATCGTGCAAAAAGACTTGACCACCGCATTACTTCTACAACGCCAGCAAGAAAAGTGTAATTTACCAACAGGTGGAAGAACTACTCGCGTCCTCTCAAGAAGATAAACGGTACGCCGCGATTTTGTATTGACTATCGACGACTCAACGCAGAGACACGAGACATTAAAAGATTTTGGTTCCACGCGTGTATTTACCAAGCAAGATTTAAAATCTGGCTATTGGCAGATTCCTATGAACAAAGCACATAAACATTATACCACGTTTGCGACACCCGACGGAGGAACATATCAGTTTTGCGTTATGACGTTTGGGCTTAAAAACACCCCCGCGACGTTTCAAAATTTGATGTCGCCAGTGTTAGCGGGCATACTCGTGCTACTATATTTAGACAATTACTAATATACTAAGAAAACCACAAAGAACACTTGGACCATATCCGAAGAGTTTTCGAAAGACTACAAGAAAACGGACTACAGTGCGGATTAAGCAAATGCGAGTTTGGAAAAAACACGATGGAATAACTATCATCAAGTAACCGCGGACAGGAGCTTACCTCCCGAACATCACTTGACCTTGGTCAGGGATTTTGAACGCCCAAAAACCCGGAAACAACTACGAAATTTCCTGGGCACGTGTACGTGGCTCCGCGAATACGTATCAAATTTTTCGGTAGCGGCAGGACCTTTCGTGGATCTACAAGGACCTAAGAAACCATTCCGCTTGGACGCCTCAGCAAAGAAAGCCTTCGAGGATGTCAAAACCTTGTTGGACCAACCCCTAAAACTATCACGACCGAAACCAGGGTCAAGATTTATTTTACAAACGGACGCCTGCTACACAGGAATGGAAGCTGTGTTATATCAAGAGGAAAAAGGACAACGACGCATAGTCTTGTACCACAGCGCACGTCTGAATGAAAGCCAACAAAAGCTCCACTCAAACGAGCTCAAATGCATGGCCATATTATGGGCTATAAAGAAACACCGTCCGTCCACACCATTAACGTTGCGCACAGATAATAAACCTCTAATATGGCTAGAAAGGTCAACCGATATCAACGCCAAATTTACAAGATGGTCGCTTATTCTTTAAGAGTTTTTGTTCACAATATAACATACCCCAGGCGCTATAAATCACTTACTCAATGCGCTATTAAGAAATTTGGGTCGATAATTTGTCGGAGAAAATATAGAAGATGTCGAACGCCTACTATCACCTGAACCAGTAATCCAGACTCAGAAACCAAACCGCCCACAACATGCATACTCTCTGTTAAACCGCAAATACAGAAATAAAAAGATGCAACTCAACGTTTTAGGAGATGAGACGCTGGCAGCCATGGTGCAACGTTATCAAACGACTTGTCCACAAACGCAATTATAAATTATGAGGCAACACCGAAAAATGTTACTAGACCCTGAATTATTACCAGAAGACGATATTGGATATAAGGTGGGCAAAGCAAAAGAATTTATACGAACGCAAGAGGTGTTAAAATTCCACCACTCAAATAACACCGCTGGCCACCCAGGTAGAAATGAAACTCTATCAGCGATCTTTAAGGCATTTCACTGGCCCCGGGTCAAGAAAGACGTACAAACTTTCGTACGAGGATGCATAGTGCAGCAACTTTAGGAACAAATTGCTATTGATTTTGTCGACCCCTAGACGTCACACAAAACGGAAACAAATTTACCGTAACCATTATGGACATGAGCACCAGGTGAGTTGAAGCAATACCCGTCTCGGCCGCAACAAGCAACGTAACTACCAAGTTGCTAGAAGAAAAGGTCTTCCACAGGTACCGCTACCCCAAAGTCATCCTATCCGATAATGGCACGCAGTTTATTAGCAAACACTTTGAAAACACAGTAAAAAGGTAGAAGTGCCTGCATCAAACAACAGCCACGTACTACCCCCAGGCAAACCCGGTTGAGCGTATACACGTAGAGCTGAAGAAAAGTCTTAGAAGACTGTTGGAGCAGAATCCGCAAAAGCAATAGAACAAACTCTTGAGGCGCAGTTATGCAACCACGGGCCAGAGCCCAAGCAAATTACTCCTGGAGCGGAACATCCAACAACCCGGAGAATGGGATAATCCAGATAGAGCTGAAAACGAAGAAGACCCAGAAAGTTAGGCAACGGCAAGCTAAGTACCGACAGCGCCGTTACCCTCGGCAAGAAAATGCGGCAAAAGCTCAAGGTTTAGCAAACAAAAAAACCCTCCGCAAAGCTTCATTTAGACGACAAAAGACCAGCTCCAACGGTTAACAACGTCTCTAACGTAACCTCTAAGAGCAAATTTCTGTCGAAGAAAACGGTGGGGAATTGTTACGGCCAACGTTCACGCCCCCTTCGAGAACATGTCAACAAATAACGGCGGTGCGTTGGTAACAAAATCAGCGCAGACGAGAAATTCCAGTTAGTCTTACCGAAGCACCGACTACAAACACTTCACTCAACAACTGGAGATTCCGTCCAAAAGTAACATCATGTCACAGCAGCGATTGACTAACCTATTTTACCTGACCTTCAAGACAACTCCCGCAACAAACCTGGTTAATTCTACTGGAGAATTTACAACAACGACCCCAGCAACGGACATGGTTTATCTTATGGGAGGTAACTCGACGACGACCCCCCGCAATGAACATGGTTTACGATTTGAGATTTGGAATGACGGCGACCTCTGCTACAAACCCGGCTTACGCAACCGGACTATCCACGAGAAAAAACATTTGATTAGAGAAACGATGTAGAATTGGCGCTACTCAACCAATCTGCTTCAATCGGCACTACCCGCTTTCACTACAAAGAGGAATTCAATAACAAATCCTCCTCCCCGCCTCCTTTAGAAAAAAAAAGAGTTTCTCCAAAAAATCTGAAAGAAACAACCTAAACTTATCAAACACTAAAAACGACCTTGACAAAACAAAAAGATAACAAAAGAATGTTTAAATATAATAAATATCTGCTCAAAAACAGCAAGTTTCTACAAACATCGAAAGTAGTCAAGTTGGTAATTTTGAAAAAAAGCCCGCAAACAAAGACAGCGCAAGATATCATACAGACTACTTATCTTTTAGACTGTATGAGGAAACTGCTAAAGCAAAAAAAACAAAATTCTGACAGAATTTGTGGAAAAGAAGAACTAAGTACTACACAATATGGATTTGTCAAGAAAAATCAACAATCAAAGCTATGAGAAGAGTATTGAAAGAAACGGACAAAGCAAAAAAGAAAAAGTGGTGCCATAGGTTGTTGTTCCTTGTGGCTACTCTAGAAACGCGTTTAATTCTGCTTTTTGGTTAGAGCCAGTGGATGCTTTAAATGAAAAAAGTCTTGCCGTATCTAGTAGAAAAGCTCAAAAGCTTTTTCACTAATAAAACTTTGCTGGTGGGAAAACAGGCTCAAATTGAAGTTATATGCGATGTTTCACAGGAGTCGGTCTAAGGTCTTCTTTTGTAGAACATTTATTACAACAATGTATTACTCTCAATTTTGCAATAGTAATCATTACTGCAACACAGAAGCTGTTGATTAAAAAAGCTAACAAAAATTTAAAGCACGTTAACACTAAAACATAGTGAAAGGTAGGTCATCTAACTTTTGGAATTTGAATCGGCTATAAATAAAAAACTAATAAATATTTTTTCAAAACTATGAGTTTATTAGAAAGATTGGACATTTTTATTTAAGAATGAAACACAACATTATTTAAATGACTGCCACGGTTGGCTTGAAAGATCGATGGTTACGTTAGCTCAATAGCAAGTAGCCCCGTTCTGTTGAAACCAAATGTCATTTCATACTTTTTTGGAAACAAAAATTTGTTTAGCATGGCACAGTAATGTTTGCTATTGACGGTAACAACGGTTCCTTGCTCATTTTCGAAGAAAAATGGCCCAATAATGCCGCTGGACCAAAAACCACACCAAACGGTTACTCGTTGTGGATGCATAGACTGTTCAATAGTTAAGTGTGGATTTTCTAATCCCCAAATGCTACAATTTTGTTTATTGACATAGCCTCCGAGATGAAAATGAGTTTCATAAAAAAAATACAATTTTTTTATAAAAACGCTCATCTTTGGCCAAACGATGTTTTGGCCATTAGGCAAACTGAAAACGCATCGGATGGTGATGAGACTTCATTTCTTGGACTAATTGAACTTTGTGGTGGGCCTTCAAACTGAGGTCTTTATGCAAAATCTTCCTTAGAGAAGTGCGATAAATGTTCAGTTTTTAAGAACGATGACGAGTTGATGTTGATGCATGTTCACGCACACTCTGAGCAACAACATTAATAGTTTTGGTTGAACGCACTGAACAAAAACGTGAACGTGTTGTTTTATTCACTAACTATCCAGTTTTGCAAATTTGCTTCTCAAATTGGTTCACAAACTGCGTTGAAGGCACTTTTTTTCTATAAAATATGTTTTGTAAATTTCTTATCGTTTGAGTAGAACACTTTGGAAGTTAGTTTTGATTATTTCCCAACTTTGTTCAAGTGTAAAGCGTCTCATTTTGTAAATGTCAAACAAAAAACTAAATTTCTGTCAACTCATAAATGTCATTATACCTTAAACAAAATTACAAATGTAACACAAAGATCTTGTTAATTTGTACCACAAGGCTCTAAATTGTTCCAAAAAATATTGATTAAAATTTGGCAGTTGGTTGCCCGTAGCAATTTTGATCGTAAAACAGTTTTTATCTAGTGCGTTCTAAAAATGAGTGACAAATTCTAGACTGCATTCAAATTTTGCTTCAGACTTGAGCACATTGCAACGAAAACTTTTACAAAACTTTAGCAAAACATGTTTTGTAAAGAACTTAGGTTTTTTAGTAGTTTAATAAAAATGTATAAGGAAGAGTATTTATTGAAGATGAACCACACAGTCAAAAGGGGTTATCTTCAAAAACCTATAAATATGCCTACAAAATTTGTAATCTTGTGCGTTAAGATTTTGGCTAATAAATTAGATGAGAAAAATCTGCGCAAAAATGTTTCCAAAAAACCTTTTGCAGAACCAAAAAAACATCAAACTTTTTGAAATCGATTGAAAATAATCTTCATTTTCTGGAACATATCATGGATGTTTGAGTATAACCCAGATACCAAGCACCAGAGCATGAAATAGAACATTTCAACATCTCAAAGGCCAAAAAAAGCAAGAATGGGGAAATCAAAGACTAAATGCATTTCGATACAAAAAGTTTGTGACTCAAGACCAAACGACCAATCAACACTATTACCCAGAGAGTATTTTGAAAAACTTTAACCAAGTGAGACCAAACATTAGGAGCAATTTGTGGATCCTTTATTTGCTTGACTCAACCTTTCCGACTTTTTTCTCTTTCCTAGATTAAATACTTAACTCAAGGAACGTAATTTAGAAACACTTAAAATTAAAAGCTTTTCTAGCATCCGAGCACTGCTATAAATATTGAAAGAATCTCGTCTCAAGCGCTTTCCAACAAAGTTATTTTGACAATACAACTTCATGAAGAAGTACAGTACACTAAAAACAGTGTATGTCATTAAGAAATTAAAAGTTTGTAATCTCTGCAAACGTCTGAAGTCTTTTTGTCACATAAAAAGATAGTGATAATAAATCTTTTAAAAACTAACACTTGGGTAAGCGTGTGAGCTACTCTATTTCAAATTACTGACCAGTTATCAGGATTTGAAGTAACCCACCCTCCCGCCCAAATCTCAGTCATCAAGAAATTAGAAATTTTCCTTTTCTGCAAATGTCAGAAGATGATCTTGGTCAATCTTTTGATAACTAACATTTGGGCGGGTAGGTGGACCACTCCAGTTTAAACTATTGAGCGGTTATCATAATTTGGAGTAACCCACCTACCCACTAAAGAGTTTGTCATTAAGAGTTCGAAATTGGAAGTTTGCCTTCTCTGCAAACTTCAAAAGTCTTTGTCACAAAAGAAGCTGGTAATATTAAATTTTTTAATAATTAACACTTGGGTAGGTGGGTGAGCCACTCCGGTTTAAACTATTGACCGGTTATTAAGATTTAAAGTACCCCACCCACCCACCCAAGTGTTTGACCTTAAGAAATTGAAAGTTTGCCTTCTCTGCAAACGTCAGAAGACTTTTTGTCACAAGAGAAAATGGTGATATTAAATCTTTTGATAACTAACACTTGAGTGGGTAGGTGAGCCACTCCAGTTTAAACTACTGACCGTTTATCATGATTTGGATCTGCATCCATAGCGCTACTTCCGGTTTGTAGTTATTTTTAGAAAAAATGACTTAATTTTACTTTTTACCAAAAACATTTATCTATGAATACAACATCTTGAATCCTATTAGGATTTGGTTTAAAGTTGTAAACTTTGCCAGGTCTCGGTGCAGACGTTGTTTTGGACCGTTGACATATTCAATAATAGTTTAAACCCGATTCTGAGTGTAGTCCTGGTACTCATTTTAATTATATCTGAATCTGGTAATTTCTTCAATCAAATGACCCAAAGCTTGCATCTTTCTAAGAAATTCTTTTTAGCAATAGTGTTAAAGAACCACTCCTTAGTTAGCTTGTGTGTTGCTCCCTACTCCATTTTCACACTGCAATGCTGTTTGGAAGAAAGAAAAGAAAAAACACTTTTTATTCAAACCTTTATTTTTTTGCTTTTAGACCATTATTTCGTTTATTACATAAACCTACACAACAAATTATAATATTAAAACAAATAGTAATATATCTTTGTTACAAATATTCTTGCAGTAATATTATAATATTTTCATCTTTAGTTAATGACGAAAAATAATTGAAATAACTTTGACCATACGAAATTTTAGTGTCTTTTTGATGTTTTAATAGTAACTCAACTACATTCACAAAACCTCCTTTTATTGCATACGTTAATGGTGAAATGGTATAATTTGGTGTTATAGTATCTGCACCTTTTAATAATAATATTTTGACTAAATTTTTATGACCAGCTTCACAAATCATTACAAAAATATTTTTACTATTTATTACATTAACATCTTTAACACTAGATAAAAGCACGTCCATTATTCCATCACATCGTCTCTGCAAAGCTATATCAAATGCCGCAATAATATCATTATCATTAAATACAAATGTATCCAGTAACATTTTAACAATTTTTGTATGATTGTTTTCAACAGCCAAATGCAAGTATTTAACATCTTTTGCTATTCCACTATCAAAAATCAATTTTGCAATATTATAATGCCCTACTTTTAATGACAGATGAATAGGTAAATGTCCATCAACATTTTTCATATACAAACTTGGATTGTGTTTTAATAATTCTTTCAGAATTTTAATATGTCCTTCTTCTGCTGCCACATGAAGAGCAGTATTACCAAACAAATTTATACTATTTACATCAATACCTTTTTTAATACACAAACTTACAACACTGAGAAAATTTTTTTTAGCTGCTATATGTAAAAGATTATTTCCAAATGAATCTTTTACATTAACATTCTTATTACAAGTTAATATTACATTAATTAAATCTAAACTTTTAAGATAATCCAATGGTAATTTTTTATCGATATTACTGATACTCACATTTGCATCATTTTCCAGTAACAATTTTACTATATCTAAATAATTATTTTTAATCGCATAATGGATTGAGGTATTGCCAAATTTATCTTTACAATCTATGTCAGCATCATTCATCAATAAATAACGTACAACTATTATTTGTTCATTCTGTACAGCAAGATGTAAAGCTGATTCATAATCAGCATTTTTTGAGTCAATATTTGCTCCTTTTAATATCAATTTTTTTATTAAATCTATATTACCTTCCATAGCGGCATAATGTAATGCGGAATTGCCTTTCATATCTTGCAAATTAATACCGGCTTTCAATATGTTAATTTGTTTCCTTTCAGATATATTTCTAGTATCTTTGTTTTGATGATTTAACTTGCCTCTGATAAGACTTGTTGATATTGCTCGAACTGCATCAAGTTGGCCATTTTGTGCAGCAAAATATAATGCAGTACATCTAAGCATTTCTTCACTAGGCGGTACAAGATTCATTTCAGAAATGTATTTTACAACATCACGATGACCGTTCTGTGCTGCCAAATATAAAGCAGTGCAATAAACAATTCCTTCGGATAAAAGGCTTTCATTTATTGAATCCATCTAAAAATGTATAATTAATAGCTTAAAATATAAAATAATAACAATGTACATACCTCAAGCAAACTAACAAAAGGAGCTATTAAATCAAGTTTTAAAATATAAGTGATAAATCTGTTGTTAAGTTCTGTAGCGCCAGTTGTGAAGTGAGCTCTCACTTATCTTGGCTCGTACGTTTTCTTCACGCTTTCGTATGACAGCTGGTAGATAATAAGATTCTATTACTGGGTTGGGATTCCGATAGTTGTCAACCGGCCGCCGATTTTAAAAATACTTGCTTCTCAATGGTTCACACATCATTCTATTATAGTAGTAACCAATCACATCGTATTTATACGTAGGCGTCCAACAAACTATAAACTCGAAAATTTTGAATTTAAGGAAAAATTAATGTAAATAATCAACTAAATACACAACAAAAATTTAAATATATATATATATATATTAATTCAAAATTATTACTATAAATAACTACTCCATATTAACACAGCTTCTTTGTTATTATAAATATGATGATTTTGAAATAATTATGTGTGATATTAGATTTGATGTTTATTTTAACCTACAAATTAAATGTTTGGTAGTTCATGAAACTTTGGATAACAATTTAAAATGCTCGATAAAAATATTATTTGCATGAAAAAGATAAATGCTAATAATCATAAATAGACATAACTTATTACAAAAGCTGGATAAATATAGTTATAAAAATAAGAAACGCTTGATGAAATTAATAACCATTTGATAAAAAAAGTAATTGTTCGATAAAAAGTAAAAGTTCAATAAAAAGTGCGGATGCTTGTTAAAAATATAAATTGTTTAATAAAAGTAAAATAGTAAATGCTAGGTCAAAATAATAGATTCTTGCTATAAAATGATAAAAATAAAACAAAAACAGTATAAAAATACTGGATGAATGATTAAAAAATACAAAATAATATTTTCTAACTAATAATAGCTTAAAACATATCGGTAACAGTAATAATAATTATAACAAATACATTAAAGAATAAACTATGTTAAACTAAGCAATAATAATAATAATAATAAGAATGCTATAATATGTACGCTACACAGCATCGATGAAGAAATTGGTGTTTCTAAGGCTTCTAGTGCAAATTTATCTAGCTGTTATTTTTCTACCATACAAATATCAATAAAATAATAATTTGCCATTTAAATATCAAAGATTTAAACCCTTAGATTTCTGGTTGTTGTTGGTTTTAAGCTACAAAATCAATTTGCACGATACATTATTTCGATTAAAAATTGTAGTTGCAGATTATTAAATGCTTATTAAAATTAAATTTAGTTAAAAATGTTTGCCTGCAAAAAAGAAGAGATGCATGCTAATCATCTTAAATGGTTCATAGATGATTTTCAATGCTAAGTAACTGTTAATGCGTTTTAAAAATAAGTAATGCTTGATAAAATTTATAAACATTTGATACATATTATGCTTTATATGTTTTATAGAAAGAGTAAATGTTCAATAAAAAATGCAAAAACTAAATAAAAACATGAAACGTATAATAATATCAGTAAATTGTTGGTAAAAATCATAGGTTCTTGGTACAAAATAAATATATTTAATAAACAATTAAAAAATATAATATTTTGTCGCTTTTTTCTCTGAATTTAAGCTTATTTGAACAAAATTGCTACAATTTTAGCACCGTTCTATCACGATTTTATTAAAATTGGAGATTTGAACGTTAAATTATTTTGATAAGTGTGCAGTTTAAAACTAAATTTCAAATGTTTTTTCAATGATTGACAAAAATTACTTCTACTATTTTATTATCAATATTTAAAAGTAATATTTTAATTTTAAATCTTAAAGATATCTATGCAACCAACATTGCTCTAAGCATTCGTAACTTGGTCAGTGGGGCGTAGTCATGATTACTGTATTAATTTATATTAAATTTAAATTATGTTACAACATTGGTTTGAACAGTAAATAACAACGTAAAACAATTTTGATAAATCAGAAATAACTGCTCAATTTGTAACATCTCCTTGGTTTATCTGGCTGTTAATATCTAAGGAGTGAAAGGAAAGAAAACTTGATATTTACAAGATTGGTACTCCGGGACCGACAGTAACCAAAGATATAAAGTTAACAACTAATGTTCAACGCTAGATCTATTTTTAAAAAAGTTTTATTTAAAAATAAACTCCAATACTACTTTGTTTTGAAAATATAAAAACAGTATTTGATGTTAAGACCATACCGGCTGCCTTGATTTGTAGTATTTTAACAAAAACGGCAACTTACCCTTCATCGCTGCTTCTACAAATAATTTACTTACTTAATTAAACTATGATATGTCGATGTCTTTTTTGTGAAATTATATTTGCAAATAGCAACAAAATGCATTCAAAAATACAGAAAAACGCATTTATTTCTATATTTAATGGTATTTTTTGGCTATTTCCTAACTATTATTTGACTACAAATTAAGGTAGCGGTCGGTATGCTCTTAATTTTTGCTTTGTAGCTTCGAGCGCGGAACAGGTCAACAAGTTAATTAATACAATACTACTATTACTACTTTGTTATTATCCGTGCATATGCTTTTATAATGATGATCTGCAGGCTCGGCATTGCTGGGAAGGGTAACACCTTCCTTCTTAGTTGAAAGTTTGCAACCTAGGGTGAAAACTGACATGAGTCTTGATCCTTTTTGTTGCTTTTCCTTGATTTAAAGGTACTAAATTTTTGTTTCTGTAAAACTTATAACAATAGGTTAGGATTATAATAAATGTTAATAATATAATAAAATCAAGAGTTGATACTCCAATTTTGGTTCCAAGGCAATTTACATAAAATATATCATTTATTAATTTTAAATGATAAATTTGATTTGGTCATCTGATTTGTTCGTGTAGGATTTAACTGTACTCCAGCTCTTCTTCACACACAAACAGTTCATCGTTTCTTCTAATAGGGGGCATTGCGTTACCACCTTTGAAACATTAAAATTAAATTAGCAATACGACTGGACAAAATATAGAATTTAACTCGTTCCAAAGTAGGAGCTCACTAGCAAGATTTCTAATTAGAACACTAATGAAGATGGTGAAAGACTATGTAGGAAGGATAAGGTCAACAAGAGACAACTTAACAAACCGAGAGAGAAAAGAAGAAAGTAACAGATGTATTAAGACTGGCAACTCTGTCCTCTAGAGAAAAAAGCAAGTCTATAAGTAAATGTGCCGCAAGCAAAAGAAAAACACTGGACACGCCAACGGTTAATTTGTAGTTTTGCTCTATGCAAGCTTACATATGCAACACATAATATTTCACTGGTACTGATTTATATTAATTACTATGATGTAGATATAATTTACATAACTCAATAATACTATTTATTTTTCTTTTAAGTATGATAAGTCGATGGAAATTGAGACTTCCCAATGTGTCGGCAAAGTCGTCGAATCTTTTTCTGAGTATACGACTTATCTTATACGACAAGAACAATATGGCAGCCAATAAAATAATGAGAGATATTGCAAACCATAATGTATTTGTAGGTGTTAATTCATATTCAACAGAGACTTTTATACCAAAGGAATCTTCTCTTCTTCTCTTCTTGTATTACGAAGATAATGGTATATTTTGGGCTATATATTTGGGCATCGACATAAATAATAATATATTATTTACTAAAGCAAAGTTGTGTGTGTTCATAATCTCTCACAGCACGATTCTAGCAAATATTATCTACATGTTAGGTGAGACAAATTACAAGTATAATAATGTTAATATTCCAAAAGATAAAGTCTTTGTAGTGGTGTATACAGGTACTGAAGATATACGTACAATTGCTCAAAGGTATTATCCAGATAAAGATTATATAAGAAGACCGTATAAAATAGTATTTGTTGATAAAACAGGCATTTACGTTTTTAAGCCAGATGATAAATATTGCATTTTAATAAAACCCGAGTTTCTTTTCAAATGTAATAAAATTGATGTTGAAACCATTCAAAATGTAATAAATGATTATGATTTTACCGACTGCGTATTGCAATATAATTACAATCACGATGGGTACAAACCATTTGGAAATAAATCGTCTAAAACCTATCGCAAATATGTTGGTATAGATGAGACAATCATCGATGAATTAGCTCGTCGGAAGAACATATCGTTACAGCATACACGAGGACAAGTCAATACAATTTTCTTTGGTTTAGTTATGTGCGACTCATACCAACAGGTAACTTATCCTTATTACTTTTTCGATATCGTATATCTAGTACCACTACCTCAACCGTTACCTAGTTGGGTTGGTTTGTATGCTGCATTTGAAACTAACTTTTGGTTAATAATTGGATTAACTATTGTAATATTTACGGCTTTGGATTTTACTATAGCGCGATTATCCATAGTCTCAGAACACTACGAGCAACTACAAGTAGCTATTCTAAGAATGTATGGTTTATTTATAGGACAATCAATCAATCAACCCAAAAAATGAATGTTTAGATTTATTTTTATCTCATGGGTAATTTTCTCTTTGATAATATTGTCCGCATATACCGGCTAGTTTTATTCCCTCCTTGTTAATCCTATTTACGAAAAGCCCATTGAAACCATTGAAGAGATTATAGAATCTGATTATCCGTTATATTACGATAATTATTTAGGTAGATTTTTACCAGAAAAAATATTAACTAAACAAAAAATAAAAGGAGCTTACAGTAATTTATTTCAATTAGAGAATATGCGGAATGATCTTAAAAAAGAACTGGTTCAGAAACGAAACCTAATATTTTTCACTACCTCTTATTACTATGAATATTCGTACAGAGATTTAATTCAATTCGGTGTTGATGAGTATAAAATAATTAAAGATACATCTCTTTATGGTTGTTTTGCAACTAGCGATTTCCATCCGATGTTTTCTACAATTAATGATTAATTACAAAAAGCCGTAGAAACAGGTTTATTCTTGAAATGAGCGGACGATTTGAAAGAGTTACATTTTATAATCGAAAATTTAGAACCTATTCCTTTAAATATTGATCATGTATGGCCAATGATTTTTATATTATTTATTGGATTAGATATAGCAACGATTGTATTGTTTCTTGAAAAAGTTTACTACGAATTTCAATGTCTTAAATTAATTAATTTAATTAAATTAATTAACTTGTACTCGCAAAGAGTTTCACCAAAATAGTCTTTGCTTGTTTTTTCACACAAATACTTGTTTAATTGGTTTATATAACTAATTTATTGAAATGTACCTTTTATTGTTTTCTGCCAAATAAAGATTTTTGATCTTTAAGATTTTAAGAGAAATACCAATATATTGTAGAATTGGGTAGAGATGATAAAAAAGGTAAGTAATTCACGAGGAGGAATTTTCATTAAGAAGTTTATAACATTTCTTTACGGTAAGCCTTTATGGCTAACATTTTTGACATAGCATAAATATTTCCTTTTTTAACTGGCAATGGTAACTTTACAGTATAACTTGTTTTTGAATGCTTCGAAATTTTTGTACCAAAATTTTGTTGGTTAACATGGTAAGGTGATAAGTTTGGAGTTGTTACGATTTTTTCCAAAAGCATGTTTATTGCTGTTAAGTCATTAGTCAGCTGAATAGTCATCATTCCTAGATTTACTCTGTTATCGATATGAATAGCTTGTCCTAGTTGTAGTATTCTTGATTTAATTTTTCATTGTTTTTTTTTCTAAATTGTTGATGTTTTCTTTAAATTTTTTTATTTTTTCTAATGAAAGTGAAATTTGTTTTTTTTGTGTTCTTATAATTTTTTTTGGTTATTACTAAGCACTGTGATGGCTTTATCATAACGTTCAGCGTCATCTTGATCTAAATTTCTTGTAATTGCTTTTATTATACTTCCTACAAAATTAAGAGTTCCACGTTTTGTTCTAATGATAGGCATTACTTGTCTCCAGTTGTCATTATTTTTTTATTTGTTTTTAAAGATAATAACATTCTTGTTAATTTTTGTTTATAATTGTATTTTTTTTGTAATTTTTTTAAAATTTTGTAAAATTCTTGACATTTCTTGTTTATGTCTTTTATTTCTATTATCAAGATAGATAGATAAAATTTACAAAGATAAATTTACACAAACATTCATGTCAAATATTAATACAATAATATATAAACTTAAAAATAAAGCATAATGACATAAAACTGTATACATTATTAATATATAGATACTTTAAAATGACAGAGTACACAGTTAAAAATTAAAATTTTGATTATACAATATCTCTCCTGCAGAAAGTATAGTATTCTTCAATTGAATAACAATTGCATTCTATAAGAATTTTTTTAACAACTATTTTAAATTGCTTTTTATTATTTATCTGCTTTACTTCATCCGGTAAAGCATTGTATAATTTACATCCGGTATAGTAATAGCCTTTCTCATAAAGAGTTAGGTTATGTTTTGGTAATAAAATATCATTTTTATTACGTGTTTGATAATCATGATCAACATTATGCATCATAAACGTGGACATATTATTAAACACATAACATAAAGTTGTAAAAATATAAACACCACAAAACTTTAAAATATTTTGTGTCTTAAAGACATCTCTGCAAGACACATTCCACTTTAAACCATATATAATTCTAATAGCTTTTTTTTGAATAATAAAGATTCTATCTGCACCACTCGCTCTTCCCCAAAACATTATTTCATATCGCATAACTGAATAAAAGTTACCATAGTACATTGTTTTTAATATATCTTTGCTACAGTGTTTAGATAAAATTCGGAGACCATAGCAAATACTAGAAAGTTTGGAAGAGAGAGTGCTAAGATGTAATTGCCATTTAAGATTATGATCTATTTTTATTCCTAAAACTTTCGTAGAATCAACAACATTCAGTAAATCATTATTTATTGCAACTAAGTCATCAATTTGACTATTTGACTGAGCAGTTCCAAACAGTACAACAGCAGTTTCCATTGTAACATGTTTTCATACACTACATTTACGTTTACAAGTATAGTGTTTAAATCACCCTTCAGTAATATGTTAGAATCATCAGCATATGACACCAACATAGACTGAGTGATAATACTGGTAACACATTTATCAAACTCATTTGCAAATATTAAAAACAAGGTAGGTCCCAGTACAGATCGTTGTGGTACACCACAAGTAAGCATTTGCGTTTCTGAACAAATTTCCTCTCCATTCACTTGAGTTACTATACTCCTGCTTAGTAACGGTTTTTTAAGTACGTATTAAACCAGTTGCTTGCTATACCTCAAATTCCATATCGTTCATCCATAGCTATCAGTAAATTAAAATTGACACAAACAAAAGCTTTGGACAAGTCAATAAAAACACCAAGTGCTAATAATTTCTTATCCAAAGCTCTTAAAACATTTTCTGTGAACTTTGCCAAAGCAGTATCTATTAACTTTCCTTGTGTGCATCCGTGTTGACTGGACGCAAATAATCTTTTAGAGTTAAAAAAATGTACAATTTTATTGTTCATTAGATGTTCTAATATCTTAGATAAGCTAGATAATATACTTATAGAACGATAATTAGCAAGTGTATTTGTATTGCCTTTTTTATGAAGAGGTATAACAGTAGCTAATTTAAACCTTTCAGGAAATATACCTGTATTAAAAGATACATTGCAAATATGTTTTATTGGAACAACTATAAAATTAATAATCTTCTTCAGTAAAAAAAATGAAATATTGTCAGAATTACTAGAGTTATTATTTTTTTATTTTTTAACTATTTGAATTATGTCGTACTCATCAATATCTCCTAAAAATATTGTAGAACTACACATTATCAATATCTTCATTTACAAAGTCCAGGTTACCGTTAGTTTGATTTGTAAGATTGGAAGTAATTGTTGAAAAAAAATTATTGAATGCATTGCAGACACTTTTTGCATCATTTACGGTATTTCCAGACAATTCAGGAAATGCTCTAGTACAATCAGACTTTGCTTGAAATTTATTTATAATTTGCCATATAGATTTATTTTTATTTGCAGCATTAAAAACAATATTATCATGGTATTTCTTTTTTGCTTCAGATATTGTTTGTTGGTATAAATTATTTGCAACAATATAATCACCTTTAAAGACTGAATTTGTTTGTGATAGATCATACAAAAAAGATACAGTTCTTTTCAATTCTATTATATCTGCAGTTATCCATTTATAATCTTTACTTGCAGCGTTAGTTCGAAATTCTTTAAGTGGAAAGTGTTGTTCATATAAAATATTAAATATATTATAAAAAGAATCTAAAGCTTGATTAGGACAATTCTTATTAAATACTTGATCCCAGCAGGTGTTCTCTAAGCTGATACAAAAAGAAGCAATACAATCTTCTATTAATGTACGTTTTTTAAAACTGGATGTTTTTGGAACATTACATTCTAACAACAAATTAAATTCTAAAAACTGACCATAGTGATCAGATAGATTATATTTGATTACATTTGCTTTTATTTGATTCACATCACTATTTATAAATATATTGTCTATACATGTGCTTGAGTTTTTTGTTACTCTAGTTGGTTCTTCGATGGTAAAATGAAAATTATAGCTTAACAATAAATTAAAAAAAATCAGTTGTGAGTTTATTGTTTGTTTTAAATATGTCAATATTAAAATCACCAGTTAAAAAAATAGTTATATCTTTAGTGTGTACTTTATCTAATAACTTGCAATTTTCAATAAAAATAGTTGTATCGCCTTCAGGAATTCTATATACACCAATTATTGGGTTGTATATCGTATTGAGTTGCAACGGTCGATGAAGATATTTTATTTTTGACTGTACCTGGATAGAATGGAAACAGTACTTCTCGAATAGGTATTAACTTTATTTCTCCTGCTGTTCAGTAGACGAAACATCTGAAACAATATCATGTTTTAAATGTTGTTGGTGATATTTTTGGATTCTACGTTTAGTTTTTACTTCTATAGTGTTATCGTTATTTATTTTAGTAATGACATTAGGTCCATAATAGGGTTTTATCATATTATTACTCTTTGTGACATTTTTAACGTATACTTTTTCTCCAATTTTCCATGATGTTTGGTTAACTCTTTTACCTTGTTTTTTTTTGAGTTTTTTTCTTTTCTTGCAATATCGTTTTTTTTTTATTTGATCATATAATAGTTTTATTTGTTCTTTGTGTTTACTTATTTGTTCTTGATAAGCAATTTTATTATAGAAGAGATCTAAAGGATTTCTTGTTTTAGTATGTGCTAAAAGTAGGTCCACTAGTGTAAAGCCTGTGACTTCTGAAATACTATTATTATAAGCTATTACTGCTAACTGCATTTGTTTTTCTACATTATTATCTCTGTCTTCACTTAGACATCTCATGTGTTCTATCACATTATCTTGAGATTCTGGATTTGTTGGCAGTACTAAAATGTACATTAATTTTGTAGATCCTAAGAAGTTCTTTTATTAATTTATTGTTGAATATGGTACCTTGGTAAAAACTAAATTGTTCTGGTATTCCAAAGTTTGTAAAATAGAGTATTAATGCTTCTACTATTTCATTTGAATTTTTATTGTTAATTTTAGTAGCCTGTCCCATTCTTGAAAATGATTCTACTAGAGGTAAGTATTTTCTTGATGAGATTGAACAGACGTCAGCATATACTTTTTCAAATGGAGCATTTTGTGTATTTGTTATTGGTAACATTGTGATTTCAGGATGCCTATTATACTTTGCTAGCTTGCATGTATCACATCTATCAATATATTTCTTTATTGAATTTCTCATTTTCTTTCACCAGTATAATCGTTGTAGATATTTTAAAGTTTCTTCTATTCCTCTATGATTTTGTGGTTTTTCGTGATATTTCATAATTATTTCTGTTTGTTGAACTTGGTCTTCTATTATCCTAGCTTGCTTTAAACATGTAATTATTTTAGGTCCATTATCATTAAATTTTCAACATAAACTTTACAACATATTTTATATAATTTAGCATCATCAGTATATAAATAAGCTTTCTCATTACTGGTCATATATTCTTTGAAAATATCAAAATTGTGTTGATATGTATTGTTACGTGGGATTTTAAAATCAAATATTTTGTAGTCATTTTTTTATGAGAAACTTCTAATTTATCATTAATTTCGGTTCTGAATATGTATTGTCTTTTTTTGTTATCCAAAATTGTTTCTAAAGTTTCAATTTCTCTATTGGGCTCAATTGTTGCATTTAAATGGATGGTATTATTATCTGGGTTATTATTTTCGACTGCAACGACATCTATATTATTATTAATTGAAGTACAATAATTTGGTTTATAATCAATGGTAAATCAAAGCATTAAATTCTAAAAACAATAAATCAACTGAATGACTGTAAACTGTTGCTTTTTCAATCGCAAAACATTAAATTAAGTTCTAAAGATAATTAATCAATCATGAAGTAAGTTAAAATATTACAATGCTAATTTTTTTTATTAAAAAAAATATTATAAGTACATAGCGCAAGGGACATGTGCATTCCCAAATAACTTTTTTTGCATTTGTTATTTTACTGTACTAAATGCTGGGTGTTGACCTGTTAGTATTACATTAAGTTCTGTAGCTATGTACAATTGTCAAACTAAACAAATGTAAAAAACTAACTAAACAAAAATTTATTAATTCAATTCAGTTTTGGGCAATAGAACTTTTAATTGAATAATAATGTTATTTTAAATTTTATTTTAAATGCCTTGATAATTTAAATAAACATAATATAAATACACATTATGATTATTCACTTTTAAAAACAAATTTTTGATAAGAATTTTGTTAATTATTTTCGATTTGACTATTTTTGCGAATAACCTTTACAAAATCGCATTATCTTATCTCTCTTTTGAACTCGCATATAATTATGTAAAACATGACTTTTGACCTTGTGCTAGTTAAAAAAAATATTATGTGAACATTTTATAAAAGCGAAATTGGTAAGTACTAAATATTTTGTAAATTATATTTGTTACATAAATTGATTTAAATGCAAGGAAAATATTCTGCAATTAATTTTAATTAAATTATAAATTTAAAAAAATATTAATTAAAATCAGATTGCAATTTGATTGATTTTTAATTTGTTAATTTAAACAACTTTTATAAGTTATCAAATGAGTAAAATGTGTTTTTAGTTATAAATCTATTTTTTGCATGAAATATACAAATTATTATCGCAACAGTGGCAAATGTCACGCAATTATCTATGCGAAATACTATCGCTTCTCCTTAATTACACCAAATTGTTTCTATTTATTTTTTATAAATAATTAAAAGTGCCATTATGCAACACATAAAAATTGATTATTATATTTAAGCATGTTGTGCAGATAAGAAGAATTAAATATAATTTTTTTTGATAAGTACTCCACGTGCAAACACTATCTAAAATTATTTTATATTTCAACAATTACATTATTAATTAAATAAAACGGAAATAAAATACAAAAAAATCAGAATATTAATTTATAAAATTTAATTAGTATCACGAACCTTATTAAGCAATATGTACATTCAAAAGGGTTTAGTACCATATATTTATAATTAATACAGTTTTTGAAGCGTGGGTTTATATGAGTTTATCCAATTGTAAAGTTAATATTAATGGTATCGTTTAATAACGATTTAATCAAACGCCAAATCAAATACCAGACCAGATTAATTACTCGCCTTAGATAAATCCAATTCTTTCCAAACGCAACAAATATTTATTATTTTCAATTTACCGCTTCCATTCCGATACAAGATAAAGACATAGCTAGTTGGCTGGCTTACTGGCGCACACACGAGACTCCGGTCGGATTCGGGAGCACCATAAATTATCCCGAGCGTGTGCTGGAAGCCGGTAGTCGTCCTGACGGACAGACCGAACGACCAATTAATTAAATCATCAAAATATTGTATGTATGTAAGTAAAAACATAGATCACTGATCGAGCGGATGTGACGTATTACAAGACGGCGAAAACAACACACGAATAAAAAAATTATATAATAAAAGTAGAAATAAAAACAATCCATTGTTTCCACAAACAGATTATTAGTGGGTCGTGAGATTAATATTAATATTTATATTCCGTGTAATGTCGGCTCGGGCTATTATTCTTTTTTTTTTCTTGATTCATTGTAATTGCGCGCCTTTTTCTGACTTCACACGCAATTACTCGAAGCTGGAATTTGTTTCGATTATACAGGGAGTTTATAAATGAATGGGATTATGTAATCACTTTAAATGTGCCGCTTTTTTTAAATTGTCCACTATATTATTTGTTTTGACAGATCAACTTTGACAGCTGTCAAGCAAACATATGAAAACATATGTAGTATAGTAAACTATTTTAAAAAGGCGGCATATTTAAACTGATTACATAATCCCATTCATTTATAATCTCCCTGTATTATTATTTGTACAACAAACTGAAAAAATAGTTTTTTATTCTTCTACGCTTTATATTTGCAAGTTATCAAGCTCGAGGTTTTTTAATACCAATTGTATTCAATAAATTCATAAAATATAACAAATTAATTTCATAAATTCTTCTATCTGGAAATTGTATTACCGTTATAATGTATGACATTTCTTTTGGTTTGTTTAAAAACTGCCTATGTTTTGCATCTGTTATTATATTAATCTGATGTTCGACAGATGTCATTTTGTTCTGAACTTTGACTGTAACAGTTATTCTGATTTTTGACATTTAAACAAATTAGTATTTACAGTTGATTGTCATATTTTTTTACTTAGTCAAACTTAATAAATGTTTTTAAAATTATAAACGTCAACTGTCAAAAATGTTTTAACTGCCTAAAGGTCGCACAAACGTCAAAAGCGTAATAACTGTTATAATTTTTATAAATGTTATAGCTTCAAAAATGCCATTTAAAAACATTATAAAAGTTAATAAACGTCACAAACGTCTTAAATAACAAAAATGTAATAAAAAGTAACATTAAAAATTTAATGTGACAAACGTTAAAACCGTTATAAGCTTCCGCATCACACCATACGTATGCATGTTATCAACTGCACGAATTATTATCATAAACGACACAAATTTTAAAATGTGTTCAAATATGATAAACGTTATTGCTATACGATACGCCATAAACGTCACAATTGTTATAATTTTGCAAATGTCAAAGATGTCTCAAATGTCATAAACGTCATACACGTTATAATTGCTTTTAAATATCATACACGTCTTTAAATGTAACACAAGTTGTAAGTATTATAAGAGTTATAAACGTGATAAAACGTTATAAAACACCACAAACTACAATTTCAAATGTCATAAACGTCACACGTATCATAAAAACGTTATGATTTTACAAATCTTATAGATGTAATAAATCTCATAAACGTTACAAATGTTATAAACGTTATAATTGTCTTCAAATGTCATAAATGTCTTCAAATTTCACAAATGTCACTAATGTAATTAACGTTTTAAATGTCATAATTGTCATACCAGTTACTGTCACAAACGTTACATTAATAAGTCATAAATGTGATAAACGTTAGCCATAAAAGTCTTAAGTGTTATAAATTTACAAATATAGATGTTAAAAATTTTAAATTTGTTACAAATATTATCAACATAATAAATGTTTTCAAATGTCATAATTGTCACAAATTTTATAAACGTTATAAATGAGATTATTGTCAACTACATAATAAAGGTTATAAAACGCCACAAACTTCACTTCAAAAATTTTTTCATAAAAAAAAAATATATATCAAATTTTTAAACGTCGTAACAGTAACCTAAATCACGCTACAAACTGTGTAAACGCCAAGAACGTCTTAAATGTAGGGTATGCTATAAACGTGATGTAAACTCACAAACATCAAAAATGTTAAGTAAATCACAAATGTAACAAAACTTAAAATAATTTTAAATGTCATAAACGTCACAAATATTATAATATTCACAAACGTCATAAATGTCACAAGTTTATATACGTTAAAAATGTCGTAAACGTTACAACTGTTTTCAAATATAAAAGCTACACACATTATAAAACGTCACAAACTACACTTTAAACGTTTTAAATGACACAAATGTAAGGATAAAACAAACTTTACGTTTTAATATCACAAATGTCAAATACGTCACAAGTTCCATAAAAGTCACAAACGTAACAATTATTAAAATGTTCTCAAATGTCAAAAACGTTGCAAATGTCATAAACGTTATATTTATTTTAAAAAGTCATAAATGGATCGATCCACAGTTTTGAGTGAATTCCGAACCACATCAAAGATTATTAATCTACTTCAAGCCAGAGAAAAATCTTATCATAAAAATCTAAGTTGACAACGTGGATTGGGGAATGGGAAAGCAGTGTAATGTGTAAATGTGTTATTGTGTACTTGTGTAAAGGTAAAAAAATATTAAAGTAAAGTGGCATGATGTAGACTCGATGCTTATGTTAGAGTACCCAAAATTGTAAAAAAATGATATCCTATATCAAAACCAAAAATATTGATGTACACATGCGTATTTTGAGTTGGTACAAGGAATTTATCGCATCACAGAAGTTCTTGTTTTGTTGGACGCGCAATAGATGAGATAGTTTTTGAAATTTCTGTCAAGTGTGTTCTAATATAGGAACTAATATAATAAACCAAAATTGTAGTGCCCATACTATTACCCAGTATAGAAATCAATATCGTGACAGAAATACCCTTGTTTTATTTGATGTGCAATAGTTGAGACAGTATTTAGGATTTTTGTTAAATCTGTTCCAATACAAGGGCTTATATATGGAAATGTATGAGTCAAGTGTACAGAATAAAAATTTGTTTTTGCTCAAACCACTGAAAATGTCTTCCTCTACATGAATCTTGTTTATGTGAATTTTATTAGATTTTTTTAGAAAGCCATTTCCGAGTAATAAGCAATCAAAATTTGAAAAATTTGATTTTTTTTTACATATTTTGATCATCAATAACTCTCAGGATTGCATTTTTAGGAAAAAATTATTAAAAACTTTTTTCTTCAAAATTGTGGATGACGGGTTTTTTTTCAATTATTTATAAAAACGTGTTTATATATGTGCAAAATATACCTTGAAAATTTCAGGAAGTGCCGTGTGCTACGTTTCAAGATATCTTACAATGTATCCACAGAAATACTTAAAAATAACGAAAAAAATTTTTGGAAAAAATTATTACAAACTTTTTTTTTTCAAATTTATCTAAAGAATAAGTTGTCACAAACAAAAATTTTTTTTTTTTTTTTGAAAATGTTGCAAAATTAAAAAAAAAGATGATAAATAACAGTATTAGCTTGTATGGAAGGATTTTTCAATATTGGTTCTGATATGGGTTGTGCTTTTTGCATGTCCATGCGGGGCTAGTTTGTTAGAGAGAAGCCACAAATAAATCGTGTTCTTTGCCTGCCACTGCGGAGCTAGTTTGTTTGCGAGTAGGAAGTTTTTTTCTAATTTTTGGTCGCATATGGATAGTGCTTTTTGCCTGTCCCTGCGGGCTAATTTGTTAGGGGAGAGCCGCATATGAATAGTGTTTTTGCTTGTCCCTGCAGAGCTAGTTTGTTAGGAGGGAAAAGGGGGAGGTTGCATGTGGATAGTGTTTTTCGATTATCTCTTCGGTACTAGTTTGTCGTGGGAAGGTTGCCTGTGGATAGTGTTTTTTGCATGTCTCTGCGAGGCTAATTTGTCGGCAAAGAGATTGCTTATAGATATTTTTTTACTGTCTCTGCGGGGCTAGTTTGTTTTGGAAGAAATTGCATGTGGGGAGTGTTTTTTGATTGTTTCTGCGGGGTTAATTTATTGGAGGGAGGTCGAATGTGGATAGTGTGTTTTGTATATTCCTGCGGGGCAAACCTTAAGGACAGAATTGTCAGGAATGGTTCCGTGGTAAACCACCGGGAGCGCTTCACTTGCACTGTAGTAAAATACCGCCCATAGCGCCGATCACCCAATAAAATCAAACTACCAATTGTGTAATAAAAACAGTACCAAACGTAATGGGCGGAGCGATCGGTGGGCTTATTGTTCACACCCAAAAGTATCCTCATCTTCAGTGCTACTTTTTAAGTAAACAAATAATCATTTTGTGATCATTTTTGCGGCATAATTTTTTTTATATAAATATCATTAATATAAACTAAGTTTGAAATAAATTGAACAATTTTTACCAATAAACTTTTTTATTTATTTATAAATTTTTACCAAAATAGCTTATTCAAATGTAGTTATTATACTTATAATAACGCCGAAAACGGAAATAAATTATCTTAATTATCTTCCGGGAAAAGCTGCACGATAGTTTTATAGGACAATTTTCCCACCTTAAAATAATTTAAAAAAATCTTTACATGTTATAGTGGTGCTAGACATCAAATCAGTTCATTTTTATCAAATTTATAAAAAATATTTTTACAGACATAGACATACATACACAAAAGTTAAATAATTTTTTAAAAAATCAAAATTACCCGCAGAGTTTACTCATTAAACATCGTTAAAAAACTTTTAATAAACCCTATACAAAAAAAAAATTAAAAGAGTGGAACCGTTTAAAAATGGCGGTTAATAATGTTGATTTTTGTTTTTACCTTAAAAATAAGGGTTACAATTTTTTGAAAAATATTTTTAATTTTTAATCTAATTTTTTGCATTATTATAAAAATATTAAGATTAACCAGTTTCTACTACCAACCGTTCTTAAGTTATGAATTTATTAGTGTAAAAACTTGATAATTGTCTAATAATTTTATCGGCAATTTAGGGGTGCATTTTTGACTTTTGCCGATTTTGATAAAAATCATGTTTCTGACTAATTTGGGTACAAAAAACAAAAATCTAGTATTTAAAATTCCGAAAAAAAAAAATTAAAAAAAAATTTTATTTTTGAAAATTCATAAAAAAGGTTATGGGCAAAAATTTATAAATTTGATACTACAATCTGTTAAAAAACTCTCTCTTTCCAATAAATTTATGCGCAGCTCTCTATGTTAAAATCCTGTGCACTTTTGTGTTTTGACTAATTTGTCGGAGGGAAGGGGTAATTAAGAGATGTTTTTCAATTTTGAGTCACTATCTTTAAAATAATAAAAATTTGTTTTAAAATACATTATTACAAGTTATGGTGACATCATTTTAGTTCATTTCTATAAAAAAATGATTTTTTTCAGGAATTTTGAAAAAAGTTGAAAAAAATTATATATTTTTTTAACGGATCAAAATGACCCTTTGGACCAACTTATTATACATCGTTAAAAAGCTCTTGATAAATCTTATCTAAATAAAAAATAAAAATGAAAAAAGTTTATAAATGGAGGCCAATAATGTCAATTTAAAATTTTCCCCAAAAAATAAAGTTAAATTTTTTTTTTAAATATTTTGGTTTTCAAATATACTACAATAAATTATTCTAAAGATAATAAAACTTGTCCGAAATCTCTACTACCAACCATTCTAAGGTTAATAATTTTTTAATGTAAAAAGTTGATAATTTGTGGAAAATTTTTATCGACAATTTAGGAGTGCATTTTTTACTATTGCCGATTTTTATGAAAATTATATTTATGACTAATTTTGGTATGAGAAACACGAATCCGGCGTTTAAAAATCTATAAAAAAATTGCACTCTTCTAGGATCAAATTTACTCTAGTTATTACAAATCTACATTTTTTGGGAAAGAAATTCTCTCGCCGCCACTGTTTTTTTTTTTTTGAAAAATCCACGTTCAGTTTCAAATTGCTGTTTAATAGTTGATAAATCCAAAAATCCATACGCCCCATCTGGACCATTTTTAAAAAAGGGTAGAAAATGGCCTCAAACATAGATAATTTTGAAGATACCTTGAGGTAAGCTTTAAAAAAAGTTTCAGAGTAATTTTTAAAAAAGTGATTTTATGGCCGGATATAAAGGCAGTCAAAGAAAACAAAACAAATATTAAAAAAATATTTATTTACAACATTCGGTAGGAATCGATTAAAGATGGTGTTTTTGGTGAAAAACGGCTCTTGCAAAAATCGCAGGGGTTGTATTTTTGAAGGGGTGGTTTTAAAAAAATTATCCTAGACGTAAAAAATTGATAAAAAACTGAAACAAAATTGAAAACAAAATTATTTTCGAAAATAACAAAATAAAAATTTATTGAAAATTAGGTAAAAAAAGAATAAAATTTACTATCTACCATACTGCTTTTAAGGACGAGAAAAAAAATTTTTTTGAAGGGAGATTTGAAAACTCTACATGTTTTACGTACCTTTGGCAAACATTTTCAGAGCGATATTTTTACGATTAAAAAATTTACAGCCGTTTTAATTTTTTTTTTTTTTTTAAGTTGGCCGCATTTGGTGAAGGGGCAAAATTTGTCCCTGACAAAAAAGTCCATGTAGAAGTCGATCGTTGTAAAAATTTCAGATTGATCGGTTGAAAATTGACGAAGTTAGGAAGAGAATCGTAGTTACTCATAAAAAAGGGTTAAATTTGGTACGGACTTGGCCTAAAGGCCTTGCCTGGTCCCGATTCAGGAAATTATCAAAAGCATTATATACATCTCACATATCTCAAACGCAGTATACGCCATACATGTCACTAATGTCATAGATGTCATAAACGTCACAAATGTCGTAAAAATTTACAATTATTATAAATGTCACAAATGCTGTAATTGTCATAAAAGTTAGAAACGCATTGAACGTTAAAAATGTGTATATCACAAACGCGGGATGCGTCGTAACCGTCACAAATGTTATAATAACTTCACAATTGTTAAAAACATTACAAACGTATTTACGGATGGTAGTTATTTTATCGAATAACACTTTATTAAAGATAGCCATGAACAAATTGCAACAAGACAGCAATTAAACTATATTATAATATTTAAGTTGCCAATAATGGTTTCTTATTTCAAACTGTCAAACACTTCAGTTGGCAATAATAGTATCCATTAAATTTAAATTAACAGCAATGTAAATATCAAAGTTTTTGAGGTTAGGGTATTTTAATAAAAATTTTATACTTTATTGTGCTGATTTTATTTTTATATATTAAGACCGGTTTTGGCGGTTAGGCCATCATCAGTTTTTTCTTTTCTTTTCACAGGTGTTGTTGTGTATCAAAGTTTTAACTGTCAAATCATAATTCAATCTGTAAAATGTTTAAGATTATACCTGCACTGCACTGAGTTGTGATATTTTACTGTTTCAATTTTAAGTGTTTATAAGTGTTTATAAGTGTTTCTAATTGTGAAGTTTTACATAACGTACTGGTAATTATATTTGTGATTGTTTGTGCTATCTGTCTTAATCAGTATTTAGTAAATTTATGGTAAAGTTTGTTTATTAAAACTTAACCTAAATTTATAGCCGCCGCTCGCGCATTCTCATCCGCGCAGCGCAAACAAATATTCTTACCAGTGGCGTAACTTGCTTTCTTTTAATTTGTGATTTTAAATTTTAATTTGTGATTTTATATTTTAAGCTTGTTTTAAACACTCCTTTGTTTTCTTGTGTTATCCCAACCGTGGTCTGCTTTTGTTTGTTTTGTAGTTAGTCACCAGGTGAAGGACCGCACCGGTGTGAATTGTGTATCCTTGTATCATCCTTGTGTTTTTTTTTATTCCTAAATATTTAATCACTTTTATAGTTAAATTTTTATATTTTAAATTTTAATTTATTATGACCGGTCAAGCGTGCAAATGCAAAAGTGTTGCACAATCTGGCGTAACATGTACTAGTTGTGGAATTATATTTCATAACAGTTGCGCCATTCGCCATAAAAAATGTCACTGTGGTACGTCGTTCGAACTTGACGATTCCGAACTTCCCAGGCTTTATAAAGAGACTATCGTACTGTATCAAGTTTTGTTAGATGAAGTTCGGTCTAACAATAAATTGCTATTAGATAAAGTATTGTATCTTGAAGAGAAGATTGCAGACAAAGATAAGGTAATATTTGAATACAAAACTCGTATTCAAGAATCTATGCCTTGTGTAGTTACACCAACTATTAATGAGGAAATTCAATTGCTTCCATTTGCAATTAATTCTGTAATTAATAATTCTTCTTCTTCTTTTGCAACCCTTACTGCTCAAACAAAACCTAAACAGAAAGTTCAACCTAAAACACCAACAATTTTTGGTTGTGGTCCAAGTAACGATAAGTTGCAGGCATATGTGCCAAACTCATATATACATGTCTCAAAACTTAAACGCGGAACTAAAAAATCCGATGTTATTAACTACATTAAATTGAAATACCCCGATATATCAATCGACGCTGTAGATCTAGTTGTACAATCTGGAAGCTACAGTAGCTTTAAAGTCTCGGTTCCAGCCGACCATGTTCGAGCTATTATTTGCAAAGATTTTTGGCCAGCTAACATTGCTGTCAAAAATTTTGTGAGTTATGGTCGTTCACAAAATGTTCCTGCTTCATCTCCAATGGATTTTCGGAGCCTGAATCCTGTCAACAGCTTGGACCCATCTTCAGGAATGATAACGGCTTCTCCATCTACTACCAGAACGTCGGGGGTTTAAAAACTAAACTCAGAAAACTCTTGCTAGCTGTAGCCGTATCAGACTACGATGTGATTGTTTTCACTGAAACCTGGCTTTCTACAGACATCAGTGACTCTGAATTAAATCTAAAAGGCTATCATTTATTTAGGTGTGATCGCTCGGCCCTTACAAGCCCTAAACAAAGCGGAGGTGGTGTTTTAATTGCTATCAAAACTCACCTCAAATCTGTATTACTTTACCCCACGTTTATTAGTGTTGAACATTTGTTTGTAGTTGTTAAGTTTAATTCTGTGTCTTATATAATTTGTGCGGTATATTTACTACCTAATTCAACTAGTGACAAATATCTTGACCATTGTTATTCCGTCGAATCTATTGCCGACGAGTTTCCAAGCAGTAAACTAGTTTTATTGGGCGATTACAATCTACCTGCAGCCTTTTGGGTTAACGATGATTTAAGTATAGGAGTAATTTGTAATGATAGTTACCCTGCTCATTTAGTAGCTAATTCATTTGGGTTTTTAAACTGCGTACAATGCATTTCTATTCCTAATAGTGAGGGTGTGTTTTTAGATTTATGTTTTACTAACGATTGTGATATTTCTGTGATAGAAGCTGTAGATGTTTTGTTAAATTTAAGCCAACACCATACTGCGTACTTGTTAACTATAAAATGTGATACTACCTGTGATATTTTAAATTGTAATTATGTTTTTAATGATTTTAAACTTGCCGACTACAACGCAATCAATAATTATTTGTTGAATGTTGATTGGACTGCACTATTTTATAACTGTGATATTGATATGTGTCTTGATGTATTTTACTCTGTAATCGATGATGTTATTGATTGTTTTGTCCCTAAAAAACTGTGGCGTGAAAGCAATTTTCCTATTTGGTTCAACAAAGAATTGATATCACTTACTAAACTCAAGAAAACTATACACAAACGTTATAAATCTTCAAAACTATTGTCGGACTATAATGAATTCCAATCTATTCGTACTACGTGCAAAAATCTCAGTGCTCATCAATACGAGCAATATATTTTACAAACTGAAAGTAAAATTCAAAATAATCCAAAACATTTTTGGAGATTTGTTAATGAGAACAAAAAAACTAATGGTTTTCCAGCCACAATGCATTATAAAGATCAAACTTGTAATAATGGGAACGACTTTGTAACCAATTTTGCAGTTTTTGTTTTCTTCAGTCTATGATAACGAAACTCATCCAACTCCATTGTTTAATTTTAATAATAACGTAATACATTCAAATTTTTTTATTAGTTTGTGTGATGTTTTTAAGGGAATTGAAAACCTTAAATGTAATTTAAGCGTTGGACCCGACGGCATTCCCTCTTTACTGTTAAAAAAGTGCATTTATTCTATTTCAAAGCCATTGCACTTACTTTTCAATGCTTCATTGAATGAAACTAAATTTCCTCAAATATGGAAACAAAGCTATATTACGCCTTTGTTTAAATCTGGAGCCAAAGAGAATATCACTAACTATAGAGGCATTTGCATTCAATCTGCTATACCTAAATTGTTCAATAAAATTGTAACTAGTCAGTTGCAATGGATGTGCAAAAGCATCTTAATAGAAGAGCAGCATGAATTTCGTGAAGGGCGTTCCACACTTACTACAGCCAAACACTAATATTGTGGCCGGTGACTCCGTAGACAAAAGTGGGTTGAAACCATTAAGCGAGACCAATAATAATTTAGGTAACTGCGAGGAAAATAACATCGATGCTGCGAAACATTTATTTGTTATTTTGCGAAGCCGGCGCTACCCGGGAATAAATTCAGTTTGTGTCTCTGAGTGTATTGTTTCAGTTTCTCGCATTATGCATCCTTCATTCTGGCTATAGTTTTCTTTCTTTCAAGATGCGCGGAAACGCCTGTCATGGGCCACAGTATTCGTGTTTGGCTGTAATTTACTCTGTTATGAAAACGATATTTTAAATGCATTTGAATCTAAAGTACAAGTTGACTCAATCTACACCGATTTTTCAAAGGCGTTTGATCGTGTGAGTCATAATATTTTGATTGCCAAGCTCAGTGCTCTGGGATTTTATCATGATGTGACTTCCTGGTTATTCAGCTTTTTGAAAAATCGCACGCAGTGTGTAAAAATTAATAACTTTTTGTCACAGCCCATTCTTGTTTCATCTGGTGTTCCTCAAGGATCTCATTGTGGACCAATTTTATTTTTGCTTTTCATTAATGATATCCCACAGTATATCAATTCATCGTCATTTCTTTTATTTGCGGATGATTTAAAAATGTATAGAAGAATATCATCTCTCAATGACTGCCATCTTTTACAACTGGACTTGGATTCTATAAATACTTGGTGTTTTATTAATAAATTATTTTTTAATGCTGATAAATGTTTTTCAATAAGTTTCCATAGAACTTTAAGTAAAATTTCTTTTAACTATATAATTGACACTAAAGTGTTAAACAAAGTCACACAAATAAAAGATTTAGGCGTTATTTTTGATCATAAACTTACATTTGTTGAACATATAAACATCATGTGCAATCGTGCCATAAAAATGTTAGGATTTGTATATAGAATGTCCGCGGATTTATCAGCCAGTACACTTAAACTTTTATATTGTGCTTTGGTGCGTTCGCATTTAGAGTATGCTCCGTCAGTTTGGAGTCCTGTTTATAAAATTCATAACCGTAGTATTGAACAAATTCAAAAAAAGTTTTGTCGTTTATTGTCTTATAAATCCGGCATAATATCTGTAAAATATGATTACTGCTACATTGCTTTATTGTACAATCTACCGCCATTGAAGATTCGCCGCAAAAGAGCTGATTTGTCGTTCTTGCGTAATTTAATTATGTCTGAGATTGATTGTCCGGAGCTACTTGGTACTTTTCCATTCCATGTAGCACCTAATAATAGACATAGCAGACATTCTTCTTAATTTCGCGAGTCTACTCATTCTACTAATTATGGTTTCAACAATCCACTCGGTAGAATGTGTAGATTTGCAAATAATTTACCAACTGATATTAATGTATTTTGTGTCTCTAAATCTACTTTCAGAAGTCAGCTAAGTCATGCTGACTAATGTCTAATATGTGCGCTTTTATGAATGGTATATTTGTATTCTTTATTTTTGTATTGTAAAACATCATTGTTTATGTATATTTGATGTAGATGTAAATGGTAAGATTATACCGTCAATAAAGTATTATTATTATTATTATTATTATTAAGATGGTTACTCTGATAACTATTATAGTTGGCCACAATAGTATCCGTTAAATTTAAGTTTACAACAATGATTTGGTTAAAATACGTAAACAATAAATTTATGTCAAACACAATATCAACAGATTTGGAAAATCTGAAGCATAATTTATGTTGCATATATGTTAGATACTTAAGTTGGTAGCACTGATATTTATTGTAAAATTATGCGTAATATTGTAAAATAAAAAGGTTGAAAGTTGTTTGAGTTTAAATTGAACATAATATTATAAAAGTTTGGGATTATGTAACCATCTAATAAACGTGCCACTCTAGTGAAATAGTGAATTTAATTTTGGTGTGCGTAAATACAGTTGAAGTTGAACTGTCAAAACAAAGTAAATAGTTTGATGCACAATTTTAAAAAGATTTAAAGTGATTACATAATCCCAGATATTTATAAAGACCTTGTATTTATTAAATTTAAATTGGCTACAATATTATCAAATTAGGTCTAAATTCTATTACATTTAAGTCAATGTCAAATATTATTATATTCAAGTTGGTAACATTAATAAAAATGTAAGAACTAAATTTATGTTTACTGCCAAATCATGTTTACTATCAAAGTTTTAACTTAACATTGTCTTACAATACTTACAACTATACAATTAGATGGATTAAGTTGCATTTACGTCAATAGTTACATATATTAGTTTTGACTGTTAAATTTGGTTAAAACTATCAATATTAATATTAAGTTGGCCAGAATGTTATCTATTTAATTTAAGTTAGCAGTTAGTTTAAAATTTGCTACAAAATTTTAAAATATTGAGTTTATGTCAAATATAACTTAATAAAACTGTTAAATTATGTTCTTACTCTCAAATTTTACAGCTGGCAACAACGTATTAAATTTAATACAATATTGAATCACAAACTAAATTTAAATCAAATATACTAAGTAACTGTCAATTTATATTACAAAATTTATAAATTTAATATTATGTCAAACTAACTAGTTTAACTGTTTTTTTAGTTAGCAGCATTGGTATCAGCCTAGATAAAATTTGTTTTATGTATTAAATAGCTGTCAAGTTATTTCGCACACATTTTTAATGTTAAATAATTTTCCAAATTGCAAAAAAAATCAGTTGGCAACACAACGGAAATGTCAGTTTTAACTATCAACTGTCAAACTATGTCAAATATTTAGCTCAACAATGATGCTATTAAATTAAATAACCACATCTGTCAAATTTGTGCTAAACAAAATGTAAAATGTCAAACTATATTTAAAACTGATATATTTAATGTTTTTGTTGCGTTATTTATGGGTAATTTTATAAACAAATAAAATCATACCTGTAGTTTGTGTTGTTTAAAGATTGTATTTTAACACATAGTTGGTTAAGACGCCCTATAGGCTGTAGGGTGAGATTGTGGGAATAGCCACTTTAAAAAGTATTGATATTAGTAAAAGCCATTATTGCTTTATGCGAGAAAGATTTAAAATCTTTGTTAGAAATTTAATTAAAGTTAGTTTTGAAATCATTTCTCTGATTTAAGAAAGCCAAACGCTGTTTGTGTGTTGTGTGCTCCAAGAAGTATTGACTTCTCAATGGACTCTTTTAACGTGCTGCAGATCAGTGTTCTTAGTCATCTAAGTATGAGTATTGGAATTTGAGGCTTGAAGATCATTTTAGCCATGGATGACCTTATGGCTGTTCTGCCTTTGTTGTGAAAAGCGGTTATAGCTAATAATGTTTGCAGCATTTCTTCTATTAGTCAATGCCTTGGTAGCGCAAGATATCATGGCGGTATGAATTAGTTTAGAAAGCAGTTTAACGGCTATAAACTTCTAGTAATAACGAATTGTAATTGAAGCTAAGGTTATTCATAGTTCTGATTTTGACTTGATAATACTCGTTAAGATCGTCTTCTCTATGATCAGCAAAGCTATAGTGTGTAGATTCTTCTAGACCCAATACTTGGTATGTTTTTACTTAATGTACCTAGCAAATGCTAAACTTTTGACATTGGTTTTAGCAATGTTTTACGTTGCGTGCTTGGAACTGAAGGCCCCAGCAATTCTGATAAAAAAATAATTTAAGAAAACCGTTTTGAAATCTGCTATTTTTATGAGGTCAGCTAGAATATTGTAAGTAGATGCAAACCTGAGTGTGCTCAGTCTATAAGCGTGAAGGTGTTAGGAGTATCTACTTTAGAATAGTTTAATAATTTTTTTGCAAAGATCAGTGTTTTATGCCTCTGGTTTACCTTCGACATTTTCAAGTTTAAAAGCTCAACTGTAATTTTCAAGCCCAAAACTTATGTGAGATCTATGATTTCCGTGCTTTTTGATCCCTTTGAGAGTTGCACGGAAATCATTAAAAAACGACGTTTCCCATTTGGTAAATATTAGAAGGAGCAAAACCAAGAGATTCTATTACTTCCTAGGTTGTAAGAATTGACCAAATCAAGAAGATGATTTTTACAGAATTTGGTTGGTCTTTTGTTGTAAGGATCGACCAAACAAAAAAATGGCCCTTACAGATTTAAGGAAAAAATTGAGGTTGCCTCTCCGTAGTTTGCGTTTGTAGCAGGGATTACGTGAATGCCATTGTATGTATTCCGGGCAAAAAGAATAGTAATTTTATTGTTGCTAAAATGTTTGGAGATGCTTGGGAATTTGTGTTGTTTGGTTAACACAAATTCCGGATTATGGGAGATTAATGGAAAGTGTCTTGAAGATTGAGTAGTTGAGTAGAGTTGAGTTTTGGTTTATATCTACAAGTTTGAACTTAACTTTGATAAAACTTTTTCTGATTTTTTTTTTCTCTTGTTAGTAAAAAAACGCTGTCAGAAGAAGTCGAAGATCCTTCTGTTTTTTGGTCTGAAGGACCGGTAAAAATAACCATTGTCTAATAAACTTTTGGTATTAGGAAAAAGAAAAAACTCACTCACTCACTAGATTATCTTTTTCTTTTGCTTTTGTTGGACTCTGGATTATTCTTTGGAGTTGTTAGGTGCAACGTCTACGGTAGCATTCTCTGGTGCAGGGAAGTCTAGGTAGACGACGTTGGAGACGTCTTCTTCGAGCATTTGGAGGTAGGGAATAAATTTGCTCATGACCTTCAATTTGTAGTTGGTTGTTTGTGGTTGAAGAAGTACACCACTTTTTCAACCTCTTCTTTTATATCAGCTTGGTTTATGTCTTTGCTGATGATGAATGGATAGTTAGTAGTATAAGAAACGGTAGAAGTGGGGGCCATTGTTACAATGGTTTCTACCAGATACTTGATTGTTAAATGCAGTGGCTCAAAAAGTTGGAAGCTATGGCATCCATTATTTCTCTCATCTCTAGGACCAAGTGAAAAAAGCGGTCATTTTACATTTGATTTTCTCTTTTTTTTCATCTTTTTTTTGAGGGGCAAGATGATTTGAGGCTCTATTAGATCTTTACAATGCTGCTCCGGTAAGGGCACAGTTTCAAAATAGATGTAGTCAGTCAAATATTTTAGTACATCAGCCTAACCAAATTAAAAAAAGCGTTTTGTAATCATCATAGAGTTAACCCAACCTAACTCAAACAAATTTGCATGTTTTACATCTTGATTATTTGAAAATTATTTAACAACAACAAAAATGTAAACTGTATAAAATATTACCAATTTAATTACATGCATACAGTGTTGCCAATATAAACATTATTAATGGTTGACATATATTACGTAGGTACTTATTAATATCATGTTATGTCAGACTGTTACAACTAACTACTACAAAAAAAATAATTTTAGTCTTGCCAACAAGTTTAGTATTACCAACTTAAATATATCAAACTACCAACTTTAAGAAGATTAAATTTATTAAAAAGTAAACAAAATTAAATATTTTTATATTATTTCAGTCTTGCCAACATGGTTCCAGTACTGCCAACGCATTTCTAGTACTACCAACTTAAATAAACTACTTTACCAACTTTATTATTTCAGTTCTGCTAACATATATTCAGTACTACCAACTTGTTTGTAGTACTACCAACATAATTAAATAAAGCTACAAACTAAAAAAAAAAAAATTATATTATTTCAGTCTTGCCAACATATTTCCAGTACTACCAATTTATTTCTAGTACTACCAACATCAAGCTGAAAAATATTAAATTGCTATTAAAAACATAAATAAGACAAAATAAAGTATTACGAGCAAACGCAGTATTTTGTCACTTTACGTTTAAAGTCAACTTACCAATTTACATCAACTTATATCTCGTGATTGCTAATGAATTGTACAATTTTACAAACAATAATAAAATTTGGATAGAAATAGTTTAACAATATTCCAAATAGATGACTAATGATGAAAATACAATGAATTAATTAAAATATGAAATGAAGAAAACAAATAAATAAAAGAAGAGAAAGACAGCATATTGTCCGCATTCATGAATCGGAATGATATTTAAATATCAGATCCCCACATCTACATTCAACATTCAAATACTGGAATTTGAGCAATCAATTCTCATTTTGCCCGTGTTCTTTCATCATTCAAAATGTCAAGTGCGCTTCCATCTCGCTCCGCTCAGTTAATAAATTAATAAGAATTTTTTTTATTTAAAAAAAACATTTCTCAACATATTAATAATAATCACCGTGGCATATTTATTTGTCAAATCTTAAAACATGAAAAATCCCATCGAAGGGAAACGAACTGAGAAAAAAAGGCCGTGTCATACGAAGAATGATGAATCGTCTCGAATCTTATCGTATTTTTCTGGCTACTTTGGTAGCCAGTTCTTTTTTAATTGTTCCCTCATGTAATAAAGTGCTCTTAAAAAAAAATAAACAACCAAAATAAATTAACGTGGATTTTTCGTTAGAATTTATCCCATAATAAGTGGGATAATTGATGAATTTTTCGTGCTCATTAAATTCCGACCACGAAAACGATGCTCGCATATGTTTCGATAACGAATTGGAATCTTCACGTTACATTAACCCCGGCGGCTACATTTTTTAATATTGATTTTGTGCAGAATTTGTAGCTGAATTGCATTGAGTATGCATTGTTACAATACCGACGCTTGAAACAAAGCTGTCAACTTAAGTCGGTTCCGCGGGCGCGCCATGAAATCGATGATTTTTAATCATATAAATGTCGCACGTACCATTCTTTTCCATTCCTACCTAATTTTATTATTTCCTTTACTAAACTTTCAATGCTCTTTAAAAAAACTTTTGATTCAAACTTTAGCAGTTTTGCTGCAGCCAAAAGTAATGTATATTTTTTTAAATTTTAAAACGTGATGTTTAGGAATTACATAATATGCCACAACAACATAAAAATAGATTTGAATATACTTAATAAGTATCATAGCTTTTAGATTTAAGTCAGGTGCATACCCTCGTTCCCCAAGGAAGCAGTTAAGTCTACTTGCTAATTAAATTTCACGTAAAACTTTTTTTTTTTTTAGTTAATATACTTTTATTATATTTTAAATTTTGAATCTAAAATTAGATTTGTAAACAAAAACTATTATAATTTGAGGTTTAAGTCTTAAAGACTAAAATTTGGCATGGTTTACTTTTTTGCATAAAAAACTTTATGAGTGCACAAAAAATATATGCAGTTATCAAAATTTTTAAATACAAACTTTTTTGATTTATATGATTGCAAAAGCTGAAGACCGGCACTAACAAGAAGAAACAGTCTATTTATACTTAGGATAGGTTATGCTTTTTTTGCACATATCAAAGATAATATTTCCATCAACTTATAATTTGAGGAAAATAGAATGATTAGTTAGTAGTGCTTTAATCAAGGTTGAACCAAAAACCTTTTTATTAGCACCGTCTTTAACGGCTTAATTGCTACCTCAAGTGGATGGCTATACATTGTTTTACAAAACGACGTTACCGTTGTCTGCTTACTGTCCAATAGTAGAAACACGGTTGGAAAATATTGCTTAACTGGGTAAAACTTTGACCAGTCGGTCATTTTGGATGTTACTAGGTTGATCTTACAAACACTGATAATCAGCGGTAAGCTGCTCTATGTATACTATAAACCTTCAACTCTACAAATCGTCCACCCACTACTAGCACCGGTTAAATTACAAACCGCAGTAGGAGTAAAAAAACTAGATTTCAGTATTCAACAACATTTGGACCAAAAATCTAGACATTTCCACTAATGGGAATGCTGAACGGTGCTCCTAGTAGTAAACTACTAAAAAAAAAAGAACTTGTTAGAGTTGAACCTCAAACTCAGTCGGCATAACGCAGCCAAACACTACTTGAACCACAAGTGCCCTTTGGTCTGGAAAACTACGTGTGCTCTGCACACCGCCACTTTAACGTGCCTTGAACCGTACTAACCAAATAAGATTTAAAAAAACCTACTCACGTTTGGAGGAAAAATCCATGAATACTCCTAGTTTCTGCAGCAATTGGAATAGAAGATTTTTTTGTTGACACTATAAGAAGTGTAGAATCAGGCTTGTTCAGCAATATGCTAACCTAACCTAAGCAATTTACATGGCCAGAAGCATGATGGCAAACGCTTAACTAGCACGAGGATTTGCGACAAAAAGCTGTTTTGTCAGAATTTCATCCATCTGGATAACAACTAAACGACAACGGCCAACACACCAGCAACGCTCCTGCAGCCCTAAATCCACCAATCACAAAAAGTTTGAGTTATTTAAAGAATTGTTGGAGATCAAATAAAGAAATAGCACTAAAACGCCAAACAAACGGCTTGCGTTTTTGCTCAAAATTATTACCAAACTAAAACCGTTGAAAAATAAAATTTTACCCGGTTCAGCTTACCGGAAGCAAAATCCATGTCCGGCTGCATGCAACAAGCGGATTTATGCACGGCTGGTAATAACAGGTATCAAAAATTGATAAAGCGATCAAGTGCGGCGGTAAGTGTTTGGGTCGTCCGGGGATTAATTATGTTTTAGAATAAAGATAGTGTGGGCTTGCTTAAGGCACGAAAGGAAATAACCCTTATAAAGTGATATACTTTATTTATACTCTTTCCCACTTTCCAACCCTTGTCAGCATAGGGATTTACGGCTAAAAACCTTCTCTGATGGGGTGATAAAATCTCTTCAGTGGTTCGGAATCTACTTAAAACTGTAAGTCCCTTGTAGTGTAAGTTGCCAGCATTACGGGCAAAGATAGAAGTTCATATTCAAAAGAATAGAAATCGACTGATTAAAAAAGAAACAAAAAGTTGTCATCAGGTGTGGCGGGCTGTTGCCCAAATAACGGACAAAGTAAGTAACAGGCTGGAAAGCGTCGTGCCAAGGGGTTGGTTTTGTCCTGGGACGTAGCGTAGACAATGTCGTCCTTTTTGAAAGAGTGTTGGTGGTTAGTTCTGCGCCCAGTAAGCTAATTGCATTGTTCTAGAACCTTCCTCTGTCTTGATGGTTCAGGTTGGCAAGCGTCTGCATATATTTTGCTTTTTAAAACTGAGAATATTATGGCGTATTTTAGCATTTAAGCGGGTTGCGGGAGCAAAAGAATTTCTTATATGTTCTGTGTTTTTTCTTGTTGAGGGCAAAGATTGATAGGGAAAATATATTTGCTTTGTAATAAACGTAAATGGATTGTCTACGTTGTTTAAAGAGTTGGGAAGGAGGTTCCGGAATTCTGATGTTACTATCATCTTGAAACGCCGGTCAGTTAGCGTTTTGATAATCACAGTATTTTATAAAAATCAAAGAGGAAAAGTGTTAATTATTAAAGTAAAGCCTAGAAAAGGCATGTTGTGGCTGGTAACACAAAGGAGAGAGGTCACTTTACAGGATCAGATTCAAGGTGTTGACAGTATTGGTCTATTATGGAGCTGAATCAGAGGATAATTTATTACGAGGTCTGTCTTTTAAGTTAGAGAAATGGTCTTCACATGATAGATGTCGGGCATTTATATCTCCATGGATGATAGATTTTTCTTGGTTGGCAACAAACTTAAAGTATTTTGAGGAAAATATTTTGATATTTTACCGATTATAATTTGCAGCAAATTTGCGTCCGTATTGGAACTTTCGGTTTGTAGTTCTTATTAGAAAATCCAGGTGTAGTCTGCTGACTTAATTCTACTTTTTAGCAAAAACATTTGTCTAAAGTACAACATTTTGAATTCCATTGGGATTCGGTTTAAAGTTATAAACTGCTTCTCGGTGTAGACGTTGTTTTGGGCCATTAATGTATTTAATAATAGTGTAGCCCTGGTACTCATGGTAATTATTTATTAATCTGTTAATTCCTTCAGGCAAATGGCATGAAGTTTGCATCTTTCTAAAAAAATATTTTTAGCCAATTCAAAAAAAAGCTATACACATGGCAGCCAAATGCAACAATAAAGATTTATTAAACTTGTTACTGGTAATTGCCGATTTAAACAATGTAGATAAATATGAAAACACATTACTTCATCTAACTTCCTATTGCAGTTCAGACAATATAATACCGAAACTACTTGAACTAGGCATGGACGTTAACAAGTGGCTGCACTCCTCTTAATTACGCTGTTTTTAATAAAAATAAAGCGTTTTCTTTGTTTTTAGCTGAAGGAATTGGAATTAATAATTTATTTGTATACAAATACATTAATAATATCAACTCCTAAAATGAACAATTTTGCAGATAGGAGTAGATATTTGCATAAACATATATTACAACATCATATTATAGACAACACAACTGATTTATTTGATTATCTTATAAAATTGGTTGTGGCTAATAAACGGAATGTTAATTTTACAGAAGAATGTAACTTAAATGTTGAAACAATTAAAGTAAAAAGTAAGTCAAGCCAAATTACTAAATTATTGATTGATCACGGAGCTGATGTAAATTCCGTAAATATAAATCAATCAAGCGCTTTGCATTATGCTGTGATGATTGGACATCCTGATTCTGTTGAAATGTTATTGCTTCATGGAGCTTATAATAGTTTAATAGATGCTTATGGCTACACTGCAGCAAATTTGGCCGATATTATGTACCAAAATATTCAAAAATTAATTCAAATCAAGAAAATAAATAACCTCATTCAGCTGGAAGAAAATTATGTTATTATTTCCAATATGTTGCTGTAATTTAAAACTGTTATTATTTATGTCAACATTAGTTTGAATTATAATTATAAATATTATGTCATTTTATTATTATTGTTATTATTATCATTAATATTATTATTATTAATAAACAATTAGTTTTATACAAATTACTTTTATTTTTTATAACTTATAGGAAAACAGTTGTGTATAATGCACATAATCAACAAAATTGTTATTAAAAGTTCAACATAAAATGTAAATCCGGCCCTGGTCCAAACGAAAATTGTGCAATTTAATGTTAAAAAACAGAAATCGACCAAAGAAGTCTTTTAAAATGGAACAAATTGCAAAAAATTACACAATAATTAATAAAAATAAAATTTGTTATTGTTGATAAAAATATTTCAAAAACTTAAAAAGTTGGTCAAATATTCAATTTTCTAAATATGACTGACAACACAAACGAAAAATGGTAAGTAGGCTTTGAATATTTAATTATTTTTCATATCATTTAATTAGAATGCTGTGCTGCTTGTACATTTTAAGATAATTTTGATATTAGCTATGAAACGTTATTAATTAATTATTAAATAAATTGTATAAAAGTCTAGAAAATTTTTAAAAACCATAATGTTTTAACAGTAAATCAGATTGTATAAGCATCAAAATTAAAAAAAAACAATAAAATTCTTACATAATGCGTTTTGTAAAACAAAAATCAAATAAATAAACTGGTTGAAAAAAATACAGAACCAAACCCTTGAACCGCAATTACGATTTTCTAGAAAAATTGTGGATTTTCAGCTTTGGTTATTGCTTTAAAAATACACTTCTGCTAAGTGCTGTACTTGTAAATGCAGAATAATTCATTATTTGTTTGTTTAATTATTTAGAGTACGTTCCGTCAGTCTTGTGCCCTTCTATGAAATTCATAGTCAGAATATTGAACGTGTTCAAAACAAATTTTTTTGTTTGTTGTCCTATAAATCTGGTATATTGTCGGTTAATTTTGATCGCAATTACATTGCTTTACTATACAATTTACCGTCACTAAAACTTCGGCACAAAAGATCAGATCTCTCATTTTTGCGTGGTCTAGTGATGTCTGAAGTAGACTGTCCTGAGTTACTTGTATCTCTTCCATTCTACATTCTTATTAGTGAACGACGTACCAGGCAGACTTCATTATTTAGAGAATTTACACATTCTACTAATTATGGATTTCACAACCCCATTGTTAGAATGTGTAGATTTGCAAACTGTTTAACAAATAATTGAGTCTTATTGATTAAATGTTATGTATTTTATATTATATTTTGTTTTCTATGTCGATCTTTTGCTTATGATTTTATATTGATTATTTTATATATGTATTATATTGTTTATATTCATTGTATTTTTATGTAGATGTAAATGGTTTTACTTATACCGTAAATAAAGAGTTATTAGTTATTATTAATCATGTTTCCACATTATGTGGTAAATATAAAATAAAGATTAATTAAAAAATAATCGCTAGTCTATAAATATTTGATAACACTCATGATATAAATAGTATTTAAGGAAATGCTGGTTTTATCCAGTTTTATCACAGCGGAAACCAAGAACAGATTAAAAGAATGAAATTGGTTTATCAGTCCTAATAAGTGTATAAATATTCGTTACACTTTTTAAATTTATTTAGTGTTAATCAAAGTGTTGCTGAATTTGGCTAGTGCTACATATTATAAAACAAGTAAGTGTTTGAAAATTATTTAAATTGTTTATTTTATAATCATGTATCACAATTTACTATACAAGTTATAGCAGTAACTAAGCAGTAATAGAGTATAAAGTAATAAAGTCATGTTCACATTCCCTACTGCCGTGTAGTAGCAGCTGCATCTGTATATTAATCTTCATTAGTTTTTAACATTTTAATATCATTAAAATTTAATTTAATAATTAAATTTAAAATAATTTGTACTTTGTTAGATTGTATGCAAATCAATTTTTATTATATTAGCTGTATACTAACTATTTTTTTTTTTAATTAAGATTTAAATTAATTAAATTTTGTATAACTTTTTTAATTCCTGATGAAGTTTAATAATTTCCAAATACAACTTTTTATTGTGCTATTATAATCATTTTATTGAGTATGAAAAATAAAATAATAATTTTAATTAAAATTTTGGTACACACTTATAAAAATGCACTTATTGATTTTTTTTTAATTAATAAATTGACAGAAACTTTTGAATTTATAGAAAAGTTGTATAATTTTATTAACTCTTACTAGACTTAAATAAAATTAAGTTGTCATTTTAAAATATATTTGTTGTTTGTATGTATAGACACAAACACCTTGTTTATTCAGAACCTTCTAAAGACTAAATCGGATGCACACTCTGAAGGAATCGATTTTCTATGAGAGTATACTTTCTTGTTCTTACTCAGCAAGTCTGGCCAGATTAGAATTGGAGTAAACCGCGATTTACAAAGTACATTTTTCTTCCAAAGCTGCAATGTGTTGACTAAGCTGACCAGACCTACTCTTTTTTAGTAACATATACAGTTACAGAAGTTACAATACTCTTTACTCTTTTTAATTTAAAATAACAAAAAATAAACTCTTTTTGAGTCTTAATAATTCTAATTGTTTATCAATAAAAGTTTTTTGTTTTTAAATGTCAACTTGTTAAATTTTACTGTATTTACGGTATTGGGCAGTATTTTTTGTTTGTCTTTGCAGGACAAGTTTGTTCCAGTTGACTAATTGGATGCATTTATAATATTAATTAGGATTACCGCAATCTATTTCATTAAAAAAAAGAGTACACTTTTACGCTTTATCGATTCTGCGATTGCGGACAGGCAGAGATTTTGCTGCGCTTATATAAAATGTTGTTAATCTCCATTTAATTCAAGCGGTAATTTACTCAAAAATTAAGTACTGGGCTTATGTTAAATATTATAACTATCTTTTGGTTATTCAGAAATACATTTAGAAGTAGTTTTGTTTTAAATTAAATACAAAATGCGGCTAAAGAGGATTAAAATCCGGCTACAAAGTAATTTGGCCAAAAACTTTGATAATCTATAATTAATCAATTTTGGATTCTCAAAATAAAATAATTTTGACATAATTTAAGACAAAATTTGGCATAAGAAAATTAAAATTTAACCATAAATACTAAAATTTGATCAAAAGTTGCAGAATTAAAAAAATAATGCTAAAATACGGATGTAATGTCAAAAATGTACAAAATTTGACAAATAAAAACTAGGGCGGATTTTAGTAATTAAGAAAAGTAATTAAATCCGGCCAGTAACTTTAATAATAACAAAATCTCAAAAATCTGGTCAGTAAAAACAAAATTTGGCTTAAAAATTATTATTATTATTAAAAACTAACCTAAGTATTAACATTATAATATTGTTTTATAAAAATTGATAAAATTCAGACATAATCTTAAAAATCCAATCATATATAAAAATTTTGAGAAAAAAAAATCCTGCTAAAAACTTTAACAACAAACTTAAAATTTAAACTCAATATCAATATTAAAGACAAAATCCGATTTAAGACTATTGAAATTCGCTTATAAAGTAATTAAATGCGGCCAAAAACTATAATAATCTGCTTTATATTAGTAAAAATAGACATAATTTTAAAAATCCGGTCATAAAATACTAATTTTTGTCTAAAAAAATTAAAACCCGGTCATAAAGTATTAAAATCCCGAAAAAATCATAAAAATCATCTTAAAATTGGTCATACTCTTAAAACTCTAGTCATAAAATACAAAATCCGGCGCAAGAGAATTACAATCCGACCATAAAGTAATTAAGTCTGACCAAAACAATAGTAGTCAGCTTAAAACTGGTAAAATACAAACATAATTTTAAAAATTCAGCCATAAAATATTAAAATATTTTCGAAAAAACTTAAATCCCGCCATAAATTGTTGAAAGTGTAAAATTCTCTTTGTAATATGTGAAAAATATCAAAATTTGGTAATGAAATATCAAAAAGTTGTATAAAAGCACTAAAATCCGGCCATAAACGGTTGAAAAGTGTAAAATTATATTAACAAAATGTTAAAAATAGCAAAATATTGCTAGAAATTAACGGAGTCCGGTTATGAACTGTTCAAAAGTGCAAGTTTCTATTTTTAACATGTAAAAAGTATCAAAATCCGGTCATTTTAAAATTTAAAATAAAAAATATTTACATCCGGCCATGAAATATTAATATACTGTCATAAAACAGAATAATCCGGCTATTAAGAGTGGAAAAGTGCAAAATCTTACACATAAAAAACATCTAATAAAATATCTAAAACTGTTTGTGCATGATTTGAATCATAAAAAATGAAAAACAGCAAAATTCAGCTATGGAATATCAAAATATTATCAGAAAACACTAAAATCCAGTCATCAAGGGTTAAAAAGTGAAAAAATCTTAGAAAAAAAGATGAAAAAAATTAAAATTCACCATCAAATTATTACAATATTGTCAGAAAACACAAAAATTTGGCCATCAAATTTAATGTTTTAACGTAAGTGCAAATTCTACTTGAACTGTTGAAAAGTGAAAAATGAAGAGATCATAAAAAGTAAAATTAAAATTCGGCCATGAAATATCAAAATATTGTCATAAAATACTAAAACCGGACATTAAGGATTGAAAAATACAAAATTTTACTCTTGAAATGTCAAAGATAGCAAAAACCGATTATAAGTTTAAATGTTATTATGTTATTTTTCAAAAAAGGTGTAATTATTAAAATCCGGCCATAAATTATGAAAATATTGTAAGAAAACACACAGTGCAAAATAAAATTTCAAAAATAGCAAAATTCAAATATGAAATATCAATATATTGTTAAAAAGCACCAAAAAACTGGTCAACAGTTAAAAAAAGGCAAGATTCTATAAATAAAATGACAAAATAACAAAATCCGGATGTAAACTGTTAAAAGGTGAAAAATTCTATTGATTTAAAAACGAAAACTAAGAAAATCTTACTATAAAATATCAAAATATTGTTAGAAAACACTAAATTTTAGCCACAAAGTTGTAAAAAGTGCAAAAGTCTATTCATGGTGTGTCAGAAAGCACCAAAATTTGGCCATAAATTAAGTACAAGTTTTATTTTACGCCTATAAACTGTCCAAAATTCTATTTATGAAATGTCAAAAATCTGGAAATAAAAAGTATATTTTTTTATGAGATGTCAATAATAACAAAATCCTGTTAAAATAATATGTTCAAAAACAATTAAAATCTTCTCATAAATTGTTAAAAAGTGCAAAAATTCTGTTTATGAAATAATAAAAATAGCAAAAACTTTAATATTTTATTCATAAAATGTTAAAAACAGCAAAATCCGGTCATAAAGTATAAAAATATTGTCAGAAAGTACCAAAATTTACCATAAACTGTTCAAAAACTTCAAAATTCTGTCATAAAATATTTAAATATTAAAAAAAAAAAATCCTCTAAAAATTGTTGTAAAGTGCAAAATTCACATTCACATCATAGATTAAATATTTATTTATTTAATCATCTTTTATTACTTATATTTTGACAGCTGCTATGTAAGATTTTAAAATTATGGACGTATTAGGTTAAATAAGATCATTTTTGACAGCAGATCATCTTAGATCGTGTATTTTTTGACAGCATTTATTTTAGTTTAAATAATAAATTTAATTTTTTTTTTAATAATAACATTAAAAATGCTGGGTGTGGTATCAAAAAGTACAACTTTTTAACCCTACACGCCAATATAGTTAGCCAGATGTTGAAGTGCATTTTTTCTGATTTAGTATAAAAGGCTTAAAGATTTAAGGGTAGAATGGTTAAAAACATCTTATACTCTTCTTAACTTATAAAAATGTGTCACTCTAGTGTTAACGCAACGGTGAAATGCCAAGGTAGTTATGAATTTCTTTGTTTTTAACGTGCCATGGGGTTCCGACAATCCAACGCAAAGTTGGTGTTATATGTTAGAGTAGGTTACGTGTTGATTGAAAGACGGGTGAGCGTAGATTGCTATATTAAGAAGCACATTGCATAAACATTGATCACATAGACAACCGTATTTACATAATTGTATACAAATGTAACGTAATCGTTAATTTTTTTATTAACATTTAAATAGTAGATTATAAGTATTGAAACAAATGTTGTCCATCCTTATTTTATTTTTTATTTATTTTTTCGCAAATTCCTTATTCTTATTATTCTTATTCACGAAAGCTTACGGCTGGACGAAATTTTAATCTCTTATAATTTCACTACCAATTTTATATACGATAGAGATCTTAGCGCTCCCACTGTCTCTCCCTCACTTCAGCAATAAAATTGAACTTATAATTTAATAATTTAAATTCAGAATAATTTTTTTTTCCTAAACTATCATTCTATTACCTTTTTCAATAAATTCCAACTTAATTTTTCTGTGATTAAAATATTGATAACTTAATAACGATTGTGGTTTGTCCTTAGTCACATGGCACCTTATAAATTACGGACCAACCTTTTATCTCCACCCGTTAGCCTGAGTACCTCAATCGTAAATCTCATTATCACCTGGAGGTAATATTATCGTAGTTTTTGTTTTGGTATTTAAATTCATTTTTTTTTTGTGTTTATCTTTATCGAAATTTATGCGTCACAAATTTGGCGGTTAATGTTAGGTTTAGGTTTTCTAACGTGTTTTTAATATTGGTCTGATAAGGATTTTTTTTTGTTGGTATCAAAAATTGTATTATTGATAATGTTTTTGTTTTGTATGTATAATATATCTCTTAATAAATTGAACAAATTATACCAAAAAACTTAATCATGTCTTAGAATACTTCAATTTATAAATATAAAGTTGGAAGGATTGCTCAAGAAATGCATGAATATGAATTACGGCTCAGAGAGTTTAAAAATGTTGGAAGTTGTGATAAGATGAAAAAGTGTCTGAGAAATTTGTTAAAGTTAGAAAAGAGCGGTAATCCATTAGAGTACCCCCTTACTTAGTGACTTTCGATACTAAAAAGAAAGCAATTGAAGAAAAGATTTCTGAAATTACCGATTTAGTTTGAAGGTGATAAACTGTGCAGTAGGTTTGCAAAGATAGATTCTAAATTAAATCATTTAATAGAAAGAGTAAATCGATTAAAATGCAAAGATGATGCTCAATTAAAAACAAGGTCTGGCGCGTTAAATAATGTATTGAATTTAGGGTCAATCCTCAATGTAAAAGCTAATGAGTTCTCATCTGCGGATGAAAATATTTTACCTGTAAATCTAGCTACAAGACCCATTTACAATTCCTATATACAGTTTAGCGGAGATCGTAAAGATCTTAGTGTGAATGCTTTTATCGAACGCCTAAATGAACATTGTGTAACTCGAAAGTTTACTAAACCTTTAATCAATTAGACAAATATAAGCCAGTTTTACAGTATATCATTTCTCATGCAGTACGTGACAAGTGATTATACCTTCAAGTTAATATATTAGGTCAGACATTCCTTAAATTATTAGATTCTGGCGTTTTTCGAACCGTACTAGTACAAAGAGGTTGGAAAGTATTACAATCAATGGGATATATTTTAAATTCCAAGCTACCACAAATTTGTTTGGTGGCAGATGGCAGTAATGTTACTTGTTTGGGAACTATTACCGTGCCCATTCAGTTGAATAGATTTAAAACACCCCCTTATACTAGGTATAGATTTTTGGAAAATAATGGGTGTTATCACAAAGCTTAGGTTAGATTCATAGAGATTTATTGATGGAAAAGTTGGCGAAATATGTGTTATTGATTCTAACACTCAGTTGGCGGATTTTACAGTTTCAGTACAGATACAGTTCGAAGAGTTTCTGGACAGACATTTAAGTTCTCTAGAAAGTTTTGGATGTTGTAAATCTGTTGAGCACAAGATTGTTACTGCTGCTAATCCAATTAAACAACGATTTTATTCAGTTTCTCCAAACGTTTAAAAGCACATAAACGTAGAATTGGATAAAATGTTGGCTAAAGGAATAATTAAACCATCTGAAAGTTTGTGGTCTTTTCCAATTTAATTAATCCCCTAAACAGACCAGACTTATAGATTTGTTGTCGATTACCGTAAACTTAGTTTAGTAACCAAGAAAGACGCATATCTATTGTCCAACGTCAATACTATTTTAGATAGATTAAGAAATGCTAGATTTGCCGGTTTTAGTATTAATAAAGAAAAATGTCAATAAAAATGGTTTGTCGGTTAGTCTCGGTAAGGTATCGTGTATAGTCAATTTACCAACACTTCAAAATGTGTCGGAAGTCTATTAGGTATGACCTCTTGGTATAATAGACGTAAAAGTTGTGAAGTTGCGTTTAAAAAATTGAAACTATTATTGTGTCTTGCTCCCATATTGCGTTGTCCCAATTATAATCTTCTCTTTACTTTTGAGACTGATGCCTCCGGCTACGGCGCCGTTTTAAGTCAAACGGACAATTGCAATGAATATGTAATTTGTTATTCGACCACTGAGCAGGAATGTCTGGCTGTTATTTGGTCTATCAAAAAATTAAGACCCTAATCAAAAGGTGCTCAGTTTGAAGTTATCACTGACCACCATAGCCTGGTTTGGTTAAATAATTTTAAAAACCCCTTTGTCGTTGGGCATTGCGACTACAGCAGTTTAGCTATACAATTAAATATAGGAAAAGCAAAGATAATTTGGTTTCAGATGCCTTATCAAGACTAGTTAGACTTTCGGTTGATTTATTAAAAGTTTCTCAACCGATTACTGATAAATGATATTTAAATTTATTAAACTAAGTGCTAGATAAATCTATTAAATTTTCTCAATGAAGAATTGAAAGCAATTTGTTATACAAATACGTAAAATATACGTTCCTCAAATTAAGAAATGATGCAGACTATTTTAAACCTAGAGAATATTGAACTGAGGTATTGCACAAATGTCATGATACTTCTGTAGCTGGCCATCTAGAAATTTTTAAAACTTTTATGTGATTGTGTAACCTATACTATTTGCCCAAAATGAAATCAGACGTGGCCTTGCATGTACGAAAGTGTAAGATATGCTTAGCTAGTAAACCAGAACAAAAAAAGTCGGCTGGGCCTATGCGTAGTCATCCCGTAGTATCCAAACCATGGGTGATAATTTTGACCGACCTAATTGGACCTCTGCCTAGATCGTCTTAAAGGTAACCGGTTTATTCTAGTTGTGTCTGATTGCTTCAGCAAGTTTACCTTAACGTATGCCCTTAGTGCAGGTCTAAGTTAATATTTGGCCAATATACAGTATTTTGTGTTTTTATCATAGATTTTGTTATACCAAAGTGTGATTTTTTTTTTTAAATCTGTATGGTTTAATAATATGTTTTTAAGTTGCCTCACATGCCCTAGTTCTGGCAAACTATCCGCCTTTTTATTCTCTAAAGTACCAACATATGGCTTGGAATGCAATCTATTACTAGTTTATAGCCTTAATATTTTAAGCACTGTTTTGTACTTGGCAAAAAATTCCGCTGAGAAAATTTACGCTTTTTTAAGTAATTTGGGATCGAAACTCTATGCTACTGATCTTTTTCGATCTACTGAATCTGATCCATTCCTAAATTTTTTGTTAAAGTTTGGCCATTTGTTGTTGGGTTTGAGCTGATACTTTGTCTTTACCTTTACTGAAAAACACATCTATATTTACACACACATTTGTCTTTTCTACTAGGTTTTTGTACCTGTTTCAGGGCTAGTTTCAAAGATGGAATACCTTTGCTAACTCAGAAATGTTTATTCCTAAGTGTACTTTGTCGTCTGTTTTATTTTATTGATACCATTTGGGAGTTGTTATCAATTTACAAAACTGCCTTTTCAACAACATTTCCTCACTAAGCAATAAAAGTGCTAAGGTATCCTCTTTCTCTCCAGAACATGAGTTGGAGTTGATCTCATGACACCAATAATGCTTCTAATTGCTGCATAATGAATTCTGTCAAGTTTGGCAATGTTTTGTTTTTTACAAAATATATCTAATATAATAGATTGCTTCTCTAAGCTGTTCTCCCAGTGACTCTTATCATATTCAAACTGCATGCTTTCACCACATTGTTCACTTGCCTATTCCAATTAATTTTACAATTTAACCAAATACTCAGATATCTGTATGAATTTACTACTTCTAATCTACTTTAGTTAAAGTAGATGTTAGCAAATATTGAGTCATTCTTCTTAAAAAGATCTTTGCACAAGCGTAGCAGTTCTATAGCAGCGTTTAATTGGATTGATGCCTAGAATGGGTCCTTATGGCTCGTGTAGACTACCAAGCCGTCCACGTAAGAGAGCAGGTATTCATTAATACTGGCCATATATATGTTGAAAAGAAGTGGGCTTAACGCATAAGAAGCTTTTTTAATGTCTAGTCTCAATTTTTATTTTAAAAACTTTGCATTTTAGCAGATTGTATAGCATCTTGATTATGTAAGAATCAGGTTTTTATTTTTAGTTAAAGAACTGTATATGTCCGAGTACAGGCTAGCTACGTTGTCTACTCCGCTCTTTTCTAAAGAAAAAAAGGTGTCCGGTATTAAATTACTTTTCTCAACACGGTTTTTCAGGACCACTGAAATTATAGAGATTGGTCTTTATGCATTTGAATTGAATGCTTTTAAATTAATAAATAATATTAAATTTTTCAGATTGGATTTAACATTAGTTTTTATTTTGGCCATGTAGACTAAAGTGTCCGGAGTTCTAATAAATCTTGTGCTTTTAAACTGTTTTTATTCTTGGAGGAAGGGGTGACCGAATTCTCTTCTTTTTTTTGTTTTGTCGGTGATGATATTTTTCTATAGACATACATATATATATATATATAAAATGGTTTTTGAATCATATATATATACTTATATATATATATATATATATATATATGAATTTGCGCAATTTTAATACAAGATTCTCATACATGAATCCACAAAGGAAAACGTTTCACGAGTCACGGCACAGAAAGCGGGTATCGCGAAAAATTTGCTCTTTTAAATAAAACAAAAGACAAAAAAAGAAAGATTTAAAATAAAGGAACGCGGAAGAAAAAACAAGGATATTAATAATAAATGTTGAAACGGGGATTCATGGTATACGACTCTACATACATATTTTTTAAATAATAATAAAATAAAATATGTTCAAATTAACATCCAATTCAACACCAAAACAAACACAATCGAATTAACTTTGTAGGTCAACACTTATCACGACTATAAAAAGATGTATAAATTTATTAAAAGACCTGTCATGTCAATTATCTGTCATTTTTTAAAATTTAATTTTAATAAAAGTTTTTATATTTTAGACAATGATGGAGTTTACAAGTGAAGCACCAAGAACATTGTTACATGAAATAGCAAAGTGGTTAAACCATACATTTAAGCATAAATCAGTAACAGTTGAACTGTTGGCGGAATTTGGTGAAGATTTAAATAACCCAATTTTGACTTCTTGCTATCTTCAAACGTTTGAAGACGTTGTTAATTTAATAAATCAACATAATCGTTGGGATTTATTGCCTTTCATCTTGGAACAAGATTCGGAGTTCATTCAAAAGTTAGATAGTCATCAGAAATTGGAATTAGTTAAACAGCTGAAGAAGAAATCTTTGTATGGTTTTGATACATTTTATACCGTCATACGTTGGGGTGATGTTAAACTACTAAATATACTCATTCAAGATGAGACATTAGATAATTATGAGAATGATTTGGATGTTGCTAATCAGTTGGATAGATTACTTTCGGATAGTTTAAATAAATTAATATTGAGAGGTTTGGTTATTGGTAATGATATTAAGCATAGATGCGAAGAAATATTATGCGATATACGGTTTTTTGATAAGAAACCCACCAATAAAAGTAAAAAAAAAAATCAAATCCTCAATGTTATCACTAAAGAAAATCGAATTGATTTTATAATTGAATTAATTGATCAATGTGATTACAACAATAATTCCGTATTTTTGCTAACAATTAGAACTATTGCTGAAAATTTGTTTCTACTTATAAAGATTGATAAACAACAAATGGATGTTTTAAATAAAATGCAGTTTCTACTTGCACTTTATGTTAACAAATCAGAGAAACAATACAACCTAAGTTTGACTTTTAATATGGAAAAGATTGTCGTTTATTTGAAATTATTTAAGACAATTTTAGTGAATATTAAAAGCAAAGAAAATATTGAAAGCAACATGAGTGGGGATATAATTAAAATATTGGAAATTTTTTCTGAAGAAGTCCAAGTGAATAGAAGTTTATTTGCGTTAAGCAAAATTGCTCATTACATGAAAATTATTTATACAGATGAAAATGAAAATAAAGAAGATACAATGATATTGCGTTACGCTATTGAAAGATGTTTGCAAGTTACAGGAGAGTATTTAAAAAGCAGCAATGTATCTCCAAATATCTCAACAGAAATTGAAAACATTTTTGAAAATTTAGCACCGGAATTTCTAAAAACAATAAGAAACATCCGTGATGCATTATCTCATGTTGAATATTTACAAAACCGATTAAATATAAGTGATAAAGAGTATTTCAATTTAAGAACAGAACTAAAAAGTGTTTACCCAAAGATATTAAACATAATTTATATGCAAAGATTTACTCAACTTAAAGAACAATGTGTACAGAATCACAATTACAATACCAGCGCAGCTAATGTTAACGAGACAATGTTGAGTATTCAAGATTCAAATACTGGCCAATACACAGATGATTATTTAAGCCTTGAGTTATTACAAGCTTGTTTGGTTTCAAATCAATTGGAATCAAATAAAATATTATTAAATCATTTTTGTAGAAACATCAAAACATCAAATCAAGAAGATTTATTTAGATTGTTGATTAACGTAATTGATAACATTCATGATATAAATAGTATTGAAGAAGCTTTTGTTTCAAATTCAATAGAAACTACAAACAGATTAACAGAATTATTTAAAATATTGATTGAAAATAACAAATTTAATTTCTCTGATGTCCAAAAGAATTTGAGTAAAATTGTAAAAATTGATTTTAAAGATAAATTTCAAACTGAAGTAGAAAAAATTATTAGAATAATTTGTAAAGAAAGTAAACTTGATGAAAATTTATTTGATGAATGCTTGAATTTGCAGGATTCTATAAATATCTTAATTGAAAGTATTGAGAAACAATCAGATGATATTGAAACAATATTTTATGAAATTAAGAATGAAACAAATATTAAGTTATTTTTGGAAAATGTAACTGAAAATAAATGGACTGTATTTAATAAAAAATTAAAAATGTTAAATTTTAAAAACTTTTGTTTGAATATAAAAGAAAAACAAAACGATGTAGATAACGTAAAAAAACTTTTTAATGTATTTCTTGGACAAATCTATAAAAAAATACATTTTTCAAAAACTACAATTTCTAATTGGTTAACTCCAAAAACGGACGATTTGATCAAACCAGTTAGTGATAATTTAAGATATTTAGTAGAATTATCACATAAAGGAAAAATGCACGAAGCAGCTTTAGAAATGTGTGTTATGGATGTATTGGAACTCTACAAGAGTAGGCAGACTCATAATCATAATGGACCATTTGATGATGTTTATGCAATGTTATTGGGCAAGGAATTGCGTAACCATTTAGCTCACCATAACATTTTATTTAATGGACATCTAAATTACCATTTCGTCAAATTTACAGCCAAGATGTTAATTAAGCCCGTTAAAACCTGGAAAATTGGTTTAATTAAAGATATTACTATTGAAGATTTGAGAAAAAATTATAAAGAATCAAGAGAAATTATTTTAAAACAATTTCAGCTTTGCAAAATTGCCGAAAAAGGTTCTTTAAAAGAATTCAAACAACATTTACAATTAGGTGATATTACATCCCATCAAATTGACGTAGCCAAATCGGCTGTAATTGGAGACAATTTAGAAATATTTCAATATCTTTTCAACACAACAAAAATAGATTCGAAACTTAAATCATTGGCTATTAAAAATAACAGCGTTAACATTTTACAATTCCTCACAAAACTGAATGGAATTGAAGGAAACGAGTTGCATCTTGCTGTGGTCTATAATCAATTTGAAATTGCAAAAAATTTTCAAGATAAAAAAAATTCTAAGTCATTCAAAGGTGGTTTATCTCCTTTGCATATCGCTTGCTTGTTAGGGAAGTATGAAATAGCTAAATTGCTTATAGAATCGGATGCTGATATTGAAGCGCGAGATTCTAAATACAATGCTCCTATACATTTGGTTGCAATTATGGGTAATTTGAATATATTAAACTTATTAATAGCAAACAATGCTGAAATTAGTACTTTTGGTTTTAAAGATAAGACCATATTACATTTTGCAGCAGGTAATGGATATGAAAACATAGTTAACACATTACTTTTACAACCCAAATCGATTGACATTAATAGTCAAGATATGAATGGTCAAACTCCTTTACATCTGGCTGCCCGTTGTGGTTATAATAATGTAATAAGATTGTTGCTACAACATAATGCAAAACTTAGTATAAAAGATGTTGAAGGTAATACTCCGGCACATCTAGCGGCTATTTATGATCAAAATAAATTAACATTAGAGCTATTCATACCTAATCTCAAACTTGAAGGCAACAACAATAGAGATACTCTTTTACATTTAATAAAAGAGTATGTCAATTATAAAAATAAAAATAGCCAGACACCGCTACATTCAGCAGTAATTAACAATAATGAAGAAATAGTAAAATTATTAATAGAAAAGAAAGCAAACATATATAATTTAGATAATCTAAATTATTATCCAGGAGATTATTCCAAAAAAGATTTAAATATAGAAAGTTATTTTAAAAGTCTTGATATAGAAATAGACAATAAAGATTCAATATATGAACATTTATTGAATAAACATAAGGGATATTTAAGAAAGAATAAAATGACTTTGAAAAGTATTAAAAATTCTTTTCATTGTAACCAATTGAAAGACTTTGAAACAATCATCTCTAAAATTAATATTTCTGTTTTGCCATTAACAATCGACGAAATGTTAATTGGCGCATCTTGTAATGGCAAAATTGAACAAATGAAAAGATTGATTGATAACGGTGCTAATTTGTATACAAAATTTGAAGATAAACTTAATTTATTGGACGTTGCTGCTTTTAACAAAAAATTACATTTATTTGAGAAAGATTGGATTGATAAATTGCCAGGAAATAGAGCTTTGGTTATTTCAGCTTCCATTAACTACTTGAAAGGAATTCAATTATTGGTGAATAATGGTATCAACATAAATGCAACTTATGGTGACAACAAATTGACTGCTTTGTTGTCTGCTTCAAAGAGAGGACATATCGAAGTAGTGCAGGTTAGTGAAATTTACTGATCAAATATATTATTAAATAAAAAGTATTTTTATTCATATCATTAACTGGAGTGTCCCGCCCACCCAACAAAAATGTCTAGTCTCTATTTTAATATTACCACAACGTATAATGTATTGCTGAAATAGTTAAAGAATAATTTTTAAAAACAATTATTTTTGTATGTTCTTAGACAAATCTAATAGTTAATATATAATTATTTATTGTGATTAAATTAAAATAAAAACAAATACTTGTTGTATTATTGATTTAATATAATGAAATTAAGAAATACTGTCTATTGTGGTTACTTGCTAACTGCCGTGAGCAGGTTTGTAATGTTGCCAGCGTGCACAAAATTACATGATAAACAGATACAATAACAATTTAACACTATAAACATAAAAAACTTAACACAGTACAAGCAGCATTATTTTAAAGTTACTAAATGTTTAACAATAAACAGATAAATTAAAACAAATTAAATAAAATTTGTGTGATTATTATTGTTCAAAATAATCTATACTGATTGGCAAATGCTCTCAAAAAATAAACAGTAAGTTATAAATTAAACCATATAACACAAAATAAATAATACATTTTTACTTTAGTTTGAATAAATCTGATAAAAGTACAGACAATAGTTACTAAACTATTTCAAAACTGTCACAAAAAAACTAATTACAAGTAAATACTTTAATCAGCAAGTTAGAGTAGTAAAATTTAATAAAAAACAACGGTTATCGATCCAGGATTAATTATACTTTATTTAATCAATTTATGTTCTGTTTAAGGAATTATTAAAAATGGGCGCCAATATTAACGCTGTTATGGAAGATGGTTATACTGCTCTTCATCTTGCTGCATCTGAAGGTCATTTAGATGTGGTAAAATTGTTATTAGAAAAAGGAAACAACATTAAAGCTGGTAATAATAAACAATGGACTGCTCCCCATCTTGCTGTATCTAAAGGTCATACAAATGTGGTAAAACTGTTATTAGAAGAAGAAAGCAACATTAATGCTGTCGATAGTGAACAATGGACTGCTCTCCATTTTGCTGCATCTGAAGGTCATTTAGATGTGGTAAAATTGTTATTAGAAAAAGAAAGCAACATTAATGCTGTCGATAATGAACAATGCACTGCTCTCCATTTTGCTGCATCTGAAGGTCATTTAGATGTGGTAAAATTGTTATTAGAAAAAAAAAGCAACATTCATGCTGTTAATATCAATCAATGGACTGCTCTACATTTTGCTGCATCTAAAGGTCATTTAGATGTGGTAAAATTGTTATTAGAAAAAAAAAGCAACATTAATGCTGTTAATAGTAAACAATGGACTGCTCTCCATTTTGCTGCATCTAGAGGTCACTTAGATGTGGTAAAATTGTTATTAGAAAAAAAAAGCAATATTCATGCTGTTAATAACCATCAAGTGACTTCTCTACATCTTGCTGCATCTAAAGGTCATTTAGATGTGGTAAATTTGTTATTAGAAAAAGAAAGCAACATTATTACTGTTGATAGTAAACAATGGACTGCTCTCCATCTTGCTGCATCTAAAGGTCACTTAGATGTGGTAAAATTGTTATTAGAAAAAGAAAGCAACATTCATGCTGTTAATAACCATCAATTGACTGCTTTCCATCTTGCTGCATCTGAAGGTCATTTAGATGTGGTAAAATTTTTATTAGAAAAAAAAAGCAACATTAATGCTGTTGATGATGAACAATGGACTGCTCTCCATCTTGCTGCATCTAAAGGTCATTTAGATGTAGTAAAATTGTTATTAGAAAAAGAAAACAACATTAATGCTGTTAATAGTAAACACTGGACTGCTCTCCATCTTGCTGCATCTAAAGGTCACTTAGATGTGGTAAAATTGTTATTAAAAAAAGAAAGCAACATTCATGCTGTTAACATAAATCAATGGACTGCTCTCCATTTTGCTGCATCGCATGGCCATTTAGATGTAGTAAAATTGTTATTAGAAAAAGAAAGCAACATTCATGCAGTTAATAACCATCAAATGACTGCTCTCCATCTTGCTGCATGTAAAGGTCATTCAGATGTAGTAAATTTGTTATTAGAAAAAGAAAACAACATTAATGCTGTTGATATCAATCAATGGACTGCTCTCCATCTTGCTGCATATAAAGGTCATTTAGATGTAGTAAAATTATTACTAGAAAAAAAAAGCGACATTAATGCTGTTGATAATGAACAATGGACTGCTCTCCATTTTGCTGCATCTAATGGTCATTTAGATGTAGTAAAATTGTTATTAGAAACAGGAAGCAACATTCATGCTGTTGATAATGAACATTGCACTGCTCTCCTTATTGCTGCATCTAAAGGTCACTTAGATGTGGTAAAATTGTTATTAAAAAAAGAAAGCAACATTCATGCTGTTAACATAAATCAATGGACTGCTCTCCATTTTGCTGCATCGAATGGTCATTTAGATGTAGTAAAATTGTTATTAGAAAAAGAAAGCAACATTCATGCAGTTAATAACCATCAAATGACTGCTCTCCATCTTGCTGCATATGAAGGTCATTTAGATGTAGTAAATTTGTTATTAGAAAAAGAAAACTACATTAATGCTGTTGATATCAATCAATCGACTGCTCTCCATCTTGCTGCATATAAAGGTCACTTAGATGTGGTAAAATTGTTATTAAAAAAAGAAAGCAACATTCATGCTGTTAACATAAATCAATGGACTGCTCTCCATTTTGCTGCATCGCATGGTCATTTAGATGTAGTAAAATTGTTAATAGAAAAAGAAATCAACATTAATGCTGTTAATAGTAAACACTGGACTGCTCTCCATCTTGCTGCATCTAAAGGTCACTTAGATGTGGTAAAATTGTTATTAGAAAAAGAAAGCAACATTCATGCTGTTAACATAAATCAATGGACTGCTCTCCATTTTGCTGCATCTGATGGTCATTTAGATGTGGTAAAATTGTTATTAGAAACAGGAAGCAACATTCATGCTGTTGATAATGAACATTGCACTGCTCTCCTTATTGCTGCATTTGAAGGTCATTTAGATGTGGTGAAATTGTTATCAGAAAAAGAAAGCAACATTGATGCTGTTGATAATGAATAATGCCCTGCTCTCCTTCTTGCTGCATCTAAAGGTCATTTAAATCTGGTAAAATTGTTATTAGAAAAAGGAAACAACATTCATGCTGTTGATAATAAACAATGCACTGCTCTCTATCTTGCTGCATCTGAAGGTCATTTAGTTGTTGTAAAATTGTTATTAGAAAATAAAAGCAACATTCATGCTGTTAATAACATTCAATGGACTGTTTTCCATTTTGATGCATCTGAAGGTCATTTAGATGTGGTAAAAATGTTATTAGAAAAAGGAAGCAACATTGATAGTGTTGATAATAAACAAAGAACTGTCCTTCATTTTGCTGAATATTTTCTTCACTCAGATACTGCAAAATTGTTATTAGAAAAAGGAAGCAACATTGATGCTGTTGATAATGAACAATGGACTGCTCTTCATTTTGCTGCATCTGAAGGTCATTTAGATGTGGTAAAATGGTTGTTAGAAAAAGGTAGCAACATTGATGCTGTCAATAATAAAAATTTTACTTCTTTGCATTTAGCTGCAACTAATGGTTACTTTGATCTTCTAAACTTGTTATTAGAAAAAAAAAATGCAACATTAAAGCTGTTGATAATGCTCTTCATTACGCTGCGTCTAAAGGTTACACAAATATTGCAAATTTGTTTTTAGCAATTGGAAATGAAATCAATGCACTTAATATAGATAGTTAGACTCCGCTTCATGAAGCAGCATCAAAAGGCCACGCAAACACCGTTTCATTATTGTTGGAAAAAGGAAGCAACGTTAATATTAAAAACAATAAGGATTTGACCCCTTTTTTTTAGCAGTTAGCAACAACCATAAAGACACTGTTTCAATATTATTAGAAAAAAACATCAATAAAGTCAACAACACTGGTTCAAATTTCCTTCATTTGGAAGCATCCAAAGGGCATTTTAACATTTTATTGTTGTTATTAGATTTAGGAAGCGACATCAATTCAGTTACAACTATGACTCCTTTACATACAGCTGCATTTCAAAGCCATCCAAAAACTGTTCTATTGTTATTGAAAAACGGAGCTGACATTGATGCAACTGATAACTATCAACGCAAACCTATAAATTTTTCATTTGAATCTAATAAAGAATTCATAGTAAATATTCTGGAAGATAATGACGCTGATGTTAATGCAAAAGATATTTATGGGAAAACAGTTATTCACAAAGCCGCTGATTTTGGTTCTAATAATATTATTAAAACAGTTTTAAGTTTAGAATCAAACATCAACACTGCAGATAATAATGGCAAAACTGCGCTCCATTTAGCTGCATCTAATGGTAACTTAACAACTGTATCTTTGCTGTTAGATATGGGAGCTGATATCAATGCAATTGACGATAATGAAATGAAAGCTATACACATTGCAGCCAAATGAAACAATGAAGATTTATTAAACTTGTTACTGGAAAATGGTGTCGATTTAAACAATGTGGATAAATATGGAAACACATTACTTCATCTCGGTTCCTATTGCAATTTAGACAATATAATACCGAAACTACTTGAACTAGACATGGATGTTAATATCACTAATCTAAGTGACTGCAGTCCTCTTCATTACGCTGTTTTTAATGAAAATAAAGCGTTTTCTTTGTTTTTAGCTAAAGGAATTGGAATTAATAATTTGTTTGTTTACAAATACATTAATAATATCAACTCCTAAAATAAACCATTATTATAGGAGTAGATATTTGCACAAACATATATTAAAACATTATATTATGAATAACACCACTGATTTATTTGATTGTCTTATAAAATTGATTGTGGCTAATAAATGGAATGTTAATTTTACAGAAGAATGTAACTTAAATGTTGAAACAATTAAAATAAAAAGTAAGTCAAGCCAAATCAATAAATTATTGATTGATTTCGGAGCTGATGTAAATTTTGTAAATATAAATCAATCAAGCCCTTTGCATTATGTTGTGATGATTGGACACCCTGATTCTGTTGAAATATTAATGCTTTATGGAGCTGATCATAGTTTAATAGATGCTAATGGCTACACTGCAGCAAATTTGGCCGATATTATGTACCAAAATATTCAAAAATTAATTCAAATCAAGAAAATAAATAACCTCATTCAGCTGGAAGAAAATTATGTTATTATTTCCAATATGTTGCTGTAATTTAAAACTGTTATTATTTATGTCAATATTCAGAGATTAATTCAAATCAAAAAAATAAATGACGTTATTTAGCTAGCAGATAGAGAGAATTATGTTATTATTTCCAAAATGTTGCAGTAATGTAAAACTGTAAATTTATGTAATTATTTATGTCTACATTATTTTGATTTGAAATTATAAATATTATGTATAACTTTTCTGCCATTTTATTTTTATTGTTATTATAATCATTAATATTTTTATTATTAATATACAATTAGTTTTTTACAAATAACTTTTATTTTTTATAACCTATAGGAAAACAGATGTGTATAATGCACAATCAACAAAATTGTCATTAAAAGTTCAACATAAAATGTACATCCGGCCTTGTTCCAAGCAGAAATTTGTGCAATTTAATGTCAAAAAAAAAAACAGAGATTGACCAAAAAAGTCTCTTAAAATGGAAAAAATTGCAAAATATTACACAATAAAAATAAACTAGATTTTTCCTCATTACAAAAATTACTAAAAATATTTGTTGTTGTTGATAAAAAAAATTCAAAAACTTAAAAAGCATTTAGAAAATTAAAAATTTGATAATTTTCTAAATGTGACCTTTGACAAAAGAAACAAAAAATGGTAAGTAGACTTTGAATGTTTAATTATTTATATTAATTTAATTGAATTGTTTTGCTGCTTGTACAAGATGATTTAGATATTAACTACAAAGCGTTATTAATTAATTAAAAAAAATCTATTTCACTGCCTACAAAAATTAAAATTGTTTGCATAAACTACTTACCAGACACATATTATATTCAACTTCAGCCAGGTTGCACTGTTTTTAATATATTATTAACATTTTTAATTGTAATTTACTATTATAAATCTGTATGTTAATTAGTATTGATGTTTTCTTTGTTATTTAAAAAAACAAACATTTTTGATAACAAATAAAAATTATTGTTAAAAAAAATTAAATATGGAGAAATTAGTTTTTTATTGATAAGGACAAAATGAGTAATTAAAATTGAATTAATAGGTTATGGGTCTATTCTGTACATATTTATCCAGCGATGTTAGCCAACATCGCTGTACAATTCACTTTATAGCCTATCAGGTACCGAGTTTTTCAAATATTACCTAGCAATGTTCAAAATTTTAATTAACATTGCTGTAAAAAAAATTCAAAATATTGCTATTAGAGTAGATTAGTGTTTTTAAAACGGGTTTTCGTTTTTGGCACTTTTAGAATCGGTTTTTTTTCTATTAGACAGGGTGTAGATTAATTGGCGGATAAACGCCAAGTAACTTTTTAGATCGTGCCAAAAGAAAACAAAAATCTTAATTCTAAAATGCTGAAAAACTTTTCGTTTGGCCTCACGAGGTCCTCAAAGTTTTGTTACGCTTGGCAACGTTGCAAACTTTCTAAATTCAAACATATAATGTAGGCAACTTAATACACATAAAATAGGCAATTTAATACACACATCAAATTTTATTTTTTATTATAAACTACAAATGTTCAAATTGACCATAGTTTACTTTTAAACACTTTACAGCACGTATCGATATCGAATTTATGACGTTCTCAAGTATCGCCGGCGTTAAATGTTAAATCTGTCAGAGTTGCTATGCTATATTCATGTCAATTATTTTTAATATATTTTCAAACAATCAATTGTGCATTGAAATAATTAATATTTTTATTTATGGCAGAATCTAATAATTTATAATAGTTGTATCAGCTGCAATGTATAAATTGTTCTATAATTCAATAATAATTATAGTACCTATTTGCTGGATTCACACATTTATTTTGAAAACGCATTTTAGCCGCATACCATACTTGATGTAATAAACAAGGAACTAAGAAAATGATAATTTTTAAAAAGATGAAAGGAGACCAAGCTAATCTTATTGGAAAATCCTATCAAAGGTGACAAAACAGCAAGGTACAAACTATTATGTTTGACAAACGGTTTTGCTAAAGTGTATAAGCACATAATTGTGTCTAAACTCAAGGCTAAAGTAAAAGTAAAAATATCACAGGATTAATATATCTTTATGAAGAAAAGATCTACAATTAGCGCTATGGGTAAACTTTTGAAACTAGTTGCTGAAGTCACCAACAGAGCTACAAGAACCAAGAATATTCTGCATATTAATAACTGTGGATATAAGGAATGCTTTCAACACGGTACCCTGGAAAGGTATCATGGAAACTCTAAATGTTATGAGAGTAGGTCCTGCACTCAGAGCAGTTATTTCAGCTATCTTATGGATAGAAACTTAAAAATTGAAGACAACAAAATCTTAAGAATGTCATATAGGGTGCCACAAGGATCCATTAGGCTCCTACTACAATGTGATGTAGGAAAGATTAGAAGAGTAGTATGTTTTGCAGACAACACTGCTGTCTTAGTAGCATCCAAACTGACTGAAAACCTGGTAACAATTGCAAATGCTACTTTTGAAACTAAAAGTTAGAGCAAAAAAGCTTGAAAATTGAAAAACAAAAAACCGAAGCCGTAATATTATACGGTAGACGGCGACTGAACGAACTGACCATGGAAATAGGAGGAAGCTTTGTTACCAAACACACAATCCAATATCTAAAGGTGTGGTTTGACCACAATTTTGAGATAAATGATCATGTCAAAAAAACCACAGGAAAAGCAAGAAGAGTTATAAACGCTCTAGAAATGATAATGCTCAGAGTAGAAGGACCGTCTTCAACAAAACAAAAACTGCTGAATTGCACACTGTTATGTTGTATGAAGCCTAAATCTGTTGAAGGGCATTGAAATTTGCAAATTACATAAATATGCTGGTAGCGCAATAAAGGAAAATTGCCATAAAAGTTACTAATAGTAGTAGTAGCTCATATAAACAAAACACTAAAGGTAAGAACGAGATACTTGAAAAAACAATTGCTAAGTGGTAGGGCCTATGGACAAGAAACACTGGCAAAGCAGTATGAACTAAGACTCTAATTCAAGATGTAAGGAAGTGGGTAAATAAAAAGCTTGGATTATTGATTACAACATCTTGCAACTCCTCAGCGGACATGGATGCTTCAACTCAGATTTAGGATCCACAACTATGTAAATATGACAGTTAGGAGGACTAAGTCCGATAAAAGAGTAAAGAATCTAAACCCATCATTAACAAATAAACAAAAAACTGGACATAATCTAGGGAGCGCAGAATGCGTGTCCGGATGTATCTTTTTTGATGTTGCTTAGTCGCTAATTCCAGAATTGAGCACCAAACGTCAAGTGGAGATGAGGTTTTAGTAGGTGTGAGCCCCACACACGGACAAGAAAAGCTTTTGCAAAATTACAATAAAAAAGTAAAAAACCTTTAAAAATACAGGGTGTTTAAAAAAAAGTAAATTAGTAAAGGGGGTGGAATTACGAACCACAACAAACAAAAAAGCCTTAATAAACATGGGTTGTCATAGCAACGGTTTCGGAGATATAAAACATAATTTATTTTTATGATTTTATTTCCTTCCATTTTCCAATTTTTTATCATAGTTGGCTGATGTTTGATGAAATAAACATTCAGTATTTGACAGATGTTTTTAGTGCACAAGTTTTCATTGCTATGGCTGATTACTCTAGCGAACTAGCCGACATGCATTTCATCTATGTAGTGCTAATGGGATTGCCACCAAAACGCGACGTTTTTATGTAGAAGCTTATCCAAATCGCCAGATTCCTTCACATCGTATGTTTGGAAGAATTTGCCAGAGATTGGAGATACCGGTTCACTTCAAAAACAGTGCTATCTTTCCGGCAGACCAAGGTCGGTATCTACTCCTAGAGCAGAACAAGAAATTATAGCACGGATCGAGCATAATCCAGGGACGAGTGTGCAGAGCATTCAGCCGAAGTAGGAGTTGGTGTTATTGTTTGTATTGTTTAGAGAACCTTCCACAAGCAGCTGCTCTATGCATACCATGTACAACAAGTACATGCCTTAAATTTAACTGATCATTAGGCACGTTTGGTTTTTTGTCGTTGGTTTCTACGCAAGGATGCTGAAGACCCACAGTTTTTTGCCAAAATTCTTTTTACGTTTGAAACCGAGTTTAAAGAAAATGAAGTTGTTAATTTTTATAATGCACTTTGTTGGACCGACAAAAATCTCCATGCTGTAATTGAATGTGGATATCAGACACGTTTTTTATTAAACATTTAGATGGGTATTGTAGGCGACAGGCTTTTAGGTTCTGTTGTTTTACCAAACCGATGAACAGGCGCTGCTTAACTCAACTTTCTGCAGAACACAATGTATGATCTTTTAGATGACATTTCTTTGGCCCACAGGCAACAAATGTGAAAAGCATTTAAACCAAACTTTTCCACATAGGTGGGTAGGAAGAGGCGGACCAGTTTTATGGCAAGCAAATCGCCTGATTTAAACTTTCTTGATTTTTTTTGTTGGGAATATTTGAAACCATTTGTGTATGCTACTCTTGTAAATTATTCTTATCTATATATTTACACACATTTAATCTTATTGTTTGTTTGTATATCTTTAAGAATGAAGTTTATTATTATTATTATTATTATTAAATAGCCTCGAGGAGTTATAGTTAAAAATTAATGAATAGTGCCAAGAAATCCGAGTCAATGAGGGGGTTTTAAAAAGAGTACGAATGTCCTTCAGGCAAAGATGTCGTGCCTGTTTGAAAGTGGAAGAAGGGCACTTCGAACATCTTCTATAAACCAAAACCGTTGCTATGACAACCTATTTTTATTTAAACTTTTTTGTTTGTTGTGGTTCGTACTACCACCCCCTTAAATATTTTACAGTTACAGTCATTTGATTTGCCGTAAATGGAAAAGTACATAGTAAGCTTTTTCACGTTCACAAACAAACTTCACATTTTTTATGTTTGCTACAGTTTTTTATATTAATTATTATAAACTATTGTACTTATTTTTGACAAAATAACGTCTTAAGTAAATTTCTTGGTTGATTTATGATAACTAAACTAATATTAAACCCGACGTTAGTGACATATCTTTTATTTAAAACTATTTTCACAAAAATATAGCCTGTATTTTTTAAATAAACCTAAAAACAACTTTTCAATAACTTTTATTATAAAATAATTGTATTTTTAGACAACTTCTTGTACAAACGACTGCCGGCAGTTTGGACTCTTGGTCATAGAGGGCAAGTGGTCTCATGTGTTTGTGAGATTGATATTTACATTAACCTTTATGACAATCCCCCCGGACCCCTCTTTCTAGTCGCGCTAGGCGAATACACGGTTTGGGCACATTCGGGCCACATAATTGATAACAATAAACAGAGACGTAGAAACAAAAAGGGTTTAATTTTAAAATTTTATTATAAATGGGTTTTGTCATTGGCTGTTATAATTAATATTTTATTAAAATAAATAACCTAACCTAACCATTTGTTTAAAATACTAAATCAATATATACGATTTTATTTTGATAAATATTATTGTATTATTTATTTGTTGTATAAAATGAATTGAATTTACTAAAAGTATGAAACTATTATATTGTAAAATAAATAATATGAATAATATTATAAAGTTCCACAGAATTAAAAAAATATATATAGAGTATATTATTGTGTTATAATAAATATACAGCAATGTTAGTTATTAGTATTTTTCTTTCTACATAATTATTAGGGTCAAGTGAGGTAAATATGACCGCTCTAAATTAATAAATAAAGAAGCATATAATTAAATTATTAATCAATATATGACAAAATTGTTAATGGAATTGTTTAGCTTATAGTAGAAAATAGAGATAAGTGGTCAAATTATTTTAATTTATTGCAGGTTTTTTTGAATAACTGACAACTAAATTGAAGTTTTAGTTTTGTAATAATTTTGTACTGTGAAAATAAATCACAGATTATATTTTGTTTTTTCATTCTTATTATTTTATATTTTTATCTCTTTTTAATATTGTTATCGCTGTATGTGTCTGAAATGTACGTAAAAATGTTTGTAATGTAACTAATAATAGAAGCTAGTTTATTCGTTATAAACTTCAAATAAAAATTTAAAAACAAACAATTTAAAAACAAAGAAATGAATTTTTTTAATTGAAGTTTTAAGAATATGTAAAAAATAAATCCGAAAAACTGAAAAAAAAATATAATTTTGAGAATTCAATTCTTACATCACAAAACGTATAAAAGAATCAGAAACAAGCGTATACGTAATAATAACCAAAAATACTCGCCATGCACGTTTTCAAAAAATTAAGTTTATAGAATATACGTAATAATTGTTAATTAATTTTAACGTCATGTGAGTTGAATAATAAAAAAGTTAGATTTGTTTCATTATTCTTTATTTTTTTCTTTTTTAATATAACTTTAAGTCTGATTATTATTTGTTAATTACTTTTTTGATTTATTACTAATCTTTGAAAATTACTCATCCTTTGCATTTGTGTTCAAACAACGATGATGCAGTCCAATAGTATTACACGACACAGTGTATTGGTTTTAAACGTTTATTACAGGCTAAACAGTGATATAAACGTAATGCTAATAAGTAGAACAAATAATTCTAATTCCAAATGTCTAATAAAACTTTTCTAAAAACATCGCTTACTAATCAGTCGACTTAACGTTTATTGCTTCAACACCTTTTCTTGGGACGGCGGCTAGCTGATCGTTTCAGCTCAATCATCAAGATAAACTGATGGTGTTTCGGTCCATGAAGACCCTTGGCAAAGATGTCGGCGATCATCTCGTTTGTGGAGACGAGACTTTGCCATTCTTAATCTTGTCGCGTAAGAAATGGTACCTCATATCGATATGCTTGCTTCGGTTGTAGAATACTGGGTTCTTGGAGAGTTTTAGTGCTTGTTAATTGTCATTGTGTATTAGTGTTTAAACCACACCAGTTTTAAGCATTACATTTTGATATATGGCTTCCTTGGTTGCTTTGGACATGGCAATGTGTTCAGCTTCGTTTAAGCTTAGCGCCACCGTACGTTGCTTTTTGGATTCCCATGATATTAGAAAAAAATTCCACAAGAAACAATAACCGGTAAAAGATTTTTTGTCCGTTGAATCGCTCTCCTAATCAGCGTCCACAAAACCTTTTACTTCTGTATTTGCTGGACTATCGCTAAAACTGATGTCAGCGGTACCTATTAGGTATTGCAAGACACGTTTTGCAGCTAGCCAATGTTCTTTTTTGTATTAGTGACTAAACTGTCAGCATGACAAACATCATGTCTCATTGATGTAGATAGGTAAATCAGCGCGCCCATCAGTTTACAAAATAGATATTTTGTTTCTTGATCTGCTAAAACGTTTTTGCCATTTGTTAACTTTGTATTTGGGTTGAGTGAAGTCGGTACGGGTTTGCAGTCCGACATATTAAAGCGTTTCAGTAGTTCTGTCACAAACCTTTGTTGATGAACAAACTCTTGATTTCAAATTCCGTTTGCAACATATGTAGTAGCTTTGTTGCCGTTTTATCGCATCTTGAAGCCACGAGGATGTCATTTACGTAAACAACTATAAGCTGCAATAGCCTCCCCTCCCTTTAGTAGGTAGATGCATGGATCTGCGTGTGTGGGTTTAGCTTGTGGTGTTCAATTTTTTGTTTTAGACCGTACAATCCTCTGTCCAGGAGACATACACTGTTGCCTTTTTCAAGCTTGTTTTTTTTTTTTGGCCGCTGTACTTAGGTCAGTTTTATCTTCTACTATAACTTGTAGTAGTTTGGCTAATTTTTTAAGAGCTTCCATAAAAAATTCTTTATACAGGTTCCTGTTTAAATATGCGGATGACACGTCAAATTTTTCAAATTTTAATTTTGTCGTGCTGATAATGCTACAACCGTCTTTATGGACTCAATTCTAGTAACTGGGAAAAAGTTTTGTTGAAGTGCACACCTGGTGTTTAGGAGAAACCTTGAGCTAAGCAGGCTTTCTTTTTTTTTCTTACCGTTCGGCCAGCTTTGAATTTTTTACGTAAGATCATTCGGCTTTTAATTCTCAGCTTATTTGTTGGTTAGTTTACCAATTTTCAGGTATTATGGCAAAGAATTGATTTTATCTCGTTTGCCATTGCCTTGTTTTATTCTGTTGCTTTTGGGGACGACATTGCAATTTTGATTGGGACTTTGGCTAAATGGCAGAATTTAGTCTTTACACAGTTTGCTTCACCTTTGTTTTCTTCAACTATAGGAATCATGTTGTAAACCTTTCTCGGTGGGTCTCTGTTTCTTCGTTCTAGCTTTGGTCTGCCGGGACCTTTTTTAAGTTCGAGTTGCTCTTCATTTTTATTTTCGACCACCGGTTTTGCTGGATTCTCAATTTCCACTTCATTTACTTGATGTTTATCAACATGTTTTTGGTTTCTAACGTCATCTTTGATGATGATTTCTATCAAGTTCTGGTTGTTTTTTGGTGTTGACTTGTCATTAGTTTTTTATAAAATTTTGTTTTCATCTTTCACAAATTTTACGTCGCGGGAAACTTTCAATTTCTTTTCATCTACAAGCCAGATTTGGAAGCCTTTTTGATTTTGGTTATAACCAAGCAAAATTTTAGGTATTCCACGAATGTCTAACTTGCTTCTCTTTGGGCTTTGATTTATGCAAAATATTTGGGCCAAGAATTTTTTTCAACTTGTTCACGTTTGGAATTTTTTTGTACTATATTTTGAATGGTGTCTTTAAACTACTTGATAGGCAGCAGTTTTTAATGTGGCAAGCTAAGTTTACCGTCTCTGCTCAGATGGATTGAGGAAGTTTAGATTGCATTAAAAAACACCTTAGTGGTTTTAGGAGTGACTGTAGGTTTGTTCGGAGATGCCATTTTGTATCGATGTGTAGGCAATTGTCAATCATCTTCCAATATCTTTTATTTTTAGGTACTTGTCGAATGACTTGTACCGTTATCTGATTAAAGAGATTTTACTTTTCCAGTATGATTCTCGACACTGTTCACGTACTTATTCTATAAATTTTAAAAGTACTTGGTCTTTTGATTGCAAGAATTTCACATCCTTCTAACCTGTAGCATCTTTGGTGAAGGTTACAAAGTATTTTATTTTTCATTCAAATTCTGTTTTCATTAAGCCGCAAACGTTTGAGTGAACAATTTCAAGCATTTTGGTTGATTGTTCGGGGGCTTTCTGAAAACTGGAACGCATCATTTATGTTTTTGCACACACGTCGCATTCAAAATCTTTGAATTTTACTTTCGTTGCATGCAGATTCTTGCATGTTAAGGCGTCCTTTAAGCTGCGCAAGTTTAAGTGACCCAATATTTTGGTGATATTTGCGAAAACTATGGTTCAATTTTGCTAAGCATGCTACGTCATTGGAAATGTCGTTGCTTTTGGATACTATATACAAGTCGCCTACGCGCTTTGTAGTAAGTACAACTTCATGTTGGTTGTTCCAAATTATTGCCTCACCGCGCGTAAATAGCATTTTGTGATCTTTATTGGTTGTTTTACTTACGGACAAGCAGGCGCGTGTAGAACGTTTGTCAATGTCATGTTTGCTACACTTCTGTCGTTTTCAGCACCAACATTTACCTTTCCGATTGCCAATATGTCTGTTGTATCCTCGTTAGCTAAACTTAGCTTTTCGATTCAATTCTTGTCAATGTCTTTGCACAAGTGTGACGTGGCATCATTGTCAAGACACCACTGTTTGTGAATATTCTTATTTACATTGAAACATGCGTTTGGTGTCTCATTTCTTGATTTGTTTGAGCAATTTTTGAACATGTAACTTACTTGTCTGCATTTGTGCCACTTGGACTTAAAGTTTTTTGTTAGTTCAGCTTGCTTGGGTTTCTCATTTAATTCCAGTATTGCTTCTTGGGTCCCTTGGCCCACATGGCGTATAACTTCTGGAGCGTTATTCTGGCGTTAGCAATATGTTGCTCTTGCTATTTTATATGGCAAGAGCATGTGTTGAAAAATATTTTCATGACGTCACACATTGATACGCCTTATTCTGTTGCCATTGTAAGGTATTGCTAAAGAAAGGCTAGCGCCATCTATTAAACTAAACATATGATAGGATTGTTATTGTGTTTGAGCTCGAAAATATGAGAAAATGGTCAACATGAAATTATTATTTATATGGAGTGTATTCTATATTAAAAAACTAATCTAATAATTTATATTTTTAAATAATTATGTGACAATATAAGAAAAATAAAATTAAAGTAATAAATTATATCCTAAAAATGATCTAATGAATACTTCTAGTTAATGGTTAAAAAGATATTGTGCAAGATGTTAGAAGTGTTCCTCACCTCACTTTTGCAATGTAAGATGTTAGATGTGAAAATAAATTTGAAAACTGGATTAACGTTATAATAATATTGTCAAACATATTATGTTTATTATAAATAAAATTTAATAAACATATCAATGTGTTCATCACATTTATAACTATTTCAGTTTTAATTAATGTAAATAATTAAAGTCTATTATTAAATCATAGTTTATTTTACAAAAAATACATATATAATATAAGTTTATCCAGCAAAACTCAGTCCTAGATATTTCTTCTACGATCTTCTCTTTCGACTGTCACAAAGTGGCTATAATCTAAAAAACATATATTAATAGTATTTATGTATGAACAAATAAAAAATATATATTATATTCAATTAATATAACGCTACATATAAAATGTTCGGTATTACTCGATTAAAAAATGTAGTTGCAAGACAGTATATTAAAGACTTGATAAAATATTTAATTTTAAATAATTTTTAATGTTGCAAACCAAATTTGAATAACAAACTTTTTATTTCTACATTTAATATTATAATAAATTCTATAAATCAACCTTAAAAAATATTTTTATAATATACGTATTATATAGGCAAATAACATAAGTGAATAAAAAATAATATAATATTAAATATATTTACCTTAATTTAAAACTTTTATATAAAATATAAACAAACTGTAGAGTGAAGGCTGCTATAAACACTATAGCGCTATTGAAAACGAATGAGCAACACCTCCCGAGGTGGTGAAAGCAATAGCAATGCCTTGAACGATCTATGACGTCAATTGCCCTTGCTATACATCGCCAGAATACCGCTATCAATACTACTCCGTTTTTAGCAACCGGTGTGACGTAATATCCACGTGGATACGAGCGCCAGAATAAGGCTTCTGGAGTTGGCAAGTCTCCGCGCGATTCGATTGCGCACCGAAAATTTTTGTACCAGCCGGATAGACTGTGTAAAAGCAAAATTGCTAATAGGTTGCATACAGTTACAGTCTATAAAGAAACAACAACTTAATTGTTAAGTAATATAAACAAATAAGTATATTCAGTGTTGTGCTACAAACAGCAAGTGAATAAGACGCACACGCTCTGGGTTAACATTAGTTAGAATTTTCCAAGTAATTAATTACAAATAAAATGCAAATGTGGTGTTGACTGTATGCAACACTACATAAACTACGCGCACATTCGGAATTAAAGAGGTTACAGGGTGATCGATAAATTTGATTAAATATTAAATCCGCATAAAAAATATGTTTACTTGTAAAACTAACAAAATAAATATGTAATAATTTAAAAAAACAAATATTGATTATAGCTAATCTAATTTATTATCATTTATCGTTATCAAATTATTTGATTATATTCATTGTTGAAGTATTTAATCAGACAATAACTTGCTTATTGTAGTTAAATCAGATTTTAAACAAATTGTATTTTTATTAAAATAAGAAGGTATCTAATATTATTGCTATATAATATAATTATTAACCAGTCATTAAATTTCAGACATGGATTCAGGAGGTCTATTATCAGAAGGCATTGTCTATTGCACAGCATTATATTTAGCTGCCCAAAATGGTCATCGTGATATTGTAAAATACATTTCTGAACTAAGCCTTGTTCCACCAAGCGAAGAAATGCTTAGATGTACCGCACTTTATTTTGCTGCACAAAATGGTCAACTGGATATAGTGCGAGCAATATCAACAAGTCTTATCTCAGAAAAATTAAATAAAGGCAACAAAAACATATTCTACAAAGATATAATTGATGCTTTATTAAAAGTAGATGTTAATTCGCAAGATGTTAATGGAAATTCTGCAGTACATTATGCAGCCATGATAGGTAACATAGGTTTAATTAAAAAGATAATATTAAAAGGAGCCAATATTGATATTCAAAATGCTGATTATGAATCGCCTATTCATCATGCTGTGCAACATGAGCATATAAATATGGTTCGGGTATTATTAGAAAACAATTCTGCCTTAGATTGTAGAGATAAATTAGGTAATACTCCTATTCATTATGTTATTGAATTAAATAATTTAGAAATCTTAAAATTATTATTAGAAAATGGAGCCAATATGACGTTTGCTAATGTTGATAAAAAATTACCATTAGATAATCTTAAAAGTGTAGATGCATTTAATGTTATATTAAGTTGTAGTAAAAATATTTATGTGCACGATTCATATGGAAACAATCTTCTACATACAGCAGTAACAAGATGTTTTATTAGTGCTGTAAATAAATGCATTGAGAAAGGCATTGCAATTAATAGTTTTAATTTTGATGATAAAACTGCACTTCATTTGGCAATAGAAGGAGGGCATATTAAAATTATTAAAGAATTATTACAACACAATGTTAGTTTATACGAAATAACAAATATTGATGGAGATTTACCAATTCATCTTGCATCAAAACTGGGACATTATAATATTGTTGAATTAATTTTAAATAGTGGTGTAACAATAGATACAAAAAATAGACATAATTTGACATGTTTGTGTTTAGCAGTTAAAAATAATCATGAAGCAATTGTTAGACTATTACTAGGAACGGGTGTGTTTAATGATTTGCATATTATTTCTGCTTTAAAGATTGCTATTGAGAAACGATGTATTGTTATTATGAAAATGCTTTTATTGATTATTAATGATGTCAATGTAATAAATAACAATCATATTTTTATACCAATTTGTGCTGCTGGACATGAGAGTATAGTTAAATTATTATTATCAAAAGGTGCAAATACTAAAACGACAAGTTATCTTAATTCACCATTAATGTCTGCAATAAAAGGAGGACATTTGAATATAGCTGAATTAATATTAAAATACCAAAAAGTGAATAATATTTCATACAACAGAGATTTACTTCCTTATATATTGCAAAACATTAATGATGAAAACTTTAAACATATTATACAAGAATATATTAGATAACAAGTTTTATATTATTACTATTAATATTAGCAATTTAATGATTAATTTATTGTAACATTTTATTAGTATTTTAATAAATGACAAAAAAATCTTTTCTTTTATTTTGCTTCTTCATTTTAGTTTAATATATAACTTAGACTGTTTGTGGAGTTCTGGCTGTTACCGGCTAGGCTCTTGTGGGTGATAAAGGTTAATATCTCCTAAGGACAAAGTTGCTAGGCGGAAAAGGTTTTGCGGTTTGGTTTGAAGTTGTTCCCCCATGTCGATTTTTGTGAAATTTGTGCTCTGGTGGGAGGGTTGTAGTAGCCTCGGCGTGTTAAACTCTTAGATTTGATTAAGGAACGATCGTGAAAATTTGATATTTATAAAAGTCAAAGAAGTATTATGCTATTGTGTATTGATGCTGTCGGGTAGGATGTGCTGTTACCCACTTTAGGTTAGGGTACGGTTACATAATTCACAGATGGTTTGTAGAGGAAATTTCTTTGCCTGGCTTGGCAAGTCGGGATGATTTGAGAGATTATTGAAGTTCTATCCCAAGGTCTGCTCCAAAGAGCTTTCTCTCTTCAAAGACCTCAAAGTGTTACTTTTGAAAGATCTCAAGACAATTGAGGTAATAGTTTGAAGCCGTTCCTTATATTGGGGACGCATAAGTAAGTGTGGGTTTGACGATAGATGTGTAAAGCCGGCTTTTGTTCCAAAGCAACCAGTAAGAAATTCTTTATCATTCTGGTTTTATCAAGAATAGTCTGCACGTGAAATTTGTACATGAGTCTTTTCTCAAAGGTAATTTTCAGATACTTGGCAGCATCGGACCACGGTGTGGAAAAGTCGTTAATTTAGATGTTCTCTGGACTCACTTTGACTTGCTACTTGTTCAGCAATTTTTCAAAGTCGGTGGTGGCTTTGTGTAGCTTTGAGGTGACTATCGTTGTGATTTTGAACAGTAATGAAGTGCTGTGTCGTCAGCATAGTGAACTATTTTAACTAACCAAAGACATGTTAGCGTATAAATTAATTAATAGCGGATAGATATTGGAGCCTTGAAGATTTACTACCGTAATCTGCCGTAAAGTAAATATATGTTTTTCAAACTTTACTGCCAGAAGTCTGCATTTTAGATATGAGACTACAGCCTTATAAGATGCAGAGGAAATAAATTATTTTTGTACGGTTTGTAAAGAAGTTTTTTGTGCCAGACTTTGTTGAAGACTATTTTGACGTCAAAAACGATCACCCCCTCAATCCTTTTCAGTCTAAATTCTTTGACTATAAGATCCGTCACGCTGATGACATCATCAAACCTAACTCAAGCAAATACTACGCACCAGTAGTTATTGTGAAAAAAAAGAACGGTAGACTTAGATTCTTCCTGGACTAACAAAAGTTAAACAATGCTACAAAAAACAAGTTTGCCCCGCTACTAAAGATCTATGGAAACTTTTACGACTTTACAACAACGAGCGTATTTACCAAACGGATTTAAAGACCGGGTATTGGCAAGCACCCATTGGAAAAAAATCTAAATATCTGATTGCCTTTGCTACTACCTACGGCGCAAAGTAATGCCTTTTGGACTAAAAAATACCTTGACAACATTCCAGAAACAAATGATTAGGGATGCCAATTAGGTGAGATTGTTTTAGTATTGTTGACGATATTGTTGTTTTTTCCAAAAAACTACAAAGAACTTCTAACTAACCTGCAAAAAGTATTGGAGAAGCTTTAAGGCTACGGACTGACGTGTAAGCTCTTAAAATGCAAGTTTGGACAATCCGAGATTGACTGGATCATTAGGTCACCACCGAAAACAACATATTTTTTAGCATTCACCTCACCCTAATCCAAAACTACTCAAAGTTTACAGCACAAAAACAACTGCACCCGTGCCCGGATGACCGACCTACAGGGAATGAACACCGACCAAATTTTTGAAAAAGTGAAGGCAACTTTTGACCGATCGCTATACCTACACCAATCAAAACCAGGTTTAAAATTTGTGCTGCAGTCAGACGCTAACTACCTGGACTTAGAAACAGTCTTTTGCCAAACAGCTGTTGTTTCACCAAACATAAATTACTATACCGCAACAACAAACTGGAGTGCCAAGCAGTAGTATAAGAAATTAAAAAAAATTGAGCGTACTTAAACAACAATCTAATTTTAAAAGTTTAAATAATTGTCTATCCTGCTACTCAAAATCAACTTTCAAGTAGAACACGTTTTCGTGAAAACCAACCATTTGTCCAATGCTCTTTTTCGACAACCAAACGGCGAGCAGTAAAAGAGAAAAACAAGAACGTAGACCAAATGACGTTACCCTCAACGCTATACTGGACCGAAAGTGGTCAACACGAGTCATCAAACAGTGAAACTGGAACTTGCCGTTAAGATACGATGCTCTCAGAAAGACTGCCCGTAAAATAGAAAATACCTCAGTTAATTTGAAAAGATGCGGCATGGAGACAAATATCCAGTCAACCTTAAAAGCAAATACCAAGTAGCCAATGAGCCCAGATCAGATTTTGAAGAGAACAAGAACAGCTGATTATGCTTCCAGTATCTTTTCTTCTTATGAAAAATATACAAAAGAAAGCCCAGTTGCACCTTTAATTGATGGACAGACCCTGAGAGAGGATAGCAATTGACTACGTGGGTTCTTACAATGTCATCCAAGGAGGAAACCACTTTCTACGGAAAACTGAAGAAGAATATACTGACTTCAGTACAGAAAACCCCAGATAGGACTGAGACAAATTAATTAGTTTTGTTTTATTTTAGCACCAGCAACGCACCAACTTCGCCATGTAGCGTAGCTCAGGTTCTCAAAGGTGTAGGTAATAATTAACTTGTTCGAAAATTAAATATGATTTATTAATATAAACTATAATCTAATATCCATTTTAAATAAATACATATTAGTAATTAAATTGTCACAGATAAGAAAATAATCAAATTTAACTAGAATTTCTTAATAATCATAAACAATTTACTAAATTTAAACAACCCTTTAGACACGTGGCTTTAGTCGGTCTATAGTAATGGCAGTTGTGTGTATTTCAAGGACAAAGTCATCCAAACCGCAAAGGATCACCGGTCGCGCATGTGTTCCATACGCACGTGAGTAGTATATGCGCGCGCGCCTAATAGAGAATAGTTTAAAAAGGTTTCCGATTCACTTGCTCCCGAACGTCTACAAAATAAACATTAGGAAGTAGACGTTGCATAACTCTTTATATGAGAGGCGTGGAACAAACCTCGTTCTATTAGATTCTTTGAGTTTTCTAGTATAAAAGTGGCATTAGCAACTTTTTTCTTTATGCAATAGGGACCTTTAAAAAGTAATATAAACTTTCTGGTTTGGCTAAATATAGTGGACGATAATGGATTGGTCCGTAAGAATACTAAATATCTCAGTTAAAAAGATGAGTAAGGACAACCAGGATGAGATGAAATGCGACGTTTTTCCTAAAAAGGTTTCTCGTGCTAAATCCAGTTTAATGTGATTATTATGCGCAATATTTTCTGTCGGCGGAAAGGTAATCAGAGGGAACAATATCAGATCTGGCGGTTTAATTTTCAGAACTTCTAGTCTTCAACAAGTGTGCTTTTTGTAACAAAATACGCAAAACAGTCTTCCTAATTTTTGCATAAATCTTTCTGCGGGGTTGGCTTGTGCATTCCAAAATGAACAATGCACCAATTGTATTCCTAAAGATTCCAAACTATCATACCACTTAGAAGAAGTAAATTGTGACCCGTGGTCTGTCAAAATTCGTTTTGGGTAATTGAACTTTACAAAAAAGTCTGAAGTAAGACGGTGCAATACCGAGTCCGTTGTGGCGGCTTTTAAAGAATATAATGTGACATATTTGGTGAACACACCCACTATCACACATATATATGTTACGCCCCCGATAGAAATAGGTAGCGGTCCATAAAGGTCCAATGCTATTAAATCATTAACGCCATTTGGTATTATCGCTTTATGTGGAGGATTAGATAATATTGATACCTTTGTAGTCGGACATATACCACACGATTTAACGTCTTTATGTAGTTCTTTCCACCATACTTTACGTCTCAACGCCGACCACGTCTTAAACACACCAAAATGGCCTATAGAGATGTGAAATATGTTGTTAATGGTTGGGATAAGACTTTTAGGAATACATAAGTATGTTTCTTGCAATTCTCTTTTTTGAAGAAATAACATTTCTTTATGGATAATATCGGGAGTTATCAATATGATGATAAAAATGGGTCATTTTTTTGTTTGCAAGGAAGACTAGCCATTAACTCGTTAAGCCCAAACTACGGATAAAACCTTCTTCTGTGGCAGTGGCACGCTATAGTTAGACTCTCTGGGCAGTAGTAAACGGCTGGCATATGCAATTACCTGTTTCCGCAAATCAATCATCTGCCATAAATATGCGCCTAACCCAAAATCTGAGGCAGCATCGGAAGTGAAGTAACATTTTTTGCAAAATTAGTTTCTTGAGTTTGTTAAAGGCAGTTGTCTAAACTTTGCCCCATTTCCATTTTAATTTAGATTTTAATAATGCTACCAGAAGTTCCAAAATTGTAGCAAACATAGGGCGTGTTGTAATTACAAAGACCTAGAAAACTATGTAGTCGTTTGGAGTTTGCGGGAGCGGATAGTCTATTATTGACTGCACCCGATTTTGATCAGGCGTTATTCTTATACTACTTAAGTTGTAACCAAGAAATACAACCTTTGACTTAAAAAAAAAAAAATTCTAAGTTTGAAGGTAAATCCAGCACTACTTAATATAGTAAACACTTTGTTTAAATATAGCATATGATCTTCAAAAGTCTCAGAGTGGATAAGAATGTCGTCTATGTACAAGACGGTAAAACTGCGGAATTCGGGGCCTAAGACCGTATCGATACACTGCGTAAAAGAAGATATTGCTGTTTTTAACCCGAACGGGAGTACTTTAAAATGATAACACCGAGACCCAACTACAAATGCAGTATATCTTTTAATGCTCTGATGTAATGGTATTTGCTAATATGAATTTGTTAGATCCAGTGTTGACATATATTGAACCTTACCAATATTACCCATTATATCTTTTACCAAACGCGGCAATTTGAAGTCAGACTCCATTATACTATTTAATTTGTGAGCATCTAATCAGACTCGAACAGATCCATCTTTTTTAACAGCGGTTACTAATGGCAAACAACATAACGAATTACTTTGTTCTATGATACTGATTTGTTCCATTTTGTTCAATTCTCTTTGCACTGCTTTGCGATGAACAAATGGAATTGGATATGATTTTACTAGAAACGGAGTTTGGTGTAACAACCTAATATTATAAACATATCGGTGGTAAGTCCAGGGATTTCATTAAATATGTCTTGATGATTATGCAGCGATGCAGATAAAGTTGACTTTTCTGACGGTGATCCGGAGAAATGAAATTATAGAAGAAAAGTTTGTTTTGTTTATTATTGATATAATAGGGTACTTTAGCTTGGATTCTGTATTTAGGGCAGTCAGGAACTTTAAAGTTATGTTGGAATTTAGTTTCTGGAAGGTTATGATCCGGCAAAGAAATCATAGATTTTTGGATATTAATTATTGCGTTTACAGAACGTACCCAATCCACGCCGATAATATCTGAGTATAATAGTTCTGGAATGAGCATAAACTCAAACTCAAAAACTACGTTGCTAATTTTGAATTTTAATAGCAATTGGTGCGTTATAGTACGGCGATCGCCTCGAAATGCTCTAGTGACTCGTACTCCACTAGCATTAAAAACTGGTATTTTATTACATAATTCCGAAATACAACAGATTTCGCTGCCAGTGTCAATTAATGCTTGAAACTGGGTTTCATAAAAAGATATAAAGATTAATGGAAATGTGTTTTTCTCAATTAAGGTTCACTGACTTATTTGTAAGATGGGTTGTTATTAGAAAAATTGGTAGTCCTATTGATAACCATGATATCCGGACTACTAGGTACCATGGTATTTAATTTTTTGACATGTTTTGGGAATTATTATTGTTAAATGAAACGCGTCTATTAGGGCCAGGTGATTGCAACCTATAGTTAGAATATGAGGCGTTGTTATTAAACCTTGGCTGATATTGTTGTCCATTACCAGGAAGTTCTGGTTTTGGTTTATAAATTATTAAACCTTGGCTGATATCGTTGTCCATTACCGGGAAGTTCTGGTTTTGGTTTATAAAATTCCTGGCTTTTATTTAAACCATTCCGTGACACACGAAAAAATCTGCTTGACGTAATCTATCTAGCGCTTCATTATTTGTTTTTGCAATTAGTGCAGAAGCTATTTCAGGCGGTAGTCCATGGCTAATTATGGATATAAGAACGCATTTGGGATAAGATGGTTGTAAGTATTTACCTTTTAAAAATCCCTTTAAGAAATAGTCTACAAACGATCCACCCTCATAACGGTTTGCTTCTAATTCAAATCTGGTCTGCGCTTGCCGTATAGGATTCCAAAACTGTTGCAAAAATGCATCTGAAAACTCAGCATACGTCGCAAAATTATTTATAAATGCCTGTGCTCAAGGTTTTGCTTTGGTTAGCATTGCATTACTAATATAATATTTAAATTGATTAAAAGATAAATGTGACATTGAAAGTAATGATTCAGTGCTATTTATAAAATCGATAAGATGTACATTACTATCATCCTCAAATATAGGAAAAAATTTTTTTAGTAAATATTTAAAATCTGGATTATTTGTTTGATTATTTATCTCATGTGTGTTACAAACATTATTATAAGTATATCTAAGAACGTTACTGTTATTATTAGCATTATTATAATATACATGTGGTGGGCTACAATTAGTTGTAAAATAATTACAACTTACATTTGATTGTAAACTTGAACTGTTAGGTATAGCAAGAACTACTTGTAGTAGGTACTGTAGCGGCTGCTAGATTATACCTAGGCTGCGGCAGTGCAGCTGCTACATCACCTAGTAAAAAACTATTTTTATCAGTATCATCACATATAGTTTGATACTGTTATCTTAAGTTATTTTCAATTCTTTCTACATTTATAAAAATCGGGGGTGAATTACATAATTTGGTTTCTAAACTTTTGTTACGACTTACATTATTATCTGGATAAGGACTTGCCAGTAATTCGCATACAAAAGGTATACCCGCATGTCCTGCATTTGCTTCAGGTTGAAATATAGTTCGCTGAAGGTGATGGGGTGAATTACATTTTGGAATGGCTCCGTTATTTCCAATTTCAGTTTGGCTTTGGGTTATTCTTCCGTTTCTTTCTTTATTGCCAGTAGGACTTCTATTTACTAATCCCATTTAAATTATTTTAATTTTTTAAACAAGCTGCGTGGATAGGCGACAAGTTGCTCAGGTTCTCAAAGGTGTAAGTAATAATTAACTTGTTGGAAAATTAAATATGATTTATTAATATAAACTATAATCTAAAATCCTCTTAAAATAAATACATACTATTAATTAAATTGTCACACATAAGTAAATAATCGAACTAAATTTCTTAATAATCATAAACAAATTACTTACTGCGGGTAAATTTAAACAACCTTTTATGCAGGTGGTTTTAGTCGGTCTATAGTAATGGCAGCTGTGTGTACCTCAACTAACTAACTTTTGGGTGGGTTGGTGAGTCACAGTAAAAGAAGCTACCCGCTTACATTTTAAATATGGTTTTTGTCTACCCAACTAAGCTTTAGTTATCAAGAAATTTTTTGTTAATTTTTTGATACTCCTCTACAAACTAAACAGCTAAATGTTTCTATCTAAACCAATGTTGGTGGGAAAAAAAGAAGATTGTTAGTTTTTGTGTAGTCTTGTATTCTGTCCAAAAATTAAGATATTTTTCGGTCTTATTCTAGTTTTGAAATATTTATTATCAGTGAGTCTTTCCATTTTGTAAGAAAATGCCCGGTTTGTAGAATTGTATTAAGAATGTTGGTGAGCGTTATTATTATGTTGGTGAGCGCTATTATTCTGGGCCAGAAGCAAATTTTTTATTCAAGAAAGTCGAATGCTTCTCAGCGGCGCGTCGTTGTAAACAGTTTTCAGAAAATTTTGGATTTTCCGGTAAACTCTTTTGGCGTGCTCCAGATTAATATCCTTGGTAGATGAAAGAGAACATGTTCCGTAAAGTCTTGGAGATCTTCTACATTAGATTGTCATCCTCTGTGGTTGATACTAAGGTGTTTTGTTAGCACACATTTTTGTGCAACTTTATAGGCTTTCTCATTTTGCTGTAAAGCGAGTTCATTTAAGATCTTTTGATATCCAGAGTTGCGTTGCGTTTGCCTCTGCTGATGTTTGACGGCATTTCTGCTACGTTGACCTAATGAGTCTTTAAAGTCTTTTATATGGCTTGGTAGATTTTACACGTTCTTACCGATGAAAGCCTGCTAATGCTCTCTCGTATTTGTTAAATAAAATTTATCTTCTCCGGTTGATCCTCTCCCGTAAAGCTCCTGGGTTGTGGTCAGAGATAAATTGGCGCTTTTCAGTATTGCTACGTCTAGAACGTTCTCTTGGAAGCCTGTATAGTTATAGTGGGTGGATTTGTCAGAACCTTTTACTTGCAATTCCTTTTACTCGACACAGTCAAACAATGCTCCACTTTGGCATTGTTTTTCAAGCTATAAAACAGCCGAGTGCTTAGAGTCCGCAGAAATTATTGTGAGATAAGAATGATCAACAATCGCATCAAAATTAGATGCAATCTTGAATGTGCCTAGCCCAAGCACATTTACTACTATTGCATTTAATTTAAGCATATCTTGTTGGAGGTATTTACTTTGGAGTGGTCTACCGATCTTTTTACAAAAATCAGTGTTTCACGCCTCGTGGGTACCACTGACGTTCCCAAAGTATTTGGTAGTCTCAGCGCTTGATTGGGTTTGTCTGATTCAGACATCAACATGATGTTCTGTGAGATGAAACATTCTTCCATTTTACCCCATTTTTCTGTAATACTGTTAGCAAAATGAGCTACTGTTGATGCCAAAAAAATGTACAAATTAATGTAGCGTTGTATAGCCAAACACGAATAGAGTGGCCCCTATATAAGCAACTTAGTATACACCAAAATTATGTTGAATGAGCAAAATCAAAAGTTTAACCACATTCAACATAATTTTGGTGTATACTAAGTTGCCTATATAGGGGCCACTCTATTCGTGTCTGGCTGTAATTAGCTTCTTACTCTTGATTTTGCCTAGAAATTATCACAAGGAGTGGAAAAACCGAGAACAACTAAAAACTCAAATCCCTGTGCTTGACTGCTGCTTGTTGCAAGCGGTATCACATCAAGCAACACAAAAATTTGTTTTTTAATTAGGATCGCTAAGAAAGTACGTATAACGACCCGTACTTTGTGTAAACGTGTATGACGCAAAACAAAATGTTAGACAATAATATGATAAATGTGGATCATTGCTTATCACTTATCGCTTTTCTTAAATTTAACAATTAGAAGTTGGTGGCACGTCGAACGTTCAAATCGGAATTCGAACTGATGCACTTGTAAACCATTGTGTTCGTCTGTGTACATTTCTAATAATTTTATTAGTTAGTTACCTTGCTAATAATGCTCAAGAGACTTATGGGTTAGTAGTTTTGAGAAAACCTTGATTTTTTTCCTGTTTTAAAAAAGCTGATAACGTAGGAATGTTTACATGATACAGTGGAATGGCGTGTACGATGAGAACAATTGTCAGTGGTCCAGACTACAAATAAGTACTCATTCATTATAATTATTCAACATAGCAAGGTAATTTTTTTTGTCTAACATAGCTCTAACATTCTTAGTTATAATTAATTTAATTTGTTTCTCATGATATACTAGCATATTTATCTCTATTTGGCTCAAGCGCAAATAATTGCAAATTGTTGGTTTTATGGTATGCAACCAACAACACTTTGGATGATGGCTACGGGTACATCTTGTAAATTAATTTGGTGGTTACGGCTACAACTATTAATTTGTTTATATGTACTATTATACTGTAAACAAACTAGAGGTTTATTACAAAATAAGAGAAAAAAAAAATAACAGAGTAAGAAACATCTTAGAACAAGATAATTACTATATTGTGATAGAGGACTAAAATGTTAGGATGCGAATGAATTGCAAATAATTGCTATATTATTGTATGCAACCAACAATGCTTTAAAGTGTGGCTACGGGTACACCTAGTAAATTGATTTGGTGGTTACGGCTACATTTATTATTTTTTTAATTAAATTTACTTGTATACTCTAAACAAACTAGTGGTTTGTTACAGGATAATATGGAAAAAGTAAAATATAACAAACAGGAAACATCTTAGAATAAGATTATTACAATATTGTGATAAAAGACTGGAACGCTACGATGCTACGTTCTGATTCGATAGGGTGCAATTCTAAATAATTGAAATCAAATCTTAAGACTCCATTCACTACAAATTAGTATTTATTTGTTTTGCTTTTATCTGATTCTTTTTCACTCTCGACAGAGGATTAATTTTTTGTAGTAGGTACTTATCTCTGCGCGGATGTTATAACAGTAAGATAGCTCAGTTATAGAGCGTTAACGTAGCACGGGTTTGGTTCCCAAATATGACTGAAATAATAACTTCTTATTTATTTATCGAGGTAATTCGGAAGTTACCTAATAAACTATTGGTCCCATCAAACCCCTTTAAGCAAGTCGTAAAACTTTTAGGGCGATGTAAAAAGCTGTAAAACGCACAATAAAAACAATGTTTAAGTTTATAAATCACACTTTGTACACTAAAGAATATTATTTTTTGCAAGTTACTTTAAAGGTAATTTCACGTTTATATGCACAGAGTTGTGCTAAGTAGTTTTAATTTTTTACCCGAGTATTGTGGCCAAAGTTTTAAGCTGTTTATTACTGAGATAATAATCAAACACTCGGTTCTAGTTTGACACATACTATTATAATTGCTTTTCTGACTTACTGTAGAATGAGATTACTAAACGTAATCATACTTTGGTGTTTGTGCTGTGTGGGTGCTAGACCGCACCACTTTATATAAGTTGATTAGCGTGCGGACAGCTATGCGCGTGACCCCGAACGCAGCAGTGATGTAGTAGGGTAAGTGGTGGATAATTCTGGAGCGTTGTAGCTTTATTTCTGCATTCAGTTGTGTTTTTATTTTTGGGAGCTTGCCTAATAACAATCTTTCCAACTCACTTGGTTGCGTTTCCAGCATGGTATTGTTGATGTTAGAATTTGTTGAAGTTGTTCTTCTAGTTGATTGAGTTGTGTTTTCTGCTTTTACGTTTTTATAATTGTGGTGTGACTGGTGGTAACATCTGGTACTAAAAAACTTTTTCTTAATCCAGGCAGTCACGGTGAAATCATGGTGCTAGCAATTTTTTTGCGTCACGACATCTAAAATCGGGTATTTGTTTCAGCAGAGTTGATTGTTAATTAATTGTAGTATTGGAAGTTTTGGGATTTGTTAGTTATCTTTGGTATTTCTAAAGTTTTTAATCCTGCAAATTTAATTGCTTTGTTATTACTGGTTAACTGCTTTTTTGATAGTTTTCACTCTTTTCTCTTGGTGTTACATTTTTATTTGATTTCTACTTTGTATTTTAAGTAATGTTACGTCTTCTCTGTCTCTCACCTAAAGGTGTAGCTTTCTCACTCAGAAATTATAATTTGATAGTTATAGTTTAAGATAAACGGGTTGTTTAGTTATGTTTTATCCAGAAGACTTGCTTGTTTAGTTTTATTTAGAGGTGCCGGTTTGCAATGGCGTTGTATAGAATGTAATTTATTTTTTAAAATTTCTAGAGTGTTTATATGCTTCTTTAGCAGTTTCCGTTAGCACTTGAACTGGTTACTAGCTCTTTTGTTAACTTTTTTAAACTTTTTTATTATAACTTCTGGCTGGGTGAACTTTAACCAATAATCCTTGTCCATGAAATGAATAATTAAATTTTTCAATAAACTTTTTTGATTTTTGGTTTTTGAAAACAACCTCCTGTTACCGGCTGCATTACGCAATGGGTTGCGGGTGGTGGTTCTTTGCTGGACAAAGTGCGTTTTGTTTGTAAATAAAGTTTTTGGCTAACGTGTTGACACAAAACACTCATACGCGAGGTATACACACACACACTCACCCAAAGTGCCGTTCACACAGATCGAGGTTGTTTTGATTGGTACGACGTAATAGCGCATAAAGCGACTAACAGTGGCCGTCTAGAAGCTCTGACAAGCACAGTGAGTGGTTGTTGTTGTTTGCCCCGGAATCTCCATAGGGTCGAACTGATTATGATGATGCTTTGGCGTCACCTTGATTGTCGTAGAGGAAACTGCAGCTTGGGACGGTGGTGGTAGCAGGCAGACAAAAAAATCCAGTCTATGTGCTAGCCCTAGTGCTAGTCTGGTACAATGTATGCTTGTTGAACTGAAAAGTTTGATATTTATAGAAGGAGAAGGAGATGAGGTGTGACGTTATTGTTGGAGATTGGCTTTGCACACTTGCGGTAACAATTCCTCTAGTTCCCCGAGGCTGAGCTTCCGGTTTCCATTTTTGTTTGGTGATGGCATTTTTAGTGACGACCGTAGCACAATGATCTAGTGCAAGGATTGTTGTGTAGGCAGCCCGGGTTTGACTTCCGGCAGCATTGCCGCTAATTTGTCAAATATATTTTGATGCGGTCGTCTCCTTCGCAAGGCAATAGCAAACCAACAAAGTATTTGCATAGTAAACTCTTCTAGTAGTGTGAGTCGGATTTCACGTTAAACTGTAGGTCCCGTATGTTTGTGTCAAACTAATATTGCACACCACAAACATACGAGAGGGATGCCGACACTCCTAGCGAGTATGGTATTATAAGAAGATGGCATCTTGGTGACGTCGATTGGTTCTGACACTATTGTACACAGACAGGATAAGTCTATTATATTAAAAATGTTCACATGGGTTTTACTAAGTCTGGGTGACGCGCTGTTTCAGAAAAGTTTGCGCGTAATTGTTTCTTTTGCGGCACAGTATTGCGGACGCGCTCCAGACCCACCCGAGTGGGCAAACCAATTGTGCAATGATTTGCCATGGGATGTTGCTGTTGTCGGCTTTCTGTTCCGGCGGTTCTCGCTTGACGTAGTCTTCGTTAACGGGGAGTGTTTGTCGCCGAGTTTTCTTCCTAGATCTCTTTTCAAGTCGGTGTTGTTGAGGCCGTGAAGGCGTTATGCTATTTAATGCCTCACGTTGGGCGCCATTTGTTACCGGCTGCGTTCTGCAATGAGTTGCTGTGGCGCAGGTTTAATCCGGGTACGGCGCGACTGCTTTCGGTAGTGGTTTTTTGGTGGACAAAGTGCATTGTGTTCGTAAATTATAAGTTTTTGACTAACTTGTTCACACAGAACACTGATACACAAGATATGCACACATTCTTACTCACACAGAATGCACACACACACACTCACCCAGAGTGTTGTTTACACAGAACGATAGAAAAGAACATCCTGCAATGGAGAGAGTTATCCCGCAAGGCATGGCAAAGAATTGTCAAAAACGTCGCCACCGACTAAGCACTATTGAGCGAAACGCTATAACAGCTGGGCTCCAGACAGAACCGACACTATCAACACTCTATGGATAGAGGAGAAAAAGGTCGAGGTCTGCCCCGTTAACCAAATTAAACAAAACAGAAAAACTGAACTGGTCATAACGTGGTTTCAACAAGAGAGCCGGAAGTTATGGAGATTAGAAATACACTATCCTCAACCAACTCATACGGTGGGAGGCACATACCCAAGAGGCACTGCAATTGCAAAAACCGGGAGCTGAGCCTGGCACTGTTCTCAGCGTTGCTGACGCCGTCTCAATTGCTAGACACAGCAAAGACGCCGCCACCTCGGGTTATGGACCAGCGCAGGTTGAGTTCTGATTTAAACAAATTTTGGACACATCACTGTATCAGACATTGACCTATCCTGTGTCTTGGACAAACCCGTGCCGCAAGTGTTATAATCTGAATAACTCAGCATCCCAAATCTGAATCTCTTGAAGTGAAACTCTGGCGAGGTGTGCAAATACAAAGTAGAATTATCAAGGGTATATCAACATGTAGCCACGCTTACTTTGAAAACCCGCTCTACCAATCATTCGCGAGTCGATAGTTTAAAACTCGTAGACTTCAGAATTTACTACCGCAGATCCAGAACATTGTCAACATCGATCTCCCGCAGACTAAGCGCAGAAAAACTTTGTGAAGTTTTATTGTTAATTGTTGAAAAAACTTTATAGAATTGACCATTGGGTACAGGTGAAAACAATTTTTTTTTGCAAAATTTTATGATTGGCAACAATGTGCTCCTCCACGTTGGGCGCCAATTGTTACAAACCGGGTCTTTTAAATTAGAATTGTTTTAAGTTTACTCGTCTTTACAGAGAGGAGTAGACGTAAGGCAGCTAACAACGGCCTTACACAGACCAACAGACTTGGAAATTTTTTGCCAATCTTCAGTTTTGATCTGTGGTTACTTGAGGTCGTTTTTCAGGTAGTGGAGTTGCTTTGGGAGTCTGTATTGATTTGCAGTCGTTAAGTAAGCAGTATGGCGGTGGCTGCAACTGAATATGTTTTTCAATATCCTTTTCTTCCTTGCGCTTATTGACTGGTGACTTCTATGCTGGTTTTTGGTTGATGTATACGTTACAATGTTTCAGAGCTGAGCCAATTGATTAAGATAATTCTCGACAAATTTGCCATATGAACTGTCAATATGGCAACATTGTTTTATAATTCTGTTATTTAAACTGTCAATTTTGTTGTCGATAAATCTTTTATAGATCCTGTAAGCAAAAATAAACTAAATACAATCTTGTTGCATAACCTAAGCAAAATATCAAATACCCAACCACATTTTTATTGTTCTAACATCATCCTCAATACGTTTATAAAAACAACAAAAACAGTAATATTCAATCATTTAAATAATAAAACAACAATTTATTTAATAAAAAAACAATTTATTTGTTACAGACTAATACCATCAGATGTCGCTTATTTAAAGCCAACCATGCATACATAACCTTAATTACAAAGAAAACAAATCGGCTTTGATTTAATAAATATTTTCCGCATTTCACTATTTCACTAATAAGTAGATTTAATTGTTTCATCTAATTTATTAATAGCACAGTAACAATGAAACAAATTTACAAAAAAGATTTGTTAAAATCATTTTTATAAATTCACTTCTGTCCTTTAAGTAAATATAATTTCTGTCCATACAAATGGCATTATATAAAGAATTATCCTAGTTTAAATATATATAAAATGTACAGATACAGAAATTCAACCAGTGGCGTGCATTTGAGGCAGCTGTCAATAAGCGCCGTTTGTTTTTTTTTTTATTATCTAGGAACAGAAAATGTTACGAAATCAAGTCGGCGTTATTTTCACTAAAATAATATCACAATGTGTTATATATCTTTTCCCTTCCCATATTCCGTATAATAATAGCCACGCCACTGTTTAATTATTTTATAGCGACACATATAAACGCTTGATTATGTTACAATGTTGCCAGTTTTGTTCGATTTAAGTTGTCTTATAGATTAATTTGTGCATTTATATTAATTTCAGCAAAATGAGTAAATTTTTGGAAAATTAAATAATTTTAAATAAGTATTTTATTTTAATGTTGATTGGCTGCTTTGGATTGACAAAAATATATTTGATTTTATTAGTTGAAATAATATTGTTGTACAGTTATGGGAAAACTGAATGTTACTAGTTATGATATATTTTTGACATATGATGACAGATGTCATTTTGATACAATTTTAAATATTTAACCAGTTTTACATAAATCAAAGAATTAAAAAATTGAAACAATTCATGTTTTATAAATCGTTTAGTATAGTTTATACATTGTGATAATATAGATTTTGTTATGCAATATGCAAGTTGGACAAGACAAACTGACAAAAACAGAAATAAAGCTAGTAGTGGATCTATATGCACTTTTTGCTGCAGCTTGTACAATAAATGACTACAGTACATCAAATTTTCAGCGCACGTTACTGTTTAAGTTTGGGAAAGCACTTAAGCAATCAATTTCTTATAGCTCAATTTGCTTAAGCGTCTGGAAATTTTTTTGCAAAAAAAACATTGGTAGATGATGTACTAGTTGTACACAATGTAGCAAAAGAGTTTGCTAAATACATACTCTGGGTGTAATTAACTTTATTGGATAAGAATAAACAAAGTGACCAAAAACAAAAACTACGTTCAAAATCTCTTTTGAAAATTAGATTTTAGGACAAAAATCAAGTATTAAAAACATGTTGGTACAGGAGATCTAAGTCCAACTTAAAAACGTCCCAGAATTTTGTCAAATTATTAATTTTTAATGCTCCAGCTTTAATTTAGTGATATTGAATGGTGATAGCATGGATTAGCGTTTATTATTGACCAAACGGTGCTTTAAAAAAGCAAAAAATTGTTACGATCGGTTGGGAGCCTAATCGTTAGCAATGTTTGAAAATTGTCTTGAAGCAACCATTTTAATCCGAGGCTTACCGTGAGAAACGTTTTGTCAATGTGCTACTTTTTTGCGATCAAAAATAGGTAAAAATACGTACAAAATTTTAACTTTAAATTCAAAATTAATTTTAACCGGAACAAAAACCACATTATCTACAAGGTTTTTTTTTCCAAAAATTGCGCACTATACACCCTATGCTTCCACACCCTAGCAGAGTTGTAAGACGACGGCTGGTAGAGTTACGGTTACGTCACTCCGCAAACAAACAATCAAGTTTTTAATTGAGCTGCACTTTGCCTGAGTGAGTCTACACGCACTCTGAGTGAGTGCGTATGTAGCTTTTTGAGTCAAAGTATTCAATAACAAACTTTTAATTTGTACTAAAAATACTAAACACTCACATAACCAACTCTGACTCTTTGGAACCCACTACTGGGAGGCTACCAACTACTCTTGGACCTGGACAAATAGCTTCTGTTGCCGACCTTAAAATTTTGCTGGTAACAAATAGCGTTTAATGTGGGGCAAATGAAAACATGGTGTCGTCGACCAACAACTGGCTGGACCACCCAACATCTGAGTACGTAAGCATTATATACCATTTTTGTCATAACCTTTAGCAGTTACACAATTGTATGTAAGTTCTTCTAGTTTTGAACATCTTAGCTCCTTGTTTGAACAAACTAAGCAAATGTTGTATTGCAGAATTTTTGCAACTCAAACCGGACATCATCAAAATACGTTGTTATCAAACAAATACTGTCGCTACAGAACAAAAACCTTGGATTTTTAGTTGGTGCTCTGACTCAACTCGGTACCACTAAGACAATCAACAAAATTTGGATTATAACCTCCCGTGCTAAAACATTTTAAACATTGTGCCAACAAGACTCATAGTAAAACTCTAGTAAACACTTTTACGTTTACAGATTACTTTTGTTCAAAACAATAGTGCCAAACTTAAACCAACGTCATTTGAACATTATTTTAGAATTTTAAGCTCAGTCTTAGAAGTTGGGGAAAATGTTCACAGCCAGTAGACGGAGCAATACCGGCCAATGACATTCCGCTTTTTTCTTATCTGTTTGCATAAAAGACTGAAATTCTTGTTACCGCGGAACCAAAATCAGTATATAGCCTAACCAAATTTTAACATTCGGCAGTTAAAACCCCAACCCGGCCTACAAGGCGACTCTTAAACAACCTCCTACATACACATCTTCAAACGGAAGGTACATGAACCGAAGGGTCTTAAACTTCCAGATAAATTCTAGATGGGTGGGGTTCAGTCGGTAGGTGAATCCGACACGTCCTGGGAGCAAAGTCATTAGAAGATTCCCGACCCACGCCTAACAAAAAAAAAAAAACATTTGGCAGTCTAAATCCAGAGCTCGACGCTGACACATCAAGGACCGGAACTCCGTCCAAGATTCAAGCCACGACTTCCAGACAACTAACCGACACGACTATAATGACGACCCCCGCTACTCCTTTGGCACACTCTACGATGATTCTACTGATACAGACGCTTGCACCGGGAGCAACACCATTGCTCTTTGCATCACCTCACCCAGGCCAATACATGGTCCTAGATGAGACGTGGCATTGCACCGCCTGGCACATACCCGGCAGGTGTCATTGCACCAGAAGGCCACACCACGGGGAACAATTAATGGTATCAACGGTAGCCATCGCCAAAGGGTTTACCACTTCTAAGGCCGACGCCGGTGTCATTCTAGATTTGCAGTTAGTCAAGTCCACTTCTTCAACAAAACCGATACGAAAACCGCAAAACCCACAAGGTTTTCTATCTTGAGCCACCTTTTGCAATCTACAACCCGCACGCTGTAGTTTTCTGGAAACCCTTAACCTATATAAAAGTTAAACATTTTTACACCAACTTTAATACTCCAAAATCCACCACCGGGATTCTACCAACTACTCCTAAAATTGGACCAGCAGCCTCTATCGCCAATGTTGTATCTTTGTTGGTAACAAATGGTGGGGCAATTGAAAGTATCGTGTTTTTACGTCTCAACCACAATATTCTCCAGAAGAGCAAGAGTTGAAGAAAACAAAAATCTAGCAACAAAAACGCCAAAAAGAAACGGAAGCACAGTCTTTGGCATAAAGACTTGCACGCACCATCAAGTAAAAGACTTTGATCTGTCCAAAAACCTGACAGAACACCCAAATGTCACATCTTCTAAACTTAGTGGGGTTACCACCTTTGTCATATACTTTGGCAGGTACATGGTTAGATGGCGCATATACCAAGCTTCTTTTTCTTTGAACAGTTCAGCTACCTGTCAAAACAAACTATGCGTATCATGTATAGATTTGGATTAAGAACACTAAATCATTTGTCAAGCAAGAAGAACTCGCTCAAACTCAAACCGTACATAGTCAAAATACAAACGTGACCATGTAAAGACGCCTCTATCACAGTGAAAACAAAAAAAAGAGACAAAAATGGTACCGTCATTTATTGGACACTTAATGAATAACCAAGAAGACCGCATTTAAAAGATACTAAACGTTGAGTTTGGCCAAACCCTCAACATGGCAATTTTGGCACAGACAAGAGCAACCGACTATGTTGCTGTTACCTTAACGGGTGAAAACAACATTGCAAACAAGTTAGGGCAAACGTAACATACGAGGATAAACACCGCAAAAATAATTTACTTCTGTTAACCGCCCCTACAGGCGACATCGTGCTACATCATCACATGCAAACAAAGCAAAAGACCTTGGATTCTTGGTTAGTTTAGGTTAGGTAAGGTTAAACAGACAACAGTGCACAAAAATTTTGGACCCTTGGTTAGATTAGGTAAGGTTAAATTAGGTTAAACAAGAAACAGTGCAAAAAGTTTTGGACTTTTGGTTAGTGCTTCAACTAAGTTTAAAAATTCTTTGAAATTACCGCTAAAACTCCGATCATAACTTGTTTACAAACTTGTGCAAATTCTCAAACATTTTAAACCTAGCTCTATCAAAAGTCATAATTAAACCCCAGTGGACACTTTAACGTCTACAAACTACTGTCGTTTCAAAAGAATAGTACCAAACCCAAAACAACGTCACCTGAACTCCATTTTTGTTCCAAATAAAACCGGAAGTTTAGCTTGTTGTAGCCATTAATTTTTGTTTTGTGGTCTACGGGTTCCAAGTGATAGACTTGGCGTCGTTGGTGCAGGAAAGCAAATCTGTTTGTAGTTTTGTTGATCCTATCAGCTAGTAATGCTAGTAGTAGAGACCAAAAATGCAAAAGTTCAAGTTTTCCAAAAAATTGTTTACGTGGGAGATTGGGACAAAACACTGGTATGGGAAACAAATTGGCATAGTAAATCTAAATCCAAAATGGCGCACAACTTTGAAAAATCATTTTGGTATAATTGGAGAAACATTTCAACACTCTAAAAATTTTTGTGTATAGTTTTCTTAAAAATCAGAAACAAAGTCTAGTACGTTCCAGCCAAACGTCTAAACAAATGAGTTTCTCATTCTAGAAAACTACGCCCAATTTTTTTTTGTACAAGTTTTAGCAGTAAATAATTTTAAACGGTTTTATAATCTTCGAGTTTTTATGTGTGCTAAACAACTGTTTTAAAAAATTTAAAATAAATTTTTGTAAAAAACTAAATTTTTGACTCTAATTAAAAAAAAAAATCAACTGCCTTAGTACGTAAATTTGTGCAAAATCATATCTTGATACCGAATAATAATATAATAATAATAGTATCTGCTTCCATATCAAACACTAAACCTGTTGCCATCGACCAATTAAACGCAGTAACATCCTTAAAAAACTCCGATATACTGCAACCCCATAACTTGCTTGCATACCCCGCTAGGGTCTATAACAAAAAACCGATAATATAGAAAATTTTTATTTCCAAAACAATCTTAAAGCACTCTTACGACAAGAGCCTTCTACCACAAAAATCACAAACTATTTTTCAAAAGCACACAAGAGTAAAAAACATGCTATTTGATGTTATTTGACTATACGTAATGTCTGTACTTGTACTAAATCCATTTGAAAGATTTTTAGGACCATTTGCAAAATAATCACCAAATAAGTTTGCTATTTTCTGTTTATCATTTATAATAAAATTTTCTTGCATTATTTTAATAGAAGTTTCTTTTTTACTGTTATTAGTTTTTCTATTAACAATACCCCATAGAGTTTTGTTTTTGTTGTTAGAATTATCTATTATTTTATTATTGTAACAAATTTTATATTTTTTAAATTTAATATTATAGTTATTTTTTGATTCCTTATATAAGGTATCAACCGCCGTATCATTTACAGACTTTCGCAGCCAGTTTAAGAATTTTAAATTACTGATTTCAGAATATATTTCATTAGTAAATTTAATTGTTTTGGATTTTGAAATTGTATTTCTAGTTTTATATGGCACAGCAATGTTGTAGCAATACTGCACATGGTTGAAGAACAAATCGTAAATATGATTTATATTAGTGACAACAAATCAACTCAGTGACCACAACAAAACGCCCCCAACTAATTTAAAACTCCTGTCAATAGCTGTGGTAACATTTAGCATTACACTGACGTAACCGACTACATACATGTTAGTTTGCAAAGACACAAATTTTAAGTCGACCTGACCTACCGACAAACTGAAATTTGAAAGCCACAAAAGAGTCTACTACGTCCTAAATATTTTAGATATCTATTGGAAAAACGAGTTATACTGACAAGAAACAATTACTTGCAATTTGTTCAGGCATAAGATTTGTCTAGGAGCACATATTAGATAACCCCAGATCTACAGAGAAAAGCTTGACAAAGTCCTTGCAACCCAAAATTAACAATTACTTCAAGATTGAAGAAGCTGCAATATTACTAAGTCGGGGAAGAAAAAACTAGCTTTAATACCTAACGAGACATTTTAAATTTTGAAACAGATATAAAAATACATAAACACTACGAACACTTAAACGAATTCTTGAAACAAACATCGGACCTAGTGGCAATGATTGTCAAACAGCACATATCTAAACAACACAATATCTGAGAGACAAACTTTAATAACTAAAGACCTTGAAGAGTTTTGGAGTGGTTGCCGTTTTCTCTAAGCTGAACTTGACCACCGGTTACTGGCAGGTTTTTGTGCACCCGAATAACCAAAGCTTTTTTTATGCTTAGCGTTTGCCTGGAGATCTGGAAAAAGCTTTTCTGTCTGTGCATGTTGGAGTATAGTACCAAAAAAATAGGGAAATTTTATTAAAGGGTGTCAAACATGTTGGATTGGGGTAAAAAGAAAAAAAAAGTTGGGTAACAATTGGTTGCTTTCTTCATTCCATTTCTAACAATTTTTTCAATGACACAACATTTTTTATGTCAATGCGTTGGTAGGTTTGAAGCTCTACAAACGTGGTTAGTGTATTGGCCATCATTGTAAAAGTCTATATTAAAAGAAAAATAATGACATCTAACCTCTTAATGACAGGTATTTGGTGGGTATGCGGGACATCCTAGTGCATGATTACGGACGAATAGTTTGAATAGTATTTCTAAACACCCATCCAAGTGTTTGTCATCAAGATATAAGAAGTTACTTCTCTCGCAAACGTTATAAGAGGAAATGGTGATACCAATCTTCTGTCCAACATTTGGATTCAATTCATAATTATCATTTAGTAGTTTGAACTGCTCACTAACCCGTCAAAGTATATCTTATAAACGAATTGAAATTTTTTCTTTTCTGCAAACGTCAGAAGTCTATACTTAAAAAGAAGGTGGTGTTACCAACTCTTGATGACCAAGATTGCACAAAAAACTCATTTTTAGAATAAAATTTAAAATTTGCCAAAAATCACGTTTACCACATAAACTTGATCAATATTAGCGCAAAAAAATATTTAAAGCATAAAGTTTGCTTACAAACGCACAAAAAAAACATTTATAACATAAAAATCAAACAAAAACTCATTTGCAAGGTAAATTTTTTTTAAGTCTTAAAATTCTACAAAAAAATAAGAAAATCAATCATGAAACTTATTTAAGGGTCTATTTTGAACATATTTTAATATCGATGTTAGCTAACATCGCTGTAGAAATTGATTTTTAACCTATCAGGTATCGAGTTTTTTCAAATATTACCTAGCAACGTTCAAAATGTTAATTAACTTTGCAGTAAAAAATATTCAGAATACGGCTATTAGAATATAAAATTCCGTAAAATATCACGTTTACCAGATAAACTTTATCAAAATTTGTACAGAAAACTCATTTATAAAATAAAATTTGTTAAAAAACTCTTACATTACACAGAATAGACTTTTATAACATCAATATTGCAACAAATTTGCTCAAAAATCACGTTTACTATAAAAACTTTACTAAAATTAACGCAACAAACTTTAAAATTTATATTATAAACAAAAACTCATTTTTAGCACAAAAATCGAAGAACCGCACAGAAGAAACATCAAAATCACACATGAACTTTATCAAAATTTGTAAGAAAAACTCATTTATATGATGATTTATATGATTGCAAAAGCTGAAGACCGGCACTAACAAAAAGAAACAATCTATTTATAGTTAGGTTAGGTTAAGCTTTTTCTTTTGCACCTATCAAAGATATTTCCATCAACTTGTAACTTAAGGAAAAAAAGAATGAGGTCAGTATATTTACCGTTAAAATTGACAAGTAAAAAGTTAGTACAAAAACTGCTTCAATCAAGATTGAACCAAGAACCTTTTTATAAGTACCGTTTTTAACGGCTTAATTGCTACCTCAGGTGGATGGCTATACATTGTTTTACAAAACGACGTTACCGTCGTCTGCTTACTATCCAATAGTAGATACACTGTTAATATTACGACGAACTTTAGCATTTAAGCGGGTTGCGGGAGCAAAGGAGTTGTTTATATGTTTCGTGTTTTTTCCTGATGAGAGCGAAGATTGATAGGATTATTTTTTTTAAATTTGTAAAAAACGTAAATAGACTGTCGTTGTTTAAAGAGTTGGGAAGGAGGTACCGGAATTCTGATGTTACTATTATCTTGAAACGTTGGTCAGTTAGCGTTTTGATGATCACAGTATTTTATAAAAGTCAAAGGAAGAGGAGGAGTGTTAATTATTAAAGTAAAGCCTAGAAAAGGCATGTGGTGGCTGGTAACACAAATAGAGAAGACAGGTCACATTACAGGATCAGATTCAGAGTGTTGACAGTATTGGTATAATATGGAGCTGATTCAGCGGAATAGAAGATAATTTATTAAGAAGTGTTTTTTAAGTTAGAGAAATGGTCTCCAAATGATACATGTCGGGCATTTATATTCCCAAGAATGATAAATTTTTCTTGGTTGGCAACAAATTTAAAGTATTTTGAGGAAAATAATTTGTTGGAGTGGATATAAATGAAGTAGATGGATTTGTTATTGATTATAATTTGCAGCAAAATTGCATCTATAGCGGGACTTTCGGTTTATTGTTCTTTAAATAAAAACAGGACCCAGAAGGTTATTGTCAAAAAGCCAGGTGTAGTCTGCTGACTTAATTCTACCTTTTACCAGAAACATTTGTCCAAAGTACAACATCTTGAATCCCATTGGCTTTTGGTTTAAAGTAGTAAACTTGCCAAGTCTCGGTGTAGACGTTGTTTTAAACCATTATCGTATTTTAATAGTTTCAAAAACGGTTTTAAGTGTAGCCCTGGTACTCATGGTAAATATTTTTGAATCTGCTAATACCTTCAGGTAAATGACATAGTTATTTTAGCCAATGTGCTGAGTTGGCTCGTGCGTCATTTCTATTTTCTCACTACAATGCTGGTTAAAAAAAGAAAAATAACTTTTTCCTTCCAAATTTTTTTGCCTCTTTGAGCTCATCATACAGTAAAAAGTTTATTTAATTGGTGCTTTGTTTATTACATAAACTTACAAATTTTAATATTAAATCAAATAGTAATATATCTCTGTTACAAATATTTGTCTAGTAATATTATAATATTTTCATTATTAGTAAATGACGAAAAATAATTAAAATAATTTTTACCATACAAATTTTTAGTGTCTTTTTGATGTTTTAATAGTAACTCAACTATATTCACAAACCCTCCTTTTATTGCACATGTTAATGGTGAAACGGAATGACATTGCCTTTTAGTATCTGCACCTTTTGATAATAATATTTTGATTAAATTCTGATGACCAGCTTCACAAATTTTTATAAAAATATCTTCACTATTTATTACATTAACACTCGATAAAAGCAAGTCCATTATTCCATCAGGTCTCTTCATAGCTGTATTAAATGCCGCAATAATATCATCATTAAACACAAATGTATCCAGTAACATTTTAACAATTTTTGTATGATTGTTCTCAACAGCTAATTGCAAGTATTTAACATCTTTTGCTATTCCACTATCAAAAAACAATTTTACAATATTATAATGCCCTACTTTTAATGACAGATGAATAGGTAAATGTCCTTCAACATTTTTTATATGCAAACTTTGATTGTGTTTTAATAATTCTTTCACAATTTTAATATGTCCTTCTTCTGCTGCCACATGAAGAGCAGTAAAACAAATTTATACTATTTACATCAATACCTTTTTCAATACACAAACTTACAACACTGAGAAAATATCTTTTTGCTGCTATATGTAAAAGATTATTTCCAAATGAATCTTTTATATTAACATTCTTATTACAAGTTAATATTACATTAATTAAATCTACACTTTTAAGATAATCCAATGGTAACTTTTTATCTATATTACTAATACTCATATTTGCATTATTTTCCAGTAACAATTTTACTATATCTAAATAATTATTTTTAATCGCATAATGGATTGAGGTATTGCCAAACTCATCTTTACAATCTATGTCAGCATCATTCTTCAATAAAAAACGAACAACTATTATTTGTTCATTCTGTGCAGCAAGATGTAAAGCTAATTTATAATCAGCATTTTTAGAGTCAATATTTGCTCCTTTTAAAATCAATTTTTTTATTAAATCTATATTACCTTCCATAGCGGCATAATTCGGAATTGCCTATCATATCTTGCAAATTAACATCGGCTTTCAATATGCCAATTTGTTTCCTTTCAGATATATTTTTAGCATCTTTGTTTTGATGATTTAACTTGCCTCTGATAAGACTTGTCGATATTGCTCGAACTGCATCAAGTTGGCCATTTTGTGCAGCAAAATATAATGCCGTACATCTAAGCATTTCTTCACTAGGCGGTGCAAGATTCATTTCAGAAATGTATTTTACAACATCGCGATGACCATTCTGTGCTGCCAAATATAAAGCAGTGCAATAAACAATTCCTTCAATCCTAACAGCTTAAAATATAAAATAATAATAATATACACACCTCAAGCAAACTAACAAAAGGAGCTATTAATAGTTTTAAAATGTAGGTGATAAATCCTCTGTTGGTGGCTATAAATGACTGCTGGTCGATAAGATAAGATTCTATTTCTGTATACGATTCGATAAAAGTGAGTCACTCTAAGAGTCACTCTAAACAATAAATAAAAATTATAGATTTATACGTTAAATTATTTTGAAGTTTGCAAGTTAAAACTAAATTTTAGTGATTGACAAAAGTTATTTTATTTTATTATCAATATTTAATAATAATATTTAATTTAAAACCTTAAAGATAGCTATGCAACCAACATTGCTGTATGCATTCGTAACTTTGTCAGTGGCGTAGTCATGATTACTGTATTAATTTATATTAAATTAAAATACGGGGCATTAGTGTGACGTCACACGACAGTGGCGCTATTGGCGCCAACGTGGATTATCCAAACATCTATTTTATACATAGGTGGAAATACTTGTTGGATTTAATTGTGTCGTTATAAGATATTTTTTTGCAATCTAATGCACCAAAATGGATTAATATTATATTAAGACATATTTTGATGTACAATTTGTATATATTAGATGATACAATTTTAAATAAACACATATTGAAATTCGGGAATACAACATAATCTCACAAACATTATAAATATTTAATAAATACTTTTTGAATTCGATGTTGATTATACTGTAAATTTGATCAACTGCAACAAATTATTTTTAAAGTTTAAGTTTAAATATTTATTTAGCAAATTTTAATATTTCATAAATTTAGAAAAATTATTAACTAAGTAACTAAATATGTAAATATGTTAATATGTTAATATTAAACATAATATTAAATAATGAACCATCAAACAGTTTTTATAATTTTATAATAACATATATTTATGTTTTTAAATTTAATCATTATACGTTACATTTGTTAAAATCAATAAGTAAGCGATTTGAAAAAGCTTATCGGCAGAGATTTTTTTGATATTTAAAATATTTAATATATATATATGTATATAATATATATACAATTATATTATTTTACATAATGAAAACAAACATGATCAATTAATTAAATTGTCTTAAGAATTTAATCGAGTAATAATTAATTTTGTTTATCTATGTTCCGATTATGTGTAACGAAACTATGCATATATTGTTTTTGCAATTATATTTTATTTGATAATGCTTTTGTTTGTGTATTAACAATGAATTTTATAAAATATGTTTAATTTTACAAATATATTATAGATAATTGCTTTTGATCTGCCAATAATACAATCCGAAACTTAAATAATCAAAATTTACTCGACTAAAATCTTGTTTGATTTGATAAAAAGTTTAGCTGTTTATTATAATTTCATTAATAAAGTCAATAACTAAAAAAATATAAACTGTTACATATATAATTAATTAATAAACAAATAACAAAAATATCATCTTGGATAATCGAGGCAATTCTTTGAGTCAATTCTTGAGTAAAATACTGCCTATTATCATAAATTAGTTTTACTGAATATACAATACTATAGATATAATTAAAAATATATTAATTAACTTACAGTTAACAAATGTATTTTAAAATTTACAACAAGTATTTCCATCTATGTATAAAATAGTTTTTTGTGTGACGTCACTACTAATGCCTCGTATTATGTTACAACATTGGTTTGAACAGTAAAAAACAAAGTAAAACCATTTTGATAAATACGCGTTAAAAGCGAATGAAGTAGATCTTCTGCTCAGTTTGCAACATCTTCTTGGTTTACCAGGCTGCTAATATCTAAGGAGTGAAATAAGAAAAAAACTTGATATTTACAGATTTGTACTTTGGGTGTTTTGGGCGCAACCACACACGTAGCATAAACAGGATAAAAAACAATAAATGTCATGAAAATGACACAAAAGTTCAAGCAGTTTCAGTAAATTTTTAGAATAACAAGAGAAAATTTTTTTATCTGATTTACGGAGAAAATGGGCAAGCTGTTTATGGCAAGCAACGGTACTAAAACCAAATTTGACAAGAACAAATTTTGGTTTTTTATGGACAATTTTAGCCAAAAAACTTGCGCTGCAAAAAAAACTAAATCGAAACAAGCTATATAAGAAAAAAAACAAACTCAAACATGCTTTTAATACACGTATAAAGCCACGCAGCCACATGTAAAAGTGGTGGCTAAAACATTAACAAAATCTGGATGTAATGAATAGAATGTTGTGATTTTCCAAAACTTTGGACGATAAAAAGTGTGGAAGAAATTGACAAAAAAAAAGTGAAACATGGAGACATAAGTTAAAACAGCAAACATAAAGATAAAACAAAAAACTCCAAGTCATAATTTTAAAGTAACCTCTGTTTTTTGCTTGCCAGTTTTGATATCTTTAAACTGATGTTTAAAAATAACAGTCAGAACCCCAAGTAGAGAGAGAAGTTGCTCTACAAATAATGCTACAAACCTGGAAACTTGGATGAAGAAGCTTACGTCCACAAAAACCAAGAAACAAAAAGACTAAAGATAAGAAAAAAAATCAAAAAGAAAAAGGATGAACTCCAATCCAGCAGAAGACAAAGAAACAAACAAGATAAAACGGTGAGACATAAGCTCAATAAACTTAATAAAATCATAACGAGTATAAAAAAAAGGAAAGTGGTGTACTAAATGACCTAATTAAAAAGCACGTTTGTACCAAAACCGAGATCAAGTAAGCTTTAAACAGACTTTACTTTTAAATTGGTAAAATTAAAAAAAAAACGAAATTAAACAGTTTCCCATAGAAGTGGTCAAAGAATCAAAGCAGAGAATCAAAACAGTCACAAATGCGGATAAGAAGAGGAAGTAAAACATAAAAAAAAATAAGAGCGTAAAAAACACTTCGATGACAAGGAGTTATTTAAGCAATGTCTAAGATTTAAATGGAAGGAAGAAGACTACTAATAAAGCATATAACTTGAGCGAATTATTGAAAAAAGAAGAAAAAACCTCATCCTGGTATTGGATACAAACACAAATATGGAGAACAAGATCCTGGTCAAAATTGCGGATAAAAACCTACAGTTAAAAGAACTGGTGGATCAAGGATGGATAAAAAGAGGAGGGTTGTCCGTTCTCAAAAATAGTATGTCTATGGAGGTAGACGGTATAAGCGTAGGCTTTTTCAAACCGCAAGGAGATGTATAATCTAGTAATAAATAAAAAGCTTACAATAGAGAGTATTTACGATAATGTAGTCAAAATGAGGCTCTCCTTGAAAGAAAGGAAAAACACAAAGATAATTAGGTGCATCTCTAGAGCTAAAAGTAGTAACAAGGAGTATAGAATAAATACTCAAAGAAGACATAAAAGTCAAAATAAACAGACAGAGATACTAAAGAAACTGAAAAAAAAACATGACAACTAGGAAAAAAAAGCATTATAAATTCCGTTATTATAAAATGAAAGAAAAAGACATTTTATGCGGAAATACTTAGAGTACTAACATTTAAAATTGATCTAGATAAACTGGGCATAAGAGTTAAGAAAATAACCCAAACAAATGATGGAAACGTAAAAAGCAAGGAAAATGGCATAAACTTAAAAAAATAAAAAATGCGGTGAGACAATGGGTGACAAAGTAACGGCTCAGGTAGTATCAAGAAGGAAATTGTGCTTACTGTTAGACCTACATGAGACCACAGAAGAAAATAAAGTAATGAAAGCATTACAAAAAGAGCTGGAAGGAGAGTTACAAATGGAAGACCTTACAATTAAATTAAACAAAAATCACTAAAATATGTAGTGATGAGTCTACCAACAGCATGCACAAATAAACTCATATAGATGGACAGATTGAAAGTAGGAGGGAAAACCAAGGAATTCAGCTCACCTATACGATGTTACAATTGCCCTAATTTTGGACATGTATCAAGATACTGCAAAAAGGTAAGCAGGAGCAAGTTATGCTATAAATGTGCTAAAGAAGGACATTCTATAAAGGAGTGCAAAAACCCCTATAGCTACAGCTGCAAACAAAAGGGCTATAAAGCTGATAGCAAAACTTGCCTGGAATGCCTGCGAGGATGCGAGGAAAACAATGATGCTTTATCAAACCAACAATAAAGATACTGCAAACCAATGTTGGCAGAGGAAAGGCGACCATAAACATTGTTCATAAATATATAAATAAAAATAGCATAAATATTGGGATTGTTTTGGAACCGAATAAAAAGATGACACTGAGTGGTCCATAGATAGTTGACAAAGCACAGGATGCTGCCATTAGGTTATATAACAAAAACATGAAAATCTGCAGTATACATAACAAAGACGCTAGACATATAGGGGTAGAAATAAAAAATACAATTATATACTTATGATACTGGTCACCGAAGAGACCAAATCATGAATTCGAAACTTCTTTGAGTAATTTAGGAAATAACATCAAGGCACAGAATAAAAAATGTACTAATAACAAAGATTCAAGGGGCACTGTTTTTGTCAAATAGATGTATAGCCTCAACCTTGTAATAGTTAGCGACGGTAGAAGTCCGATCTTTGTGAGAGAAACGTCTAACTTCTACATTATCCAAACCATGTGCTCAAAAACACTATATGACAAAATAAAAGGATTGGTAGTAGCTAAGGAGGAAAACCTGAGCCTCCACCAAATATCTCTATAAACTTACGGCATACAAGAACAAGGTGGAGAAAACAGTAAAGCATTCTAGAAAATCAAAGAAGATGGCCTACAAAAATACAAAGAAAACATAATAACAGAGGTCAGCAAAATGAATATAAAAAACCTAGATAACCTAATGGTTGCAATCAATATTACAATGTACTACATTTTTGACAAAAGCATTGGCCAGACCTGTAAAAACAAGATATACTAGTGAAACCTAAAACTTCTTATTGGCTCAGCTTCTCTGTCAAAGGTTTCTGATCATCGTGGCAATTTTAACTTTGGAGTTAACCAAGCAAAACAAGTCCGTTGACAATGCCCCAAATTATTTCCAAAAGTTACGCAGCCAGGATAAACGTCGCCTTCCTACGCTTTGATTCGCTTGAATTTTTTCCTAGATTATAAGTTGTAGTATCCCATATTTTTAATTTTTAGAGATGTGGTCTAGATACTTTAGCTTTTGTTTCTTTATAGTGAAAAAGATTTTGGTATCTTTACTCATCTTCCGAAGCACTTTGATGTTGGTGATTTTGTGGGTTCATGATATGCGCAGCATGCGGCGATAGACCCACATCTCGAAAGCCTCTATTTTTTTGGTGGTTTCCTGGTGTAAAGTCCAGCTATCCATGCCATAAAAGAGTATCGACAAATTGTAGCATTGGACCATTTTTAGCCTTAGGTCTAGATTAGACTGAGATCTTAAGAAGTTAGCATGTTTTTTATTATGACTAACGCTGCTCTTGCTTGTTCTATGCGGGCTAACAGTCTATATCTCTTGTCATCATTCATCCATGCTCCAAGATTCTTATATCTGGGGACTTGCTTAATGCATTCTTTGTTTATTACCAAATGAACTTGCTGTTTGGTTTTTGAAATTAACATGGTTTTTGTTTTGGTTAAGTTCATTTGAAGACCGTATTCTTTGCTTTTTACTTCTATGCTGTTCATTATGCGTGTGAGATATATTATATTGTTGCCAGTACAACCGTATCATCTGCATATCGGATGTTGTTGATTGTTCTACCATTTACAACGATTCTTGCGGGGTCCTCTAAGAGTGTTTTTCTGAATATCGCTTGCTACACCCACACTAACCCTTGTAAAATTGAAGGGTTAACCAAGTTTGCTCAGTGGAGTAGGGGGGGGGGGGGAGTCAACATACAAAAATAATACAACAAATGAAAATATACTGGGCAGCAAAAATAAACAGAAAGTATAAGGACTTACCCCTATATTATTCTTTTCTCGTACCTAGGGCTCCAATTGCTTTATTGGCACGTTTATGGTCCACGGTTAATCAGTGGACGTATGGAACTTTTCCTTCCCTTTTCCTTCTCTTTCTCTTGTGCATAAAAGCAATAAACTGCTGAAAAAAAGGTGGAAGGGAAAGAAGAAAAAAATACACAAACTTTTACCGCGAATTATAATGGTTGGTTGATAATTAATTAAAAATAAAAGAATTACAATAGTTACGTAGAAATTCCTACGTGTGAATAAATTCTCAGTTGGAATTACTAAGAAAAATTTATATATATACATACACACTCACACACATTCACTTCCAACTAATAAACATAATAACCGTAACAATATAATAATAAAAAAAATAAACAGATACAAATTGGTTGGTGAAACCTCGTGGCCCCCGTATCTTGCAATTCGCAAGATCCTGCAACACGTGCTGGCCGAGCCGGAATTTTTGATGCGTCCGCGACTCTCTTCCTGCAACTAGGGCCACTCGGGCTCACGTTCAGTCCCCTGACAAGGGTTGACAAAACTCACAGTGCAGTTAAAATAACTAACACTCGGGACAGAAATAAAAGTAACCAGCAAACTGATATGGCACTTAACGATTATTTCCGGTAAAAATAAGGGGGGTGTGAGGGTCAGAATAATCTGGAAGAGATTAAGAAAAGACATGAGGGGATAATTAAAATAATAAAATGAAAATAAAAACTCACCTGACAAAACAAACACACGCAAGGAGATGATAATTATTAATTTATTTAAAATAAATTACATACTTCTATATACAGGGTGTCCGGAAAATACGTGTACAAAGTTTGACGACAGACTCCTGACGTCAAAATAGGTCGATCTAAGCCGACTTAGTTATATCCAAAATTGTCTCGTTTAGCCGGTAGAGGGCGTAAAAAAAAAACAAAAGTATAACAAAGTTGAAAGTATCTATTGTAAGAAACTAAGTAAAACAAAAACATTACTTAAGCAAATGTGTAAAATGACCGCCATCTTGCTGAATACACTTATTAACACTCTTTAAAAAATGATATTGGACCCTATCTAATGTCTCGGGATTATTAAAATGGTTGCCTGCATTTAAAATCCGCTGCAATAAATCATCGCGTGTGTTTACCGGACTCTTGTAAACTTCTGTTTTAATAGCGCCCCACAAAAAGAAGTCACACATATTTAACTCAGGAGAACGTGGTGGCCATTTTACTGGTGCATCATTGCCTCTTTCAATCCATCGGTTGGGATATTGATGATGTAAGTATTGCCGAACGGCAACGGAAAAATGGGGCGGGGCACCATCATGCATATACCACATTTCCCTCCGAAGTAAAAGGGGCAAATTCTCCAGAAGAATTGGTAATGTGTCTTGCAAAAAATTTAAATAAATATTTCCATCTAACCTGTCTGGAATAACAATGGGACCAATAAGGTAGTGATCAATAATACCTGCCCAAATATTAATTTTAAATTGATGTTGATGATGTGCAACTTTAATGGCATGTGGATTTTCATCGGAATAAATATGTTCGTTGTGCAGATTGGTTACCCCAGATCTTGCAAAGCATGCCTCGTCAGTAAACATAATTTTTCTACAAAAATTTGGAATAAGGAATGTAAGCCGCATGGGGGGATCAGTCGGTAAAATACCTGGACTTTTTGTATGTGGTAAGGATGTAACAACTGTTCTCTTAAAACCTCATTGACAATCGTTTTAGGAACATTTAACTCACGTTCTAAGAGACGGGTACTGGTACTTGGTTCTTCTTCAACTCTTTCCAGAATCATCTCTTCTGTTTCCACAGTTTGAGTTGTTCGCATACGACCCCTGCCTTCAAACTTTTTCTCAAAACTGCCCGTTTCCCAAAGATGACGCTCAATATTGGCAAATGTTTGGTGGTTTGGTATTCGACGGTTAGGAAACCTCTCCATGTAAACCCTAACACTCTGACGCCCATTTCCTTGACAAAACCCGTATACCAGGAGCATGTCAACTTTCTGAGAGTTTGTATAATTTTCCATTTTTAATGATAAAATGAACTTGTAATTCAAGAATGTTGATCGTATACTTGAGTAAATTTCATAGACTGGTGACAATTTGTCAATAATTGTCAAATTATTAAACGCCATAGCAACAAGGTCACTTAAAAAATTATTGTTACAGGTAATTTCTTTTTAATATTTACAAATTTTTGACGCCCTCTACCGGCTCAACGAGACAATTTTGGATATAACTAAGTCGGCTTAGATCGACCTATTTTGACGTCAGGAGTCTGTCGTCAAACGTTGTACACGTATTTTCCGGACACCCTGTATATATACTCAACTAATAACTGAATTTTGCTCGATCCGTAAACACGAGGAGCATTAAATTGAATAGTTAAAATCCGCGAAAGCGATCTGTTCAATCCAACAGGTAGTCGAGAAAAGGATTGAGATCTTATCCTTGTAGGATCTCCTACAGATTAATATCACCTTGCGCATGTGTGATGCCAAACAAGAAAATTAAAAAGGAAAAGAAATCATAAACTAATAGACAAAACTAAAAGGAAACAAGAAGGAAATAACACATAATCAATTAGTTAATAACTATAAATACAAATGACTAAAAGAAAGAATTTAAATGAATATTTGAAATTGGGGGGAATGAAAATTACACCTTTAGGTTGGTACCAACTCGATTCTCTGAAAGAAAGAGCGAGAAACCGAGCGAGTCCGTTGAACCTAGTGGTGAAAAAGTGAACTTGAACAGCTGGCCGATTAATGTTAGCTACGCCGGTTGCCACCGCGCATTAATGACAAGTGAACAAGTTAACAGTGACAGTTAATTAAATATGGATAAAAAAAAATAATTAAGGTAAGCTAATATTACTACAAAATAACAAACTGAATAAGAAATGAACAAATGAATTAACTAACTGATGTATGGTATAGGTTATGACAACAACACAGAATGGAACTAAAATAAAACAGGAATAAAATAATAATGGAAACAAATAAGGAATAAAGAAGGAATTTAGGAACAAATTAAGGAACGAAATAAGAGGGACCCAATAATTATACAAGGAGTATTACAGCAGAAACAATTTTTGCAGAAAAGTGAAGGAACGGGTAAATGTTTACTATAGTCCCGGTTCACCGAATTCAACCAAATATGTTTTTTTGGGTTCTAAGTGAGTAGATTTTAAAATTACAAAAAATTTGCCTCGCTCTCGTCGTTAAACAATTTTAAACAACAATTAAAAATACGTTTTTGACACATTATTAGGTAACTTTTGTTACATAGCTGTTTAAAGTGCAGTGTGTATTTGTACATAAACGCCTATACTCATTCTGTTTAGCAAGTATTGTTCACATAATAAAAATATTGTGCAAATCGGACTGAATTTACTATAATGTAGGCAACTTAATACACATAAAATAGGCAATTTAATACACACATCAAATTTTATTTTTTATTATAAACTACAAATGTTCAAATTGACCACAGTTTACTTTTAAACACTTTACAGCACGTATCGATATCGAATTTATGACGTTCTCAAGTATTGCCGGCGTTAAATGTTAAATCTGTCAGAGTTGCTATGCTATATTCATGTCAATTATTTTAAATATATTTTCAAACAATCAATTGTGCATTGAAATAATTAAAATTTTTATTTATGGCAGAATCTAATAATTTATAATAGTTGTATCAGCTGCAATGTATAAATTGTTCTATAATTCAATAATAATTATAGTACCTATTTGCTGGATTCACACATTTATTTTGAAAACGCATTTTAGCCGCATACCATACTTGATGTAATAAACAAGGAACTAAGAAAATGATAATTCTTAAAAAGATGAAAGGAGACTAAGCTAATCTTATTGGAAAATCCTATCAAAGGTGACAAAACAGCAAGGTACAAACTATTATGTTTGACAAACGGTTTTGCTAAAGTGTATAAACACATAATTGTGTCTAAACTCAAGGCTAAAGTAAAAGTAAAAATATCACAGGATTAATATATCTTTATGAAGAAAAGATCTACAATTAGCGCTATGGGTAAACTTTTGAAACTAGTTGCTGAAGTCACCAACAGAGCTACAAGAACCAAGAATATTCTGCATATTAATAACTGTGGATATAAGAAATGCTTTCAACACGGTACCCTGGAAAGGTATCATGAAAACTCTAAATGTTATGAGAGTAGGTCCTGCACTCAGAGCAGTAATTTCAGCTATCTTAAGGATAGAAACTTAAAAATTGAAGACAACAAAATCTTAAGAATGTCATATAGGGTGCCACAAGGATCCATTAGGCTCCTACTACAATGTGATGTAGGAAAGATTAGAAGAGTAGTATGTTTTGCAGACAACACTGCTGTCTTAGTAGCATCCAAACTGACTGAAAACCTGGTAACAATTGCAAATGCTACTTTTGAAACTAAAAGTTAGAGCAAAAGAGCTTGAAAATTGAAAAAAAAAAAACCGAAGCCGTAATATTATACGGTAGACGGCGACTGAACGAACTGACCATGGAAATAGGAGGAAGCTTTGTTACCAAACACAAAAACACACAATCCAATATCTAAAGATGTGGTTTGACCACAATTTTGAGATAAATGATCTTGTCAAAAAAACCACAGGAAAAGCAAGAAGAGTTATAAACGCTCTAGAAATGATAATGCTCAGAGTAGAAGGACCGTCTTCAACAAAACAAAAACTGCTGAATTGCACACTGTTATGTTGTATGAAGCCTAAATCTGTTGAAGGGCATTGAAATTTGCAAATTACATAAATATGCTGGTAGCGCAATAAAGGAAAATTGCCATAAAAGTTACTAATAGTAGTAGTAGCTCATATAAACAAAACACCAAACGTAAGAACGAGATACTTGAAGAAACAATTGCCAAGTGGTAGGACCTATGGACAAGATACACTGGCAAAGCAGTATGAACTAAGACTCTAACTCAAGATGTAGGGTAGTGGGTAAATAGAAAGCTTGGATTATTGATTACAACATCTTGCAACTCCTCAGCGGACATGGATGCTTCAACTCAGATTTAGGATCCACAACTATGTAAAGTTAGCAGGACTAAGTCCGATGAAAAAGTTAAGAATCTAAACCCATCATTAACAAATTAACAAAAAACCGGACATAATCTAGAGAGCAGAATGCGTGTCCGGATGTACCTTTTTTGATGTTGCTTAGTTGCTAATTCCAGAATTGAGCACCAAACGTCAAGTGGAGATGAGGTTTTAGTAGGTGTGAGCCCCACACACAGACAGGAAGAGCTTTCCCAAAACTTCAATAAAAAAGTAAAAAAACCATTAAAAATACAGGGTGTTTAAAAAAAAGTAAATTATTTAAGGGGGTGGAACTACAAACCACAACAAGCAAAAAAGCCTTAATAAACATGGGTTGTCATAGCAACGGTTTCGGAGATATGAAACATAATTTATTTTTATTATTTTTTTTCCTTTCATTTTCTATCTTGCAATAAAAACGTGCATTTTTTTATTATAGTTGGCTGATGTTTTTTGAAATAAACATTCAGTATTTGACAGATGTTGTTAGTTTTTATTGCTATGGCTGATTACTCTAGCAAACTAGCCGACATGCATTTCATCTATGTAGTGCTAATGGGATTGCCACCAAAGCGCGACGTTTTTATGTAGAAGCTTATCCAAATCGCCAGATTCCTTCACATCGTATGTTTGGAAGAATTTGCCAGAGATTGGAGGTACCGGTTCACTTCAAAAACAGTGCTATCTTTCCGGCAGACTAAGGTCGGTATCTACTCCTAGAGCAGAACAAGAAATTATAGCACGGATCGAGCATAATCCAGGGACGAGTGTGCAGAGCATTCAGCCGAAGTAGGAGTTGGTGCTATTGTTTGTATTGTTTAGAGAACCTTCCACAAGCAGCTGCTCTATGCATACCATGTACAACAAGTACATGCCTTAAATTTAACTGATCATTAGGCACGTTTGGTTTTTTGTCGTTGGTTTCTACGCAAGGATGCTGAAGACCCACAGTTTTTTGCCAAAATTCTTTTTACGTTTGAAACCGAGTTTAAAGAAAATGAAGTTGTTAATTTTTATAATGCTCTTTGTTGGACCGACAAAAATCTCCATGCTGTAATTGAATGTGGATATCAGACACGTTTTTTATTAAACATTTAGATGGGTATTGTAGGCGACAGGCTTTTAGGTTTTGTTGATTTACCAAACCGATGAACAGGCGCTGCTTACCTCAACTTTCTGCAGAACACAATGTATGATCTTTTAGATGACATTCCTTTGGCCCACAGGCAACAAATGTGAAAAGCATTTAAACCAAACTTTTCCACATAGGTGGGTAGGAAGAGGCGGACCAGTTTTATGGCAAGCAAATCGCCTGATTTAAACTTTCTTGATTTTTTTTGTTGGGAATATTTGAAACCATTTGTGTATGCTACTCTTGTAAATTATTCTTATCTATTTATTTACACACATTTAATCTTATTGTTTGTTTGTATATCTTTAAGAATGAAGTTTATTATTATTATTATTATTATTATTAAATAGCCTCGAGGAGTTATAGTTAAAAATTAATGAATAGTGCCAAGAAATCCGAGTCAATGAGGGGGTTTTAAAAAGAGTACGAATGTCCTTCAGGCAAAGATGTCGTGCCTGTTTGAAAGTGGAAGAAGGGCACTTCGAACATCTTCTATAAACCAAAACCGTTGCTATGACAACCTATTTTTATTTAAACTTTTTTGTTTGTTGTGGTTCGTACTACCACCCCCTTAAATATTTTACAGTTACAGTCATTTGATTTGCCATAAATGGAAAAGTACATAGTAAGCTTTTTCACGTTCACAAACAAACTTCACAACCAATCATATCGTGCTATACATGCTTTGAAAGGTTGAATATTTGCGCAAGTTTTGATTTTGTTTTCAATTTTTTGTTTACTACATTTTTTTATATTAATTATTATAAACTATTGTACTTATTTTTGACAAAATAACGTCTTAAGTAAATTTCTTGGTTGATTTATGAGGTCTAAACTAATATTAAACCCGACGTTAGTGACATATCTTTTTTTTAAAACTATTTTCACAAAAATATAGCCTGTATTTTTTAAATAAACCTAAAAACAACTTTTCAATAACTTTTATTATAAAATAATTGTATTTTTAGACAACTTCTTGTACAAACGACTGCCGGCAGTTTGGACTCTTGGTCATAGAGGGCAAGTGGTCTCATGTGTTTGTGTGATTGATATTTACATTAACCTTTATGACAATACCCCCGGACCCCTCTTTATAGTCGCGCTAGGCGAATACACGGTTTGGGCACATTCGGGCCACATAATTGATAACAATAAACAGAGGCGTAGAATCAAAAAGGGTTTAATTTTAAAATTTTATTAAAATGGGTTTTGTCATTGGCTGTTATAATTGATATTTTATTAAAATAAATAACCTAACCTAACCATTTGTTTAAAATACTAAATCAATATATACGATTTTATTTTGATAAATATTATTGTATTATTTATTTGTTGTATAAAATGAATTGAATTTACTAAAAGTAGGAAACTATTATATTGTAAAATAAATAATATGAATAATATTATAAAGTTCCACAGAATTAAAAAAATATATATAGAGTATATTATTGTGTTATAATAAATATACAGCAATGTTAGTTATTAGTATTTTTCTTTCTACATAATTATTAGGGTCAAGTGAGGTAAATATGACCGCTCTAAATTAATAAATAAAGAAGCATATAATTAAATTATTAATGAATATATGACAAAATTGTTAATGGAATTGTTTAGCTTATAGTAGAAAATAGAGATAAGTAGTCAAATTATTTTAATTTATTGCAGGTTTTTTTGAATAACTGACAACTAAATTGAAGTTTTAGTTTTGTAATAATTTTGTACTGTGAAAATAAATCACAGATTATATTTTGTTTTTTCATTCTTATTATTTTATATTTTTATCTCTTTTTAATATTGTTATCGCTGTATGTGTCTGAAATGTACGTAAAAATGTTTGTAATGTAACTAATAATAGAAGCTAGTTTATTCGTTATAAACTTCAAATAAAAAATTAAAAACAAAGAAATGAATCAAATAACTGGTTTTTTTAATTGAAGTTTTAAGAATATGTAAAAAATAAATCCAAAAAACTGAAAAAAAAATATAATTTTGAGAATTCAATTCTTACATCACAAAACGTATAAAAGAATCAGAAACAAGCGTATACGTAATAATAACCAAAAATACTCGCCATGCACGTTTTCAAAAAATTAAGTTTATAGAATATACGTAATAATTGTTAATTAATTTTAACGTCATGTGAGTTGAATAATAAAAAAGTTAGATTTGTTTCATTATTCTTTATTTTTTTCTTTTTTAATATAACTTTAAGTCTGAATATTATTTGATAATTACTTTTTTGATTTATTACTAATCTTTGAAAATTACTCATCCTTTGCATTTGTGTTCAAACAACGATGATGCAGTCCAATAGTATTACACGACACAGTGTATTGGTTATAAACGTTTATTACAGGCTAAACAGTGATATAAACGTAATGCTAATAAGTAGAACAAATAATTCTAATTCCAAATGTCTAAAAAAACTTTTCTAAAAACATCGCCTACTAATCAGTCGACTTAACGTTTATTGCTTCAACACCTTTTCTTGGGACGGCGGCTAGCTGATCGTTTCAGCTCAATCATCAAGATAAACTGATGGTGTTTCGGTCCATGAAGACCTTTGGCAAAGATGTCGGCGATCATCTCGTTTGTGGAGACGAGACTTTGCCATTCTTAATCTTGTCGCGTAAGAAATGGTACCTCATATCGATATGCTTGCTTCGGTTGTAGAATACTGGGTTCTTGGAGAGTTTTAGTGCTTGTTAATTGTCATTGTGTATTAGTGTTTAAACCACACCAATTTTAAGCATTACATTTTGAAGATATATGGCTTCCTTGGTTGCTTTGGACATGGCAATGTGTTCAGCTTCGTTTAAGCTTAGCGCCACCGTACGTTGCTTTTTGGATTCCCATGATATTAGAAAAAAATTCCACAAGAAACAATAACCGGTAAAAGATTTTTTGTCCGTTGAATCGCTCTCCTAATCAGCGTCCACAAAACCTTTTACTTCTGTATTTGCTGGACTATCGCTAAAACTGATGTCAGCGGTACCTATTAGGTATTGCAAGACACGTTTTGCAGCTAGCCAATGTTCTTTTTTGTATTAGTGACTAAACTGTCAGCATGACAAACATCATGTCTCATTGATGTAGATAGGTAAATCAGCGCGCCCATCAGTTTACAAAATAGATATTTTGTTTCTTGATCTGCTAAAACGTTTTTGCCATTTGTTAACTTTGTATTTGGGTTGAGTGAAGTCGGTACGGGTTTGCAGTCCGACATATTAAAGCGTTTCAGTAGTTCTGTCACAAACCTTTGTTGATGCCCAAACTCTTGATTTCAAATTCCGTTTGCAACATATGTAGTAGCTTTGTTGCCGTTTTATCGCATCTTGAAGCCACGAGGATGTCATTTACGTAAACAACTATAAGCTCCAATAGCCTCCCCTCCCTTTAGTAGGTAGATGCATGGATCTGCGTGTGTGGGTTTAGCTTCTTGTCGGCGCAAAGTGGTGTTCAATTTTTTGTTTTAGACCGTACAATCCTCTGTCCAGGAGACATACACTGTTGCCTTTTTCAAGCTTGTTTTTTTTTTGGTCGCTGTACTTAGGTCAGTTTTATCTTCTACTATAACTTGTAGTAGTTTGGCTAATTTTTTAAGAGCTTCCATAAAAAATTCTTTATACAGGTTCCTGTTTAAATATGCGGATGACACGTCAAATTTTTCAAATTTTAATTTTGTCGTGCTGATAATGCTACAACCGTCTTTATGGACTCAATTCTAGTAACTGGGCCAAAAGTTTTCTTGAAGTGCACACCTGGTGTCTTGGAGAAACCTTGAGCTAAGCAGGCTTTCTTTTTTTTTCTTACCGTTCGGTCAGCTTTGAATTTTTTACGTAAGATCATTCGGCTTTTAATTCTCAGCTTATTTGTTGGTTAGTTTACCAATTTTCAGGTATTATGGCAAAGAATTGATATTCTCGTTTACCATTGCCTTGTTTTATTCTGTTGCTTTTGGGGACGACATTGCAATTTTGATTGGGACTTTGGCTAAATGGCAGAATTTAGTCTTTACACAGTTTGCTTCACCTTTGTTTTCTTCAACTATAGGAATCATGTTGTAAACCTTTCTCGGTGGGTCTCTGTTTCTTCGTTCTAGCTTTGGTCTGCCGGGACCTTTTTTAAGTTCGAGTTGCTCTTCATTTTTATTTTCGACCACCGGTTTTGCTGGATTCTCAATTTCCACTTCATTTACTTGATGTTTATCAACATGTTTTTAGTTTCTAACGTCATCTTTGATGATGATTTCTATCAAGTTCTGGTTGTTTTTTGGTGTTGACTTGGCATTAGTTTTTTATAAAATTTTGTTTTCATCTTTCACAAATTTTACGTCGCGGGAAACTTCCAATTTCTTTTCTTCTACAAGCCAGATTTGGAAGCCTTTCTGATTTTTGTTATAACCAAGCAAAATTTTAAGTCTTCCACGAATGTCTAACTTGCTTCTCTTTGGGCTTTGATTTAAGCAAAATATTTGGGCCAAGAATTTTTTTTAATTCGTTCACGTTTGGAATTTTTTTGCACTATATTTTGAATGGTGTCTTTAAACTACTTGATAGGCAGCAATTTTTAATGTGGCAAGCTAAGTTTACCGTCTCTGCCCAGATGGATTGAGGAAGTTTAGATTGCATTAAAAAATACCTTAGTGGTTTTAGGAGTGACTGTAGGTTTGTTCGGAGATGCCATTTTGTTTCGATGTGTAGGCAATTGTCAATCTTTTTCCAATATCTTTTATTTTTAGGTACTTATCGAATGACTTGTACCGTTATCTGATTAAAGAGATTTTACTTGTTTTCCAGTTTGATTCTCGACACTGTTCACGTACTTATTCTATAAATTTTAAAAGTACTTGGTCTTTTGATTGCAAGAATTTCACATCCTTCCAACCTGTAGCATCTTTGGTGAAGGTTACAAAGTATTTTATTTTTCTTTCAAATTCTGTTTTCATTGAGCCGCAAACGTTTGAGTGAACAATTTCAAGCATTTTGGTTGATCGTTCGGGGGCTTTCTGAAAACTGGAACGCATCATTTGTGTTTTCGCACACACGTCGCATTCAAAATCTTTGAATTTTACTTCCGTTGCCTGCAGATTCTTGCATGTTAAGGCGTCCATTAAGCTGCGCAAGTTTAAGTGACCCAATATTTTGGTGATATTTGCGAAAACTATGGTTCAATTTTGCTAAGCATGCTACGTCATTGGAAATGTCGTTGCTTTTGGATACTATATACAAGTCGCCTACGCGCTTTGTAGTAAGTACAACTTCATTTTGGTTGTTCCAAATTATTGCCTCACCGCGCGTAAATAGCATTTTGTGATCTTTATCGATTATTTTACTTACGGACAAGCAGTAGGACGTTTGTCAATGTCACGTTTGTTACACTTCTGTCGTTTTCAGCACCAAAATTTACCTTTCCGATTGCCAATATGTTTGTTGTATCCCCGTTAGCTAAACTTAGCTTTCCGATTCGATTCTTGTCAATGTCTTTGCACAAGTGTGACGTGGCATCATTGTCAAGACACCACTGTTTGTGAATATTCTTATTTACATTGAAACATGGGTTTGTTGTCTTATTTCTTGATTTGTTTGAGCAATTTTTGAACATGTAACTTACTTGTCTGCATTTGTGCCACTTGGACTTAAAGTTTTTTGTTAGTTCAGCTTGCTTGGGTTTCTCATTTAATTCCGGTATTGCTTCTTAGGTCCCTTGGCCCACATGGCGCGCCGCGTCGCTTTGTTCCCCTTGCATTGCTTTCTTCCATAAATTTTACCCGTATAACTTCTGGAGTCGGCAACTCTCCGCGCGATTTGATTGCGCATCGAAAATTTTTGTACCAGCCGGATAGACTGTGTAAAAGCAAAATGGCTAATAGGTTTATTTCTTCTAGTTTATGGTATCTAGCTTGTCTAAGGCGTCAAAAAATCGGTCTATGTGCTCGCGTATATCATCGCCGTCCGCCACTTTTTGTTGAGTCAGCCTTTTTAACAGCGTTGCTTTTTGTGCTGGTTCTCTGAATTGATAGATTTGAAAACATCTATTTTTAGTTTTTTCCAAATTTCTTTTGACGTTTCACACCCTTTTATTTGTTTAAATTCGTTATTGGACTTAACTTTTCTATTATTTTTTATCCTTTCGACGATGGCTGCTGCGTTTGCGTTTCCTGTTTGTGGCTTCTGTTTAACAATTTTTCCGTTTGCATAACCGAACGCGTCGTTTTTAACAAGTAGAACTTCAACTTATATTTGCCCAAGTGTCATAATTATTCATATTCAGCGGTTCGATTCGAAAATGGGTAGTCATTTTCACAGGTTCTATTTATTACACAACTGTGCTGCTTGTTTCCTTACCGGGACACAATATTTGGACTTTGTTTAGATTTTGCTTTCACTTGTGTTTTTCATAAACTTATTCAATCCGTTTACAGCCGTTCTTGTTTTTTCTCAACGCTATACTGGACCGGAAGTGGTCAACACGAGTCAAACAGTGAAACTGGAACTTGCCGTTAAGATACGATGCGCTCAGAAAGACTGCCCGTAGAATAGAAAATACCTCAGTTAATTTGAAAAGATGCGGAATGGAGACAAATATTCAGTCAACCTTAAAAGCAAATACCAAGTAGCCAATGAGCCCAGATCAGATTTTGAAGAGAACATGAACAGCTGATTATGCTTCCAGTATCTTTTCTTCTTATAAAAAATAAACAAAAGAAAGCCCAGTTGCACCTTCAATTGACGGACAGACCCTGAGAGAGGATAGCAATTGGCTCGTACAATGTCATCCAAGGAGGAAACCACTTTTTACGAAAAATTGAAGAAGAGTATACTGACTTCAGTACAGAAAACCCCAGATAGGACTGAGACAAATTAATTAGTTTTGTTTTAATTTAGCACCAGCAACGCACCAACTTAGCCATGAGCGTAGCTCAGGTTCTCAAAGGTGTAGGTAATAATTAACTTGTTGGAAAATTAAATATGATTTATTAATATAAACTATAATCTAAAATTCACTTTAAATAAATTTATATTAGTAATTAAATTGTCACAGATAAGAAAATAATCAAATTAAACTAGAATTTCTTAATAATCATAAACAATTTACTAAATTTAAACAACCCTTTAGACACGTGGCTTTAGTCGGTCTATAGTAATGGCAGTTGTGTGTATTTCAAGGACAAAATCATCCAAACCGCAAAGGATCACCGGGCGCGCATGTGTTCCATACGCACGTGGGTAGTATATGCGCGCGCGCCTAATAGAGAATACCGCGGAATAAATAATAAGTTTAAAAAGGTTTCCGCTTCACTTGCTCCCGAACGTCTACAAAATAAACATTAGGAAGTAGACGTTGCATAACTCTTTATATGAGAGGCGTGGAACAAACCTCGTTCTATTAGACTCTTTGAGTTTTCTAGTATAAAAGTGGCATTGGCAACTTTTTTCTTTATGCAATAGGGACCTTTAAAAAGTAATATAAACTTCCTGGTTTGGCTAAATATAGTGGACGATAATGGATTGGTCCGTAAAAGTACTAAATATCTCAGTTAAAATGATGAGTAAGGACAACCATTATGAGATGAAATGCGACGTTTTTCCTAAAAAGGTTTCTCGTGCTAAATCCAGTTTAATGTGATTATTATGCGCAATATTTTCTGTCGGCGGAAAGGTAATCAGAGGGGACAATATCAGATCTGGCGGTTTAATTTTCAGAACTTCTAGTCTTCAACAAGTGTGCTGTTTGTAACAAAATACGCAAAACAGTCTTCCTAATTTTTGCATAAATCTTTCTGCGGGGTTGGCTTGTGCATTCCAAAATGAACAATGCACCAATTGTATTCCTAAAGATTCCAAACTATCATACCACTTAGAAGAAGTAAATTGTGACCCGTGGTCTGTCAAAATTCGTTTTGGGTAATTGAACTTTACAAAAAAGTCTGAAGTAAGACGGTGCAATAACGAGTCCGTTGTGGCGGCTTTTAAAGAATATTATGTGACATATTTGGTGAACACACCCACTATCACACATATATATGTTACGCCCCCGATAGAAATAGGTAGCGGTCCATAAAGGTCCAATGCTATTAAATCATTAACGCCATTTGGTATTATCGCTTTTTGTGGAGGATTAGATAATATTGATACCTTTGTAGTCGGACATATACTACACGATTTAACGTCTTTATGTAGTTCTTTCCACCATACTTTACGTCTCAACGCCGACCACGTCTTAAACACACCAAATTGGCCTATAGAGATGTGGAATATGTTGTTAATGGTTGGGATAAGACTTTTAGGAATACATAAGTATGTTTCTTGCAATTCTCTTTTTTGAAAAAATAACATTTCTTTATGGATAATATCGGGAGTTATCAATATGATCCGGGTCTTTTAAATTGTTCAAAATACGAGATAAAAAAGGGTCATTCTTTTGTTTGCAAGGAAGACTAGCCATAAACTCGTTAAGCCCAAACTACGGATAAAGCCTTCTTCTGTGGCAGTGGCACGCTATAGTTAGACTCTCTGGGCAGTAGTAAGCGGCTGGCATATGCAATTACCTGTTTCCGCAAATCAATCATCTGCCATAAATATGCGCCTAACCCAAAATCTGAGGCAGCATCGGAAGTGAAGTAACATTTTTTGCAAAATTAGTTTCATGAGTTTGTTAAAGGCAGTTGTCTAAACTTTGCCCCATTTCCATTTTAATTTAGATTTTAATAATGCTACCAGAAGTTCCAAAATTGTAGCAAACATAGGGCGTGTTGTAATTACAAAGACCTAGAAAACTATGTAGTCGTTTGGAGTTTGCGAGAGCGGATAGTCTATTATTGACTGCACCCGACTTTGATCAGGCGTTATTCTTATACTACTTAAGTTGTAACCAAGAAATACAACCTTTGACTTAAAAAAAACATTTTCTAAGTTTAAAGGTAAATCCAGCACTACTTAATATAGTAAACACTTTGTTTAAATATAGCATATGATCTTCAAAAGTCTCAGAGTGGATAAGAATGTCGTCTATGTACAAGACGGTAAAACTGCGGAATTCGGGGCCTAAGACCGTATCGATACACTGCGTAAAAGAAGATACCGCTGTTTTTAACCCGAACGGGAGTACTTTAAAATGATAACACCGAGACCCAACTACAAATGCAGTATATCTTTTAATGCTCTGATGTAATGGTATTTGCTAATATGAATTTGTTAGATCCAGTGTTGACATATATTGAACCTTACCAATATTACCCATTATATCTTTTACCAAACGCGGCAATTTGAAGTCAGACTCCATTATACTATTTAATTTGTGAGCATCTAATCAGACTCGAACAGATCCATCTTTTTTAACAGCGGTTACTAATGGCAAACAACATCTCGAATTACTTTGTTCTATGATACTGATTTGTTCCATTTTGTTCAATTCTCTTTGCACTGCTTTGCGATGGGCAAATGGAATTAGATATGGTTTCACTTGGAACGGAGTTTGGTCTAACAACCAAATATTATGAACATATTCGGTGGTAAGTCCAGGGATTTTATTAAAGATGTCTTAATGATTATGCAGCAATGCAGATAAAATTGACTTTTTTGACGGTGATTGATATAATAGGGTACTTTAGTAACTTTGTCCCCCGATTAATGGCTTGGATTCTGTATTTAGGGTAGTCCTGCAAAAAAATCATAGATTTTTGGAGATTAATATTTGCGTTTACAGAACGTAACCAATCTACGCCGATAATAACTGGGTATAATAGTTCTGGAATGAGCATAAACTCAAAAACTACGTTGCTAGTTTTGAATTTTAATAGCAATTGGTGCGTTATAGTACGGCGGGCGCCTCGAAATGCTCCTGTGACTCGTACTCCACTAGCATTAAAAACTAGTATTTTATTACATAATTCCGAAATACAACAGATTTTGCTGTAAGTGTCATATAATGCGGGAAACTGGGTTCCATAAAAAGATATAAAGATTAATGAAGATGTTTTTTTTTTCAATTAAGTGATCAAAATCACACGGTTTACTGACTAATTTGTAAGATAGGTTGTTAATAGAAAAATTAGTAGTCCTATTGATAACCATGATATCCGGACTACTAGGTACCATAGTATTTAGTTTTTTGACTTGTTTTGGGAATTATTATCGTTAAATGAATATTATTAGAGCTAGGTGATTGCGACCTATAGTTAGAATATGAGGCATTGTTATTAAACCTTGGCTAATATCGTTGTCCATTACCGGGAAATTCTGGTTTTGGTTCATAAATTATTAAACCTTGGCTGATATCGTTGTTCATTACCGGGAAGTTCTGATTTTGGTTTATAAAATTCCTGGTTTTTATTTAAACCATTCCGCGACACACGAAAAAACCTGCTTGACGTAATCTATCTAGCGCTTCATTATTTGTTTTTGCATCAATTAGTGCAGAAGCTATTTCAGGCGGTAGTCCATGGCTAATTATGGATATAAGAACGCATTCGGGATATGATGGTTGTGAGTGTTCACCTTTTAAAAGTCCCTTTAAGAAATAGTCTACAAACGATCCACCCTCATAACGGTTTGCTTCTAATTCAAATCTGGTCTGTGCTTGCCGTATAGGATTTCAAAACTGTTGCAAAAATGCTTCCGAAAACTCAGCATACGTCGCAAAATTATTTATAAATGCCTGTGCCCAAGGTTTTGTTTTGTTTAGCATTGCATTGCTAATATAATATTTAAATTGATTAAAAGATAAATGTGACATTGAAAGTAATGATTCAATGCTATTTATAAAATAGATAGGATGTACATTACAATCATCCTCAAATATCGGAAAAGTTTTTAGTAAGTATTTAAAATCTGGATTATTTGTTTGATTATTTATCTCATGTGTGTTACAAACATTATTATAAGTATATCTAGGAACGTTACTGTTATTATTAGCATTATTATAATATACATGTGGTAGGCTACAATTAGTTGTAAGATAATTACAACTTACATTTGATTGTAAACTTGAACTATTCGGTTTAGGTGTAGCCTGAGCAAATTGCATAGCATGTGATTGAGAATTATGCACATGTTGATTAGAAAATTTTATTAATGGTATATAAGAACTACTTGTAGTAGGTACTGTAGCGGCTGCTAGATTGTACCTAGGCTGCGGCAGTGCAGCTGCTACATCACCTAGTAAAAAACTATTTTTATCAGTATCATCACAAATAGTTTGATACATGTGTTCCATACGCCCGTGATTAGTATATGCGCACGCGCCTAATAGAGAATACCGCGGAATAACTAATAAGTTTAACAAGGTTTCCGCTTCACCTTTAAACATCAAACTTTTTGTTTCAACTGGCTGTCAAACTCAAGAGCTACAGACACGTCGTACTAGGTAGACCAGGCTACTTTATGGACCAAACCGGTTGCCGTCGACCAATTGAACGCTGTAACATCCTCAAAAAACTCCGATCTACTGCAACCTTATAACTCTGTACTTGCATACCCCGCTAGGGTCTATAACAAAAAACCGATAATATGAAAGAACATTATTCCCAAAGGCACACAATATTATTTCTAGAAATCCAACAAACGACAAATAGCGCAAATAAGAATAAATAGCGTGGAACCTTTACGACACTGAAAATCACATAATAAAGAATATCTAGCTTTAAATGATACAATCTGAACACTGTATGTATTCAGCTGCCAAATCTAACTTACTGCAAGCGCTTAAAGTAACCATGTGTAATATGACAATACAACAAGTCAGTCTTGTGACCTCTACAAAACGCCCCCAACTAATTTAAAACTATCTATCAAGAGCTGTGGTGCCAATTAACACTACGCCGACAATCACTAACGTAACCGACTACATACATGCAGCAATGTGTTAGTTTGCAAAGACACCAACTTTAAGCCAACTTGACATACCAACAAACTGAAGTTTAAAAGCTACAAAAGAGTCTACTACGTCTTAAATACTTTAGATATCTATTAGAAAAACGAGTTATACTGACAAGCAAAATATTACTTTTAACTTGTTATACTAAGTTGACAACTCAGGCATGAGATTTGTCCAGGAGCGCATATTGGATCAATCCCAGACCTACAAAGAAAAGCTTGACAAAGTCACTTGCAACCCGGAATCAACAATTACTGCAAGTTTAAAGAAGCTGCTATGCGACTAAGTCGGGAAAGGAAGAATTAGCTTTAATACCTAACAAAACATCTTGAATTTGTTGTAGGTTAGTTTGAGACAGATATAAAAATACCTAAAACACTCCGCAGGTTACAAACGACACAATACCTGGAAGACAAACTTAAATAATTAAAGACCTTGAAGAATTTTGAAGTGATTGTCGTCTCATCTAAACTGAACCTGACCACCGGTTACTGGTAGGTTTTTATGCATAACCAATGTTTTTTTTACACTTAGCGTGACGGTTTCATTGGGTTTGCTTGGAGATCTGGAAAAAGCTTTTCTGTTTGTGCATGTTGGAGTATGGTACCAAGAAAATAAGGGGTTTTTATTAAACATATTTGATTGGAGTAAAAAGAAAAGAAGGATTGGGAAACTATTGTTTGCTTTCTTTATTCCATTTCTAACAATTTTTTGAATGACTCAAAGTTTTATAAGTCAATAAGTTGGTAGATTTGAGGTTCTACAAGCGTGGTTAGTGTGATGGCCGTCATCGTAAAAGTCTCTATATTAAAAGAGGTGATAGATCTTTGGTGGGGATGCGGGGCATCCTAGTGCATGATTACGGACGGATAGTTTGAACTGGTGTTTCTAAACACTTATCCAAGTGTTTGTCATCAAGATATAAGAAGTTACTTCTCTCTGCATGCGTTAAAAGAGAAAATGGTAATACCAATCTTCTGTCCAACATTTGGATAGATGGGTGCGACACTCCAATTCATGATTATCATTTAGTAGTTTGAACTGCCCACTAACTCGTCAAAGTATATGTTATTAACGGATTGAAATTTTTTATTTCTGCAAACGTTAAAAATCAATATTCAAAAAAGAAGGTCGTGTTACCAACTCTTGATGACCAAGATTGCAAAAAAACTAATTTTTAGAATAAAATTTAAAATTAGCTAAAAATCACGTTTACCACATAAACTTGATCAATATTAGCGCGAAAAAACTCATTTATAGAATAAAATTAGGTTAAAAACTCATACATTACACAGAATAGACTTTTATAACATCAATATTGCAACAAATTTGCTCAAAAACCACGTTTACTATAAAAACTTTACTAAAATTAACATCAAGCTTCAAAAATGCACGAAAAAAACCTTTAACGAAAAGACATTTATATGATAATTTATATGATTGCAAAAACTGAAGACCGGCACTAACAAGAAGAAACAGTCTATTTATACTTAAGATAGGTTTAGCTTTTTTTTTGCACATATCAAAGATAATATATCCATCAACTTATAATTTGAGAAAAATAGAATGATGCCTGTATATTCACCGTTAAAATAAGTAAAAAGTTAGTAGTGCTTTAATCAAGGTTGAACCAAAAACCTTTTTATTAGCACCGTCTTTAACGGCTTAATTGCTACCTCACGTGGATGGCTATACATTGTTTTACAAAACGACGTTACCGTTGTCTGCTTACTGTCCAATAGTAGAAACACGGTTGGAAAATATTGCATAACTGGGTAAAACTTCGACCAGTCTGTCATTTTGGATGTTACTAGGTTGATCTTACAAACACTGATAATCAGCGGTAAGCTGCCCTATGTATACTATAAACCTTCAACTCCACAAATCGTCCACCAACTACTAGCACCGGTTAAATTACAAACCGCAGTAGGAGTATAAAAACTAGATTTCAGTATTCAACAACATTTGGACCAAAAATCTAGACATTTCCACTAATGGGAATGCTAAACGGTGCTCCTAGTAGTAAACTACTAAAAAAAAAGAACTTGTTAGAGTTGAACCTCAAACTCAGTCGGCATAACGCAGCCAAACACTACTTGAACCACAAGTGCCCTTTGGTCTGGAAAACTACGTGTGCTCTGCACACCGCCACTTTAACGTGCCTTGAACCGTACTAACCAAATAAGATTTAAAAAACCTACTCACGTTTGGAGGAAAAATCTATAAATACTCCTAGTTTCTGCAGCGATTGGTATAGAAGATTTTTTTGTTGACACTATAAAAAGTGTAGAATCAGGCTTGTTCAGCAATATGCTAACCTAACTTAAGCAATTTACATGGCCAGAAACATGATGGCAAACGCTTACCAAGCACGAGTATTTGCGACAAAAAGCTGTTTTGTCAAAATTGCATCTATCTGGACAACAACTAAACGACAATGGCCAACACACCAGCAACGCTCCTGCAGCCCCAAATCCACCATTCACAAAAAGTTTGAGTTATTTAAAGAATTGTTAGAGATAAAATAAAGAAATAGCACTAAAACGCCAAAAAAAAGGCTTGCGTTTTTACTCAGAATTATTACCAAACTTTCAAAACCGTTGAAAAATAAAATTTTACCCGGTTCAGCTTACCGGAAGCAAAATCCATGTCCGGCTGCATGCAACAAGCGGATTTATGCACGGCTAGTAGTAACAGGTATCAAAAATTGATAAGGCGTTCAAGTGCGGCGGTAAGTGTTTGGGTCGTCCGGGGGTTTATTATGTTTTAGAATATAGATAGTGTGGGCTTGCTTAAGGCGCAAAAGGAAATAACCCATATACCGTGATATACTTTATTTATACTCTTTCCCACTTTCCAACCCGCCTTGTCAGCATAGGGATTTACGGCTAAAAACCTTCTCTGATGAGGTGATAAAATCTCTCCAGTGGTTCGGAATCTACTTAAAACTGTAAGTTCCTTGTAGTGTAAGTTGCCAGCATTACGGGCAAGATAGAAGTTTATATTCAAAAGAATAGAAAACGATTAATTAAAGAAGAAAAAAAAGTTGTCATCAGGTGTGACGGGCTGTTGCCCAAATAACGGACAAAGTAAGTAACAGGCTGGAAAGCGTCGTGCCAAGGGGTTGGTTTTGTCCTGGGACGTAGCGTAGACAATGTCGTCCTTTTTGAAAGAGTGTTGGTGGTTTGTTCTGCGCCCAGTAAGCTAATTGCATTGTTCTAGAACCTTCCTCTGTCTTGATGGTTCAGGTTGGCAAGGGTCTGCATATATTTTGCTTTTTAAAACTGAGAATATTATGGCGTATTTTAGCATTTAAGCGGGTTGCGGGAGCAAAAAAATTTCTTATATGTTCTGTGTTTTTGCCTGATGAGGGCAAAGATTGATAGGGAAAATATGTTTGCTTTGTAATAAACGTAAATAGATTGTCTACGTTGTTTAAAGAGTTGGGAAGAAGGTTCCGGAATTCTGATGTTACTATCATCTTGAAACGCCGGTCAGTTAGCGTTTTGATAATCACAGTATTTTATAAAAATCAAAGAAAGAGAAAAAGTGTTAATTATTAAAGTAAAGCCTAGAACAGGCATGTTGTGGCTGGTAACACAGATGAGAGAGGTCACTTTACAGGATCAGATTCAAGGTGTTGACAGTATTGGTCTATTATGGAGCTGATTTAGCGGAATAGAAGATAATTTATTACGAGGTCTGCCTTTTAAGTTAGAGGAATGGTCTTCACATGATAGATGTCGGGCATTTATATCTCCAAGGATGATAGATTTTTTTTAGTTGACAACAAACTTAAAGTATTTTGAGGAAAATACTTTGATAATTTACCGATTATAATTTGCAGCAAAATTGCGTCCATATCGGAACTTTCGGTTTGTAGTTCTTATAAGAAAAAAAAAAACAGGACCCAAAAGGTTATCGTCAAAAACCCAGGTGTAGTCTGCTGACTTAATTCTACCTTTTAGCAAAAACATTTGTCTAAAGTACAACATTTTGAATCCCATTGGGATTCGGTTTAAAGTTGTAAACTGCCACTCGGTGTAGACGTTGTTTTGAGCCATTAATGTATTTAATAATAGTTCAAACACGGTTCTAAGTGTAGCCCTGGTACTCATGGTAATTATTTATTAATCTGTTAATTCCTTCAGGCAAATGTCATGAAGTTTGCATCTTTCTAAAAAAATCTTTTTAGCCAATGCAAAAAAAGCTATACACATGGCAGCCAAATGCAACAATAAAGATTTATTAAACTTGTTACTGGAAATTGGTGCGGATTTAAACAATGTGGATAAATATGAAAACATATTACTTCATCTAACTTCCTATTGCAATTCAGACAATATAATACCAAAACTACTTGAACTAGGCATAGACGTTAATAAGTGGCTGCAGTCCTCTTAATTACGCTGTTTTTAATAAAAATAAAGCGTTTTCTTTGTTTTTAGCTGAAGGAATTGGAATTAATAATTTGTTTGTATACAAATATATTAATAATATCAACTTCTAAAATGAACAATTTTGCAGATAGGAGTAGATATTTGCATAAACATATATTACAACATCATATTGTAGACAACACTACTGATTTATTTGATTATCTTATAAAATTGGTTGTGGCTAATAAATGAAATGTTAATTTTACAGAAGAATGTAACTTAAATGTTGAAACAATTAAAGTAAAAAGTAAGTCAAGCCAAATTACTAATATATTGATTGATCACGGAGCTGATGTAAATTCCGTAAATATAAATCAATCAAGATTGAACATCCTGATTCTGTTAAAATGTTATTGCTTCATGGAGCTGATAATAGTTTAATAGATGCTAATGGCTACACTGCAGCAAATATGGCCGATATTATGTACCAAAATATTCAGAAATTAATTCAAATCAAGAAAATAAATGACCTCATTCAGCTGGCAGAAAATTATGTTATTATTTCCAATATATTGCTGTAATTTAAAACTGTTATTATTTATGTCAACATTGGTTTGATTTATAATTATAAATATTATGTCATTTTATTATTATTATTGTTATTATTATCATTAAAATTATTATTATTAATAAACAATTAGTTTTATACAAATTACTTTTATTTTTTATAACTTATAGGAAAACAGTTGTGTATAATGCACATAATTAAGAAAATTGTTATTAAAAGTTCAACATAAGATGTAAATCCGGCCCTGGTCCAAACAAAAATTGTGCAATTTAATGTAAAAAAACAGAAATTGACCAAAGAAGTCTCTTAAAATGGAACAAATTGCAAAAAATTATACAATAAAAAAAACTAGATTTTTTCTCATTAGAAAAATTAATAAAAATACAATTTGTTATTGTTGATAAAAATATTTCAAAAACTTAAAAAGTTGGTCAAATATTCAATTTTCTAAATATGACTGACAACACAAACGAAAAATGGTAAGTAGGCTTTGAATAATTAATTATTTATCATATCATTTAATTAGATTGCTGTGCTGCTTGTACATTTTAAGATAATTTTGATATTAGCTATGAAACGTTATTAATTAATTATTAAATAAATTGTATAAAAGTTTAGAAAAATTTTAAAAACCATAATGATTTAACAGTAAATCAGATTGTATAAGCATCAAAATAAAAAAAAAACAATAAAATTCTCACATAACGCGTTTTGTAAAACAAAAATCAAATAAATAAACTGGTTGAAAAAAATACAGAACCAAACCCTTGAACCGCAATTACGATTTTCTAGAAAAATTGTGGATTTTCGGCTTTGGTTATTGCTTTAAAAATACACTTCTGCTAAGTGCTGTACTTGTAAATGCAAAATAATTCATTTTTTGTTTGTTTAATTATTTAGAGTACGTTCAGTCTTGTGCCCTTTCTATGAAATCCATAGTCAGAATATTGAACGTGTTCAAAACAAATTTTTTTGTTTGTTGTCCTATAAATCTGGTATATTGTCGGTTAATTTTGATAGCAAATTACATTGCTTTACTATACAATTTACCGTCACTAAAACTTCGGCGCAAAAGATCAGATCTCTAATTTTTGCGTGGTCTAGTGATGTCTGAAGTAGACTGTCCTGAGTTACTTGTATCTCTTCCATTCTACATTCTTATTAGTGAACAACGTACCAGGCAGACTTCATTATTTAGAGAATTTACACATTCTACTAATTATGGATTTCACAACCCCATTGTTAGAATGTGTAGATTTGCAAACTGTTTAACAAACAATTGAGTCTTATTGATTAAATGTTATGTATTTTATATTATATTTTGTTTTTTATGTCGATCTTTTGCTTATGTTTTTTATATTGATTATTTTATATATGTATTATATTGTTTATATTCATTGTATTTTTATGTAGATGTAAATGGTTTTACTTATACCGTAAATAAAGAGTTATTAGTTATTATTAATCATGTTTCCACATTATGTGGTAAATATAAAATAAAGATTAATTAAAAAATAATCGCTAGTCTATAAATATTTGATAACACTCATGATATAAATAGTATTTAAGGAAATGTTGGTTTTATCACAGCGGAAACCAAGAACAGATTAAAAGAATGAAATTGGTTTATCAGTCCTAATAATTGTATAAATATTCGTTACACTTTTTAAATTTATTTAGTGTTAATCAAAGTGTTGCTGAATTTGGCTAGTGCTACATATTATAAAACAAGTAAGTGTTTGAAAATTATTTAAATTGTTTATTATATAATCATGTATCACAATTTACTATACAAGTTATAGCAGTAACTAAGCAGTAATAGAGTATAAAGTAAATCATTTTCACATTCCCTACTGCCGTGTAGTAGCAGCTGCATCTGTATAATAATCTTCATTAGTTTTTAACATTTTAATATCATTAAAATTTAATTTAATAATTAAATTTAAAATAATTTGCACTTTATTAAATTGTATGCAAATCAATTTTGATTATATTAGCTGTATACTAACTATTTTTTTTTTTAATTAAGATTTAAATTAAATAAAATGTTGTATAACTTTTTTAATTCCTGATGAAGTTTAATAATTTCCAAATACAACTTTTTATTGTGCAATTATAATCATTTTATTGAGTATGAAAAATAAAATAATAATTTTAATTAAAAATTTGGTACACACTTATAAAAATGCACTTATTGATTTTTTTTTAATTAATAAATTGACAGAAAGTTTTGAATTTATAGAAAAGTTGTATAATTTTATTAACTCTTACTAGACTTAAATAAAATTAAGTTGTCATTTTAAAATATATTTGTTGTTTGTATGTATAGACACAAACACCTTGTTTATTCAGAACCTTCTAAAGACTAAATCGGATGCACACTCTGAAGGAATCGATTTTCTATGAGAGTATACTTTCTTGTTCTTACTCAGCAAGTCTGGCCAGATTAGAATTGGAGAAAACCGCGATTTACAAAGTACCTTTTTCTTCCAAAGCTGCAATGTGTTGACTAAGCTGACCAGACCTACTCTTTTTTAGTAACATATACAGTTACAGAAGTTACAATACTCTTTACTCTTTTTAATTTAAAATAACAAAAAATAAACTCATTTTTGAGTTTTAATAATTCTAATTGTTTATCAATAAAAGTTTTTTGTTTTTAAATGTCAACTTGTTAAATTTTACTGTATTTACGGTATTGGGCAGTATTTGTTTGTCTTTGCAGGACAAGTTTGTTCCAGTTGACTAATTGGATGCATTTATTATTATAATTAGGATTACCGCAATCTATTTCATTAAAAAAAGAGTACACTTTTACGCTTTATCGATTCTGCGATTGCGGACAGGCAGAGATTTTGCTGCGCTTATATAAAATGTTGTTAATCTCCATTTAATTCAAGCGGTAATTTACTCAAAAATTAAGTACTGGGCTTATGTTAAATATTATAACTATCTTTTGGTTATTCAGAAATACATTTAGAAGTAGTTTTGTTTTAAATTAAATACAAAATGCGGCTAAAGAGGATTAAAATCCGGCTACAAAGTAATTTGGCCAAAAACTTTGATAATCTATAATTAATCAATTTTGGATTCTCAAAATAAAATAATTTTGACATAATTTAAGACAAAATTTGGCATAAGAAAATTAAAATTTAACCATAAATACTAAAATTTGATCAAAAGTTGCAGTATTAAAAAAAATAATGCTAAAATACGGATGTAATGTCAAAAATGTACAAAATTTGACAAATAAAAACTAGGGCGGATTTTAGTAATTAAGAAAAGTAATTAAATCCGGCCAGTAACTTTAATAATAACAAAATCTCAAAAATCTGGTCAGTAAAAACAAAATTTGGCTTAAAAATTATTATTATTATTAAAAACTAACCTAAGTATTAACATTATAATATTGTTTTATAAAAATTTATAAAATTCAGACATAATCTTAAAAATCCAATCATATATAAAAATTTTGAGAAAACAAAATCCTGCTAAAAACTTTAACAACAAACTTAAAATTTAAACTCAATATCAATATTAAAGACAAAATCCGATTTAAGACTATTGAAATTCGCTTATAAAGTAATTAAATGCGGCCAAAAACTATAATAATCTGCTTTATATTAGTAAAAATAGACATAATTTTAAAAATCCGGTCATAAAATATTAAAATATTTTCGAAAAAACTTAAATCCCGCCATAAATTGTTGAAAGTGTAAAATTCTCTTTGTAATATGTGAAAAATATCAAAATTTGGTAATGAAATATCAAAAAATTGTATCAAAGCACTAAAATCCAGCCATAAACGGTTGAAAAGTGCAAAATTATATTAACAAAATGTTAAAAATAGCAAAATATTGCTAGAAATTAACGGAGTCCGGTTATGAACTGTTCAAAATTGCAAGGTTCTATTTTTAACATGTAAAAAGTATCAAAATCCGGTCATTTTAAAATTTAAAATAAAAAATATTTACATCCGGCCATGAAATATTAATACTGTCATAAAACACCATAATCCGGCTATTAAGAGTTGAAAAGTGCAAAATCTTACACATAAAAAACATCTAATAAAATATCTAAAACTGTTTGTGCATGATTTGAATCATAAAAAATGAAAAACAGCAAAATTCAGCTATGGAATATCAAAATATTATCAGAAAACACTAAAATCCAGCCATCAAGGGTTGAAAAGTGAAAAAATCTTAGAAAAAAAGATGAAAAAAAATAAAATTCACCAACAAATTATTACAATATTGTCAGAAAACACAAAAATTTGGCCATCAAATTTAACGTTTTAACGTAAGTGCAAATTCTACTTATAAAAGGCCAAAAATAGCAAACTTTGGCTATGAACTGTTGAAAAGTGAAAAATGAAGAGATCATAAAAAGTAAAAAACATTAAAATTCGGCCATGAAATATCAAAATATTGTCATAAAATACTAAAACCGGACTGAAGGTTTGAAAAATACCAAATTTTACTCTTGAAATGTCAAAGATAGCAAAAACCGGTTATAAGTTTAATTGTTATTATGTTATTTTTCAAAAAAGGTGAAATTATTAAAATCCGGCCATAAATTATGAAAATATTGTAAGAAAACACACAGTGCAAAATAAAATTTCAAAAATAGCAAAATTTAAATATAAAATATCAATATATTGTTAAAAAGCACCAAAAAACTGGTCAACAGTTATAAAATGGCAAGATTCTATACATAAAATGACAAAATAACAAAATCCGGATGTAAACTGTTAAAAGGTGAAAAATTCTATTGATTTAAAAACAAAAACTATGAAAATCTAACTATGAAATATCAAAATATTGTTAGAAAACACTAAATTTTAGCCACAAAGTTGTAAAAAGTGCAAATGTCTATTCATGGTGTGTCAGAAAGCACCAAAATTTGGCCATAAATTAAGTACAAGTTTTATTTTACGCCTATAAACTGTCCAAAATTCTATTTATGAAATGTCAAAAATCTGGACATAAAAAGTATATTTTTTTATGAGATGTCAATAATAACAAAATCCTGTTATAAAATATAATAATATTTTCAAAAACAATTAAAATCTTCTCATAAATTGTTGAAAAGTGCAAAAATTCTGTTTATGAAATAATAAAAATAGCAAAAACTTTAATATTTTATTCATAAAATGTTAAAAACAGCAAAGTCCGGTCCTAAAGTATAAAAATATTGTCAGAAAGTACCAAAATTTACCATAAACTGTTCAAAAACTTCAAAATTCTGTCATAAAATATTTAAATATTTAAAAAAAAAATCGTCTAAAAATTGTTGTAAAGTGCAAAATTCACATTCACATCATAGATTAAGTATTTATTTATTTAATCATCTTTTATTACTTATATTTTGACAACTGCTATGTAAGATTTTAAAATTATAGACGTATTAGGTTAAATAAGATCATTTTTGACAGCAGATCATCTTAGATCGTGTATTTTTTGACAGCTGCTATTTAAGATTTGGTAATTTTTGACATGTTAGATTAAAGAAATGATTTTTAACAAATGACACTTGTTAAAGTACTCGTGTATCAGTCGCAAATAGTTAAAATTTACTCTGTGGTAAAAAAATTACTTTTTTTGAAAAATTGCAATCATTTTATTTGGGAAATATGAAAACGAACGAGCATTTATTTTAGTTTAAATAATAAATTTTTTTTTTTTTTTAATAATATCATTAAAGATGCTGGGTGTGGTATCAAAAAGTACAACTTTTTAACCCTACACGCCAATATAGTTAGCCAGATGTTGAAGTGCATTTTTTCTGATTTAGTATAAAAGGCTTAAAGATTTATGGGTAGAATGGTTAAAAACATCTTATACTCTTCTTTACTTGTAAAAATGTGTCACTCTAGTGTTAACGCAACGGTGAAATGCCAAGGTAGTTACGAATTTTTTTGTTTCTAACGTGCCATGGGGTTCCGACAATCCAACGCAAAGTTGGTGTTATATGTTAGAGTAGGTTACGTGTTGATTGAAAGACGGGTGAGCGTAGATTGCTTTATTAAGAAGCACATTGCATAAACATTGATCACATAGACAACCGTATTTACATAATTGTATACAAATGTAACGGAATCGTTAATTTTTTTATTAACATTTAAATAGTAGATTATAAGTATTGAAACAAATGTTGTCCATCCTTATTTTATTTTTTATTTATTTTTTTGCAAATTCCTTATTCTTATTATTCTTATTCACGTAAGCTTACGGCTGGACGAAATTTTAATCTCTTATAATTTCACTACCAATTTTATATACGATAGAGATCTTAGCGCTCCCACTGTCTCTCCCTCACTTCAGCAATATAATTGAACTTATAATTTAATAATTTAAATTCAGAATATTTTTTTTTTCCTAAACTATCATTCTGTGATTAAAATATTGATAACTTAATAACGATTGTGGTTTGTCCTTAGTCACGTGGCACCTTATAAATTACGGACCAACCTTTTATCTCCACCCGTTAGCCTGAGTACCTCAATCGTTAATCTCATTATCACCTGGGGGTAATATTATCGTAGTTTTTGTTTTGGTATTTAAATTCATTTTTTTTTGTGTTTATCTTTATCGAAATTTATGCGTCACAAATTTGGCGGTTAATGTTAGGTTTAGGTTTTCTAACGTGTTTTTAATATTGGTCTGATAAGGATTTTTTTTTTGTTGGTATCAAAAATTGTATTATTGATAATGTTTTTTTTTGTATGTATAATATATCTCTTAATAACTTGAACAAATTATACCAAAAAACTTAATCATGTCTTAGAATACTTCAATTTATAAATGTAAAGTTGGAAGGATTGCTCAAGATAAGCATGAATATGAATTACGGCTCAGAGAGTTTAAAAATGTTGGAAGTTGTGATATGATGAAAAAGTGTCTGAGAAATTTGTTAAAATTAAAAAAGAGCGGTAATCCATTAGAGTACCCCCTTACTTAGTGACTTTCGATACTAAAAAGAAAGCAATTGAAGAAAAGATTTCTGAAATTACCGATTTAGTTTGAAGGTGATAAACTGTGCAGTAGGTTTGCAAAGATAGATTCTAAATTAAATCATTTAATAGAAAGAGTAAATCGATTAAAATGCAAAGATGATGCTCAATTAAAAACAAGGTCTGGCGCGTTAAATTATGTATTGAATTTAGGGTCAATCCTCAATGTAAAAGCTAATGAGTTCTCATCTGCGGATGAAAATATTTTACGTGTAAATCTAGCTACGTCTACTCCAATACATAGTCCGGTCACAAGACCCATTTACAATTCCTATATACAGTTTAGCGGAGATCGTAAAGATCTTAGTGTGAATGCTTTTATCGAACGCCTAAATGAACATTGTGTAACTCGAAAGTTTACTAAACCTTTAATCAATTAGACAAATATAAGCCAGTTTTACAGTATATCATTTCTCATGCAGTACGTGACAAGTGATCATACCTTCAAGTTAATATATTAGGTCAGACATTCCTTAAATTATTAGATTCTGGCGTTTTTCGAACCGTACTAGTACAAAGAGGTTGGAAAGTATTACAATCAATGGGATATATTTTAAATTCCAAGCTACCACAAATTTGTTTGGTGGCAGATGGCAGTAATGTTACTTGTTTGGGAACTATTACCGTGCCCATTCAGTTGAAACATGTTACTAAGTTAATTGACATCTTAGTAATCCTAGATTTTAAACACCCCCTTATACTAGGTATAGATTTTTGGGAAATAATGGGTGTTATCACAAATCTTATGTTAGATTCATAGAGATTTATTGATGGAAAAGTTGACGAAATATGTGTTATTGATTCTAACACTCAGTTGGCGGATTTTACAGTTTCAGTACAGAAACAGTTCGAAGAGTTTCTGGACAGACATTTAAGTTCTCTAGAAAGTTTTGGATGTTGTAAATCTGATGAGCACAAGATTATTACTGCTGCTAATCCAATTAAACAACGATTTTATTCAGTTTCTCCAAACGTTTAAAAGCACATAAACGTAGAATTGGATAAAATGTTGGCTAAAGGAATAATTAAACCATCTGAAAGTTTGTGGTCTTTTCCAATTTAATTAATCCCCTAAACAGACCAGACTTATAGATTTGTTGTCGATTACCGTAAACTTAGTTTAGTAACCAAGAAAGACGCATATCTATTGTCCAACGTCAATACTATTTTAAATAGATTAAGAAATGCTAGATTTGCCGGTTTTAGTATTAATAAAGAAAAATGTCAATAAAAATGGTTTGTCGGTTAGTCTCGGTAAGGTATCGTGTATAGTCAATTTACCAACACTTCAAAATGTGTCGGAAGTCTATTAGGTATGACCTCTTGGTATAATAGACGTAAAAGTTGTGAAGTTGCGTTTAAAAAATTGAAACTATTATTGTGTCTTGCTCCCATATTGCGTTGTCCCAATTATAATCTTCTCTTTACTTTTGAGACTGATGCCTCCGGCTACGGCGCCGTTTTAAGTCAAACGGACAATTGCAATAAATATGTAATTTGTTATTCGACCACTGAGCAGGAATGTCTGGCTGTTATTTGGTCTATCAAAAAATTAAGACCCTAATCAAAAGGTGCTCAGTTTGAAGTTATCACTGACCACCATAGCCTGGTTTGGTTAAATAATTTTAAAAACCCCTTTGTCGTTGGGCATTGCGACTACAGCAGTTTAGCTATACAATTAAATATAGGAAAAGCAAAGATAATTTGGTTTCAGATGCCTTATCAAGACTAGTTAGACTTTCGGTTGATTTATTAAAAGTTTCTCAACCGATTACTGATAAATGATATTTAAATTTATTAAACTAAGTGCTAGAAAAATCTATTAAATTTTCTCAATGAAGAATTGAAAGCAATTTGTTATACAAATACGTAAAATATACGTTCCTCAAATTAAGAAATGATGCAGACTATTTTAAACCTAGAGAATATTGAACTGAGGTATTGCACAAATGTCATGATACTTCTGTAGCTGGCCATCTAGAAATTTTTAAAACTTTTTTGTGATTGTGTAACCTATACTATTCGCCCAAAATGAAATCAGACGTGGCCTTGTATTTACGAAAGTGTAAGATATGCTTAGCTAGTAAACCAGAACAGAAAAAGTCAGCTGGGCCTATGCGTAGTCATCCTGTAGTATCCAAACCATGGGAGATAATTTTGACCGACCTAATTGGACCTCTGCCTAGATCGTCTTAAAGGTAACCGGTTTATTCTAGTTGTGTCTGATTGCTTCAGCAAGTTTACCTTAACGTATGCCCTTAGTGCAGGTCTAAGTTAATATTTGGCCAATATACAGTATTTTGTGTTTTTATCATAGATTTTGTTATACCAAAGTGTGATTTTTTTTTTTAAATCTGTATGGTTTAATAATATGTTTTTAAGTTGCCTCACATGCCCTAGTTCTGGCAAACTATCCGCCTTTTTATTCTCTAAAGTACCAACATATGGCTTGGAATGCAATCTATTACTAGTTTATAGCCTTAATATTTTAAGCACTGTTTTGTACTTGGCAAAAAATTCCGCTGAGAAAATTTACGCTTTTTTAAGTAATTTGGGATCTAAACTCTATGCTACTGATCTTTTTCGATCTACTGAATCTGATCCATTCCTAAATTTTTTGTTAAAGTTTGGCCATTTGTTGTTGGGTTTGGGCTGATACTTTGTCTTTACCTTTACTGAAAAACACATCTATATTTACACACACATTTGTCTTTTCTACTAGGTTTTTGTACCTGTTTCAGGGCTAGTTTCAAAGATGGAATACCTTTGCTAACTCAGAAATGTTTATTCCTAAGTGTACTTTGTCGTCTGTTTTCTTTTATTAATACCATTTGAGAGTTGCCATCAATTTACAAAACTGCCTTTTCAACAACATTTCCTCACTAAGCAATAAAAGTGCTAAGGTATCCTCTTTCTCTCCAGAACATGAGTTGGAGTTGATCTCATGACACCAATAATGCTTCTAATTGCTGCATAATGAATTCTGTCAAGTTTGGCAATGTTTTGTTTTTTACAAAATATATCTAATATAATAGATTGCTTCTCTAAGCTGTTCTCCCAGTGACTCTTATCATATTCAAACTGCATGCTTTCACCACATTGTTCACTTGCCTATTCCAATTAATTTTACAATTTAACCAAATACTCAGATATCTGTATGAATTTACTACTTCTAATCTACTTTAGTTAAAGTAGATGTTAGCAAATATTGAGTCATTCTTCTTAAAAAGATCTTTGCACAAGCGTAGCAGTTCCATAGCAGCGTTTAATTGGATTGATGCCTAGAATGGGTCCTTATGGCTCGTGTAGACTACCAAGCCGTCCACGTAAGAGAGCAGGTATTCATTAATACTGGCCATATATATGTTGAAAAGAAGTGGGCTTAACGCATAAGAAGCTTTTTTAATGTCTAGTCTCAATTTTTATTTTAAAAACTTTGCATTTTAGCAGATTGTATAGCATCTTGATTATGTAAGAATCAGGTTTTTATTTTTAGTTAAAGAACTGTATATGTCCGAGTACAGGCTAGCTACGTTGTCTACTCCGCTCTTTTCTAAAGAAAAAAAGTTGTCCGGTATTAAATTACTTTTCTCAACACGGTTTTTCAGGACCACTGAAATTATAGAGATTGGTCTTTATGCATTTGAATTGAATGCTTTTAAATTAATAAATAATATTAAATTTTTCAGATTGGATTTAACATTAGTTTTTATTTTGGCCATGTAGACTAAAGTGTCCGGAGTTCTAATAAATCTTGTGCTTTTAAACTGTTTTTATTCTTGGAGGAAGGGGTGACCGAATTCTCTCCTTTTTTTTGTTTTGTTGGTGATGATATTTTTCTATAGACATACATATATATATATATATAAAATGGTTTTTGAATCATATATATATACTTATATATATATATATATATATATATATATATATATATATATATATGAATTTGCGCAATTTTAATACAAGATTCTCATACATGAATCCACAAAGGAAAACGTTTCACGAGTCACGGCACAGAAAGCGGGTATCGCGAAAAATTTGCTCTTTTAAATAAAACAAAAGACAAAAAAAGAAAGATTTAAAATAAAGGAACGCGGAAGAAAAAACAAGGATATTAATAATAAATGTTGAAACGGGGATTCATGGTATACGACTCTACATACATATTTTTTAAATAATAATAAAATAAAATATGTTCAAATTAACATCCAATTCAACACCAAAACAAACACAATCGAATTAACTTTGTAGGTCAACACTTATCACGACTATTTGTATGGTTTTGATACATTTTATACCGTCATACGTTGGGGTGATGTTAAACTACTAAATATACTAATTCAAGATGAGACATTAGATAATTATGAGAATGATTTGGATGTTGCTAATCAGTTGGATAGATTACTTTCGGATAGTTTAAATAAATTAATATTGAGAGGTTTGGTTATTGGTAATGATATTAAGCATAGATGCGAAGAAATATTATGCGATATACGGTTTTTTGATAAGAAACCCACCAATAAAAGTAAAAAAAAAAATCAAATCCTCAATGTTATCACTAAAGAAAATCGAATTGATTTTATAATTGAATTAATTGATCAATGTGATTACAACAATAATTCCGTATTTTTGCTAACAATTAGAACTATTGCTGAAAATTTGTTTCTACTTATAAAGATTGATAAACAACAAATGGATGTTTTAAATAAAATGCAGTTTCTACTTGCACTTTATGTTAACAAATCAGAGAAACAATACAACCTAAGTTTGACTTTTAATATGGAAAAGATTGTCGTTTATTTGAAATTATTTAAGACAATTTTAGTGAATATTAAAAGCAAAGAAAATATTGAAAGCAACATAAGTGGGGATATAATTAAAATATTGGAAATTTTTTCTGAAGAAGTCCAAGTGAATAGAAGTTTATTTGCGTTAAGCAAAATTGCTCATTACATGAAAATTATTTATACAGATGAAAATGAAAATAAAGAAGATACAATGATATTGCGTTACGCTATTGAAAGATGTTTGCAAGTTACAGGAGAGTATTTAAAAAGCAGCAATGTATCTCCAAATATCTCAACAGAAATTGAAAACATTTTTGAAAATTTAGCACCGGAATTTCTAAAAACAATAAGAAACATCCGTGATGCATTATCTCATGTTGAATATTTACAAAACCGATTAAATATAAGTGATAAAGAGTATTTCAATTTAAGAACAGAACTAAAAAGTGTTTACCCAAAGATATTAAACATAATTTATATGCAAAGATTTACTCAACTTAAAGAACAATGTGTACAGAATCACAATTACAATACCAGCGCAGCTAATGTTAACGAGACAATGTTGAGTATTCAAGATTCAAATACTGGCCAATACACAGATGATTATTTAAGCCTTGAGTTATTACAAGCTTGTTTGGTTTCAAATCAATTGGAATCAAATAAAATATTATTAAATCATTTTTGTAGAAACATCAAAACATCAAATCAAGAAGATTTATTTAGATTGTTGATTAACGTAATTGATAACATTCATGATATAAATAGTATTGAAGAAGCTTTTGTTTCAAATTCAATAGAAACTACAAACAGATTAACAGAATTATTTAAAATATTGATTGAAAATAACAAATTTAATTTCTCTGATGTCCAAAAGAATTTGAGTAAAATTGTAAAAATTGATTTTAAAGATAAATTTCAAACTGAAGTAGAAAAAATTATTAGAATAATTTGTAAAGAAAGTAAACTTGATGAAAATTTATTTGATGAATGCTTGAATTTGCAGGATTCTATAAATATCTTAATTGAAAGTATTGAGAAACAATCAGATGATATTGAAACAATATTTTATGAAATTAAGAATGAAACAAATATTAAGTTATTTTTGGAAAATGTAACTGAAAATAAATGGACTGTATTTAATGAAAAATTAAAAATGTTAAATTTTAAAAACTTTTGTTTGAATATAAAAGAAAAACAAAACGATGTAGATAACGTAAAAAAACTTTTTAATGTATTTCTTGGACAAATCTATAAAAAAATACATTTTTCAAAAACTACAATTTCTAATTGGTTAACTCCAAAAACGGACGATTTGATAAAACCAGTTAGTGATAATTTAAGATATTTAGTAGAATTATCACATAAAGGAAAAATGCACGAAGCAGCTTTAGAAATGTGTGTTATGGATGTATTGGAACTCTACAAGAGTAGGCAGACTCATAATCATAATGGACCATTTGATGATGTTTATGCAATGTTATTGGGCAAGGAATTGCGTAACCATTTAGCTCACCATAACATTTTATTTAATGGACATCTAAATTACCATTTCGTCAAATTTACAGCCAAGATGTTAATTAAGCCCGTTAAAACCTGGAAAATTGGTTTAATTAAAGATATTACTATTGAAGATTTGAGAAAAAATTATAAAGAATCAAGAGAAATTATTTTAAAACAATTTCAGCTTTGCAAAATTGCCGAAAAAGGTTCTTTAAAAGAATTCAAACAACATTTACAATTAGGTGATATTACATCCCATCAAATTGACGTAGCCAAATCGGCTGTAATTGGAGACAATTTAGAAATATTTCAATATCTTTTCAACACAACAAAAATAGATTCGAAACTTAAATCATTGGCTATTAAAAATAACAGCGTTAACATTTTACAATTCCTCACAAAACTGAATGGAATTGAAGGAAACGAGTTGCATCTTGCTGTGGTCTATAATCAATTTGAAATTGCAAAAAATTTTCTAGATAAAAAAAATTCTAAGTCATTCAAAGGTGGTTTATCTCCTTTGCATATCGCTTGCTTGTTAGGGAAGTATGAAATAGCTAAATTGCTTATAGAATCGGATGCTGATATTGAAGCGCGAGATTCTAAATACAATGCTCCTATACATTTGGTTGCAATTATGGGTAATTTGAATATATTAAACTTATTAATAGCAAACAATGCTGAAATTAGTACTTTTGGTTTTAAAGATAAGACCATATTACATTTTGCAGCAGGTAATGGATATGAAAACATAGTTAACACATTACTTTTACAACCCAAATCGATTGACATTAATAGTCAAGATATGAATGGTCAAACTCCTTTACATCTGGCTGCCCGTTGTGGTTATAATAATGTAATAAGATTGTTGCTACAACATAATGCAAAACTTAGTATAAAAGATGTTGAAGGTAATACTCCGGCACATCTAGCGGCTATTTATGATCAAAATAAATTAACATTAGAGCTATTCATACCTAATCTCAAACTTGAAGGCAACAACAATAGAGATACTCTTTTACATTTAATAAAAGAGTATGTCAATTATAAAAATAAAAATAGCCAGACACCGCTACATTCAGCAGTAATTAACAATAATGAAGAAATAGTAAAATTATTAATAGAAAAGAAAGCAAACATATATAATTTAGATAATCTAAATTATTATCCAGGAGATTATTCCAAAAAAGATTTAAATATAGAAAGTTATTTTAAAAGTCTTGATATAGAAATAGACAATAAAGATTCAATATATGAACATTTATTGAATAAACATAAGGGATATTTAAGAAAGAATAAAATGACTTTGAAAAGTATTAAAAATTCTTTTCATTGTAACCAATTGAAAGACTTTGAAACAATCATCTCTAAAATTAATATTTCTGTTTTGCCATTAACAATCGACGAAATGTTAATTGGCGCATCTTGTAATGGCAAAATTGAACAAATGAAAAGATTGATTGATAACGGTGCTAATTTGTATACAAAATTTGAAGATAAACTTAATTTATTGGACGTTGCTGCTTTTAACAAAAAATTACATTTATTTGAGAAAGATTGGATTGATAAATTGCCAGGAAATAGAGCTTTGGTTATTTCAGCTTCCATTAACTACTTGAAAGGAATTCAATTATTGGTGAATAATGGTATCAACATAAATGCAACTTATGGTGACAACAAATTGACTGCTTTGTTGTCTGCTTCAAAGAGAGGACATATCGAAGTAGTGCAGGTTAGTGAAATTTACTGATCAAATATATTATTAAATAAAAAGTATTTTTATTCATATCATTAACTGGAGTGTCCCGCCCACCCAACAAAAATGTCTAGTCTCTATTTTAATATTACCACAACGTATAATGTATTGCTGAAATAGTTAAAGAATAATTTTTAAAAACAATTATTTTTGTATGTTCTTAGACAAATCTAATAGTTAATATATAATTATTTATTGTGATTAAATTAAAATTAAAACAAATACTTGTTGTATTATTGATTTAATATAATGAAATTAAGAAATACTGTCTATTGTGGTTACTTGCTAACTGCCGTGAGCAGGTTTGTAATGTTGCCAGCGTGCACAAAATTACATGATAAACAGATACAATAACAATTTAACACTATAAACATAAAAAACTTAACACAGTACAAGCAGCATTATTTTAAAGTTACTAAATGTTTAACAATAAACAGATAAATTAAAACAAATTAAATAAAATTTGTGTGATTATTATTGTTCAAAATAATCTATACTGATTGGCAAATGCTCTCAAAAAATAAACAGTAAGTTATAAATTAAACCATATAACACAAAATAAATAATACATTTTTACTTTAGTTTGAATAAATCTGATAAAAGTACAGACAATAGTTACTAAACTATTTCAAAACTGTCACAAAAAAACTAATTACAAGTAAATACTTTAATCAGCAAGTTAGAGTAGTAAAATTTAATAAAAAACAACGGTTATCGATCCAGGATTAATTATACTTTATTTAATCAATTTATGTTCTGTTTAAGGAATTATTAAAAATGGGCGCCAATATTAACGCTGTTATGGAAGATGGTTATACTGCTCTTCATCTTGCTGCATCTGAAGGTCATTTAGATGTGGTAAAATTGTTATTAGAAAAAGGAAACAACATTAAAGCTGGTAATAATAAACAATGGACTGCTCCCCATCTTGCTGTATCTAAAGGTCATACAAATGTGGTAAAACTGTTATTAGAAGAAGAAAGCAACATTAATGCTGTCGATAGTGAACAATGGACTGCTCTCCATTTTGCTGCATCTGAAGGTCATTTAGATGTGGTAAAATTGTTATTAGAAAAAGAAAGCAACATTAATGCTGTCGATAATGAACAATGCACTGCTCTCCATTTTGCTGCATCTGAAGGTCATTTAGATGTGGTAAAATTGTTATTAGAAAAAAAAAGCAACATTCATGCTGTTAATATCAATCAATGGACTGCTCTACATTTTGCTGCATCTAAAGGTCATTTAGATGTGGTAAAATTGTTATTAGAAAAAAAAAGCAACATTAATGCTGTTAATAGTAAACAATGGACTGCTCTCCATTTTGCTGCATCTAGAGGTCACTTAGATGTGGTAAAATTGTTATTAGAAAAAAAAAGCAATATTCATGCTGTTAATAACCATCAAGTGACTTCTCTACATCTTGCTGCATCTAAAGGTCATTTAGATGTGGTAAATTTGTTATTAGAAAAAGAAAGCAACATTATTACTGTTGATAGTAAACAATGGACTGCTCTCCATCTTGCTGCATCTAAAGGTCACTTAGATGTGGTAAAATTGTTATTAGAAAAAGAAAGCAACATTCATGCTGTTAATAACCATCAATTGACTGCTTTCCATCTTGCTGCATCTGAAGGTCATTTAGATGTGGTAAAATTTTTATTAGAAAAAAAAAGCAACATTAATGCTGTTGATGATGAACAATGGACTGCTCTCCATCTTGCTGCATCTAAAGGTCATTTAGATGTAGTAAAATTGTTATTAGAAAAAGAAAACAACATTAATGCTGTTAATAGTAAACACTGGACTGCTCTCCATCTTGCTGCATCTAAAGGTCACTTAGATGTGGTAAAATTGTTATTAAAAAAAGAAAGCAACATTCATGCTGTTAACATAAATCAATGGACTGCTCTCCATTTTGCTGCATCGCATGGCCATTTAGATGTAGTAAAATTGTTATTAGAAAAAGAAAGCAACATTCATGCAGTTAATAACCATCAAATGACTGCTCTCCATCTTGCTGCATGTAAAGGTCATTCAGATGTAGTAAATTTGTTATTAGAAAAAGAAAACAACATTAATGCTGTTGATATCAATCAATGGACTGCTCTCCATCTTGCTGCATATAAAGGTCATTTAGATGTAGTAAAATTATTACTAGAAAAAAAAAGCGACATTAATGCTGTTGATAATGAACAATGGACTGCTCTCCATTTTGCTGCATCTAATGGTCATTTAGATGTAGTAAAATTGTTATTAGAAACAGGAAGCAACATTCATGCTGTTGATAATGAACATTGCACTGCTCTCCTTATTGCTGCATCTAAAGGTCACTTAGATGTGGTAAAATTGTTATTAAAAAAAGAAAGCAACATTCATGCTGTTAACATAAATCAATGGACTGCTCTCCATTTTGCTGCATCGAATGGTCATTTAGATGTAGTAAAATTGTTATTAGAAAAAGAAAGCAACATTCATGCAGTTAATAACCATCAAATGACTGCTCTCCATCTTGCTGCATATGAAGGTCATTTAGATGTAGTAAATTTGTTATTAGAAAAAGAAAACTACATTAATGCTGTTGATATCAATCAATCGACTGCTCTCCATCTTGCTGCATATAAAGGTCACTTAGATGTGGTAAAATTGTTATTAAAAAAAGAAAGCAACATTCATGCTGTTAACATAAATCAATGGACTGCTCTCCATTTTGCTGCATCGCATGGTCATTTAGATGTAGTAAAATTGTTAATAGAAAAAGAAATCAACATTAATGCTGTTAATAGTAAACACTGGACTGCTCTCCATCTTGCTGCATCTAAAGGTCACTTAGATGTGGTAAAATTGTTATTAGAAAAAGAAAGCAACATTCATGCTGTTAACATAAATCAATGGACTGCTCTCCATTTTGCTGCATCTGATGGTCATTTAGATGTGGTAAAATTGTTATTAGAAACAGGAAGCAACATTCATGCTGTTGATAATGAACATTGCACTGCTCTCCTTATTGCTGCATTTGAAGGTCATTTAGATGTGGTGAAATTGTTATCAGAAAAAGAAAGCAACATTGATGCTGTTGATAATGAATAATGCCCTGCTCTCCTTCTTGCTGCATCTAAAGGTCATTTAAATCTGGTAAAATTGTTATTAGAAAAAGGAAACAACATTCATGCTGTTGATAATAAACAATGCACTGCTCTCTATCTTGCTGCATCTGAAGGTCATTTAGTTGTTGTAAAATTGTTATTAGAAAATAAAAGCAACATTCATGCTGTTAATAACATTCAATGGACTGTTTTCCATTTTGATGCATCTGAAGGTCATTTAGATGTGGTAAAAATGTTATTAGAAAAAGGAAGCAACATTGATAGTGTTGATAATAAACAAAGAACTGTCCTTCATTTTGCTGAATATTTTCTTCACTCAGATACTGCAAAATTGTTATTAGAAAAAGGAAGCAACATTGATGCTGTTGATAATGAACAATGGACTGCTCTTCATTTTGCTGCATCTGAAGGTCATTTAGATGTGGTAAAATGGTTGTTAGAAAAAGGTAGCAACATTGATGCTGTCAATAATAAAAATTTTACTTCTTTGCATTTAGCTGCAACTAATGGTTACTTTGATCTTCTAAACTTGTTATTAGAAAAAAAAAATGCAACATTAAAGCTGTTGATAATGCTCTTCATTACGCTGCGTCTAAAGGTTACACAAATATTGCAAATTTGTTTTTAGCAATTGGAAATGAAATCAATGCACTTAATATAGATAGTTAGACTCCGCTTCATGAAGCAGCATCAAAAGGCCACGCAAACACCGTTTCATTATTGTTGGAAAAAGGAAGCAACGTTAATATTAAAAACAATAAGGATTTGACCCCTTTTTTTTTAGCAGTTAGCAACAACCATAAAGACACTGTTTCAATATTATTAGAAAAAAACATCAATAAAGTCAACAACACTGGTTCAAATTTCCTTCATTTGGAAGCATCCAAAGGGCATTTTAACATTTTATTGTTGTTATTAGATTTAGGAAGCGACATCAATTCAGTTACAACTATGACTCCTTTACATACAGCTGCATTTCAAAGCCATCCAAAAACTGTTCTATTGTTATTGAAAAACGGAGCTGACATTGATGCAACTGATAACTATCAACGCAAACCTATAAATTTTTCATTTGAATCTAATAAAGAATTCATAGTAAATATTCTGGAAGATAATGACGCTGATGTTAATGCAAAAGATATTTATGGGAAAACAGTTATTCACAAAGCCGCTGATTTTGGTTCTAATAATATTATTAAAACAGTTTTAAGTTTAGAATCAAACATCAACACTGCAGATAATAATGGCAAAACTGCGCTCCATTTAGCTGCATCTAATGGTAACTTAACAACTGTATCTTTGCTGTTAGATATGGGAGCTGATATCAATGCAATTGACGATAATGAAATGAAAGCTATACACATTGCAGCCAAATGAAACAATGAAGATTTATTAAACTTGTTACTGGAAAATGGTGTCGATTTAAACAATGTGGATAAATATGGAAACACATTACTTCATCTCGGTTCCTATTGCAATTTAGACAATATAATACCGAAACTACTTGAACTAGACATGGATGTTAATATCACTAATCTAAGTGACTGCAGTCCTCTTCATTACGCTGTTTTTAATGAAAATAAAGCGTTTTCTTTGTTTTTAGCTAAAGGAATTGGAATTAATAATTTGTTTGTTTACAAATACATTAATAATATCAACTCCTAAAATAAACCATTATTATAGGAGTAGATATTTGCACAAACATATATTAAAACATTATATTATGAATAACACCACTGATTTATTTGATTGTCTTATAAAATTGATTGTGGCTAATAAATGGAATGTTAATTTTACAGAAGAATGTAACTTAAATGTTGAAACAATTAAAATAAAAAGTAAGTCAAGCCAAATCAATAAATTATTGATTGATTTCGGAGCTGATGTAAATTTTGTAAATATAAATCAATCAAGCCCTTTGCATTATGTTGTGATGATTGGACACCCTGATTCTGTTGAAATATTAATGCTTTATGGAGCTGATCATAGTTTAATAGATGCTAATGGCTACACTGCAGCAAATTTGGCCGATATTATGTACCAAAATATTCAAAAATTAATTCAAATCAAGAAAATAAATAACCTCATTCAGCTGGAAGAAAATTATGTTATTATTTCCAATATGTTGCTGTAATTTAAAACTGTTATTATTTATGTCAATATTCAGAGATTAATTCAAATCAAAAAAATAAATGACGTTATTTAGCTAGCAGATAGAGAGAATTATGTTATTATTTCCAAAATGTAGCAGTAATGTAAAACTGTAAATTTATGTAATTATTTATGTCTACATTATTTTGATTTGAAATTATAAATATTATGTATAACTTTTCTGCCATTTTATTTTTATTGTTATTATAATCATTAATATTTTTATTATTAATATACAATTAGTTTTTTACAAATAACTTTTATTTTTTATAACCTATAGGAAAACAGATGTGTATAATGCACAATCAACAAAATTGTCATTAAAAGTTCAACATAAAATGTACATCCGGCCTTGTTCCAAGCAGAAATTTGTGCAATTTAATGTCAAAAAAAAAAAACAGAGATTGACCAAAAAAGTCTCTTAAAATGGAAAAAATTGCAAAATATTACACAATAAAAATAAACTAGATTTTTCCTCATTACAAAAATTACTAAAAATATTTGTTGTTGTTGATAAAAAAAATTCAAAAACTTAAAAAGCATTTAGAAAATTAAAAATTTGATAATTTTCTAAATGTGACCTTTGACAAAAGAAACAAAAAATGGTAAGTAGACTTTGAATGTTTAATTATTTATATTAATTTAATTGAATTGTTTTGCTGCTTGTACAAGATGATTTAGATATTAACTACAAAGCGTTATTAATTAATTAAAAAAAATCTATTTCACTGCCTACAAAAATTAAAATTGTTTGCATAAACTACTTACCAGACACATATTATATTCAACTTCAGCCAGGTTGCACTGTTTTTAATATATTATTAACATTTTTAATTGTAATTTACTATTATAAATCTGTATGTTAATTAGTATTGATGTTTTCTTTGTTATTTAAAAAAACAAACATTTTTGATAACAAATAAAAATTATTGTTAAAAAAAATTAAATATGGAGAAATTAGTTTTTTATTGATAAGGACAAAATGAGTAATTAAAATTGAATTAATAGGTTATGGGTCTATTCTGTACATATTTATCCAGCGATGTTAGCCAACATCGCTGTACAATTCACTTTATAGCCTATCAGGTACCGAGTTTTTCAAATATTACCTAGCAATGTTCAAAATTTTAATTAACATTGCTGTAAAAAAAATTCAAAATATTGCTATTAGAGTAGATTAGTGTTTTTAAAACGGGTTTTCGTTTTTGGCACTTTTAGAATCGGTTTTTTTTCTATTAGACAGGGTGTAGATTAATTGGCGGATAAACGCCAAGTAACTTTTTAGATCGTGCCAAAAGAAAACAAAAATCTTAATTCTAAAATGCTGAAAAACTTTTCGTTTGGCCTCACGAGGTCCTCAAAGTTTTGTTACGCTTGGCAACGTTGCAAACTTTCTAAATTCAAACATATAATGTAGGCAACTTAATACACATAAAATAGGCAATTTAATACACACATCAAATTTTATTTTTTATTATAAACTACAAATGTTCAAATTGACCATAGTTTACTTTTAAACACTTTACAGCACGTATCGATATCGAATTTATGACGTTCTCAAGTATCGCCGGCGTTAAATGTTAAATCTGTCAGAGTTGCTATGCTATATTCATGTCAATTATTTTTAATATATTTTCAAACAATCAATTGTGCATTGAAATAATTAATATTTTTATTTATGGCAGAATCTAATAATTTATAATAGTTGTATCAGCTGCAATGTATAAATTGTTCTATAATTCAATAATAATTATAGTACCTATTTGCTGGATTCACACATTTATTTTGAAAACGCATTTTAGCCGCATACCATACTTGATGTAATAAACAAGGAACTAAGAAAATGATAATTTTTAAAAAGATGAAAGGAGACCAAGCTAATCTTATTGGAAAATCCTATCAAAGGTGACAAAACAGCAAGGTACAAACTATTATGTTTGACAAACGGTTTTGCTAAAGTGTATAAGCACATAATTGTGTCTAAACTCAAGGCTAAAGTAAAAGTAAAAATATCACAGGATTAATATATCTTTATGAAGAAAAGATCTACAATTAGCGCTATGGGTAAACTTTTGAAACTAGTTGCTGAAGTCACCAACAGAGCTACAAGAACCAAGAATATTCTGCATATTAATAACTGTGGATATAAGGAATGCTTTCAACACGGTACCCTGGAAAGGTATCATGGAAACTCTAAATGTTATGAGAGTAGGTCCTGCACTCAGAGCAGTTATTTCAGCTATCTTATGGATAGAAACTTAAAAATTGAAGACAACAAAATCTTAAGAATGTCATATAGGGTGCCACAAGGATCCATTAGGCTCCTACTACAATGTGATGTAGGAAAGATTAGAAGAGTAGTATGTTTTGCAGACAACACTGCTGTCTTAGTAGCATCCAAACTGACTGAAAACCTGGTAACAATTGCAAATGCTACTTTTGAAACTAAAAGTTAGAGCAAAAAAGCTTGAAAATTGAAAAACAAAAAACCGAAGCCGTAATATTATACGGTAGACGGCGACTGAACGAACTGACCATGGAAATAGGAGGAAGCTTTGTTACCAAACACACAATCCAATATCTAAAGGTGTGGTTTGACCACAATTTTGAGATAAATGATCATGTCAAAAAAACCACAGGAAAAGCAAGAAGAGTTATAAACGCTCTAGAAATGATAATGCTCAGAGTAGAAGGACCGTCTTCAACAAAACAAAAACTGCTGAATTGCACACTGTTATGTTGTATGAAGCCTAAATCTGTTGAAGGGCATTGAAATTTGCAAATTACATAAATATGCTGGTAGCGCAATAAAGGAAAATTGCCATAAAAGTTACTAATAGTAGTAGTAGCTCATATAAACAAAACACTAAAGGTAAGAACGAGATACTTGAAAAAACAATTGCTAAGTGGTAGGGCCTATGGACAAGAAACACTGGCAAAGCAGTATGAACTAAGACTCTAATTCAAGATGTAAGGAAGTGGGTAAATAAAAAGCTTGGATTATTGATTACAACATCTTGCAACTCCTCAGCGGACATGGATGCTTCAACTCAGATTTAGGATCCACAACTATGTAAATATGACAGTTAGGAGGACTAAGTCCGATAAAAGAGTAAAGAATCTAAACCCATCATTAACAAATAAACAAAAAACTGGACATAATCTAGGGAGCGCAGAATGCGTGTCCGGATGTATCTTTTTTGATGTTGCTTAGTCGCTAATTCCAGAATTGAGCACCAAACGTCAAGTGGAGATGAGGTTTTAGTAGGTGTGAGCCCCACACACGGACAAGAAAAGCTTTTGCAAAATTACAATAAAAAAGTAAAAAACCTTTAAAAATACAGGGTGTTTAAAAAAAAGTAAATTAGTAAAGGGGGTGGAATTACGAACCACAACAAACAAAAAAGCCTTAATAAACATGGGTTGTCATAGCAACGGTTTCGGAGATATAAAACATAATTTATTTTTATGATTTTATTTCCTTCCATTTTCCAATTTTTTATCATAGTTGGCTGATGTTTGATGAAATAAACATTCAGTATTTGACAGATGTTTTTAGTGCACAAGTTTTCATTGCTATGGCTGATTACTCTAGCGAACTAGCCGACATGCATTTCATCTATGTAGTGCTAATGGGATTGCCACCAAAACGCGACGTTTTTATGTAGAAGCTTATCCAAATCGCCAGATTCCTTCACATCGTATGTTTGGAAGAATTTGCCAGAGATTGGAGATACCGGTTCACTTCAAAAACAGTGCTATCTTTCCGGCAGACCAAGGTCGGTATCTACTCCTAGAGCAGAACAAGAAATTATAGCACGGATCGAGCATAATCCAGGGACGAGTGTGCAGAGCATTCAGCCGAAGTAGGAGTTGGTGTTATTGTTTGTATTGTTTAGAGAACCTTCCACAAGCAGCTGCTCTATGCATACCATGTACAACAAGTACATGCCTTAAATTTAACTGATCATTAGGCACGTTTGGTTTTTTGTCGTTGGTTTCTACGCAAGGATGCTGAAGACCCACAGTTTTTTGCCAAAATTCTTTTTACGTTTGAAACCGAGTTTAAAGAAAATGAAGTTGTTAATTTTTATAATGCACTTTGTTGGACCGACAAAAATCTCCATGCTGTAATTGAATGTGGATATCAGACACGTTTTTTATTAAACATTTAGATGGGTATTGTAGGCGACAGGCTTTTAGGTTCTGTTGTTTTACCAAACCGATGAACAGGCGCTGCTTAACTCAACTTTCTGCAGAACACAATGTATGATCTTTTAGATGACATTTCTTTGGCCCACAGGCAACAAATGTGAAAAGCATTTAAACCAAACTTTTCCACATAGGTGGGTAGGAAGAGGCGGACCAGTTTTATGGCAAGCAAATCGCCTGATTTAAACTTTCTTGATTTTTTTTGTTGGGAATATTTGAAACCATTTGTGTATGCTACTCTTGTAAATTATTCTTATCTATATATTTACACACATTTAATCTTATTGTTTGTTTGTATATCTTTAAGAATGAAGTTTATTATTATTATTATTATTATTAAATAGCCTCGAGGAGTTATAGTTAAAAATTAATGAATAGTGCCAAGAAATCCGAGTCAATGAGGGGGTTTTAAAAAGAGTACGAATGTCCTTCAGGCAAAGATGTCGTGCCTGTTTGAAAGTGGAAGAAGGGCACTTCGAACATCTTCTATAAACCAAAACCGTTGCTATGACAACCTATTTTTATTTAAACTTTTTTGTTTGTTGTGGTTCGTACTACCACCCCCTTAAATATTTTACAGTTACAGTCATTTGATTTGCCGTAAATGGAAAAGTACATAGTAAGCTTTTTCACGTTCACAAACAAACTTCACATTTTTTATGTTTGCTACAGTTTTTTATATTAATTATTATAAACTATTGTACTTATTTTTGACAAAATAACGTCTTAAGTAAATTTCTTGGTTGATTTATGATAACTAAACTAATATTAAACCCGACGTTAGTGACATATCTTTTATTTAAAACTATTTTCACAAAAATATAGCCTGTATTTTTTAAATAAACCTAAAAACAACTTTTCAATAACTTTTATTATAAAATAATTGTATTTTTAGACAACTTCTTGTACAAACGACTGCCGGCAGTTTGGACTCTTGGTCATAGAGGGCAAGTGGTCTCATGTGTTTGTGAGATTGATATTTACATTAACCTTTATGACAATCCCCCCGGACCCCTCTTTCTAGTCGCGCTAGGCGAATACACGGTTTGGGCACATTCGGGCCACATAATTGATAACAATAAACAGAGACGTAGAAACAAAAAGGGTTTAATTTTAAAATTTTATTATAAATGGGTTTTGTCATTGGCTGTTATAATTAATATTTTATTAAAATAAATAACCTAACCTAACCATTTGTTTAAAATACTAAATCAATATATACGATTTTATTTTGATAAATATTATTGTATTATTTATTTGTTGTATAAAATGAATTGAATTTACTAAAAGTATGAAACTATTATATTGTAAAATAAATAATATGAATAATATTATAAAGTTCCACAGAATTAAAAAAATATATATAGAGTATATTATTGTGTTATAATAAATATACAGCAATGTTAGTTATTAGTATTTTTCTTTCTACATAATTATTAGGGTCAAGTGAGGTAAATATGACCGCTCTAAATTAATAAATAAAGAAGCATATAATTAAATTATTAATCAATATATGACAAAATTGTTAATGGAATTGTTTAGCTTATAGTAGAAAATAGAGATAAGTGGTCAAATTATTTTAATTTATTGCAGGTTTTTTTGAATAACTGACAACTAAATTGAAGTTTTAGTTTTGTAATAATTTTGTACTGTGAAAATAAATCACAGATTATATTTTGTTTTTTCATTCTTATTATTTTATATTTTTATCTCTTTTTAATATTGTTATCGCTGTATGTGTCTGAAATGTACGTAAAAATGTTTGTAATGTAACTAATAATAGAAGCTAGTTTATTCGTTATAAACTTCAAATAAAAATTTAAAAACAAACAATTTAAAAACAAAGAAATGAATTTTTTTAATTGAAGTTTTAAGAATATGTAAAAAATAAATCCGAAAAACTGAAAAAAAAATATAATTTTGAGAATTCAATTCTTACATCACAAAACGTATAAAAGAATCAGAAACAAGCGTATACGTAATAATAACCAAAAATACTCGCCATGCACGTTTTCAAAAAATTAAGTTTATAGAATATACGTAATAATTGTTAATTAATTTTAACGTCATGTGAGTTGAATAATAAAAAAGTTAGATTTGTTTCATTATTCTTTATTTTTTTCTTTTTTAATATAACTTTAAGTCTGATTATTATTTGTTAATTACTTTTTTGATTTATTACTAATCTTTGAAAATTACTCATCCTTTGCATTTGTGTTCAAACAACGATGATGCAGTCCAATAGTATTACACGACACAGTGTATTGGTTTTAAACGTTTATTACAGGCTAAACAGTGATATAAACGTAATGCTAATAAGTAGAACAAATAATTCTAATTCCAAATGTCTAATAAAACTTTTCTAAAAACATCGCTTACTAATCAGTCGACTTAACGTTTATTGCTTCAACACCTTTTCTTGGGACGGCGGCTAGCTGATCGTTTCAGCTCAATCATCAAGATAAACTGATGGTGTTTCGGTCCATGAAGACCCTTGGCAAAGATGTCGGCGATCATCTCGTTTGTGGAGACAAGACTTTGCCATTCTTAATCTTGTCGCGTAAGAAATGGTACCTCATATCGATATGCTTGCTTCGGTTGTAGAATACTGGGTTCTTGGAGAGTTTTAGTGCTTGTTAATTGTCATTGTGTATTAGTGTTTAAACCACACCAGTTTTAAGCATTACATTTTGATATATGGCTTCCTTGGTTGCTTTGGACATGGCAATGTGTTCAGCTTCGTTTAAGCTTAGCGCCACCGTACGTTGCTTTTTGGATTCCCATGATATTAGAAAAAAATTCCACAAGAAACAATAACCGGTAAAAGATTTTTTGTCCGTTGAATCGCTCTCCTAATCAGCGTCCACAAAACCTTTTACTTCTGTATTTGCTGGACTATCGCTAAAACTGATGTCAGCGGTACCTATTAGGTATTGCAAGACACGTTTTGCAGCTAGCCAATGTTCTTTTTTGTATTAGTGACTAAACTGTCAGCATGACAAACATCATGTCTCATTGATGTAGATAGGTAAATCAGCGCGCCCATCAGTTTACAAAATAGATATTTTGTTTCTTGATCTGCTAAAACGTTTTTGCCATTTGTTAACTTTGTATTTGGGTTGAGTGAAGTCGGTACGGGTTTGCAGTCCGACATATTAAAGCGTTTCAGTAGTTCTGTCACAAACCTTTGTTGATGAACAAACTCTTGATTTCAAATTCCGTTTGCAACATATGTAGTAGCTTTGTTGCCGTTTTATCGCATCTTGAAGCCACGAGGATGTCATTTACGTAAACAACTATAAGCTGCAATAGCCTCCCCTCCCTTTAGTAGGTAGATGCATGGATCTGCGTGTGTGGGTTTAGCTTGTGGTGTTCAATTTTTTGTTTTAGACCGTACAATCCTCTGTCCAGGAGACATACACTGTTGCCTTTTTCAAGCTTGTTTTTTTTTTTTGGCCGCTGTACTTAGGTCAGTTTTATCTTCTACTATAACTTGTAGTAGTTTGGCTAATTTTTTAAGAGCTTCCATAAAAAATTCTTTATACAGGTTCCTGTTTAAATATGCGGATGACACGTCAAATTTTTCAAATTTTAATTTTGTCGTGCTGATAATGCTACAACCGTCTTTATGGACTCAATTCTAGTAACTGGGAAAAAGTTTTGTTGAAGTGCACACCTGGTGTTTAGGAGAAACCTTGAGCTAAGCAGGCTTTCTTTTTTTTTCTTACCGTTCGGCCAGCTTTGAATTTTTTACGTAAGATCATTCGGCTTTTAATTCTCAGCTTATTTGTTGGTTAGTTTACCAATTTTCAGGTATTATGGCAAAGAATTGATTTTATCTCGTTTACCATTGCCTTGTTTTATTCTGTTGCTTTTGGGGACGACATTGCAATTTTGATTGGGATTTTGGCTAAATGGCAGAATTTAGTCTTTACACAGTTTGCTTCACCTTTGTTTTCTTTAACTATAGGAATCATGTTGTAAACCTTTCTCGGTGGGTCTCTGTTTCTTCGTTCTAGCTTTGGTCTGCCGGGACCTTTTTTAAGTTCGAGTTGCTCTTCATTTTTATTTTCGACCACCGGTTTTGCTGGATTCTCAATTTCCACTTCATTTACTTGATGTTTATCAACATGTTTTTGGTTTCTAACGTCATCTTTGATGATGATTTCTATCAAGTTCTGGTTGTTTTTTGGTGTTGACTTGGCATTAGTTTTTTATAAAATTTTGTTTTCATCTTTCACAAATTTTACGTCGCGGGAAACTTCCAATTTCTTTTCTTCTACAAGCCAGATTTGGAAGCCTTTCTGATTTTTGTTATAACCAAGCAAAATTTTAAGTCTTCCACAAATGTCTAACTTGCTTCTCTTTGGGCTTTGATTTAAGCAAAATATTTGGGCCAAGAATTTTTTTCAATTCGTTCACGTTTGGAATTTTTTTACACTATATTTTGAATGGTGTCTTTAAACTACTTGATAGGCAGCAATTTTTAATGTGGCAAGCTAAGTTTACCGTCTCTGCCCAGATGGATTGAGAAAGTTTAGATTGCATTAAAAAATACCTTAGTGGTTTTAGGAGTGACTGTAGGTTTGTTCGGAGATGCCATTTTGTTTCGATGTGTAGGCAATTGTCAATCTTTTTCCAATATCTTTTATTTTTAGGTACTTGTCGAATGACTTGTACCGTTATCTGATTAAAGAGATTTTACTTGTTTTCCAGTTTGATTCTCGACACTGTTCACGTACTTATTCTATAAATTTTAAAAGTACTTGGTCTTTTGATTGCAAGAATTTCACATCCTTCCAACCTGTAGCATCTTTGGTGAAGGTTACAAAGTATTTTATTTTTCTTTCAAATTCTGTTTTCATTGAGCCGCAAACGTTTGAGTGAACAATTTCAAGCATTTTGGTTGATCGTTCGGGGGCTTTCTGAAAACTGGAACGCATCATTTGTGTTTTCGCACACACGTCGCATTCAAAATCTTTGAATTTTACTTCCGTTGCATGCAGATTCTTGCATGTTAAGGCGTCCATTAAGCTGCGCAAGTTTAAGTGACCCAATATTTTGGTGATATTTGCGAAAACTATGGTTCAATTTTGCTAAGCATGCTACGTCATTGGAAATGTCGTTGCTTTTGGATACTATATACAAGTCGCCTACGCGCTTTGTAGTAAGTACAACTTCATTTTGGTTGTTCCAAATTATTGCCTCACCGCGCGTAAATAGCATTTTGTGATCTTTATCGATTATTTTACTTACGGACAAGCAGGCGCGTGTAGGACGTTTGTCAATGTCACGTTTGCTACACTTCTGTCGTTTTCAGCACCAAAATTTACCTTTCCGATTGCCAATATGTTTGTTGTATCCCCGTTAGCTAAACTTAGCTTTCCGATTCGATTCTTGTCAATGTCTTTGCACAAGTGTGAAGTGGCATCATTGTCAAGACACCACTGTTTGTGAATATTCTTATTTACATTGAAACATGCGTTTGTTGTCTTATTTCTTGATTTGTTTGAGCAATTTTTGAACATGTAACTTACTTGTCTGCATTTGTGCCACTTGGACTTGGTTTTTTGTTAGTTTAGCTTGCTTGGGTTTCTCATTTAATTCCGGTATTGCTTCTTAGGTCCCTTGGCCCACATGGCGCGCCGCGCTGCTTTGTTCCCCTCCGCGCGATTTGATTGCGCATCGAAAATTTTTGTACCAGCCGGATAGACTGTGTAAAAGCAAAATGGCTAATAGGTTTATTTCTACGTTTATGGTATCTAGCTTGTCTAAGGCGTCAAAAAATCGGTGAATGTGCTCGCGTATATCATCGCCGTCCGCCACTTTTTGTTGAGGCAGCCTTTTTAACAGCGTTGCTTTTTGTGCTGGTTCTCTGAATTGATAGATGTTTTCAAGTTTTTTCCAAATTTCTTTTGACGTTTCACACCCTTTTATTTGTTTAAATTCGTTATTGGACTTAACTTTTCTATTATTTTTTATCTTTTCGACGATGGCTGCTGCGTTTGCGTTTCCTGCTTGTGGCTTCTGTTTAACAATTTTTCCGTTTGCATAACCGAACGCGTCGTTTTTAACAAGTAGAACTTCAACTTATATTTGCCCAAGTGTCATAATTATTCATATTCAGCGGTTCGATTCGAAAATGGGTAGTCATTTTCACAGGTTCTATTTATTACACAACTGTGCTGTTTGTTTCCTTACCGGGACACAATATTTGGACTTTGTTTAGATTTTGCTTTCACTTGTGTTTTTCATAAACTTATTCAATCCGTTTACAGCCGTTCTTGTTTTTTCTCAACGCTATACTGGACCGGAAGTGGTCAACACGAGTCAAACAGTGAAACTGGAACTTGCCGTTAAGATACGATGCGCTCAGAAAGACTGCCCGTAGAATAGAAAATACGTCAGTTAATTTGAAAAGATGCGGAATGGAGACAAATATCCAGTCAACCTTAAAAGCAAATACCAAGTAGCCAATGAGCCCAGATCAGATTTTGAAGAGAACATGAACAGCTGATTATGCTTCCAGTATCTTTTCTTCTTATAAAAAATAAACAAAAGAAAGCCCAGTTGCACCTTCAATTGACGGACAGACCCTGAGAGAGGATAGTAATTGGCTCGTACAATGTCATCCAAGGAGGAAACCACTTTTTACGGAAAATTGAAGAAGAGTATACTGACTTCAGTACAGAAAACCCCAGATAGGACTGAGACAAATTAATTAGTTTTGTTTTAATTTAGCACCAGCAACGCACCAACTTAGCCATGAGCGTAGCTCAGGTTCTCAAAGGTGTAGGTAATAATTAACTTGTTGGAAAATTAAATATGATTTATTAATATAAACTATAATCTAAAATTCACTTTAAATAAATACATATTAGTAATTAAATTGTCACAGATAAGAAAATAATCAAATTAAACTAGAATTTCTTAATAATCATAAACAATTTACTAAATTTGAACAACCCTTTAGACACGTGGCTTTAGTCGGTCTATAGTAATGGCAGTTGTGTGTATTTCAAGGACAAAATCATCCAAACCGCAAAGGATCACCGGGCGCGCACGTGTTCCATACGCACGTGAGTAGTATATGCGCGCGCGCCTAATAGAGAATACCGCGGAATAAATAATAAGTTTAAAAAGGTTTCCGCTTCACTTGCTCCCGAACGTCTACAAAATAAACATTAGGAAGTAGACGTTGCATAACTCTTTATATGAGAGGCGTGGAACAAACCTCGTTCTATTAGATTCTTTGAGTTTTCTAGTATAAAAGTGGCATTGGCAACTTTTTTCTTTATGCAATAGGGACCTTTAAAAAGTAATATAAACTTCCTGGTTTGGCTAAATATAGTGGATGATAATGGATTGGTCCGTAAAAGTACTAAATATCTCAGTTAAAATGATGAGTAAGGACAACCATTATGAGATGAAATGCGACGTTTTTCCTAAAAAGGTTTCTCGTGCTAAATCCAGTTTAATGTGATTATTATGCGCAATATTTTCTGTCGGCGGAAAGGTAATCAGAGGGGACAATATCAGATCTGGCGGTTTAATTTTCAGAACTTCTAGTCTTCAACAAGTGTGCTGTTTGTAACAAAATACGCAAAACAGTCTTCCTAATTTTTGCATAAATCTTTCTGCGGGGTTGGCTTGTGCATTCCAAAATGAACAATGCACCAATTGTATTCCTAAAGATTCCAAACTATCATACCACTTAGAAGAAGTAAATTGTGACCCGTGGTCTGTCAAAATTCGTTTTGGGTAATTGAACTTTACAAAAAAGTCTGAAGTAAGACGGTGCAATAACGAGTCCGTTGTGGCGGCTTTTAAAGAATATAATGTGACATATTTGGTGAACACACCCACTATCACACATATATATGTTACGCCCCCGATAGAAATAGGTAGCGGTCCATAAAGCTCCAATGCTATTAAATCATTAACGCCATTTGGTATTATCGCTTTTTGTGGAGGATTAGATAATATTGATACCTTTGTAGTCGGACATATACCACACGATTTAACGTCTTTATGTAGTTCTTTCCACCATACTTTACGTCTCAACGCCGACCACGTCTTAAACACACCAAATTGGCCTATAGAGATGTGGAATATGTTGTTAATGGTTGGGATAAGACTTTTAGGAATACATAAGTATGTTTCTTGCAATTCTCTTTTTTGAAAAAATAACATTTCTTTATGGATAATATCGGGAGTTATCAATATGATCCGGGTCTTTTAAATTGTTCAAAATACGAGATAAAAAAGGGTAATTCTTTTGTTTGCAAGGAAGACTAGCCATAAACTCGTTAAGCTCAAACTACGGATAAAGCCTTCTTCTGTGGCAGTGGCACGCTATAGTTAGACTCTCTGGGCAGTAGTAAGCGGCTGGCATATGCAATTACCTGTTTCCGCAAATCAATCATCTGCCATAAATATGCGCCTAACCCAAAATCTGAGGCAGCATCGGAAGTGAAGTAACATTTTTTGCAAAATTAGTTTCATGAGTTTGTTAAAGGCAGTTGTCTAAACTTTGCCCCATTTCCATTTTAATTTAGATTTTAATAATGCTACCAGAAGTTCCAAAATTGTAGCAAACATAGGGCGTGTTGTAATTACAAAGACCTAGAAAACTATGTAGTCGTTTGGAGTTTGCGAGAGCGGATAGTCTATTATTGACTGCACCCGACTTTGATCAGGCGTTATTCTTATACTACTTAAGTTGTAACCAAGAAATACAACCTTTGACTTAAAAAAAACATTTTCTAAGTTTAAAGGTAAATCCAGCACTACTTAATATAGTAAACACTTTGTTTAAATATAGCATATGATCTTCAAAAGTCTCAGAGTGGATAAGAATGTCGTCTATGTACAAGACGGTAAAACTGCGGAATTCGGGGCCTAAGACCGTATCGATACACTGCGTAAAAGAAGATACCGCTGTTTTTAACCCGAACGGGAGTACTTTAAAATGATAACACCGAGACCCAACTACAAATGCAGTATATCTTTTAATGCTCTGATGTAATGGTATTTGCTAATATGAATTTGTTAGATCCAGTGTTGACATATATTGAACCTTACCAATATTACCCATTATATCTTTTACCAAACGCGGCAATTTGAAGTCAGACTCCATTATACTATTTAATTTGTGAGCATCTAATCAGACTCGAACAGATCCATCTTTTTTAACAGCGGTTACTAATGGCAAACAACATGGCGAATTACTTTGTTCTATGATACTGATTTGTTCCATTTTGTTCAATTCTCTTTGCACTGCTTTGCGATGGGCAAATGGAATTAGATATGGTTTCACTTGGAACGGAGTTTGGTCTAACAACCTAATATTATGAACATATTCGGTGGTAAGTCCAGGGATTTTATTAAAGATGTCTTAATGATTATGCAGCAATGCAGATAAAATTGACTTTTCTGACGGTGATTGATATAATAGGGTACTTTAGTAACTTTGTCCCCCGATTAATGGCTTGGATTCTGTATTTAGGGTAGTCAGAAACCTTAAAGTCATGTTAGAATTTAGTTTCTGTAAGGTTATTATCCTGCAAAAAAATCATAGATTTTTGGAGATTAATATTTGCGTTTACAGAACGTAACCAATCTACGCCGATAATAACTAGGTATAATAGTTCTGAAATGAGCATAAACTCAAAAACTACGTTGCTAGTTTTGAATTTTAATAGCAATTGGTGCGTTATAGTACGGCGGGCGCCTCGAAATGCTCCTGTGACTCGTACTCCACTAGCATTAAAAACTAGTATTTTATTACATAATTCCGAAATACAACAGATTTTGCTGCCAGTGTCATATAATGCGGGAAACTGGGTTCCATAAAAAGATATAAAGATTAATGAAGATGTTTTTTTTTTCAATTAAGTGATCAAAATCACACGGTTTACTGACTAATTTGTAAGATAGGTTGTTAATAGAAAAATTAGTAGTCCTATTGATAACCATGATATCCGGACTACTAGGTACCATAGTATTTAGTTTTTTGACTTGTTTTGGGAATTATTATCGTTAAATGAATATTATTAGGGCTAGGTGATTGCGACCTATAGTTAGAATATGAGGCATTGTTATTAAACCTTGGCTAATATCGTTGTCCATTACCGGGAAATTCTGGTTTTGGTTCATAAATTATTAAACCTTGGCTGATATCGTTGTTCATTACCGGAAAGTTCTGATTTTGGTTTATAAAATTCCTGGTTTTTATTTAAACCATTCCGCGACACACGAAAAAATCTGCTTGACGTAATCTATCTAGCGCTTCATTTTTTGTTTTTGCATCAATTATGATATGATGGTTGTGAGTGTTCACCTTTTAAAAGTCCCTTTAAGAAATAGTCTACAAACGATCCACCCTCATAACGGTTTGCTTCTAATTCAAATCTGGTCTGTGCTTGCCGTATAGGATTTCAAAACTGTTGCAAAAATGCTTCCGAAAACTCAGCATACGTCGCAAAAATATTTATAAATGCCTGTGCCCAAGGTTTTGCTTTGTTTAGCATTGCATTGCTAATATAATATTTAAATTGATTAAAAGATAAATGTGACATTGAAAGTAATGATTCAATGCTATTTATAAAATAGATAGGATGTACATTACAATCATCCTCAAATATCGGAAAAGTTTTTAGTAAGTATTTAAAATCTGGATTATTTGTTTGATTATTTATCTCATGTGTGTTACAAACATTATTATAAGTATATCTAGGAACGTTACTGTTATTATTAGCATTATTATAATATACATGTGGTAGGCTACAATTAGTTGTAAGATAATTACAACTTTTTTTTAGTAAGTAAGAATTTTATTATTAATATTATTACATATGTACATTAAACTAAAAATTAATTATAAAACTATGTCTAGCAACAAATTAAAATTAAGATAAAATGAATATATATATTTAATGTATAAAATAAAATAAAAAATGGTTTCGTCCTTCTCTCATCGTCCTGAGGTTTGTGGGTATTTATTCCCGTCTCAGGCTATTGGTATTGAAGGCTTGTTTGAGTTGTTCTCTTTATTTATTTAATTTATATTTTGTCGTGTAGTAGCATGTGTTTTATTTTTAATTTAAATGGTATGTAATTAAGACTTTTTATAAATGTTGGCAGATTATTGTATTGCTTTGTAGTTTCTGTTGTTAGTGTCTGTCTGCATTTAACAGTTGTATATTTTGTAGTCCTTATGTGCGATTTTCTTCTTGTTTGGTGGTTGTGTATTTCTTTGTTTGACTGTATTTTTATATTGGTTTTTATCATTTTGTGATTTATTTTATATAGCAATAGTATATTGTTCAAGTCTATCATCTTATTTATATTTAATTCTTCCTTGTATAGTTCAGTTGAAGGTGTTTTTCTGTCCAGTGTGTATAGAATTTTGATGAATTTATTTTGTTGTCTTTGTAGTTTGTTTATGTTTTTTTTGGTTGTGTTTCCCCAGATATGGTTTAGGTACTTGTTATGTGATGCAAATATTGCATGATAAACTGATTTTTTTGAGTTTTTTGGTAGGTAATTTCGTATTTTTGTTACAGCCGCTATTGTTGAAGAATTTTTTTTACAAGTTTGTTTATGTGAGCATCCCATTTCAGGTTTTCTTGAATAGTCAGACCCAAGTAATTCACTTCTTTTATTTGTCTTATATTTTTGCCATTTATTGTTATTGTTATAAGGGTTTCCTGTTTGTTGTTAAAAATCATGTATTCTGTTTTTGTCTCGTTGATAGTAAGTAAGTTGTTGTAATACCATGTTTCTAAGGTCTTACATTTGATTGTAAACTTGAACTATTCGGTTTAGGTGTAGCCTGAGCAAATTGCATAGCATGTGATTGAGAATTATGCACATGTTGATTAGAAAATTTTATTGGTGGTATATAAGAACTACTTGTAGTAGGTACTGTAGCGGCTGCTAGATTGTACCTAGGCTGCGGCAGTGCAGCTGCTACATCACCTAGTAAAAAACTATTTTTATCAGTATCATCACAAATAGTTTGATACATGTGTTCCATACGCCCGTGATAAGTATATGCGCACGCGCCTAATAGAGAATACCGCGGAATAACTAATAAGTTTAACAAGGTTTCCGCTTCACCTTTAAACATCAAACTTTTTGTTTCAACTGGCAGTCAAACTCAAGAGCTACAGCTAGACACGTCGTACTAGGTAGACCAGGCTACTTTATGGACCAAACCGGTTGCCGTCGACCAATTGAACGCTGTAACATCCTCAAAAAACTCCGATCTACTGCAACCTTATAACTCTGTACTTGCATACCCCGCTAGGGTCTATAACAAAAAACCGATAATATGAGAGAACATTATTCCCAAAGGCACATAATATTATTTCTAGAAATCCAACAAACGACAAATAGCGCAAATAAGAAAAAATAGCGTGGAACCTTTACGACACTGAAAATCACATCATAAAGAATATCTATTAGTATAGTATAGTATTCAGCTGCCAAATCTAACTCACTGCAAGCGCTTAAAGTAACCATGTGTAATATGACAATACAACAAGTCAGTCTTGTGACCACTTCAAAACGCCCCCAACTAATTTAAAACTATCTATCAAGAGCTGTGGTGCCAATTAGCACTACGCCGACAATCACTAACGTAACCGACTACATACATGCAACAATGTGTTAGTTTGCAAAGACACCAACTTTAAGCCAACTTGACATACCAACAAACTGAAGTTTAAAAGCTACAAAAGAGTCTACTACGTCTTAAATACTTTAGATATCTATTAGAAAAACGAGTTATACTGACAAGCAAAATATTACTTTTAACTTGTTATACTAAGTTGACAACTCAGGCATGAGATTTGTCCAGGAGCACATATTGGATCAATCCCAGACCTACAAAGAAAAGCTTGACAAAGTCACTTGCAACCCGGAATCAACAATTACTGCAAGTTTAAAGAAGCTGCAATGCGACTAAGTCGGGAAAGGAAGAATTAGCTTTAATACCTAACAAAACATCTTGAATTTGTTGTAGGTTAGTTTGAGACAGATATAAAAAAACATAAAACACTCCGCAGGTTACAAACGACACAATATCTGGAAGACAAACTTAAATAATTAAAGACCTTGAAGAATTTTGAAGTGATTGTCGTCTCATCTAAGCTGAACCTGACCACCGGTTACTGGTAGGTTTTTATGCATAACCAATGTTTTTTTTTACACTTAGCGTGACGGTTTCACTGGGTTTGCTTGGTGATCTGGAAAAAGCTTTTCTGTTTGTGCATGTTGGAGTATGGTACCAAGAAGATAAGGGGTTTTTATTAAACATATTTGATTGGAATAAAAAGAAAAGAAAGATTGAGAAACGATTGTTTCCTTTCTTTATTCCATTTCTAACAATTTTTTGAATGACTCAAAGTTATATAAGTCAATAAGTTTGTAGATTTGAGGTTCTACAAGCGTGGTTAGTGTGATGGCCGTCATCGTAAAAGTCTCTATATTAAAAGATGTGAAAGATCTTTGGTGGGGATGCGGGGCATCCTAGTGCATGATTACGGACGGATAGTTTGAACTGGTGTTTCTTAACACTTATCCAAGTGTTTGTTGTCATCAAGATATAAGAAGTTACTTCTCTCTGCATGCGTTAAAAGAGAAAATGGTAATACCAATCTTCTGTCCAACATTTGGATAGATGGGTGCGACACTTCAATTCATGATTATCATTTAGTAGTTTGAACTGCCCACTAACTCGTCAAAGTATATGTTATTAACGGATTGAAATTTTTTTTTCTGCAAACGTTAAAAATTTATATTCAAAAAGAAGGTCGTGTTACCAATTCTTGATGACCAAGATTGCAAAAAAACTAATTTTTAGATTAAAATTTAAAATTAGCTAAAAATCACGTTTACCACATAAACTTGATCAATATTAGAGCAAAAAAACTCATTTATAGAATAAAATTAGTTAAAAACTCATCCATTACACAGAATAGACTTTTATAACATCAATATTGCAACAAATTTGCTCAAAAACCACGTTTACTATAAAAACTTTACTAAAATTAACATCAAGCTTCAAAAATGCACGAAAAAAACCTTTAAGGAAAAGACATTTATATGATAATTTATATGATTGCAAAAGCTGAAGACCGGCATTAACAAGAAAAAACAGTCTATTTATACTTAAGATAGGTTTAGCTTTTTTTTGCACATATCAAAGATAATATATCCATCAACTTATAATTTGAGAAAAATAGAATGATGCCTGTATATTCACCGTTAAAATAAGTAAAAAGTTAGTAGTGCTTTAATCAAGGTTGAACCAAAAACCTTTTTATTAGCACCGTCTTTAACGGCTTAATTGCTACCTCACGTGGATGGCTATACATTGTTTTACAAAACGACGTTACCGTTGTCTGCTTACTGTCCAATAGCAGAAACACGGTTGGAAAATATTGCATAACTGGGTAAAACTTCGACCAGTCTGTCATTTTGGATGTTACTAGGTTGATCTTACAAACACTGATAATCAGCGGTAAGCTGCCCTATGTTTACTATAAACCTTCAACTCCACAAATCGTCCACCAACTACTAGCACCGGTTAAATTACAAACCGCAGTAGGAGTAAAAAAACTAGATTTCAGTATTCAACAACATTTGGACCAAAAATCTAGACATTTCCACTAATGGGAATGCTAAACGGTGCTCCTAGTAGTAAACTATTAAAAAAAAGAACATGTTAGAGTTGAACCTCAAACTCAGTCGGCATAACGCAGCCAAACACTACTTGAACCACCAGTGCCCTTTGGTCTGGAAAACTACGTGTGCTCTGCACACCGCCACTTTAACGTGCCTTGAACCGTACTAACCAAATAAGATTTTAAAAAACCTACTCACGTTTGGAGGAAAAATCCATGAATACTCCTAGTTTCTGCAGCAATTGGAATAGAAGATTTTTTTGTTGACACTATAAGAAGTGTAGAATCAGGCTTGTTCAGCAATATGCTAACCTAACCTAAGCAATTTACATGGCCAGAAGCATGATGGCAAACGCTTACCTAGCACGAGTATTTGCGACAAAAAGCTGTTTTGTCAGAATTGCATCTACCTGGATAACAACTAAACGACAATGGCCAACACACCAGCAACGCTCCTGCAGCCCTAAATCCACCAATCACAAAAAGTTTGAGTTATTTAAAGAATTGTTGGAGATCAAATAAAGAAATAGCACTAAAACGCCAAAAAAACGGCTTGCGTTGTTGCTCAAAATTATTACCAAACTAAAACCGTTGAAAAATAAAATTTTACCGGGTTCAGCTTACCGGAAGCAAAATCCATGTCCGGCTGCATGCAACAAGCGGATTTATGCACGGCTGGTAGTAACAGGTATCAAAAATTGATAAAGCGTTCAAGTGCGGCGGTAAGTGTTTGGGTCGTCCGGGGGTTTATTATGTTTTAGAATAAAGATAGTGTGGGCTTGCTTAAGGCACGAAAGGAAATAACCCTTATAAAGTGATATACTTTATTTATACTCTTTCCCACTTTCTAACCCTTGTCAGCATAGGGATTTACGGCTAAAAACCTTCTCTGATGGGGTGATAAAATCTCTTCAGTGGTTCGGAATCTACTTAAAACTGTAAGTCTCTTGTAGTGTAAGTTGCCAGCATTACGGGCAAAGATAGGCGTAGGATAGGTGTGGCGGGCTGTTGCCTAAATAACGGACAAAGATAGAAGTTCATATTCAAAAGAATAGAAAACGACTGATTAATGAAGAAAAAAAAAGTTGTCATCAGGTGTGGCGGGCTGTTGCCTAAATAACGGACAAAGTAAGTAACAGGCTGAAAAGCGTCGTGCCAAGGGGTTGGTTTTGTCCTGGGACGTAGCGTAGACAATGTCGTCCTTTTTGAAAGAGTGTTGGTGGTTAGTTCTGCGCCCAGTAATCTAATTGCATTGTTCTAGAACCTTCCTCTGTCTTGATGGTTCAGGTTGGCAAGGGTCTGCATATATTTTGCTTTTTAAAACTGAGAATATTATGGCGTATTTTAGCATTTAAGCGGGTTGCGGGAGCAAAAGAATTTCTTATATGTTCTGTGTTTTTTCCTGTTGAGGGCAAAGATTGATAGGGAAAATATATTTGCTTTGTAATAAACGTAAATACAGGGTCCGGCATTGAAACTTTCTTTTTTTAAAGGTAAAAAATAAAAGTATAAATTGTACATTTTATTTTTTTTAATGATTAGGATTAAGCATTAACATTGGAAGTTTTAAATTAAGATGTCTTAAAAAGCATATTTTACAAGTGTCTGCCGTTGCTGTCGATGCATTGTTGTAGCCGATTTCTGAAGTTGAAGTTGATGTGGACTCTAAATATTGTTTTTCAATTCTTCCACAGTTGCAGGACGGTTGTTGTAGACTTTAGATTTAAGGTAGCCCCAAAGAAAATCACATGGGGCTAAATCTGGCGAGCGTGCTGGCCACGATATGTCATTCCTGTTGGAGATAAGTCGCCCTGGAAAATTTTCCCGCAAAACAGCCATCGAAATTCGTGATGTGTGGGCAGTGGCCCCATCTTGCTGAAACCATACTTTGCCTATAGCCATATTTTCAAGTGCTGGCATATAAGTTGTTAATCATTGCCATATAACGCTCAGAGTTTACTGTAACCGTGCGATTGCCCTCCTCAAAAAAATATGGCCCAATGATTCCCACGCTTGATATCGCAGCCCAAACTGTGACCCGATCCGAATGAAGAAGCCTCTGATGAACTTCCGTAGGATTGATATTGCTCCAATAACGCATAATTTGTTTATTAACACAACCTGAGAGATGGAAGTGTGCCTCATTGCTAAAAAACACAACTGCTTCAGGGGGCAAACTATCATGGAGCGTTTCGCATGCTCCTTGTCGTGAAACAAAATCACGTTCGGTAAGTTTTTGTGCGTCTACCATTTTGTAGAGGTGAAAGTGAAGATCGTTAAGAAGAATTTGGCGAGTTGAACGCTCCGACAACCGCAGGGCAGCTGCATGTTTTGAAGCAGACAGAGCGCATAGGAGATCGCAAAACCGACTCTCGGACTGCCTCGATGTTTGCGGGTGTTCTAACGGTCCGTGTTGCTCCTGGTCTCCTGCGGAACACATTTCTGACTGTTATAAAAGCCTCCACCCAGGATAAGATGGATCTCCGGGCAGGAACAGCTTCTCGAAGGGGAATATTGTACCGTAAACGGAACGCACGCTGCACCGCAACTATTGAGCGGTCTCGTGAAAAGAACGTTTCTATTGCAAACACGCGTTGCTCTCTTGCCCAAAGCATTTTAACGACTGACGATGGTTCGGAATAAATGTCCCATCCAACGTTCTTCGTTAAGAGCACTGCTGCGCCGCAATTATCTCCAGTAGCGTCCTCACGTCTCATTGAAAAAAAAAGTTTCAGTGCGGGACCCTGTAGATTGTCTACGTTGTCTACGTATGTTACTATCATCTTAAAACGCCGGTCAGTTAGCGTTTTGATAATCACAGTATTTTATAAAAATCAAAGAAAAAGGAAAAGTGTTAATTATTAAAGTAAATCCTAGAAAAGGCATGTTGTGGCTGGAAACACAGTTAGAGGAGAGAGGTTACTTTACAGGATCAGATTCAAGGTGTTGACAGTATTGGTCTATTATGGAGCTGATTCAGCAGAATAGAGGATAATTTATTACGAAGTCCGATTTTTAAGTTAGAGGAATGGTCTTCAAATGATAGATGTCGGGCATTTATATTCCCAAGGATGATAGATTTGTTTTGGTTGGCAACGAACTTAAAATATTTTGAGAAAATTACTTTGATATTTTACCGATTATAATTTGCAGCAAAATTGCATTCATATCAGAACTTTTGGTTTGTAGTTCTTATTAGAAAAAAAAAAACAGGACCCGAAAAGTTATCGTCAAAAACCTAGGTGTAGTCTGCTGACTTAATTCTACCTTTTATCAAAAACATTTGTCTTAAGATTCGGTTTAAAGTTGTAAACTTGCCTCTCAGTGTAGACGTTATTTTGGGCCATTAATGTATTTAATAATAGTTCAAACGCGGTTCAAAGTGTAGCCCTGGTACTCATGGTAATTATTTATTAATCTGTTAATTCCTTCATGCAAATGGCATAAATTTTGAATCTTTCTAAAAAAATCTTTTTAGCCAATGCGCTGAGTTGGCTTGTGAGTCCTCCCTTTTTCATTTTATCAAAAAAAAAAAAAAAGCTGGCAGCCAAATGCAACAATAAAGATTTATTAAACTTGTTACTGGAAAATGGTGCCGATTTAAACGATGTGGATAAATATGAAAACCCATTACTTCATCTTACTTCCTATTGCAATTCAGAACAATATAATACCGAAACTACTTGTAATTTCTCTAATCTAAGTGGCTGCAGTCCTCTTCATTACGCTGTTATTAATGAAAATAAAGCGTTTTCTTTGTTTTTAGCTGAAGGAATTGGAATTAATAATTTGTTTGTATACAAATACATTAATAATATCAACTCCTAAAATGAACAATTTTGCAGATCGGAGTAGATAGTTGCATAAACATATATTACAACATCATATTATAGACAACACAACTGATTTATTTGATTATCTTATAAAATTGGTTGTGGCTAATAAACGGAATGTTAATTTTACAGAAGAATGTAACTTAAATGTTGAAACAATTAAAGTAAAAAGTAAGTCAAGCCAAATTACTAAATTATTGATTGATCACGGAGCTGATGTAAATTCCGTAAATATAAATCAAGCGCTTTGCATTATGCTGTGATGATTGGACATCCTGATTCTGTTGAAATGTTATTGCTTCATGGAGCTTATAATAGTTTAATAGATGCTTATGGCTACACTGCAGCAAATTTGGCCGATATTATGTACCAAAATATTCAAAAATTAATTCGAATCAAGAAAATAAATAACCTCATTCAGCTGGAAGAAAATTATGTTATTATTTCCAATATGTTGCTGTAATTTAAAACTGTTATTATTTATGTCAACATTAGTTTGATTTATAATTATAAATATTATGTCATTTTATTATTATTGTTATTATTATCATTAATATTATTATTATTAATAAACAATTAGTTTTATACAAATTACTTTTATTTTTTATAACTTATAGGAAAACAGTTGTGTATAATGCACATAATCAACAAAATTGTTATTAAAAGTTCAACATAAAATGTAAATCCGGCCCTGGTCCAAACGAAAATTGTGCAATTTAATGTTAAAAAACAGAAATCGACCAAAGAAGTCTTTTAAAATGGAACAAATTGCAAAAAATTACACAATAATTAATAAAAATAAAATTTGTTATTGTTGATAAAAATATTTCAAAAACTTAAAAAGTTGGTCAAATATTCAATTTTCTAAATATGACTGACAACACAAACGAAAAATGGTAAGTAGGCTTTGAATATTTAATTATTTATCATATCATTTAATTAGAATGCTGTGCTGCTTGTACATTTTAAGATAATTTTGATATTAGCTATGAAACGTTATTAATTAATTATTAAATAAATTGTATAAAAGTCTAGAAAAATTTTAAAAACCATAATGTTTTAACAGTAAATCAGATTGTATAAGCATCAAAATAAAAAAAAAACAATAAAATTCTTACATAATGAGTTTTGTAAAACAAAAATCAAATGAATAAACTGGTTGAAAAAAATACAGAACCAAACCCTTGAAACGCAATTACGATTTTCTAGAAAAATTGTGGATTTTCAGCTTTGGTTATTGCTTTAAAAATACACTTCTGCTAAGTGCTGTACTTGAAAATGCAGAATAATTCATTTTTTGTTTGTTTAATTATTTAGAGTACGTTCGGTCAGTCTTGTGCCCTTTCTATGAAATCCATAGTCAGAATATTGAACGTGTTCAAAACAAATTTTTTTGTTTGTTGTCCTATAAATCTGGTATATTGTCGGTTAATTTTGATCGCAATTACATTGCTTTACTATACAATTTACCGTCACTAAAACTTCGGCGCAAAAGATCAGATCTCTAATTTTTGCGTGGTCTAGTGATGTCTGAAGTAGACTGTCCTGAGTTACTTGTATCTCTTCCATTCTACATTCTTATTAGTGAACGACGTACCAGGCAGACTTCATTATTTAGAGAATTTACACATTCTACTAATTATGGATTTCACAACCCCATTGTTAGAATGTGTAGATTTGCAAACTGTTTAAAAAACAATTGAGTCTTATTGATTAAATGTTATGTATTTTATATTATATTTTGTTTTTTATGTCGATCTTTTGCTTATGTTTTTTATATTGATTATTTTATATATGTATTATATTGTTTATTTTCATTGTATTTTTATGTAGATGTAAATGGTTTTACTTATACCGTAAATAAAGAGTTATTAGTTATTATTAATCATGTTTCCACATTATGTGGTAAATATAAAATAAAGATTAATTAAAAAATAATCGCTAGTCTATAAATATTTGATAACACTCATGATATAAATAGTATTTAAGGAAATGCTGGTTTTATCCAGTTTTATCACAGCGGAAACCAAGAACAGATTAAAAGAATGAAATTGGTTTATCAGTCCTAATAAGTGTATAAATATTCGTTACACTTTTTAAATTTATTTAGTGTTAATCAAAGTGTTGCTGAATTTGGCTAGTGCTACATATTATAAAACAAGTAAGTGTTTGAAAATTATTTAAATTGTTTATTTTATAATCATATATCACAATTTACTATACAAGTTATAGCAGTAACTAAGCAGTAATAGAGTATAAAGTAAATCATTTTCACATTCCCTACTGCCGTGCAGTAGCAGCTGCATCTGTATAATAATCTTCATTAGTTTTTAACATTTTAATATCAATAAAATTTAATTTAATAATTAAATTTAAAATAATTTGCACTTTGTTAGATTGTATGCAAATCAATTTTGATTATATTAGCTGTATACTAACTATTTTTTTTTTAATTAAGATTTAAATAAAATAAAATGTTGTGAAACTTTTTTAATTCCTGATGAAGTTTAATAATTTCCAAATACAACTTTTTATTGTGCAATTATAATCATTTTATTGAGTATGAAAAATAAAATAATAATTTTAATTAAAAATTTGGTACACACTTATAAAAATGCACTTATTGATTTTTTTTTAATTAATAAATTGACAGAAACTTTTGAATTTATAGAAAAGTTGTATAATTTTATTAACTCATACTAGACTTAAATAAAATTAAGTTGTCAATTTAAAATATATTTGTTGTTTGTATGTATAGACACAAACACCTTGTTTATTCAGAACCTTCTAAAGACTAAATCGGATGCACACTCTGAAGGAATCGATTTTCTATGAGAGTATACTTTCTTGTTCTTACTCAGCAAGCTGGCCAGATTAGAATTGGAGTAAACCGCGATTTACAAAGTACCTTTTTCTTCCAAAGCTGCAATGTGTTGACTAAGCTGACCAGACCTACTCTTTTTTAGTAACATATACAGTTACAGAAGTTACAATACTCTTTACTCTTTTTAATTTAAAATAACAAAAAATAAACTCTTTTTGAGCCTTAATAATTCTAATTGTTTATCAATAAAAGTTTTTTGTTTTTAAATGTCAACTTGTTAAATTTTACTGTATTTACGGTATTGGGCAGTATTTGTTTGTCTTTGCAGGACAAGTTTGTTCCAGTTGACTAATTGGATGCATTTATAATATTAATTAGGATTACCGCAATCTATTTCATTAAAAAAAAGAGTACACTTTTACGCTTTATCGATTCTGCGATTCCGGACAGGCAGAGATTTTGCTGCGCTTATATAAAATGTTGTTAATCTCCATTTAATTCAAGCGGTAATTTACTCAAAAATTAAGTACTGGGCTTATGTTAAATATTATAACTATCTTTTGGTTATTCAGAAATACATTTAGAAGTGGTTTTGTTTTAAATTAAATACAAAATGCGGCTAAAGAGGATTAAAATCCGGCTACAAAGTAATTTGGCCAAAAACTTTGATAATCTATAATTAATCAATTTTGGATTCTCAAAATAAAATAATTTTGACATAATTTAAGACAAAATTTGGCATAAGAAAATTAAAATTTAACCATAAATACTAAAATTTGATCAAAAGTTGCAGTATTAAAAAAAATAATGCTAAAATACGGATGTAATGTCAAAAATGTACAAAATTTGACAAATAAAAACTAGGGCGGATTTTAGTAATTAAGAAAAGTAATTAAATCCGGCCAGTAACTTTAATAATAACAAAATCTCAAAAATCTGGTCAGTAAAAACAAAATTTGGCTTAAAAATTATTATTATTATTAAAAACTAACCTAAGTATTAACATTATAATATTGTTTTATAAAAATTGATAAAATTCAGACACAATCTTAAAAATCCAACCATATATAAAAATTTTGAGAAAAAAAAATCCTGCTAAAAACTTTAACAACAAACTTAAAATTTAAACTCAATATCAATATTAAAGACAAAATCCGATTTAAGACTATTGAAATTCGCTTATAAAGTAATTAAATGCGGCCAAAAACTATAATAATCTGCTTTATATTAGTAAAAATAGACATAATTTTAAAAATCCGGTCATAAAATACTAATTTTTGTCTAAAAAAATTAAAACCCGGTCATAAAGTATTAAAATCCCGAAAAAATCATAAAAATCATCTTAAAATTGGTCATACTCTTAAAACTCTAGTCATAAAATACAAAATCCGGCGCAAGAGAATTACAATCCGACCATAAAGTAATTAAGTCTGACCAAAACAATAGTAGTCAGCTTAAAACTGGTAAAATACAAACATAATTTTAAAAATTCGGCCATAAAATATTAAAATATTTTCGAAAAAACTTAAATCCCGCCATTAATTGTTGAAAGTGTAAAATTCTCTTTGTAATATGTGAAAAATATCAAAATTTGGTAATGAAATATCAAAAAGTTGTATGAAAGCACTAAAATCCGGCCATAAACGGTTGAAAAGTGCAAAATTATATTAACAAAATGTTAAAAATAGCAAAATATTGCTAGAAATTAACGGAGTCCGGTTATGAACTGTTCAAAAGTGCAAGGTTCTATTTTTAACATGTAAAAAGTATCAAAATCCGGTCATTTTAAAATTTAAAATAAAAAATATTTACATCCGGCCATGAAATATTAATATACTGTCATAAAACAGAATAATCCGGCTATTAAGAATTGAAAAGTGCAAAATCTTACACATAAAAAACATCTAATAAAATATCTAAAACTGTTTGTGCATGATTTGAATCATGAAAAATGAAAAACAGCAAAATTCAGCTATGGAATATTAAAATATTATCAGAAAACACTAAAATCCAGCCATCAAGGGTTGAAAAGTGAAAAAATCTTAGAAAAAAAGATGAAAAAAATTAAAATTCACCAACAAATTATTACAATATTGTCAGAAAACACAAAAATTTGGCCATCAAGTTTAACGTTTTAACGTAAGTGCAAATTCTACTTATAAAATGCCAAAAATAGCAAACTTTAGCTATGAACTGTTGAAAAGTGAAAAATGAAGAGATCATAAAAAATAAAAAACATTAAAATTCGGCCATGAAATATCAAAATATTGTCATAAAATACTAAAACCGGACTGAAGGATTGAAAAATACCAAATTTTACTCTTGATATGTCAAAGATAGCAAAAACCGGTTATAAGTTTAATTGTTATTATGTTATTTTTCAAAAAAGGTGAAATTATTAAAATCCATAAATTATGAAAATATTGTAAGAAAACACACAGTGCAAAATAAAATTTCAAAAATAGCAAAATTTAAATATAAAATATCAATATATTGTTAAAAAGCACCAAAAAACTGGTCAACAGTTAAAAAAAGGCAAGATTCTATACATAAAATGACAAAATAACAAAATCCGGATGTAAACTGTTAAAAGGTGGAAAATTCTATTGATTTAAAAACGAAAAGTAGGAAAATCTAACTATGAAATATCAAAATATTGTTAGAAAACACTAAATTTTAGCCACAAAGTTGTAAAAAGTGCAAAAGTCTAATTATGGTGTGTCAGAATGCACAAAAATTTGGCCATAAATTAAGTACAAGTTTTATTTTACGCCTATAAACTGTCCAAAATTCTATTTATAAAATGTCAAAAATCTAGACATAAAAAGTATATTTTTTTATGAGATGTCAATAATAACAAAATCCTGTTATAAAATATAATAATATATTCAAAAACAATTAAAATCTTCTCATAAATTGTTGAAAAGTGCAAAAATTCTGTTTATGAAATAATAAAAATAGCAAAAACTTTAATATTTTATTCATAAAATGTTAAATACAGCAAAATCCGGTCATAAAGTATAAAAATATTGTCAGAAAGTACCAAAATTTACCATAAACTGTTCAAAAACTTCAAAATTCTGTCATAAAATATTTAAATATTAAAAAAAAAAAAAATTGTCTAAAAATTGTTGTAAAGTGCAAAATTCATATTTGCATCATAGATTAAGTATTTATTTATTTAATCATCTTTTATTACTTATATTTTGACAGCTGCTATGTAAGATTTTAAAATTATAGATCGTGAATTTTTTGACAGCTGCTATTTAAGATTTAGTAATTTTTGACATGTTAGATCAAAGAAATTATTTTTAACAAATGACACTTGTTAAAGAACTCGTGTATCAGTCGCAAATAGTTAAAATTTACTTTGCGGTAAAAAAATTACTTTTTTTGAAAAATTGCAATCATTTTATTTGGGAAATATGAAAACGAACGAGCATTTATTTTAGTTTAAATAATAAATTTTTTTTTTTTTTTAATAATAACATTAAAGATGCTGGGTGTGGTATCAAAAAGTACAACTTTTTAACCCTACACGCCAATATAGTTAGCCAGATGTTGAAGTGCATTTTTTCTGATTTAGTATAAAAGGCTTAAAGATTTAAGGGTAAAATGGTTAAAAACATCTTATACTCTTCTTTACTTGTAAAAATGTGTCACTCTAGTGTTAACGCAACGGTGAAATGCCAAGGTAGTTACGAATTTCTTTGTTTCTAACGTGCCATGGGGTTCCGACAATCCAACGAAAAATTGGTGTTATATGTTAGAGTAGGTTACGTGTTGATTGAAAGACGGGTGAGCGTAGATTGCTTTATTAAGAAGCACATTGCATAAACATTGATCACATAGACAACCGTATTTACATAATTGTATACAAATGTAACGTAATCGTTAATTTTTTTATTAACATTTAAATAGTAGATTATAAGTATTGAAACAAATGTTGTCCATCCTTATTTTATTTTTTATTTATTTTTTCGCAAATTCCTTATTCTTATTATTCTTATTCACGAAAGCTTACGGCTGGACGAAATTTTAATCTCTTATAATTTCACTACCAATTTTATATACGATAGAGATCTTAGCGCTCCCACTGTCTCTTCCTCACTTCAGCAATAAAATTGAACTTATAATTTAATAATTTAAATTCAGAATAATTTTTTTTTTCCTAAACTATCATTCTATTACCTTTTTCAATAAATTCCAACTTAATTTTTCTGTGATTAAAATATTGATAACTTAATAACGATTGTGGTTTTTTTTTGTTGGTATCAAAAATTGTATTATTGATAATGTTTTTGTTTTGTATGTATAATATATCTCTTAATAATTTGAACAAATTATACCAAAAAACTTAATCATGTCTTAGAATAGATAGAATTTATAAATATAAAGTTGGAAGGATTGCTCAAGAAAAGCATGAATATGAATTACGGCTCAGAGAGTTTAAAAATGTTGGAAGTTGTGATAAGATGAAAAAGTGTCTGAGAAATTTGTTAAAGTTAGAAAAGAGCGGTAATTCATTAGAGTACCCCCTTACTTAGTGACTTTCGATACTAAAAAGAAAGCAATTGAAGAAAAGATTTCTGAAATTACCGATTTAGTTTGAAGGTGATAAACTGTGCAGTAGGTTTGCAAAGATAGATTCTAAATTAAATCATTTAATAGAAAGAGTAAATCGATTAAAATGCAAAGATGATGCTCAATTAAAAACAAGGTCTGGCGCGTTAAATAATGTATTGAATTTAGGGTCAATCCTCAATGTAAAAGCTAATGAGTTCTCATCTGCGGATGAAAATATTTTACGTGTAAATCTAGCTACGTCTACTCCAATACATAGTCCGGTCACAAGACCCATTTACAATTCCTATATACAGTTTAGCGGAGATCGTAAAGATCTTAGTGTGAATGCTTTTATCGAACGCCTAAATGAACATTGTGTAACTCGAAAGTTTACTAAACCTTTAATCAATTAGACAAATATAAGCCAGTTTTACAGTATATCATTTCTCATGCAGTACGTGACAAGTGATCATACCTTCAAGTTAATATATTAGGTCAGACATTCCTTAAATTATTAGATTCTGGCGTTTTTCGAACCGTACTAGTACAAAGAGGTTGGAAAGTATTACAATCAATGGGATATATTTTAAATTCCAAGCTACCACAAATTTGTTTGGTGGCAGATGGCAGTAATGTTACTTGTTTGGGAACTATTACCGTGCCCATTCAGTTGAAACATGTTACTAAGTTAATTGACATCTTAGTAATCCTAGATTTAAAACACCCCCTTATACTAGGTATAGATTTTTGGAAAATAATGGGTGTTATCACAAATCTTAGGTTAGATTCATAGAGATTTATTGATGGAAAAGTTGACGAAATATGTGTTATTGATTCTAACACTCAGTTGGCGGATTTTACAGTTTCAGTACAGAAACAGTTCGAAGAGTTTCTGGACAGACATTTAAGTTCTCTAGAAAGTTTTGGATGTTGTAAATCTGTTGAGCACAAGATTATTACTGCTGCTAATCCAATTAAACAACGATTTTATTCAGTTTCTCCAAACGTTTAAAAGCACATAAACGTAGAATTGGATAAAATGTTGGCTAAAGGAATAATAAAACCATCTGAAAGTTTGTGGTCTTTTCCAATTTAATTAATCCCCTAAACAGATCAGACTTATAGATTTGTTGTCGATTACCGTAAACTTAGTTTAGTAACCAAGAAAGACGCATATCTATTGTAAATGCTAGATTTGCCGGTTTTAGTATTAATAAAGAAAAATGTCAATAAAAATGGTTTGTCGGTTAGTCTCGGTAAGGTATCGTGTATAGTCAATTTACCAACACTTCAAAATGTGTCGGAAGTCTATTAGGTATGACCTCTTGGTATAATAGACGTAAAAGTTGTGAATATGCGTTTAAAAAATTGAAACTATTATTGTGTTTTGCTCCCATATTGCGTTGTCCCAATTATAATCTTCTCTTTACTTTTGAGACTGATGCCTCCGGCTACGGCGCCGTTTTAAGTCAAACGGACGATTGCAATGAATATGTAATTTGTTATTCGACCACTGAGCAGGAATGTCTGGCTGTTATTTGGTCTATCAAAAAATTAAGACCCTATTCAAAAGGTGCTCAGTTTGAAGTTATCACTGACCACTATAGCCTGGTTTGGTTAAATAATTTTAAAAACCCGCGCGGTATCCTTTGTCGTTGGGCATTGCGACTACAGCAGTTTAGCTATACAATTAAATATAGGAAAAGCAAAGATAATTTGGTTTCAGATGCCTTATCAAGACTAGTTAGACTTTCGGTTGATTTATTAAAAGTTTCTCAACCGATTACTGATAAATGATATTTAAATTTATTAAACTAAGTGCTAGAAAAATCTATTAAATTTTCTCAATGAAGAATTGAAAGCAATTTGTTATACAAATACGTAAAATATACGTTCCTCAAATTAAGAAATGATGCAGACTATTTTAAACCTAGAGAATATTGAACTGAGGTATTGCACAAATGTCATGATACTTCTGTAGCTGGCCATCTAGAAATTTTTAAAACTTTTATGTGATTGCGTAACCTATACTATTCGCCCAAAATGAAATCAGACGTGGCCTTGTATGTACGAAAGTGTAAGATATGCTTAGCTAGTAAACCAGAACAGAATAAGTCAGCTGGGCCTATGCGTAGTCATCCCGTAGTATCCAAACCATGGGAGATAATTTTGACCGACCTAATTGGACCTCTGCCTAGATCGTCTTAAAGGTAACCGCTTTGGCCATTTGTTGTTGGGTTTGGGCTGATACTTTGTCTTTACCTTTACTGAAAAACACATCTATATTTACACACACATTTGTCTTTTCTACTAGGTTTTCGTACCTGTTTCAGGGCTAGTTTCAAAGATGGAATACCTTTGCTAACTCAGAAATGTTTATTCCTAAGTGTACTTTGTCGTCTGTTTTATTTTATTGATACCATTTGGGAGTTGTTATCAATTTACAAAACTGCCTTTTCAACAACATTTCCTCACTAAGCAATAAAAGAGCTAAGGTATCCTCTTTCTCTCCAGAACATGAGTTGGAGTTGATCTCATGACACCAATAATGCTTCTAATTGCTGCATAATGAATTCTGTCAAGTTTGGCAATGTTTTGTTTTTTACAAAATATATATAATATAGTAGATTGCTTCTCTAAGCTGTTCTCCCAGTGACTATCATATTCAAACTGCATGCTTTCACCACATTGTTCACTTGCCTATTCCAATTAATTTTACAATTTAACCAAATACTCAGATATCTGTATGAATTTACTACTTCAAATCTACTATAGTTAAAGTAGATGTTAGCAAATATTGAGTCTTTCTTCTTAAAAAGATCTTTGCACAAGCGTAGCAGTTCCATAGCAGCGTTTAATTGGACTGATGCCTAGAATGGGTCGTTATGGCTCGTGTAGACTACCAAGCCGTCCACGTAAGAGAGCAGGTATTCATTAATACTGGCCATATATATGTTGAAAAGAAGTGGGCTTAACGCATAAGAAGCTTTTTTAATGTCTAGTCTCAATTTTTATTTTAAAAACTTTGCATTTTAGCAGATTGTATAGCATCTTGATTATGTAAGAATCAGGTTTTTATTTTTAGTTAAAGAACTGTATATGTCCGAGTACAGGCTAGCTACGGTGTCTACTCCGCTCTTTTCTAAAGAAAAAAAGTTGTCCGGTATTAAATTACTTTTCTCAACACGGTTTTTCAGGACCACTGAAATTATAGAGATTGGTCTTTATGCATTTGAATTGAATGCTTTTAAATTAATAAATAATATTAAATTTTTCAGATTGGATTTAACATTAGTTTTTATTTTGGCCATGTAGGCTAAAGTGTCCGAAGTTCTAACAAATCTTGTGCTTTTAAACTGTTTTTATTCTTGGAGGAAGGGGTGACCGAATTCTCTCTTTTTTTTTATTTGTCGGTGATTATTTTTTTCTATAGACATATGTATGTTTTTGTACTATAGGTGGACCATTTAAAATGGTTTTTGAATCATATATATATATATATATATATATATATAAACTATGTTTAATTAATAACTATAAAAGTGAGACAATACTCCATAATTAGTTGTTTACAATTGAAGATAAAAGTTGCAAGCAAAGATGCTCTACTAAAAAGGTACAAAGAATTTGCTAACCTTATTCAATTGTAAACAATAGAAGTGCGCAGCCGCAGGCTGTTAAGCATTAACAGGCAGTGGCGTAACTCCAATTCGGGAGCGCTTAAAAATGCATCACTGTACGAAATGTAAACTTGAAGTAGTTTTAGTAGACAGCACAACATGTTTTATATGTGATAATAAATTTTACTGTTCTTGTGCTTTTAAAAAATCTGATGTCTCAGGAACTTTTAGTAACAATTTTAAATAGATATGCGATATATGCATAAACGATTTTCCAATCAAAAGTGATCTAATAAATTTGTCTGCAAAACTTAAAAACTAAGCAAACAATGACAAACTTAAAAAGAAAATAATTGAATTGTGTGAATCTACAAATTTGTTAAATAATTCAAATAAAATAATCTATGAAGATAAATCAAAACCAAATAAAAAATCAAATTACGAAATACCTTCAGCAAGTGATCCTAAGTTAGATAATGTTCAGTTTAACGAAAGGAAAAATGCTGTTGAAAAAATAACATACAAGGAAATTGTGGTACAGAATGATGAAATTAAGTCAAATCCCAACCAAGCTACTGCAACCAACAAACCTGTCGTTAACAACAATCCTACTGTTAACAAAAAGCAAACTGTTAACAACACACCTTACTTATAATCAGAATACCGATGCTAATGGATACACAACGGTTACACGCAAAAAGCGTAAAACAATTGCAACAATTTAAAAGTGCAACACTCATGAGTGCCAAACAGCAAGCTCATTTACATGTATATTGCTTGGATCCTGAAGAAACCAAAGATGATGTATTGGCGTATATATCTGAAAAGAATATTGGTCCTATACACTGTCAGCAGTTGTTTTCAAAATATCCGGAGCAATACTCATCGTTTAAAGTTTCATCGTCACCTGAAATTATTGCTAAGTTAAACGATCCATCCATGTAGCCAAAAGGCGTCTGCGTCAATACTTTTTTCCACTGGATACGAAGTCTTAACATATAATGCATCAAAACATGCAATCTTTAAACAATAAATTCAATCAGTTATGTGCGTTAATACAAGAGTGGAAGTGTAATTTTATGTGTCTCACAGAACATTGGCTTTCATCTGAGCAAATTAATTTAATAAAAATTAACAATTTTAAACTAATAAGTAGTTATTGTCGGGCACCAAATACATATGGTGGTGCTGCCTTATATGCTCAATACAACATAGTAAGCAATTCCAGAGATGATTTAAACAATCTTTCAATAATAAAATCATTTGAATGTACAGGAGCAAATTTTAAAATTAATACTTCTACTGTTATAACTATAGTTGTAGTTTATAGAACACCGACTACTGATATTTTACTATTTTTTGAAAAATTAAACATACTGTTAAACACTTTATGTCATTCTTCTAATACATTTTTTATTTTAGGTGATTATAATATAAATATATTAAATACCAAATGTAAAAATGTGAAATATTTTATTGATATTATTAATTGTCACGGTTCCAATTTATTAATAAATGAGCCTACCAGAGTAACTGCAACATGTGCTACATGCTTGGATAACATTATAACAAATAGCACACATACAGATTCAAAAGTACTTGTATCAGGTATGTCGGATCATTATGGGATATTAGTATCATTTTCTTGTAATATATCAGAAAACAAAACTATAAGGATAGCAAAACATTTTAAAAACAATTCAATTAATGAATTTGTAAAGGCATTAGCCAATGAAAATTGAAATGATGTATACAACACTGCTAATGTTGATGACAAGTACAATAACTTCATAAATATTTTTCGATATTATTTTGATTTATTTTTTTCCGGTTGAGCGTTGTTGCAGTAAAAGAAAGTCAAAAACTCAATTACGGTTTAACAATCCTGAAATTTTGTACTACAAGGATAATATGTTATTATATGAAATTATAGCCACCTATGACCCTGAGTATAAACAAGTACACAAATATTGTAGAGAACAATACAATAATGAATTAAAAAAATGCCGTACTAATCACTACAAACATAGACTAGAGCAGTCAGCAAACATAACAAAAACTTCATGGGATATAGTAAGAAAACTTACTAATAAAAATAACAAAAGCAACAATAACATTGATGCAAAATTGTCAGCTAATGAATTGAACAATTCATTTGTCTGCACAGCCACTACACTTTTGAATAGCTTAGATTTAGATGATGACAACTATAACTGTAGTTTAGCTGCTCATCAATTCTCATTTTTTCTTACACCTACAACAGAAAGTGAATTGTACAATGTCATTGCAAATTTTATAAATAAATTGTCAAGCGGAATTGATGAAGTGCCAATCACAATCATAAAGAGAGCCAAAGATTGTATTATTGCTCAAATTTCTCACTTAATAAATGCGTCATTTGAGCAGGGTGTATTTCCATTAAAACTTAAAATCGCTATAGTAAAACCAGTTTATTAAAAGGGAGATCCAATGAATCTTAATAACTACAAGACAATTAGTTTGTTGTCGTCTTTCTCTAAGATGTTCGAAAGTGTAATGGCATCTAGACTAACTGCTTTTTTAAGTAAAAATAACTTGTTTATTCAATACCAACATGGCTTTATAAAAGGTAAAACTATAAATACTGCTATATTTGAATATTCAAATCTAATAACAGAATATATTGAAAGTGGTCAAATGGCTTTTGGTATATTTTTTGACCTGTCGAAAGCATTCGACTGCATTAATCACAATATTTTGTTATTAAAATTAAAAAACTATGGTGTAAGAGAAGTAGCTCTAGAGTGGTTTAAATCATATTTAACTAACCGAACACAAACAGTTCAATTGCAAACTGAATCAAAAATTGAATACTCAGAAACTTTAAATTCTACAATTGGTGTACCACAGGGCAGTGTTCTAGAGCCCTTGCTATTCAATGTGTTTATAAATGACTTATTTTCTATAATGATAAACGGTAACGTACATTTTAATGTTGTTAACTATGCTGATGACACAAACTCACTTAATGGAGGAACTAATTTTATAGAATTAGTATCGAATGGATCTTGTACAATACGTTTAGTTTGCAATTGGTTTGCTACAAATAGACTGATTTTAAATGAAAGTAAAACTTAGTGCATATTATTTAAAATCAACAATTCACTAAATACTCCACCTGAAATAATATTATCTAGGAAAAAAATTGATTTTACTGAATCTACTAAATTACTGGGACGACAAATAGAAATGAATCCAGCATGTAGAATATGTTTGCAGTAAACTCAGCAGCATCTGCTATATGCTCTTAATTTAAAAAAAAAAATAATTGTGGTATTAATTCCCATCACTAATTAAAATCACAATTATTTCCATAATCGATTACCTAGTATTCGATTAATTTAATAATCGATTAATAATCAATTATTTATTATCCCCGATTAGTAAAGTTAGTATAAATTAATTTTTAAAGTTAAAAATAGAACGTTTTATAAGGCTTAAAAATATACAGAATACGGCCAAATTTCAGTTATGTTAATATACTTAAAATTAATAAGTTAATATAAATGTTATAAATAATAACATTATCTGTGTTTTATTTGAAAAAAACAAACTGTTTTACATAATAAAAAAAATGAGTTTAATAATTTTTTTAACAACTGAAAACATTTTAGTAATTAAAAACAATATTATTTTTATTGTTTAAATTAAAAAAATCATACATTTAATTAATATCACAATCACGCAAACAAAAATATCGGCTGTGAATGATATGCCAGCAGAAAGATGCGTCATCGATTAAATCTAACCAAAACTAACTAACTACTTTTAAACCACTCGAGTCCCGCGCATCTCGCTTGTGCGAAAATAACAATTGTCTCCAGAAGGTAGTTACTACTTTTATAATCGATTACGGGACTCGCATCGGAATATTCGGAATCCAAAGCCGAGCATCGAGAAGTACAAGCTATGCGGCTCTCGAGAAAGCGATGCGAGTCCCTGAATCGATTATAAAATGCGAGTCCCTAAATCGATTATAAAATGCGAGTCCCTGAATCGATTATAAAAACTGATAGACGAACATAGAAATTGTTATTTTTAATACAGTTTGTGTTGTTTTGTTTGTACTAAATTTATATATCGATAAAAAATATATTATTTATTTTATATTTTAACCTGAATGGAACCACCATTCAACGAATCTAGACTATTTATAAACTATACCGAGCCCACTGAATAAAACCGAATAAATTTACACGTTTGTGTTAGTTTTTATGCAAAGCATTTTATGTATTATGACTTTTGTTTGGGACGTGTGAAGTTGATGACCGTTTTTTTTAATGAAACAATTAAATGAAATTGTACATAAGATTCATTACTAATGTAATAGTAATTAGTTAGATAAGATTACTGATTATTAACAATTCATAATGCAAACATGATTTTATCGTTAACTGAGGTTTTTATACTCTCGATCTTGAATCTCGATGATGCAGCGCATATATTTCTTGATTATCTTGAATTCATTATTTATTTTTAAATAGATAAATTTTCAAATTTAAAACAGCTTGAGTCGACAATGAATCGAGTTTATAAAGACTCGAGTCGCTAATGACTCGAGTTGTCAATGACTCGTCTTTAAAAATGACTCGAGTTGTCAATGACTCGAGTCCTTAATGACTCGAGTTCTCAATGACTCGAGTTGTTTGATTTATTGACTCGAGAATCTCGAGATGTTTTAATAATCGATTCAGAATCGATTAATGACTCGAGTTTGCCCATCACTAATATTAATATAACAAAAATGGTATACTTCTCAAACTTTGTGTCAATTGTGCGATTTGTTATAATATGTTGGGGTAGCTGCACCGAATTAAGTCGAGTACTGAATTTGCAAAATCGCGCGTTAAGAAACATGCTTGGCATGAGTGCAAGAGAATCATGTAGAAAATTATTTCAACAACATAATTTTTTTACAGTTGTTGCAATATATATTGAAATATGCTAGCTGTTTCTTTGGAAACACCCTTATTATTTTGACAATCATATCTTTAATCACAACTACAGTACTAGGCATAAGCAAAATTATGTTTTCCAGGCATAATTTATCGTTTTTGAAAAAGGTGCCAAATACATATGCCTTAAATTTTATAATAAACTTCCATCTGCCATAAAACACATCTTTAACTACAAATTGTATAAAAGAGAAATTCGTAATTTATTATGAGCCATATTCTGTGGGGGAATATCTTTTGTACAAAGTATAGTTTATATGTATTGTATATATTAGGTTTAGACACTGTTTTATATTTGTTGTACGCTTTATGTATTTGCAGCTTTGTATAAAATAAAGAATGTTATTATTATTATATTATTATAAATCGGTTAAAAAATAACGGAGATATTCAGCCGTACATTTTTTGTCTAACAACATCTTGTATATATATATATATATATATATATATATATATATATCGCGCAATTTTAATACAAGATTCTCATACATGAATTCACAAAGGAAAACGTTTCACGAATCACGGCACAGAATCGTATCGCGAAAATTTTTTTTTTTTAAATGAAACAAAGAACAAAAAAAGAAAGATTTAAAATAAAGGAACGCGGAAGGTAAAGCAAGAATATTAATAATAAATGTTAAAACGGGGATTCATGGTATACGACTCTACATACATATTCTTTAAATAATAATAAAATAAAATTTGTTCAAATTCAGGGCTATTAACCGTAACGACTAATTTAGACCGTTACAAGTCACCATATGGTTTTCTTGAATTGCCATGCAATTTTCTGGATAGGGGAATTTTTTAATTACCAAAGCTGAATTATAAAAAAAAAGCACAAAATTAGAGATACAAACTAAAATCTATCTAACCTAACATCCAATTCAACACCAAAACAAACACAATCGAATTAACTTTGTAGGTCAACACTTATCACGACTATAAAAAGATGTATGAATTTATTAAAAGACCTGTCATGTCAATTATCTGTCATTTTTTAAAATTTAATTTTAATAAAAGTTTTTATATTTTAGACAATGATGGAGTTTACAAGTGAAGCACCAAGAACATTGTTACATGAAATAGCAAAGTGGTTAAACCATACATTTAAGCATAAATCAGTAACAGTTGAACTGTTGGCGGAATTTGGTGAAGATTTAAATAACCCAATTTTGACTTCTTGCTATCTTCAAACGTTTGAAGACGTTGTTAATTTAATAAAACAACATAATCGTTGGGATTTATTGCCTTTCATCTTGGAACAAGATTCGGAGTTCATTCAAAAGTTAGATAGTCATCAGAAATTGGAATTAGTTAAACAGCTGAAGAAGAAATCTTTGTATGGTTTTGATACATTTTATACCGTCATACGTTGGGGTGATGTTAAACTACTAAATATACTAATTCAAGATGAGACATTAGATAATTATGAGAATGATTTGGATGTTGCTAATCAGTTGGATAGATTACTTTCGGATAGTTTAAATAAATTAATATTGAGAGGTTTGGTTATTGGTAATGATATTAAGCATAGATGCGAAGAAATATTATGCGATATACGGTTTTTTGATAAGAAACCCACCAATAAAAGTAAAAAAAAAAATCAAATCCCCAATGTTATCACTAAAGAAAATCGAATTGATTTTATAATTGAATTAATTGATCAATGTGATTACAACAATAATTCCGTATTTTTGCTAACAATTAGAACTATTGCTGAAAATTTGTTTCTACTTATAAAGATTGATAAACAACAAATGGATGTTTTAAATAAAATGCAGTTTCTACTTGCACTTTATGTTAACAAATCAGAGAAACAATACAACCTAAGTTTGACTTTTAATATGGAAAAGATTGTCGTTTATTTGAAATTATTTAAGACAATTTTAGTGAATATTAAAAGCAAAGAAAATATTGAAAGCAACATGAGTGGGGATATAATTAAAATATTGGAAATTTTTTCTGAAGAAGTCCAAGTGAATAGAAGTTTATTTGCGTTAAGCAAAATTGCTCATTACATGAAAATTATTTATACAGATGAAAAAGAAAATAAAGAAGATACAATGATATTGCGTTACGCTATTGAAAGATGTTTGCAAGTTACAGGAGAGTATTTAAAAAACAGCAATGTATCTCCAAATATCTCAACAGAAATTGAAAACATTTTTGAAAATTTAGCACCGGAATTTCTAAAAACAATAAGAAACATCCGTGATGCATTATCTCATGTTGAATATTTACAAAACCGATTAAATATAAGTGATAAAGAGTATTTCAATTTAAGAACAGAACTAAAAAGTGTTTACCCAAAGATATTAAACATAATTTATATGCAAAGATTTACTCAATTTAAAGAACAATGTGTACAGAATCACAATTACAATACCAGCGCAGCTAATGTTAACGAGACAATGTTGAGTATTCAAGATTCAAATACTGGCCAATACACAGATGATTATTTAAGCCTTGAGTTATTACAAGCTTGTTTGGTTTCAAATCAATTGGAATCAAATAAAATATTATTAAATCATTTTTGTAGAAACATCAAAACATCAAATCAAGAAGATTTATTTAGATTGTTGATTAACGTAATTGATAACATTCATGATATAAATAGTATTGAAGAAGCTTTTGTTTCAAATTCAATAGAAACTACAAACAGATTAACAGAATTATTTAAAATATTGATTGAAAATAACAAATTTAATTTCTCTGATATCCAAAAGAATTTGAGTAAAATTGTAAAAATTGATTTTAAAGATAAATTTCAAACTGAAGTAGAAAAAATTATTAGAATAATTTGTAAAGAAAGTAAACTTGATGAAAATTTATTTGATGAATGCTTGAATTTGCAGGATTCTATAAATATCTTAATTGAAAGTATTGAGAAACAATCAGATGATATTGAAACAATATTTAATGAAATTAAGAATGAAACAAATATTAAGTTATTTTTGGAAAATGTAACTGAAAATAAATGGACTGTATTTAATGAAAAATTAAAAATGTTAAATTTTAAAAACTTTTGTTTGAATATAAAAGAAAAACAAAACGATGTAGATAACGTAAAAAAACTTTTTAATGTATTTCTTGGACAAATCTATAAAAAAATACATTTTTCAAAAACTACAATTTCTGATTGGTTAACTCCAAAAACGGACGATTTGATAAAACCAGTTAGTGATAATTTAAGATATTTAGTAGAATTATCACATAAAGGAAAAATGCACGAAGCAGCTTTAGAAATGTGTGTTATGGATGTATTGGAACTCTACAAGAGTAGGCAGACTCATAATCATAATGGACCATTTGATGATGTTTATGCAATGTTATTGGGCAAGGAATTGCGTAACCATTTAGCTCACCATAACATTTTATTTAATGGACATTTTAATTACCATTTCGTCAAATTTACAGCCAAGAGGTTAATTAAGCCCGTTAAAACCTGGAAAATTGGTTTAATTAAAGACATTACTATTGAAGATTTGAGAAAAAATTATAAAGAATCAAGAGAAATTATTTTAAAACAATTTCAGCTTTGCAAAATTGCCGAAAAAAGTTCTTTAAAAGAATTCAAACAACATTTACAATTAGGTGATATTACATCCCATCAAATTGACGTAGCCAAATCGGCTGTAATTGGAGACAATTTAGAATTATTTCAATATCTTTTCAACACAACAAAAATAGATTCGAAACTTAAATCATTGGCTATTAAAAATAACAGCGTTAACATTTTACAATTCCTCACAAAACTGAATGGAATTGAAGGAAACGAGTTGCATCTTGCTGTGGTCTATAATCAATTTGAAATTGCAAAAAATTATCTAGATAAAAAAAATTCTAAGTCATTCAAAGGTGGTTTATCTCCTTTGCATATCGCTTGCTTATTAGGGAAGTATGAAATAGCTAAATTGCTTATAGAATCGGATGCTGATATTGAAGCGCGAGATTCTAAATACAATGCTCCTATACATTTGGTTGCAATTATGGGTAATTTGAATATATTAAACTTATTAATAGCAAACAATGCTGAAATTAGTACTTTTGGTTTTAAAGATAAGACCATATTACATTTTGCAGCAGGTAATGGATATGAAAACATAGTTAACACATTACTTTTACAACCCAAATCGATTGACATTAATAGTCAAGATATGAATGGTCAAACTCCTTTACATCTGGCTGCCCGTTGTGGTTATAATAATGTAATAAGATTGTTGCTACAACATAATGCAAAACTTAGTATAAAAGATGTTGAAGGTAATACTCCGGCACATCTAGCGGCTATTTATGATCAAAATAAATTAACATTAGAGCTATTCATACCTAATCTCAAACTTGAAGGCAACAACAATAGAGATACTCTTTTACATTTAATAAAAGAGTATGTCAATTATAAAAATAAAAATAGCCAGACACCGCTACATTCAGCAGTAATTAACAATAATGAAGAAATAGTAAAATTATTAATAGAAAAGAAAGCAAACATATATAATTTAGATAATCTAAATTATTATCCAGGAGATTATTCCAAAAAAGATTTAAATATAGAAAGTTATTTTAAAAGTCTTGATATAGAAATAGACAATAAAGATTCAATATATGAACATTTATTGAATAAACATAAGGGATATTTAAGAAAGAATAAAATGACTTTGAAAAGTATTAAAAATTCTTTTCATTGTAACCAATTGAAAATCTATGAAACAATCATCTCTAAAATTAATATTTTTGTTTTGCCATTAACAATCGACGAAATGTTAATTGGCGCATCTTGTAATGGCAAAATTGAACAAATGAAAAGATTGATTGATAACGGTGCTAATTTGTATACAAAATTTGAAGATAAACTAAATTTATTGGACGTTGCTGCTTTTAACAAAAAATTACATTTATTTGAGAAAGATTGGATTGATAAATTGCCAGGAAATAGAGCTTTGGTTATTTCAGCTTCCATTAACTACTTGAAAGGAATTCAATTATTGGTGAATAATGGTATCAACATAAATGCAACTTATGGTGACAACAAATTGACTGCTTTGTTGTCTGCTTCAAAGAGAGGACATATCGAAGTAGTGCAGGTTAGTAAACTTTACTCATAAAATATATTATTAAATAAAAAGTATTTTTATTCATATCATTAACTGGAGTGTCCCACCCGCCCACCCAACAAAAATGTCTAGTCTCTATTTTAATATTACTACAACGTATAATGTATTGCTGAAATAGTTAAAGAATAATTTTTAAAAACAATTATTTTTGTATTTTCTTAGACAAATCTAATAGTTAATATATAATTATGTATTGTGATTAAATTAAAATAAAAACAAATACTTGTTGTATTATTGATTTAATATAATGACATTAAGAAATTCTGTCTGTTGTGGTTACTTGCGTGGTTGCCAGCGTGCACAAAATTACATGATAAACAGATACAATAACAATTTAACACTATAAACATAAAAAACTTAACACAGTACAAGCAGCATTATTTTAAAGTTACTAAATGTTTAACAATAAACAGATTAATTATAACAAATTAAATAAAATTTGTGTGATTATTATTGTTCAAAATAATCTATACTGATTGGCAAATGCTCTCAAAAAATAAACAGTAAGTTATAAATTAAACCATATAACAAAAAATAAATAATACATTTTTACTTTAGTTTGAATAAATCTGATAAAAGTTCAGACAATAGTTACTAAACTATTTCAAAACTGTCACATAAAAACTAATTACAAGTAAATACTTTAATCAGCAAGTTAGAGTAGTAAAATTTAATAAAAAACAACGGTTATCGATCCAGGATTAATTATACTTTATTTAATCAATTTATGTTCTGTTTAAGGAATTATTAAAAATGGGCGCCAATATTAACGCTGTTATGGAAGATGGTTATACTGCTCTTCATCTTGCTGCATCTGAAGGTCACTTAGATGTGGTAAAATTGTTATTAGAAAAAGGAAGCAACATTAAAGCTGGTAATAATAAACAATGGACTGCTCCCCATCTTGCTGTATCTAAAGGTCATACAAATGTGGTAAAACTGTTATTAGAAGAAGAAAGCAACATTAATGCTGTCGATAGTGAACAATGGACTGCTCTCCATTTTGCTGCATCTGAAGGTCATTTAGATGTGGTAAAATTGTTATTAGAAAAAGAAAGCAACATTAATGCTGTCGATAATGAACAATGCACTGCTCTCCATTTTGCTGCATCTGAAGGTCATTTAGATGTGGTAAAATTGTTATTAGAAAAAAAAAGCAACATTCATGCTGTTAATATCAATCAATGGACTGCTCTACATTTTGCTGCATCTAAAGGTCATTTAGATGTGGTAAAATTGTTATTAGAAAAAAAAAGCAACATTAATGCTGTTAATAGTAAACAATGGACTGCTCTCCATTTTGCTGCATCTGGAGGTCACTTAGATGTGGTAAAATTGTTATTAGAAAAAAAAAGCAATATTCATGCTGTTAATAACCATCAAGTGACTTCTCTCCATCTTGCTGCATCTAAAGGTCATTTAGATGTGGTAAATTTGTTATTAGAAAAAGAAAGCAACATTATTACTGTTGATAGTAAACAATGGACTGCTCTCCATCTTGCTGCATCTAAAGGTCACTTAGATGTGGTAAAATTGTTATTAGAAAAAGAAAGCAACATTCATGCTGTTAATAACCATCAATTGACTGCTTTCCATCTTGCTGCATCTGAAGGTCATTTAGATGTAGTAAAATTGTTATTAGAAAAAGAAAACAACATTAATGCTGTTGATGATGAACAATGGACTGCTCTCCATCTTGCTGCATCTAAAGGTCATTTAGATGTAGTAAAATTGTTATTAGAAAAAGAAAACAACATTAATGCTGTTAATAGTAAACACTGGACTGCTCTCCATCTTGCTGCATCTAAAGGTCACTTAGATGTGGTAAAATTGTTATTAAAAAAAGAAAGCAACATTCATGCTGTTAACATAAATCAATGGACTGCTCTCCATTTTGCTGCATCGCATGGTCATTTAGATGTAGTAAAATTGTTAATAGAAAAAGAAATCAACATTAATGCTGTTAATAGTAAACACTGGACTGCTCTCCATCTTGCTGCATCTAAAGGTCACTTAGATGTGGTAAAATTGTTATTAGAAAAAGAAAGCAACATTCTTGCTGTTAATATCAATCAATGGACTGCTCTTCATTTTGCTGCATCTAATGGTCATTTAGATGTAGTAAAATTGTTATTAGAAAAAGAAAGCAACATTCATGCTGTTAACATAAATCAATGGACTGCTCTCCATTTTGCTGCATCGAATGGTCATTTAGATGTAGTAAAATTGTTATTAGAAAAAGAAAGCAACATTCATGCAGTTAATAACCATCAAATGACTGCTCTCCATCTTGCTGCATGTGAAGGTCATTTAGATGTAGTAAATTTGTTATTAGAAAAAGAAAACAACATTAATGCTGTTGATATCAATCAATGGACTGCTCTCCATCTTGCTGCATATAAAGGTCATTTAGATGTAGTAAAATTATTACTAGAAAAAAAAAGCGACATTAATGCTGTTGATAATGAACAATGGACTGCTCTCCATTTTGCTGCATCTAATGGTCATTTAGATGTAGTAAAATTGTTATTAGAAACAGGAAGCAACATTCATGCTGTTGATAATGAACATTGCACTGCTCTCCTTATTGCTGCATCTAAAGGTCACTTAGATGTGGTAAAATTGTTATTAAAAAAAGAAAGCAACATTCATGCTGTTAACATAAATCAATGGACTGCTCTCCATTTTGCTGCATCGAATGGTCATTTAGATGTAGTAAAATTGTTATTAGAAAAAGAAAGCAACATTCATGCAGTTAATAACCATCAAATGACTGCTCTCCATCTTGCTGCATATGAAGGTCATTTAGATGTAGTAAATTTGTTATTAGAAAAAGAAAACAACATTAATGCTGTTGATATCAATCAATCGACTGCTCTCCATCTTGCTGCATATAAAGGTCACTTAGATGTGGTAAAATTGTTATTAAAAAAAGAAAGCAACATTCATGCTGTTAACATAAATCAATGGACTGCTCTCCATTTTGCTGCATCGCATGGTCATTTAGATGTAGTAAAATTGTTAATAGAAAAAGAAATCAACATTAATGCTGTTAATAGTAAACACTGGACTGCTCTCCATCTTGCTGCATCTAAAGGTCACTTAGATGTGGTAAAATTGTTATTAGAAAAAGAAAGCAACATTCATGCTGTTAACATAAATCAATGGACTGCTCTCCATTTTGCTGCATCTGATGGTCATTTAGATGTGGTAAAATTGTTATTAGAAACAGGAAGCAACATTCATGCTGTTGATAATGAACATTGCACTGCTCTCCTTATTGCTGCATTTGAAGGTCATTTAGATGTGGTGAAATTGTTATCAGAAAAAGGAAGCAACATTGATGCTGTTGATAATAAATAATGCCCTGCTCTCCTTCTTGCTGCATCTAAAGGTCATTTAAATCTGGTAAAATTGTTATTAGAAAAAGGAAACAACATTCATGCTGTTGATAATAAACAATGCACTGCTCTCTATCTTGCTGCATCTGAAGGTCATTTAGTTGTTGTAAAATTGTTATTAGAAAATAAAAGCAACATTCATGCTGTTAATAACATTCAATGGACTGTTTTCCATTTTGATGCATCTGAAGGTCATTTAGATGTGGTAAAAATGTTATTAGAAAAAGGAAGCAACATTGATAGTGTTGATAATAAACAAAGAACTGTCCTTTATTTTGCTGTATATTTTCTTCACTCAGATACTGCAAAATTGTTATTAGAAAAAGGAAGCAACATTGATGCTGTTGATAATGAACAATGGACTGCTCTTCATTTTGCTGCATCTGAAGGTCATTTAGATGTGGTAAAATGGTTGTTAGAAAAAGGTAGCAACATTGATGCTGTCAATAATAAAAATTTTACTTCTTTGCATTTAGCTGCAACTAATGGTTACTTTGATCTTCTAAACTTGTTATTAGAAAAAAAATAATGCAACATTAAAGCTGTTGATAATGCTCTTCATTACGCTGCGTCTAAAGGTTACACAAATATTGCAAATTTGTTTTTAGCAATTGGAAATGAAATCAATGCACTTAATATAGATAGTTAGACTCCGCTTCATGAAGCAGCATCAAAAGGCCACGCAAACACCGTTTCATTATTGTTGGAAAAAGGAAGCAACGTTAATATTAAAAACAATAAGGATTTGACCCCTTTTTATTTAGCAGTTAGCAACAACCATAAAGACACTGTTTCAATATTATTAGAAAAAAACATCAATAAAGTCAACAACACTGGTTCAAATTTCCTTCATTTGGCAGCATCCAAAGGGCATTTTAACATTTTATTGTTGTTATTAGATTTAGGAAGCGACATCAATTCAGTTACAACTATGACTCCTTTACATACAGCTGCATTTCAAAGCCATCCAAAAACTGTTCTATTGTTATTGAAAAACGGAGCTGACATTGATGCAACTGATAACTATCAACGCAAACCTATAAATTTTTCATTTGAATCTAATAAAGAATCCATAGTAAATATTCTGGAAGATAATGACGCTGATGTTAATGCAAAAGATATTTATGGGAAAACAGTTATTCACAAAGCCGCTGATTTTGGTTCTAGTAATATTATTAAAACAGTTTTAAGTTTAGAATCAAACATCAACACTGCAGATAATAATGGCAAAACTGCGCTCCATTTAGCTGCATCTAATGGTAACTTAACAACTGTATCTTTGCTGTTAGATATGGGAGCTGATATCAATGCAATTGACGATAATGAAATGAAAGCTATACACTTTGCAGCCAAATGAAACAATGAAGATTTATTAAACTTGTTACTGGAAAATAGTGTCGATTTAAACAATGTGGATAAATATGGAAACACATTACTTCATCTCGGTTCCTATTGCAATTTAGACAATATAATACCGAAACTACTTGAACTAGACATGGATGTTAATATCACTAATCTAAGTGACTGCAGTCCTCTTCATTACGCTGTTTTTAATGAAAATAAAGCGTTTTCTTTGTTTTTAGCTGAAGGAATTGGAATTAATAATTTGTTTGTTTACAAATACATTAATAATATCAACTCCTAAAATAAACCATTATTATAGGAGTAGATATTTGCACAAACATATATTAAAACATTATATTATGAATAACACCACTGATTTATTTGATTGTTTTATAAAAATGGTTGTGGCTAATAAATGGAATGTTAATTTTACAGAAGAATGTAACTTAAATGTTGAAACAATTAAAATAAAAAGTAAGTCAAGCCAAATCAATAAATTATTGATTGATTTCGGAGCTGATGTAAATTTTGTAAATATAAATCAATCAAGCCCTTTGCATTATGTTGTGATGATTGGACACCCTGATTCTGTTGAAATATTAATGCTTTATGGAGCTGATCATAGTTTAATAGATGCTAATGGCTACACTGCAGCAAATTTGGCCGATATTATGTACCAAAATATTCAAAAATTAATTCAAATCAAGAAAATAAATAACCTCATTCAGCTGGAAGAAAATTATGTTATTATTTCCAATATGTTGCTGTAATTTAAAACTGTTATTATTTATGTCAATATTCAGAGATTAATTCAAATCAAAAAAATAAATGACGTTATTTAGCTAGCAGATAGAGAGAATTATGTTATTATTTCCAAAATGTTGCAGTAATGTAAAACTGTAAATTTATGTAATTATTTATGTCTACATTATTTTGATTTGAAATTATAAATATTATGTATAACTTTTCTGCCATTTTATTTTTATTGTTATTATAATCATTAATTATTTTATTATTAATATACAATTAGTTTTTTACAAATTACTTTTATTTTTTATAACCTATAGGAAAACAGATGTGTATAATGCACAATCAACAAAATTGTCATTAAAAGTTCAACATAAAATGTACATCCGGCCTTGTTCCAAGCAGAAATTTGTGCAATTTAATGTCAAAAAAAAAACAGAGATTGACCAAAAAAGTCTCTTAAAATGGAAAAAATTGCAAAATATTACACAATAAAAATAAACTAGATTTTTCCTCATTACAAAAATTACTAAAAATATTTGTTGTTGTTGATAAAAAAAATTCAAAAACTTAAAAAGCATTTAGAAAATTAAAAATTTGATAATTTTCTAAATGTGACCTTTGACAAAAGAAACAAAAAATGGTAAGTAGACTTTGAATGTTTAATTATTTATATTAATTTAATTGAATTGTTTTGCTGCTTGTACAAGATGATTTAGATATTAACTACAAAGCGTTATTAATTAATTAAAAAAAATCTATTTCACTGCCTACAAAAATTAAAATTGTTTGCATAAACTACTTACCAGACACATATTATATTCAACTTCAGCCAGGTTGCACTGTTTTTAATATATTATTAACATTTTTAATTGTAATTTACTATTATAAATCTGTTTGTTAATTAGTATTGATGTTTTCTTTGTTATTTAAAAAAACAAACATTTTTGATAACAAATAAAAATTATTGTTAAAAAAAATTAAATATGGAGAAATTAGTTTTTTATTGATAAGGACAAAATGAGTAATTAAAATTGAATTAATAGGTTATGGGTCTATTCTGTACATATTTATCCAGCGATGTTAGCCAACATCGCTGTACAATTCACTTTATAGCCTATCAGGTACCGAGTTTTTCAAATATTACCTAGCAATGTTCAAAATTTTAATTAACATTGCTGTAAAAAAAATTCAAAATATTGCTATTAGAGTAGATTAGTGTTTTTAAAACGGGTTTTCGTTTTTGGCACTTTTAGAATCGGTTTTTTTCTATTAGACAGGGTGTAGATTAATTGGCGGATAAACGCCAAGTAACTTTTTAGATCGTGCCAAAAGAAAACAAAAATCTTAATTCTAAAATGCTGAAAAACTTTTCGTTTGGCCTCACGAGGTCCTCAAAGTTTTGTTACGCTTGGCAACGTTGCAAACTTTCTAAATTCAAACATATAATGTAGGCAACTTAATACGCATAAAATAGGCAATTTAATACACACATCAAATTTTATTTTTTATTATAAACTACAAATGTTCAAATTGACCACAGTTTACTTTTAAACACTTTACAGCACGTATCGATATCGAATTTATGACGTTCTCAAGTATCGCCGGCGTTAAATGTTAAATCTGTCAGAGTTGCTATGCTATATTCATGTAAATTATTTTAAATATATTTTCAAACAATCAATTGTGCATTGAAATAAATAAAATTTTTATTTATGGCAGAATCTAATAATTTATAATAGTTGTATCAGCTGCAATGTATAAATTGTTCTATAATTCAATAATAATTATAGTACCTATTTGCTGGATTCACACATTTATTTTGAAAACGCATTTTAGCCGCATACCATACTTGATGTAATAAACAAGGAACTAAGAAAATGATAATTCTTAAAAAGATGAAAGGAGACCAAGCTAATCTTATTGGAAAATCTTATCAAAGGTGACAAAACAGCAAGGTACAAACTATTATGTTTGACAAACGGTTTTGCTAAAGTGTATAAGCACATAATTGTGTCTAAACTCAAGGCTAAAGTAAAAGTAAAAATATCACAGGATTAATATATCTTTATGAAGAAAAGATCTACAATTAGCGCTATGGGTAAACTTTTGAAACTAGTTGCTGAAGTCACCAACAGAGCTACAAGAACCAAGAATATTCTGCATATTAATAACTGTGGATATAAGAAATGCTTTCAACACGGTACCCTGGAAAGGTATCATGACAACTCTAAATGTTATGAGAGTAGGTCCTGCACTCAGAGCAGTTATTTCAGCTATTTTATGGATAGAAACTTAAAAATTGAAGACAACAAAATCTTAAGAATGTCATATAGGGTGCCACAAGGATCCATTAGGCTCCTACTACAATGTGATGTAGGAAAGATTAGAAGAGTAGTATGTTTTGCAGACAACACTGCTATCTTAGTAGCATCCAAACTGACTGAAAACCTGGTAACAATTGCAAATGCTACTTTTGAAACTAAAAGTTAGAGCAAAAGAGCTTGAAAATTGAAAAACAAAAAACCGAAGCCGTAATATTATACGGTAGACGGCGACTGAACGAACTGACCATGGAAATAGGAGAAAGCTTTGTTACCAAACACACAATCCAATATCTAAAGGTGTGGTTTGACCACAATTTTGAGATAAATGATCATGTCAAAAAAACCACAGGAAAAGCAAGAAGAGTTATAAACGCTCTAGAAATGATAATGCTCAGAGTAGAAGGACCGTCTTCAACAAAACAAAAACTGCTGAATTGCACACTGTTATGTTGTATGAAGCCTAAATCTGTTGAAGAGCATTGAAATTTGCAAATTACATAAATATGCTGCTAGCGCAATAAAGGAAAATTGCCATAAAAGTTACTAATAGTAGTAGTAGCTCATATAAACAAAACACTAAAGGTAAGAACGAGATACTTGAAGAAACAATTGCTAAGTGGTAGGACCTATGGACAAGAAACACTGGCAAAGCAGTATGAACTAAGACTCTAATTCAAGATGTAGGGAAGTGGGTAAATAGAAAGCTTGGATTATTTATTACAACATCTTGCAACTCCTCAGCGGACATGGATGCTTCAACTCAGATTTAGGATCCACAACTATGTAAAGATGACAGTTAGGAGGACTAAGTCCAATAAAAGAGTAAAGAATCTAAACCCATCATTAACAAATAAACAGAGAACCGGACATAATCTAAGGAGCGCAGAATGCGTGTCCGGATGTACCTTTTTTGATGTTGCTTAGTCGCTAATTCCAGAATTGAGCACTAAACGTCAAGTGGAGATAAGGTTTTAGTAGGTGTGAGCCCCACACACGGACAAGAAAAGCTTTCCCAAAATTATAATAAAAAAGTAAAAAACCATTAAAAATACAGGGTGTTTAAAAAAAAGTAAATTATTTAAGGGGGTGGAACTACAAACCACAACAAACAAAAAAGCCTTAATAAACATGGGTTGTCATAGCAACGGTTTTGGAGATATGAAACATAATTTATTTTTATGATTTTATTTCCTTCCATTTTCCAATTTTTTATCATAGTTGGCTGATGTTTTTTGAAATAAACGATCAGTATTTGACAGATGTTGTTAGTGCACAAGTTTTCATTGCTATGGCTGATTACTCTAGCGAACTAGCCGACATGCATTTCATCTATGTAGTGCTAATGGGATTGCCACCAAAGCGCGACGTTTTTATGTAGAAGCTTATCCAAATCGCCAGATTCTTTTACATCGTATGTTTGGAAGAATTTGCCAGAGATTGGAGATACCGGTTCACTTCAAAAACAGTGCTATCTTTCCGGCAGACCAAGGTCGGTATCTACTCCTAGAGCATAACAAGATATTATAGCACGGATCGAGCATAATCCAGGGACGAGTGTGCAGAGCATTCAGCCGAAGTAGGAGTTGGTGCTATTGTTTGTATTGTTTAGAGAACCTTCTACAAGCAGCTGCTCTATGCATACCATGTACAACAAGTACATGCCTTAAATTTAACTGATCATTAGGCACGTTTGGTTTTTTGTTGTTGGTTTCTACGCTGAAGACCCGCAGTTTTTTGCCATAATTCTTTTTACGTTTGAAACCGAGTTTAAAGAAAATGGAGTTGTTAATTTTCATAATGCACATCGTTGGACCGACGTTTTATATTAAACATTTGTATAGGTATTGTAGGCAACAGGCTTTTAGGTTCTGTTGTTTTACCAAACCGATTAACAGGCGCTGCTTACCTCAACTTTTTGCAGAACACAATGTATGATCTTTTGGATGACATTCCTTTGGCCCACAGGCAACAAATGTGAAAAGCATTGAAACCAAACTTTTCCACATAGGTGAGTAGGAAGAGGCGGACCAGTTTTATGGCAAGCTAATCGCCTGATTTAAACCCTCTTGATTTTTTTCTTTGGGAATATTTGAAACTATTTGTGTATGCTACTCTTGTAAATAGCCTCGAGGAGTTGCAGTTAAAAATTAATGAAAAGTGCCAAGAAATCCGAGTCAATGAGAGGGGTTTAAAAAGAGTACGAATGTCCATCCGACAAAAATGTCGTGCCTGTTTGAAAGTGGAAGAAGGGCACTTCGAACATCTTCTATAAACCGAAACCGTTGCTATGATAACCTATTTTTATTAAAACTTTTTTGTTTGTTGTGGTTTGTACTACCACCCCCTTAAATATTTTAGATTATTTTTTAACAACCTGTATACTTACAATTAAAGGTTTTGTTCGACTGGTTGCATACAGTTACAGTCTATAAAGAAACAACAACTTAATTGTTAAGTAATATAAACAAATAAGTATATTCAGTGTTGTGTGTGTTGTGGGAAAAATTACGTAATAATATTAAAGCAGCGGCAAACGAAGCACTTGGAACTAGAAAACAAAAACAAAAACAACTAACACCAAGCAAGACCCCATGGTTCTGCAAGGAAATAAAGGAACAATGCCAAAGGAAAAAAGAAGCTTACCTAAACTACCTCTCGACACAAACCGCAAGATCATACAATAAATACAAAAACATCCGAAATGACACTAACTCACTGGTCAGAAAAATAAAAAGCGATTATTGGGAAACATTCTCGAAAAGACTGGAAAGCGATTTCTATGGCCTCCAAAAACAAACATGGCGATTCATCAGGACCCAGAAGAAAGAAACAAGAGAACTCATACCAGTCAGCCAAATAAGCAAAAATACATGGGTAAAATACTTAAAAGCTCTTTACCAAAAAAACGAACCTAACCAGCCTAAAGATATCCCAGGAATCAACATAAGTAACAAAACAATGATAAACACCGAAGATGTCCAACTAGGACTTAAAAAGCTAAGAAACCGAAAAAGCGCAGGAAAAGACGGCATTACTAACGAACTCCTAAAATATGGCGGAAAACATCTAGTCGAACAGCTAAAAATTCTAATTAACAACATACTCACGCAAGAGTTGATCCCCGATGAATGGCGAACTAGCATTTCAATCCTGTTATTTAAAAAAAGAGACCGAAAGATGCCATCAAACTACAGAGGAATAAACCTACTATCGACTACCTTAAAATTAACAACGAAGATTATAACAAACAAAATAAATGAACTAACCACAGTATCGGACGAACAACAAGGATTCCGATCAGGGAGGTCATGTACAGACGCCACGTTTGTAATAAGACAAATAGTAGAGAAGTCCATCGAATACAATAAGCCCGCATTCCTCTGTTTTATAGATCTGGAGAAAGCCTTCGATAGAATCCGTCTTGAAGACATCATATATCTGCTGCATGACAGACAAATACCACACAACATAATTAAAACCATTGAGAACATATACACAAATAACCACATACAAGCCAAAATCGACAACGAATTCACGGAACCAATACCTGTGCAGAATGGTATCCGCCAAGGGGACTCCTTGAGCCCATTACTTTTCAACATAGTAATGGATGTAATCATAAAAGACGTTCGAAAACTAAAAGGCTATAAAATGGGAAAACAACAAGTAAAGATATTATGTTATGCCGATGACGCGGCACTGGTGGCGGAAAATGAAGATGATCTTCAGAGATTACTATTTCAATTTAACATCACGGCAAAAAAGCTAGGAATGACAATAGCAACATCAAAAACAAAATGCATGACTACATCAAAAACACCAATCAGATGTAAGTTAGCGGTAGACGATGAAATCATCCAGCAAGTAATGCAATTTAAGTACTTGGGCATAGAAATATCAAGCTTTGGAGACATTGAAAACGAAGTCAGAAACCAGGCGTCAAAAGCAGCAAGAACAGCGGCCCAACTGAACGACACGATATGGACAAACAAACACCTACAAACAGTAACCAAAACCCGCATCTATAAGGCAGCTATAAGACCTATATTAACATATACAGCAGAAACAAGACCTGAAACGTGTAAAACTAAGCAGATCTTAGAAACAACAGAGATGAAAGTAATTTGCAAAATAACCGGCAAAACATTGAGAGACCGGGAGAGAAGTGAAAACATTAGACGAATATGCAATATTAACAATGTCAACGATTGGGTGTTGGGAAGAAAAACCGAGTGGAACGAACACATTAGCAGAATGTCAGATGACCGAATTGTAAAAATCTCAAGAGACAAATCGCCGTCAGGGAAAAGGAGTACCGGGAGACCACGAAAACGGTGGAACGACAACCTCAACGTACAATATAAGGACCGGGCAAAATCGACGAAGAACAGGCGATTCGCCTATTTAGAAGAAGGAAGAAGAAGAAGTGTTGTGCTACAAACAGCAAGTGAATAAGACGCACACGCTCTGGGTTAACATTAGTTATAATTTTCCAAGTAATTAATTACAAATAAAATGCAAATGTGGTGTTGACTGTATGCAACACTACATAAACTACGCGCACATTCGGAATTAAAGAGGTTACAGGGTGATCGATAAATTTGATTAAATATTAAATCCGCATAAAAAATATGTTTACTTGTAAAACTAACAAAATAAATATGTAATAATTTAAAAAAACAAATATTGATTATAGCTAATCTAATTTATTATCATTTATCGTTATCAAATTATTTGATTATATTCATTGTTGAAGTATTAAATCAGACAATAACTTGCTTATTGTAGTTAAATCAGATTTTAAACAAATTGTATTTTTATTAAAATAAGAAGGTATCTAATATTATTGCTATATAATATAATTATTAACCAGTCATTAAATTTCAGACATGGATTCAGGAGGTCTATTATCAGAAGGCATTGTCTATTGCACAGCATTATATTTAGCTGCCCAAAATGGTCATCGTGATATTGTAAAATACATTTCTGAACTAAGCCTTGTTCCACCAAGCGAAGAAATGCTTAGATGTACCGCACTTTATTTTGCTGCACAAAATGGTCAACTGGATATAGTGCGAGCAATATCAACAAGTCTTATCTCAGAAAAATTAAATAAAGGCAACAAAAACATATTCTACAAAGATATAATTGATGCTTTATTAAAAGTAGATGTTAATTCGCAAGATGTTAATGGAAATTCTGCAGTACATTATGCAGCCATGATAGGTAACATAGGTTTAATTAAAAAGATAATATTAAAAGGAGCCAATATTGATATTCAAAATGCTGATTATGAATCGCCTATTCATCATGCTGTGCAACATGAGCATATAAATATGGTTCAGGTATTATTAGAAAACAATTCTGCTTTAGATTGTAGAGATAAATTAGGGAATACTCCTATTCATTATGCCATTGAACTAAATAATTTAGAAATCCTAAAATTATTATTAGAAAATGGAGCCAATATGACGTTTGCTAATGTTGATAAAAAATTACCATTAGATAATCTTAAAAGTGTAGATGCATTTAATGTTATATTAAGTTGTAGTAAAAATATTTATGTGCACGATTCATACGGAAACAATCTTCTACATACAGCAGTAACAAGATGTTTTATTAGTGCTGTAAATAAATGCATTGAGAAAGACATTGCAATTAATAGTTTTAATTTTGATGATAAAACTGCACTTCATTTGGCAATAGAAGGAGGGCATATTAAAATTATTAAAGAATTATTACAACACAATGTTAGTTTATACGAAATAACAAATATTGATGGAGATTTACCGATTCATCTTGCATCAAAACTGGGACATTATAATATTGTTGAACTAATTTTAAATAGTGGTGTAACAATAGATATCAAAAATAGACATAATTTGACATGTTTGTGTTTAGCAGTTAAAAATAATCATGAAGCAATTGTTAGACTATTACTAGGAACGGGTGTGTTTAATGATTTGCATATTATTTCGGCATTAAAAATTGCTATTGAGAAACGTTCTATTGTTATTATGAAAATGCTTTTATTGATTATTAATGATGTCAATGTTATAAATAACAATCATATTTTTATACCAATTTGTGCTGCTGGACATGAGAGTATAGTTAAATTATTATTATCAAAAGGTGCAAATACTAGAACAACAAGTTATCTTAATTCACCATTAATGTCTGCAATAAAAAGTGGACATTTGAATATAGCTGAATTAATATTAAAATATCAAAAAATTAATAATATTTCATACAACAGAGATTTACTTCCTTATATATTGCAAAACATTAATGATGAAAACTTTAAACATATTATACAAGAATATATTAGGTAACAAGTTTTATATTATTATTATTATTAATATTAGCAATTTAATGATTAATTTATTGTAACATTTTATTAGTATTTTAATAAATGACAAAAAAATCTTTTCTTTTATTTTGCTTCTTCATTTTAGTTTAATATATAACTTAAACTGGCTGTGGAGTTCTGGCTGTGGAGTTCTGGCTGTGGAGTTCTGGCTGTTACCGGCTGGGCTCTTGTAGGTGATAAAGGTGTAGCCGTGTATGTTTTTGAAAAAAGTTAATATCTCCTAAAGACAAAGTTGCTAGGCAGAAAAGGTTTTGCGGTTTGGTTTGAGGTTGTTTTCCCATGTCGGTTTTTGTGTGATTTGTGCTCTGGTGGGAGGGTTGTAGTAGCCTCGGCGTGTTAAACTCTTAGATTTGATTAAAGTACGATCGTGAAAATTTGATGTTTATAAGAGTCAAAGAAGTATTATGCTATTGTGCATTGATGCTGTCGGGTAGGATGTGCTGTTACCCACTTTAGGTTAGGGTACGGTTACATAATTCACGGAAGGTTTGTAGAGGAAATTTCTTTGCCTGGCTTGGCAAGTCTGGATGATTTGAAAGATTTATGAAATTCTATCTCAAGGTCTGTTCAAATTTGTCTGTTTTGGACAAACTATAAAACTCCAAAGAGCTTTCTCTCTTCAAAGTGTTACTTTGGAAGATCTCCAGACAATTGAGGTGATAGCTTGAAGCCGTTCTCTATATTGGGGACGCATAAGTAAGCGTGGGTTTGACAATAGATGTGTAAAGCCGGCTTTTGTTCCGAAGCGACAAGTAAGAAATTCTTTGCCATTCTGATTTTTTCAAGAATGGTCGGCACGTGCAATTTGTTCATAAATCTTTTCTTGAAGGTAATTTTTAGATACTTGGCAGCATCGGACCACGGTGTGGAAAAATCGTTAAAGTAGATGTTCTCTGGACTCACCTTCACTTGCTACTTGTTCAGCCATTTTTCAAGGTCGATGGTAGCTTTGTGTAGTTTTGAGGTGACTAGTGTCGTATGGTAAAGGTATGTCAGCAACGTATAAGTTAAATAGCAGCGGATAGAGAACGGAGCTTTAAAGATCTACTGCTATAATCTGCCGTAAGCGTGAGATAAATATGTGCTTTTCAAGCTTCACTGTCAAAGTTCTGCAATTTAGATATGAAGCTATTAGCCTTACAAGATGCAAAAGAAATAAATAATTTCTGTACAGTTTGTAAAGCAGTCTTTTGTGCCAGACCTTGTTGAAGACTTTTTTGACGTCAAAAAAGATCACCTCCTTAATCCTTATCAGTTTAAATCCGTTGACTATAAGATCCGTCACGCTGATGACATCATCAAACCTACCTCAAGCAAGTACTACGCACCAGTAGTACAATGCTACAAAAAACAATTTTGCCCCGCTACTAAAGATCTATGGAAGCTTTTACAACTTTAGAAAAAGAGCGTATTTACAAAAATTTAAAGACCGGGTATTAGCAAGCACCCATTGGAAAAAAAATCTAAACATCTGATTGCCTTTGCTACTACCGACGGCGCAAAGTAATGCCATTTGGACTAAAAAATACTTTGGCAACATTCCAGAAACAAATAATCAGAATTTTAACAGGCCCATTAGATAAGATTGTTCGAGTATTGTTGACGATATTGTTGTTTTTTCCAAAAAGTTACAAAGAACTTCTAGCCAACCTGCAAAAAGTATTGGAGAAGCTCTAAGGCTACGGACTGACGTGTAAGCTCTTAAAGTGCAAGTTTGGACAATCCGAGATTGACTGGATCAATAGGTCACCACCGGAAACAACAAACTTTTTAGCACTCACCTCATTCTAATCCAAAACTACTCAAAGTTTATAGCACAAAAACAACTGCACCCGTGCCCGGATGACCGACCTACAGGAAATGAACACAGACCAAATTTTTAAAAAAGTGAAGGCAACTTTCGACCGACCACTATACCTACACCGATCAAAACCAGGCTTAAGTTTTGTGCAACTACCTGGGTTTAGAAGAAGTCTTTTACCAAACAGCTGCCGTTTCACCAAACATCAATTACGATACCACAAACTGGAGTGCTAAGCAGTCGTATAAGGAATTAAAAAAAATTGAGAGTACTTGAAGGAAGAGCCGTTTATCTTAAACACCAATAACCGAGCCTTGGTTTGGAGCTAAACTTGTCATCTAGTTTTAAAAGTTTTCATAATTGTTCATCTTGCTACTCAAAATCAACTTTCAAGTAGAAATACGTCCTCGTAAAAACCAACCACTTGTCCAACGTTCTTTCCTAACAACCAGACGGCAAGCGGTACAAGAAATGGACAAAAATGTGAACCAAATGGCGTTACTCCAACGCCATACTGAACCGGAAGTAGTAAATACAACTCAAACAGTAGACATGGAACTTGCCGTTAAGATACGATGCGCCCAGAAAGACTGCTCGTAGAATAGAAAATTTAAAAAGATGCCGAAAGGAGACAAATACCTAGCCGACCTGGAAAGCGGATACCAAGTAGACAAAGACGGAGTTCTGATGAGATCTTAAAGAGAACAAAAACGGCTGATTTTGCTCCCAAAGATATAAAAAACCGCCAAGAAGTGTCTTATCTGCCAGTAAAAATAGAAAATAAACAAGAGAAAGGCTAGTTGCACCCTCAATCAACGACAAACAGATATTGAAAGAGGATAGCAATTGACTGCGTGAGCTTGTACAATGTCACCCAAGAAGAAAACCACTTTTTACGGAGAACTGAAAAATAGTATACTGACTTTCAGTACAGAAAACCCCAGATAGGACTGAGACAAATTAATTACATTTGTTTTATTTTAGCAGCAGCAATGCACCAACAAAGCCACCAACCCAACACTCAACAAAGCCTTTCTACAAGCAAACCTTACGGCACTAGACAAGCCAAAAGATTCAACCAACTGCATCAAAAGGTGAAAGCACACAAGAGGTAGGTCAAACACTAGATTCTGTAATGACTTATCTTGGGTAAGTAGGTGGGTCACAGTAAAAGAAGCTACTCGCTTACAAACTAAACTTTGTTTTTGCCCATCCACCAAAAAATAATTAGTTATCAAGAAATTTATTGTTAAGGAATTCGTTGATATTTAAGGGCAAGCAAACGAGAGATATGTCAAACACTAGATTCTTTAATGACTAACATTTGGGTGGGTGGGTCACAGTAAAAGAAGCTACCCGCCCACATTTTAAACTTGGTTTCCGTCTACCCATCCAAGCGTTATATCAAAAAATGTTTTGTTAATTTTTTGATATGTAAGTGCAAACACTCAAGAATTGATACAAATAATAGACAGTAAAAGAAGCTACTCCCCTACAAACTAAACAGTTGAATGTTCCCATCTAAACCAATGTTGGTGGGATAGGAAAAAGATTGTTAGTTTTTGTGCAGTCTTGTATTCTATCCAAAACCATCGTCTTTCTAACCTTGTTTAAAATGCATAGAAGACTAATTGGCCGGTAGAATTAAGAAAACTTTCGGTTTTGAAATATTTATTATCAGTGAGCCTTTCCATTTTGTAGAATTGCATTAATAATGTTGGTGAGCGCTATTATTCTGGGCCAGAAGCAGATTTTTTTATTCAAGAAGGTCGAACGCTTCTCAGCGGCGCGTCGTTTTAAACAGTTTTCAGAAAGTTTTTGATTTCCCGGTGGACTCTTTTGACGTGCTTCAGATTAATATCTTTGGTAAATGACAGAGAACATGTTCCGTAAGGTCTTCCACATTAGATTGCTATCCTTAGTGGTTCATACTAAGGTGTTTTGCTAGCACACATTTTTGTACAACTTTATTGTCTTTCTCATTTTGCTGTAAAGCAAGTTCATTTAAGATCTTTTGATCTCCGTGGTTGCGTTGCCTTTGCCTCAGCTGATGTTTGACGGCATTTCTGCTGCGTCGACCTATTGAGTCTATGGTTTGGTCGATTTTACACGTTCTTACTGAGGCAAGCCTGTCAATGCTCTCTCGTATTTGTTACATTTTTTTTATCTTCTCCGATTGATCCTCTTTCGTAAAGCTCCAGTATAACTGGGTTGTGGTCGGAGATAAACTGACGTTCTTCAGTATTGCTACGTCTAGAATGTTCTCTTGGAAGCCTGCATAGCTGTAGTGGGTGGGTTTGCCAGGACCCTCTACTTGCAATTCCTTTTGCTCAAGTTGAACAATGTTCTACTTTGGCATTGTTTTTCAAGCTGTAAAACAGCCGAGTGCTTAGAGTCCGCAGCAATTATTGTGAGATAAGAATGATCAAAAATCGCATCAAAATCAGATGCAATCTTGAATGTGCCTATTTACTACTATTGCATTTGATTTAAGCATATCTTGTTGGAGGTATTTACTTTGAAGTGGTCTATCGATTTTTTTACAAAAATCAGTGTTTCACGCCTCGTGGGTACCACTGACGTTCCCAAATACGTGAAAGTATTTGGTAGTCTCAGCGCTTGATTGGGTTTGTGGACTGATTCAGACATCAACATGATGTTCTGTTTGATGAAAAATTCTTCCATTTTACCCCTTTTTTCTGTAATACTGTTAGCAAAATGAGCTACTGTTGATGCCAAAAAATGTACAAATTAATGTAGCGTTGTAATTAGCTTCTAACTCTTGTTTTTGCCTAGAAATTATCACAAGGAGTGAAAATCCGAGAACAACTAAAAACTCAAATCCCTGTGCTTGACTGCTGCTTGTTGCAAGCGGTATCACATCAAGCAACTAAAAAATCTGTTTTTTAATTAGCTTCGCTAAGAAAGTACGTATAACGTCCCGTACGTTGTGTAAACGTGTATGACGCAAAACAAAATGTTTGACAATAATATGATAAAATCATTGCTTATCACTTATCGCCTTTCTTAAATTTAACAATTAGAAGTTGGTGGCACGTCGAACGTTCTAATCGGAATTCGAACTGATGCACCGGTAGACCATTGTGTTCTGTGTACATTTCTAATAATATTATTAGTTAATTATTTTGCTAATAATGCTCAAGAGACTCATAACCCATAGGTTAGTAGTTCTGTAGAAACCTTGATTTTTTTCCCGTTTTAAGAAAGCTGATAACGTAGGATTGTTTTTATGATTCAGTGAAATAGCGAGTACGAAGAGTACACATGTCAGTGGTCCAGACTACAAATAAGTACTCATTCATTATAATTATTCAACATAATAAGGGTTTTTGTCTAACATTCTTAGTTATAATTAATTTAATTTGTTTTTTATAATATGCAAGCATATTTATCTCTATTTGGTTCAAACGCAAATAATTGCGAATTGTTGGTTTTATGGTATGCAACCAACAATACTTTGCATGGTGGCTACGACTACATCTACTAAATTGTTTCGGTGGTTACGGTTACATTTATTAATTTGTTTATTAAATTTACTATTATACTATTAACAAATTGAGGTTTGTTACAGAATAATATGGAAGAAAAAAAATATAACAGAGTAGGAAATATTTTAAAACAAGATAATTACTATATTGTAATAAAAGACTGAAATGTTAGGATGCGAATGAATTGCAAATAATTGCTATTTTATTGTATGCAACCAACAATGGTTTAAGGAGTGGCTACGGGTACAACTAGTAAATTGATTTGGTGGTTACGGCTACATTTATTATTTTTTTAATTAAATTTACTTTTATACTTTAAACAAAATAGAGGTGTGTTACAGGATAATATAGAAAATGTAAAATATAACAAATAGGAAAAATCTTAGAATAAGAATATTACAATATTGTGATAAAAGACTGGAACGTTACGATGCGACGTTCTGATCCGACAGGGTGCAATTCTAAATAATTGAAATCGAATCTTAAGACTTTATTCACTACAAATTAGTATTTATTTGTTTTGCTCTTATCTGACTCTTAAATCTTTTTTTTGCTCTCGACAGAGGGTTAATTTTTTGTAGTTGGTACTTATCTCTACGCTGATGTTATAGCAGTGAAATAGCTCAGTTATAGAGCGTTAACGTAGCACGCTGACAGTCCAGGGTTTGATTCCCAAATATGACTAAAATAATAACTTGCTCATTATTTACCGAGGTGATTCGGAAGTTATCTAATAAACTATTGGTCTTATCAAACCCATTCAAACAAGTCGTAAAATTTTTGGGGCAATGTAAAAAGCTGTAAAACGCACAATAAAAACAATATCTGAATTTATAAATCACACTTTCTACACAACCCTAAAAAATATTATTTTTTGCACGTCACCTTACAGGTACTTTCCCGTTTATTTGCACACTGACGTGCTAAGTAATTTTAATTTTTTTTTCGAGTATTGTAGCTAAAGTTCTAAGCTGTTTAACACTGAGAAAATATTCATTTGACTGAGTTAAAGCACTATGTCTCGGTTCTAGTTTGTTACATAATATTATAATTGCTTTTCTGGTTTGATTTAGAGTAAGATTATTAAACGTAATTATATGCTTAGCGTGCGGGCCGCCATGCGCGTGACCTCGAGCTCTGCTCTAATGTAGTAGGGTGAGCGGTAGATCGTGCTGGACGTTGTAGCATTATTCCCTCACTTGATGGTGCTTATACACTTCGGGTGATTTTTGTTCTGACGTTGGGCGCTTGGCCAGTAACAGTACTGTTGGAGTTGTTCTTCTAGTTGATTGAATTGTGTTTTCCGTTTTTTACATTTTTATAACTGTGGTATGACTGATAACTTCTGGTATCAATGCAGGAGATTATAGTGCTGCCAATTTTTGCGTTACTACACCAAAATCGGGTATTTGTTTTAGCAGAGTTGTCCGTATTGAAGGGCTATGTTAGTTATCTTTGGTATTCCTAGAGTTTATAACCTTTTAAATTAATTGCTTTGTTATTAATGGCTGCTTTTTTAATAGTTTTCACACTTCTTTCTTGGTGTTACATTTTGATTTGATGTTTACTTTGTGTTTTAAGTTATGTTTATGTCTTCTATGTTTCTCACCCAGAAGTGTAGTTTTTCTGACTCTCACTTAGAAATGATAATTTGATAGTTGTTTAGCTACTTTTCATTTAAAAGGCTTGCTTCTCTAGTTGTATTTAAAGGTGACGGTTAGCTTGCTTCTTTGGCAGTTTCACTTAGCACTTGAACTGGTTACTGGCCTCTTTATTAACTTCTTTTACGTTTTTATTTTAACTTCTGGCTGGGTAAACTTTAACCAATAATCTTTGTCTATGAAATGAATAATTTTTAGAAAGTTTTTGCTCAACTGGTAGTTTTCTTGCTTAAGTTTTACCGTCACATTTGTACTTAATTGAACAAATTGATTTTTCAATAAACTTCTTTGATTTTTGGTTTTTGAAGACGACCTTTTGTTAGCGGCTGTATTCCGCAATGGGTTGCGGGGGCGGCAAGTTCAAGTCCGCTGGTGGTGGTTCTTTGCTGGACAAAGTGCATTTTGTTTGTGAATTATAAATTTTTGACTAACGTGTTCACACAAAACACCCATACACGAGGTATACACACACACACTCACCCAAAGTGCCGTTCACACAGAACGAGGTTGTATTGATTGGTACGACGTGATAGCGCATAAAACGACTAACAGTGGCCGTCTAGAAACTCTGGCAAGCACAGTGAGTGGTTGTTGTTGTTTGTCCCGGAATCTCCAGAGGGTCAAATTGATTATGATGATGCTTTGGCGTCACCTTGACTGTCGTAGAGGAAGCTGCAGCTTGGGACGGTGGTGGATCTAGTAGTGGTATCAGGCAGACGGAAAATGCAGTCTATGTGCTAGCCCTAGTGCTAGTCCGGATGTTTGCTTGTTGGCTTTTGGGTTTTGACTGCCTGTCAAACTGAAAAGTTTGATATTTATAGGGGGAGAAGGAGACGAAGTGTGACGGTATTGGTGGAGTTTGGCTTTGCCCACTCGCGTTAACATTTCTTCTAGTTCCCCGAGGCTTAGCTTCCGGTTTATATTTTTCTGTTTGGTGATGGCATCTTGGTGACGTCGATTGGTTCTGACACTAATGTACACGAACGGAATGAGTCTATTATATTAAAAATGTCTACATGGGTTCCACTGAGTCTGGGTGACGCGGTGTTTTGGAAAAGTTTAAAGCACTTGCGACACGAGTTGTCCTAATCCGCTTGGAAGTTTTTTTGGCAGACTTCTTTCTCTTCTTCCGCGGATGTTTGCAAACCAATTGTGCAATGGTTTGCCATAGGGTGTTGCTGCTGTCGGTTTTTGTTTTGGCGGTTCTTGCTTGACATAGTTTCCGTCAGCGGGATGTGATTTGTTGCCGAGACTTTTTCCTAGATATCTTCTTAGGTCGGTATTGTTGAGGCCGAAAACTCGCTATGCCATTCAATGCCCCACGTTGGGCGCCATTTGATACTGGCTGCGTTCCACAATGAGTTGCGGGGCGGCAAGTTCAAGTTCAGGGGCTGCTCTCGGTAGTGGTTCTTCGGTGAACAAAGTGCATTTTGTTTGTAAATTATAAGTTTTTTGACTAACGTGTTCACGCAGAACATCCATACACAAGGTATGCTCACATCCTCACTTAGACAGAGTGCACACATACACACACTCACTTTGAATGCCGTTTACACAGAACGATAAAAAAGGGCATCCAGCAATGAAGACGGCTTATTCGCAAGGCATGGTAAAGAAATGTTAAAGCTACAGTACAAATACCCCGTACCGTACTATCCAGCGGAACGCTTTAACAGCTGGGCTCCAGACAGAACCGACACTGTCAACACTCTATGAATAGAGGACAAAAAGGTCGAGGTCTGCCCCGTTAACCAAATCAAACAAAACAGAAGAAGGGACTGGCTATAACGTACCCAAGAGAAACCGCAATTGTAAGAATTGGGAGTTGAACCCGGCACTGCCTTTATCGTTGCTGACGCCGTCTTAATCGCTACACACAGCAAAGACGCCGCCACCCTTAGCGTTTTTTGCCTGAAACCTGGGGTTATGGACCAGCGCAGGTTGCGTTCTGATTTCAACTAACCTTGGAACATCACTGTATCAAACATCGGCCTTCAATTTGTTGCCGCGTTGCAGTGCGTAGTGAATCAAGTTTGCGTGCCGCAATTACAACATTGTTACACCTAGACTTATAGTGGCATTTTTAGTGTACATTTTTGACTTTTTGAACTACTTCTGTTTTTGACAATAGTGATTAAAAATCCGACCTCTATAATCTGAATAACATCTCCTTGAATAGTTGAACATCCCAAATTTGAATCCTTGAAGTAGGGGGAATTATCACGGGTATATCAATTTGTAGCCACGCTTACTTCAAAAACCCACTCCACCAATCACTTGCAAGTCGATAGTATAAAACTTGTAAGTTTCAGATTTTACCACCGCGGATCCAGAACTCATTTGCAGACTAAGCTCAGAAAAACTTTGTAAATGCTGTTTTTACGTCTCAGCCGATCCACGGGTAATTGTGAATGCATTTGTTTGAGTTTTATTGTAAATTGTTGGAAAAACTTTATAGAAATGACCTTTGGGTACAGGTCAAAACAAAACTTTTTGGCAATATTTTATGATTAGCAACAATGTGCCCCACGTTGGGCGCCAATTGTCACAAACCGGGCCTATTGAATTAGAATTGTTTTAAGTTTTCTCGTCTTTACAGAGAGGAGTAGACGTAAGGCAGCTAACAATGGCTTTACTGAGACCAACAGGCTTTTTTTTTGCCAATTTTCGATTTTGATCTGTGGTTACTTGAAGTCATTTTCCAAGTAGTGGAGTTGCTTTGGGAGTCTGTATTGACTTGCAGTCGTTAAGTAAGCAGTATGGCGGTGGCTGCAACTGAATATGTTTTTCAATGTTTTTTCTTCCTTGCACTTATTGACTGGTGACTTCTATGATGGTTTCCGGTTGATGTATACGTTAATTAATGTTTCAGAGCTGAGCCGATTGATTAAGATAATTCTCGACAAATTTGCCATATGAACTGTCAATTTGGCAATATTGTTTTATAATTCTGTAAACTGTCAATTTTGTTGTTAATAAATCTTTTATAGATACTGTAAGCAAAAACAAACTAAATACAATCTTGTTGCATAACCTAAGCAAAATATCAAATACCCAACCACATTTTTATTGTTCTAACATCATCCTTAATACGTTTATAAAAACAACAAAAACAGTAATATTCAATCCTTTAAAAAATAAAACAACATTTTATTTAATAAAAAAACAATTTATTAGTTACAGACCAATACCATCAGATGTCGCTTATTTAAAGCCAACCATGCATACATAACCTTAATTACAAAGAAAACAAATCGGCTTTGATTTAATAAATATTTTCCGCATTTCACTATTTCACTAATAAGTAGATTTAATTGTTTCATCTAATTTATTAATAGCACAGTAACAATGAAACAAATTTACAAAAAAGATTTGTTAAAATCATTTTTATAAATCCACTTCTGCCCTTTAAGTAAATATAATTTCTGTCCATACAAATGGCATTATATAAAGAATTATCCTAGTTTAAATATATATAAAATGTACAGATACAGAAATTCAACCAGTGGCGTGCATTTGAGGCAGCTGTCAATAAGCGCCGTTTGTTTTTTTTTATTATCTAGGAACAGAAAATGTTACGAAATCAAGTCGGCGTTATTTTCACTAAAATAATATCACAATGTCTTATATAACTTTTTCCTTCCCATATCCCGTATAATAATAGCTACGCCACTGTTTAATTATTTTATAGCGACACATATAAACGCTTGATTATGTTACAATGTTGCCAGTTTTGTTCGATTTAAGTTGTCTTATAGATTAATTTGTGCATTTATATTAATTTCAGCAAAATTAGTAAATTTTTGGAAAATTAAATAATTTTAATTAAAGTTTTTATTTTAATGTTGATTGGCTGCTTTGGATTGACACAAATATATTTGATTTTATTAGTTGAAATAATATTGTTGTACAGTTATGGGAAAACTGAATGTTACTAGTTATGATATATTTTTGACATATGATGACAGATGTCATTTTGATACAATTTTAAATATTTAACCAGTTTTACATAAATCAAAGAATTAAAAAATTGAAACAATTCATGTTTTATAAATCGCTAAGTATAGTTTAAACATTGTGATAATATAGATTTTGTTATGCAATATGCAAGTTGGACAAGACAAACTGACAAAAACAGAAATAAAGCTAGTAGTGGATCTATGTGCACTTTTTGCTGCAGTTTGTACAATAAATGACTACATTACAACAAATTTTTAGCGCACGTTACTGCTTATGTTTGGGAAAGCACTTAAGCAATCAATTTATAGCTCAATTTGCTTAAGCGTCTGGAAATTTGTCATACATGCAGTTTACTTTTTGCAAAAAAACATTGGTAGATGATGTACTAGTTGTACACAATGTAGCAAAAAAGTTTGCTAAATACATACTCTGGATGTAATTAACTTTATTGGATAAGTATTAAAAACATGTTGGTACAGGAGATCTAAGACCAACTTTAAAACGTCCCAGGATTTTGTTAAATTATCAATTTTCAAAGCTCTAGCTCTAATTTAGTGCAATTGAATGGAAATAGCGTAGACTAGCGTTTATTACTGACCAAACGGTGTTTTTAAAACGGAATTTAAAGCAAAAAATTTGTTACGATCGGTTGGGAGCCCGATCGTTGACAATGTTTGAAAAATGTATTGTAGCAACCATCTTAATCCGAGGTTTGCCGTGAAAAACGTTTTGTCAATGTGCCACTTCTTTGCTATCAAAAATAGATAATAAACCGCACAAAACGCGTACAAAATTTTAATTTTAAATTTAAAATTAATTTTAACCTTAACAAAAACCACATAATCTACAGGGTTTTCCGTTTTAGTTTACAACCACTGCAATCAACTTTCAAAATTGTCGCAAAAATTGCACTCTATACACCCTGTGCTTGCACACCCGGTTACGTCACTCCGCAAGCAAACAATCAAGTTTTTAATTGAGCTGCACTTTGCCTGAGTGAGTCTACACGCACTCTGAGTGAGTGCGTATGTAGCTTTTTGAGTCAAAGTATTCAATAACAAATTTTTAATTTGTACTAAAATACTAAACACTCACATAACCAACTCTGACTCTTTGAAACCCACTACTGGGAGGCTACCAACTACTCTTGGACCTGGACAAACAGCTTCTGTTGCCGACCTTAGAATTTTGCTGGTAACAAATAGCGTTTAATGTGGAGCAATTGAAAACATGATGTTACAAAACATAACCGTCACAAACATCCGCAGATTGAAAACCCCGTCGACCAACAACTGGTTGGATCACCCAACATTTGAGTACGTAAGCATTATATACCATTTTTGTCAAAACCTTTAGCAGTTACTCAATTGTATTTAAGTTCTTCGAGTTTTGAACATCTTAGCTGTTTGTTTGAACAAACTAAGCAAATGTTGTATTGCAGAATTCTTGCAACTTAAACCGGACACCATCAAAATCCAATACGTTGTTATCAAACAAATACTGTTGCTACAGAACAGAAACCTCGGATCTTTGGTTAGTGCTCTGACTCAGCTCAGTATCACTAAGACTACCAACAAAATTTGGATTGTAACCTCCCGTGCTGGAAGTGTTCAAACATTTTAAACTACTACTTTTGTTCAAAACAATAGTGCCAAACTTAAACCAACGTCACTTGAACACTATTTTAGAATTTTAAACTTAGTCTTAGAAGTTGGGGAAAATGTTCACAGCCAGTAGACGGAGTAACACGTGCCATGCAATTCTTGTTACGGCGGCCAGAGGTCACTACACAACATGGCTCCGAACGTAGGCACGCTTACTAAGCGGAACCAACTATAAAACTTAACCAAATTTCAACATTTGGCAGTTAAAACCCCCACCCGGCCTACAAGGCGACTGCTAAACAACCTTCTACATACACATCTCTAAACGGAAGGTACATGAGCCGAAGAGTCTCAAACTTCCAGACAAATTACAGATAGGTGGGGTTCAGTTGGTAAGACCACTTAGAGAGGTAAATCCAACACGTCCTGGGAACAAAGTCTTTAGAAGATTCCTTACCCACGCCTAACAATAACAAAAACATTTGGCAGTCTAAATCTAGAGCTCGACGCTGACACATCAAGGACCGGAACTTCGTCCAAGATTCAAGCCACGACTTCCAGACAACTAACCGACACGACTACAATGACGACCCCCGCTGCTCCTTTGGCACACGCTACGATGATTCCACTGATACAGACGCCTGCACCGGGAGCAACACCATTGCTCTTTGCAGTACCTCACCCAGGCCAATACATGGTCCTAGATGAGACGTGGCATTGCACCGCCTGGCACATACCCGGCAGGTGTCATTGCACCAGGAGGCCACACCACGGGGAACAATTGATGGTAATAACGGTAGCCATCGCCGAAAGGTTTACCACTTTTGAGGCCGACGCCGGTAACATTTTAGATTTGCAGTTAGTCAAGTCCACTTCTTCAACAAAACCGATACGAAGACCGCAAAACCCACAAGGTTTTCTATCTTGAGCCACCTTTTGCAATCTACAACAAATGGTGGAGCAATTAAAAGTATCGTGTTTTTACGTTTCTACCACAATACCCTCCAGAAGAGCAAGAGTTAGAAAAATACAAAAATCTAGCGACAAAAACGCCAAAAAGAAACAAAAGCACAATCTTTGGCATAAAGACTTGCACGCACCATCAAGTAAAAGACTATGATCTGTCCAAATACCTGGCAGAACACCCAAATGTCACATCTTCTAAACTTAATGGGGTTACCACCTCCGTCAATACTTTGGCAGGTACATGGTTAGATGGCACATATACCAACCTTCTTCTTCTTTGTACAGTTCAGCTACCTGTCAAAACAAACTATGCATATGATGTATGGATTTGAGTCATGTTTGCTACAACAAATTTTAGCTCCAGGTTTCTAAATACCTGGTAGGAAGACTAAATCATTTGTCAAGCAAGATGAACTGGCTCAAACTGAAACCGTACACAGTCAAAATACAAACGTGACCATGTAAAGACGCCTGAATCACAGTGAAAACAAAAAATAAAGAGACAAAAATGGTACCGTCATTTATTGGACATTTAATGAACAACCAAGAAGACCGCATTTAAAAGATACTGAACGTTGAGTTTGGCCAAACCCTTAACATGGCACTTTTGGCTTGGACAAGAGCGACCGGCTATGTTGCAATTACCTTAACGGATGAAAACAAACATTGTAAACAAGAAAACAGTGCACAGAAACCTTGGACCTTTGGTTAGATTAGGTTAGGTTAGGTTAAGATAGGTTAAACAAAAAACAGTGCAAAAAGTCTTGGACTCTTGGTTAGTACTCCAACTAAGTTTAAAAATTCTTTGAAACTACTTCTAAAACCCGGATCATAACCTGTCTACAAACCTGTGCATTTGCTCAAACATTTTAAACCTAGCTCCATCAAAAGTCATAGTTAAACCCCAGTGGACACTTTAACGTCTACAAACTACTGTCGTTCCAAAACAATAGTACCAAACTCAAAACAACGTCACCTGAACTCCATTTTTGTTTCAAATAAAACCGGAAGTTTAGCTTGTTGTAGCCATTAAGCGGAACAACAACGCCCAAACTATTGTTAGTTGAGTCGTCTAACAAGATTGGAACAAAGACTACAGGACACGCTGTGACATCAACAACCACCGCAGTCAACTTACCGGTTTGTTTGAGAGACTGCATTCCATGCTTGCTGTGCTTGCACATCTCACTAAGATATTAGTACAACTACTGCTAGCTGCTACGGCACTTGCACGATGCTCCCCAAACAAAAAACATTTAATTGAGTCCGCAAGCACTCTGAGTACCCATTTAACTTTTTAAATGAGAGTGTTTGAGAACACAGGTTTAATTTATACTAAAAACACTTATCATTAACCTTGAAAGTTTGTCGGTAACAAAGGTTTCCAGTTATTCACAACTTTTTTTGAAGTTTTAGGCATTCAATACTGAAGGGGTTTAGTTGGTAGTACTCATCCTAAGCCAAAAAAGGGCAGAAACTTAATTCAAAACTTGAAAGAGTTTGGCTTTAATTAATGTTCTTTGTCCACCCGCCCTAGTATTTGAGACATAATTTTTTGATCACAACACCTGTTCTTATTGGTGTTTTTTGCCCAACGTCCACCCGCTCGAGTGTTTGTGATCCAATTGTAATTACAAACACTTGGGTGGGTTGACGTAAACTTAGTTCAAAATTTGTAGTATTGTGAGTTTTATTTGTGTTTCCCGCCTACCCGCCCAAATGTTTTTGATCTAATTTCCTTGGGCAAGCGAGTAAAAGTTTATGCATTAAGGGCAGGTGGTTTGAATCGGTGTTCCCCGCCCACTTACTTAAATGTTTGTAAACCAATTTCTTAGTCACAAACACTTGGATGGGTGGTTAGAAACTTAGTTTAAGGTTTGTGAGGAGTTAATTTAAATTGGTGTTTCCTCCCACCTGCAAGAATGTCTGTAATCCAATTCTTTAATCACAAAAACTTTGATCAAAATTTTGTTAATTATATAAATATTAATTAATCATAATACATCCACAAATCATGTGAGTTGTATAAATATCAAGTTTTGGATTTGAAAATATTTTCTTGGTATATAATATTTAATTAAAATTCAAGGCCATTGCTTTAACTGCAAGCGTCTCTCTGCCCGCAATGTTGGCAACTTACATTACAGGTAAACCTACAGTTTAAGTTTATTCCGAACCATTATTAATTTACTTAATCTACTCCGGACCAGAGAAGGATCTTAGTCATGAAACTCCACTCAGACAAGGCTAAGGAATGGGAGAGCTTATAAACATTTAAAATAGTTTCTATTGTAAGATTCAAATCTACGATCTTTGGTGCAGCAGTCGGATGCCTAGACTACTGCGCTACTTTCCGGTACATACTTTTAAACGCAATTGCTTATTCTTTTTTACATTGCAAACTAAGGTTTGTTATTTAATCTTGTGATCTATCATATATTTTACAGTATAAATTATACAAAACAATTTAAACAACTGCGCTGATGGCATTATTTAAAATAATAATAAATATGTCATATCATTCAATTCATAATTAATAACTTTATTTTGATGCTCGGGGCATCTACCAATAACAAATTTTAATTAAAAGCCAGCGGTTTTGTTTCCAATAATTGATTTTTAGAACAATTGCTGGCTGATAGATTGTAATCCTGCAATCTATATTGCCTAGCACATTTACCAATTTAGAAATTAATTTCGATACAGATTGTTTTGCTTTAAATAATTAATATTCCAATATTATTCCAACGTTGATTGCTTGGTTGGAAACTAGAAATTGCATCACATTTACAATCCCAACATACAATCTCAGTGAATATTTGAATAAATTCGTGATTTTAGATTAATATATTTGTGTCAATCCATAGGAGAATAGCTGAAATTTAATTATGTACAGTCAAAACTAATTGCTCAGTTTTAGAAAAAACGTATAAACAGTACATATTCATTCAAAAAATAGTTTATTATGTAGTTTTTTTATTTGTTTTATTTAATAATTATTTGTTTTAAATAATATTTGTATCACCCTCTTAAATTAGCATTGATTAAAAACTAAATTGCAGGAATGTTGGTATCAGCGCGTAGAACAAGTATAGGTTTAGGGTGGAATGCGAGATTCCACCCGAATCCTTGATAGTCGTAGTGAGAGCTTTCTCACGTTCTGAGAATAGATTCTTGGCTAGCATACGCATCTTGGAGATTTTGTCGTCGAAGACAGCTGTCGATGAATTGGTTGGAGCTTGGATGTTGCAGTAATCTTGATCACAGCAGGATACACACATCTGAAATTATTTAATACAATTATTTAATATTGTTTAATAAAAAAAGATTATAAATTATATCATTATTTTCCGTCACAAATAAAATTTTCCAATTTCCGTCAGCACGTAAGGGACATCATCATTACACAAATGCGAATACAAAAAGCGAGGGATGCCATTTGCAAGACCATTTCCGCGCACCACGTTTGTATATTAATTCGTGGCGGTTTTTCCGAGTAAATTACTCGCGGGAAAGCTACACATGTTGTTGCTCTCTAAATGAAATGTCCTAATGTATTCATTAAATTTAATATTAAATGCCTCTGCGTTTTGTGTGGAGTGTAGTTTTTTTTTATTTTTCGAACGTAAATGCAATTTATTTTAATCAACTGTAATGCTTTAAGAATAATGTAGTTTTGTATTATCCTTTGTTGTACTTTTTAATTACTATGTTGATGTGAGTGACTATTTTATAATTTCTACCTATGTATAAAGGACAAGTTTAATTTTCTACGTATATACATATGAAGAACAAGTTTAATTACACTTTTACTGCAACCCTTTGAAGAATGTATGTAAAATGAACAATACATACAAATTATTTTCTATCCGTTTGATAATAATATTAATTAAACTAACTAAAGTATTAGACGCGTTTGATGTTTTATAGTTTAAAGTAATTACACGATAAGTTTTATTAAAATTAAGTACAAAACAGTGGCATCTTAAATTTATTAGTCCATTTAACTTTAAAATAAAAATGTTTAGGTGTGAAGCTGGTGGAGCAACAATACAAATCCGGCCAATAAAAATAAAGATAAAATCAAAGTTGTAGCTGAACCTGATGTTTATCTGAGAGAAAAAACAAAGAGGATAATTTAGAAATCTTTGAACAAATGTTTAAAAATATTGTCAGCAGCCCAAGTAGAGAGAGAAGTGACTCTACAGGTAATGCTAAAGACATGAAAACTTGGATGAGGAACCAAGAAACCAAAAGACAAAGAAGAAGAATTAATGACAAACTATCATCCAGCAGAGAACAAAAAAACAAACAAGATAGAAGAGTGGGACATCAGCTAGTAGCTAGGAAAGTGACTGACCAAATTAAAAAGCACGTTTGTACCAAAACCGAGATTAAGTAGGCCATTAACAGACTTAACTTTCAGACCGGCAAAATAAAAAATAAAAATAAAATGGACAGGTTCCTCATAGAAATGGCTAAAAAAAAGCAGAGAAGTAAGACTACGACTGCGTATAAAGCAGTCACAAATGCAGATAAGATGAGGAAAGAAAACATAAACAAATATAAGAGCTTAAAGAACACTGTAATAACAATGAGTTATTAAAATAATGCCTAAGATTAAAAAAAAAAGGAAGAAGACTTTACTAATAAAACATATAACATGAGCAAGTTATTGAAAATAAAAGAAGAAGGCCTCATCTTAATATTGGATACAAATACAAATATGGAAGACAAGATCCTGACCAAAATTGCGAATAAAAACCGACAGTTAAAAGAAATGGTGGATCAAGGATGGATAAAAAGAGAAGGGCTGTCCGTTCTCAGAAATGGTATGTCTATGGAGGTAGACATGATAAGCCTAGGCTCTTCTAAACCAGAAGGAGATGTATATCTTAAAAGTAGATGAAATTAAATAAAGAGCTTACAATGGAGAGTATTTACGATAATGTAGTCAAAATAAAAGAGAGCCTAAAAAGGAAAAGCACAAAGATTATTAGGTGCATCTTTAGAGCTAAAATTCTAAATACTTAAAGAAGACATAAAAATTAAAATGAACAGAAAGAGAGATACTTAAGAGACTGAAGAGAAAGCATGGCAACTAGGCAAAAAAAACATTATAAAATCCATTGTCATAAAACAAAAGAGAGAGATTTGGAAATACTTAGAATACTAAAATTTAAAATTGATGTGAATAAACTAGACATAAGAATTAAGAAAATAACCCAAACAGATGATGGAAACATAAAAAACAAAGAAAATGGCATGAACTTTGTAAAAAAATGCGGTGAGGCAATGGGTGACAAGAAAACGGCCCATGTAGTCTCAGGAAGGAAATAGTGCTTACTGTTAGACCTACATGAGATCACAAAGGAAAATAAAATAATGAAGGCATTACAAAAACAAGCTGGAAGGAGAGTTACAAATGGAAGACCTTACAATTAAATTAAACAAAAATATACTATAATATGTAGTGATGAGTCTACCAACAGCATGCACAAATAAACTCATATAATGAACAGATTGAAAGGAATTCAGTTCACCTATACGATGTTACAATTGCTTCAATTTTGGACATGAATCTAGATAATGCAAAGAGGTAAGCACGGGCAAGTTATGCTATAAATGTGGTAAAGAAGGATACTTTATAAAGGAGTATAAAAACAACCTCTACTGCTACAATTGCAAACAAAAGGGCTATAAAGCTGATAACAAAACTTGCCTGGCATACAAGAAAGCCTGCAAGGATGCAAGGAAAACAATGATGCTATATCAAACCAACAATAAAGATACTGCAAACTAATGTTGGCAGAGGAAAGGCGGCCATAAACATTCTTCATAAATATATAAATAAAAATTGCATAAATATTTGGATTGTTTTGGAACCAAATAAAAAAATGACACAGAGTAGTCCATGAATAGTTGACAAAGCACAGGATGCTGCCATTATGTTATATAACAAAAACATGAAAATCTGCAGTATACATAACAAAGACGCTCGACATATAGGGGTAAAAATAAAAAATACAAATATATACTCATGTTACTGGTCATCGAAAAGACCAGATGATAAATTTTAAATCTTTTTAAGTCAATTAGGAAATAACATCAGGGCACAGAATAAAAAATGTACTAATAACGAAGATTCAACGGACACTATCCTTGTTGAATAGATGTATAGCCTCGACCTCGTAATAGTTAACGACGGAAGGAGTCCGATCTTTGTGAGGAGAACGTCTAACTTCTAAATTAATCTAACCATGTGCTTGGAAACACTATATGACAAAATAAAGGGATTGGTAGTAACTGAGGAGAAGAACCTGAACCTCCACCAAATATCTCTATGAACTTACCGTATACAAGAACAAGAAGAAAAAAATCAGTAAAGCATTTTGGAGAATCAAGGAAGATGGCACACAAAAACACAAAGAAAACATAATAACAGAGCTCAGCAAATTGAATATAATAAACCTGGGTAACCTAATGGTTGCGATCAATATTGCAAATGTACTACTCTTTTGCCAAAAGCAAAGGCCGGACCTAAAACAAGGTATACTAATGGAACCCAAAACTTCTTATTGGCTCAGCTTTTCCGTCGGAGGTTGCTGATTATCGTGACCATTTTAACTTTAGAGCAAAACAGGTTTTCCGACGATGCTCCAAATTATTCTTGAAGGTTACGCAGCCAGCATATACGTTGCCTTCCTACACTTTGTTTTCTTTAGATTTTCTGCAGGATTATAAGTTGTAGTAACTCATATTTTTAATTTTTAGAAATATGGCCTAGATACTCTAGCTTTTGCTTCTTTACAGTAAAAATGATTTTGGTCTTTTTGCTCATCTTCCAAAGCACTTCGACGGTGGTGATTTTGTTGGTCCATGATATGCGCAGCATGCAGCGATAAACCCACACCTCTATCCTTTTGATGGTTTCCTGGTGTAAAGTCCAGCTATCCATGCCATAAAGAAGTATCAAAAAATTGTATCATCGGACCATTCATAGCCTCAAGTCTAGATTAGACTGAGATCTTGAGAAGTTAGCATGTTTTTCATTATGACTAACGCTTTTTTTTTAATTTTTTTTTTTTAAAGGACGTAGTAAGGACTTGGCCTTAGCAAGTGGCCCTTGAGAATAACTAACGCAGGGCAATACCTTTCGGTTTTTTTCTCTACGTTAGTTCTGTTGTTATTTTGTCCTTGTCATATCTGTCTCTAGTCTATTATTAATTTGAGATGAGCTGGTTTTGGCCTTGTGGGATTCACAAAGACTGCTGCGGCAACACATGCTGTCCCCGGTTTATCTCTCCCTATACCCTATACCCTATTTGTTGTCTTTAATATACTGACGTTCATCTCTCCTTTCTGCCATTCTATTGTTATTCAGCCTAGTTGTTTGATTTGTCCTTAGATGTCTTCTTAGTTTCTCTAAGTCTTCATTCTCTTCTTTGTCGGCGTATCCTCTCTCTTTCATGAATATTTTGTGGAGCTCCATTAGGTGTACCCCCTTTGGTAATCTTAGATTTGCCAATTTAACTTCTAAGGATATTCTTGAGTCTCCATTTAGAATTATTTCTTTGTGTCCCCTGGTTGCCAAATATACTCTGACCATTTCAAAGGTTACATTGTCAGTTAACCTCAAAATGGCGTATCATTTGGAAATTCTCTGGTCAGTTCCGTCAGTTTGTTTTCTTTGAGCAGCTCTTTTCTTTTTTTCCTTATTTCTGCAATTTTGGTTGGTACTAATGTTTCATTGTATATTCTTTTTTTTGTCTACTTTCTACTACTTTTCCAATCCTTGGTAGGCATAGTTGTCTTGTATTTTTTCTCTACATTGTTTTTTCTATTTTTTTTTGCTTTCACTTAGCTTCTCTTTCCTCCTTCTTTTGTCTTCTGTGGCTTTTGATGTGTGTTTACTTTTATTTTTGTTTATCTAGATCTTGAGTTTTCAAACTCCTTTATCTTTTTTCTCATTACTGCCGTTGCATAGTTTCTTAATGCTCTCCTTTTGTTTTCGTCATTTAGGCAAATATTAATTATTAAAGATTTATCAATTTTGTTTTCCAATACATTCTCTAACTCTTTCCTATCATTCTCCCACGCTTCGCACTCTATTAGCGTATGTTCGGCGTCGTCATACGTGTCTTCTTGGCAGAATATACATTTCTCTTCTTTCTCCATTTTATTTATATTTTGTAAATACTTTCCAAAGGCTCCATGTCCGGTGAGTAGTTTCCGGTTTATTATCCACCCATTCCTTTATTTCTGGTATTAACTCTCTTGTCCATTCACCTTTTTCTCCGTCTTTCCACTGTGTCTGCCATTTTTTAATTGTATTATTTCTTGCTGGTCTCTTTGCTTCTTGTTTACTATTTCCTTCATTTACCAGTTTCTTTATGTTTAATCTTTCTTCTACCATCAAGTCTGCGGGTAGAGTCGCCGCGATTACCTCTAGCGCTTCTTGCGACACCGTTCTGTAAGCCCTACATATCCTTAACGAGCTTGCTTTAGTGGCTCCTCTTATTTTTTTCTGTTTTTTTTTTTGCCTTCAAGCCTCTTGTCCTGGTCCTCCCTTGTTTGGCATAAGCCTACTAAGCTTTCCTTCTATTTTCTTTGTTCCTCTTACCGCTTCCTTAATCTGTTCGTTCCATCCATTTGCTTCCAGTGTAACTCCAAGGTATTTAATTTTCTTCCCTATGGTTATTATTTGTTCACCTACCAGTATTTTTCCGGTTCCTCTATTTGTCCTCTTTGTCGATAACCATGCCGCTTCCGTTTTCTGCGGTGCTAATTCTAGCACTTTACTTTTCATCCATCACTATATCATACTAATTGCCAACTTTAGCCTTTCCTTTAGTACTTCTATATCTGCATCCCTACCTAATAAAGTTAAGTCGTCAGCAAATGCCGTTATCGTCACCCCGTCTGGCAGCCGCATTCCGAGAAGCTCATTATATACTAGGTTCCATACATTGGGTCCTAGTGCTGAGCCTTGTGGTACCCCTTTGGTCAGTTTAAATTTACCCTTCTTGGTCACTAAGTTTCTTCCTTGTAGATAACTCCATATTATCTTGATCGTTTTCTTTGTCAATTCTTTCTTTTTTGCTGCTTTTATAATTGCTTCCCATAGTACGCTATTAAACGCGTTTTGAATATCCAACGCTATTATGATGCAATGCTGTTTTTTCCTATGTGGGCCGCTGTTTGTTTCTTTTGCTACCATTTTTACCTTCTCGATAGCTCCTAGCGTCGATCTCCCTTTGATAAATCCGTATTGTTTACTTTCCCATTCACCCCTTTCTTCTATTTCTTTCTTTATTCTTCTCACAATAACTTTTTCCATTATCTTTGCTAATGTATTGATTAAACAAATCGGTCTATACGTCTTTGATTTACCTGCTTTTTTCTTCTTCTCAATCAGCACTAAGTTTGCTTCTTTCCAACATTTCGGGAATGTTCCTTCATTTAGACATCTGTTTATTATTTGTGTTAGTTCTATTTCGTTTCCTTCTAACGCTGCTTTCACTATCTCCGCTGTTATCTCGTTCGGACCTGGTGCCTTATTGTTAGGTATTTCTCTTATGATCTGTTTCATCTCCTCCACTGTTGTCATATCTGCTTCCTCTTCTTCACTTGTCTCTGTTGGTTCTTTTACCGCTCTTCCTTTGGGGAACAATTTCTCAATTATTTTTTCTTCCCCTTCCTCCTTCTTTAAGCACACTCCCTTTGATCTTCCTCTCAGTTTATTCATTGCAATTTTGTACGGCTTTCCCCAGGGGTCCCTATCTATGAAATCTGTCATTTTTTTCCAGCATCTCTTCTTGCTGTCTTTTATCGCTTTTCTCAGTGCTTTTCTGTCAATTTTTAATTCGTCTTTTGTCTCTGCAGTGTCCTCCCCTTTTTGTTTCTGTTTTTTGATCTTCCTTCCGGTTTATATTGCTTTTTTTCACTAACATTTTTATATAGTTTAATCCAAATAGATCAAGCAGATCTAAAGAGCAGTTAAATTTACCAGCCACCAAATAACCGGAGTAATAATAAACTTTTCAAACATTTGCACAACTGGATGAGGCTTACCAATGATTGCATGTTAGAAAGAGATTACAAAAAAGCTAGGAAAAGTAAGTTTTTGTTCTCACAGAAAAGACCATAAAAAGTAGAGTGGGTTGCCGTACTTGCGGATCAGCTTTTTTTACTATCGTTGTAGTATGATTCTAAGCATTGTTCGTATGTCGTCAAGAAGTGCTGTGCCTTTCTTTTGTTGCTTCTGGAACTTAAAACTCAGAAAAGTAGCGTTTTGTTTCTAAAAAGAAAATTTCGGGTTTTTGTGGAAGTAGCCGTTAAATTTTGGCAAGTACTTCTCCGGTTGGATAGCTGCCGGGTTGACGTTTAAAACCTAATTTTTTATCTCAGTGTCCCTTCAGTCTTGATCTTTTTTTTTAGTAATTCCACTCCTTGCTCTCGGACCTGGAATTCTAGTTTTTGTATTTTAAAAGCCAGTTTGCGGCAAATTGTCAGTGTGTCGGCAGCGGCAATCAGTGCGGCAGCGGTGGTTTTTTTATTCCTACGTTTTGCAATTGTGTCGTCATTTTCAAAGAATACCTTTCTTCATTTTTTCTCTTCTTCTTCTACAATTCAGAAAAAAATCAAAATTATTTTATTTTCTTGATGTTTTGCACAAAAGTACAAAATACTAAATAATTTTTTGGATGTTTCCGGGGTTTGTTTTCCGAGGGCAGTTGGGGTTGTGGGTAGGAACTCTTTGATTTTCAATGCCCCATGCGTTGGGCGCCAATTATTGTTAATCCGAATCTGTTTATAATTTTTTTTGTGGAATAAAAATGGTTAGCAACACCTGTTTGCTATTTATACGGAGACTGCCAAATAAGTAGTCTTGTCTGTTCCGTTAAATAGGGGCAAATTTTGCCATGATTTTTCTTCAGGATTTAAACTCTAGACGGATGCGGTGGATTGGTGATGATGATGGTCGACGGTGTTAAGCTTAATTGGTTTGGATGACCAGGTGTCAGCTTCAACTGATGTGAAGGCTGTTTTAAAACTAAATAGCAATTTTTTAATTCTAATTGAATTAGTTAAAATGCGCATCGGTCCTCGGATAATGAAATTTTCATTTAGAGATTTGGAGTTTGGAGAGCGTATTTTAAATCAACCGCCTCCGCAACAGTAACATTTGATAAAGTTTTCTTTATCTTAAAAGTTTTGTCAATTATTTCTACTGGATTCAAAATTACTTTCATGAACGGTGTCTTTGCTCAAACCAATTTGATTTTGCTGAAAACCTTCAAACTATCAGACAACAGCTTTAATGTTGTTCTGTATGTAAAGCAATCTTTAAGAGTTCTTGTTTTCTTGCTATGTAAATTGGTTGGACCTTGTTGTGGGCTTAAGAGTCTGTTGCTACAACGCTTCTGTTATTTTGTCAATCTGGTTCTGCAATACGCTTCAGTATTGACAAAGGCTTACATACTTAAATTTTATATTGTAGGCGGGCGTTTGGGGCGGAAACTGATAGTTAATTTACTAACATTTTTAAATCTTCCCTTACTGCTGGACATATTTTCTCTCATATTTTCTGTTTTTAATGTTTAATACAATTTTTGCCAAGCTATGCTGCGTTTAGTTGTTTTTGGTTTCTAGTGAACGATTAATTTAGTATTATGTTTTGCAGGCCCACCTACATACCCAAGTGTTCCATTATTAATAGATTGAATGCTAGATTTTTCTGCGAGCTTTAGAAGTCATTTGGTTACAAGAGAAAGTCGTGATCTAATCTTCACTTCAATCTAAACTACTAACTTGTTATCATGGTATGGAGTGGCTCACTCATCCACCCAAGTGTTCTTTATTAAGAGATTAACATTCAATCTCTTAATAAAGAACACTTGGGTCTTGGCCTCTCTAAAAACGTCAAAAGTCATTTGGTCACGAAAGACGTTTGTGAACCAACTTTTTGGTAACTACCACTTGGGTGGGTGGGTGGTCCACTCCAACTTATTTTATGTTAATTGGGGTTACGTAAAAATCAAGAAGTAAGTAACTTTTCAACTTTGTAGGGCATGTGTCTGATTACAAAACCTTGCCGCATTTCACGGGCACATAAGAAACTTTTGCATTAAAGCTGTGATGTTGTAGACAGCTATGACAAACTCAGCGTTTGAACAAGAAAAATTTTGACAACAGTTTTTATTCTAACAGTATTAAACTTTAAACTTATCTTTATATCTTCTTCTAAGGGCATATCTGAAGAACAATGCAGTCTAACAAAACCCAAATTTGGTGGAATTGATTTATAGACGTTAAGTGCAAATTAACAAATTATTCTTTACTATTGTAGAAATTAATCTGTACTCAAAGAAACAAATTATCTTATTAAAGCTTTGCCCTAAGACAGATTGAAATACGTCAACAAATACCAGTTTCTAGAACACAACAGTTTAATTTTATTTACACAAAAATCTTGAGTTTCTACTAAAAGTTTTATTTTATCACCAAAATTACTTCAAAAAGTGTCAAATTTAGTTGATGGGAAATATTCTGGATTTAGTCACCAATGGTTATAAGTATGCGGATATTTGACATTAAAGTTTTGTAAATACTTTGTTTTGGTGGAAATTTGTTTGATAGTTTGCCTGTTGCTAGTTGTATGAGAAAAAAGTTGCAGATTTCAATTCTAAATTGTAACAAATCGAGCAGGGAGCGTGGCGCAGTAGTCTAAGTACCCGACTGCTGCACCAAAGATTGTGGGTTTGAATTTTACAACAAATACTCAAGCTAGCTTGCCGCTGAACTATTTGTCAACCTGGGATTGCTTTATGAATAATGCGGTGCTAGGATTGTTAGAATGGAGAGTTGGTCGGTCTGTAGAACTTTTAGTTTAGATGTGTTTTATTCAAGTTAAAAGACTTTCACAACTGTTTCTGCAAAATGAAGATCTGCCTTTAGCACTTTATCTACCTTTATTTGTTTGAAGTCAATTTTAGCACTTTGAGTTTTGGTCTTGGGGTGATTTGTTTTATTAATTTTTCCTATTGCCAAATTCTCTGGTTCGGGAGTACCTTTGTTTTATGACAACTTTAATTATAATTGTCTTTGAGTCTGTAGAACAATGTATGGCGAATGAGGCCGGCTGCATATTCAAGTCGTTCCTGAGAGATCAGTGGGTTTAGTAGAAGTTTTTGAGCTATAATCTTTGATGTATAAATTAAATTCAAATTAGATTAATTGAGACCTAGCAACTACAAGACTAGTATTTGTACAAAGCTGCTATTTCATCTTCAGTGTTGCCGGCTTATAACACTTTTAGCAGATTTACAAACATTTTAAATTTATTCCCTAAAAGTTTGTATTTTTGTTTAAAATCAGATTGGGTAGAGTATGAAATACAATTACTTTCAGTTTTAATTGCTAAAAACAATCACAAAATACTATTTTAACCAAGCAAATAATTTCACTACGGTACAACAATTACCAGTAAATTTTAGAATTACATTTTTTAACAAATAATTTATATTTCAATGCATCGGCTCGAACATAACATAACGAAACATACGTTCGCAGTTTCAGCGGGATAAAACAACCGGAAATAACACAAAGAGCTAGTTTTATTATTTCCACAATGAAATATTTTTGCAGGTTCACTACGTTCCGTTCTCCCGGGCAACACGATGAAGCGGTCTTAATGGAAATAAAACTTGAAACTATTGAATTTATCGCACAAAGCATCGGCTTGAAATTCAATTATAGAACCAGGAAATATTATTTCTGGCATGATTAATTTACCTTTTTTTTTGCTGTAACTGAATATATTCGAGTTACATGAAACTATTGTAAGTGGCTGCGAAGAGTGGTGTAAATTATATTACATTTCAGAACTATCCAGTTGCATCTTGTGTTTGAAATAAAATTACCGTATTATATTTAATTGTTCAGAATTTATGGTTTAAGTTTCTGCAATATGTTGCGGCACTTTCTGGGCATGCACGAGCAATATTTAATCCGGCTTATATATGTAGAACTTCCTGCACACCATCATTAATTATGACAGGGTGACCATTTGTGCATAATAGTGTGTACCAACTGAAGCACTCGAGCGCACAAGCAAACATACATTATGCAGAGGATATATTGTAGTAAGCGATGAAGGAAGTATAATAGGAAATCAATGTCGTTAGTTTTTAATGTATTTATAAGTGCTTACAAATAACTAAATAATATTTGTGGAGTATTGCAATATCCGTTTTCAAAAAAAATGTTATTAATTACTATGAGTAGTGACTAAGTGCAAGGGTTTGTTATTAAAAAATTATTTACGTTATCTCTTTCTGCAGAATTAATATCATCTGTCAGTCATTTTATTATGTTTCTTAGTTGCAGAAACGCGGCAAATGGCAGTAATATACAATTTTATTCCTTTATGACAAACACTCGGGCGGGTGAGCGGGAACACAGTTTATAAGTAATAGGCCGGTAGTTTGATATTGTGTTCCCGCCCACCCATCCAAGTGTTTGTTATCAAGAAATTTTTTACGTCATCTCTCTCTGCAGACTTAATGACATCTGTCTGTCATTCTATTATGTTTCTTAGTTGCAGAAACGCGGGAAATAGTAGTAATATACAATTCTTTTATGACAAACATTTGAGCGGATGGGCGGGAACACAGTTTATAAGTAATAGGCTGGTAGTTTAATATTGTGTTCCCGCCCACCTACCCAAGTGTTAGTTATCAAGAAATTATTTACGTCGCCTCCCTTTTCAGACTTAATGACATCTGTCAGCAATTCTATTAGGTTTTTTAGCTGCAGAAACGCGGCAAAGGGTAGTAATATACAATTCTTTTATGACAAACATATGGGCGAGTGGGCGGAAATACAGTTCATAAGTAATGAGCCGGTAGTTTCATATTGTGTTCCCGCCCACCCACCCAAGTGTTTGTTATCAAGAAGTTATTCAAGTCACTTCTCTCGTCAGACTTAATGACATCTGTCAGTCATTCTATTTTGTTTTCTAGCTGCAGAAACGCAGCAAATGGTACTAATATACAATTTTTTTATGAAAAACATTTGGGCGGCTGGGCGGGAACACAGTTTATAAGTAATGGGCCGGTAGTTTAATATTGTTATTCCTTGAGGTCTTAGATTACATCAAAGATTAGTTTCTCTATGACTTTACTTAACTTGCATAGCAGAGTGATAAGCCGGTAGTTTTGTGGAAACCTCTAGTCTTTTCATTCTGTGGGAAGTGCTTGGTTTAAAGAATTGCATTATCAATATTGGTGAATGCCATATTGCATTATGCAAAAACCATTTAAATGCTCTATTAGAAATTCCGTCAAAGTTAAGAACAAACCGAGTTTTAAGTCTATTTATGATTTTTCTGATTTGATAAATTCTTTTAGAGAGCATTAGAGTTTGACGTTGTCTGCATATGCTTCGGACTTTTCCTTGATAGTGTATTGAACACCATTGTTGCTATGAATGGCTAGAATGGAATCTGTTTTATAAGGCTTTGGAGTGTTTTTCCAGCTATTTAAAAACTTGCAATGTTTGTCGTCGCAATGCCTTGTGGCGTTTTTTCTATAGATCAATGCCTTTATATTCCAAGATAATCCAAAAATTTGATCAGCGCCAACCAAATGGGTTTTAAAAGTCTTTACCGAGGTTTAGTGGATTTGAAATATAAACAGTATGATGGTTTTTTTTATGTTCTCAACCGTTCATACTGGGGCAAGCCTGTTAATGCTTTCTCTCATAGATTGTCAGAGAGAGACCAATCCGTATGTGTTTTTTTTTTCTTCTTTGCCGGTTGATCCCCTTCTGAAAAGCTTTAGAAATACTGAGTTGTGGTCAGAGCTGAAGTCAATGATAACTTGAATGTTGAATTAAGCAAGCTCGGTTTCCAGTCTTGCGTTTTTGTTGCTTTGTCCATAAGAAACCAACAATTTTTGGTAGGTTTTACATCCTTTAAAATTGTCAAAATACAGGCCAAAACATAATGCACACTTGGGAGGTGTGCCTTTGGAGCAGACTACCAGTCGGTGCGTTCCCGAACAGATGCGGCAGACGAGTTTTGTTGTGAAATGCCACCGACACGTCAACAATATCTCTGACGTGGTTGAGGTCTGCGGCAACAGGCCGGAACCTCACCTAGGTGATGGTCTTTTGGGCATTGTTTTTTGGAGCAAGAGGCTTTTGTGTCTGTTGGCTTGAAGAACCAGCAAAAATAGTCATTGATGACTAGAGATTGTCTAATGGCCCATTAGATAGTAAAAAGCACGCTTTCTTTTTAAAGGTTTGCTTCTTTGAGGCACTCACTACGCAAGCACACTCACGCACACAGCGTGCAACACGTTGCTGACACAGAGCTGGTTGTGGATTGACGTAAACCCGCACAAGGCAAGAATCAGTGGCCGTCCTGAATCCCGGGCGGGGGGTGCAAAAACCGGGTGTAAAAGCTTTCCCTGGGGTTAGCTAGAAGTGGACTGCAATGCAACGGGCGGCCTCGGAGGGAGTGCTTGTTGGTTGCAGTAGGTGACGTTGTCGGAAGCTGCAACGGTGGTGATCAAGGTCATCTAAGGGGCTCCCAGCGGATTGCCAGCTGTTGTAGTAGTTCAGATGATATCCGTCGCTCGATGTAGCTGCTTTAGGCTCTGGGTCTCGACTGAGGAGCGGAAGAGAAAAGTTGTATATTTAAATTGGTGGACGGTGTCTCGCCTCCGTGCGGCAACAAGTTCCTTTCCCATTTGTACATGTACTAAACAAGAGGAAGTACCTTGTCAGGAGTGGGCGTGGCCAAGTGTTTCGAGCCAGTATTAAGCTTGTTGGGCACCTAGATGTCTTGGGCTGTTACCGGTTTTATTGCCCTAGGCGGTAAGGGTGAGGCCCTGTATACCATTGAAAACTTTGAGATATTGTTGCAGACACGTGACCGCAAGAGGCGTGGCCTAATAGTTGACAAGATTCCGCCGCGCCAGAATTTGCCAGCCAGTTCCACCGCAATTTTGAGGCCACGAACATCAAACTCTACTTCCATCAAAAGAACAAGAAACACTGCTGTGATAAATCATTTGCCCGCGATAAGCCAATCAACCGCACCAGGACTACTTGGTAAGTGACCTGACAACCTTCGCCAAGACCCAGTAGCACCATCACTACGACTATTGGCAGCAATGGGCCTAAGGTATTTTATTCCCAAAAGTACCAAAAGGAGACTTTTGTCGACCTCCGCAGCAACCTTGTGGTACCCTGGAAAGTTACTCTGTTTGCATTTCAAGACGCATTTCCCTGGACAGACAGTCCCAGAGCACCCTTTCACTCCCTAGAGCATTTCCAGGGAGAGCAAGCCTTTTAAAACTGCACTAATCCCATTTTATTTTACTAACAGCAAAAAGCACAACACCAGCACAGAACCGCCGTCGAAAACCACCTCCGATAAAACTTAGACCGTGACACTATCTTTTAAGGACTCTGTTGCTTGGCGAAGAAGTCTTTCTGACTAGGTATGGGGTTGTTGTTCCATTTGTGTGTGGTGTACTCTGGTGAAGGTGCAAGCGCAGAGTACAAGGTTCCATAAAAAAGTCTATTGCTTGGTGGTCGTTGACACCATATGGTGGGTAACTACCTGGTGACCCACACGAAATCTCTTTCTATAGGGTACTCAGGGTGTAGTCTATTTTTCTTCCGATACTTTTGGAGTGCAAAAAGTTGCGCTGTCAGCCATAAAGCGGTTTTATCCGTTTTGTTTTGTTTAATTAGAGCACTGGTGTTTGTGACGGTAGGTAGGGTCAACATGTAAAACGTCTTTGTGGTTTTTGCCCTTAACGTGTTTTACTGTCGTTGCTGACTGAGGTGACGTGATCTTTGTTGGCACTTAATATTTGATTTCAATAACGTGCACTGGCAAAGTTTTGATTAGTTTTGGTTTAAATTCCGGGACTTCTTTAGTTTCCTCAGTAAGCACATCTTGTTTGGTCGTTCATGTAGTTGGCTATGCCCGACAAGAACATGCGCGCCTTATGCGCTAGTTACAAATTGCAGGTATACTGGGTTCTTAATCATCATTAGCAGGTCCGTTATTCCTCATAGTAACAAAAGCATAACGTCATGGCTGGTAGCGTCTCTGTTTGGAAGGCGTTTACTAGGTAAGTCAGATGTTCTGTTATGTCTGAGGTATTGTTAGAGTGATGTCTTACGTTAATCTGCGTTAAACTAGTGACGTCGCAGAACCTTAATTGATTCAAAATGTGTGCTTGGATGTTTTTTGACGGTATGAAGTGGGCTGACTACGATCACAGCAATTTGATTGACAGGAGTTTCAACCCGGTTGGGTACCGTGTTGTTATGGTCAACCAGATATCACGTTGGTCTGTTTTCTTCAGAAACAATTGCTGGAGTTTGTCAGAGTTTTTCAAAGCGTCTCTGTTGCTTGGTTTTTTCTTCTTGGGTTGTTGCTTGCAGTAATGCAAAAGCACTATGCTCTTTGACGCCCAACGTTGGGCGTCATTGGTACCGGTTGCGCAGCAGAAATATACCGACGTTAAATAATTGAATTAAAAAAAAAAATCAGCAACCAACCACGAATTGTCCTTATTGACAGGAGAACTAGTTTGAACTTGATCCGCTTTATGCTGCCTAACCTCAAACAAAATTTCTGCAGCACAAGCGGATCAAGTCCTAGTAAAGGATATTCTATATCCTAGAAAAAGCTTGGTTGTTGGAGATGGAGGCAAACGTTCATACATGTGATATATTGTCTTCCCTAATATTTCCTTTTATAACATTTTAATTAGATTTAGTACACGTAGTGTAACCTATTGGATAATTTACTAACATAAACGGCAATAAGCCACAATATGCAGAATGTGCATATTGTGTTCTATTACAATAACACTTCGAAGAACTGTTTGCGTGTTGTAACAAAACCATGAGATAAGCTCTCATATAAAATGAAATTATCGTAAACAGTCTTTAGTCGAATTTTGTATTTTAAATTAACAACATCTTTATAAATATAATTCTTTTAATTTCTTTTAATTGTTTATTATTATAAATAAATCAATCATTCGGCCACACAAGTTAATTCATGTATGTTTTTATTTTAGTAGTAGCCATGGCAACTAACTTTTCTTTTTTAATGGCAACACTCATTTTTTTTTTAATTTTATGATATTTTTGATTCAGCTATGTAAAATAATAATATATTTTTATAACAAAATTTTCTGATAAATTTAAAAAACATATTTGTTGTTTATTTAAGATGATTGTAATTAAATAGTTGGCATTGAAAATAAATAATGTTTATTTTTTTTGTTTTTATATTGTTTTGACTTTGAAAAAAAAAACAATTAGAATATAATACCACAGACAATCTAGTTGAAGGCTACCAAGATCTTGGTAGCATAAGAAGAACAAATATGTTGGCAAATACTGCATTTGTGGTTATAATTCAAGGTCTTTATCATAATTGGATGATTTTGTTATGTTATTATACATCACATGGACCGGTCATCTGAACCTATAGGATTTGTATGCGACCAAGGAACAAATAATAAAAGATTTTTTAAAACGTTAGGCGCTACAAAAGAAAATCTTGCTATAAATATAGAAAATATGACAATATCTACTGTCTTTGATGCTCCACATCTTATGAAAAGTTTAAGAAACAATTTAATAACGCCCAACTTGTATTTTGATGTCAATGGTAAAAAGATATCATGGAATGACATATCGGAAACATTTCGTATTGATTAAAACAATACTACAACTCGAATAATGTTAAAGATGATTGAAACTCATATTGATCCAAATTGTTGTCGTTGCTATAAAATTGGTAACCAAAACAAAACAATTTAATGAGTACAACTGGTATAAACACAGCAAAGTTTGTTGAAACTATCAACAATGTTTTTGATTTATTAAACAACCAAACACTCAGTGATCGAAATCCTAAGTGCATTATCTATTTAATTAATATGATTTTTGAATTAAAACTTATCAAAAGGATATAACCAAAAAAGTCAAAATTATCTATTTATCAGACTACCTCCGAAAACAATTTAAAAAATGCACTAAATTTTTATTTTTTTTTAAGATTTGGGTATATGAATAAAACCAGATACGAAATAATATTTTTTGTTTAGACGGATTTGCGTGAACATTAAAATTTATTTTAATGTTTTGTGAAAATTTGAAAGATAAAGGATTTAAATACTTAATTACAAGCTCTCTTAAACAAGATCCTTATAAAAATTTAAATATAATCCAACACCTACAGTTTGCCAGTGCCAAATTGGAGTTCAACACAATGTGAACGTCAGACTTCAAATGACAATTGACACTGGTAACTAACAGTGCGACAAAACCAATTATTTAGATGTATCGGATGTATCTCCGGTTACCTCCACGGATATTGCAAGTTCTGCAAAAAAATTAAGTTATGACACATTTATTCAGATGATAGTTAAAACAGAAAACAAAGAAAACTTTGATAACAACTTAAATTTGGAAGAAATTACGTGCTCTAATGTTGCAGGATATTTGGCAAATATAAAAAAGTCTGGATAAAAAAAGAATATTGAAGACGAATGTGTGTAAAGTAAACAACTGCTTGTATTTTCTTTATGCAATAACTGGTGATATATTATATATTGTATATTTATATTTTTTGCAATCTAATTAATCAATTGCGTGGTATTGATTATAAATAATTAGTGATATATTATATTGTTGAGTGAAGGAGTATTAATATCTAATCTTTTATTCAACGATTGATTATATTATAAATTTATATTTTTGCAATCAAATTAAACAATTAAATTTCATTTTTTTTTTATTTTGTCATTTATCTACTATATAAATTGGCATATAAAAAAATTGTTGGCGAATTCGATAGATTATAATATTTTTTAAATAAAATTGCATTTAATAATAAAATCGTAAAATGAAGAAAGAATGAATATATCCGCTGTATACACAATTTAGTTTGCGGTTCGGTGGTGACAGGAGAACATGAAACTTTCACTCGGCACCCGATCTCGCTGGTGAGTCTGCCGATTTAAAACTTAGCTGATAGTATGAAATTCTGTCGTAAGAATCGCCACACAACAGACCCATAATTTGTGAGAAAGAAACAGATTATTTGAGAGGGAATGATGTTTCCAAAAACTCTTACGACCTGCGCTTCTATTCTATTCCTTCACTCAACGATAATAATTAATCGACGTAATAGGTTATGATAGCAGTGAGAAAATAAACAAGTGGCATTGAATGGGAAATATTAACTAATTGGAACTACAGAAAGGAAACAAAAGGAAATTCAGGCAAAGAACAATAAATGGTTTATGAAGTATTGGAATTGATTCCCTGATGGTGAACCAACATATCGGTGAGTATATTCATATAACATTAAAATTTAATTATCTTCATTCAACAATTATTTAATACATTTAACAGTTTTATTGTGCTTGCAGAACCGAACCCTTACACCGACCCAATGCTCCAAAACCCAAACGAACATGGATAAATAGCAAAACATCAAACCGAAAGATAAGTATACTTAATTAAAAATTCAATTATTACAAACACTATATATTATTGTTCTAGATGAAGTATGAAAATGGACCGTATCATTGCTAACAAATTAAATTTTGTTCCCGGCCACCCACCCAAGCGTTAGTTATCAAGAGATTTATTGTTACAGAATTCTCTAATATTTAAAGGAAAGCAAGCAAAAAGTGAGGTAAACACTAAATTTTTTAATGACTAACATTTGGGTGGATGGGTGGATTACAGTAAAAGATGTTAACCGCCCACATTTTAAACTTCGTTACCGCCCACTCACCCAAGCGTTAGTTATCAAGAAATTTATTGTTAAGCAATTTCCTAATATCTAAGTGCAAGCACACAATAGGTGGTACAATTAATAGATTTTTTGATGACTAACACTTGGGTAGTTGAGTGGGTTACAGTATAAGAAGTCACTCACCTACAAACTAAACTTTGAACCGGGAGATGATGTTCTATTCCAAGGAAAGGAAACAAGATTTGCTTTGAAATAGATCGGACCAAAAATATTACTGATTGCAACAGAAAAAAAACTAATAGATTAAACGTATTTCTTAACCAAGGTCCATATAAACGACTTGCGGCCATCTCCCACTAAAGACTGTCTGCCTCTCCAAACAAAGCTCAACAAAAAGGCTTTACCGCCAAAGTGGGAAAGATTGTGAATATGCTCTGTTTAGTCTGGGTACTAGCAACTACTCTAGAACATTTACTACCACCATTCTGCAATATTTTTGCATTACAATAAGTAAGGCGTAATCTGTTGTTTGTGTTTGTAAATATATTTTACAATTTTATTAAAAAAAAAACAGTTTTTAACATTTATTGAGTATTTTGTGAGTATACGTGATTTATTGATTTAGCTGCTAAATAAAAGAAAGAATATTGCTTGGAAAAAATCTTGTTACTTTAACCAATGCAAAAAGTATCATTTCACAATTCTATGTAAAAGTTTATAATAAAATTTCTGTTGTGAATAATTTAAAGTAAAAAATTCAGTCCGCATTAGCGCATTACATTGTGCATAATTTCAATTTATATTCAAATGTACACCAGTAATTCGGTTACGGTAAAACTTTTCGGATGCAGTTACAACCAGCTCGAGAAGCCGTTGTGTATTTCCGAACGGCACTTCACTGTATAGAAATTAATTGCTTTGCAAATTGTTTAAAATAACCACACCGTTTATAACCATTGAAAATGCATTTAATTTATAACAAAACCTCACAATCGAATCGTTTATTTTGTTCTCAATCCAATTAAGATACTCGTAACAAAGCCAGCTGGAACGGAAGGCTAAAATAAGATTCAAACATCCTCCGCACACACTCACTTATCTCTCTGTTAACATCTGCATTATCCTATTACTGGAGGGCCTTGTAGTGTCGTGTACTTAGACCCTTTGATCTTGTTCTAGTTACGTAAACGTGAAGCATCATTAAAAGTTAATCTTAAACTAAAAATAAAATGTATCGAGTTTTGTGCTTTCAGCATATTAATTTTATAAAAACAGTAGGTTCTCCATCACGTGTTATTATGACAGATAGGCATATCCTCCTTACTATTCATCCAATAAAGATCGCTTCGTATTTTTTACGCAATTTATCGCACCAAGATTGACGGCGCGAAACCCGGAAAACAACGCACTCATTTTTACGATGATAATAACGCGTCGCCGCCAGAACGATGATAAAGTGCTTCAGGCGGGTGGGTGTTTGGTTTGAAACCTGATTAATTACAATTGCAATTAAATTTAATTAAATTAAATTTTTCTTACCAGTTGCGTGTCGATCTCGACGCATCCGACTTTGTTTCTTTGACATTCCTTCTCTGTCGTGCATTTCTTGTTTACCAGTACGCTAGTCCCTTTTGAGTCCATGATGTGTAATGTATGGCAGAAAGTTTCGCCTGAAAATACAAGGATAAATGGTGAGAAATATTGTCAAGAGGAAATAACTTTGGGAATTTTAAAGTTTCCAAACTGTCATGGAATATATAACTTGTCGGTCTATTTTATTTATACATCAAGGATATTAGAGAATATTGAAAATTTTATTTAAACTTAGCGCAGTTTTAAAGTTTGTGCTAGGCGACAAGTTTATTTTAATATGTTATTAAAATAAATTATTAAATAAAAAAAAAGTAATTGCAAGACTACAGTTATATTATTAAATGTTTTTATACATTTGTTAGTTTTTCATTCAACTTTGTGCAATAATTAAAATATCTAAACTAGCAACATAAGTGCTGACTATTCTTTACCTTTCTACACTAGTTACGTTGTGTGCGGAAGTTTATTTATAATTAACTGAACTGTATTACAATGTGCTTTGTATTTATATTACTTCTAAATGCTGATTCAGCTGTAACAATAGTAGGATCACATTGTGCATTGTTCTTTCTGCATAGTCAGCTGCAAGTGCTTATTAGAATGTCTGCATCGTGAGGAGCAGGTGGTTATCTACAATATGTTGATAATGCACAATACCTTTCCACATAAAAAGAAATATTATAGTTAGTTTTTATTTAAAAAACTAGTAAATAATAATCAACAAAAAAATTAAAGTAAAAGATACTCATTTTTTGTTAAATGCTATAAAACATTAATTTATTGCAAACAAATCATAATTAAATAATTAAGGTTATTTATTAATTAAAAATCTTAATGATTTACCGAGCACCATGATTGAATTGCCTGGGGTAGTGCTTCTCACGGTAGGTACCCTAACGTTGCTGTGTTTCTTGGAGTTGACAGTCTAGGTCAAGTAGTTATGTCCTAATAACAATTTTCTTGGTATAGTTCTGCGGTTGTTGTGGTAGACAGCAAGTGGCAGTAGTTTATCCCATGTATCTTTGGCTGTTCTTCAAATAATGTTCCAATTGATTTCTTAAGTTTGACGTGTTGCCGCTTGACCGGGTGTGCCTGTAATAATACTAAGTAGCGGTTGTAAGCTGCTTCTGGCTCTGAAATTGTGGGCTGTTTTGAAAACATGTTGGTAGAAATTTTAATTTTTTTTTTGTTAGAACTTAGTTTAATATTTGTTGCAACCGGTATATAATAGACCGGCGTTCTTTTTTGTAGTGCAAGCATTGGCGGGAATAGTTGATAGTGATTTTTTGTTTTTTTAATCATTGGTGGCCCAGTATCTTCTCTTTTTGGTGTGATAAGAAAAAAAATTGTTGCCAATTTTACCTTGCTGTGATTTGCTCTAAGGTTTGATAATTGTGTTTTGGGTAGGTAATTTTGGGTAAAGTTTTGGCTTGCTTTAAAACTATTAAAGCCTTAATTTGTTGATGTTTACAGTGTTGCGAAGTAAAATACTTTCTCCCATAATTCATATTTTGTCAATTCCTGTTAGATGTTTGGTAGCTCGTGGTATTGTCTTTAGAAGTTAATTTTCATTTGAAATCTTGTATTTATTTTTCTTGTATTTTTTTGGCAATGTTTGTTGTTGTTAGGGCAAATTGAACAATTTACGTTTTTTGGTCAAACCCTCTACTCGTTTAGCAAGAGTGTTTGCCATAGTTGGTAATTGTAGACTAGGCCAAAAAGATTTCCACCTAGAAGACGGTTTCGATTAAATGCTAAAAGTTTTTAAAAGTAATTAAATTCAGCAACTGCTGGATTCAAAGTTCTACCAAAGATGCAAAAATATTAGACATAAACTTCTCGGAGTAGTGCAGTTAGACTCAACAATATAGAACGTCTTGGCGTCTTGGGTAACTTTTTACTGGTTCTTTTGGATTGTGAATAGAAGTGGTTAAATCTCTGGCTATTTTGACATGCTTTATTAAGTTTGCAAACTGGCAAAGAATTTGTCGCTTTGAGTTACATAAATTAAACAACATTTTTTGTAAATTGGTTTTTGAAGGTTTTGACGGTTCTTTTAAGTTGTTTAGTCAACACTTTGTGATAAACCATCTCTAGGATTACCTGCATTTAAAAATATTGTTTAAATTGTTAAACATTGATTCTAGATCTTTATAAGATTCTTCGCCAAAGTATAGTAGTTTTGGTAGGTATATTTGGCTCTTCTAATAAATGACTAAAACTTGTAATAAACTTTCAACTTTAACCAAGATATTATGTTGCACCTTTATAAACTGTTCTTGTACGCGCATGTTTTGTTCCAAATATTTCTGTATCTTTTTTTCTTTTTGTTAATTTTTTTTTCTTCATCCATCTTCTTCTTTTTGTCCATCTGGTCTTTTTTCTTTTAAATTCCATTATTTTCCTTTTGTCTGTATTTGTTTTTTCTCTTGTTGTTTGTTGTTGAGGCACTATTTCTCTGTAGGCCTCACTGGGCGCTATTTTTTACCGTCCTCTTGGTCTGTAAGCAATCTGTGAAGAAGGAAAAATCCCTAAAAATGGTGTGGTTGATACACCAACCTCTGTCGATAAGTACTCGCTTTGGAGCGGAGCATTTTTTCAATATTGAGTGTTCTAACACCGGGAAGGCCCCTGTCAGGTCTATAGTAATAACCTGGGTTTGGGTATTTTTATATGATGCCAAATGTCCTCAGTCTTATCGGTTTTATATAAGAAATGCTCAGCGTTATGCGCTCATTGACTTCTTACCTTCTTAATTAGAGAAAATTGGTATTAAGGCGTGTTGAGGTGTAATGTTGAATTTAATTGTGCGTAATGTACTCAATCAACAGTAACGTTGATTGGGTGTCAAAAGTAGGCCGCAAATGTCGGGGTTTCAATTTAAAGCAAGTTGCTTATAAAATTCAATAGAGCACTTTTTAATGTAATCAATTAATGAAGCAATATCCAATTCGAGTCTGATCTGGATATTACGGACGTACGTCCTTTTTTTGTGCCAATTGTGAAATAAGGGATCTCTAAATAAAACTGGCGTATAGCACAACCGGTCTCATAGTTGATTTGTACAACAGAAACTTATTTCTAAGACTCAATTTACTTCTTTATCCTATAAGAAGCATAAGAATGACTGCCTGGCTTTTTCAAGCGTATTATTCACGTGCAAAAACCACATCAACTTACGGTCTAGGTGTACACCTAATTATTTGACTGATTCCATCCATGGGATTGATTTATCATTTAAGTGTATCTGTTTGTATAGTTGTGTACGTGATTGTAGGCGTCGTTTAAAAAACAAGACAGCTGTACTTTTTGCAGGGTTAATTCTGATAAGCCATATGCTAAACTATCTTTCGAGAGCATCAGTGGCATTTTGCAACCGCGTAGTGATAACGCGGGGGCTAGTTGACGAGTACAGTAACGCGGTGTCATCTGTTGATTCCGTTTGTAGGTGTTGGCATGTTTGAAACGTATATGTTAAAAAGTAGTGGTAAAAGGAGTGACCCTTGGGGCACTAATGCTGTAATGTTGCGTAGTGTAGATGTGTTGTTGCCTATTTTGGTAGACAGTGTTCTCTTATGTAAGTAGGAGTCAATTAATTTAACCAACTTAGCGGGGTAGTTGTACCTGATTAGTTTGTATATGAGTCTTTTATGCCAAACTTTATCAAATGCTTTCTCAACATAAAAAAAGCGCACCTGTCGCCTTTTTTGTGTTGAATCCAGCAATGATTTGGTCTACCACCTTTAGAAGTTGGTGGAAGGTTGAATGTTCTGATCAAAATCCAAAACTGATGCACCGACAGAACACTTTGTTTGTTCGCGTCTATCAGTAGCTTGTCCAGAATAATTTTCTCAGTTACCTTGCCAATAGTACTCAAGAGACTTATGATGGGTCGATAGTTCTGATTTTTTTTTCCTGTTTTGGGAAAGCTGACAACGTGGGAGTGTTTCCATGAATCGGGGAAGTAGCTCATACGAAGAACCGCATTGATAATGTTGGTTAATGACATAATTGCTTTCTGTGGATAAGTTTTTAGTGCTGTGTTTGAAATGCTGTCGAGACCAGGTTTTTTTTTGGAAGGTGGCACGCTATCTATCTGATCTTTGGCGGCTTCTCTCAGGTACTTATGTACAAATGAATGTACACGTTCTACGTAATTAAGATATGCATCCTTATAGTCTGTAGAACATTGAAGTTCCAGACTGTCTGCCAGCACCTCCACTTTCTCTAAAGCAGTGTATACCAACCAGTGTTTGCTATTCATAGCTGAAATGGACAATCTCTTTTTACGGAAAGTCTTACTGAGTTTTTACATAAGAAATGTGGATTCCAACTTAGTTTGCCAACACAAATTTTTGTGTTTGCTATTAGCTCTACGTACACGGGCTATTATGGCGTTCAAAGAACACCTATTGGCCGGGTTTTGAGTGAATTGCCATCTGTATTTGGGTAATTTCTTTTTCCTATTCAGATCTTTGATTACTCGAGGTAATCCCAGGAGTCTTTGTGACTCAGAGTGAATTAATATGATGCTCTCATCAGCGCCTCTGACGTTTTTAATGTTAGATTTTTAACCATCTGTTCTAAATCTTTCTTTGTTTTAATGATAAGTATTGAGCCTATGGTTTTTGACAAGTATTTTTAGTAAAGAGGCCAGTTTGTCTTGCATACTCTGTTTCTATCAAAAAGTGCAGTACTTGTTGAAACAGGTAAATAATTTGATTGAGTTCAGGTCGTTGATTACCGTAACATCTGCCTGAGTCGTTACGTTTTTTCGGATAGCTATATCAATCACGTTTCTTGAGCAAAATCTCGACTGTAGCATGTAAGTGCGTTATTTTCTAGAACAGTTAGGCCATGACGGCTTTTAACCATCTAATGCTCTGCCTTTGGTGTTAGTAGTTTATACTAATTTAAATATTCCAGAACCAGAAATATTCACAACAACTGAATTTGCTTCGATGTAAGTTAAAGCAGATGTGTCGATTTCGGAATGGTCAAAAGATCTTCTTACAAAGATCGATGCTTCACCTCTTTTTGGTTCAACCTGTCTGCTCTATAGCAGAAATAGTTACTAAAATTTACACGACAATAGGTTTTTGAATTTGTTTCGCTTAAGAGCATGACATCAATTTTATATTCATTTAAGAATACCAAAAGTTCATGTCTTTTTTAATAAATGAATGCTATCCGCATTCCAGAATGCAATTGTGAAAGAACGCGTCCCAATTAGATTAAGGTTCATGTTGGGCGCGGATTTTGTCAAAAGATTTTAATAGCATAATATAAAACTTAATCTTGAAAAACGAAATAATCGTAGGGCTTGTGCATACGCGTCTTACGGGTGGTTCTTAAAGCGTGTATGTTGTTACGCGGGCGTGGTTGTGTTGTGTTTGTAGCTTTCTTGCGGAAACAAGGGTTTTGTGAACTGAACAGCTACTATAGCTAGCTAGATGGGCTTTGCCGCAATTTACACATCCTTAAACACCAACACCATGTCCAGGTCTCTTTCAAAGAACCAATCAAGAATCCGATAAATTCCAGCCTGTTTAATACTGAGAAGCCGATAGACACCCCGTCCTCAGAAAAAAAATTCATGAAAGGAGAAAACAAAATAAAGTCAAGAAGCGCAGGAAGAGTACAGATGAGTCCTCTTTGAATGATTTCAACTCTAGACCAACCCCAGTCAGGTGCTTTCAGCCACTAAGGCCAAAAGGTCTTCAACCTGACCTGCCTGTAAAGCCTATCCGACTAACTCTGATTTAGTTAATGCATCCTTAAGACCCTGAAATACGTCATCAGGAACTTTTACATTTATCGTTTGGGAGTTTGAACCTAAATCGACTAAACGCATAAAAAGGATCGGGAAATATTTTTTAATTTTGAACGTCCAGCTTTCTCAAAAAGTTAAAAGCAGAGAGATTTTGTCTTTTACTGAGATTTGCAGGCTTTGTTTGCTCTTTGTCAGTAGACTACCGCTCCAATCAAAAGCATCTTCTAAGCACGCAATGAGCAATCCTATGCACTAACAGCGGGTGCTTTGCAAAGTGCACAACTTATAGATAAAGATCAGCTGTTGCTACGCCTGTCTCAAGCATGCAGCAATGATTGTAAGAAGTTAATTTTAACTTTTGCGCCGTTTTTAGCTTATTAAATGGTTAACTTTCTTAGATTTTGCTCGACAGTCTGATTTCCAGACGTAAACGTGGTACGAGTTCGCCACAAAATCTACGAAACACCTATAAGGCGGCACACTAGGTGCATTACGTAATTCAAACCCACAATTAATTTTTTAGTTAGTTGGAAAGGACATAACGCTCAACAAGCATTGAACTTTTATTGCATTCATTTTTAGAGGGGTTTAGTTAATGGCGCTCGTGCGAGCAAATCCGACACTTTCAGTAAGTCTTTGATAAATTCCCGTTCTAGCTCAAAAAAAGTTTGTTATTAAGAGATTGTATCTGTTAATCTTAATTAATAAGTTTTAATTAATGTAGCAGAAATTCAAATTTCACATTTTATCATACATTTACAACTACGTGCAGAACAATGATTATTTTAGAAAAATAACTTATAACACATTAAAAAGTCTATTAAATGTAATGTTTAATAAAGTATGACTCTTAAAGTTTAAGCAAATATTGACACACCTTTAAAATAAGTGACAAATACAGGCTACACAGGGTAAGCCCGGCGCATCCACCAAAAGTGTTACGGAAGCTAGAATGATTCCCAAAATTAAATTGGTTTGGTCAGCATTGTTTACTTCACTAACATTTAACTAATAAAATTTTGCATCAGTTTTAAATAATAATGCTACTAAAGTAAACAATATATATAAAAAAAAAAAATTTGTATTAGTAATAATACAGATTGTATCACAAAATACAAAAAACTTTACAAAAATATATAATAATTAATTTATAACAAAAGCTCTTTTTATGCGATCTAAAAAATTTTACCCAGTTTTTTATCGATAACGTTGTGAGCCAAACAATGGTTGTTATTCCGTATATAACAAAAGTTATTAGGAATTATTATATTGTGATGTTGATGTCACCTCATTTTAAACCAAACTGTCAATGGAGTAAGTGGAAAATATGAAAATCATTAAATGTTATATAATTCTGCTCTTAATGGACATTTACCAAGCTTATATTGGAAAAGAATTACTTATTGAGGTAAAATATTATTTTATTTGTAGTATTAATTCAGAAATCACACCACAAAACAAATGTTATAGATTAACAAGTTAACAAAATAATAGTATACTATAATAAATCATAGAACATACTTTTTTACCAGTTTTAATCAATTGAAATGTTAAACCGGTCAGAAATTTTACTATTATTTTTTATTGTCCTAAAAAAGTTGTTAGGAATTCTTACTGTTAATTTTAGTTTGTAATTTTTATAAAGTTTGTTATTGAATTAAAGTTTTAATCTTTAAATTGATTTCTAAGAATGACTAATGGTGTTTGTTAATAGACGTTTGGACATTTTTTCAAAATAATTTAAAAATGCTAGCGCAAAAAAATAAATTCTGCTATTGTTCTAACCGATTTGGTGTAAAAAGTTAAAACTGCTAAATATAATAATATTAAAATAAAATATTTTTTGATTATACAATTAATTTTTTTGGATTTAACGGTTTTTGGTGAGTCTAAATCTACCACTAAACTTACAAAATTATATCACAAATATGCAAATATAAAATTATAAATACAAATATTTTAATATGTTTAAAGTTTACTAATAAAAAATGTGTTATTATATTTAGAAAAACATCGATGAAGAACTTGGTCAATGTATCAAATTAATACATCAACGATACAAAATTGGGTATGTATTAGACTTGCAATTTAATAAAGAAATAACGGATATCATATTAAAAAATATTAATGATAATTATTTACTATACTCTGAACGAAACAAAGTGTTTTATAAGTGGAATACTTCGAACTTTACAATAATCCTAATCGATACAAAACTCTATCTGCACTTTTTTTTAAGCTTCTTACCTGATGCTAAGACTCTTTTTAACGAGGTGTACTTAATAATATACACTAGTAAACAAAAACTTGATTTTAATGAACATTATGAAATATTTACAAAAAGTTGCATAATAATCGAGAGAGATGGAATGGTATACGGCAGCATGCCGCCTAATATTTATTATAGACCTGAAAATCTAAATAACAGTAGAATTAAACACTTATTTAATTGTAGCAACATTGACTTAGATAAGGTCCGTTACGTCTATGAATACAATATACTTGATTGTCCTGGTTGTAAAATTAATATAGAAACAGAATTTATTCAATACCCATATTCAATAGGAAAAAATGAAGGTGTGGCAATTCTTTTAATTAAAGAATTTGCAAAAAGATACAATTTAACAGTTGAATATGGAGAACTACATAATAACCAAATAGATTCTTTTAAACCTATTCCAACTAGAATAAATGCAAGTATGTCAACATATATTGAAATAGACAATAATATCATAGCAGTGCCATTGGCGCAGCCAATTTGCAATTACTATGGTCTTGTGTACGTTTTTAAAATTGAGTTATGGATTACAATATTTCTATCATATATTTTAATTGTTGCAACTCTGTTAATTACTACTAAATTTATACATTTACCACAAAATTCTAAAACAAAAATTATTTTAATGCTGCAAGCATTTGCTATGATTTTAGGTCAATCTGTTAAGTTTCCAAAGAATAAAGTATTAAGTGTACTTTTTGCAACGTGGGTGTTTGTATCTTTTATACTGTTAAACGCATACCTTGCTGTATTTTTTTCTTTTTTAATTAATCCAACTTATGAAGAACAAATTGATTCTATTCGACCAAAATTTTATGAACAAATAAAATCAATAAAGTTTATGGCTATTCCTGATGAGTATATTTTCAAGCTAATGCAGGGATTAAAAATTTCTGCAAGTTTTGAGATGCAATTTGAGGATATTTATGAAATAATAAAACACAGAAATACTTCTATTTACAGTACAAAAAATACTTTTGATAGTACTATATACCGTTTATGGCCTGACAAAAAAATACCTGAAATTTATAAAATAAAATTAGGTGTTGTTTATAACGGCATGACATTAAGCAGAGGTTATTTGATGCCATATTTAAATGTTTGCATTCGCAAACTTAATGAGAACGGTTTAATTGGTAAATGGTTTCTCCAGTATGCTCCTGCAAAAATAAAAGAATTAAAATCAGAACCGGAACCTCTTAAAATAGTTCATTTTACGTTTTGTTATTGTTTTTATTTTATTGGTATTGCAATTGCATCGTTTGCATTTGTATGGGAAATGTTTGCACAAAAATTATTTAACACTGTTTTTATCTTCTCACAACCACGATAGATTTAGGCTTATATTAGAAATAGTTTAACTTTTTAAATAACAATAATTAAAATCATATGACTAAATTGGTTAAAAAAATTACTTTATTTATTTATAATAATAATATAACATTACTTGCAATTTGTAAAAACTTTTTTTGAAATATTTCTAAAAGTGATTATATTTAGATTAGTAATTTATATTATCAATAAGTGAGGTTTGTTTAGCACTAAAATTATTTTTATAATTACACCTTTTTTTTCAAATTTGTTAGTTATGTTCTAAGCTTGCGTAACTCTATATTGGAGATTGGATAGCGGTATGAGATTTTCCACTTATCAATTAAAGACTTATTTGTTTAATTAAATATTTGTATTCTTTTAAAAGTAAAAATGTATTTAAATTAAATATTAAGTTAGGATTAACTATAAAAAACAAATTTTATAAACCTACAAATTTTGCAAACGTCAATTTTTGTTAATGTTTTAAATTAAATCTTTATCTAAAATTATCAAAATAATGTTTTATTTTAAACTGTTTTCAAACTAAAGTAAATTTTTACCATACGTTCTATAAATTTTTTTAGCTTATAGTTATAGGTCTGTTGATGAAAGTGGTGTCAGTTTGTTTGGTTATAGATAGCACTTTATAATATCGGAATTAAAAAACTTTTAAAGAAATTTATTTTTGTTTGTTATTGTATATAAGACGCACGTTCTTTGATTTGTTTGTTGATTGGTAAATCAAATTGGCAGAATTATTAAGTAAAATGCTTTGCTTTCTAGTTTGTCTAAACCAATCATTTCTTTTAAATTGTTTGTTGAATAAAATTTTGTTTGATATAGAAATTAAAATGGCGCAGTTGGTAGGTGAAATATTTTGTCTTTAATAAATATTATGTCTGACGCAGTTTAGTTGGGCACCAAAACAATGTTATATGGTATATTTGGCATAACCACCAAAATGGCGCAGTTGCTATGTGGACAAATTTTGGCTTAAGATTGATTGATGTATTTTGGTTTTATAGTAAGCACGTAATAATACTCTTTACGGTGCTTGTTAGCAGTGATCTTGGCATGTCAATGTGTCTCATTCAATGTATCCAATCAAGCATATCAGCTTGTTATGGTTATATTGGGCAGATTGTTTTGATCTTCTTTAATAGAAATATTCTTGTAAAATACCAAACTGGCGTAGGTAGTGTTTTCATTCAGTTTTTTCATAGATTTTATACTATAAATATATTTTTTTGGGTTTTTTAAGCATTTTTTTAATAAATTGCATGAAAATTTTATCAATATTTTTTAATAATTCTTGTAATAATCAATTTTAATCATTTTTATGTAATAAAAAAAGTTTAATGTATATGTTTGGCTTTTAAGTTTGTGTTTGTTTTTATAATGTCTTGTTTTTAAGCTCATGTCTCGGTTTCTGCTATTATTGCTTGGTTTTCTTGCTTTCCCACTAGGTATGCAGTAACTATTCTAGTCTTTTTAAGTTTTTCTATATTATTTTCTTTATGGTTTCTTTCCTGTCTGTATCTCTATTCCTCTTACTATAAACTCCTCTTTCTTTTTGTTTTAGCTTGTCTTTAATTCTTTTTTTTTTCTACTTCTCTTTTTTAAAAGAAAAAAAGAAAAGTAGAAATTTTTTTCCCATTTCCATTTTAATTTCTTCTTTGTTTTTTTTTTCATTTCTTCTATCATACTAATTTTACATAATTTCTGTATTACCTTTCATTTCTTTATCTTTGCCAGGACAACGTTTTTTTGGCTCGTTAGTGCTTCTCACTTCTATTTTTCTATGCTTCGGTGATCTGAGGACTTTCTAGTTCCTTTGAAATATTTCTGGTTCTCAGCCTTATCTCAATTTATTTTACCTTTTCTATCCATTTAATTTGATTGTATTAAATTAATTAAATTGAATTAAATAAATAAATGTAATAATTAATTGAATTAAAAATCACATTGGCGTATATCACCAACATATACATACATAAATAACAATGTTTAAAATAACATAATGTTAAAATAAGATGTATTTACATTTTTGGCAGGTCATAGATGATAGATGTTATACAAAATGCAGTTTTACACATACACAGGTATACGTCACATACGTTTACATATCACAATTATAATATATTTAAAAAATTCAACAGAGTATGATGCAATATTCGTTAACACTCTCCTGATTTCAAACTTAAATTTTGTTGTAGACAAATTTTTAATATTCTTTGGATGTTTATATTTACTGAGTTCTTTTGCGATTTTTCAAGCTTAAACTTGTTATTCAAAATATGATTACCATGTCTAGTGGAGTAGTCATGGCGGCTGTTGACTTTTTGAAAGTTATGTTTTTTTTTGTATATATAGAAGCGTATCAAGTGCATTGCTTTTTTTTGCAGTACAAATACTTTACTTAACCAGCTGAAGTTACCCTACAGTCTGGTTTCATACAAAAAATGTGAACCAAATAGAAAGTGATCAGCTAAGATTTGTGCATTGATATCAGTGCACTCACTTAGTCTACACATAACAAACAAAAAAGTTGATAATTTTTTAACAAGTACGTTTATGTGATTGTTCTACGAATTAAATGTGATACCTAAAATCTTTACATGCTCCTTATTTCTTGCAAAAAAATATAATTTGCTGAGTTTTCTTTTTATTCAAGCACAAATAATTTGCAAGGAACTAGTTTTTGGCTCTTGTCTTAGCATCTCTTGACAGACTATTAAGCTCTTGCAAACTTTTGTTAGATGTTAAAATTGTAGTACCATCTGAGTATAATATAGACCTTACAAGGCTCAAACAAGTAGAAAAGTCATTAAAGTGTACTAAGAAAAGAACTGGACCCAGAACAAAACCCTGCGGGACACCATGCTTAACTTCAATATACGAAGATGTAATATTATTAATAGATACACACTGGCATCGACCTTCTAGATAAGAATTAAAAAGTTTTAATGCAATACCCCGGACGCCGTAATGTTGCAGCTTTAATATTAGTATACTATGTTGAACACAGTCAAAGGCATTGCTCAGATCGCAGATTGTTGCAGCTGTATGTTCGCTATTTTCAAAGCGTTTGACTATGCCGTTCAAAACATCTGCAGCTGCAACAATAGTGCACTTTTGTGGCATAAAACTATACTGCTGATTGCATATTATATCATAATATATTTTTTGATAAAAATTTTTAGCCGACTTTTAATAAGCATTTCAAACACTTTGTCCAAAAGAGGTATAATTGAAACAGGTCGATAGTTATTGTCTGTATCACTTTTTTTAAAAACAGGTTTTACATTTGTTTTTTTTTTTAATCTGATGGAAAAATTTAAAACAGATCTTAAAAAGATTAATTAGTGATCTACAAGTATGTCTGCATTATTTTTTAATAGCTGACTTGATAAACCATAAACATCTTTGTTTTTAGAACTGCTTAGTAAGCTGATAGTTTTAATTAATTAATTAATTCTTGATGAGTTACTGGTATCATAAAAAGTGATTTAGTGTTTGATGGTATGTATTTATATAAATCTGATGAATCTACTGCATTATTGATAATATTACTACTAATTTTTTCCGCAATTGACGCAAAAAAAATATTAACTTCTTCAGCAGGTATAGAAACCGGTTTTCTATTTATTAATTCCTTTTCACTGTTTATAAACGTCTATATTGTTTTTGGTTTGTTTTCAAAGTTTTTATTATAGGTATAGTGAGATTGCTTTTTTGCTATTATTATATTCTAATTTATAACTTTATGAGCTTTTTTTCGGGATCTTTTGTAACTACAAAGTCGGTATCTATTTGAAGCAAATGGTTTCTACACTTATTTTAATTAATAACATTTGTTTTATTAACACTTTCTGTTTTATAAATAGTACTGCAGGCACTTAAACTAACGGCAAAGTAATCTAATAAATGTGCATTAATTATAGTTGACGTATATTTGGTAACATTTGTTAAGATGTTATCTAAACCGTTTAAACATTTTTTACCAACACGGGTGTATCCATTAATTGTATGGGTAATTCCAAAAGATGATCTTTAAGATCATTAAGTCTTGTTGATTTTCCCATAAAATTTAATTACTAAATAAATATTGAACAATAATTATCATTACTTTTGGTTTGGCCAAAACCAGACAGTAATCCTTCATAAGACAAATTTAAATAAGTTCAGTTAGCGCTGATTGAACCAGATAATTAAATCATATTCTCTCAACTACCACACATATCGGCAAACAAACCTCCAACCTAAAACTTCTTTTAATTAATGTACTTACCTGTTATTTACAATCTCGTCTCTTTTTGTTATTTGCACTGACAACAGACATTGTCAAACAACACTTTATTAGTATGATCTGAATCCGCGTCATCGTCACTTGACGTCATCTTTTCAGGATTTTACTGCGCTTACGCTTGGGTGTCCAAACTTCACAGTCGGTCAAGTGACTTTGCGTCAACATAATTTTATTTCTAACGGTGATCTTTAGTGTGTTTCTTTCGCAGTCAACTTGCAGGTCTTCTAAGGTTGCTTGGTCTTGATCAAACTGAGCTCAGCAGGTGCCTTTGCAATTGAGGACGTAGAGGTTAGCAAGCTAGCAACTAGTGGCTTTCATAACTAACACTAGATACACAATTTGGCACAAATTACTCTTGTATTTTTGTCTTTCTTTATTTTCAGATTCACACTCATTTCACACGCCAGATACACAGTTCACTTTACTGTCTCTGTTTTTAGTCGCTTTTTCTCACTTTTAGTTATTGTTTATGATTATGTTTACGGTCTGATTTTGTTATTATTCTTATTCGTGCCGCAAACGTATCTCGAGAAACTACAGAAGCTCTCTGTACTGGGTCAACCGCTAGCGTCGGGTACACAACCTAACAATAGTTCTCTCTTTGCTCTGAAGTTGCTTTTTTCTACTGTGCATTGCGGTAAACAAGGTCCGTTTGGCTTTGACTTGTGCAGATGAATCGAAATCTTCACACATACCGGGTATAAAACTTGACAGTGTAGCTTTTTTTTAAGTTAACTTGCACGTCGGGTTGCCAATCGGATTGTGTGCACGTTAGCTACAAGATTATTATAAAAGTTTGGGATTAGGTAACCATCTAATGTACGTTTATGCTGCTCTAGCAAATGTGTAAATTAAGATTTAATAATAAAAATATTATTTTCAAAAGTTTACAATGTTTACTGCTGTAGAAACTCTTAAACACAATCCGGAATGGAATAAAGCCATTCCCCATTTCCAAACCGCCCACTTCTAAAGTAGGATTTAATAGTAATAATATTCTCTTCATCTGTATACGTCCTTATTACCTTGCTTGACGTTTGAACTGTCAAAACAAAGTAAATAACTTGGTGCACAATTTAAAAAAAAAGCGGCATATTCAAAGTGATTACATAATCCCAGACATTTATAGAGACCCTGTATATATTACCTCTTAGTATGCTATGTGTACACGGATACTTTTTTTGTTTGCTTTTGAGATTGCATAATTTTTAAATGTAGTCATATTTTCTTTTACATTTAGATTTTGCGCAGTTGGTACATTTGATTAAATTACAACACTACTAGACTGGAAACTACCGCATTTAAAAACAACAATAGCTGTTATCTTAATAAACAAAATTTAAAGCAATTGCAATAGTATCCAAAAAACGTTCAAAAATATCTGAGAACTCCCGTAAAATTGACATTATTAACATAAATCAACCTTTTGGCACCACTCAAACATTGACGTAAAACAAATCAAAAATACATTACTCTTTAACTGATTTTACAAGCAGCGTTTTCACCATCTTAAGAGTTTATTAACAAAAAGTTCACAACGTTTTAACTTGTCGCTGAAATTAACATTAACACCAACTAAAACTAGAAATTGCTACTAGTTACTACTACTATGCTAAAACGCTAAACACATCAAGCGCCAAGCAATTTCGAAAGTTTAGAAAATGTTTTTAGCAAACTTACATTATTGCATTCTACAAAAAAAAAACACTATTTAAACTATCTGCAAAGTTTTTTACTTGCACCGTCAATTTATAACATAATTCTTAATTTGGTTTACTTAAAGTAGTTGGTAGTTGCACAACCAGTAATAACTGATGTAAACAGTAGCACTATATCATCGATCTACAATTCTTTGTCTTCAAAACCTTAGATGCTAAACGGATTAAAACATAACACATTAAAAAAAAAGCAACAAAAAAATTACCCCATCTCACAATGTGCTCTGGCGCCAAAACCAATTGTAGTAAATATATTTACCTTTGATTTTATATTCTAATTTAATGTAAAACCTAACAAAAATCACTTCTTCTTTTTCTTTTTTCAGCCATTTTAAATCCATCTTTTCCTAATAGATAAGCGTCATTATAAAATAACGTGGTTTTATCTACTGTCTGCCTTGCGTTGTGACCAGCAAACTTTTACTTCAGCATTGCTACTGTCTAGATAGCATCAGTTACTTTGATTTTTTCTCTAATTCAAGAACTTTTTTTTTGGTTTTGTAGAGTGATATGAAGCATTTGCAGTTCCATGGCACTTTGTGTTGTTGCTATTTTGTCTATGTTTTTCTGTATTAGCATCCATATTTGCAAACCGTAGGTTAGTACTGGCAGTACATACTGACAAATGCTGTATGTAAGCGCTCAATCTGTGTGCACACGCTGCATTTTACTTAAAACTACCTTTTGAAACAAGGGTTGCCACTTCCGCCAGCTCCGCCGTAACGATGCATTACATCTGCACCTTTGCTGCCGTTTGTGGTCTTCACCCGTATTTTTAAGTAGGGGAAAGCGTTATACTCCGCAATACTGGGTCCTTAGCAAAATTCAGCCACCATCTCGTAACAAAGCCCATCACCGCAACTTGGACGCGCCTGCTGCGATTTATTGTTGTAGACTTAGAAAAGGTATTTTGGTTTCCCTTGGACCGGGTTAATGACTATATATTAATACAACCAAAAACTACAACATAAATCATTATCACCAAAACTCGAGTTAACAAAGCTAATTGTAGAAGCAAATCAAAAGCCAAAAACTGCTTTAATGTCTAACTACAACTAAAACGGCAGACCACAACAATACACAATCATTTAAGATTTGCAAACCTATTGTAGTCTCATTTATTATGCAATGGCTGAATAAAAAACGCAAACATAGACTTTAAAACAATTGCACAACTTGCTGTTTGTAAAACTGCTACTACCAAACAAACAAATTACCAAGTTTATCTTTTTTAGAACCCCAACCCAAAAATGCCACAAAATTTTTTTTTGCTGCTTATCTATAACCGTATATTTACAATCACATTTACTATCTTTATTTTGCCACTTGCTGTATGTAAACATTTTTTAATCCCGTCTATTGCTTGACATTGCAAGCCATAATAATTTTTTTTACCAATTCTATTTCTGATTTTAAGCTTTGTGTGGAAGTCCGTATTAATAAAAATGTTTTATGTTTCTCTCATATCTCATATAATGCAAAAACGCAAAAACAAGTTTCTAAACCTATGGATAGTACAATAAAAGCTACAAAGTGTGACCAAATAGGCGCACTTTGACTGTCTTTCAAGGACTACATGACATATAACGCAAATCTTTTTAAAAAAGGAAGAATAATAAAGTGTCCGGATAAAAATGAAGAAAGCACAATAAACGATGTAAAAGAAAAGATACAAAAAATGCCAAACAGAATCTCTAATGTAAATAAACTCGTAAAAACTAGAAGCTACTATCAAGAGATAAACAAAAAAGTAATGGACCTACATTTTAATCCTTTCCAGATGAAGAAAGAACTAATCTTGAAATCAACAAAAAAATAAAAACCCTTGAAACCAAATAAACCTACTACTCAAGAAAATATAAAACATGCAATTCAAATTTTGAATATAGTAATAGTCAGCCACTATCTGTCAAGAATGCCAACTGATATAAATTTTATTGCAAATAGAAGATTTTTTAGAAGTGCAGAAAAACAACGAAAGTAAAAAAAAATAAGACACAATGCAAGAAGGAAAACTGAACCCAGAAGACATTACTGCAATAAAACCACAAATTGTCTTATTGGTGACAACAAAAAAGTAGCACATAGCATCGAGGTACATTTACCCAATTATGTAACACTCACAGTCAATGGAAACTCAATAGCAAACCTCAGAAAAATTATAAAAACAGCAATAAAAATCAAAAAAAACATGGTGCAATGTTTCACGGCTGAACATATTGATAAACGGATAATATAGTACAAATCAAAATGCAAAAAACAAAAAAAAACGACACAATTATATTAAAACCATTGGAGCATAAAAAAGAAGTATATATAGAGGAAATAATGGTCAACAGGATTAGCACATTTAATAGCAGTAGTCAAAAATAACTCAAGAACTCAAACATAGACAGATAAGGCTAATCCACAGCTACCTAAAAAACAGGAAATTTCTGGTCAACAAAACTTTATGTATAAACATATTGTGTAGAATATTACATCCGTTTTGTGTTCAACGCTAGATAACCTGTTCAATAATTCATTAATGCCTTGAGCAATCTAATGCTTAACAATGCCGGTCTAAAAGCAGAAAAATAGAGAATCTTTTGTAGCGTTCGAGGCACCAGCATAGAAAAAATGGGTTGAGCTAGCAACATACAAATATTGTCTAAAGAAACGTTGCCTCTAAAATAGTAACTTTCTACAAAACAACGTCAATTAATGCAATACAAGTTATTGTTAGTGTTATACTTATCCACCTACTTATATTAAAATGTGCGCACATTGCCAAGAACAGCAAGACCAAAAATAAAGTAAAGAGACGGAAAGTTACGATAGCAACAGAAGTAGACCCAAATAAACTAAAACAGACTAATGGTTTAATTGTACCTTTAAAGATCCAAAGTATGTTGGCTATGCTATACTCTTTTTAACAAAACCAACTAATACTACTACTATTTTACAATGACGTATGTCCCGGGACAACTATCACGCTTCTGAGCTTGCATTTTTGGCTACAAACACAAAACAAATTATAAAAGTTTCAAAAATAAAGCAGCCAAATTGTAAATACATTGCAATGCTTGGAATAACCCAGAAGCAATTCCTTTACTCTTCCGTGACTCTTTTTGTAACCTTGATTTCAGCAACAAACAGAAACAAATATTAATGGGCTTCCACATTTTACGTTTAATACTAAAAAGGATCTTTGTACAAATATAAAAAAACTAATTTCAATAAGTTAGATTACAGTTAGCAACAAATATCTATTTCATTTCAAAATATAAACAAACAACAAATTGTTAAGTTGTAGTCTAGACTTGTATCTAATCTAGGTAGCAATTCCCTGTAATATTGTGTACTATAATGTAGTGTTTTAAATTTTAGTTTTGAAGTTAATTTGTAACAAAATTATTTGTTGGTGCCTAACATTTAATTAATTTCTATGATACAGAAGATAACATCGTTAACAAACTTATAGAAATATTTATCCAATTTGATTAAAATTAGATATGAAAATTTGAATGTTTATTTTATAAATATAAAATTGTTATTAAAGCATTAAACACATGTTTTAAAACTGCAAGATATCATTTAAAAACATAACATTTGTATTTTTTTTTGCAAACTTTAATATTTTTTTACACTAATATTTCTTACCATTATCCGCAATTCTTTATAGGTTTTTATTACAAAATATATTACATTGTACGGATATGTGAACTACATTGTAAACCCATTGAAATGAAGGCCAGATACAGTAAGAATCCGACATCACTGAAATTTAAAGCAGAATTGTTATCAGACCGGTGGCACGGATCCCAGCAGGATACGCGCGTCCTCGACCTATCTCTATCCATGCGGTCCCCAAAGTACTCTGAACTCCTTATATATGTGGACTTAAAAGGTTCAGGAGCATTCCTAGAATACACCGGAGGCAAAATCTCCAATTCCGCCTTCAGCAAACATTTTACAACGCTTTAAGAAGCAAAATTTAGAAGGTAAAACATACGATTTCATTATAGCAGTAGAATTGCGATATTATAGTCCACGTAACAGAATTTATGTACATTTATAAAATAAATAATGATTTTACAATAATTGCGCATGCAGCACTTTTCTATAACTAGCTTGTTATGTTAGTTAGAGCAACTACGTTGAGTTTTAAATCGGCAATTGAATCTTGCATGTGGTGCAGATCAAACGACTGAATAGTGCTTTGATTATTTTTTACGGTTCTGTTTTTCTCCGGTGTTCAAGCTTATTTCTATCAAAGTTGGAGAAAATAAAATAAATTGTAAATAGCCAAACGATTCGAATCGAGTTTGCAAAACTATTGCATCCGCAATGAATATAAATTTTGTGCAAGCGAATAACTCCTGTTTGAAACGCATCCGAGAAAGGAACAAAATATGTCGCCGATTATTCCAATGGATGGAAAGTTTTCGCTTGCGACATGTGTCGACCGGGTTAGAAATTGCGACAAATTGTAATGGAAGGCGTACGAAGCGACGAAGATTAATATTGCGACGGTGTGTTCTCTGTTAATAATTTACTGAATATAATAAGTAGAAGGATAATTAGTTTATTTCTCGAGGGAAACTGTTCGCCTCTGTCCATCTAGTAACTAACACCTCTAATTTGTTAAAAAGGTTTGAGTTTAATTAGGTAATTTCATTCTTGTGATGTAATTTACGGGGCGTAATTATATTTAGTTTAAAAGTTATTCACTTTAGAAACATTTCTTAGATTACTTACTTTATATAAAATGTATTATAGACAAAAACAATCATTAATCAATAATTACAATATAAATTGCAAATAATGCGAATATCAAATGAATTTTGGTGCATATTATAATATTTATTTTAGAATCTGTCTTTTTCTATTAAAAAAATCTAATGTATTAATTTTGCAATTCAATACAATGATAATAAAACAATGACAGCTGCATTCACAAATTAACACGTTTGTCAATATTAAAGTTTGCAGTTTATATGTTAGATAACTTTATAATTTAAAAAGCATTTATGATATTTGTGACGTTTATAATATTTGTAAAGTTATAAAATTTGTAATGTTTATTACGTATGACATTTAAAGATATTTTAAAATTTATTACGTGTATGACTTATTACATATATTTATAGCATTTATGACATTTGTGACATTTATAACATTTGTGACGTTTATAACATTAGTAACGTTTATAATATTTGTAACGTTTATGGCGTATCACGCAATTGTGTTGCGCGTGACGCTTATAATAGTTATACTGTTTGTAATTTCTCATTTATTGTAAAGTTATCACACTTGTGACATTTGTAGCATATTCCACGTTTTTGATGCGTGTGACATTTATGATTTTTGTGACACTTATGACATTTATGACATTTCAAGACATCTTGACGTTTATTACATTTGTAATGAATCTGCATTTATAAAATTGGTAACGTTAATAAGATTTGAGATGTTTATAACATTTGTAACGTTTATGATGACGGAATACATCATTTTTTGTAATAAAAGTGACGCTTATAATGTTTATGACTTTTGTGACACTTATAATATTTACAGATATTTTTGACATTTGAAGACATTTGATGCCGCCGTATCCACTTTTAGGCCGGAACCGGATACCGGAACCATCACCTATAAATAAAACCGGAACCAAATCCAAGACCGAATGCGGCCGGATCTACAAAAATATAAAAATTTTTTTGCTTACATTTTATTAATAAATTTCACTTGTTTTTTTTTACATTTTAATTCTACTTTTAATAATTTCATTTATTAAAAAAAAAAAATCCGACCGAATCCGACCGGATAGTTATTTAAATCTAGCCGGAACCAATACTTTCAAATATTGGCCGGATCCGCCGGATACCGGATCTGGATTCGGTTCCGTCAGCATCACTAGTTTTAACGTTTATTACGTTTGACATTTATCTGGCATTTATGACAATTGTGACGCTTATGAGATTTGTGAGAGAGTCGAATGCCCGCAGCCGACGGAGACGTACCATTCCATTTCAGAATAGAAGCTTCTCAGCCAGCCAGCTAATAACGTTCTTATACATAAATATTATAATTGCAATAATAATTATATTTTAATTTTTGTTTGTCAAGAGCAATCTTGTCAAACAAAAATAATCTGTTTCAAAATCTTCTAGGTGCAATGTGGAATAGCGCAGGGTGGTCTTGATACAATTCCATTACGGGGAGAGACCAAGGAAACGAGGGACCGACATCGCAAGAATGATCGATTTCAATCCTATGAAAATGACAGGTCCCACGAGCAATCAATATCAAAATCCAGATCATATAAAAAGCTGGAAACGCAGCTGCATGAAAATCAGCAGTTCTTATTGTTGATGTCGGAGAAAATTTAGGCTCTCCAGTCTGAAATAGTAACGCAGGCTACCATCATCAACCAATATGCCGCTGCAGCCCTAGCTAGCAACGCCGCTCCTGCTATTAACGCCGCCTCCATACTAAAGTCCTAGGATGAGGACATGGATTTGTCCGACCCCGACAAGAATCCAGAAAGCGGTTTTGACGCCCAGAAAAATTAAAAAAATAATTCTAGACGCGCAAAGAAAGCTGATGGCTTCTTTCTTATCTAGTCTTGCTAAACAATAATAAAAAATACGCCTGATGTATTACTCTGTATTTGTTTTTAGAATACCGCTGGGTTCGACCGTCTCAAATCAGAAAAACTATTAAAAGATTTGAATATTAAACCGCTCCTGGTTCCGATAAGATAACAAACAGAGCTTTGAAATTGTTTTCGCACAAAGCAATAATAGCGCTTACCAATATTGCAAATGCAACTTTTCAAACTGGGCACTTTCTTTAAAAAAGCTCACTGGTGATAACTATCCCCAAACCAGGAAAAGACCGGACATTTCCACAAAGTTTCCGGCCTATCAGTTTACTATGCATCTTAAGTAAGGTCATAGAAAGGATGATCTTGGACAGAACACAAGAACACACAGAAGCTAACAATCTTTTCCCTCACCAACATGGGTTCAGATGAGGCCATTCAGCTGTCCATCATTTAAACCGCGTGACGGACCAATAGCAAAACTTTGAAAAAATTATTTGTGAAAGAATAGTTATATTTATTTTTATTTTTTTAAGCATTAAGTCTTCAATCAGCAAAAAAGGTATTTAAATAAAAAAATACATAATCTTGATTTCTTATCTTTAATTTTTTTATATGCCAGTGTTACTGGAGCAGCAAATAGACTATACGATTCTTTTTTTGTTTTTTTTGTTTTTCAATTTTTTTAAATTTTTAATGTTACATCTGTACGGTCTCTTGCAAAGGTCTTTACGCGATTCATAATCTATTCATATATTATATTTGCACTAATAAAACTCATGCCTTTGATCAAAGACTCCTTATCAACTAAGAGAAAAATCCTGGGTATTTTGGTAAGTTTGGTTTTGGGCGCGTCAGCATGGGCTGGTCCAAGGTGGTCTTAATTTTCTCACAAATAGCTTCTTAGAGCTTTGCAGTGTTCCGGGGTAGTGTTTGCTTTTTATCTGTGTCAACGGCTAACTTCCTTTGACGCCAATTTGATGACCTAAGTACTCAACGGAATTTTTGCCAAACTAGTAGTTTTTGATATGAGAACGTATTTGGTACTCTTGAAGTCTCTTTAGGACTACGCAAAAGTGTTTACTGTAATCTTTGTAGTAGATTAAGATGTTGTCAAAATATTGCCTTCCAAACCTGCCAGCACCTGAGAGATTATTTTTTAAAACGGCAGAGTCGGTCGGTCAGTAGTTTGTGGCTTTTTTCATGAGCCAGTGGCCTTTTTTTAGATCTATCTTGCGTTTTTAAAACCCTTTAAGGTCTCTTATATCTTAGGCAGGGCTGTATCTTATTGGGTGATTTAGTTTAAGGCAATGTAATCCAGGTGGTGTGCCGTCCTTTATCTTAACTATTACTACGAGAGTAAAATAACTGCTAGTGCTCTGTTCTATAACGCCTTTAGCAAGTAGTTTGCAGATTTGATAAAAAATTATCGCCTTTTTTTGAGCGTTCTGGGAGTCGGTTCAAGCGTTATTTGTGGTACCCAATAGATTGTGAAACCGCCGGTCTTGTCGTAGTGGATGCAGCAGCAAAAGTAATCTTTAATAGTTTACTAGTTTGTTAGCCAAAAGTTAACAAGTATTAGTTTCTTTCTTAGGGCTGTTGCGACCAATAAGGAGATAGCGTAAGTTTGAACTCCAACGCTTACGTTTGTTTTTATTATCTCAATGGTTAACAGTGAAGTCGTAGGGTTGGCTTGGTATATGGCTATCGTTTGTCTTAGACAGTTGTAGTCGAATGAAGTTATAACTAGCTCCTGAATTAACTAGCGCTTTCATCTTTTTTTATCAATAGTGATTGCGATGCTGGATGAAGTTGTTAATTAATCCCGCGCTAAAACGGGTCAATAGTTCTACTTCTATTTGGTTGTTAATTTGTTCTTGGCTGCAGAGTCCTTAGTTGGCCTGCAGAGTTCTGAAGCAAATATTAGTAAGGAATTAGTAGATCTATGATCAAGGTCCGTAGGAGTTGCAGTAGTTAAATTGTAGACGTGGCTTAAACTTAACAAAATTTAGCCGCTAGTATTTCCGGCTTAAAAACGTTCCAGGAGAAATTCTTTTTTTTTTGAGACACGGTTCTTCCATTACCACTGAGTTTTTTGAAGCGGCGTTTCACATGCGGTCCGCGCGTTAGACGTTGCATTAACATTTTTTTTGCAGATTTCGCTTTAAGATCACAGACGTCAAAGCAACAACAATGTACCTGGTGTGCAGCACTTCAGCCTATTCACATATTTGTAGCACTGCTCTTACCCAACCGACTAGCTTGGTAGAGACTGCCAAGGCAGCCTCCGAACGTCGTTTAGCGTCTTCAATTTTTTTTCTGTTTGTTTATTTTTTGTTTGTTTTTTAACAGTGTTCATTCATATTATTCTTTTTTCGTTTTCTTTTAATATCTCATTTTTTTCAATTTGTTTTTTTCTTATTTTGTTACACTCTTTTAAGTTTTCCTAGTCTCTTCGCACTATCTGCATATTTTCAAATCTTTTTTCATCTAAAATCTTGTCACTTTTTATCATCTTTACTATATATATATATATCGCTTTCTAGGTACATTGGCAGTTTACTTTCTATAATATGTTTATAATTTTCATTGTACCTAAACTCTTCCACTCGTATTTTTTTTCTTGTTTTGTATATTTTTATTTTTTTTTATAATTTTGTGTCATGTTTTTCTCTTAGTTTCTCTCTGTCTTTCAATTTTTTGACACGAGATATGCAGGAGTTTCTCTATTTAAGCCCAGCATTTCCAATATTTTACATAATTTGCTTTTATTTTTTCTTGTTTCTTCTATTCCCATATTTTTGACCTATACAATATCATACTAAACTATCAAAAATAAACCTTTTTATTCTCATACACTCAAATTTTCTTTAACTTCTTCCCCATACTTTTCCCACTACTTTATTTGCTTTTTGAGCCATCTTTTCTATGTGCTTGCTCTCGCTGTTGTTTGTGCAAAAAACATATTCTTATTATTAAAAAAAAATTCGCAACACCTTCCTCATTCAATTTTCGATTCTCTCCTTTTTCTCCTATCCCCCTTTATGTCGTTTTTTCTTTTCTCCTCCAAACAAACTCGTAAAGTGTTCTTTTTACGCTTCCATTAGTATTGCCTCAATATCTCCTTGTTTTTTTCTTTGTTTATGTATTTTCATGCTTCTGCTTCTGCTTTAATTTTTTTAATTTTTGTTTTTTCTTTTTTATAAATTCTCTTATAGCCTTTTTTATTGATTTTTGTATGCTTTTTTTGATATTTTTCTTTTGTGCTTTTTCTCCAGTGCCTTGACATTATTCGGGATTGTTGGCACTCATTTTCTATAACCCCTTCTTTTTTTTGAGTTATTTTTTTTGTATACCAGTAATTATTTCTTGCTTCTCTTCATCTTTTTTTTTTGTAGTCGGTTGGCATTTTTAAATGTATTTGGCCGGCGTGTTGTGCTTTAACTATTTCTATCTCTTTTTATCTATTCACATTTTTACTATTCCAATTATATCAAAAGTTCTGATAACTTTTCAAAACTTGTTTGATCCTTGTTGTCGGTCCCAGCTACGTTCCAAAACAAAATTCTGCTTGTCTGCTTATATTCACTGTCTGAAATTGACAGTTACTACCAATTTTTGTGTTCCTACATCTAAAAAACAAGACAAAACGATCGACAGATGTAATTAAACTTAAAAAGAGAGTTGACGTAATCAATTTTTAGATAACACTAGGGCGGGTGAGCGGAAACACAGTTTATAAATATTGGACCGGTAGTTTAATACAGTGTTCCTGCCTACCCGGCCAAGTGTTTGTTATAAATAAATTGACAGTTACTATGATGCCGACAAGAAGCGGGGCATCATCCGACCAATCGGAATTGATCTCATATCTCTCACGCAGGAGAAGGTATAAAAGGAGAACGTTTTTGGAGAGAAGTCAATTGAGTCCCAGGCGTCATAGCGTTACAAACTGGAAAACCGTTCAACATGCAACCAGCTAATCAAGACAACCAACTAGAAAACCACGCAATAACCACGGACAATTATTTTGACTGACTTCAACACCGATAACAGCACCGGGAAGACAAGCAACACTTCCCGGCACGACGACTCGATATTCTACCTTGGCTTACGATCCCACATTGAAGGAGGTGGTGAAACATACTTCACCATCTCCATATGATCCAATGCGGAATGCGCCAATACCTGGAGCTCTACACCAAATAGCGCAAAGTCCCGGAATGCAAACACCACCGTTGCATCCGGCAGCTCCGAACAATGGGAGACTGCCCGTGGAAAACATTAACCACAACAAAAACAACTAACAAACAACACACACGCATACAACCCGTATGCCCAACGTGAGGCATTGAAGAGCATGGTGCTTTCACGGTCCTGCAAACAACACCCCAAGAAGAAGGAAAAGGAGAGAAAGAAGACACGGCAACAGAAACGCGCAGAAAATGTTGGAAACCCAGTCAGCAATGCTAACCTAGTTATGGAAACGTCCTGGCCCACTATCCAGACCAACCCTAGACCTACACCGGTGTGACCGACGCGGCCTATAGAACACCCAAGTGAACCAGACTAGATCATATGCGCAGTTTCACTTTTGCTGACTATCGATATGACGGGTCACCTGGCGTATTGTAACTACTGCTACTTGACTCTACTTATGATCGGCCCAGATAACATCAGCGTTGCCTTAATTATGGAAAAGATGCAACATGCCAACAGCATACTACAGATGATCCAAAATCCAGAGTAGGTTTGCAACTGGCAAGTAAGTCTTAGTTTAAGGTGAGCTAGAGCAGCACATGGAGTTCTTGGAAAACCTGATCAAAACATTGCAAGCACAAGAATAGTTGCAATACGCCCAGGTAAACAGTGTGGAAGAAATGGAGGAGCAAGTTCAAGTATACGTGCCAAAACCTTGTGACCACTTTGACTTCCTATAAAGGGGGAAAAGTGAGGTGGAGACAAATAATGCAACATGATTGCAATAATAATATGTTTATTCAAATAAACTAAACTAACCTAACTAATAACTAAACTAATAATATAAAACTGTTTACTTTCGAACGAAGTGGAGGTTGGAAAGCGGGAGTACGATCCAATGTTAAAAGGAGACTCGGATGAGCCATCTAAGCATCCAACATTGAATAAATCAATAAACATTGCCAGGAAACACGTATGTGCTATCTAGGCAAGCAATGCTTAGTGATGAGAGGATAGTAAAGGTTTAATGTTAAAGGGAGACTCAAATGAGCCATCTAAGCGTTTAACATTAAACAGATTTTTCAAACATTACCAGGAAACACGTATGTGCTATCTAAGCAAGTAATGTTTGACAGTAGGGTATGGGTAAGGTGGTGGTTCGCGCTGCTCGGCTCACCGTAATTATACTTCTGTTGAAGCTGGTCTGACTCTGAGGAAAAGACTGCCGCTCTTGTGATGGGTTCGCAGTTTTATACCCAGTTCTGGAGCGGTGGGGTCTGCTGTTGTCATCTTCCGCCAATCCCTGCTCTCTGTCCTACGTCACTGGAGTGGGAGATGAAGTGGGAAACCTTGTGCGCGCTTCGTCCGTTTGGAGTAGGGGAACGTCACGCGCCGGCTTCATTTGTTGCAGTGGGGGAAGATCGCGCGCAGCTCATCCGGTAGAAGGTAGCGCGGGGGTTTTAAGTTGTAGTAATAATATGTTATTACAACCTATCGAACAACAACAGATAGAGGTCTTAGAAGTGGAAGAACCGACAAAAATGGAAGGAGAATACCAAGAAGAAGTGATACACGTAGATTCTACTATCCAAGTAGTCACACACCGCCATACCAAATGTGACAGAAAAGCAATAGGAAGTGTGTGACACACAAAATACACACACAAAGACAGCGGCCAAAACACAGACCAGAATTCCGTCTACATCCAAAGCTGATTTCTCAAGAAAACCCGATGAAGTTGACAGAAGACAGTAAAGCAGAGTATTACACGCAAGAAACACTAACTCCAATGCTGATTTCCTAGGGGAACCCGATGAAGCCACCCCGGACGAACCTACAGATAAGCGCAGCGTAGCAGCAGCCCATGCATCTGTCACCGAGACAGTCAAACCTATTCAACGCGATAAAGACGACAATTTTGGGAAACAAGACGATCTGGACCAAGCTAATCAATTCTGCCAGAAAATACTATCTACTCTGCATCTGGTACACAAGAAGGAAAAGAAGAGAAAAGAAACTACTTTTACCGACCTACACTCCAGGTAGATTATGAGTCCCGTGGACCTACCGCACAGTGTTCCGCAAGATAGTGCGCAAGAAGTGGTGAATATGACTCATGTGTTGGACCAGCTCGTGCCGCGAGTGATCAGTCAATGTGAGCCGTGCCAGTCGTGCCAGTCGTGCCACCACAAAGTTTTCCTGTCAGCCACAGCCAACGTCCACAAGAGCAGCCGCATCTAAGCCACTTCGAATACCGGAAATCCGTCTAGTAACACTGAAAAACCTGCCCACACCGACCGCAGCCTTCGATTAACAACAGCATCGCCGACAAGGAAGTAGCAAACCTCTGGCCCATCCAAGGACGTTACACCCATGCAGTATCCCATGGATATCAGGGAACTGCCAACAACAATATACCCGGTGCTTGCACACCCCGCAGTGGTTTTAGGACGGCCACCGAACAGTGCCTATTGCCTAATTCACGTTGTCTACCAAAACAAAACCACCACCTAGCTCAGCGGGAGCAATGGTGGCGCGTGCGTCTGTGTAGCGCGTATGTCGGAACCAAACAGACACAAAAGCAACACCCAGGATGCACCCTGGAAATGAACAAGCAACCCCATTGCACATCAAGGAGGTATGCCAGTAACAACTACCACCTCTCGTTTTCTACATCTAAAAAAAAAGATGTCATTAAACTTGAAGAAAGAGTTGACGTAATCAATTTTTTTTATAACTAACACTAGGGGAGGGCGGAATGCTTACCATTTTTGCTCTCTATTTTGAAAATGCTATAAATCAAAATCAAAATTATGATCAGAAAATCAGGATTTAAATTATAAATTTTTTTTGCTATTTTTTGTTTTTTTTTATCTATTGTATCTAAGTCACGTCTTTGGTGAGATGATTATTATATATTCGCCCGAACGGTTTTTGTATTTTGTCCAATAATATAATTTATGTAACTTTAATGTTAATGTCATTCAAACTGTTTGCTCAATTTGCATTAACATCAGTTAACACAAGGCAATTAAAACAAAAAACATAAATCACATTTAGATGTTTATTTTACATTTAAAATTAATAAATGATGTATTTTATGTAAATTGCACTTTCCCACAGTAAGAGACACTTACACGTGTTTTAGGGTATGCACCCATCATCAGTGTGCCTAGCATTTCACTGGTCGACAAATTTATGATTACTATTGTGTCAAAGTTTATTTATTTATTTTACAATCATGTTACACACTGTGAGTTATTAAAACATTTAAAATTATATAAAAACAATTTACATCAACATTTATTTATTATAACTTCAATAATAAATATTAAAACAGACAAAACATGACACACTAAATAAATAAAAAACGGCAAAGACAACTGATCGAATGAAAAAGGAACAAATCTATCTTTTACTATAGGATTCCATTCCATCAACGCATCTTTCAACCATTTATGATACAACCCAACCTCTTGAAACCTCCTAAAATATAAATTAATTTGCGCAACAACAGGAAACGAATCTGAAAAACATACTGACAACAACAAATAACCAACATTAAACATATAAACACCGGTTTCATTGCGTATTTTTGAAATATCATTTCGTGCTACCAGTATTGTTCTTTCAATAAAAACACTTACATTTTTATAAAATATCACATCATCAAATACAGCACTGTGATTTAAAGGACGAAAATATTTCTTTACTAATTGTTTATGAAGTTTATTACCGGGTTCGTTAAATATGTAATTTAGATCATCTACAGAACCTATTGATAAATTAGATTTAGCAAGATCTTCCAATGATTTAATTTGTTTTTCATACATAGGTTTCATTAATAGCTTAAAAAATAAACTTAAATAAGCGCTTACTATTATGAATGAAAATAAAACCCACGTTGAATAAACTATTTTAAATGGTTTAGCTTCTGGTGATGCAACGTTTTGGTTTAAAAATATTGCTAAATATTTTAAAATAGCAAAATTGTCATCCTTAATTACAGTGTTCATTCCAATACAACTAAGCACTGTTAATATAAATGAAGCTAATATTAACATCCAAAGTTTCCAATCGAAAACATAAATTAATCCCAACCAGTTTGGCAGTTTTGATGCTAATGGAACTCCTATAGAATAATGAGAAACGTAATGAGGATAGATATAAATTCCAGGTTTATTTGCAGCCATTGTTGTACTTTGCATTAAAAAATTTCCGTGCAATTCATCACTGTAAAATTTACAATTTAATTGTTTTCCAATTTCTATCATCATCATAACGTTAAGTCCGGGTGATTTTCTGTTATTAAATATAACAAATGGACGTATTGTATGTCCAAATGTGAAATATCCCAGTTTCATACCTTTATGATTTTTTAAGTGTTGCAATCGGGTAAATTTTGTTAGTTTTATGATACCATTAGGGCTTCCTTTATAGATATGTCCTAATTTATCAATGAATATTATTCTTCCGTATGGATTATAATTGTATTTCATTTCGTTTATTTTGTCGGCCATTAATATACATATTAATATGGATTTGAAATGATTTTTACTGATGTCGATTGCTTTATTTGTTATAAATATATTGATATTAAATTCATCAATAAATTTTCTTTGTTTGTTGAATATTTCATAGTTTTTTATATTTGCTTGTATTATTATGTTATTAATTAATTGATTGTTGGTGTTTTTGTAATTTATTTTTACTCTTACACCGTCATATAATTTAATTACACTTTGTAATGCATTGGTTACATTCTTGTAGTCTTCACTGAACTATAATAAAAATAAAATTAAGTTACATTTTGTATAAAATAAGTAAACATGTCTTAATTAATAACATAGTCTAAAGCAAAAAAAGTTTATTTTTTAACCAACATTGTACTAATGTTTTTTTCTATCGAGTTCTTAACAGCCATGGACAAGGCAAGGATAGACACGAGATCTATAAAACTCATAAAACACATGTACCAAAACGCAACACACTAAGTTCTAATCGATGAGGATTCAATGACCGATTAAATCCCAATCAACAGAGGCGTTCGTCAAGGAGGTACAATCTCTCCAAAACTTTTTACATTGGCCATGGAAAATATATTCAAAAAACTATCCAGGGAAGCCAGAGGTATAAATATAGACAAAATATACCTACACATTCTACGTTTTGCGGACAACATTGTCTTGATAAGCAGCAAATTTTAAAACGGTTAAAGAATACGTTTTTATCTTGGTCATTCTGATAAACTTGGTAAAGATAATCAGACTGCTGAGATCACCAGGAGAATACGAATGAGTTGAGCTGCATACGGGAAATTGGGGCATATCTTAAAAGATGTGAATATACCTATTAATCACAAAAGGAAGGTATATGATGCTTGTGTTTTGCCAGTAGCTACTTATGGTTTGGAAACTTCAACCCTAACACAGAAAACTGCAGAACGCCTTAGAACAATGCAGAAGGCAATGGAAAGATCCATGCTCGGAATAAGCTTGCGAGATAAAATACGCAATACAGAAATAAAAAGAAGGACGAAGGTGAAAGACATGATTGAGCGGGTAGCTAAGCTAAAGTAGCGATGGACAATCCGCATTGTTAAATGGCAACCACGACAATCAAAACGGAGCGTTAAGATCTCAAAAGAGATGGCTTGATGATATGAAACAACAGAACAGAACAACAGAAACTGGCATCAAATCGCACAAGACAAAATCGCATGGAAAAATATGGAAAAGGCCTATATTCAGGAGTGGATGAGCACAGGTTGAGAAGAAAGCAGAAGAAGAAGAAGAAGAAGAAGAAGAAGAAGAAGAAGAAGAAGAAGAAGAAGAAGAAGAAGAAGAAGAAGAGAGTACTAATGTTTTGAAAAAATTAATTCACCTTCAATTTCAATTGATTAATGAATTTTGTTAATTTTTCGTTTATTTATGTTTGAAAAAATAATGTATTTAGTCAATACTTGATTATCTCACCGTCCGATGATGGCTTTATAAAGGTTGATACTAGTTACGGTTTTTTAAATATATTTGTGACATTGTACTTAGTAAATGTGTTTTATTTATTTTATTTTGTCTTATTTTTATTAATTGTACAGTAAGTTATTGTTCATCCCTGCTTTTGGGCTTAGCTTGACTTCATTTGTATAGTTTTCTATTTAATTTGTTAATTATTTTTATTGAGATAACACATATCATTAGTATACATAATGAAATTGAAGTTAAAGTTTGAAAATCTGTTAACAGACATTTATTGACTGTAAAAACCAATAACCTTTCAATTCCTTTTAATTCGGGTAGTGATTTAGTACAATAAACTTAAGAAGTTTAATTGAACACACTCCCTGCAACTCATCGTTTAAGCAAAACACAAAAAAAACACTAAGGTAAAGATTACAACCCTCACCCACTAGGTCCTGGAAATGAAAAGAATGATAGACGCTATGTCTACCAGTTTTAACAGCTCCAGTTCTTGCATCTTACTATTAAAAGGTTAATAAAATTCCTTGCAATTAAGACGGATGAAAATTTAATTTATTATCGTACCCATATAAAAACCGGCTACGGACTCAAACAACGATAACAAAACTGCATCCCGCCACCAAGTGTTTAAAAAGAAAAAGGTCACTACTGCCGTCGCCAACTTGAACTCAGCGGCATTAGAAAAGGCGGACATTCTACCAAATTCAGACAATGCAGCAATTGACTCTAAAAAATTTATAACGGTTCAGAAAAAATAAAAAAAGTAAGATGGGTTTTTTCTTTTTTTCAAGTTAACGAGTCTTTAACCACTCCAAGCGTTTTTAGCGACTGCAAAAGAACCATTAACGGTTATATTTGCCAATCTTTTAAACTAAAATACCTTTTGTGCCACCCAGGATATAGCCAAAAAAGCCTTTACTAAAATCAGATTCAAGTTTGCAGCTATGAATCTAATAAGGTCATCAACTTTACTCAACCGTCTTTAAACATTTCTTCTATTTATTGCCTTCCGGCATTTATAATAACTAAAAAGCACAGATTCCCAGGATTGTCTAAACATTTTAGCAACAACAACTTTCCTACTTTATTAAAACACAATACTCACGATGGTATTTGTGTTATTCTAACAACAATGACTAACTACAGAAAATCAATTGTATTTTTAAATCAAAAATTTCTTTACTTAATCAACCCCAGATAATTGTAGCTTTAAAATAGTAATTCTGAATATCTAACCAAAAAAAATTTTGGCCAAAATTAATAATTTCCATGCAAATCCTTAAAGAGCTCTTAAAACTGAAGGTTACAGTAAGGCCTAAAACAAAGCAAAAACATAGTTCAAAGCCAAAAATGCCAAAGCAAAATGCTTTCTATCTACTTTGGTTACCAATCAGTAGACTGCCTCAAGAATACACCTTCTCAAAGTGTGTTGTATGCTCTGGACCTTATTTTTAACTTTGATACACGCTAAAACTAGTAAGAACGGTTGCGGACATTAAAAAAACTGTCAAACACTTTTCTAACTTAATATAATATTTTACTAAAAAATGGATTACAACGCATAATAAACATTTAGAAATGCAAAATAAATAGAAAATGGAAAAATAAGTTAGCCATCTGCCACAAAAAACCAGGAAGTATCTGTTTATTTATTTTTATTTTTATGTATTAAATTAACTGTTGAAATTAAGGTTAAGTGGAAGAACATCAATCTGATGAACTTTGCCTTTTTTGTAACTTTGCAAAATAAAGTATTATTATTAATATTATTATTATATACAAAGTTACGGAAAAAGCTTCTAAAAACCATCAGGTTTGTGCTAATAATCTTTTGCGCAAACAAGGCATTGATTTGTAAAAGAAACGCTGCAAAACTGCTATAGCAAAGAAATTGTAACTCCAGAAACAACAAAATCTTAAATTTGCTCTACAACAATTTAGAACGGCCATAAACTTGGACAAAAATCAGTGATAAAATTTAATAAAACCCTTTGTAAAAATCAAGTTTTTTTTATTTGGTTACCTAAAGTTTTGCTTTAATAGTTTTGAAGATCAAATTAGGTAAGTGACGTCCCCCATTCTCCATACACTGTGTAAACTTATTTCTGGCGTTTGTCATGACTCTTGCCAACATATTAGGCGTTATGTTGGCAATTTTTTTCTAAATGTTGGCCTTCAAATTTTGTAGGGTTCTTAGACGGTTCACATAAACACGGAATTTTAAGAAACACCATAGAAAAAAATTACAAGGAGTCAAATCGGGAGAGCGGGCCGGCTACTCTAAATCTTCCCTAATTGAGATGAGGCGCTCTGAGAAGAGTTCCCTCAAAACAACCATCGATGTTCTTGATGTGTGTGCCGTTGCACCTTTTTGTTATGTCTTCTAAGTTAGTAGAAGTAAAAAATCCTGAAACATGTTTAAACACCGGTCCAAACTCACTGTAACTTTGACTTCATTTTCTTTAAAGAACCAGGGTCTAATAATTCCAGCTAAAGAAATTGCACACCACACTGTGAGGTAAATTTAAAGGTTTTTTATGCAGTTCTCGAGAATTGTTGTCAGCTCAGAAGCGCTAAATTAAAGCAATTTTGAAAGGTGCGCTGGGTTGTAATCACAGAACAACCGCTCAAAAAGTAAGCCTCAACGGCAAAAGCACTCTTGTAATTATCCCAACGCATAATAGCAAATAAACTGTGCCGGGACAAAACTTTATAGTCCCGCTTCTCAAACGAAACCACTAGCTCTCCGCTACGACATCAACCGACTGAATAACGCGCATTTTAAAAATGCAAGTTTGGCTGCCGCACTCTGTATTTTGCACCGAAAATTTTTCAAAAACTTGAAAAACCTCTCACGTCATTAACATTCCAAAACCTAGAATTTTTTAAAGAGTGTTTAATGCATTTCAAGTAAAATTATAAAAAGAGTAATCTTAGACTTAATCCAAGACCTCAATTTTTTTTCCTGTTTACTAACAGGGGTTTTTAGTTTGGAGAAACGGCGACGACGGAATTGCTTCAAAATCTTTCAAAATCTTATTTTGCGTTGGCTAATTGTTACAAACAAAAAAATTGTAACAATCTTGGTATCTTCTCGTTGCGCTAACATATCAAAACTTTAGTCAAATACTACTTTGATAAGCTTGCGGTTCATCTATACTCACCTTGATTTGAGCAGATTTGTTGAACTACCCAAAAATATACTACTATAAGAGATTAATTAACAATTTATTTATTTAAAATGGACTACCCTACAACTTTACCTCACAGTTTATGTCCACCTTCTCCTAAAATACATTTTTTAAACTAAAAGCACTATAAATAGAGATGCGTTAGGCAGACAAGAGATAGGCCCTAACATCCAGACAATTTCCGAGGAATCACCGCCGCCACACTCGACTGCAGCAATTCAGAAGGGAACTGCAAGTTTTATTGCAACAAAGTAATTAATTGAGTTTACATAGTTAATCATCAATTTAACCAACTAATTTGTCTCAATTCTTCTAACAAAAAGCACGGAATGAGCACAAAAAAAAATTGCTACAATGTACGTTTAGTTTCAGTAGAATGAAGATCTTTTTAACGCACAAACCACTAAGATCTTTACAAAATTCGTCGTCGTTAGTTGACGAGAACTCTGATCGGATTGACGACAACAAAAACAATATCTTGACTAAGAAAAGAAGCTATTAGAGATACGCAATGATTTCATCAAAGCGGTGAGAAAGAAGAAAACCGCTTGGATGTTTGGATGGAAAAGCCTTGACGTTCACAAAAATCGTGAAAACCTCAACATCTTTTTCTGCAGATGAAGCACTGTTCCAACTCATCAAGACTCTGAACGCCCTAGTACAGACCTCATTTAAGAAGTCTTCTTAAAACCTGCCAAGTATGCTACCTTTGGGACAAAGAGCGTTGCCGCTTACTACAAAACCTTATTCTTGGAGATGGAATTTTGGTAAAAAACTAAAGAAGGAAATGTAAGGAAAATAACAGCATATCTTGGGTCTGGACCCACTCACTTTAGCTCCGCCGACTACCAAAACAACGTGTTTGAGTGATCCTCAAAGACGCTAAAATTAAAATTATAAAATAATCTAAGCTTTGATCACAATCCAGAAACTTTTTGGAAAGTGATCAAATAAAAAAATAAAAATTATGTTATTGCTTAACCCCCAATACAAACATTAACAAATTCCGTACATTAAACCATAGACAATTTTTATAAAACTTTGGTTTGGGAAGATAACCACTAATGGCAACGATCCTGCAAACTAAAAGACTACTTCAATTTTAACAAGCTACACAACTAAATAATAACGCAATAAACTTGTGTTAGCAAAAGACCTTAACATTTGCTATCAAAACAAATTTGATTTAGCTATTCTAACCATTCACGGCAAAATGCAATTTACTTTAGAAATTTAAAACTTTTGTTAACAACTTTGAACTACAATGTTTCCTCTCTAGATGACATTAAAAACTCTACCAAATAGTTTTTAACTATTTGGAGTTATTAACATTTCAAAACCTAAAAAATATTAAAAAAAATCACAAAACTACAGCCCAGTTTGCACTTTAAAAAAAGTCATAAATTTTTTTTTTGATTTTATTCAAAAACACAAAAACTAATAAGTACTTAAATGTTTTCTTAAAAAACATATTGTTAAAGGTTTTAGACAAAAAAAATCTAAAAGAGTAGTTTTTTCAACATTAAAAAAGCTTCTGACACAAATTGTCACAAATGTTTTTTTTTTAAGCTTTATCGATTTGAGTTTTTTTTGTCAAATAATAGATTTCTACTTAAATAATAAAACATTTGCAGTCAAAATATTATTTAAATTTCAACCTTTAGACAAATTATTGCAAAAATACCGTAAGGTTCTATAATCTAGCCAGAAGATAATGACACTAATTTAATTTACAACTCTACATTGCATACTCTTTTGGCCCGAGCTCATTAAATAAAACTATGTTAATAAAGAAACAAAACTGCAACACTTTAAAAGAATTCTTGAAAGTGCAAAAGTTGCAGGAGACTATAACTTGTTCTCAAAATTATAACAATAATTGAAATCCACCAATGCTAATGCAAAATTTACAAATGGTTTTTTATAACAAAAGTTTTGTTGTTTGTAAAAAACCTTAACAAAAATTTTGTAGGAGACAACATCAAAAATATCATAAGCTTAATTCTTTTAAGAAATAAATGTAAGAATAAAATTAAAATGTTGATTTCCCCTCAAACTCAAAAAGTAATAACTAAAAGACGCTGTTGGACTCTGTACTGTACCAATAAAAATGTAAACTACATATTTTTCGCATACGTTAGATAGATGATCCCAAACTGTCACCACCTGACACTCGGCAGAAAGTATTAAAGTATAATAATTTTAATGACACTGCAGGCTTTCCAGTCACACTTAAAAAACCTAACCTAACCAAACCTGACAAAAATAGAAATAAGATTGCTTTAACTATTTTAGACATAAGCAGGCAACAAGTAAAAATGGTACTTGTTTCATCTGCAACAAGTAAAATAACCACTAAATTACTCCAAGATTTTTTACCGTTATGGTTATCCTTAAAATTGTACTGGCAGATTTACAGTTTATCAACTAACAGAATCTAATCAAATAGTTGTTGCATCAACCATTTCTACAACTTGAAAGTAGGATAACTTTTTAATAGCCAATGACCAGAAAAACCTATAAGCTACACAACGTCAGGTTACTTACCAAGTAGACTAAACAAAAAAAAAAAAAAGTCTAAAACAAAGCTCAAAGTTTTGTTAATACATTTTTGGGCCTAAAGTAGCTAATAACTGCAGCAGATGAACACTGTTACTAGATCAAAAACTCACTTTAGCAATTTTCAACTAAATTACATTTGAACAACAATTAGCAATTTTTCTAATATGCAAGACATGGTATGGTAAATGAAGGCAGTAATTACCCTTCAAAGTACTACAAAGTCTTGGCAAAGATCTTTAGAAATGTCCTCCCGTTATACTTTAGAGACTAGACTATCGCGGCCGGAGAATACATTTTGGTGATGTGTGTTGAAATGTTTAGATGCAGTTTAGCAATGTTTTCCGGGTTTTCTTAATGTTTTGGTAAGAGCAGGTGAGATGTTCTAAGTCTGGCTTTATAATTTATTATTATTATTATAAATAAGATACATAAAGATTGTAAAGAATTATGTACTAAGAATAAAAACCAACACCAAAGAAAACCACAAAAATATGGATAAATGGAAAAAAATTGAAAGAAATGCAAGAACAAGATAGAAAGTTTCAAATATGACGTTGTACAAAATCTAACAGTATAATGAATAAGCTTAGAAAACGCTATAACAAAGCAAGAAATAAAATTACAAACATGATTAAACGATCTAAAAGAGAAAACTATACAAAACTATTTAAGTCGGCAAAATCAAATATGAAATAAACGTGAAAATTATTAATAAAATACTGGAGAAAAACAAAAAAAGATTTAGAAAAGCAAAAATTGATAAAAAAGTTTTAAACAAGACACCAGCAGTTTACTGATACATTTAAAAATCAAACAAAATTTCTTCTTAACCAAGCATTGGATAAGAACATGCACGTTTTGTGCTTGTTCGTCAACTTCTCAAAAGCATTTGATACTCTTGACCATATTACTCTAATAAATATTTTAGAAAAAAAATTGGAATTAAAGGAGAAACTAAAAAATGGATTGAAATTGGAAATTTCAGGTTAAATTAAATAGCAAACTTGGCAAAAATACAACTATTGACAAGGGTGTGCCCCAAGGCAGTATTTTAAAACCAATACTCTATCTGTTATATGTAAACGACGTAGAATCATGCTTTAAAAATTCCAAATACTTTGTATACGCAGATGACACATTAATTGTATTGATCCACAAAAATGTACTAACAAGCGTTAAAAAACATGCAAAGATAATTTAAACAGTTTCAAAAACAGGCTTACAACAAAGAACTCACTATCAACAAAGACGAACAAAACTGGTTTATATAGTATCACCACATCAGCAAAAAAAGGAAAAACAAATCAACCTGATTTTTTATAAATGCAAATGTTAACACAAAGTCCAAATATCTGACAACAATTATCATGAGCAAATAGAAGTTGTGAAAAGACAGAAGTATCTTGGGATATGGATAGACCAAGATCGGAGCTGGAAACCACACGTAAACAAAATAAGCAGCAAATTAAAACACAGTTATTACTACCTTAGACAGTTTATACAGGAACAAACTATGTATCGCGCACTTCCATAATCCATTATTACGTATGGAATAACAGGTTAAGTGCAAACCAGTTTGCTTTGTTTGTAATTAAAACGATCATTATTATTATTATTATTATTATTATTATTATTATCAAAAACCTTGTCTCAACAGTCAATAAGAATATCAGTTGAAATTTTTTTATAAAACTACATCACCAATGTCAATTTTTAAATTGTATTTACACAAAAACAACGTAAAAATAGACTGAGAATAAGATTTTCAATTAAAACTATTGTTATTTACATTAAAAGTATAGTCATTCTGTAATCTCTCATAGTACGAAAATGATAAATTACAGAATATTTACAATTAATTTTAACGATACGATATGAACGACACGTTTAACTATCCGCATATTAAAATATATTGCTTAATGTAATTTTTTAATTTACCGGCAGTTCAGTATGATAGTACATAAATTTATCAACATACAGTAATAATTAATCAAAAACTTCACTAAATAAAATAATAAAACGTTCCAGTAAACTAAAATTAAATTGAAATTAATGGCGCTTGGGGTTTTTGATTACAAATCTATAAAAAATATAAAATAAAGCATAAGCATTTATCAGCAAAAAATAATAATTGTAATTTATTAACGAAATATATAACAGTTAAGACCTAACAATTTATTACAATGATTATATCTTTTAAAATAAGATAGTTACCTTAAGAAACTTTTTCAAACGCAATTCATTACTTGTACAATGCACTATTAAAACATTCAATAACAATAAATATTTCCAAACAGACATGTTGTTAGCTTCTACAGCAATATTAATCTATTCAGTTATAAATGCTTGAGTTGTTATTTAGAATTACTTTATTAATTATTGAAAATATTTACAAAAATCTAGACATTTTATAAAGATGAAGTATGTCCACGCTTTCTGAAGTTGACAGGAATCGATTGGATAATTGCTTATTTGATAATAAATTATTCTATTTTTATTTATACCGGCGTTGATAATAATAATTAATTAAAAATGTTGTTGAGTTAGTTTATCAGCGACGATAATCAATTTAAAATTTAAAAAAATTGACTGCTTAATCAATTAATTCTAAAGGATTTTGTAATTTAATTGATATTTTATACTATAAATTAAATGAAGAAAGACAAAAACAATGCAATAAATATCAGAAAATTGACAATTTGTTACAATTTTTGAGTTGAAAGAAAAAGTAATACTTAAAGCAAGGTTGTATCTGACTGACAGAAAGAGAAGACTAAAATGTTCAACTTCATTTTTTCAATATGCTTTAAAATTGTTATTATATTTTATTAAAACAGATTTTAATTCAAATGCTAGAGTTTACAGTAAAATGTAGGATTTTAATAATAAATAAACTCTTGTCTCAACACACAGGTGGGGTTTTCATTTTTTTACTCTCAAGTGTACAGGGTGTTAAGGTACAATTTAACGTTTGGATTAACAATATCCTTTTTTGCCTGCTCACTTTAAAAAACAGTTTTTTTGCTCGCATTTTAGCTCTGCGGTTCAGTGCAGGAAAATTATATGCAGCGCCCTAAGGCGCTCAAATCCTTGCAACCCCCAAAAAAAAAAATTAAATAATAAAAAAGAAATTGATTGATTTGAAAAAGTAAATTAAAAAAAACAAAAAAAAAGTTTTTTTTTTATTTACTTAGTTGCTTGAGTCGCCCCGTCCTGTTGGGGTGCCAGGAGCAGTATTGTTATGGATAAATATTAAATCCTATCACATCTACAAGAATATTAATAAACTTTTTTTTAGTGTAATATTGACACGTACAGCGCGGTTTTTAAATTAAAATTGGTTCAAATAGGACAACACGCCAACCAACTCAACATCCAAACGATAAGATTTTAGTCATCACTCTTTTTATATGTTGAACTACATACAAAACTCTATGTCTTCATGTTTTTGGTTAAAGATTTGAAGTTATATATAACGAGTAAAAAATGAATAAAAAACTAATTAAAAACACCATTTTTTAAAAATTAATTGCGGAGAAACGACTTATTGCATCAAATTTCTACAAAATTGAGGACACAGATTGGACTTTTTTCTACAATGCGTGAAAATTTTATTCAATTATATTCAGGCGTTTTCTTGCTGAGTTTGATTTAGTGAACCTTTATAACAGCGCAACTATTCTCCCTCCGTAAGGACTTTAGATTAAAATACTAGTCATTTGAGTGGAACGGAAATTAATTTCATGACTACAAAAATTCTACAATCACAAGAAATGTTCTACACAACAAAAACAAAATATTCTACAACTACAAATAATTTTAAAACTACAAATAATTTTAAAACTAAAAAAAAGTTTTAGAAGTACAAATAAAATTCTTCTTCTTTTTCTTAAGCAATTTGCCTGTTCTCCTTTAATACGTTCCCTTGAGATTGTCGTTTTATCATTTCCTTGGTCTCCCTGGAGATCTCCTTCCTACTGGTGACTTGCAATTCTCAGTATTCTCTTTTTATCCATCCTTTCAATATGTGCATTCTTATCCGCTGTCCTGCTTTTTGTCCATTCATTGATGTCGTTCACTTTGCATGGTTTTCTTATTTTGTCATTGCTGATTCTGTCCAATCTTGACTTTCCCTCAATGGATCGAGGCGCTTTCATTTTGGTTGTTGTAGTGAGTCTGTTTGAGTAAGTTGTTTTTGGTCTTGATTCAGTCATGTATGTAAGGGTAGGTCTTATAACGGCTTTGTATATCCTATTCTTTGTCTCCTTCCAAAGGTGAGTAAAATTAAGGAGTACAAATTAACTATTGCACTAAAATAATCTTTTAGAAGTACAAATAGATTAAAGAACTTTAGACCTAACAGTGCAAATAATGTTTTACACCGGCTTCTCTTAAAATTCAAAAAGTTCAAATATAAACAATTTTTTGCTTGCGTTATAAGCGTACAGTTGCACGTGCACAATAGTCCTGTTTGTGAGGTCTGGCCAGTCAGCAAACACACTTAAATTTTTTTCACAAATCTTGAAAAGTTTGCTGAGTTTGAAAAGATGTGTACAGCCACATTAAAAGAAAAAGATTGATCTACGATTGTTTAAGAATTACATCTTTTCCGAGCTGAGTCGCAATTAAGAATTGCTAACTACTTCTCCGGTTGTTTTCAGGTAACGTTCAAAGTTTGCCTACAAAAAAGAATTTGTTTTATAGTCAAATTTTTAAAAGGTGTGTTTTGACAAAGTTTTGGCTGGCACTTGTTGTCTATGAAGGTTTTTTGGTGTTGTCTCTGCAACCACCGGTTATGTGTACCGGTAGTTTTAGTGCGAACCGGCCCCTGCAGGGGTACACGTGGTTAGTTTTGTAGTTTGAGTTTTTTTCTTGGTTGTTTTGTTTTGCCGGTGCCGTTAATTCAGTTAATTTTTGATTTTTACGGTTGCTTTAACAAGATGAGTCAAGTAGTAGAACTCAACAGTTTTTGCCATTTGCTGGACCCGCTAGTCAACAAAGTTCATTATCAACTCGTCGGTATAGAGCTACTTTTTGTCTTGAAAAGATAAATACCAGTTTTTTGTCCGCTTATTGCTGCACCGTTAAATTGATGATGTTTGTCAGAGTCAGCAAATTGCCGTAAGACAACCTTCTTTGTTTTCTTGTAATCTAAAGTTAGCATTCCTTGGTGTTTCCTTTTTTTTGGTTTTTATTCAGCTTTTTACATTGCCCCAGTAAGCCTACAACTTGTTTAAAAAGAGTTGATAGAATTAACGTCTTATAAGCTGACTTCCAAATTACCCCAATGGATAAAAAGCAAGTTCTTAACAGGTTATTGTCTGTAATCTAACCTTAAACTGCTTGCATGGTATGCAAGTGCTCGACTATTGAGCTATTGCACCTTTATAAACAATTACAATTTTTTTTTAATCTGCTACATTTAGAATTGATGACAGATAGATAAAGCAACACTACAATTTGCAACAAAATACTGAGTATTAGTGGACTAAGTTGCCAGCTTGCACTACCTGCCTGATCTTTGAACGCAACATTGCGTTTAACGTTTGTTTTTTGCTCTGTTCCATCTAGCGGAAAAGCCTTGACTGTGCTCCATAATGATATGTTTTTCTTTGGTATTGTAAGCCGTGAGCATGGTCATTAATAATGTGTTAGGCGAACATAAAACTTTAGTCTGCCATTGAAATATCAAAATTCATGCCAACATTTGCTTTATTTTTTGCTTTCTCAGCTGGCTGCGGTATAAAGGAGACTTTTCCAATCAAAAGTATATTTGGACTGTACCAATAGTAATAGATTTGACAACTTTAAAAGCAATAAACTACAAAAGGCGTAAGCAAATCAAATTTTTAGAACCCATAAATATTCCAGTATATTTAGTGCTAAAGGTTTATAAAAAACTTTGCAGCCTCATCAACATTTCTAACAGTGTAAATGGTTTAATAAGAAACTAAAACGTACGTGAAAAGATCGGCAGATAATAGATGCTCTCAAACAAATGATAAATAATACCAGAAAATGAACCATAAACTCAGCATTAGAAAGCTGCTTGTGATAGTAACTCGCAACGAAAAAAATTTGTTTAACAGTGCATTAAGTTACGCTGAGCAAAGCAGTTAAATCAAAATAATGTTTTCCAAACATGTTTGTGGGTGGCAAATTGACGATTTGTTTTGCTGTCTATAATTATGTTGCGTTTCACTTTTAAATTGTTTGTTTCTGGCGACGTAGTAGACTGGTTAACTCAAAACATTTTGTAGAGTTTGATTTCTTGGCTAGGCTACGCTCACTTTTGAAAACGTGATTGCAACACTAGTTCAATGTTATATCTTTGTTTGCAATAGAAGCAAAGTTGCAATGTGTGTAATTTTTTTACGAGCTTACGGATCATATATGGATTGATAGTTAGTTTAGTTTAGAGATTTAACTTAACTGTCTTTTAACTCACCGTTTTGGCAACAACAATCTTTTTCATTTCTACGACCAAGCTTTGGGGTGTTTCCTGTAAACGGATTTTGATGAAAGCGGCTTCAGGATACTTATGATGGGTGAGAAAATCTATTGGCCTTTAGATTTTCTGGAGTTTTCCGGCGGTGTTGGTTGGGATTCCTGTTAAAACGATTGTGCATAGCAAAAAAATTACAACAGCAAGAACGTCGCAATCCTTAGATTCAATATTGTGAGTACCGTTTTAGTCATTTGAGTTTCTTTGTAGTGTGGGACGCTTCGTCTACTGTTTTTTCAAATTTTTAACGGTTTAAACCAAGCTTTTTTAAACTTTTAAATTTCTAAAATGTTTTAACAAAAATTAACTCTTAAATTTACTAAGGTTTGCTATGGTTGGTTCAATTCTACATTTGCACCACCTTGGCACCAAATGCTTACAACAATATCAACAGCACTCTAGCAACCTGAAGGAAGACCACATAACGTAACAACGGTCCCTTACTAGCGCCAAATCCTTGACCACCTTAGCAGATCAACCACACCTGCAGACCAGAACTCAGAAATCAAACAGACTGCATTGCCAAAAATCAAACCCTGGGCTAGCAAAACAACTAACTACGCAGTCAATAACCAAACTCTGAGCTAAACAACAAGCAACTAAACAGCCACAAGTTGACCTTTGCGACATCAAAGATATGGCATACCACTAGGTAATGTGCCGGTTCAAAACTACGTTAGCTTTAGGCACATGCCAACAATTTTGCGTTAACTATGCAACAGCTAGCTACCAACATGGCTAAAATTTAGAAGAAAACAAAGAACGTAGTCAAAATTTTCTACTTTAGTGGTAAACCCCATAAAGACCCGGAAGAATATTTCCATTGAATTAAAAGGCGCTTCAACCAACAGTAAATTTCGACAACTAATAAGCATTGCACTTTACTCCAAAGCAACTTGTCAATACAAAGAGAGATACAAGTTACGACTAGAACAATAAGCAATTTTTGCTCGAATACACCAATCTTACGCTGATCACGCAACACACTAACAAATAATGTGTAACTGCTCAAGAAACCAGTCACAAATAATAAATGCACTAGTCATGTAGATTGATCTCAGAATCCAGCAAATTCTGAAATTAAAAGTGGAAGCAATTATAGAACACCGCCGAGACCTACAATCTAACACTATGACCAAAACCTCAAAGAATTTGGAGAACAACAAAAAAGTCAGTCAGAGTTAAATACCATCATTCTACCAAACCACGTCAATAAACCAAACAATAAAGATAAACCTGTTCACAGTGTAGGGTCCATATCTCCCACATCATTTGTTAGGGGTAGTTAGTAGTGTTCATCAATGGGTAAGACAATATAACCCTAGAATTTTACTATCTTAGCACTGGTAGAAGCCAAAACACGGCAACAGCTCAAATGGACTCCTGAGCCACCCTGTCAGTCACAAATAAGCACATGCAGCTAGCTGTAGCACAAAACACTAGCCCAGGAAGAGTCCTAATCAAACCCAAACTGGGCAAAACAATAATGCTATGCCTGGCTGGACAATGCAAGTATAAATTATACGTAACAATGCATGCTTTTTGTCAAACACAAGCAAAACCACCGCGTTCTGAAAAGGTGCAAAAAAATTGAAAAAGTACCAGCAACTACTGTACTCCAGAGGTGTAAAAAAAACGCCGGTTTGCCAAAGGTTTGTATGAATTTTCAAAAACTTAACGCGCCCAGCAAAAACAAAGCCGCTCCCAGCCCAAAATCCAAAAAATCTTAAAAAACTTTGATGCAGCAATAATATTTTCTAAGATGGACTTAAAAAATGCCGCTTTTGTGTGAAACGAGGCCGCAGAAAAGGCCATTTAACTGATAAAAATCAGCATGAACAAACTAGCTGCTCTCATCCAGGTCTTTGCTACGTTTTACAAACTGACGCACCAATGGCAAGATTAGAAACGGTACTATACCAAAAGGAATGTTTTCAAAAGCATATCATATCTTCTTTTTTATTTTGCGTTTTACAGCTATTTTACAGCGCCCCAGAAGTCTTACAACTTGTATGAAGAGGGTTGATGGGACAAACGATTTATTAGGTGACTTCTAAATCACCCCGGTAGATAAAGAACAAAGTTATTATTTTAATCATACTCGACGATTGAACCCCAGACTGTTAGCGAGCTACGCTAACGCTCTATAACTGAGCTATCTCATCGTATCTTACTCCAGTACCAAGCTGACCGATCCCCAGACTCGATTCTATTCAAACAATCTAAAATCAAAAAGTACAGGCAATATCTAGGAGACAAACTTTTTACCGACAGCGAGAAAAAAATCACTCAGTAGCAGAATTTACATATCGCATAGAGCGCGCCTAAGGTTACAGAAATGAGCTTGTTAACAATAAAATTGACAATACCATATGCATGCTACCTCATCGTCGACAACTTCAAACCAAGCATCTCCGGATAAAAAGCTAAAGGCCGAGACACTGGCAAAATCCCACATTGCTCTATTGCCTGCAGAACTGCGCCATTACGCTTCTAAACATCATGCATCATTGACAACAGAGCCGGAGAAATTGTTACGGATTTTGAAAGAACAATCTTTTATAACTACAATTTTTGATTTAATTTCAGACTATCTGAGAAGAAACTTAATACCAATAACTGAAAGCAACCTTTGCGTATCCAAACCAGCGTGTTGGTTTATAAATTGTAGCGAGCTATAAAAATTTTGATCAATAGTCACGTTTTTTGTAGATTTAACTGGCTTGTAGACTGTTTAATGAATGGTTAAAATTTATATGTATGTCGGAGACTTAATTCACATGGATTGCATACGAAATGACAGTCGCCTTTCTGTGTTGGAGCTATGCTCTTATCTAGGTTTTGAAGAGATGAATCTTGGCTGCCGTTTAAGCAACCGTCTTCCGCAACAGCAACTTTGAAAAAGATAAATTTAATGAAGTCCCACAAATTTATTTTAATTTCTAATGTACCGTTTTAAAATTATTGATAATAATTTATCTGTTAAAACTCTTAAAACTTCTAAAGTTACGTAAGGTTATTTCAAAATAAGCGTACCGATTTGATTCATATTTACACAATAAGTACTTACGGTACTAAGATATATCTTAATTTCTAATGTACCGTTTCAAAGTTATTGATAATAATTTATGTGTTAAAGCTCTCAAAACTTCTTAAGTCAAAATATTTAAATTAGGGTTATGTCAAAATGAGCGTATCAATTTAGTTCGTATTTACACAACAAGTACTAACGGTACTAAAGTATGTTTGTACAAATTAACATCAATTTCTAATATACCGTTTTAAAGTTATTAATAATAATTTACTGTTAAAACTCTTAGAACTTCTTAAGTCAAGTTATTTAAATTGAAGTTATGTAAAATTGCGCGTATCGATTTGGTTCAAATTTATAGAATAAGTACTGAAGATACTGGAGTGTATTGGTACCAAATAACATCATTGCCCAATAAACCATTTTAAAGTTATTTATAAAAATCTTTCCGTTTTAACTTTTAAAACATCTTCAGTCAAGTCACTTAAAATGAGTTTATGGAAAATTGCGCGTATCGATTTAGTTCAAATTTACAGAATAGGTACTGACGGTATTGAAATGTATTGGTACCAAATAACATCAATGTCTAATAAACCATTTTGAAGTTATTCATAAAAGTCTTGCCCTTTTAACTTTTAAAACATCTTCAGTCAAGTCACTTAAATTGAGGTTATGGAAAATTGCGTGTATTGATTTAGTTCAAATTTACAGAATAGGTACTGACGGTATTAAAGTATATTGGTACCAAATAACATCAAAGCTTAATAAACCATTTTGAAGTTATTCATAAAAATCTTTCCCTTTTAACTTTTAAAACATCTTCAGTCAATCACTTAAATTGAGGTTTTGTAAAATTGCGCGTATCTATTTGGTTTAAATTTATAGAATAAGCAGTAAAGATACTGAAATGTATTGGTATCAAATAATATCATTGCCTAATAAATCATCTGTAGGTTATTCATAAAAATCTTTCCGTTTTAACTTTTAAATTATCTTCAGTCAAGTTATATAATTGAGGTTATGTAAAACTGCGTGTATCGATTTAGTTCAAGTTTACAGAATAGGTACTGACGGTATTGAAGTGTATTGGTACCAAATAACATCAATGCCAAATAAACCATTTTGAAGTTATTTATAAAAATCTTTATGTTTTAACTTTCAAAACATCTTCAGTCAATCACTTAAATTGAGGTTATGTAAAATTGCGCGTATCGATTTGGTTTAAATTTATAGAATAAGCAGTAAAGATACTGAAATGTATTGGTATCAAATAATATCATTGCCTAATAAATTATCTGTAGGTTATTCATAAAAATCTTTCCGTTTTAACTTTTAAATTATATTCATTCAAGTCACTTAAATTGAGATTATGTAAAATTGCGCGTATTGATTTCGTTTAAATTTGCAGAATAGGTACTGACGGTATTGAAATGTATTGGTAGCAAATAACATCAATGCCTAATAAACCATTTTGAATCAGACACTTGTTGCGATGTAGATAGTAAATCAGATTATCACCCATGTTTTAATTGCATCTGCTTTTTTTTTTCTTTATATACCAGCTTTAGATTTTTTTATTATTTTAAGAGGTTTGGAACGGTTACCGGTATGTTTCTTTGTTTTTCTCTTAATAAGTTTGCGTTAATAATGTTTGAAATCGAAAAAAGTAGCCTAAAGTCAAATGCGTTGTTGTAGTGTAATAAAATTCAATCCAAAAAAGTATTTTGTGTCTTTGCGTTGTATTTAGACACTTTCACTCGTATTTTCCTTTTTTGTTCTACTTCTTTCCAAAATGTTGTGCCATTTCTCTCTCCCAGTTTGTTAGATTTCGTGTTTTTGTCTCATTCTTACCTCGTACTTTATTACTATTTTTCCTGTTTCTACTCATAACTTATCTTTTTTGACTTTCTTTAGCACAATATGCGCTAGAGTTTCTCTAAAACCCATCTCCAATGTTTTACATGTATTGTTTTTATTTTTCTTGTTCCTTTCATTTCAATATTTTGACTCAAACAATATCATACTCTTAACTAAACTGTCAAACATAAGTCTTTTTATTTTTATACAATCAAATTTTTCTACTACTTTATTTCCTTTTTGAGCAATTTTTTTAATGTGCTCACATTCGCTGTTGTTTGTACAAAATACATATCCCAAATATTTGAAAGATTTTATTTTGCTCATTTCATTTCCAGTCTTCCGCTTTTTTCTTTCCACCTTCTTTCTGAAGACCATATTTTTTTATTTTTCTAAATTAATTTCCAAACTTTTTTTAAGTTATTTTAGAAAAATAAACTATTCCAAACTTTTCATTATTTTTTTCATTTCCTTTGCTTTTTTTGCAACTATTACCATGTCGTCGGCATACGCTAGCGACTACTTTTTTCTACCAATTACTATCCGCCCTCTTTCAACCAACATCAGTTTTTTTTTATACATCTGTTATGTAAGTGGCAAACAAAGTGGGACTCAATAAGCATTTTTTTGTTAACCCACACTCTGTTTGCTGTCTCCTCATACTATAACGTATGTCTGCCCTACGCCTATTGACAGACATATGTTCTTCTTATGTGGATGGGAAACGGGTAAATGCGGGATGCATTATCATAAGTAGCGTTTATTTGTAATTAACTGATAGAATTAAATTAACAATATAATACGCGTTCAGTAGTATTGACTTACTTAACTCTGCCTTCTAGCTGTAGGTGGATCCGGATATACATATATACCATCTTTGGCCGGATTCAACTTCCGTTGAATGTCATGTTTATATTTTATTATCATTGACTTTTTGCCGTGCAAGGTTAGTGAGACGGTCAATTGCGTAATGCGCTCTTGACAGTTTCACTACAATAATATTTAACACCTTATGATAATATATAATATTTTAATAATAATCTAAAAAGAGTGTATACCTTTACACCTCCTATTTTTAGGGAGTATGAGTTTTCATTAAAAAGAATGAAAATTCATACTTTGTTAAACTAATCCTATCTTTTACATTCCTAATTTTCTTAACTATTCTTAATTAAACATGTTTTCTTAATATTAGTAATGGATCCATTCATTCATTCATTCATACCTTTTATTTCCTACAAAGTTTTATTTTATATAGTCCCTTATTTTTGTACATATATTATTTTTTAACTGATAGCAAATTTTCTAGTTGTTTTGTATCCAATTTTTGTGGATTTTGAAGAGTTTATTCTTGTTATCTTTTAATGTTACATTCGCTTCTTCGATTTTTGTTATCACAAATGGGCCTTTGTAGAACGGATCAAATTTTGTTCTTGCCTCATTTGTGATGAACACTTCGTCATTGATTTGAATATTAAGATCTCTTATTGTGGTGTCAAATTTCGCTTTTCGCCTCTGCTTAATGTCTTTTATTATTTGATTAGCTCTATTTAGGGCTGTTTGCAAACGAAATTTGACTTCTTTGCTATAGCTTTCCACGTTGTAACATGGTTCAATTCGATTGTTCTCAAAATTGAGGGGAAGGGTTGGTATCTTACCGAATACTAATTCGAACGGACAATAATCATGTACAGATGATGGGGTCGTGTTGTAACAATATGAATAATATTTGATCCATTCGTCCCAGTCATCGTGCAATGTATTTATGTACATTCGAATGTATTCGTTGATAACACGGTGATTTCTCTTTGTGTTCGATAGGGGGTTGATTTTGAATGTTTTGTATTTAATAATTTATTTAACTCTGTTAGCGTTTCATTGACGTATTCGGTACCCAAATCCGACCTTATTTATTTCATAAGGCCGTAGGTTAATACGAAATTTTCAAATATCGCTCTTGCAATTGTTATTGCTTCCTTATTTTGTACCGGAACCGTGACAACGTATTTGGTTAGGTCACATTCTAATGTAACGGCGTACTTGTTGCCTTTTGTTGTTATATTGAATGGCCCCACCGTATCAATTATCACGATATCGAATGCTTTAACCGGTGTCGGTGTTATTACCATTGGTACAATATTTTTTATTCGAGCTTTGTTTATTTTGCATAAATTGCATGTTTTGGAGAATAGGGTGACATCTTTACTCATGTTTTTCCAATAATAGTAATTTCTTATTTTCTTGAGCAGTCTATTTCTGCCGCAGTGTCCTCCTGTTAATGGATCACTGTGCATTTCTTCTATTATTTTTAATTTCTCTTATTTATTGGCTATTTTTATTATTGGCTGTGTTATTATAATCTGTAATTTTATGAGATGTTTATTAGCAATCTTTTTAAATTCTGAGGGGGGTATTATTTTGAATAATTTATTGTCGAGAGCGACTCGCAATTTATCAATCCCGTAACCTCCGGCTATATTTTCAAGCCTAGGCAATATCTGTTCTAAACCAGATTCGCCTTTAGAGATTGTCTCTTCTATTAATATTTGTGGCCTTTTCTTGGCTCCAACGATACAAAGTCGCGGGCTCTTATTACATATATGCACATTCAACTTTGGAATGTGTCTCGCATCGAAATTGTTACTAATTTCGTATGCTTTAATATTGCTTGCTTTACATTTTTATTACTCTCATTTTTGTTTTTATTTTCAGCTACAGATTTATTATTATTTATTATACGCTGTGGCTTGTTATCTGCCTTTGCCATCGATCTTGTTGTTACTGCCATTACTTTCGCTATGTTTTCTCGTATGTTTTTTAATTCGTCTATATCAATGCGCAATAGGGCATCTGCTCCTACATTTTCGGTACCTTTGATAAACTCAATTGAGAAGTCGTAGTCTTCCAGATCCAACCTCATTCTTGTGAGTTTTGAAGATGGATCCTTCATTGAAAACAAATATAAGAGCGGTCTATGATCCGTCTTAACTTTAAATTTTTGACCATATAGATAAGGCCGATAGTGTTTAATCGCCCAATGAATCGCTGCTAGTTCTTTCTCAATTGTTGATTTATTAAGTTCTCCTTTTGTAAATGATTTCGATGCATATGATATAGGTAAATCATTTCCATTAGTCTCTTGACTTAGAATAGCTCCGCATGCACTCTTCGATGCATCGGTTGTTAGTATAAATGGCTTATCAAATTGTGGGTATTGTAGTATGGGAGGTTTTGTGAGTGTGCTTTTAAGTGTTTGAAATGACTTTTCGCAATCGTCGTCCCAATTAAAAATTGCACCCTTTCGTGTGAGTTTGTTTAAGCACGTAGTAAGTTCGGCAAAATTCTGTATAAAACGTCTGTAATAATTACAGAAAGCTACGAATCGTTTTACACCCTCCGCGTCCTTGGGCTGCGGGTAATTTATTGTCGAACTTACTCTCATCTAGTGATATTCCCTTGTCTGTTATTTTATGACCCAAGAATGTAACTTCGTTCCTAAAAAATTGACATTTTTCAGGATTTAATTTGAGACAATATCGTCTACACGCTGCGAATACCTTTTCTAGGTTCTGTAAGTGATGCTTCTCGGAGCATCCAACTACTACCAAATCATCCATGTACATGAAGGCTTTTTCAGGGGCTAATGCCGTGAAGGCTAAGCTCATCATGCGTTGGAAGCTGTTAGGGCTTATTGCTAAACCAAATGGTAATCGTTTGAACCTGAAGGTACCCTGATCAGTCGTGAAGCTTGTCACGTCCCTGCTATCTTTGTGTAGCGGGATCTGATGGAAACCTGAAATAAAATCTAGAACAGAAAACCACTTCGCTCTGCCTAGCTGATCTAAAATGTCATCTTTTCTGGGTAGTGGGAATCTATCACTTATTAACTTTTTATTCACTTGTCTATAATCTATTACTAGCCTCCATTTTTTAACTCCATTAGTTGCTTTCTTTGGTACTAGTAATATTGGGGAATTATAGGAGCTGGTTGATGGCTCTATTATCCCTTTCTCGCACATTTCACTTACTTGTTTATTTATCTCTTCTTTCTGAGTGTGCGGGGTCCTATAATTCTTGATATAGACAGGGGTGTTATCGTTTAATTGAACTTTCTGTTCATAAAAGTTATTACAAGTTAATAATTTGTCCCTCTGTATTGCGAATATGTCATCGTATTCTTCGCATAACTCCACTAATTTGTTTTTTACTGAGCTTGGGCAATCTATTTTTAAGTTTTCTAATACTTCATCTTTCCTATTCTTATTTTCATTTTCGATTTTAAAAATTTTATAATCCACTAAATTTTGATTTTTAAGTTTAGTTTTTTGCAATATTATTTCATTGTTATTTGTATTTACAAAAGTTATTAGCACTTTATTTCCACTTACAATAGTTTTTTTAGAAAAAATACCAGGGTGTATTTCTTGAGTGTCGACGAATGATTGCTGATAATCATTCTCTAACTCAACTTCTCTGGTAATTTCCGACCATGCAGGAAAGATTAATTTGTTCTTTTCGTGACTGGCTGTTAGTGTTATGCAAATCTTTTTTCCAGGTGATTTTACTGCCAATTTCCAAGTATCATAATTAATGATGCATTTATATTTTGCCAAGAAATCCAATCCCAAGATTCCATCCACCGGCAGGGGAAAATTGGCATCAACTACTTGGAAATCATGCTCGAGTGCCTGTTTACAGCTGGTTATTAAGTGTGCTGTAACTGCACTGGCGGATAAAATTGAGGATTCTGTAATCCCATGAATTATGCATTTATTATCATACCTAGGAAATTGCTGGTACAGGGCGTTATTTTTAATTAGTGATATATCTGCGCCTGTATCTACTAGAAATTGCAATTTGTGTGGTGCTGTATTTGTTTGAATTGAAATGAAATTTGAATAAGAAAGATTTAGGAGTGTCATGCCTTTTATTGCATGCTGTGTGCCTGTTCGTCTCTCATCAGGTGTTCCTGAGAGACGCACTCGTTTTCCTGTGCCTCTATTGCTCTAACGTAATTATTTCTAGGGTAGCTATTGTTGTTTCCCCTATAATTATTATTATTACCGCGTCCTCTATTATAATTATTCGTACGTTGCCAATTATTATTGCCGTACTGCGGTTGCCAATTTCTATTTTCTTGCCAATTTCTATTTTCTTGCCAATTTCTATTTTCTTGCCAATTTCTATTTTCATAACTATTTTTATCAACATTGTTTTGTGACTTTCTGTCACCATGGTTGTTATATTTTCCACCTCTATATCCACCTCTTTTTGTATTTGTGTAAAATACATTGGTTGAAGCTGGTGTGTCGCTCTCTGCTGCAACCCATTTTGTTATTGCATCCTGAATGGATTCGAATGTGCCTGCTTGTAGAATAATTTTTGTTTTCTCTTGTTTGGCTATTGAAGTTAGTGCGTCTACCGCTTTGGTTTTAGCATAACGCTCGGCCGTAACTGTTCTAACGCCTTCTGCTTCGTATGCTTACACTAGTTTCGCTGATAATTCCTCGATTGTCTTAACTGTCTGCTCAATGCTTTTTCCGTTTGGACGAATATTGGAGAGTTTAGTCTCCAATGTTTGCGCCTTTTCGGTTATACATTTGCTTTTTTATGCAGTTATTAACCCACTAATGGTAGTTATTGACTCTGACATGGCTAACCTCGCTGTTTTGGTTAGCCTAGTTTTAATAAATGATAGAGCGAGTGACTCATTAGTCTCACACGTCAATTTCAATAACTCCATCGCGTCTATGAATGTAGACAATTCACCGGAATTACCATCGAAAGTTTTAGGTAAGATTTTGTCACCTAGAGAAATCAGTTCTGCTTGTGTCATCGGCATATTTATTTCTTTTTTAATATCCGCTAGTATAATTTTTATCGAAGCTGACTTTGGTACTTCGTATATTAAATTTAGTTTTGCTAAAGATGCAATTAATTTGTCTCTAATCTTTTGAAAATTTTTATTGCATTCTTCAGTCTGTGTGTCCGTTAAATCTTTTTTATACTTGTCGCATAGATCTGCGTGTTGGTTGTAAATAGTTATGAGATTAACTTTAATCTCCTCCCTTATTTGTTCGGTCTTAGGTACTGCGGTTTTCAATACCCTCTTAGCCTGACCCTCAAATTCTGTTTGCAATCTCACAAGTTCAGACTTTAATTCTGTCCAGGTTGGCATTTAAATTTATATGTTGCTAATGTTTATTAAATAATTTTTATTGTTGTGATAACAATTTTATAGCGTAAACTATTAATTTACTATACCTACTATACTTTTATTACATAACAAAAAAAAAATAATGATTTGCATTTTATATAAAGTATTTCAATGTCACATAACAATAATCGTTCTCTTAATTTTTGCGATAAATTCCGCTTATATGCATTTTATGTTGACTAGGACGCGTTTCTTGAACTCTCGTAGTAAAATGTTTACCTAATTTGATCGCGTTTGCATATTTATACCGTCGGCCATATTTAATGGTTCGCGCTCCGCTTTGTTATTTATTGTTTTAACTCGCGTGTGTATTTTAATCAATTTTCACGGTCAATATAATTATTATTTATCAATTATGGCCTCAGGTGCGGTGTGTTGTGATGTTTACAATTACAAGGATTATTGTTATTATTGAGTATTTTAATAATTTCTTTCTAATTTAGTTTTATTTAACGAACAATTTTTATTAATATATATAATAGTTAATATTTTTGAGAATTAAATTTCTCATGTTTATGGTTTAAATAATTCATTAATTTTCTCTCCAACTTTAGTTTCATTTTCAATATTTAATTTTTGATTAACGCGTAATTTGCTTTCAGTTTTACATTAATTATAATTTATAACATACAACATACAATAATAATAATTAAGACAATTATTAATCCGCTGAGCATTGTCTTTTTTTTTTTTTTTTTTTTTTTTCTTGATCACTTTACTAATGTTTTTTTTTTTCTACACTTACTGCGATTTTTCCTTTTTAAAGTTGAGATTCCCTCGTGCATGGATGATCCAGTAAGTTCGGTGTTGACTGGTACCTCTTCTTGATCCCTCTTGTGTGGCTTTTGTATATTTTCAGCAGCAAATCTATTAACCGGACGATTAATAATGCTGACAGCAATCCGATTATTTCTGGGTTGGTGATGGTTACTTGTTGGTTGACGTCTATGTTGTTGACAATCTTCCCAGTGCTGTCCACTTGTTTTGTCTGGCTAGTTCCCATTCTCACAAAGGTATTTTCTTGGTTCTCGTTCTCGTATGTCGATCCTATACCATAATAATTTTTCTCTTCTCTTTGTCACAATGTCACGGTCGCCATATAACGTATGTCTGTCCTACGCCTATTGACAGACATATGTTCTTCTTATGTGGATGGGAAACGGGTAAATGATAATGCGGGATGCATTATCATAAGTAGCGTTTAATTGTAATTAACTGATAGAATTAAATTAACAATATAATACGCGTTAAGTAGTATTGACTTACTTAACTCTGCCTTCTGGCTGTAGGTGGATCCGGATATATATACCATCTTTGGCCGGATTCACCTTCCGTTGAATGTCATGTTTATATTTTATTATCATTGACTTTTTGCCGTGCTAGCAAGGTTAGTGAGACGGTCAATTGCGTAATGCGCTCTTGACAGTTTCACTACAATAATATTTAACACCTTATGATAATATATAATATTTTAATAATAATCTAAAAAGAGTGTATACCTTTACAATACACTTCTTCTATTTTTTTTACCAGATGCTTGCTAATCCCTTTCTATCCCATAAACTTCTACAGTTTCTTTGTATCCCCGCTATCAAATACCGCTTTTAGGTCCAACAATAACGCATATACTTTTTTCCTTTTTCTGTTATTTCTTTTTTGATCATATGCTGCAAAATATATACGTTATTTATGGTATGGTATGGTTTCCTTTCTTGAAGCCGGTTTGCCCGTGTGGAAGTATTTCACTCATACCCAGTTCTTTATTCAACTTTTTTTCTAATATCATAGTTTTGATTTTGTATACCGCAGTCTTACTATGTAGTTATTTACTAGATTTTTGCTGTGTATAAAACATAAATTCCGTGTTTCCATGGTATTACTTAAATATCTTCCTTTTTCTAATTTTTTTATTTATGTATTTCTATGCTTCTGTTTTTGTTTTTACTTTTTTAGTTCTAGTTCTTTTTTTTTATAAACTCATTTTTAGCTTTTTTCACTGATTTTTGTATGCCTTCTGTTCTTTTATTAAATATTCATCTTTTGTGCTTTTGGTGTTTCTCCAGTGCCTTGACATCTTTCGGGTTTTTTTGAGTACATTTGCTGTTTCACCATTTGTTTTCATTTTTTCATTTTTTTTCTTATCTTCTATGTTTTTTTTAACTACCGTTTCCTTGATTATTTCCTCTAATTCTCTTATTTTCTATTCTACATTTTTCTTTTTTCTCAGATATTTTTTATAGGTCTAAAAAAGTAGTAACCAATACAAATCTTCTCGCACAATTCAAAATCCAAATCTAATCCACAACAGTATTCCAAAATTCAAATACGTCGTAGTTTAATAGTATCAATAGTAATCGTAATCCAAATTCGTATGACAATTTCAAAACAAAGTTGTATAAAAAAAACATAAATTGCAATAAAATTAGTTTTGCTTGAGAACAAAATAACGTGTACACGCGTGTATATCAAATATCACAATTAGGATTTGTAACTACCACAGATAACATAAATAGATATATTTTTAATGCGCCGGTTGACGGGTAAAAACTAAGAAAATGATACAGTGTACAGAAATAAAATGCAATTTTTGTCAGAAATACAACAATTAGGGCAACAGATACATTTGTAGATTAATTAATATTTTTAAATTCTTTAAATATATTATAATAATATAAACTTTATTAATTATAATTAAACTAATAAATAAAATTTTACAGAAATATGTTATATAAAATATATTTTTATTTTATTTCTTATATACATATATTATTAGAATAAACAATACTGAACAAAACATTAAAAAAAAACCACTGAAAAAATATTAAGTATATTATCCGAAATATATAATACATAGTGGCAATGTATTTATTTCTAGCATATGCATTTTATCGCTTTTCTAGAGGAAGTGGGGTACACGGAGTAACCGGTGAAAAACGATTCATTCATCTCTCTATTGCCGTGCAAACCTCATACACACCAACAAAAATATTATCTTTTGTAATGTGTAAATTTAGCTTGCCGTCTTCAACCTTCTAGCAAAATTATAAAAATGACATGACATTTCTGACATCTATTGATAGAAGATTCTGTTAAATATTACGTTTGCTATTACTAGCACTTCAACGGAATTACGATGAACTATTATTCGATTTTGTGCGATGGGAGGTTCCAGAGGCCCGCTCTTTAGAAAACTTTTAGTGGTGAAATGTGTAACTTATAAATTGCTTTTGTGTTAACTACTATTTTATAAAATACTTTTTACTATTTTATTTGTAATAAATAATTGTTAAAACAATTTAACTTTTAATGATTATGATAAAATTATAATTACAAGCATCTGCTTTTATTTTCGTGAAGATTGATACTGATTATGACAGCAATTTCTCATAAAAATCCTTGGCAAACGTACCGCTTGTCCCATTGAAAAGTTGGCAAGCGACGGAGTCAATTTGTTGTGTATTTTACATCGTTCCCAACTCAAGTTCCTCCTTGGGGAAAATTAATTTCGCTCGTTTTAATTACGACGGTGTGCTACGGGAAATTACCCCCGTGTACTTGTTAACATCGTGGCGCCCTGCACGCTCAACAAACAAAACACTAATTTGCTCTTCATGTTTGCGTGTGTGTACGTATTTCTCGCAAGAATTGCTGCACTTCGTTATTTCAATGTTTGTCTAAAATCTATCTGTTATGTTTTTTACTTGTTAAACAAACTATGTTTTGTTTGTTTGGATTTAACAGGATTTAACTACCTCAAGTTGACAAGGGATGGGTTTTATTTTATTTTTTAAATTAATTTAAATTTGTCCCACAAATCATATATAATTGCGTAAACAGAATTGTAATAGTTGCTGCCAAAAGCTATTCATCACTTCGTAGTAGCGCGCTGTATATGGCATTTTTCTCTCCCTGTTCGTCAGTTGAATATTTCACGAGGATAATTCAATTCCATACTGAAGGAATTCATTTAAATTCCTCACGCGAGTGCCATATGTGGGTGTCACCATCAACCCCTCGCGAATACAAATTTGATCAAAATTTATACGCGTGTAATTAATATATTTCGTTGTATTAATGAAGCTAATTGATATATGCAGGATTGTTTGCTTAAGAGGTTGGGGTTATAAGGGTAGTAGTAAATAATGCCTGTAAAGTTGTATTAAGTTAAGCTGAAGATAAATAGCGGATGTGAATAATTTATTTGGAGAGTGCTTCATCGCATCTCTGCAAACACGTCGTGTTGAAATGTTTCAAAGTAGTTTTTTAAAGTTTGTTGCAATTTATAAAAGTTTATTTTGTTACTCTTATTTTGTTGTGAATTTAAATTGTAATTTATTGTAATTTAATTGTAGCAATAAGATTAAAATTTATAAACGTTTTCTTTTTAAATTATCTGTTTAATTTTAATAAACATTCAAATGAATGATTGCACTCTTAAGCAAATTGTTGTTCGAAATTACCCAACTAGCAATAACTTTCTTAATTATTAAAATAGCGTTGCGTAACTTTGGGATTAGCTCATTGTGTTTGCTAAAATAAGTTCCAATAAAACAAATTAATATTGTGTAAATTGCAAAAGTATATTCAAATTGGTCTATCAATATAATTTTAAAATATTTATTAAATTTGTAATAACCTACCTAAATATTAGTAAATTTGTGATTAGTTAAGTCAAGCAACTTGCCGCTGTAACATCTAAGTAATGAAACTAACAGTTTTTTTGCTAATCTGGCTTTGTCTAGAATAAACTGTACTTAAAAATTGTTCTTACCACAAAATCGGAACTTTGTTCAAAAGTATAATTGTCAGCATTTTGCGGTTTAGATATAAAGTTATCAACTTTGTAAGACGCAGAAAATTTTTTTGTCTGTGCAATTTTAAAAGTAGACTTTTGTGCCAGACTTTGTTGAAAGTTTTTTTAACTTTGAAAATTATAACCCCCGTAGTTTTTCTCTGTTGAAAACTTTAGATTATGCCAGTCACTTAGTTTATTTGATAATCTACAAAGTAGTCTTGTCAAAAACCATATATGTGAGCCGGAAGAAAGTTGTTAGGTTCTATGTAGTCTTGGATTATATCCAAGATTACCTTTTTTTGTGACTTTACTTAAGGCACATAGAAGACTGTTTAAACAGTAGTTTTGATGTTCCGATTTTTTTAGGTTTTGAAATGTTTATCAGGTCCAAAAAATTGCATTAGCATTATTGGTGATGGCTATTATTGCTTTATGCAAAAAAGATTTGAGTGCTTTGTTAGGAACTCTGTCAGTTTTCAGTTTCAAAATAATTTCTCTGGTTTGAGAAGGTCAAACGCTTTGAACAATGTGTCGTCCAGATGCAAATAAATGTACCAACTGGTAAAAAATTGTTCTTCTATAGCAACCCCTCAATGGCTAACTCAAATATCCAACGTGCGCCCTATATGTAGGTCCAACACATAATGACGTAATTGAGTAACGGGCAACACATTCGTATAGAATAAAACCGGTAAATAATTTCAACTTTTTTTTGTTTCCTTTGCTGAAACGTGCACTGAGTACATTTTTTTTTACATTGCCCTAGAAAAGAAAACGGCAAAAAAAGCAAGTACAAAGAGGACTCCCCAAATGTTACTTCATCTCTGTCGAAGCGGAGACAGTAAATTCGACTATCTTGGGCAAGATTGACAAATTAGAAAATAAGCAAGCATCACATTGCTTTCAGTAATGCTCCTTTAAGGAGTAAATTCTGTAAATTATATGTATGGATGAGCCAACTAAACAAAGGTTCCTAAGCACAACGGCCAAAAAAATAATTTTGAAAGACAAAAAACCTCAGATCATGAATCTGGAAAACTTACCGACACAAAACCAAAAAGGGTGATTACATGGATACCGGGACCACAGTTGAAACCAGCAACTTTCCTAAAAGGTTAACAATGCAAAACACCAATACTTAGCAAGTGATAAAGTCCAAACCACAATTTAAAGGGACCCAACGAATCTTGCTTACGGATAAAAGCGTTTAGAAAAAGGTAACAAACCTAAAGGGAAAACTATTCCTAGGTTTCTCTAAAATAACCTTTCGGACTTTGGTCTTCTCCAAAAAGGACGGAGGCAAACCGAAAAAAGTACAGACCGTCAAAAAAACCATGGATCACCCTGTTTGACAATATACGCATTATATTGTCAAACAGGGTATTGACATCGTCCATATCTAAAAACCACGGATTTATAAAGAAGAGATAAAGGGGTTAGGCATACCGGGCCGGTGACTGCTAGCAGCACAACCTATATGCAAGCTTTGTACATGCAAGCTTCGTACATGCATCTTAGCAAAGCATGTACATGCCATTATGAGATTTATGTTTTAGAGACCTAGTGACAGTCAAGGTGTTGATAATAGAAAAGCAAACTAAGAAAGAAAACATTCCTAAATCGGGATATCTTTCCTACAACCAGGAGGGACACCTCCACTACTGCATCTGACAAGCAGCAAGTACAAAGCACCGCTGATCTTTGAACGCAAAGCCAACGTCCACCACGTAGCCTGAGGGAGCAAAGACATAAGCTTAAAAGGTGAGAAACTTCTAAAATTTATAATAGAATTTAAGCTCAATATCATAAACAAAGGTAACGCGCCAACGTTTTGCAACGCGTAGCGTAGCAAGGTTATTGATCTAACATTAGCAAATAATAAAGCAAGTAAAATGATTAAAAAGTGGTACGTGTCGGACAAACCCTCATTGCCTGACCATGCATGCATTCAAGTCAAAATCGATCTTTTTTTGGGATACAAAAACCCAAAAAAAAACTAACTAAAATTTATGCAACAAGATTCTAGTTAGCCAAAACGGGGTTTGTTCAATGACAACAAAGACACCACAAGAACTAGAGACAATGACAGAAAAAATTTTCAACGTTATTTAATGAACGCATTTAAAAGACTGTCAAGCACACTTCTAACAAAATTACTTGGTGGAACAAAGGGCTGGATAAGGCAAAAGGCGGATACTAGAATGCTGTTCAACAAAGCTAAAAAAACGGTGACTGGGCCACATATAGAACCGGTCTTACGGCATATAATAAAAACATAAAGAAAACCAAAAGAAAATTGTAGAGAACATACTGTGAAGACGTTCAAAACAGTCCTACATGCTTGCGCCTCCAAAAACCTCAAGCAAAGACCGTACTGGGAACATTCGATCCCTGGGGACCAAAAACAAGAAATACACAGAATCAGCCAAGGACACTCTGCAAGAGTTGTTGCAGACACACTTTCCGGGCTCTATGCTTACAAAAGCTCAGAACCAAGAGAACTTGATATTGATAAACAAAATGGCAAACAAAAAGGCCTGGAAAAAAGCATAATAAAATTAATCAGAGCAACCTAAAATGGGGAATCAACACATTCAAACCATTCAAGTCGCTAAAGGCCGATGGAATTTATCCCATCATGTTACAATGCTGAAAGAAAGTCTGTACAAGATTTTTAGAGCAAGCTTAGCATTTTCACAAATACCAAGCAGCTGAGTTCTAGTCAAAGTGGTATTTATACCAAAGCCGGAAAGACCCACGTATGTGATGGCTAAATCCTACAGACCAATTATGCTGATCTTTTATGCAAAAAATAGTCGACAGGTACATACGGGACGGGGCGTTAAACCACTGCACCGACATCAGTATGCCTACCAAACAAGTAATAATCTAGCTATACACCAACTAGTCAGCAAGTGCAAGAATACTATCCAATGCAAAGAATTAGCAATATTGAGGGGGCATTTGGCAATTCTACTTTTAAATCCATTTCAAATAAACTTTATGCTCAAGAACCAAACTTTAAAATATAAAAAAAAAACTATTGGAGCCAAAGTACTTTACCCGTACTTTCACCCCAACACGCGCTTCGGCAGCAATGCAACGTACTTCAAACAGTTTGCTACGTATATTTGCTAGTTCAGATAGTGGTAGCAAGATGACGTAAAAATAAAGGATTGTCAGTAAACCCAGACAAAATAACGATTATACCGTTTACAAAACGGCAAAATACAACAGATTCAAAAAACCTGAGATCTAACGCTTGAAACTAGGCTAAACTTCAACAAACACCTGACAAATGTAGCAACAAAAGCCATTCGGGTGCTTTTTAGAACAAAATGATGGCCGGACCTACATGGGGATAAACACAGAGTAAGACCGTTGTATAGAAAAAAAAATTAAATGTACGGCCAAAAAACTAGACAAAGTTTAGTGTTGCATTAAGAAAAAACTCTCCTGATAAAGTCAGACTTCATAAAAGGCTACTGCATCAGTAAGAAATTTGATGTAATAAAATCACATCAAAACAAATAAATAAAGAATATATTTCAGGGAATAGTCAAAAAAACTATCTGGTACACAGATGGGGCTATAGCCAAAAAAAGCACCGGGGCTGTAATCTACGAGAACAAACACTAAGACTTACTTTGCTAAATCTGGGTAAATATGCTTTGACTTTTTTTGCAGAAGTAGCAGCCATCAAGTGGTGCGCCAAGCTCATAATTAAAAACTGACTAAAACTTGATAACTGATAACTATCATTTAGAACAAAGAACAAGAGACAAAAGAAAACCTCATGACAAATCAGTTTGTCAAACAAGAAACAAAAGAAACATTCACTGGACAAAAACTTGCTTTCAGAATTCCTTATAAGACCAAGAAAGAAATAATCCTCAGCAAACTTGAACCGTAACACAGCAACCTGTAAAAAAGCTGTAATGTTGACACATTCAAGAATATTCCTAACAGAACCATCACATAATATCAAAACAGTGGTAACACAAATAAGTCGCATTAGACTACAAAAGCTCACAGGGTTGATAACCGGATACTGTAGACTCAACACACACATGCATAAAATAAAAATAGAAAAAGACCATCTATTTTTGGCAAACATAACCTAACCACAGATATGCTAAAAACAACCCATTGGCTAAAAATACTGAACTACATCAAAGAGACAAAGCTGCTTAAAGAGTAGAACATCAAAATCAGAGGTGCACAACAGGTTCAACAGAACCGCAGTGCATAGGGCGCTATGCAAACCACCTCAAGGTAAAAAAAATAAAAGGTTTTTAAGTCAGTAAAAACCTGACACTACTGGACAGTACAGATTTTAATATACATAATACTAAATAGTTAAATTTCTTATCTTCTTTAAAACTATCCGACTTACAAGTTATGACTTTTGCTATTTTTCATAATCTTACTCAACTTATTCAGCAACTCACATTTTTTTTTTAATAGACTTTTTGTTGAACCAAGATTATTAGATCTGTATCTTTCAACTATTTTAGAGATTACAATAACTACTACTGAGACTGCTTAATCAAGTTCCAAACATTGACTTTTTACTTTTTACTTCTTACTTCTTTTCTTATTACGATCAAACCTAAATCACTCTTCGGATGGATGCAACGTCATTTTAATAAAATTATTTTTAACAAACTAATTGCTTTTTCTTTTGAACAATTAGTTTTGCTATTTTTTTGCACAATAAATAATTTTTGTATTTAGAAAAATTATTAAGTAAATTGAAACCGATAACATATGCATGTATTATTATTATATTATTATATTGATTATTAAAAATATATATTATAACTAAAACATATTATTACTATTATTATTATTATTATTATTATTATTATTATTCAATTCTATAGTTTATGTCATATTTCAAGGTTGAAATCTATTGTTTGCATCAAATGCGTGTTGAATACAACAGTAAAGTAATAAATGCTAAACGAACAACATGTTACGATTGATATATTTTATTATATTCTATATTAAAATAATTAAATGTTCAAAGTTACAAGAAGAATTAGGATTCGGAAAGTTTGCTCAAAAGGTAATTATTTTATTTCAACAAAATCATCTTCATTTACTAAAGATTATGCAGAGTAAGAATCAAAATAAAGTTAAGTTTACACAAAATTATTACAAAACATGCCAGAATATTAAGTTAAATTATGGCAATTATGTAGTAAATGTTTCTATAAAATTAATTTCTTCATAACTTGTTAATTGTAAAACATAACTTACATTCCATGTCTTGTTTAGAAATAGTTCTTACCTGTAACAAAAAAAAGCTAAATTAATAATTATAATAATATTGTTTATTGATTTTATTTAATAAAACGTAAATATAATCTATTACAAAATACTGTAACTTCTTCTTACAATAATTTGCAAAATTGTTGCTTACATCAACGCCCCAAGAATATCTCTTACATTTCAATTGAAAACGTTAACAAAACGTTAAAGTTTGTTTAATTTTCATATTTTACGGCGCAATATTTTGTATATGTGAAACTTTATAATGATTATTGGCTGTTGTAAATATATTATTTATCTCTTAAGTTAGAACAGAAAAAACGATAATGCATAACTAAATAAAATTAGAAGAGACAACATAGGAGAAAACATGAAACCATGATCAAACGTTTGAGTAATTAGTTTACTTCTATTTAAATCCCTAGCTTCGTATCAGATTAACTCACAAGTTTTGTAAACTGTTTGTAAATTGGAATCAATATCGATTAGTAGTAAATGCACAGTTAAAAGACAATTAATAACTTATTTAATAAATACTGAAATATTATATTCTTCAAATCTATTATTCAATGTTAATACGACAGTGGTTGTATCGATACATAATTTATTGAATTTTTATATGTAACTTGTGATTTATTAGAACTTTGTATTGTATTGAATTTATCAGTATTTAAAAATTGAACTAACAATATGTCACGACAAATATATTTTTTAATATTTAATAATGGATTAATTAAATGTTCAGAGTTGAATGTTGGCAAATTTAATCAAAAGGTTGGCTTTTTTATTTAAATAATTATTACGTTGACAAAATTAAAAAGATAATCTATTCCAAAACAACTTTTATAAGCAAATTTAAATTCCTACATAGTAAGAGTTCTGAAATTTACTTTACCTTAAGTAAAAGTTTGTAGTGTCAATTATAAAAATAGGTTTTTAACCGCTCTTTTGTTTTAATTTTGTACGAATTCAGTAGCCAAACTGTAATCAATAATCTAATCTATCTATTGAGTAAATAAACTTTTTTACGGTTTGCAATCTTTTACTTTCGTTCAGTTATAGATCTCTTTATAGACTCTAAAATAGCAAAAGATAAATTGGTTGATTTTTGTAAACAGACGTACGAATAATGTCCAAAAAAAGTAAGCAAGTCGTATAAAATCATTTTAAACAAATCTTTAGTTTGTGTTTTCTTTACCGTTTAGCTTTTTATATTGTTCTTAGTAACTATCAATATTTGATTTCTTGTTTGCGACTTCTCTTGCTGGTTAAAAAAAAACGTATAGAGCTAAGGCAGTTTGAAGCCAGTAACAGCTTAAGCATGGTTGCTCGTTTTGGCTTCTTTAATCATCAGACCAGTTGCGGTTAACATCCATTGGAAAACAGACGTGTTTGCGAAAGTGCTTAACGGTGATTTAAATAATAGTGATTAGCAGATGATTATCTATGGAATTTAAAAAGTAGAAGACTGTGAATTAATACAAACAGTGATAAGATGTACAAGAAAAGTTTTGTGAAAATGCAAAAGGTGTAAAAACTCTGATAAAGACACATTAAAAAAAGGTGCGGTCGTGTTTTAAAAACACACTCGTGTCGTGCGACATGTTTAGTGTTTACGCAATAGAACATTTACCGCTGAATCAACAAACTAAGCGCAAAACTAAGACAAGACAAAAATATTAAAAAAAATCGCGGTATGGATGCATTTTTAAAAAGCGGAAAGTTACAAAGAATACCGCCGGAGATGACAAAAATTATGAATCTAGGTCAAAGCACAAAAAGGAGATGAGATGTAAACTTGCTAGGCAATACCAACAAAGCAAAAAGAGTAAGTAAATAAACCTACAACTATTAAAATAATAAGGGAATTGATTAGGGAGCTTAGAGATTTAATCAGTGAGTGTGCAAACACTGGAAATAAAAAAGATGGCAAATCTGCAGGGAAATTTCGACACAAACAATAAAGACTGGAAACAATACGGAAAAAAATATCAAAAAACATTTCATCTCGGACCAAAAGATAATAGAAATGGTTAATAAAGACGACATAAAAAATTATTAACAAAAGATGAAGAGAAACGAACTACAAATTTGTTATAGTAAAAAAAAAAACACAATAATGGGAAAAGAGAGTATAATAATAAAAAAGAAATAAGAAAAGAATGAAGTATTTTACTTCAAACCAAATTAAAAAAAAAATTAGCGGAAAAAATGTAAAAAAAGTGCACATTATTAAACAAAGAATCAAAACAGAAAAAAAAAGAGACAAATAGTTTAATGGCTACCAAAAAAATGCTTAACAAAGCAAAAGCATTAAATATTAATAAAATAAATTTACCAACCAACTGGAATAGCGCCAGGAAAGACAAAACAATATATGAAGATGGCAGAAAGAAAAATACAAGATACAAAAGTAAGACTGTGCGTGCCAACAGAACCAAATGAAGAAACAAGATCAGGAACAGAAACAGAAGCTATAGTAGTAAGCAAACAAGGCGTAACATACGCAGACTTGCTGAGACAGACAAAACTACCGATAAAAGGATCTACATTCAAGGAGATAAGAAAAAAAGAAAAAGGGAAGTTGTTACTAATAACAAAATAAAATGAGACCAAAATGGAATGGATGGTTATAATATAAGAAAAACCAACAACGTACTCACAGAACTAGTGATGCTCAAAGATATTCCAGAGACTAGCAGGAAAGAAAGTACATAATTATCTATATAAAAAAGATAGACAAAGAAACAGCGGAACAAATAATAAGAAAAATAAAAATAAACATAAGACTCATAAAATGCAGAATAGAAAAAGTAACAGCAAACGAAAGAAATTGTTACAAATGCTGGATGAAAAAACAGCAGCGGAATGCAAAGGAGAGAATACGTTTTTGATATGCATAAAATGAGAATACAACATACAATGCAAAACAATAGGACAAAAAACGGGAGAAATATTTGTTATAGCAACAACAGAGAGAGAGAGAGAGAGAGAGAGAGAGAGAGAGAGAGAGAGAGAGAGAGAGAGAGAGAGAGAGAGAGAGAGAGAGAGAGAGAGAGAAAATAGACTAATAGTGTGGTGAACCAAATAAAAACACACTAAATGGTAAGTGAATCAGAAACAATAACACAGGTGCGGCTATTTTAGCTAGGAAAAAGTGTAAAAACAAAGTGAAAAGATTAGGACAACCAAAAGAGGGAATAATGTGGGCTAAAGTAGCAAGCTGCGATAATATACAGCTATTATGTTAGTCCAAACTGCAGACTGGAGTAGATAGAAGAATTAAAAAACAATTTAAAAAAAGCAAAAAAAATATAATAAGAAAAGATTTTATTGCAAAATCACCAAGATGGGGAGGATACAAAAAGGATTTAAAGAAAAAAGATGATAGCGGGGTTAAATCTTACCGTTTGCAACAAAAGAGACAAACCGACGTTTATAAAAAGAAGTTGAAAACATGAGAAATGGCAGGTATAGTGAATGAATGGACCGTAACAGAAGAGGAATCATTAAGTTTACACAAACATATACAATATATTACAAAAAAAAAAACTGGAGAAAAAGTAGATGGAACGTAAGAAGAATGAACAAAAAAAAGATAAAGAAAACCATAGAAACAGAAGAATTAACAGAAAACACAAACAAAGAAAAGAAATGCAAAAAATACTCAAATAAAGCAATTCCCAGGCACATAGAAAGGAGGCAAAAAGAACCATACTGGTTGTGTGAGGAAATAAAAAAGTGCAGAAAAAAACAATACAAACAGGGAGGAAAGTAAAAATACAGAAAAAAAGAAGAAAATACAGAAGATACAAAGGAAGAACTAAAAAACAACAAAAAAATCTGAAAATAGCAATTAAGGATATAAGATGAGTCAAAAATATCTTTTGTTTTTTTCTCTTTTATATGCTAATGTAACTGGAGCAGCAAAAGGACTGTACGATTCTTTTATTATATTTCTTTTGAGTAACTCTGAAATTTGTTTCTCTATTTCTTTTTATCTTTGATTGTGCATCGATAAGGTCTTTTGCTACAGTATTTATCCACAATACGATCTATTCTGGTTTTGTAATCTTTTACTACCCCCAAATCGTATTTGTCTTTTGCAAATATGTTTTTGTTTTTTTCTATGAGATTGTTTATTATATCGTCTTTATCTTGACTTAAGTGGTTTGTTAAATTTTCAAAATTACTCTAATTAGTCTACGTGTTTATAAAAGTTTATTTGATATTCTTGTTTTCGTATGGTATCAGATTTTTTTTGTTCTATTTTAAGTTTTTCATTTTGAATTAATATTTATATCATCAATAATGAATGCATTTATGTATTCTTCTATATTCAATATTTTTGCTTTTATTTTTATCCATCCTTCTGTTTTATTTACACCATTAATTGCTTCTAGGTTAACTTTTTGATGTGTATTAATTTTTTTATTTATGTGTATTAGTTTTGAATTGATAAGTGAAACATTTGAGCCTGAGCCATAAATAGCTGTAACGTCTAAAGTGTCGTTTAATGTTATCCTAAGTTTAATCAATGCTGGAGTAATTAGTTTTTTAGATCCTCGTTATTTAGGTTTACTTTCAATGCTGAGTTATTGACATATCTTAACTTATCGTCATTATTTTTAAGCCAGCATTCAGTTTCAGGATGGAAGCGTGAACCTTTACCTTTTTGTTTACAAATTTTGCATGGTGTTTTCTCTGTTTTTTCTTTGTTGTTATAATTTTTATTATATTTTTTTGTTTCAAAATTTTTCTTGTGCATTAGATGTTCTAATTTACTTATTTCGTTGTGTAAGTCTTCAGTTTTTCCCAATTTTTATCTATCAATTCTATCAGCTACGAAAATTGGTAAGCCAATTGCAATTAAATCTATTAATGTACCCTCATCAATAGATTTTCTCACTCTAGTAAGAGTTTTTCTTTTTTTATTGCGTATTCTAATATAGAACCTGTATGATATCTAAATTGCAGTGCATATCTTATTGGCGACCAACCATTATTTGCAAATATATTAACAAAATTTTTCTTCCAATCTTCCCATGTTTTTTAAACTGTTAATTTCAAAAGTGTGCAGCTATACCAATCTGAAGCCCCTTTTTCCAAAAATGATTTTAAAATTCCAATTTTTATTCTATTTTCCTTATTTATTTTTTCTCTTCTTATATTTCTCACTTTCTTTTGAGTTTTTCTTTCTTTAACAGTGAGGTCTTGTATACTCTGTGTTTTTTAGTTTAACTTTATTTTTTATGATATAATGTTTGTCTTTAGTATTTATCAATCTTACTAATATTGTCCGTGATCAATGTTCTTTGCGTAGTGTGTTGTCATACTCCGACACGAGTTCGAAGCTCAAAAAAGTAAAACTTTTTTTATCTCTAATTATAATTTAAATTAAATAATTGATATATTTTCAAATAAAATATTAATAGAAAATAATTAAAAATCAATAAAAACAAAAAATAAAACAAAAATTAAATAAAATAAAAATGCCACCAAAACAATTTAGGAATAACGAAGATAAGGGAATAAAAACAAGCCTGGAAGAACTAAAAAAGGCAGTGGACTTTATGTCTGCAAAATTTGAGGAAGGAAGAAAAGAAAATGAGGAAATGAAAAAAAACTATTAAAGATATAAAAAAAAAAAATATTAAAATGAAAAAACAAATAAAGGAGCTGGAAGAAAAAGTTAACGAATACGAACAAGATAAAATAAAAAATAATATTGTGATAGCAGGGATTCCGAAACAACATCAAAAAGAAGACTTAAAAGAAATAGTGGCAAAAATATTCACAAATATAAATACTGAAATTCCAAAAAATAATATTGTTGAAGCTTATAGAATAAATAACAAGAATCCGGATGCACCAATACTGGTTAAATTCAAATCAGTAGAAGAAAAAAGAAAATAATAGAAAAGAAAAAAGAAAAAGGGTCAATCAAAGCCGATGAATGTGGATTAAAAGGAAAAAAAGATATATACATTACGGAACAGCTTACATACGAAAACAACAGCATATTCTATGAAGCAAGAAAACTAAAAAAGCAAGGTTACAAATGGGTGTGGTATAAAGAAGGAAGGATACTCGTAAGAAAAACAGAAGAAGACAAGCCAATAGTTATACATGGAATTGAACATGTCAAGGAACTGTTAAACAAAGAACATTAAAAAAAAAATAAATAAATAAATAAATAAAAAATTATATATATATATATACAACAATAACTAAAATTTACAATCTAAAAATATACCTACACAACGCAAGAAGTATAAGAAACAAATTCGATGAAATACTAACAATACCAAAAGTATACAAAGCAGATATCATAGTATTAAATGAAACATGGATATATACAAACGAAGAAACATACTTTCAAATTCCAAATTATACAGCAATATTTAATAATAGAGCAATGAAAGGTGGAGGTATTGCAATATATATAAAAAACGGAATAGCAACAACAGTACAAGAAAGTCGAACAGAAAAAAATACTGAAATATTAACAATAAAACTTAATAAAACCAATATACATTTAACAGCAATATATAAACCGCAGACAGCAAAATACGATGACTTTTTAAAAGTTATAGACAAAATAACAAAAACTAGTACTAAAAATATAATACTAGGCGACATGAACATAAATTTAAGAGACAATAACAATATAACTAACAACTACAGAAATATAATTGTAGAAAATGGTCACTATATTTTAAATAAAATAAACGAAGAAGGAGTAACAAGAAATAACGCAGATATACCTGGGACAATTATAGATCACGTTATTACAAACATAAAAGATAACAACAGCAAAATAAAAGTAAAAAAACTAACATTATCAGATCATAATGCGGTAATTACGGAATGGAACATAATGTGTAAAAAACAAAATATGAAAAAGTTCTAAAAAATAAAATAAACTACGATAAAATTAAGAAAGAATTTGAAAACATAGATAATAAAATAGTAACTGATTTTGACACTCTAACAACAATATTACGAAACACAATAAAAATAAATACAAAAGTAACGGAAATAAAAAGAAAAGAAAACAATGAGTGGATAAATATGGAAATAATAACAATGATAAAAGATAGAAACAAAACACAAGAGAGATACATCAAAAATCCAAACAATGATGTCATTAGAAAAATATTTAAAGAAAAGAAAAAGGAAGTAGAGGATAAAATTAAAGAAAGAAAAGAAAATTACTACAAAAACAAAATAAAAAATGCAAATGGAAATCAAGCTAAACAATGGTCGGAAATAAATAGTATGCTAAACAAAACAAAGAAAAAAACAAAACAAGAAATAACAGAAATTATAACACACGGACAAAAAAAAATCAAATAAAATTGACATAGCGAACGAACTGAACAACTACTTTGCAACAGTGGGAAAAAACTTGGCAAACAAAATAAGGAAGACTGATGGCAGGGAAACAATAACAACCGTAAGAAAAGAAGAAGAAGCTATGTTTGACGAAACAACAGAAGAAGAGATAGAAAATATAATCATACAACTAAAAATAAGAATCGCCCCAGGAGAAGATCAAATAACTCATGATGTAATAAAAGCTATAAAAAAAGAAATAGCGCCAATACTGAAAAAATTAATAAATAAAATGATACAAATAGGTGAATATCCACAAATACTTAAAAAACAAATTATCAAACCAATACACAAAAAAGGAGAAAAATCAAAATTAGAAAATTATAGACCGCTATCGCTTATATCAGTGTTAAGCAAAATAACAGAAAAAGCAATATATAACAGATTAATGACACACATAAACAAACATAACGAAATAAACAAAAGACAATATGCATTTCAAAAAAATTCAAACACAATGGGTATAACAACTGACATAATACAACACATAGCACAAAAACTGGATGAAAAACAATATGTGATACCAATATTTATAGACATGAGAAAAGCTTTTGACACCATCGACAAAGACAAATTGATCAAGAAAATGGAAACTCTTGGAATAAGAAACACAAACTTAAAACTACTAAAAACATATATTAAAAACAGAACACAAAGAACAAGAATAAACGACATACTTAGCACATCAACAATAGCAGAATATGGGCTACCACAAGGTGGAGTACTAGCACCATTGTTGTATATATTATACATAAATGATATATATGAGACAAACTTGACTGGAGAAATATATACATATGCTGACGACACATGTATTATATATCACGGAAAAAACAAAGAAGCAATAGAAAGAAACATAAATGAAGACGTTAAGAAATTAACTAAATGGTACGACGAAAACATACAAACAATAAATGAAGAAAAAACGACGTATATGGTAATAAGACAAAAAAATACAAAAGATATTGACATAAAAATTGAAATAAATAACATTCCAATTACCAGAACAAAACAGACAAAATACTTGGGAATAATAATAACAGAGAAACTAACATGGGATACACAAATAAAGAAAATATTAAAAGAAAGTGCAGCAACAATAGGAGCTGTCTATAGAGCCAGAAAATGATACATAACAAAAGAAACTGCAATAAGTTTATACAACTCACTATATTTATCAAAAATTAACTATTTAATAAATGTATGGGGTGAGACAACAAAAACAAATATACAAAAAATACAAAGACAACAAAACAACATACTTAAAATAATACATAAACTCCCAAAGCTAACACCAACAGAAGAAGTATACAAAATAATCAACGAAACAAACATTAACAAAAAAATAAAAACAGAAAAATGCAAACTAATATATAAAATTAAAAATAAAGAAATTAAAACAAATCTACAAATAATATTAAACAAAGAAATTCACGGACAATACGAGAAGAAGAAGTAATATACATGTACACACAACAAGGACAGAAAAAATAAGATAAATGGAAAGAAAAAATGAAAATGGTGCCCCGAATACGAAGCTTTGCAGCCTACCATATATGGAAACGGTGTAAAGCAGCAAGTGGGGAGAAAAAAAAATGTTGTAAATATGTAAATATATTATAATAAATTTAGTTAATTATTAGAATTAAAAAAAAAAAAAAAAAAAAAAAAATGCTTGCTTAGACTGCTTTTAATATCTGTTTGTCTTCAAATTGTTCTTTTATCCAATTAACTATCATCTGGTGAGTGTTTTCTTTTACTGTTTTTTTTAATCCTTGGATTATAACATTATTTCTTCTTTGTTCTTTTTCTTTTTTCTTGGTTATTGCAATTAGTTTTCATTATTTCTTGTTTTTATTCAATCTATTTATATTTTATTAATATTCTTCTCCATTTCTTCCGCTTTATTTTTAAGCTCTGCATTTTCTAGTCTTATACTTTCTAGTTCTTTAAATATCTTATCACAATTTTCTTTCCACTCTTTTTCTTTTTTATCTGTCTTACTATTAATTGCTTCTAGTATTGCTGTTGAATTATCTTGCTGTGAATTATCTTGCTGTGCCGGGCTATTTTTAAACGTTTATTTCCTTTGTTTTGTAACGTTGTTTCCCCTTGTTTTATCTTTTTCTACACCCAATTATATCTTTGATTTTCTATTTAACTTGTTTATAACGTGTTACTGCACAGTCCCGCAACGCCGCTTTATTCTTAGCGCAACCTATCCTTGCCTGGCGCTTGCGCACCGCTTACTGATTACATAGCAGATGATTGATGTACTTGCCGTTTTTGTTTAATTCCTTGTGTTTTATTCTTTTGTCTCTTGCTTTTTTCACTCAATTAAAAACTGATTCCTTCACTTTAATAATTTCTTTTCTTAATATAACTGTCACTTTAAGTCTTTGTTTATTTTTACTGTTGCCGGATCACTATCGAGACTACGATACCAAACAAAATTGCAAAGATAAGGAAATGGAGAAAAGAAAAGTTAAAGGAATGCATAATAACAGAAATAACAAGGCAAATACCAAATGGTAGATACGTTATCTCGAGGTTGTCGAATAACGCATCTTTTGAGATTTTCAGAATATACATGGCAACAAGAAGAAGTAATCCCAGATAGAGATAAAATAATATCATTGGAGGTAAAACTAACAAAAACTAATGGAACTGCATAAACTATTCATGAAAAAAAGAGAATACAATAAAAAAGAAGTGAACAAAAACCTAAGAAAACCAAGAACATATCTAAAGACACACTAAATAATTAGAAATAAATAACACAGGGATTAGAACAAAAAAATGCAAAACTGGTTGAAAAGCAGATTAAATATAATATCAATATCCAGCTGACCTCGAACAACTACTAAATCTAGAATAGATTTACAAAGACATTATAACAACAAGATTTACGCAGAAAAAAAAACTAAAAGGTATTGTTATGCGAAAGTCGTTCTTAAAAGCTATTTGTTGAGGCCAACACCTCACTACAACCGCAAAAAAACCAGAGCATCAAGCTTCGAGGCCGTATTCAACGCTGGTTTCGTTTAACTTGTTTATGATAATATCAAGTTTTTAATACTTGCAGCAGTTATTAGACTACGGTTTACATATTTGACATTAGTTATTTTTATATTTCTAACTGATATTTTTTTCTCATTCATTTAACATTAAAAAAACTAAGTTTGTATTGATCCAATTGTAGATCTTCTATAGAACGAGCTGAAGTAATTTTTGTTTTATGTTGTTCGTTATCAAGTAGTTGCTCCCACAGAATTCCTGGCAATTATGAAAGTGTTAGAACTTGAGCGTTACTATAACAAGTAGCACATTAAAGTTAATACCCACAAATGCAAAGCGATTCCGTTTAAAAAACCTAAAAGAATCAGAGTCAACGTGTGCATTTCTGCAATCCTGCATAATGATTTATTAATCTTAAATGCAGAACTAATGATTACTGTGCGACAGAAATCAATGTCTTTGCTGGTACTTTTTTGTTCTATTAGGAGCTGCAATTTTTTTCTTATCTAGTATTAATATTTTTAATCTGTGAATACTTTTCTAACCATTTCTGATTTTTTTAATTTTTGTTCAATATGTACTTACATTTTTTTGTTGCAATTACTTTTATTTTCAAAAATTGTTTTCTTTTTTATAAATACTAATGTTAATTATTTTAATTTTAGTTAGAAGAATACGATCCAGAAAATGTAATTAAATCTATACAAAACATGATTAAAATGCATCAAGATATTAAAATTAACATTCATTACAATTATAACAACAATCAATTGATCAACAATATAATAAAACAATCAAACTTTTCTAATTATCGCATACACAACACAATTACAAATGATAATTTTTACAATGCTTTGGAAATTAATGTAGTAATTATGAATAATCCAATCAATATTACTAGAAATGATCACGAATCTATTTTGCTGTGTGTATTTATGGGAAACAATATTAATGATATGTTGGGATATTTTAATCGCTACACAAGAATAATATTTGTTGATAAATTTGGATATGTATATGAAAGAAATTTAAAGAAACAGAAAACTATTACAACTGTAAAACATGTTTCAAATTTTGAAGGTATTGCCATAGCTTGTTCTAAAGTATTTTTGACTAGAAGACCATTTGTTGTACATAATGATACAAAATCATTAGGACTAAATGTAGTTATGATTAATGAAATTAGTAAATTAATAAATTTTACAACTAATACTGTAATTTCTCCTGAAGAAGTAATATCAATGAATATTGTTCCAATGAATATTATAACTCAAAATTCAGTAACATTATACCCATATTATATTTCTTATTACACAATAGTATTACCATTAGCTGCAAAAATACCTAATTGGGTAGGATTTATATACGTATTCGATTGGAAACTTTGGTCGCTAATACTAGCTTCTTTTATTGTAACTATACTTGCATGTTATGCTTTAACTAAAAAAGAATTAAATATTTTAAAATGCTTTGCAATATTTTTAAATCAAAGCATCAAACATCCTAAACATAAATTGCTTTATTTTATATGGGTTATATTTTCGTTCTTTATAATAAGCGCTTATTTAAGTATTTTTTTAACTTTATTGATTAAACCTTTATATGAGAAGCAAATTGATTCATTAGAAGATCTAGCAGAATCAAATTTACCATTAGTTTCATTATATAATTTAAATAGAATTTTTACTGAAACTAATAATAAAGTACATAAAAAATTGTTGAAACATTTTAATATAAATTTATTCGATAATTTATATACAATTGCTATGTATAGAAATGCAAGTTATTTGTTTGAAAAAACAATTTTAATCAATTGGTATGAAATGGAAAAAAATAGAGTTAATCTACCAAAACTTTATTTCTTCGATATTGGAGAGTTATGGCTAACTCTAGAGATTAGAGGAGGGCATCCTGTAGTAACGCAGATTAATAAATATATTATGCGTTTTCAAGAAGTGGGTTTATTTAATAAATGGATACAAGATGCTCTTTTTATAGAAGAAATATTGAATAGTGATGAATTGCATGCTTTTAATTTTGAACATTTAGCACTACCTTTCTATATTTATCTACTTGGAATGTTTTTTGCAATCATATTTTTTTTATTTGAAATAATTTTTAATAGCATGTCTTTTTATTATATACCTGACTAAGAAAGGATTTTATAATATTAAAGACTAAATGATATAGAATAAGATTTGTCTAATTTCAGAATAATAAAGATAATTTTATGCATTATAAAAATGAAATTGGCGTTTTTGTACTTCATCGACTTCACCAACCTAGTTCTAGCAGGTCGAAGGTCCTTCCGGGTATGAGTAATGAAATTATGCAAGATGATTAATGATAATGATAATTTAACTTTGTTTGTTGCTGATACAGACTAGGATTTAAACTGAAGACCCCCAGCATAAGAGGCAAGCATCTAAGCAACTAACCCATGCTGCCGTTTATATGCATTATATTTTTAACTGTTTTTGTAATAACAAAGTTTGTAATGACTTGTGTATGATTATTTAGCGTATGATTCTAATAAACTACTACTACTATACTTCTACTAATAGTGTTCTTGGTAAACCAAAGTTATTTGATTTAAGTGTTCATGCATAAGTATAATAATTACAACTTTGGAATGAGTTGACTTGTTAGTTTTTTTGATTTGTTGTAATAATTGTCAAACCAGACATGCTGTGCGTGCTATAGTGGATAAATTCAAATCAACATCCTTACAAGTTCAAATTACCTCAAGAACTAAAGCTTCTTGGTCATTTGAAGTTCTAAAACTTTTCTACAAAAGTTGTAAGATAATCTTAAATTTTATCAAAACATTAATTAAGCTCATTTTTGGCTTAATGGCTTTGTCAATTAATAAAATCTGCGTTATTAAACAGACAAAATTCCTAAACTAAATGAATCTAGAACTGCCAAACAAAAAAACAGACTAAAAAACTGGGAAAAAGTTAAGACCATAATCAATTAGAGCAACTTAAAATGAGGAATCAACACATTCGAACGATTCAAGTTGCTAGGAGCCGATAGAATCTATCCCATCATGCTACAGAAATATATTTGCAAAGCGGTAAAAGTGGTATTTATACCAAAACCGAGAAGACTCACGTATGCCCTGGTTAAGTTCTACAAACTAATCAGCTTGACATCCTTTATTTAAAAAATAGTAGACAGACACATAAGAGACGGGGTACTAAAGGCCCGACCACTGCATCAGCATCAGTATGCATACCACACGGGTAAATCCTGATATACATCAGTTAGTCAGCAAATGCGAGAACTTGCTTTGGGTTCTTTTCTGGATATTGAAGAGGCACTTAACAATACTACTTTTAAATCTATAGCAAATGCAATGAAGAGACAAGGAATAGATCATATTGTTCAACAAGGATTTAACTCCATGCTCAAGAACCGGACTATATCACTATATGAAAAAAATGTATGATCTTACTATCTTTGCATACGAGAAGTTTAGAGCAAGCGTGTCCAACATAATACAAAGTGCACTAAATATAGTAGAGCAAATAAGAGGAGTAATCAGTGAACCCAAACAAAACGACGATTGTACCGTTTACAAGATGGCAAAAAACTACAGACCTAAAAAACCTTAGAATGTATGGAGCCACGTTTCTGATGTCAAAGCAAGTAAAATATCTAGTACAAACGCTTGACACTAGGCTAAACTTTAACACACATCTGACAAATATAAAGGCAAAAGTCATTCGGGTGCTTTTTGCATTCAAAATAATGGTCAGACGTACAAAGGGATTAACATTTCATATGACCAGATGGTTATACACGTTGGTGGTAAAATCCATTATCACATACGGAGCAATTGTATGAAGAAAAAACCACTATGAAGTGTACATCTAAAAAACTAGAAAAAATTGTCTGCTGCTGATAACACGGGAGCAATGAAAACAACGCCCATGGCAGCTATATAAGTATTACTATTTTTACCGCCACTTCACCTGATAGTAATAGCGGAAACTAGACAAACAGCATACAATCTGCAGATAAATGAACACAATGTAAACCTTGAAACCTACAGACCTAACATAACAAATGTGTTGCATAAAAAAAACTTTAATGATAAGCTCGGACTTCATGAAAGCCACTGCATCAGTAAGAAATTTGATGCAACAATACCACATCAAAACAAATAGATAAATAACAGAATAAAGGAATTATTTGGTACACAGATAGGTCTAAAAACCAATTGGATGTCGGGGCTGAAATCTACGAAGACAAACACCAAGGAAAGCAAACTTTGCTAATTCTGGGCAAACATGCCTCAATGGCTGTCATTGAATGGTGCGCCAGATCTAGAAAAAACTAAAGCCGGACAACCTAATAACTATTATATCAAACAGTAAAGCGGCATTGCAAGCCCTGCAATCGCCAGTAATAAATTCCAAAGTTTGCCTGGTAGGAATTCCAAATGACCAAAAGACAAAAGAAAACCTCATGACAAATCAGCTTGCCAAACAAGAAGCAAAAAGAACATTCACTAAACTAACCCGTTTTTGGGATCCCATATAAGACCGGTAAAGAAATAATCCGCAGCAAACTTAAAGCGGAACGCAGCAAGCAGTAGAAAAGCTGTAAGGAATTGAGACATTTAAAAATATTCCTAACAAGACTATCGCATGATATTAAAACAGCGGTAACACAAATGCATCAGACTGCAAACAATTTAAGGACACTGTAGACTCAACAAACGCATAGAATGAGAATAGAAAAAGACCCTCTATGTCGCAAATGTTTGGAAAAAAAACGAGACTCCAATACACTTACTGATTAAATGCGAAGTTTTCAAACAGCAACACACATCCACCTATGGCAAACACAACCTAACCGCAGACATGTTAAAAACAACCCTAAAGATACTGGACTTTATTAAAGAGAGCTGTTAAAGGAGTAAAATAACAGAAATGTACATTAGGCCCAATAGGACCGCAATGCAAGAAGCGCCAGGCAAACCACCTTAAAGTAAGGAAGAAAAAGATGTTTTTTTTATATATGGTTCCTACAAGATGGCGCCACATGCCACACAGCTAGTGAAACAATTGATCTAATAAAAGAAAAGTTTGGTAATTGTGTAATCAATGGCATGGCCACTTCATTCAATTTAACACTCTTAAATTTCTTTTTATGGGGTCACGTTGTTGGTTTATGCCAACAAGACAGCAACATCAAGGGAACTTATGAACAATATAAAACTCAAAATTGTCAACGTTCCGGCCCATATGTGTGAAAGAGTTGTGGAAAATGTGCTCTAAAAAATTGATCGCTGCAATTGTGTTCGTGTTAGTAATATTAACAAAATTGAATTGCATACTTAAATGTAACATGTGTACTATTCCTGAAATAAATTTTAGCCCGATACCTCATTTATTCTGTGTTTTATTAAATGTAACATGTGTACTATTCCTGGAATAAATTTTAGCCCGATACCTCAATTATTCTGTGTTTTATTTATGTGTTGAACTCAAATATGTTCTTATTGAACCCTTTACTACCGCTACATTTAACTTTAATGTTTTTTATGTAACACATTTCTTGTTTCCGGTCTGTTAGCTACAAAATTGTGTGTTCATTAATCTGTAGTAGGTACACTGCTTGATTTGTATCTCTACAACTAAAACTAGTTTTTCCAAGTAAATGATATCAAGTTAGTGATTTTGTTAGTGTTTTTATCAAGTAAAATTCCAACTTTTTGTTGGTGTTTCTTTTTGTTTGTTGTTGTGACCATTGCACCTTACTTATTCTTATTATTATATTAATGTTTAATCTTGTAATTTCTATGCCCAGGTTGTGTAGTCTTTTAGTTTGGTTTGGTATTGGTAACTTTTTACGTTCCATATCGCAACCTTTAATATATTTGTTTTAGTTTTGGTTCAGTTCATAACTGTTCTCCTCAAAAATCCAATTGGGAAACTATTAATTCCAAATTTATTGGTTTTTAATTTGTTTATGATGATCTATGATTTTTCTTTGCCTTCTGCATCTTTACGCCGTTGACCAATTGTGGTTTATTTGTTTTTAGGGACAATTTTTGTCTCTGAAACATAAAAATTGTGCATTTACTTTTGCCGACTCACTCACCCGAACTGTTAACCAACAAAGGGGTCTTTTTATTTCGGCAAACATTTGGTCGACATAGCCTTTTTAGTTCTAGCAGGGTGCACCGGATGATTAAAGTCATTGTTTGCGCAGGTTTGATTGTCATTTGAAACGGCACTAAAAGTTAGTTTAATTTTTCTCCTTTACTTCCTTCCAGTTCTAACTACTCAATAGTAATCATAATTTAAAAAAACCCACAAGTCTAAATGTTGGCAATTAGGAAATTAGATAATCTTTTTTTTCTTTCACTAATGGATTTCTTACATTTGCAAAGAAAAAAACTTCTAGTTTTTTACTAACAAACAAGCGGACAAGTGAGTGGATATTCCAGTTCAAACAACTCGTTAGTAATCATAATTTTGCGCAATTCAGCTACCCGCTTAAGTGTTAATCATGCAGAAACTAGATATTAACTAGTCTCATTCCCTCACTAAAAAACTTCTAACACTTGCTAAAAAAAAAAACTTCTACTTTAAATTACTGGATAGAAATCATGATCTGAAGTAACTTATTCACTCAAGTGTTAAATACTAAAAAATTAGAATTATTATTTTTTTTTTTTAACATAAATTTCTTTAAAGCTTGCATCAGTTTATTTTTAAAAACAATTTTTTTGGCAAATAATACTGTTCAAACTACTTGTTGGTAATCATAATCTGGAGTAACCACCCAGCCGCCAAATGTTGATCATTTAAAGAACGTTTGCAAAAAACGTTCAATTTTTTTATAACAAACACTTGAGGGTATGAGTCAGCATTCTAGTTCAAACCACTAGCTGGTAATCATTATCTGGAGTGATTTACTCGCCCGCCTAAGTGTAAAAAAACAAAAAATTAGTTATAGCTTCCTCGTTCTTAGACAAAAAAACTTCTACCTCTTGCAAAATGAAAAAACTTTTAGTTTCTTAATATCAAATTTTTGGGCGGGTAGGTGGGCACTGTAGACTTGATGAAATTATAATCTAAGACCAGGATGTAAAAGTTTTATGCTTTAAAAATGAATTTTTTTTTGCACTTGCATCAAGATCCAAAAAACGTTGTTGTAACAGTAGTTTAACTTCAAAAACTTTGTTCACCGCACTTTTTTTTTAAATAGGGTATGCGTATTAAAAACGGATGGCGAACCAGATTTGGCTCGCGAGCCGTAGTTTGCCAACTTCTGATCTAGAATAACCTAGCCACCTGTCTAAATGTTGCTTATTAATAGATTGCATACCACTTCTTGTTTCTCTAAAGGATTTCCAAAACATGTAAAAGTTAAAAAAAAAAATCAATTCTTTAATAACAAACAACTGAACGAGTGGGTGTTCATTTCAGTTTAAATTACTTTTTTAAAATCATGGAATGACCCACCTACACACCCAAGTGTGACATCTAATAGTTGCAAAAAAAACTATTTTTTTATTAACAAACTTTTGAACTGGTGAAACATTCCAGTTCAAACTATCAAAATATTAGTGATCACTTTCTACTTTTTGGACAAAAAGACGATTGCAAAAAAAGAATCTTTAAATTTCTTAGGCAAATGGGTGTTTTTTTTAAATTTATTTTTTAGACTGGGTTTATCCACTGCAGAAAGTATCAATCCATTAGTATCGGTTTTGGGTTACTTGGTACCTTCTCCTTTCTGCAGTCTTCTTTATGTCGTCGATCCACTTTTTCTGTGGTTTTCCTTTGTCACGGGTCTTTATTGTAAAAGTCTGTAGGTCCATTTCTTGGTGATTGCTTTTGCCACGTGACCTACCCAGCTCTACTTCAGTTAAAATATTTGCTGAATTACATCTTTCACTTAACATGCCGCGTTCCATCGCAAGCTAACAGACTCGCAGTTTGTTGACACTTTTCATTGTTAGCGTCATAGTTAAGTAGGTGGTTACTCCAGTTTAATCTACTTGATAGTAATTATTATTTGAAATGATCTACCTACCTACCCAAATACTTTTTCTCTAACTAAGAAACTTCTTTGAAAACACCCAAACAGGTTGGTGGGCATTTTAGTTCATCATAATCTGGAGTGATTTACCTACCCGTTTAATGGTTGGTTATCAAAAAATTGTATATTACTTCCTTTTTCTTGGACAAAGATTTTTCTTACGTTTGCAAAGAAAAAAAACCTTCCAATTTCATCATAACCAACACTCAAAAAAATGAGCAGGAACTTTAAAAAACAGTTTTTAGCAAGTACTTTAAACTAGAGTTACTATCCACTCACGATTTTCTTTTGTGACATAGTTACTACTGACGTTTGCAGAAATAAAAAAAAATAATTTTTTAATTTAAAGTTTGAATTATTATTTAGACAAAACCAATTAATAAGTTCATATGTAAAATTGTCTTTTAAAACGTGTTATATAAAAATAAAATATTTAAATTTTTTTAAGAAATGTTAGCTTTATTCAGTATTTTTGTTAAAATATAAAAAGTTTGCAATTTTGAGGTTAAATTGATTATTTAGACAATACCAATAATTAGATTTAAATAAAAAAATTGTCTTTTAAACACGTTTTTTATAAAGAAATAATCAAATAATTTTTTTTTTATCATTTGTTTTCTGTATTTTTGTTCATCCTGAAGAAATGACATTCTGCACATTCTGTACAGGGGAAGACAGATCAAAATTATGCATACGATGCGGAGAAAAGGGGCATCAGATAGCCAAATGCAGTAATAGGAAATATTGTATAGAGTGTAAAGTAACCTGGCACAGAACAAGAGCAAAAAGATGCCCGTTCACATACAAAAGAGAAATAAGAAGACCAAGAAAGAACGTAGAAGACAAGAATCCAGATAATTGAAGACAACACGAGAATGAGGACACAAACCAAAATGTATAACATCATCCAAATAAATATAGGCAGAGGAAGAGAGGCGCAAAACCTATTGATGGCAACAGCGGTAAAAGGAAAAATAGACAAGTAATAGTGAGTGAACCAAATAAAAACAAACTAAGTGGGGAGTGGATAAAAGATAAGAATTCAAACGCAGCTATCCTAGCAAGGAGTAAGTGTAGAGATAAAGTGGAAAATCCAAACTGCAATATGGAATATTATCAGGAATGGATAGAAGAACTAGAACACAGCCTAAGGAAACAAAAGACCAAACAAATTCTAATAAGAAGCAATTTTAACGCAAAATCGTCAAGATGGAAAGAGACCAAATGCGACAGAAAAGGCCAAATTTTTGAAAAGATGATAGCTGCCGTAAATCTTACAATAAGCAATCAAAGAGATAAACCAACGTAAGAGGAAGATCCAATTCATAAATTGATTACCATATCAACATGGGAAACGGCTAGAGTAGTAAGAGGCTGGACAGTGATAGAAGAAGAATCACTGAGTTTACATAAGTACATACAATACAGCATAAGCGGAAAAGGGAAAAAAAAAGACAAAAGGGAAAGAAAATGAAACATAAAAAGGATAGACAGAGAAAAGATAAATAGAGCTATGGATGCAGAGGAAGTGACTAAAAACAAACACTTAGAGGAAAGATGCAAAACGTACACTAAAAAATTGAGGAAGGCAGCAAAAAAATCAATTCCCAGACACAGAAAAGGAGGAAGAACAGGACCGTACTAGTGGTGCAAAGAAGTCAAGGAAAGCAGAAAGAAAGCAATACAAACAACAAGAAAAGTCAATAGACAAAAAAGAAGGGGAGAAGATTCTGATAAAACTGAAAAAGAACTGAAAAATGACAGAAAGGCTTTAAAGAAAACAATCAAGGACAGTAAAAAAAGATGCTGGAAAGAAATGTTAGAATCCATAGACAGGAAACCCTTGCGGCCAACCATACAAAATAGTAATGAATAAATTAGGAGGAATGAAAGCAGTGGGCTTAAAGGAAGAAGAAAATGAAGTATTTATCATTGAAAAATTGTTTTCCACTGGAGAAATGGTAAAAGAGCCAGCAGGAATAGCTGACAAAACAGAAGCAGTCCCTGCAACAGTGGAGGAGATAAAACAGATTATAAGGAAACTACCTAACAATAAGGCACCAGGTCCAGACGAGATAACAACGGAGATAGTGAAAGCAGCGCTAAAAAGAAATGAGATAGAGATAACACAAATAATAAACATGTGTGTAAAGAAAGGATTTTTTCCGGCTTGCTGGAAGGATGCAAACCTAGTACTAATTGAGAAAAAGAAAAAAGCAGGAAAAACAACAACGTATAGACCAATCAACACATTAGCAAAAATTATGAAAAAAGTTAATGTGAGGAGAATTAAACAGGAAATAAAAGAAAAAGGAGGATGGGAACAGGAACAATATGGATTTAGAAAAGGAAGAACAACTTTAAGAGCCATTGAAAAAGTAAAAACCATAGCAAAAGAAGCAAACAGTGGACCATACAGAAAAAGGCAACACTGTGTCATAATAGCGTTAGATATACAAAATGCGTTCAACAGCATACTATGAGAAGCAATTATAGAAGCAGCAAAAAATAAAAACTAACAAATAAAACTACTAAGATAATATGGAGCTACCTTCAGGAGAGAAATCTACTGACCAAAAATGAAAATTTTAGGCTGACTAAAGTACTACCACAGGGTTCTGCACTAGGTCCTTAATTATAGAATTTAGTTTATAATCAGCTACTCAGAATGCGGCTGCCGGAAGGAGTGACGATACCGGTATTTGCGGATAACGTAGCTCTGGTAGGTAGAAATATAGACATAGAAGTACTAAATGAAAGGTTAGAGTTAGCAATAGAGATGATCAAGAGATGGATGAGAAATAAAGGGTTAGATCTGGCTCCACAGAAAACCAAGGCGGCATGGCTATTGACAAAGAGGACAAACAAGGGAAATAAAAAAATACAGGTAGGTGAACAAATAATAACCTCAGAAGAAACAAAATTAAATACCTTGGAGTAACACTTGAAGCAAAAAGATGTAATGAACAGCTTAAGGAAGCGGTAAGAGGATAAAAAAAATAGAAGGAATTCTTAGTAGGCTTATGCCAAACAAGAGAAAACCAGGAGAAGGAGCAACTGCAGTTAATAGCAACTGCGGCTAGAAGTAAACTATTGTTAGCCGTAGAAACATGGGGAAAAGCATTAAAGACAAAAAAAAAAACAGAAAAGAAGTAAGAGGAGCTATTAGAGCAAGTTTGTTAAGGATATGCAGGGCCTACAGGACGGTGTCGCAAAAGGCACTAAAAATAACTGCGGCAACAATACCCGCAGTAAATAAAAGAACTAATAAACAAGAAGCAAAGAGACAAGCAAGAGAGAATATGATGGAACAATGGCAAAGACAGTGGAAAGAAGGAGAAAAAGGAAAATGGACAAAGAAACTAATACCAGAAATAAAAGAATGGGTAGAGAAAAAACCGGAGACGTGTTACTATACAACACAACTATTTCCCGGACATGGAGCTTTTGGAAAGTACTTACAAAAAATAAATAAGATGAAGAAAGAAGAAAAATGTATATTTTGTAGAGTGCATAGCGTAGGAGGAAGACAGAAAAACGCTAAAAAAGGTATTAGAAAACAAAGTAGACAAATTTACAATCATTAAAATTTGCCTGAGTAACAAAATCAAATGGAGAGCACTAAGAAACTATGCAACAACAGTACTGAAGAAAAAGATAGAAGAGTTTGAAGCTTTGAGATTTAGATAAACCAAAATTAAAAAAACACTTAATATAAAATCCACAGAAAACAAAAGAAGGAGGAGCGAGAAGCAAAATGGAAGCAAAAAAATATGGGAAAAAGTAATAAAGAGGAAAAAAACAAAAAAGGTCAAAATAACTATGCCTGCTAATCAATAGAAGATGAACAGAGAAACTAGAGAAGAACATATACTGAAACAATAATACCAACAGAAATTGCAGAAATAAGAGGGAAAAAGAAAGAACTGCTCAAGGAAAACAAGTTGACGGAATTGACTAAATAATTTCTAAACGGAAAATACGTCATGTCGAGGTTGACGGAAAATGCAACTTTCGAAATGGTCAGAATATATCTGGCAACACAAAGAACTAATCCCAAATGGAGATTCAAGAATCTCACTAGAAGTTAAAATGGCAAATGTAGGACTACCAAAAGGGATGCACTTAATGGAGCTGCACAAAATATTTATGAAAGAAAGAGGATACGACGAGAAAGAAGTCAATGAAAATATATAAAAACTAAGAAGATACCTAAAAACATTGCAAATATCTAGGCTAATTAACACAAAAATGGGAGAAAAAAGAAGAGAATGCCAGTGTAGGAAGTAGGGCAAAAAAATAGGGTAGAGGGAGAGATGAGCCGAGGACAGCACGTGTTGCAGCAGCAGATTGCGTGAATTCCGCAAGGCCGAAACCAGCCCACCTCAAACTAGTACCACATTAGAGACAATGACTAGGACAAATTAACAGCAGGACTTACGCAGAGAAAAAAACCGAAAAGTATTGCCATGCGTTAGTTATTCTCAAGAGCCACTTGTTGAGGCCAACACCTCACTACGTCCTTAAAATAAAAAAAAAAATTAAAAAAAGTTGTATTGATTATTTAGTTAGACCACACCAATTGTTTGTTTTGTAAAAAAATTGAGAAAATTGAATAAGAGAAATTGACATTCTTGAGGTTACATTAATCATTCGGGTTTTTAGTTATTTAAAATTACGTTAGAACATTCTATATAAAGTTTTTAATAAAAAAAATTGTTATTGTGTTGTACAGTATGCGACCGAAAAAGATGACGTTTTGTATAATTTGGAGAAAAGAACAGTCTTGATTTTCTAAAAAAATAAAAATATCTAATGGAAAATTTGGTTAAATAATACATAAATTTAATGTCTTAAAAAAATTTAATAAATAGCATTTGATAACTTATACGTTTTTATTATATTGATTAATAAAAAGAGATATAACCAAAACATATTATTATTATTCAATTCTATAGTTTATTTCAGAGTTAAAATCTATTGTTTGCATTTGCGTATTGAATACAACAGTAAAGTAATAAAAACTAAACAAACATGTTACGATTGAGAATCAAAATAAAATGAAATTTACACAAAATTATTACAGCCAGAATATTAAATTAAAAATTATGGCAATTATTTAAAATATGTAGTAAATGTTTTCATAAAATTAATTTCTTCATAACGATTAATTGTAAAAAAATAACTTACATTCCTTGTTTTGTTTAGAAATAGTTCTTACCTGTAACAAAAAAAAAAAACTAAATTAATAATTATATAATTATAATAATATTGATTGTTTATATTTAATAGATTTTATTTAATAAATCGTAAGTATAATCAATAACAAAATACTATAACCTTTTCTTAAAATAATTCGCTAAATTGTCGCTTAAATCAATGCTCCAAGAGTTTCTCTATGGAACTAGTAACTTCCTTTTGCTACTCATTGCATTTAAACAAAATAGTAACACCTTAACAAAAAATCCAACTATTGCTTACATTTCAAACTAAAACGGAAACAAGACGTTAAAATGTGTTTAATTTTCATCTTTTTCATCTCCAATTGGCTGTTGTAAATATATTATTTATCTTTTAAGTTGGAACAGAAAAAAACTATAATGCATATCTGAATAACATTAAAAGAGACAGTATAGGAGAAAACATGAAACTAAGATCAAACAGTTTGAGTAATTAGTTTACTTCTATTTAAATCCCTTGCTTCGTATCAGATTAACTCACACTAAATTTGTAAACTGTTTGTAATTGGAATTACATCAATATCGATTAGTAATAAATGCACAGTTGAAAAGCAATTAATAACTTTGTTAATAAATACTGAAATATTATATTATTCAATACAACAGTGTTTGTATCGATATATAATTTATTTGTATTTTTATATGGAACCTGTGATTTATAAGAACGTTGTATCATAACATATTATTCAATTCTATAGTTTATTTTAGAGTTAAAACATATTTTGTGCATCTAATACGTATTGAATTTATCAGTAAAGTATTTAAAAACTAAACGAACAATATGTCACAATTAATATGTCACAATTAATATATCATTTGATATTTAATATTGGATTAATTATATGCTCAGACATACAAAAAGAATTAAATTTTAACGCATTTAATCAAGAGATAACTATTTTGTTTAATTAATTACGTTGACAAAATTAAAACCGCAATACGTCCATAATAACAAGTTCTGGGAATGAATGTTCTAAAATATGATTTGCCAAAGTACTATCTGAATGACGTAATCTGAAAGAGCGGTAATGTTCTTTAAAACTAGTTTTGAAATTTTTTCCTGTTTGCCTTATATATTGTGCATTACATGTGGTACAACTTAACTCATACACTCCTGATGTTAAAATTGAATCTGTAGGGTCTTATTTGGAGTTTCAAACGTTTCTCGATTATGTTACCAAAATATGTTATTAAAATGTATTTTATGTGTTCTATGACATTTATCTTAGGATAAATTAACTATATAAGGAGGCTATATTCTTTCTTAGTAATAATATTTTTAATTGTGTTTTATGTATCAAAAATTTGATGTTAATGATAGGCTGAAAGCTTTATTGATTACTGAATGGTAGGCTACAAATTTGTGACTGTTACACACACATTTAGTCATTTTACCAAATCCAACTCTGGAATAAACATTTCTGCTACTTAAACAATACAATTAATAAAAACTTTCAAGGCGGCACCACCATTTTTACTATATTGCAATAAAAAAAAAGTTGCTGCAGTAAAAATCCTATAACAGATGTAGAGTAAAGATGACAAATTAATTGCCAAATAATTTGTACCATTACTTCCATACTGTATAAGAGAACCCGTGTTAAAAAGGACAGCTTTGCTTGGTTTGAAAATAATTATAAACAACATATGTTTTTTTTTGAGAAATCCCAAAGCAGATTTTAAGGGTTAAAATTGTCCACCAAGAAGTATGGTTGTAAAAACTGCAAAACAAATTTATGTATATCTTACAAAGTCTAATAGAACATGTTGTGGCTGTTATTATGCAAATGCCTAAAATCTAGTTCTAAGAGTAGCGATTTCAAAAAAATTAGAAATTAGTTTGGAGTTCAAAGAGCAATTTTTAAAGACACGCCAGAAGGTGTGTACTCTATTAAGATCATTTTTAGCTCACAATAGTTGCGTTTGCAAATTTTATAAAAATAAGTTCTAATGTTAAACTGAATTCGTCTTAACTGTTGCTGAAAGAAGGGTTATTTCAATTTTAACAATTTCTTTTATTGTGCAGTTTAACAAATTCTTACTCTAAACACACAAATTTAACGTTTTATAAGCAAAAATTTTCAAATTTATACTTAGTAAGTACATTTAAAAATTTTGTTGACTAAAAGGCTGACACCATTTCTACAAACAGACAAACTCTGAGCTTATTGAGAAATTATTAATACCAATCAGTTCGTACAAAAAAAGTTAGTAATAAAACAGAAAAAGTATAGACATTTGACATTATTTTTATGAAATAATGAAACATTTTACTATGTTTTTTATCACAAATTTATTCTTACGTATACATTACTAGTTTCGACTTAACTAGAATCTTCTACAGATAAAATAAGATAAATGAGTTAAACAACAACAATTATACTATGTATATAAATATCTAAACTACAAAGTTAGAAGAGTAGAGTTACAAAACTTATTAAGAGAGGAAATGACTTAAAGATTACAGTAATGAGTAAAAGGATTATATTAGAAAATAGATTAAAAAAACGTGGTGATTATCTAAAAAGAAGCATTTACTAATAACTTTAAGTACTGGTAAATATATTTAATCTACTTAAAAAAGGTGCCTTATTTTCCTGTTTAATTTATGTTCTCTTTATAAATTATGTAGAATTTTACGTCAAAATTATGTTCCTGGATGTAATTGGCAAACGTTAAATCTGTTTTTTCCTATATAAACTGTGCCGGAACCACCCGGTGTACCTACTTAAATCAACTCATGCCTTGGACGTAAAGCCGTCCATGCACGTTGCGTTCTTTGGTTTTGTGTTCCTTGCAGAAAGTTTCCTATTCCTTTCGTTCCCGGCCTTTAACGAGTAAATAACGTAGCCTATTTGGTTTTTAATATATTACCAGCCTAGGTATGTAGTAATTAATAGGATGTATTAAGTGTTTATGTTATGTTAATTTTCAGGTTATTTATATATTAAATGTATGGAAAGAATTAAGCCTATTTATTTAATTAACAAGTACCCCACGTGCTCTGCCACAATACGTTTGTGCAATCTTCACATGTTAATTTATATACTTCCGATTTTATAAATTTGTCCGTTTTTTTCTTTCGCGGTAAATAAGATGTTGAATAGTTTTAACGTTGATTTAAAAGCAATTTTCATGTTAAGTTTGGAAAGAACTTTTGATACTGATTTGTTGGCTGGGCCAAAATATGTGAGACAAGACATTTTGAATCAGCTTTTTTTTTATTTGTGGATATACGTTTTTGAAGATTTCTTTATTAATTTTCTTTGTTATTAACTTTTCTATGGTAATGGTGGGAAGCTTGTTGAGTGAAATTTGTTTGATTGTCTTTAATTCTATATCTTAATTTCCTGGTGCCTTTGGAATTGTGTTTGCTATATAAATCATTAAATTGTACACCGCCATTATTATTATAGAGGTGGTTAAATTTAAATTTATTATTTTTGTTAGTTAGTGGAAGACCCAAAAAGTTAATTGTTTCATTGATTTCTGATTCTACAAAAAATTGAATCTTGGATGGAAACTGTTTATGAATTGTAAAATATAAAAAGTTGCCTTTGTGCTCCTTTAAAGCAAACTAAAATATCATTTTCGTATTAATACCAAAAATGAATGTGCGATTTAGCCAGCCAATTACTCTCTCCCGGAGCTTGACGCACAGAACCGTTCTGATGCACCGTCGCGATAGGTGGTGCATGAGGGGAGAGGAGAAGGAAACTCGAAACAAGTTTCGGCGTCGCGCTCTCTGTGAAAGGTACATGGGGCGTCAAGCACAGAATTGTTTGGAACCGTCCAGAACAGTGAAAGAAAAGCATCTATAATGATAGTATTTTTTCTTCCAAGTGAGTCATCAAAATGTTGGTTTGAAGAGGTTAAGCGGTGATCCCATTGGGAGTCCAGCGTTTTGTTTGTAGAATACTCTGTTAAATTGATAATCATTTTGATTTTAACATATTTTAATTGCTTCTCTTAATTCCATCTGTGTAGTGACATTTATAGCGAAATTGTTCCTTAAAGTATTTAGGCATTTTTGTGGAAGTATATTAGAAAACATACTGCAAACTTCAAGTAAGACTAGTTTGGTGTGTTTTTATCTTTTAGCAGTCCAGTCAAATATGCTCAAATATTGATCTCATCTCTAAAAAAATCCAAAAGTTTTAAAACTTTATACATTGATTTATAGGTACCTAATAAAGAATATACTAAAAATCCTGACAAATATGACACGAGCTTTAGCTGTAATGACAGGGCACTTTTTTTTGATTTTTTGTAAATATCTCAAGAACTGTAGGTAGGAGCTAAAAATTGATTATATACATAATGAAAGCTGAATTTGCAATAAAAATGATTATATACATTTTTTGTATTCACAACGGTTACTGAGTTATAAAGCGCTAAAGAATAGAAAAAAAAGTGTTTTGTATTGTTACGAGCTAAGAAGCCGGTCCTTTTGTTTAGTCCTCCGTTCATTTTGACTTTCCCCTAACTACCTGCTTTTCATTCCACATAGCGTTCACAATACGCGTGGCATTGTAGTGTTAGTGCGGTCTCTCTTTTACCTTTTTTGTTCATGAAGAAAAGTGGTAATCAACCCTTTAACGATGTTTCTAAAGATAACTATCAACAAGCAGAGTAATAAAGACTTAAACAACTACTTATAACATAAGCTTGCTCCTTACCCTTTATCTTTATTTGAGAAAACTGAAATGCTGAAAACAAACAAATCCGCATTATACGATACATTTCCTGTACTACAAGAAGCCAATTTTTTTGATTTTGACATTGTTTTGGATGTAGGATTACTGTTACACAAGGTGGTGTGGCCCAATAATCCTCAATCTCAACAATTTGCAAATGTTATGTTGCTTATGTTCTTAAGCATTATGCCGGCAAGAGCTGTACCGTTGCGTTTGATGGCTATTCAACGGCACCATCCAGTACGTAGACAAATGAATAGAACTAAAATACAAGCTAAAGCGATCAGTTGGCATAAACTTTGAACACAAAACACAAATCATAGTCTTCTTTCTATTGAACACAATAAATCCAGATTTATGTTATTCCTTTTAACAGCTCTTTACGACCATGGAATTAAAACAAAACAAGAATCTAGTAACGCTGGTAAATTGTTCATCCGCACAGGAGTCATAAAATCCTAAACTAGTGACAAAGTAGCAATAGTTGGCAAAAATGTTGATCTTATTGTCCTCCTCATGGCTTTAACCCCATCTGAAAGACAAATATTATTTGTTAAACTAAGCCACGGCAGAGTAGAAAGGAAGGTATATTTGAGTTAGCAATTGCAAACTATGGGAATAAAAAACTGCATACTTCTTGTCATGCATTTAGCGGATGTGATACTTCCGCTGTATATCGAAAATGAAAACTTGTCTGTTTTAATTTGTTTAAGAAGCGAGCTACACTGCAAAATGTTACTGATGTAATAAAGCTGAAGCTGAAAACAATATATTCCTGGCATGGTACAATGCACCTCACAAGCAAACTTCCCTTAACATGCATTGTTACAAAGCTTTTACCAAATCAGTTTTGAATGCTAAACCAGACCTTTCTACGCTGTCGCTCACAGAAGAAACAGCAATGCAGCATACTTTTTGGTATACACCAAATCCAAGTTGGGCTAAGAAATGAACTTCTTCCAGAACAGTAGGGTTGGAAGTTTAAGCCAGCCGGTTGATCTCAGTAACTACAGAAGACGCAGCAGAACCTGAGGCAGTCTTCAATCTCATTTCTCGTAAATGTATAACCTCCATCCCACAATGATCCAACGTATTCAAAAGTGTAGGCAAAACATTGTCAAATATTGATTTACAAGTATCTAACAAATGATGGTAACACTAATTTTTCTTGCTTTAGCATCATCAATAAATTATATATTGTGCTAACTTTTTTTTTTTAAATAAAGCAATCATTAGTGCTCTATAACTCAGTAACCGCTAAGAATACTAGAAAAATGTATATTATTATTTTTATTGCAAATTTTATCAGATTTTATTGTGTATATTGTTAACGACCTACAGTTCTTAAGATATTAACAAAAAACCGAAAAAAGTGCTCTGTTTTTCGTGATTGCCGCTAGCTAGAGCTCGTGTCATATTTGTTAGGACTTTTAGTATATCCTTCACTAGGTACCTATAAATCAGTGAACAAAGTTTTAAAACTTTTAAAATTTGTAGAGGTGAAAAACTATTTTGACTGGACTAACGCTATGATGTGCCGGGAATTGAATAAAATTACAAAAAAAAAATAGTTTTACTAACAATTCTTTGGGGCAATTGGATTAATTTGAATTAATTTGAGTTTTTCATATTTAGTCTTAAATAAACTATCTGCTTTTTATAGAAATTGTTTTATTTTTGTTAAAAAATGCTTGTAAGGTCTTTGTTAAGTAATTTTATATCTTCAGATTGATTTATTTATGTACCTATTTTTCTTTTTTAAGAATTTTTATCGCATTTGATTTGTCTGCTCTTGTCACGGTTAGGTTTTTATTTACAATCTTTGCTTTTATTTAAAATTTTAATAATGTGATTTCTACTTAAACTTTGTCTTGTTTTGTTTGGAGAGCTGCTTCTGATTTGATTATCATAGTTTCTTTAAAGTTATCAGTATTGATTGGCAGAGCGTAGTTTAAACCTTTTTATAGTATTTTAGTTCATTTTCCGTAAATTCTGTTTTAAATAAGTTAACTATTTGTGTACTGTAATTGTAGCATTGGATTTTTTATTAGGCTCGTTTCACACGTATTGCAACAAAAAACGAATGAAACTTTTTCACATATACACAGTTCAGGTTTTATTTAATTAATAAAAATCCGAAGGAGTAATTCATTGGGAGCACCATCTCATCATTTTACAAGGGAGAATTTGGTGCTATACTGTTTCTATTTCAATTTGTTTTCATAAACGAATCGAACCAATTTGAAACCGTATACGTGTGAAACGAACTTTTTTGTCTAAACCTAGTACAAATTTTTAATTTCTCTTAATAATTAAAAATTTCTGCGGATTTCTTGGTTTTATTTGCTAAATAAGCTTTTTTCGAGCACATTCCTGGAGAAAATATAAATTGAAACATGGTTTTTGCTTATACTAGCATGAGTGTATAAATAGTGTGGCAAAGCAATATCTGCAGGGTGGATGATCGGGGAAACACAAATCCTTCAGCTCCAGAATAAATACACCGATGCAAATAATATTTTATTCCAAACATCAAATCAATCCATAGGTAAGTTAACATTAATTAATAATATAAATCATAAATCTGTAAAGTAAACAATAAGCAATAAGCCAAACAAGCATGCAGGCCATGCGGCATACAGGTTAGAAAGCAAAGCAATGCATATTCATTAATATAGATGTTAAACAAATACATTACATTGCATTAATTACATAAATATTAATTAATAACCTGTGCAGGTCTAAATCCACCCTTGAGTAAAAAGTATTTTAAAGTACCTGTAGGCTTCAGAACTATAAAGTTATATAACTAATTCTTGCTTTTAGATGTTGCCAGTAGCAGGAGATGAAGCAGAAAGAACAAGCCAGCAGGAAAAGGATCTAGGGAAAGAACAGGAGGAAAACCAGGTATTGCCACCTAAAATAATAGTTGACAATGCCTGAAACAGATGTCACCACTAATTTGTATTTTATGTTTAGTTTATTAAAATAAAGTATTTTAATAAATATAATTGTTTCATTACATCTGCCCCCCTCTCGCGGGCGACAGTGGGTTAACTGGAACTTGCGGAATCTTGAACAAATGGTTTGAGATGACAAACATGGAAAACCCCACGCTCGACGATGGAACCAGGTTTTGCTAGGACATATGTCTTGGTAGCCACACATGACTTGATGGCATATAGCCCTTTATAAAGAGGTAGAAATTTTTTTGTTTCCTTCGAAATAGCAGACGAAGACGGATTTGCACGTAACCAGACTAGCTCACTAATGGAGAACGTCCTAACATTACCGGAAGGCCCGTTAGCCACACGGCGTTGTGCCCGGCGATTCAACGTTTTGCGGGCGAGCATTAAAGTAGCACCAGTGTCTGTAAGTGGAGGATTAGGAAAAAAGTTGGATCCTTAACCGCAGAGTAACCTGTAGATTCATGCGTAACATTGATTAAGAACAAAGTAAGGCACTGATTTCGCCCACAAACTGTGTTTGCTGTGGCAATAGGTCCTAAACAAACGACCCAATTCTCTCATCACGCACTCTACTGGGTTGCCCTGAGGATGTCTAACAGAGGAGTAGATGCACTGAATCGACTCATTAATTAAGAAGTTTTTCCAAGCATTAGAAGTAAACTGGGTACCCTGGTCACACAGCATTCGCTCTGGCTTACTCACCTTCACAAAATAATCTTTAACCATGCAATTGATAATGGCTTTAGAGGTAGCACGCTTAACGGGGTAAAGAGTAACCAGTTTTGAAAAAACGTCCAATAAAACAAATATGTAAGTTACACCACCTGTAGAAGTAGGTAGGGAACCATAGAAATCAACGGAGACGAGTTTGTTGGGGCTTACAGAGATTATAGCTTCAAAAGGGGGTCTAGGGAGAGAAGAATGTTTGCTCTGCTGACACAATTTGCAACACTTGACACTACGCTTTACGGAACGGAACAGATTTGAGCACCATAATTCACGGCGAACCGCACACCACGTTTTATACACCCCAAAATGGCCAAAAAACTTATGATAGGCGGTTATAAAATTATCAATAAGACTAGACGAGATACATAAGTACGCTTGGGTGTCAGCTTCTCGTCGGAGGAATAATAAATCTCTGTGAAGAAAGAATTTATTATTTATACCGCCCCCTTGAATTTGAGCTATAATTTTACCAAATTTTTTGTCGGAGCGCTGCGCTTGAGGCAAACTTTTTAATAGAGTAGAAATATGGGAACCACTGGTTAAAGTTGCGATTCGGAATTCCTTGTCTTGTGGAACCGAAAGTCGAATTGGTGGATGACGTGAGAGTATATCAGCTATCAAATTATTTTTCCAAGTCGAGAAGACAACAATCTACAGGAATTGAGATAGGTCAATGCACTGTGGTCGGTTAGAATAGTAAACCGTTTACCTAACAATAACACCCTCTATTTACGCAAAGCGTGCACCACACTCAATCGCTCTTTCTCGCATACACTGTAGCGGGTCTCCCGGCCTAGTACGCAATAACTTGCTTATGGCCATCCACTAGTTGAAATAACACACCACCAAGGCCGACATCACTGGCATCACACTGTACAATATACGGACATTGGTGCAAGTATTTCTTGGCTAAGCTGTGATTTCACCTCCTCAAACGCTTTTGTCTGTTCGAGGCCCCAATTCCAATGGGTAGACTTACGGAGAAGTCGAACTAAAGGCGCAACCAAGGAAGCAAAATGTTTAACAAAACCCCTGTCAAAGTTAACAAGGCCAAGGAATGCTTGAAGCTGGCGTAATTTTTTTGGAGTTGGAAAATCCCGAACGGCTTGTACCCTCTCAGGGTCAGGAGTACACCCAACTGAGTTTAACACATAACCCAAAAACGAAACCTCTTTACAAAAGAATTTGCATTTCTTAATGCGCAATGTGAGGCCGGCTCTGTGTAATCTTGAAAAGACAAGGTCCAGATGGTGAATATGCTGTTGGAAGGTACTGGAAGTGACGAGCAAATCATCTATATACGGATGCACAATCCCTTCAAAGTTTGGTCCTAAGATTTGGTCAACACAACGTGTAAACAAACTTACCGCCGTTTTTAAACCAAATGGTAGAACTTGAAACTGGTATGCACGTGTGCCAACTCTAAATCCAGTGTAATGACGGTGTTTGGGATTAATGGGGATCTGCCAATAAGATAAAGTCAAGTCTAGACTGGATAGGTACTTCACGTTAGCCAAATTCAATTTGAGATCTTCAATCGAACGAGGAAGTTCGGTCTCGGATCTGGTTACTGAATTTAATTGACGTGCATCAAGGCAAATGAGCACTGACCCATTCTTTTTAGAGGTAACTAGTAGTGGACTGGCAAATGATGTAGTAGATCTCTCAATAACCCCCACTGCTCCATTCTATCAATCTCATTCTGCACGGCAGTCCTGTATGTCACAGGTATGGGATACTGTTTGACAAAGAATGGTGTAGCGTCTACTACATTAATGTCATGATGATAGCGCTGTGTCAATCCCGGCTTATTCGAAAAAAGACCGCGATAACGTCCAAGCAGTTCTTTAAAGCTATCCAGTTCAGCTTCTGACAAAGCACTTTCCGGCGCAATATCAGTGATAAGTATTTTTTCTTCTTTGTATGGTTTGATAGGTAATTGTGAGCCTTTAATTGATGCCATAAATAACCTCGAAGAAAACGGCACATAGTCATGACATACTGGAGTTTCCGGTATGTTATATTGTTTCGAATCTTGATAAACCATTAAGGTAACTGGCTCATTAGTAAAACAAATATTTGCTTTGAAATATCTTAAGAAATCTACCCCTAAAATGACTGGGTATGAAAGATTAGGGATGACCAAAAACTCAAAAGTTGAGAAGAAGTCGCTCATTTTAAAGACCATCATCAATTGGTGTGTGACACGATTAAGCTTGGACTAAAATGCCCCCCTGACTTTAATTCCCTGAACTGGAATTGAAACTAACTTATCTTCAGTAATTAAAATTTGTTGATAAACTTCAAATGATAAGCAGGTGATTTCGCTTCCTGTATCAAGTAAAGCGGGGAACTCAAACCCGCTGATGGAAATGGTAATAATAGGGCAATGAATTGGCAAATTCACATGATCAAATTCACAATCATCAAGAAATAAGTCGTCCTTTGGGTTTTGGTTGTGAAATGGGTTGACTCGCTTAAGCACACACACCCCCGAGTCTACTGAGGTGTGGCTTGAAAGTTTTCCGACGCTTGAAACATCTCATCCGGTTCTAAAGTAATGTGTGCAATCTTGTTGACCTTATTAGAACTGCTGTTTGTCTGAACGCGGTTTTCCGAAAATCTAGGACGCGGATTGTTATTTGGCGCATTATAATTGACCCCTTGTCGGTAATTGTCGTCAAACAATCGATAATGCTTTTCTCAAGTTGGTAGTGCCAATCAAGCATGTTGAAATATGTATAGGAAAATGACGAGCAATTAAATGTACTAGATGGCCAGGGTCATATGGTGGCTCAAGAAACTGTGCTTCAGTCATTAACCGCAACATATAATTTGATGGTGAACCATCTGTGGATCGAAAACGACCTGATTCCAACCGCCCGCGGACTTTATGTTGTTTTACCGGCTCCCAAAAATGTTCATAAAAAAAAGTCATTAAAATTCTGGCTTATAAAAGAAATGGCTATAAACCAATCATTTGCTATTCCTGTAAATAAATTATGCCCCCAGAGTTTTAATTGAGGGAATGGAATTTGATAAAGAGATATGCAACTTTCTAACTGCTTAAAAAATATAACGGGATGTGTACTAACCCCATCAAAAGTGGATATAGACTTACAAATGTTATTAAAATTAATATTGTTATGTACTGGCGTAGAAGCTAAATTGTAATTATTTCCTCGCAATCCGTTAGTTAAGTGCTCATATTGTAATGGTTCAGTATAAGAATCATCATCATCAAACTCTACGTTAAATTGCGGCAAATTATAATTTGGATTACTAATAGGGTTTGCATTTGCGGGAGTAATTACATTAGCTGAAATAAATTGCTCTCCATATGGTTTATAAATGGAATCAACTACTTTTCCTCTACATGGAATTTCATATATAATATTTGAATTATTTCTAACACCCATTGAATGCTTATTTGAATTTTTATTCCAAGTTTCCGCTTTAGTTGGTGCATTGTAAATCGGATTTGCCGTTTGAGCTGTGTAAACCGGGCGTGCACCTGCACCTGCACTTGATGCTCTGTTCACTGCGTTTGTTGCTGTATTAGCATTTGTCAATGTCAATTAATCTGTCATGCTATTTAGCTTATTGATGACATTTATTTTGGCCTTCTGTGCTGTGATAACTGGTAAGTGATTTTTAAATTCGCTATGCCCCTTATTAGTTTTATTAACCATTTTAGGAATTGCCCCTGTGGAACTAATTGGCATGGCTCCGGATTTACAAACAGGCACTGAACTGGTAGCAGCATTCAAATGGGTTACATAATTATAATTAGATAAATTTGAATTTAAATTACTAATATTTGACAAAAATGTAGTGTCCGTTGATGATAAATTAACATTGGTACCAGTTATGTTATCGGTTGTTGTTACATTAATTAATGTTGAGGCTCGTGTGCTTGACACGATACCACTGGTAACAGAAGATGTTAATATACCATCAACCGATGATACTAAACTATTATTATATATAAATGATGTTTTAGTTGATGGTAAATTAACATTGGTTAGTGTTATGTTATCTGTCGGAGACTTTTTAATGTTTCCCAAAGCTTGTGCACCTGACACGATGCCACTGGTAAAACCAGTGGTTAATATACCATCAGGCATTGAACATAAATTATAATTAATTAAACTAGTCTTATCTGCATGGTACGTAGACTGTCCAGCATGATCGGTCCCAGTTGCCATCTCTGTTGATGTTAGGTCTACGTTTCCTTTTGCTCGGATAAAATATTGTGTACGATGATGTTTAGGAGTACGTTTCATTCCCATTAATGTAATTATTCTAGATAGGGCCCTACGTTGGGCTCCAAGTTGTGGCAAAGCAATATCTGCAGGGTGGATGATCGGGGAAACACAAGTCCTTCAGCTCCAGAATAAATACACAGATGCAAATAATATTCCAAACATCAAATCAATCCATAGGTAAGTTAACATTAATTAATAATATAAATCATAAATCTGTAAAGAAAACAATAAGCAATAAGCCAAACAAGCATGCAGGCCATACGGCATACAGGTTAGAAAGCAAAGCAATGCATATTCATTAATATAGATGTTAAACAAATACATTACATTGCATTAATTACATAAATATTAATTACTGTGCGGGTTCCACCCTTGAGTAAAGAGTATTTTAAAGTACCTGTAGGTTTCAGAACTATAAAGTTATATAACTAATTCTTGCTTTTAGATGTTGCCAGTAGCAGGAGATGAAGCAGAAAGAACAAGCCGGCAGGAAAAGGATCCAGGGAAAGAGCAGGAGGAAAACCAGGTATTGCCACCTATAATAATAGTTGACAATGCCTAAAACAGATGTCACCACTAATTTGTATTTTATGTTCAGTTTATTAAAATAAAGTATTTTAATAAATATAATTGTTTCATTACAATAGTAGTATACTTTCCGCCGTTAGAGTGTGAGCAGAAAAAAAAACAACCTCTTTCCAACAATAAGATAGTTCCCACAATTATATATTTGAGCACTAGAGAGTCCAAAAACCACTACAATGAAAGTTCTAAATAGTAAAAAAGATAGAAAAATAAAAATTAATGTAATGGTTAATACAAAAAATCTAATGCAGAATGTAAAAATAGTTTTGTTAATTTATTTTATTATTTCACAAAACACATATTATTTCATTATAATAAACACGTTACAACAATTCTATCACAAATACAAAAAAATGCTATCAAAAATTATCTCAGATAAAAAAATTATTATTGCAAAAAATATGCCAAGCACATAGAACATAAAAGGTAGTGCCAATTCTTCAAAACCAAAAGCATGCAATTCAACATCATTTACTATTTCTTCTATAGCAAGAGCATCTTTTAACCATTTATTAAACAGACCTACTTCTTGAAATAGCATTATATATTTATCAAACAGCGTAATTATAGGATGTCCTGAAATGACGTGCATGGTTACCAAGGCAAAACCAATATCAAAATAATAAATTTGAGGTGAATAACCTCTGCTTTTATACAAATCATGAAACATAGAAGTTCTTTCATTCAATAAACTTGTGTTTTTATAAAGTTCAATATCATATAAAGTATTGATAGATGTAGAAAAGACATTTTTCTTTTGCAATGTTTCATGTAATTTGTTGTTAGGTTCGTTAAACATTTCATATGCATGGTAAACTGAAATTATTGACAAATTTGATTCTGCAAGATCTTCTAATGACTTAATCTGTTTCTCATATAATGGGTTAACCAATAAAGTAAAGAATATACTTAAATAAGCGCTTACTATAAAGAAAGAAAATATAACCCAAGTTAAAAAAAGCAGTTTATGTTTAGGTTGTTTAATGCTTTGATTTAGAAATATTGCAACGCATTTCAAAATGTTTAATTCTCTTTTAGTTAAAACGTAACATGCAGATATAATTACAATAAAAGAAGCTAGTATTAGCAACCAAAGTTTCCAATCAAATACGTATATTAGTCCTACCCAATTAGGTATTCTTGAAGCTAAAGGTACTGCAATTGTATATTGAGAAAAATAATAAGGATATAATGTCAATCTATATCTAGAAAAACTTGTCATATCGTCAGGAAAAAATGATAGCCCTTTATGTCTATCATTAACTGTAAAATTTAGTAATTTACTAATTTCTTTTATCATTATTTGATTTAGTCCTAAATTTGTACCAACTATATAAAATGGTCTTTTAGTTTCATATTCTTTACTAAAACTTATGTTTACGCCTTCGTAATTTGAAACAGGTTTCAGATTGGTAATACTTTTTTGTCTCTTTAACTTTCTATCATATATATATCCAAATTTATCAACAAATATTATTTTCGTGTAGCGATTAAAATACCCCAACATTTCATTTATATTATTTCCCATAAATACACATAGTAAAATAGATTCGTGATAATTACTAGTTATATCGATGGGTTTATTCATAATCATTACATTGATTTCCAAAGCATTGCAATAATTATCATTTGTAATTGTGTTGTATATGCAATAATTAAAAAAATTTGAATATTTTATTATACTGTTGATCAATTGATTGTTGTTGTAACCGTAATGAACGTTAATTCTAATATCTGGATGCAGTTTAATGATATTTTGTATAGATTTAATTACATTTTCTGCATCGTAATCTTCTAACTAAAATTTAAAAAAATATATAATGTAATTTGTTATATTAGGATCATTAACATACGTTTTAAAATGATCATATATTGCTTGTACATTTGGTATTGAATTTATGAACATAATCGTAATACTGTAATGTGCAATTTATGAAATTGTTATTGTTCAAAAACATAGCCTTTTATATATCTTTATTAATAAATAAATAATAATACTCAAAATAAAGGCGCACCAGAGCAATGTAGTTAATTATTTTTCTAACTCTAAACATTTAATTATTTTAATATAAAATAAAATAAAACACCAATTGTTGTTCGTATTTTATTACTTTACTGTTGAATTCAATACGCATTTGATACTAACAATAGATTTCAACCCTGAACTAAACTAAAGAATGAAATAATATGTTTTGTTTATAACATAATTTTGTATTAATCAATAGAATATAAATGTATGTAAGATTGATTTAAATTAATAAAATTTTACCTCAAGGATTTGCAGCTGATAAATTATGAAGTGCTTACAAAATCCAAAACAAATACTTTTAAAACGATTTTTAGCGATGGTAAAGTTAGTGTTGAAGTTGTAGGTAACTATTACAAAAGCTCTATCAAGCAAATCAAAACACCTGTAGCACTAAATAAATGTGTTGACACACCTGCCAACAAGCAAACCACTATGATTGAAATTACCGTTGCAACATTAACTACCAACTCTAATTTTATTTAATAATATTAAAAAAATCTTAATCAATAAACACGAGTTCTTTGGGTTTAAACCTCTTTCCACAAAATGCATTAAAATTACTATTTTCTATTATTAAGAGTTACATAAAAAACTTTAGTAAAGTAATTGTTAAAATTTAAAAAAATTACCTTTTGATTAAACTTTCCTAAACCCAATTCATCTTGTAATTTTGAACATTTAATTATTTCAATAAAAAATATTATAAAATAAATCAATTGAGACATGTTGTTCGTTTAGCTTTTATTACTTTTCTGTTGGATTCCGAACGCAAAGAATGGGTTTCAACCCTGAAATAAACTATAGAACTGTATAATATGTTTTGTTATAATATATTTTTTTATTAATCAATATAATATAAATGTATATAATATCAATTTCAAATAATTTGTTTTTCAGGCATTAAAATCATTTATTTAAACTGATTAGCCAAAATTTTTCCATAATTTATTAAATTTTGAAAATAGTTTCGACCATTTATAGAAAAATTAAATAACGTCTAGTTAAAAATATTTAAGAAAAAAATAAACATAAATTTAAAATTTTTTTTTTTTAAATAATAACCGCCTGTGTGGTGTAGTCGTTAGCGCACTCGACTGCTATACCTTGGGTTAGAGCCTCAAACCCCTTATCTGGAGGTTCAGTTATTCTGGATAAGAAAAAAATGTGTTGAGATGAAAACTATCCGGTCAGTAAAAAAATATACACAAACAGAGTTGACTGTTTTTTGGTGTCCACAAGTGTGCAAAATAGAACAGTTTCTACAAAATCAATTCCATAAAGTTAGAGATGGAAATGTTTGTAAATGGTGTAACAATTCAAAATAACATTAAGTTATTAATTGTTTAATTAAACAATTTGAAACAATCACCCTGTATATTATTTTCAATAATATATATATATTAAGAAATGTTGGAATATTTTTATTTAAAAAAAAAATGATTCGCATACTAGAATAAATTGCGACGCAAAAACGATCGCGACCTTTTCCATCCGCGGGCTCTTTCTTTCCTTTTGCAACGAGTCCCGAGTGAAGACGTGTAGACGGTCCTCAAATTTAATTAATTTGCCATTGCAATATTTTTCGAAGTTGTGCTAAGTGCGAAAGATACCTCGGAAAATTATCACCCGCTGTATGGGGATTTCGTTGGCATTATATTAAAAATTGTGGATACGGTAAGGAGTATTAGTACCGTCCATATTAACCCGATAATGGTGGATCTAGAGGCCGTTCTACAAATTCACATGGTCCGTGAATTAATTAATACTTCGCATCAATCAATTACTTTCTCTATCCTTGGTATGTATTTCAATATATTATTCATTTTACCGATCCTTTCTTTTTTTTTTATCAAGATACAATTTTTATTGATACGCGCACGTCTTTTTTAGGCACGTTTTACACGTGTGGATTTTCTACCCGTTTTGGCAGTTTATATTAAGTACCCGAACATCTTAAACATTTTCATCAAGCCGTGCAAACTGCTATTCCATATCGCTGACTGTACTACTGTTCTAGGAGATATTTCTGGACGTAGAAAATTAACTTGATCCCTGACTTGGACAAATGCACGTGTTGGGATAGGAAACCACGTGGACCTTGATGCTAACGACAGTATCACCAACAGCTAAGCTTTTCTCTTTATTTTTATTAATTACTTTTTCTATTTTTGTATGTATACATATGGATATATATCTATATGCAAGATATCTTCTTTCGTTGTAAAGTATAAAATATGATCGCAGATCATACAAATATTAACTTACTTGTACCTTAATATTTTCTCAATCTCAACGGTATATTTAGTTTAGTTTAGTAGATAGTAGCTACCAGGTAATTTTTTTTTGTTTGCGCTACGGATGAAATTATGCTTTTTTTGCGGTATTATTATTTTAGTTAATTATTAAATTAATAAGCTTGAAATCAAATGTGTAACGAATATTATTATACCTTTAATCATGCCACTTATCAATTAAATGTTTATTTTTGGTATAACTTGTGTCTTGTTTAGAATACCTAAGAATTTTCGTGATTTTAGCAAACTTACTGTTCAATTGCTACTATCAAAATCACGTGGAGCCTAAAGAGGTAAACCAGTTTACCCATACGAATCTACTCCCATCTCCACTAGGGCTGAAGAGTTAGCAATTGATACTTTTCATAGTAAGTTAGGTGACCGGTCAACAATAAAGGTTGCTTAAGTGTATTACTGTAAATTGTAACGTCACAATGGACCGTTAGAAGAACGCTTTGAGCTGCTGGATTGTCTTAAAGAAAAATGGCATCAGGTTCACTGTTACAACGCCAACATTGTGTTGCAAGTTTGGCTTTTGTCCGAAATCACCGGGCATGGAATAATGAGGACTTGAGGATACTGTTTTCTGATGAGTGGCGCTTTTGCCTCAATGGATCAGGCAGACATAGGGAAGTGTGAAGAAAACGCGGAGAAAAATACGCTTCAGTTTGTATTGATGAGCGACTTCTATTTGGCGGTGAGTCGGTTATGGTTTGGGCAGGAATTACCTTAACACGCACAAAGTTAGTCTTTAAAGAAAATGGCTCCCTGACAGCTCACAAACACATTATGGAGGTTTTCAAAAATCACGTTATGCCTTTCATGACAACTATGAGCGAGCGCGGCATTTTTATGCAAGATAATGCTAAACCTCACGTAGCCAGAGTTGTCAGAGATTATCTAGATTAAGTAGGAATTTTGCGGTTTGATTGGCCACCTCTCAGCCCAGACATGAACCCCATAAAACATGTCTGGGATGATTTGGGACAACGTATCCAAAAGCATACAACTGCTCCAAGAACTGCTCAGAAGCCAACACAGTTTATATTGCAAGAATGAAATAATATCGACCAAAAAGTGATCTTGTAACAAACCTTGGATTTAATAATAACTAATACATGCTAACATTGCTGCAAATTAATTATTTATATTGATGCGTAATGTTTGTTATTGATAAATCCCAGATTTTGTCTGAAATTCAATTTAAAATGACCATAATAATATTATCACCCGGTATATATGTATTTGGGCCGCCCGGTTATGAATAGAATTAATGTAAATGTAAATAAAGTTACCTACATTTCCGAATAATTAATCTAATTAATTATTCGGCAATTATGTAACGTTTGTGGTCCAGCAATAAATGTAACATGTTAGCATAAAATAAATGTGTTATTTTACGCCGCCATGACCGCCTACTAGCGTGCCGTGGTTTTGACCTGTTGGACCGCGGACACCTGGCTTGTATTTAATACTATAAAGTCATTAGGACTTACCTAGGAATATAGTATCCGTTATGTTGCGGTACTTGCACAATTCACCCACTTACAGCCCTCCCGGAACCCCGTAACACGACCGCTATATCCTGCACTACCATATTGTAAAATTGTATAATTTATGTTAGATTGTAGGCAACTTCGGTTCTTTTGGATTTAGCTTCCAAACCAGTGGGCCGATTAAACAGGGATTTGGGGAATGTAATTGGGTTAATAATTGTCTTGTTTGTATATAATTAATTTTAAGTTTAATTAGTTATTAGTTTTGCAGTTTACAGTTTAGTTTGGTATCCTTGATCCCCCACCTTTTCTTACCAATCAGAATCTTTGCTCCATCCCTTTTTTTTTTGTTTTTCAATATATCCGGCGGTCCCACATTAGTAAAACTGCCAGCAACCGACCAAACCAGTCCACTTCGAGAACGAGCCAACAGACGCACCGACTATTGGATCCGATCGAGGATAACTGCAATTTTATTGCACCTAAGGCGGGAATGAACAGTTAGAAGAAACTGTCATCCACTACTAATTTCAACTGTTTAATTAATTAATTATTAATTTAATTAAACATTTTTATTCCAGTATGGACCCCGACGGGAAGATGTCGGACCGAGAGATACCCTAGTAGAGACAAATGAGATTACCATCGAGAACCAGGCAAAAAAGATTCATAGTTGAGTTGATCTTGTGGCACCAACCTCGACCACCACCAAAAAAACCCCAATAAAAACCTGCAAACAGGTTCCAAGCAAGACAGCGGTCCCCCAAGTTCAGGCCTCCCTCAAAAGACTTGCCGCCTGACTGCATCTCCTCCGAGGAGAAAAAATTGGAAACCACCCAAAGCAAGGTCGACCTCCACCAAGAAGACCCGTCCAAAATTGGCAAATTCAGCCTGGTTGAAGAAAGAAAAGGAAAAGCAAAGTCAAAGAAGATGAGAAAGGAACTATGTAAGCTCTCTCAACCTTCTTGCTCTAATAGGCCTTCAGCCGGCCCCACACATCAGGTGCCTTTACCACTATCAAGGCCATCAGCCACCAAGGCCAAAAGGTCTTCAACCCGGCTCGCCCCTAAGGCAAAGCCGACTAACTCTAGTTTGGCTACTAGCACCTTAGGCCACTCAGCTCAACCGGCGCTCTATTACCATTCATGATAAAGATGAGTATCTATGCACCCCTAAACGCAGGACGATTTTAGAGCGGTGATCGATTATTGCACAAAGCATAATATCTTTCACCACTCTTACCAATTAGGGTCCAAAAACACCCTAAAATATGTTATTCGGGGTGTGCTGACCTGCATTAAGGTTGAAATTGTGCAGGTTAAACTCAATCACAGAGGTCAAACGCAAAAGCCCCGAGATTGCACAATGTCACCGTTGCCAACGTTACGGCCACGGGGCATCCCGATGCAACGCACCATATCGGTGTGTCAAGTGCGCTGGATCTCTTCTAAGCGCCAGTTGCACTCTTACTAAAGAGAGCGGCCATTTAGCAAAATAAATTGCGTTTGGTGAGGCTTACACGGCAAGTTATAAAGGCTGCCTAGTTTATCAAAAATTAAAGGCTAGCCGCAACTGCCAGGCCACCGGTAAGACACCTGCTCCCCGTAAGCAGTCTTATGTTCCTTCACGAAGCAGTTCCAATGCAAGCAAGGAGAAACCCTTTGCACAGGCAGCGGGATGGGCGCCTAGTGCCCCTCTTCTATCAGCTAAAGATCTGCTGTTACTTTGCTTATCGCAAGCAAGTAATAATGACTTTGTCAATAAAAGCTTCTAACGTTTTATTAGACAACTAAACGTTTAATAATTTCAGACCCGGTCTGTCAGTCTGAAACTCAGACCTAGAAGTGGTACCAGATCCTTCTAATTCTAAGCAACACCTACATGGTTGGCACATATGTGCATTATGTAAATATTTCTTGTGTTGCATACACAACCATTCAAGAAGGTTATGTTTACGAAAAAGACAAACTTCCAGCAGTCAAAGTCGGGGGGAGTTTAGTCGGTAGGCGCCCGTCAGGGTAAATCCGACACGAGTTTTTAAGAAGATTCTCCTCCTAGCACAAAAAAAAGTAAAAATCAATTAAGCCTGAACTCCGCTAAGTACACCGGTACTTAGTCAAGCTTGGATTCCGCCAAATACACCAGTAAGAAGTACCAGTCCAGTTCCGATTAGACCAGCCGTGAGAGTCAATCCTGTATAGCCTGTTTATTCCTGACACCTTTTCTTTCTTTTGTCCGAGGATTGTGCGGCGTCGAAAAACAAGCCTTCTTTCTTAATTTAATTTAAAGTAATAGTAATAGTATTTATTAGTGTTAATATACAGAGTATTTACACACGTCACAAAAAAATAATACATATAAACTAATCTAAGAAATTAAAAGTTAAGTATTCTGAAAAATTATAAAAAGCATTGCTGGTTAACAATTTTTTTATTCTTATTTTAAATTGCAATAGATTAAGAGTTTGAATGCTAAGCGGTAGTACATTAAAAAAATTTATTTTATAGTAATTGGCCCCATCGCGCGTTTTGTTTATGCGTTTAAAATCAAAGCGTATATTGTTTCCTTGTCGTGTAGGGTAAGAATGAAGTGAGCTTTGTAATTGGTAGCTGTCTATATTAGTCCTTATATATAATAATCATTCGAGGATGTATATGCAAGGAACAGTTAAAATTTCAAATTCTACAAATTTATGTTTGCAGTCCGCACAGTAATTTAAATTACTGATAACACGAATTGCCCGTTTTTGGATTTTGAAGATGTTAGTCACAGATGGAGCATGACCCCAATTTAATATTCCATAGTTTATAATACTATGAATATTAGCATAATATATTGTCAACAATAATTGCTGAGAAGTTAAATATGATAATTTCCTGAGCAAATAAATATATTTTGTAATTTTATTACATACATAGATTGTATGTGTATCCCATCGAAGTTTAGTATCTATCATAACTCCAAGAAATTTGACAGATTTTGGTTCACCAGCTCCCGTTTTAAGAGTAAATATTAATTCTTCCGTTTTACTACTATTTAAGCTAAGTTTATTTGCTAAAAACCACTGATTAGCATTTGATTGCGCAAGTTTAACCGATTCCTTCATCAAACCAAAGTTCCCGTTTGAACCAGTAATAGTAGTGTCATCCGCAAATAAAGTAAAATGTGAGCCAAGGTCGCACATTGGTAGGTCATTAATAAATATAAGGAAAAGAATTGGACCCAACACTGAGCCCTGTGGAACACCAACTGATACTTGTTGCAAATTAGATACTTGCGAGTTGACACTTACATACTAAAATCTATTAGATAAATAGGATGATAATAACTTGATGCTAGAAGCATTAAAACGTAGATACTTTAGTTTATTAAAGTGTTTCTCATGAAGTTTAAGCGGTCATTAATGCAAGAGGAGATAATACTCGTTTAGTCTGATTTAATCAAATTGCTTCAAAAACTTTACTAAAAGCTGGCAAAATTGAAATAGGCCTATAATTTGAATGATTTTGCTTATCACCCTTTTTAAATATAGGAACGACTTTTGCAATTTTTACTGAATCTGGAAAGATGTTATTGTATATGAGTTTATTAATTAACTTTGTCAATGGTGTTAAAATTAAATTAACAATTCGTTTGATACAAACTGTACTAAAACATAATAATCGGAACTGTTACTATTTTTTAGGTTTGTGATTATATCTCTTACATCATTGAATGAGGCAGCTTCAAATGTCATAAAACTGGTGCAGTTATTTGCGCATGTTTGCTAACTCTAGAGTAAACCAATTAATGAGGTTTCTTGATTTATTGGAAATATTTTTGTCAGGAAAACAACTCAAAAATAAATTGTTTATTATTCTTATAAACAAATCAAATTTATCACAAAAACTCAGACGAAGCAACAAATGTAAAATCTGTTTCCGCAACTAAGCCCTAAAAGGTATTCTGTCCCAACGATGTTATAGGTCTACACTTGTTTTGTGTCTGACGTTGGTTTGGAATTTTGATATCAATAGTAGTATCAATTCCGCATCCTATATGATCTGAAAAAAGCACTGGCACTAGATAAGCAATATTATTACTACAGTTAGTGAAAACATTGTCGATGCAGTTTTCCAGTCTGGTATTAAAATTGACTTGATGTTTAAGACCATATCCGCTAAAAAAATCATATATTAATTTAGATCTACCATTTTCGTTAAAATTTACATTAAAATCACCGCCTATGACGATGCGTTTATTTAAGCTGTCAATGAAATTCATGACATCAACAGTACGTTTAAAAATACATTAAAATCACCCAATGGTGTACGGTAAACACACAACAATATAGTGTTAATGTATATACCAGTAACTTCACAGTCCTTTTCTATTGACAAACACGTTATATTGGTAAGTTGAGTTACCTTATAGTCGTTCTTAGATAAAATTACTTTACCTCCACGTTTATATATTCGTGAAAAGTGTGAGACAGTTCTATAATTATTTAATACTAATTCATTTGTATCTGAATGTAACCAGTGTTCACTTAAACATATAAAATTAAAACTATTATCTAATTCATTCAAAAAACATTCAAACTCATTTATACTTGTAATTGTAGTTTGTGTGTTTAAAAACAACACAGATAAGATGCTATTTTCATAGTTATTATTAAAAGGACTAATTTTATTTCCGAAAAAAATTATAACTTTTAACAATTATGCCTTTTGGCCAAATAAAATTATTAAGCAGATCATCTTTTAAAGTTAAATTTGCACCAACTTTAAAAAACTTGCATTTAATTTCATCATTTACTTTGAGAGTTTGTACAATAAAATCGTCGATTGGAAAATGACTTTTTAGTTGATCGGAAACTATATCGTTGTTTACTGAGAAATTGGCCCTACCAACATAGAACCATGCTTTGCCAGTTACAGCTTAGAGGGTAAGCAAACGTTCCTTGTGGTGTATTACAGTAGAAGTTTTTGATGTTGCCTTATCAGGAACAAAATCGGTCTTGGTTTGAGAAGTTTTTCCATTTTCAGTCAGATTCTTTGGTTGTTGTACAATATCATTTATTAGACAATTTTCTGAATCAAATTGTTGTGAGTTTGTTGAACATTTGTTTTAAGTGATTGGTTTTATAGAAAGTTGATTATCCAATTGGACTAAATTTTATTCATTTAAATCAGAGACGTTTACTGTATTAGACTTTTCTTCCAGCTTTTTGAGTTTGGTTTTGTCTTCTGATTCTGCAGATTTACTTTGTCGAACATGCTTTCTTCAAATTTTTCTCATGAATTTTGTTTAACATTCTAGTGGTTCTATATTGGTCTTCATAACTCTTAATTATAACATCTTTATGATTAAGTAACGACTTTAGATACTAAATCTTAACAAGAATAGCCGTTTTATTGGATGAAATAGACTGATCGAATTGTGTCTCCATGTCAATAACATTGAGAGAAATTGTAGATGTGTTAATTTCTTCAGTATGCAATTATGACTCATCCCAGGTATCGTTCGTTCGTTTTCTTATTTAGTTTTTTAATTCTTTTATATGAAGATTAGAGATATCTAAAACAAATTTATCAAAAATATGATAAAAAAGCAAAACTATTAAAAAATAATCAAGAAAATCTAATACCTCATATATCAAATAATTTGTTTAACAGTCAAAAAGTATTAAATACTTAATGTATTAAAATAAGTAATAAATTCCAAACATTGAGATATTTACCACAAAATAATCGAAATAAGAAAGAACTTATTAACGCAGTTGGCTCTATATTTAAAAATATCATAGGAAATCTAGATGCCGACAATGCCGTATACTATAATTTAGTTATTGATAAACTTGAAAAAGATGATAAAGAAATATCAAATTTATTAAAAAATCAATTACATGTTACAAGCTCACCGGTTAAGGTATTTAATGAAACAATATATAAATTAAAGATAGATAAAAAACACAAATTTGGAAACCATTCAAAGTAATTTAAAAATGTAAAGAATGATGAAATTAGAAATTAGAAAGCAATTACAGTAGAAAATAATCTCCTTGACAACATTATTGAAAGCATAACTTTTACAAGACTACAAGTTTCCCACTTAAGTATTATTAAACCAAAAGTATTATTGAAAGAATTGGAATATATATATTTAACTATTTACTAATATTTATTTATAAAAATAATAAAATAAGTATAATAAGTTGGATATTAAAATTGTTTAGAAATTTACGTTAGGCTAACAACATTAAACTTTGAGCGATTCAGCTCCACTGACTGAATTAATAACAAATTCTTGTTCTTATATGACAAGATAATGATTTTTTAAATTGCTCAAAGTTTTTTATTGTCAGCGTTTCGTTTCCAGGGAAATACATTTAGATAACGGATTTCCGGGATGCTTTGTTGTCGTTTTTGGGTGCAGGTGTTAACTCCTCCCTTCTTAGAGTAAACCAAGAGTTGGGACAAGTTTGTTCCAATTTTGGAAGATGGTTGTTTTCTTTTAAGGTACCATATTCCAATAATAACAACAATTGCGATTGCCGTGGTAGTTACTAAGGCGGTCGTTGAACTCCAGTTGTTCGTGGAATGTGCGTTGGATTTTTTAGGAAGGGTGATAAAGGTGGATTTCAGCCAGCTCGAAGGGATTTTGCCAGAAGTGTAGAATGCGTTAAATAGTGATGTCAGTAGTTTTAAACCGTGTCCTTCCTATTCTGCCAATATTTTGAGGACCTCAGCAAAGATGTTATCAGGGCCTGTGGCTTTTCTGTTTTTCTGTACCTTTATTGCATGTATGATTTCCTCTCTGGTTATTTCGGGTCCCAATTCGTCTACATCGGTCAGCACCGGCGGTATTGGTCTATCATTGTGAAATATTTTTTTTACATATTGAGTCCACCTTTTAAGTTTCTCTTCTATTCCCAATATTATTTTGTTGTCCGGGCTTTTTAATACTGCAGCCTGGTGTCTTCTATTTTTGTCTCCTAGTTCTTTAACCTTTTTGTGCTGGTTAAAAGTATCATACTTTGCCTGAAGATATTCTATTTCGGCACATTTTTCTCCCAACCACTGTTCCTTAGCTTCCCTTATTTTTTTCCGTATTAATCTGTTCATCTCTTTGTATTTTGTCGTATCTTTTGCCTTATACAATCTTCATTTCGTCATTAATTCCAGAATTTCCTCAGTTACCCACTCTTGCTTCTTGTTATTTTCAGTGAACCCTATCTGGTTTTCCTGTATGGCAATCAGTGTTGTTTCAATTGTGTTCCATGTTGTTTCCACCTCTGTTGGTTGCGGGCATTCTATGTTTCTTAGTCTCTCCTCTAAAGCTTCGCTTACAAGGTTTTTACGATCAGTATCAAGCAGTTCCTGTACGTCTACTCTTTTTCGTGGTTTGTTCTTTCTTACTGTTTTGAAGCGTAACATTCTAAAATCGGCAACGACTGGGTTGTGATCGGAATTGACATCCGCGCCCGGGTACGTTTTTACAGATCTAATGTATTTCATAAAGTCGTGGATCGCCAGTACGAAGTCAATCTGATTTCTCATAATCCTCTCCTTTGTGTCGGCTGGGGATACCCACGTGTACAATCTTCTAGGGTGTAGTTTAAAGAAAGTATTTGTAATAGCCATGTTAGATTCAGTGCAGAATTGTACCAACCGGTCCTCTCTGTTGTTTCGTTCTCCCAAGCCATACGCTCCAACCAACTCATTTTCGGAGCCGACACCCACTTTGGCGTTGAAATCACCCATTATGAATGTGATTTTGCCTTTCTTCGTAGCCTGTATGAGTTCTTCAATGTTGTTGTAGAAATCTTCAACTTCCTCATCAAATTTGTCACTTGTTGGAGCGTATGTCTGTATTATATTCATTATTCTATGAGAGGTTTGCAGTCTGAGCTTCATGACCCTGTCAGTTAGCGGTACAAAATCTATAACCGACCGCGCAACGTCTGCCTTAACCATTATTGCCACGCCATATTCATGCCTAATATCGGATCCACCCGAGTAGTAAATAAAGCCGTGTTCCGTTTTCTAATGTCCTTTACCGGGCCATCTGACCTCACTTAGACCGAGAATATCGACATTTAGTCTGCTCATTTCAGCTTCGACGTTTGATAACTTTTCGGCCATGAAAAGGCTTCTTATATTCCAGGTGGCTATGCGCATATTTTTGTTGTATATTTGAAATTTTGATTTGTTTGTATCATGTTTTTTGGTAAACGTCGGGGGGATTCTTAGCACCATCTCCTCATTTAAAAGGTGCCCCGGACTGAGGGCCGTGTTTTCATTTGTGTCTGTCATTTTGGATGATTTGGAAATTATATAGTATAGTAGAAGTTCCGTTTTCTTTCTATACCGCAGTGCTGGAACCATTAGAGCCGTTCTATTCGCGCCTCCAGGTATTCAGAACTGTACTATTTTGAAGTTATCTTCTCATGCTACAGCTTGATGATGGTGGAACTGCTGCCTTCCACCATGTTTCGCCATATCTGGCTATCCTTACCTAGTTTAGCCTGCAGGTCGGTGCAGTTACCGGGATGTGGCACGTGGAGCCATAAGTAAGAATTGGGCGCTCAGTGAGGACCAGTCCCCGCCAACCATTCATTAGTTATGTATGAATGCGACCGTTGCCGGAAAAAGGTGCTACCTCTACATCACAACCCCTACATAATCAAAAATAGCTTACTAAATAAACAAAACTGTTATTTCTTGTAATTGAAGAACTATGCGATTAGGTCATCAGTTGATAAAAAAATATAAACTTAAAAAAGATGATGTTAACTCTTAAAGAGCCATACTAAAATATTATAAATTATATAGAAAATAATATTACCCAAAAGAAGGCGCCGATGTTTTCTTAATTATGGCAGGTACCCTAAGTATAGTTCCACTTTTAGAAGGCATATTTCTATAATCAATTGGCTTAAAAAATCTACAATCATTCTCAATAGAATCATTACTATCTGTAATTTCAATTGAAAAATTCATCAAATTCTTCTGCTTATTATTTTTCTCCTTATTGATTATATTATTTAAAAATTGAGGTACTTTTTCGGCTTGCTTTAATTTATCATCTTTTAACTTCATATTCTTAATATACTTTTCTATAGAACTTTTTTTTTTAGAATTATTTGTTTTCGAGACGAACGGCTTTGGTTCAATACCTATTTCCTTAGCCAACTGCCTAGCTACTTGTTCATCTAATTGTAGTTTTTCTTTACGTAATAACTGTTCATATTCTTCTTGCTCTTGAAGCTTTTGAATTAACTCAGCACTTGCTTTTTCTTCTTGCTCTTTCTGTTTTTTAAACTCCAAATCTTGTTTCCTTTTCTGTGCTTCATATTCTTTCCTTATTTCACCAGGAATTGTTAACTTGATAATGGGTATATCTTCTTCCAGATTTTCTTCAATACCTTGAAGTCTATTTTTTACATGGCCAGCAAATTTATGTTGGAGTAAGTCCCAGAGCTTCGCGTTTATTACTTTATTATCCTTTTTTGCTATTCTATGCTAAGAACCAAATCTAACTCTGCATAAAGGACAAGTCAGATTAGCATTTGCCAATGTCCCCTCGAAACACGACAAACAATAATCATGATTACATGGTAAGGTCACTGGTTGTATTAAAATACATCTACATATTGGACAGAGGACATCACTTAATGAAATATTCGAATAACTTGTATTGTGTTTTGTAGCATCTAAATTAATGGCTAACCACAGATACTGTTGATGTTGCAATAATTTGCATGGTTCAGACACTGCAATATACCAATATTATTTTTTGCCAGGTAAGGTTGTGGAATATTTAAAACAAGGTAATCTGGATTTTGCTGGATTGGTAATGGAATCAATTTATGGTATTAGTAAATTGTTGGTTTGACTAATGAAATTTTGAGTAAAAATGTGAGGACGTACGTTTTGTCATAAGCTTTTACAGTTATCAATTTTTCAAGAGCATAACGGTTTTCTGTTTTAAGTGGTAATACAATATTTTGTACAGAAATAGACGATTGAACAAATTTCAATTCATTTAACAGATCTTTTGCAGAAATAATTGCAGGATGATAAGTTTGCAATTTGGAGAAAGTGTTTGCTGTTAAAAGTCGGCTGGTGATGTCTGAGGCTGCCGTTATGGTATTAAATACTGACATGTGGGCTTTCCATAAATTTTGGGACTCGATTTTCTCGTGTTACTGTTTATTTAATTGCGTAATAATTTTGTAAAAGCATTGCGCTGTTATGTTTTGATTTTCTGCGAGTATTTGAAGATTAACTACATAGCTCTTAAGAATTTCTTGGGTTAAATGAATCTGTGCCTGATTGTTCTTGATTAGTTCTTCTCGGCTAGTAGCGAAGTCTTGTATCAATTTATCATATCAGGAGGCATCTTCTGCGTCGAGGTTTCCTTAGATTGCTTTTATAATGGAAAGTTTACCGCTTCACGAGCTCTTCTAACTGTTGGTACTAATTGGTCCTTTTCATAGTTTAATTGATGGAGTAGGCTTTGAAGCTCCATAGCAAATGAATGTAATTGTGAATTTTCTTCTTTGTCCTGGATATTTTGTTTGCGGGAAATCCAAGGATGTTATTTTTACGTTTGCTAAGACGTGGCAGCAGCATCTGTAACAATGCCATGTTTTAGTCGTCTAGTATGATATGTTAAGGTACCTCTCCGCGTCTTTACGTTTACAGTACCGTTATCGTTTATGCTGATAAATTTTGTAAGGTCCGAGAAAAGGTTTTATCATTTTATTACTTTTAGTAACATTTTTTACATAGATTCCATAGATTCGTTTTCCTACTTTCCTTGTTGTTGTTTTGACTATATCTTTTTGATTTCTTTTATTTTTTCTTTGTGTAGAATATCTTTTTGTTTAATATTTTTGTACAAGATTGACATACGATCTTTATGTCTTGATATTGACTCTTGGTAGGTAGTGGTATCATAAAATAGGTCTATTAGGTTTCTGGTTCTTGTATGACCATAAAGTGCTTCAAATGGTGACATTCCAATAACGCTATGAATTGAATTGTTGTAAGCTATTAATGCAAGTCTAACTCTTCGTTCACATGGTATATTGTTGTCATCTGCTAAACATCTAAACGTCGAGTGAAAGCGTTCAATATTTGATTGGCTTTCTGGATTTTTAGCTGTACCAAGGTGTAAAGTAATTTTGTAAAGAGATGCTAATTCTTCAATTACTTTGTTGTTAAATTCTAATCCTTGATCAGAACTAATATCTTGAGGTATTCCATAGTAACTAAAGTATGTTAATAGAGCATCGAATATGTCTGTCGGATTTTTGCTATAAACTTTTATTGCATGTCCTACTCTAGTGAAAGAGTGAATGATTGTAAGGTATTTTTCATTGCTACAAGAAAATAAATCAATAAATACTTTCTCAATAGGTGCATTGGGTGTTTCCGTTATTGGTAATGGCGGTACTTCAGGGTGCCTGTTGTATTTTGACCGATTACAAGTGTCGCATGATTTTATTACATGGGTTATTTGCTTTTCCATTTCATTCCACCAATACTTTTGTATTAAATGTTTACGTGTTTCCTTGATACCTCTATGATTTGTCAATCCAGTGTGATATGACGTGATAAGTTCTAATTTTGTATTTTTATCATCAATCACTTCAACTTTCTTTAAACAGCGAATAATTAGAGGGCTTTTATTGGTAAAGTTTTTACTATATACTTTACATAGTTTTTTGTATAATTTGTCAATTTTGGTGTATAAATAAAATGTTTTCTGATCACTCATGTATTCCTTGAATAGCTGCAATATGGCATTTTCAGAATTATCCCTTGGTATTCTTACAAAGTTGATGATAATATTTTTCTCTCTTTTTTTTAATTTGAATTTCAAGTTGTTGTGATAGGCTTTCAGTAACAATAAATTGATTTTTCTTGTTATTGATAATAGTATCTTGTATTTCAATCGTTTTTGCAGGTTTTTGATTTGCTGTCGAATGGATTGTATCAGAGATCTCATTTTTTGAAATTTCTTGTTCTTCTAAGTTTTCCATTAGGTCAATCATCTTGTGAAATGATGTTTATTTCTGGAACTTTTATTCTTGATAAAGCATCAGCATTAGTGTTGTATTTGCCCTTTTTGTATACAATTTCAAAATTGTATTCCTCTAGTTTGATCTTTCATCTCATAAGTTTTGAATTTGGTTCATTGAGCGACCATAGCCACACTAAGGGTCGATGATCTGTGTAGATAGTAAACTTACTTCCAAAAATATAAGTACAAAATTGTTTAACAGCGTATACGACTGCAAGTAATTCCTTCTCGATGGTAGAGTATCGTTGTTCTGTTTCTGATAGGGTTCCAATTTGTCCTTGGGAAAGCACTGCTCCTAAGGCTATATCTGAAGCGTCGGTGGTGACAACAAATTCTTTTGAGAAATCAGGGTATTGCAAAATGGGGTCATGAGTTAGAAGTTCTTTGCAATGAATAAATGCTCAAATATATTCTGGTTTGCCAATATCTATTTTTGCATTTTTTTTAGGCAAGTTGTAAATGGTTTTGTTACTTCTGCAAAGTTCTCAATAAACTTTCGGTAGTAACCTACCAATCCAAGAAAACTTTTAATCTCTGTACAAGTTTTAGGTATAAGAAATTTAGTGATTAAACAGATTTTTTCAGGGTTTGGCCTAAATCCTTTATCTGTTACAATATGTCTAAGATATTTAAGCTCTTTTTTTAAAAATTTGCATTTCTCTAATTTAATTTTGAAGTTGGCTAATTTTAATCATTCGAATACTTTTATAAGTTTTTGTATATGATCCTGTAAAGAAGACAAAAATATAATTATATCGTCTAAGTATACAAGGCAAGTATTTTCCAGTAATTCTCGTAAAACGTTATCCATAATCCTCTACCTTTTTTGATATAACGGATGATTTGAATAAAAATTGACTGGTATCAAAAACCAACAAATTCAGATCGATTTATCAATTTTTATTCAAATCATCCGTTATATCAAAAAAGGAATTTTATTTTAGGTTTAAAAAATAGAATTATTAAAATTTGTCATCCAAAATTTCACAATCAAATTTTAACAAAACTACAATATTTTAATTAATAATGGTTACCCATCAAAATTTTTACAAAAATTACTTTATTATAATAATAACATTATTTATGACAATAATAATAGTAACAAAAACCTCATTTAGAAACCTTTACCATATATTAAAAAAACTACTCTCAAAATTTTAAAAGTTTTAAAAAATGAAAAGAATATTTAAATTGCTTTTTATAATCCGGTAACTACTAATAATCTTTTTAGTAAATTAAAAGATAAAACATCTAAATTATTAAATAGTAATATTATATACAAAATTCCATGTTCAGATTGTAATCAAAATTATATTGGTCAAACAAGCCAATTTCTAAAAAAACGTTTAGATCAACATAAACGTGATTGTCTAAATTCTGAAGATAATAGTGCACTTTCAAAACATTCACTTAACAAAAATCACCAAATTAATTTCGATAATGTCCAAATTTTAGATAATGAATCTAAAGTCAAAAACAGATTATTTTTGGAAATGTTTTACATTAATAGAGATAAATTTAATATGAATTTTAGAACAGATATAAACAATCTAAATTCTATATACACTTTGTTATTGAATAAATAATTTTTATTATAAATTTTATATTAAATTGTGTATGTTCATTAAAATTTAAAAAAAATCTAGATATATCATGTACTTCAATTTTTGTTAAATATAAAATCAATCAAAATAAGACGTTTACATAATTATACATTTATAAAAGTTAAATATTTTATTTTAATTGTAAGTATTAATCTTTTTATATTATTTTATATTAATTTCATTTTTTTAGTTTTATTTTTTAAGACCACTGAAGAAGATTTTAAACAAAATCGAAATATATGGTATTTATTATATTTTGTATTATTATTAATTTTTTTTTAAACTTGACTGATAATCCAGTTATAAAATAAAATTAATATTAAATTTGTCATTTAATTCCGGTGAGTGGGCGATTGCTTTTCTGCTGTGTTGTTTGTCTTGGCATGCTGCGATTTGAGCTGTAACTACTCCACGTAAATTCCTGCGGTCCGTCCTGGGATGTTGGCAATTCTAGCGGCGTCCCCGGAGCGATTGGGTTTCCAATAATTAAGAATTTTAAAATTCAACAAATTTGTGCACTTTGTCTGTTGGTCCGATTTTAGAAACAACCAAAATATCACACGCGTTTATTGATCCTTTAAGACTGCGCCATTTAACTATTTACTATTATTTATTTTTAAAAATAATAAATAGTTAAATAAGTAGGATATTAAAATTGTGTAGAAATTTACGTTAGGCTAACAACATTAAACTTTGAGCGATTCAGCTCCACTGACTGAATTAATAACAAATTTTTGTTTTTATATGATAAGATAATGATTCTTTGAATTGCTCAAGGTTTTTTATTGTCAGTGATTCCCGGGATGCTTCGTTGTCGTTCTTGGGTGCAGGTGTTAACTATATTACCTTAATCTTTTATACAAATTATAAAATTGACAGCTTTTTAAATAAAAACAAACGTTGTTTTATGTTTTAACAATACTTTTAGTCAAATTAACGAATTATAGATTATACCATATCTATTCCTTGCCAACCTTACACAGTTGTATTCAAATCTACACGACAATCTTTTTATCTACGAGATATTTGGCTTTATTAGATAATAACAAAAGATATGTAACTCTACACAATAAAAATCTGCAAGAAAACATTAAAAAATTGATCTGCAAAAACTTCATATTCAACATTATTTACTCAACGTATTTGTGAAGCGCAACTGGCTACATACTTCAAGAAAGTTCCAGAAACCTGCCAAATACTAAACTTTCAAATGGATAGACTTCAGTGAGTTTTACTCGTGGCGAGAGATTGTGTTTATTTAATATACTGTGTTATAACAATATTATATATAATTTCAAATAATTTATAAAAGCTGTATAAGTGTGGTATAAATGTGCTAAAATATAAGCAATGTTTTAATATAATAGTGGACGGGTACGTTAATTTAGACGTTATTTGCATGTAAATTTTAATTTTATAAGTTTATAACCAAAAACTTTGTTATTGTTTAGTTACATTGCAATTTATTTTATTATAAACTAAATATTTTTTGGAACTTCTACTATGAAATATATCCAAACGGTCTTTATAGCTCAGTGGTATGTTGAATGCTTCATAATACAGTCTCGCTCGAGAAGTCTCAGCGAGCACACATAATTCAATTGAGTCTTACTAATTTACTAAATATATTAAAAGAAAACCTAATTCAACGGAAAGTGTCCTTTACTGTAGCTAACTTGGCCCTTTAGGTCAAGCATGGGCCGATCACTACAAATAATACGCGCCTCCAAGCGCAAAAGCCAAAGCACGGAAGAATCAACTAAAAATAAAATTCAGGTGCCGACTAAGAATCGGTATGAAATCTTACAAGAGAACAAAATGGAACAGGAACAATCGAGCAGCAATAGTAGTCCACCAATTGCGCAAACTATGGAAAATAAAACAAAAACCATGAAAATGCCACCAATTATTGTAGAGTCGACATTCGAAAGTAATCGTGAGTTTATTGAAAATATGAAAGAGATATGTAAAAATAGTTTCAATGTGAAATTCCACAAAGATTCGATAAATGTTTTTACAACATCTGAAAAGGATTATGATAACGTTAAAGCGGATTTTATTAATCAAAAAGTGGAATATTACTCTTTTACTAAAAAGAGCAATAAAACACATACATTTGTACTTCACGGTATACAAATTGACTTAAGCAAAGAAGAAATTAAAAACGAATTAATTAATATAAACAAAATTGAAGTCATTACATGCAGTAAGCTTAAAAACACAAAATACCCAGTATATATAATAACAACAAACGATAAAGTTTTCTTAAAAAATCTTGTACTAAATGTTAAAGTAGTATATTACACCACTGTTACATGGGAACGGTACTACAATAAAAAACAAATCTCGCAGTGTCATAGATGCCAACAGTGAGGGCATGCAACTAGCAACTGTTGTATGAATTTTAAATGTTTAAAATGTGCAGAAGAACACGCTACAAAAGATTGCAAAAAGCCGGCCGATACCCCGGCAATATGTTCAAAGGACCCCACCCGGCAAATTCAATAAACTGCCCAATATATAAAGAAAGAATACGAGCTATAGAAGAAAGACGAAGCAAGAGTGAGATGCAAAACCATCACACGACATCGCGAGCAACAGTGACAATGGACCCGCAAACCAGAAACAGATATATCCCGGCACCAGTCCCGCTGCAAAATGCTTGGAACAGGAGTCAAACCTCAGCGCAATTGCAACCGCAGACGCTACCTCAAACAGAAGCCGCACCCCCGCAAGAGACTTACTTGGAGTTTATAGACCAAATTAATATTTTAAATAATATTGTTGACTTGCCAAAGATGCTGGGAATGTTAAAAGATATGAATGAAAAATTAAAACACTGCAAAACCCAGGCAGAACAATTTCAAACAATGATCATATTTATGTCAAATACAAAATAGGCAAACTTAGTATATTTGAATGGAATGCTAACAGCATAAAAGGTAAAGTAGGAGAATTGATTGAGTTCTTAAACAGAACAAATTAGATATTTTAGTTATATGTGAGACTAAACTAGATAACAGTATTAAATTAAATATCAAAGGTTATCACTGTGAGAGGCAAGATCGTACCATTGCTGGCGGAGGTGTTGCACTCTTGGTTAGGAACTCAATCAATTATGTGCGCATTTTGTGCGTTAGTAATTTAGAACATGTAGCATTAAGATTAGAGGATGGTATAATTCTGATAGGAGTTTATAATAGTCCGAATAATAAGATTGTAGATGAGGATATCTTAAATTTATTAGATATGGGCAATCGGGTACTTATAACTGGAGACTTTAACGCTAGGCACCATACGTGGAACTGCCATCTCAACAACTATAATGGCACACTATTGTATAATTTATCAACCGCATACAATTTTAGCATCATTTATCCTCCAGATCACACTCACTACCCTCCAAATGGGTCAACCCCGTCCACCATAGACATAGCACTCAATAAAAATATAAATGCCATGACAGAAATAAACACAGTCGACGAACTAAGTTCAGATCATGTATCCATATCATTCATTATTCATAACACAGTAAACCGGGAGAGACTAGTATCATATAGACCCGATTATAAGAATGCTAATTGGACTCACTACCGGCAACTACTTGACAGAAACATTAAAATTAATAGACAGATAAACAATACTGACGACATTGATAAAGAGGTTAACTTACTGACAAAAACAATTACAAACGCCTTAAAAAAGACAGTTAAATACAAAAAAATAAACTTAACAAGAGAGGATTTACCATTACACATTATAAACAACATTAGAATAAGAAACAAAACCAGGAAACTGTGGCAACGGACTGGTGACATGATACAAAAACTTAACATGGTTGAACTAACAAGACTTATAAGACGAGTCATAACAGATCATAGAAACACTACTTGGAATAGCAAAATAAAAAATCTCTCACACAAAGACAACACGATATGGACATTTGTAAACCGACTAAAGAAAAAAACAGCAAGCATACTTATACTGACAAGTGTAGACGGTTCTCTAACAGTAATGACAGATGACGAAAAGGCAAACATGATAGGAGACAGTCTTGAAAAGGTACACTTTCTAGACAACAACAACGACGAACAGACTGACATTTCCGCCAGAGTAGAAGCTTATTTAAATAATCCACCAACTAGCTTGAAAATAACTCAAGCTCTTACTAACCCAACTGAAGTTAGAGAAATAATTAAAAAGCTTCCTCCTGTCAAAGCAGCGGGGCATGACAACATACAAAATATTGCAATCAAACAAATGTCAAAAAAGTCAGTTGTACAATTTCATTATACAGGGTGTCCTGAAAATACGTGTACAACGTTTGACGACAGACTCCTGACGTCAAAATAGGTCGATCTAAGCCGACTTAGTTATATCCAAAATTGTCTCGTTTAGCCGGTAGAGGGCGTCAAAAATTTGTAAAAATTAAAAAGAAATTACCTGTAACAATAATTTTTTAAGTGACCTTGTTGTTATGGCGTTTAATAATTTGACAATTATTGACAAATTGTCACCAGTCTATGAAATTTACTCAAGTATACGATCAACATTCTTGAATTACAAGTTCATTTTACCATTAAAAATGGAAAATTATACAAACTCTCAGAAAGTTGACATGCTCCTGGTATACGGGTTTTGTCAAGGAAATGGGCGTCAGAGTGTTAGGGTTTACATGGAGAGGTTTCCTAACCGTCGAATACCAAACCACCAAACATTTGCCAATATTGAGCGTCATGTTCGGGAAACGGGCAGTTTTGAGAAAAAGTTTGAAGGCAGGGGTCGTATGCGAACAACTCGAACTGTGGAAACAGAAGAGATGATTCTGGAAAGAGTTGAAGAAGAACCAAGTACCGGTACCCGTCTCTTAGAACGTGAGTTAAATGTTCCTAAAACGATTGTCAATGAGGTTTTAAGAGAACAGTTGTTACATACTTACCACATACAAAAAGTCCAGAAACTTTTACCGACTGATCCCCCCATGCGGCTTACATTTTGTCAATTTATTAGAAACAAAAGAATCCTTGTTCCAAATTTTTGTAGAAAAATTATGTTTACTGACGAGGCATGCTTTACAAGATCTGGGGTAACCAATCTGCACAACGAACATATTTATTCCGATGAAAATCCACATGCCATTAAAGTTGCACATCATCAGCATCAATTTAAAATTAATATTTGGGCAGATCACTACCTTATTGGTCCCATTGTTATTCCAGACAGGTTAGATGGACATATTTATTTAAATTTTTTGCAAGACACATTACCAATTCTTCTGGAAAATTTGCCCCTTTTACTTCGGAGGGAAATGTGGTATATGCATGATGGTGCCCCGCTCCATTTTTCCGTTGCCGTTCGGCAATACTTACATCATCAATATCCCAACCGATGGATTGGAAGAGGCAATGATGCACCAGTAAAATGGCCACCACGTTCTCCTAAGTTAAATATGTGTGACTTCTTTTTGTGGGGCGCTATTAAAACAGAAGTTTACAAGACTCCGGTAAACACACGCGATGATTTATTGCAGCGGATTTTAAATGCAGGCAACCATTTTAATAATCCCGAGACATTAGATAGGGTCCAATATCATTTTTTAAAGAGTGTTAATAAGTGTATTCAGCAAGATGGCGGTCATTTTACACATTTGCTTAAGTAATGTTTTTGTTTTACTTAGTTTCTTACAATAGATACTTTCAACTTTGTTATACTTTTGTTTTTTTTGACGCCCTCTACCGGCTAAACGAGACAATTTTGGATATAACTAAGTCGGCTTAGATCGACCTATTTTGACGTCAGGAGTCTGTCGTCAAACGTTGTACACGTATTTTCCGGACACCCTGTATAATAAACGCTATTATTAAATTGCAATATTTTCCAAAAACGTGGAAAATAGCACATATAATTCCCATTAATAAATCATCCCAACTGCCATCTTCGCCTGAATCATATCGTCCTATCTTATTACTCACAGCACTTAGTAAAGTTACCGAAAAAATTATTATAAAGCGACTAGACAAATTTGCGACAGACAACAAAATAATAACAGACAATCAATTCGGCTTTAGAACAGGACATGGGACAGTTCAACAAATAGCAAGAATTGTAAATGACGTAACCATAAATTATAACAATGACAAAGTGACTGACATGATCTTACTTGACATTAAAAAAGAGTTTGACAGAGTATAGACGGACGGATTAATATTTAAAATGATCACAAATAATTACCCACCATTTCTCATTTTACTAATAAACCATTACTTAAAAGACAGGCAATTCTTTGTAAAAATAAATAAACACTTATCGCAAGTAAAAATCATAAAAGCTGGTGTCCCACAAGGCTCAATTTTAGGGCCTAAACTTTTTAACCTTTTTATTAACGACATCCCTAAATTTGAAAACACCAGCCTGGCCTTATACGCAGACGATACTGCGGTTTATTCAGGTTTGTACTACGCTATTGCTGCACAAAAACAAACACAAATTCATCTTCAAAAACTTCAATCATACTATCATAAATGGAAAATAATTATTAACCCACAAAAATCAGAACGTATAGTTTTTACTAGAAAATTCACCAACATTAAAACTTTTTTCCCTACTACCATAAACCATCAAATCATCCCTGTTAAGTCATGCGTTAAATACCTTGAGCGTAAACCTTGATCGCAGGCTTAATTTTCACACTCATCTCTCTCATATCATACATAAAACTAATCAAGCTATCAGACAAATATATCCATTTATAAATAAAAATAGTCACCTATCATCTAATACAAAAATACATTTATACAAATCAATCATTCGTCTTTCCTTAACATATGCGGCACCAGTGTGGTGCGGTATTTTACGAACGAACCTGAATAAACTTCAAGTACTGCAAAATAAATGCCTTAGAATGGCCTTAAATAGAGACAGATATGCTCGAATAAGAGATTTGCATAATGATGCAAATTTACCACTCATTGCTGAGTACATAACTAAGATATCTGATTCCTTCTATAAAAACAAATTAATTAACAACATACTGATTGAGAATTTAACACAAAATAGACAATACAATACCCCTTTCCGGATAAAACATAAACTCATATATCAGACTTTACCAATCTTTAATCAAAACATGTAAAACATATTACTTCTAACAATTTATTTTTGTTTTGTTTATTTTATTTTTTCATTAACATACCTTAGATCATTCAGTACCATCTCATCTTTATTTCGGTTTTTTCGTTTACTATAATAATACTTTAGTTAAACAAATGTAAATATGTATATATGTATGTGTATTTCGTCCTAGTTGTTTAAGTAGAAATCCAATCAAATTGCTTTAAAACTGGTCACCGTCTTTCTATGGCCCGTTAAATATAAATTCAATCAGTACATTAATGTACATAAGCCTGAATGTTGTATGAATGAACAAATAAATGCAGCATGAATGAAAAATAAAGAACATAATACTATATTATTTTCCAGACCCCATCACATAATTAGAAATAGTTAAATAAGTCTAACATTTGACATAAGTTAACTGCGAAGTCACTAACACAAATATAAGTTGTAAAATTTATGTAATTATTACTTATTATAAATAAAGAAATTATTAAATTGGCAAAATTGGCAATTGGCTTCATAATACGGTACAAATCTAACGCCGTGGTTCGAATCTCGGCCAGAGAGTCAACATTTTATTAAATTCTTAAATTAACATTTAATAATACTAACAAACCTTTTCCGTGGCCATCCTCAATTTTTGTCTACCAGTCATCATGACAGGCCGTATGATATGAAGAGTGTGTCCTTATACACCGTTCCTTATATATTTTTGTTTAATAAATTTAAGAAATTAATTTAGTTTACCATCACGTATTAATTGTAAAACCAAAAGATTATAATAAAATGGCAACAAATAAGAAAAAAGACGAGGTGTTAATAAGATCAAGTCAACGCATTGCAAGAGTACAAAATAAACCAAACAGTAATACTGAAACAAATAATAAAAATCCTAATAATACCAGAAAGTATTATTACAAATAACCAAAAAATAATAAAATTTAAACGCCTAAAAAATAAAGAAAGTGTAGTATCATTTTGCAAAAAAATAGAAAATGAAAACTGGAAAGATACAGTAAATCAAAATGACCCCAACGTAGATTTTATGCAATTTCATAATGTGATATATTATCATTTTGACTTGTCATTTCCTAAAATTAAAACAAGCAATAAAAATCACAAAAAATCTAGAAAACCTTGGATAACTACAGGTATCTTAAAATCAGCAGAACATCTAAAGGAGCTTTATAAATTGTCATTAAGTGGAAATATAATATTAATTGAACACTACAAAAAATACAAAAAGATATATACAACGGTACTACAGAATGCAAAACGGATATACAATAATTCTTTATTTAAAAATAGTACAAATGTAACAAAGACTGCTTGGTCAATAATAAACAAAAATGCAGACAAGAATGATAGGCATAAAAACGACAAAGAAATAAAATTAAATATAGAAAATACAATTACAAATAACTTATTATCAGTTATTGTAAAAAAATTTAATAGTATTGCAAATGAAATCATAGACCAATCAGAGTTAGATACAAATAATATTGGTATACAGGAGTGCAATCAAACATTTTATTTTGAACCAGTAACTAAAAAAGAAGTTTACAATACAATTCATTTATTAAAAAATACTGATTCAGCTGGTTATGACGAAATTTCTGCTAATATTTTAAAATCATGTGCAGAGCATGTAGCAGAACCATTGGCAATGTTAATAAATTGCTCGGTCACTCGGGGAATATTTCCAAACAATTTGAAAAAATCAAAAATTATACCAATTTAAAAAAAAAACAGGTTCTGGACAAGAAACAAGTAGCTATAGACCTCTGTACATTTGTAGTACGTATTCAAAAATAATAGAGAATATTGTAGCTACTAGAATTATTTCATTCTTTGATCACCATAAATTATTTAACAGCAGACAATTTGGTTTTCGAGAAGGAAAGTCAACAACATCGGCAATTGTAGAGTTTTTAAATAATTTATATGAAAGTACTGACAATGGTGAACAAAGCTTAGGTATATTTTTAGATCTATCAAAAGCGTTTGATCTAGTTAATCACGAGCGGCTAATTTTTAAGCTAGAAAAATATGGCATCCGCGGCAATGTTTCTCAGTGGATAAGAAGTTATCTAACAGGACGAACTCACTATGTAGAACTAAACAATGCGAAATCAAATACTTTAATTATAACTACAGGTATACCTCAAAGCTCAGTATTGGGTCCTCTACTTTTTATTATATATATTAACAATATTCCTGAAAAAAACACATTTTTATTTGCTGACGACACTTCATTGTTAATCAGTCAAAAAAATAGCAATAAATTAGTAAATAATTCCAATAATATAATAAAAAATGTGCACTACTGGTTTAAGGAAAACGGACTTGCTATCAACACTTCTAAGACTGCAATAGTAAGGTTTAATCTTATGAGTAAAAACATAAATGACTTCCTGCTGATTAAATGTAATGCAGTGAATATACGTGAGCAGAAGCATACAATATTTTTAGGAGTGACAATAGATATGTACTGCAAATGGGATGTGCACATAAATAATGTACGCAAAAAAATAGCATCGCATTGTTATATTATAAAAAATCTTTGTCAAGAAGTAAGCATGTTTATTTTAAAAACATTTTATTATGCAAAAATATAATCAACATTATCGTATGCGATATTATCCTGGGGATTATCTGCAAATACAATCAGGTTATTCAGACTTCAAAAACGAGCTATACAATATATGTTAAGTAAATCTAGTCAAACTCATTGCGCTGATCTATTTAGACAATTAGAATTTTTAACTTTGCCATCATTATTTATATACGCAGCATTAATTTACGCAAAACAAAATTATTTACATTTAAAAAAACTGAACAATTGGCATGCTTATAATACCCGACATGGATCAATATTAGAGGTACCCAAACACAATTCAGCTTTTTTTGAAAAAAGTCCAATGCATGTAGCTATTAAGTGTTTTAATAAATTATCAGAAATATACAGAAATCTTAACTTGAAATGTTTTAAAAAGTCAGTTAAAACAATTTTAATTAAAAAATGTTATTATACGTATAACGAATTTTTGGAAGATTCCTGGTAATGACACAGTTTATAATTGTTTTTTAAGTGTATTATGTATGTAATTGTTTAAGTGTAATACTACCAAAGTCATTTTAGTGTGTTTTTTGTGTTCCTAATAATAATAAACATTGTATTATATTTTGAATGTATTGTTATGTTATAAATAGTTAGTCATAATTTTATATTTTTTCTGTTTTTGTTAGCTATAATTTTATATTTTTTTGTAATTTGCTTTGTGACGATGCCGATATCTTGTAAAGATCTTATGGAATAAAGTTATTATTATTATTATTATTATAGTTCAACCACTAGGATCAAATAATTGGTTAGTGTCAATTGCTAACCCAATTTCAATATCACAAACGTGTTATGGAAAAACTTCCATTAAATATGTATATTCAAATTCAATACTTTAATTAGCACCAAAATGTTTTGCATAAATGAGTACATATAATCACGCTAATTCTAAAAAAATCTCAAACATGATCCAATATCTATTGTTTCTTGAGATATTTTAAGACTGCTGCAAAGACATCCCCGACAACGTAGACCTCCAACAACTGAAACCAATCAATATCAAAAATATACTTCTAGACAGCTTAAATGCTTGCCACAAGTAATTTACTTACTAACGAAAACTTTCTATCCAATAATGCATCAACCATAACAACAAGAATAATGGTACTACTAAGCATCGTAATAGTGTACGTCCTTTACAAATGCTGCAATGGATCAAAAGTTTTATCATGTTTCTCTAAACAGATAAACCCCAATAGACCAAATTCAGGGATGTTGGGTAACAGTTTACAACCAATGCTTCCAAAGGCCTACAAGGAGAACATCGATTTGGTTAAGTGACCTTCACTAGGAACAATACCTTAGAGACAGTTTGACAAATCCAGCAGTGATTAAAAGACATTAATTATATTACTTGATTTTTATCTTTAATTCAATTTTATTTCTTATTCTAAAAATTATCTTAAAGGGGGAGATATTGTATGTTATATTGTATTAATGTTAAATTGTAACATTATGCTGATATAACATTTATCCACCTGCAAGATAAGTTTGTTATTTTTAAAATATAAGACAATGCAGTTATGCAGCTGTGTTCCGAGACGTGGTACAATTTTATGCTAACATTGTGTTTTTAGGCATATAAATATTAAGACACGCTCTAAACTTGGCAGTCGTCGTAATGTAGAAATCGAAGGTAGATATAAATTAATTAGTTGTAGTTTATTCCGATATGAAATAATGAGTTTCAAATAAGTAAAAATTAAATGTTTTTGTTTCAAATAATTTTTTTTTTTAATAAATCTAAAAATTATATTACACGAAGCAATATTTTTTTACTATCATATCTTTACAACAAAATTTTATTTAAAACAAATGTACACAGAATTATTATCAGATCAAAAGATCTGCTTAGAACACCTATTCAAAAACTTCAACTAAATATGTCATGAGTTTGGGGGCGTTTGTGGCGGTAAATTTTAAATGAATCGGTATTGCAATTTATTAAACCGACATCGCGGGTTTTTGGCAAGTCGTGGAATTATTCATTCTTTCTAATTATACCGGTGACCTGGTTAACATCTATAAATTTAAGAGCAGCCTTAATGGTTATAAGGTGGATAATTGTTAATCATGCCTAGACCTGGTGCTTTAGGTAGTTTTGAAATTGTATTTAATATTACTTTATTATATTATATGCGTAATGAATATGTATGTATTTCTTACTTCTATTGTTTTTATTTTTATTAAATTCCATGTTATTTTTTTTTACTGTCACATGTTACAATCTTATTTATTTTACTTTAGATTTATTATGTTATCATTTTGTCAATGGGAAAATTGTTTACGCAATAAAATTAATTATTGGAAAGTAATTAATTTAATTTATTTGAAAACCCCGTTTTCTGGCGCCCTGAGAAAAGAGATCGTTACAGTACTTGCAAGTTTGTTCTGTTTCTGTTTTTATTTGTGTTTGACCACTTTGTAAGCATTTTCGCAAAAGTTTTTTTCAATTTTGAAAGAAAACTTAGTTCTTCATACTTGGTTGTCCTACTTTTCTTCTTTATCCAATGTTTCCAAATTAGTTTGTTTTCAAATTGAGTAAAGACGGTAGAATTGGCCACGTGATATGAAGTAACAACACTCCCCTATTGTTGATAATCTTTCTCTTTCTTACGTAGTTGGAGAAACAAAATTGCTAATTCCGTAGACCGCCGGTCATCTGCTGTGTAGTCCGTTTTATTTACAATTTTTTTTTAATCAAACTTTTGGTTTCTTTCCTTTTTCTTTGTACATCTTTGTTTTTTCTATCTTTTCTTATGTTGTTATTTTAAGTAGTATTGTAAATCTCTTCTTCAAGCTTTAATTTTTCTAAACGTAGTATTTAGGGCTTTAGAAATACCCTGCCTCTCTTTGTCTCACGTTGGGCGCCATTTCTCACCGTCCTTCCAGTGAAAACTGCCCGTGTAGTGTAAGCAAAACACCCTGGACATAATGCAGGGCTTACACTAACTACGGCTGGTATTTGGTCGCCCTAAAGCAAAGCACATTCTCACTTTTTTTTGTTTTATTTTGTTTTGCTCAATGTTGATGTGACCAGGTTTTGGGCCACTTTCTAATAAGGTTTAAAATAAAAATTGATGCATGCATACATTGCAAAAGCAAAAATACCGTCATCTACACAATATTGGATTGTAACAAGTCTATAGCAATATTACAGGTTTCAATTGACGAAGATTTAGTAGCAGATCGAAACCCAATACAACAGAGGTGTTTGGCAAAGTGATACTATCTCAACCAAATTATTTACCTTAGCTTTAGAAGATGTATTTAAAAAGTTGCAGTGGGAAGCAAAAAGTATATACGTGGACGGCGTATACCTTAACCATCTACGCTTTGCCGATGATATCGTTCTAATAAACAGCGATCTCAATGAACTAGAACGTATAATGACAGAACTCCACGGAGCGTCCTAACAAGTAGGACTAAAAATAAATCTGAGCAAAACAACCACAAATTACTTAAATGGCGATGGATGGGACATGTAACAAGATAAGACACCAGAAAGTGGACAATACGTCTCGTAAAATGGCGGATAAGACTAACAAAACAGAGCATTGGAAAACCCCAAAAAAGATGGCTCAACGACATTAAACAGTCTGTGAGCCAAAACTGGCACCAATTTGCCCTAGATAAGAACATATGGAAAAATTTAAAAAAGGCTTATGTCCAGTAATGGACAGACAAAAGCTGAGAAGAAGAAAAAGAAGAACAAATTTCTTAAATCTTGATATAGAGAAAATAATAAAAAAAACTAGAAATAAACAATCTATTAAAAATTACAAACAATGAGGATTTGCCTTGGAAATTTTACTAATGCTCTATGGATTAACCAAGTGCATTGACAAAACAAAAACAGATAAAAATAAATAAGCAAATGCAAAATACCTGTAGATGTTTTGTTATATGTGCATTAAGATGGGGCTTAAATTTTTTTTTGTAAAATTTTTATGAACGTTGGGTGGAATTATGTTGGAAAACCATATAAAATAGTTTTGTTAAATTTTGGTGCCAATAGATTGAGTCTAAATGGTGCCGCAAGCACAAAAACTACCAAAATAGAAGTAAAATTGCTCAAAATCGACATCAAACTTCTGAATTTTGCTTTTTTTGTTAAACAATGTGGTTTTCTTTTAAAATTTATGTTTTTATACAATGCACAAAAAAATATAAGTAAAATAATCTAAAAAAAAAATGTTTTTTAAGTGATAAATAATTAATAATTTTCTAAATACGTTATCTAATACATTTTTTTTTTCATTAATAATCATATTATAAGATTTTTTAACACATTTTTTTCTACGCATTGTATGATCTAGTTAGTGACATTCAATTTGAAAACATAAAATCAAGTAGAAAACTTGATCGTATAATAAAATAACTCATTTCAGAAGTTCTTTAGTCGATTGAACCTATGTTACCTCTTGTTGGTAGTTTTTGCGCTTGCGGCACCATTTCGACTTAATGAATCGGACAAATTTAAAAAAGTTTTGCTTTAATGTGCATATAAAAGTAACAAGTGCAAAATCACTTTAGGATAAATTTTCTGTTCTGCTCAACAAAGTTAAAAAACATTTTTTCTTAAAAAAAAATTACTGGATTTTTTTTTTAAATAAGCAAAAGATACACTTTTAGGAAGTGCCGTGCACTACGCTATTTCTTAGGATTGCATTTTTAAGAAAAAATTATAGCAATTTTTTTTCTTCAAAATTGACCAAATAATAAGTTTTTACAGTTAAAAACCCGATCTAAACTGATCATAATTATTATAAGTGGCAAAGAATGCATCTGCCCAAGTTTTTGCACTTCCTCGGAATTGGTTGGATATTATAAATAAAAATTGTTAAAACGGAAAGTTAGAAGATTGAAAACAAATATCAATTTGGTGCAAAAAATCAACTGGATGCATGCTTTCCCGATCAGCAAATATCGGTAAATATTTTACTATATCTAAATTATTATATATAACATTATTTCCTAAATTATTATCATGAAAATTATTACCTAAACTGTTATCACAAAAATTTTGTCTATCTATACGATCACGAACATAATTAACATTAAAGTTTAGAGGAACATATTTATCATTACAATTTATTCTACTACCGTGTAAATATTCATACCTGATTTTATTAATAATGTTTGATCCGTTACCTTCCATTAAATTAATTAATTTTTCCTTTAATGTTTTTTCAATCAGATCATTTATTTTAGTCTGCAAATAGTGTTGGGATATTTCTTCATTTAAAATATTTCCTCTCGGTGCGTTATTACTCGATGGAATGCTAGCGGAAAAACCGTGACCTCCTATCGCTCCAATGTCGCGATCATTTTCTTAAATTCGACTATTTGAAAAATCTTCACTTATTATTTTCTTATCTCTTGAATTTTCATCATTATCCTTAGTTGTTGATTTAATTTGATGTAATTCTTCATTAATTATTTTTTTCACTGCACCGGTTGATTGTCCCGGTGGTGTATGATTTAATCCTCCCATATTAATTGCAGCCCCCTTGTTAGGCGCCAGATGTAGTGGGTCCAATAATTATTGCAAGTATTGGTGTAATTAAATTGTTTTATTTCTCCAAAAAAAGGGACGACAATACAAAAAGACTAGCATGCAGTAGCTAGTTCACAAAAATACAATTAGAACTAAATATTAAGTATTGATAAATTATATTAATAACATAAATTTATAATAGGCTTACCTAGCACCAGGTATTTGCTGCACCCCAAGGCTGCTGCTACAACTGCTACGACACGGAACGGAAAAATGGCCGATTCCAATACAGGACGGGACACAAGAACAAACGCAAGAGAGACGAAAAAGGGTGCTTGCTATCCTTGTTAAAATATTATTATATTAGATTTACGCTACAGTATTACCATAAGTAAGTCATTCTTAAAGGCCACTTGCTGTGTCTACCACCACTCAATATCTATGTCGAGGAAGTAACAGCAACAACACTGCGCCTAAATGCAATTGTATAATACTTTGACACAGTGCAAGGGGGTCCGGCAAACACGGTTCTCTCCTAGAAAATGTTGTAAAAAAACACTTCTACTACAAGCGCAAACAAATATATGCCACAATACTTTATATTTTATCGACCCTACAAAGTACATACACATGAACAACAAGAACAAAAAACAGAGGACAAATTTTTTTAAATGTACACCAATAGCTCAAAAACTGTTTAAAAGCTTAAGATTGAGACGTCTTAATATCCTTGCAATTATTAGGAATTAGTTACCCAAAAAATAAAAGTAACGTTAAAGCTGATAATTAAAATGATAAATAAAAATAGTACTAAAAATGTTTAACACCATACTAAAAGCAAACACTCACAATGCATTTAAAGCACAATGGTATATTAAATGGAAACCTGATAGGGCACTCTCAAATAAAGAAACATGCTTTCTACTTCTAATCTAATCTAGAATATGATCTAAGTATAAGTAAAATTAAGTCAAAAGTAATAAAAACTGAAGAAATTAAAATTTAAAATAATCTAAAAAAAAAGTTAAATATTAAGTATTTGGACTAGTTAAAAAATTAAAAAGTTAAGAATAATCTGGAAAAACACTTGATCCTAGCTACACCGTCACTGGCAGCGGACTGAGACTTCGCACGCCTGTTTTTTACGCAGTTTTGTAAAAAAATAAAAAATTGGTATTGATATGACTAAAATACATAAAAATAAACAAAACATTTTAAATAAATATATAATCCCTCAGATGTAAAATTAAACACTAATTAAGATCTCAAAACTGCATGAAATTACCAGTGTTCTTAAAGATTATTTTAGTTCAAAATGTGAGACCAAGTGTATTAATTTGAAAAATATTTAATAATTGCTACAAAGTGATATATATCAAGTACTGTATTTGTTATTAGCAGCAGACTTACGCTCTGCAATTGTTTATAAATCGCAAACTATTACGCAAATGCGCTTCTATCCAGCAGATTACTAGAATTTCTAGAATTTCAAAGATAAAAAATATTTTAAAAATAAAATTCGTGCGGAGTGACAGACCGAACGCCAGTGACGAAAAGTTAATAACATATATTAATGATAAAAATATTATTATCAATTTATAATTTGTTTTGGCATATTTTGTGGTACTTCAAGAACATTTTATGACAAACTTTTAGTAGCGCATATTTAGTTTTTTATTTTTATTTTTATCATTTTTATAACATTTCAAGAACGTTATTTTTTTTTTTAATTTTGATAAATACGGAAAACAATGTCTGTAAAAATTTTACAAAAAATGCATAACATTAAACAGTAAAAAATCTGCAATTAAAACCCCAAAAAATTAATTTTAGCAATGTTAATAATTTTGATAAAATTAAATTGTTAACTTTTATTTAAACATTCCTAAGCATTTCAATATAAAATATTGTTTAGCTTTTAGTACTTTACTGTTGAATTTAATACGCAACAATAGATTTCAACCCTGAACTAAATTATAGAATGGAATAATATGTTTTGTTATAACATAATTTTGTATTAGTCAATATACATAATATAAATGTATTTGTGATCGATGTAAATTCATAGAAAATTACCTAAGGGGTTTGCAGAAAAACAATTACATTTAGACCATAAACCAAAATATTCCCAAGCAAACAACTGTGAATCAAGTTAGTCTTGCAACACCAACTACCAACTTAATTAGTATATAAAAATAAAATCTATAAGTCTTAGATTAAAATATTTTTTTAATAATTAAAAAAAAATCTTATATTATAAGCTTGTAATTTTTTTTGCCAAATTTTTTGTTCAAAACAAAATGACAACTTTTGTTAAAATATAGAAAAAAAAAAATAGTTTTCTAATAAAATTTGAAATTAAAAAATTACCTTTTGATCAAACTTTCCTAAGCCTAATTCGTTTTGTAATTCTGAACATTTAATTATTTCAATACAAAATATAATTAGAAGTATTAATCGTGACATGTTGTTCGTATAGCTTTTCGTACTTTACTGTTGGTTTCCATACGCAAACAATGGATTTCAGCCCTGAAATAAGCTATAGAACTGAATAATATTTTTTTGTTATAATATATATTTTTATTAATCAATATATTATAAATGTAAATGTTATTGATTTCAACTAATTTGTTTTTATAAATATTTAAATAAATTATTATTAAAAACTAATTAGACATAGATTCAAAAAAAATTTCTCAACAGGAAAAGATAAGTAGCAAAAAAGACAAACTGAAAATAGTTAAACCATTCACTAAAAAATAAGACAGGATAAAATAAGAAGACCGGCGTTAGCTACAAAAGCACTTTAACCCCGCTAATTGAAAAACCTACGTCACTCGGAAAAATTGTTGCACAAATCTGCAAGCCAAAGAATAAAACCAAAAAACGTGTTATTGCAATAGCTCTAATTGTTAAGAAACTGCAAATAAAAAATTATATGGTTAATATCTTATCCTAACTATAAACTATTTTTAATGCAAATTATTCTAACTTATTTGTTGATTTGATTGTCTCCTTTTTTATTAATGAGGATTACTTTGGAAGTAGGACAGAATAAAAGTCTAGCGTATGCTAATGATTTAATTTAACGTTTCGATAGCTTTGCTATCTACATCAGAGCTTTAAATTGTCGCAATACTTGTTAAAAATTTTGTTAAAACGATCATAACACTCACAAACACTTTAAAATGAACATTCACGATGACTACATATATGTTTTGTTTTGTTTATATTTACACAATTTAGTAAATACGAAAATTCAGCAATTGAACAAAATGCCCTGAGTTTTCATCGTTACACCCAAACCAGTTAATGTTATAAAACTAGCCAATTTTTTAATAATAATAATATAATAATAATATATTTATTCATGTCAAATATACAATAAGTATTTACAATCGTCATTATACAAAACGTTAAGTCAACTACATACAATATTAAAATTACACAATTTAAACCGAGACAATACAGTTTTTAAAATGGTTAGCATTAATTGATTCAGTTAAAAATTCGTTTACAGAATAATATGCATTAGCTAATAAAAATAATTTAATTGCATGTTTAAAGCTATTTTCTTCAAGTTTGGTTATTATATTTGGAAGTTTATTAAACAATTTTACTCCAACGTAGTTAATAAATTTCAATGATTTAGTCAATCTCACTTGTGGTTGTCTTAAATTGTGGCGTTGTCTTGTGTTATGATTATGTTCAACGTTGGTTTTCATAAATAAAAGTTGGTTACGTTTCACAAATAAAATACATTCATACATAAAAAGAGATGGCACAGTTAAAATTTTTAATGACTTGAATTCTTCCCTACAATCAGCTTGATATGACAAACCCGCTATAATTCTAATTGCTTTTCTCTGCAACAAAAATATTCTTTTGGAGTCACTGGAATTTCCCCAAACAAGTATGGCGTAGTTTATATGGGAATGTACATTAGCGTAGTACGCTATTTTCAATATTGCTTGAGAAACTATTCCCCTTAAATTTCTCAATGCAAATATGTTTTTTTTCATTTTAATGGCTACTGAATCACAGTGAAGATTCCAATTCAATTTTGAATCTACATGTACACCAAGAAATTTTGCTGAGTTGTTTCCAGTTATTTCCATAGGTAATGAACGCATTGAAAATTCCATTATAACAGTTTTATTGTTGTTAAGTGCTAAATCATTTAATGCACACCATTCCTTTGCTTTATCAATAGCATTGTCTGTAGCTAATGTGACTTTGTTTCTACATTTATCACTTATCAAAAGTGTAGAATCATCAGCATATAAAATACTTTCAATCAAAGGTATAAATTCAAAAAATTCATTAATATATATAATAAATAAAATTGGTCCTAATATTGAACCTTGTGGTATACCTACAGTAATATCTTTTACACTTGAAATGTCATCCTTGTAATACACGTGTAGTTTCCTGTTAGACAGATACGAATGAACTATAGTAATGATAGAATTATCCATGCCATACCGTTTCATCTTGTTAAGTAATAAACTATGAGACACACAGTCAAATGCCTTTGTTAAGTCACAGTATACCACTTTCATACACTTGCCATTTTCAAAACATTCCATTAAGTAGTCTATTAAAAACATTATTATTTATATCATTTGTCAGTTTAGTAATGGATAATAAAATGTTAAAAATAATCAAAGAAATCAATATGTCTCCTTAATGATAGATCATAAATACCAATTATTTTATAAAATTATATAATTGTGTTTTTTAGTTTTTGTAATTTCATTTAGAAAAGGTAAATATGTTATTAATATAAAAGACGTAACTTACAATCCATATTCTGTTTAGAAATAAATCTTACCTGTAACAGAAAAAAATTAAATTATTAATCATTTAATTAATAATATTAGTATTTACATTTAACAAGCCTTCATACTACAAATAGTGTATGTAAGTTATTGTGCGGAATTATGCTGAGTTGCAGCAGACTTATCACTTCGTGGAAGTGTTGTTCGCCGGACACCCACATCGCCGGACACCTGTGCGATAGACTGCAGCGTTGCAGAATCACCGAATATAAAAACGCGTGATAAACATTTATAGTTAGTTATTATGTACATTCAGACCTGTAACCATTATAGTCGTATTATTGAATTGTTTATAATTCTTTACAATAAAATAAAATAATATTTTTTTTTTTAAATAAACTCGTAATAACTCGAACATTAACTGGCGCAGTCGGTAGGATACGCCAAACGGATAGTTTAGTGAAAATAAATATCCGGTTCGTTTCAACGATTTGTTGGTGTGTTAAAGAAAACAAAAAAAATAGTGCACAAAACTTAAAGAATATAAGTTTTGTAAACAAGTGCGAATTGTTACGAAGAAATCTTCAATCAAGCCGAGCAACAGGACAGCATTGACAGACGCATCCCAGGAATTTGGATTACCAGCAACATTCTATGGAAAGAATATTGATAATTGTACTGTAAGTTGAATGTCATATAAAAAGGCTGAATTAATTAATAAACTCATCTGAAACTAATTCTAACTCCCCTGAAATTATTACCAATAACCCTAATTCAGATCCATTAACTGACACTTTAATAAATCAATTTAATAATTTCAACTTAAATAAATTAAATAAAATGACAGTTCTAAAAAAAGAATATTTAAGCATGATCCCGGAGTTTACCCGAGATGCAGAATTACTAAATAGATTTATCGAAATATGCGAGAAACTAGTCACCAAGTTTTATAATACCGCATGAATATTTGATGTCCAGTATCCTCGCAAAAATTAAAGGTGATGCCGCTAAGAGTATCTCTAGTTGTATTATTAATAACTGGGGTAAATTAAAAACCGCTCTACTGAATGCATATCAGGATAAGCGGGACTGTTTTAGTTTAGGTATAGAAATTACCGAATTTAAACAATCAAACGAAACTGTGTTTGAGTTTTATAACAAAATCCAGCATTTGTTAAACTTACAAATTGCTTATGTAACTACTCATTTCCCTGCAAAAGAATTAGCTGATTTATCAGCATATTTTAGGAAGTATGCTTTAAGAGTTTTACTTAAAGGTTTAAAGGAACCAGTAGGTTCACTCATGAGAACGAAAAATCCTGCTGATTTAAAAACAGCATTAAATATGCTTACTAATGACTTTCAATTTGATTTAAAAAATAAATCGCAAAGTTTTAATCAACAGAATTTCTCAAATGAAAAAAAGCAACAGTATAATAATAATAATTTTAAAGGGCCTCAATTACAATTGGCTAATTTCCCATATAATAATAATCAATTTTATAATAGAGCCAACAATTTCCAATTTCCAAATAATAACTTTAATAGAAATACAAATGCTAATCATGCATTTAGACCTAATCAAAATGTGGCTCTAACTAAACCAACCCCCATGAGTATTTCTACAAGAAATACCACGCAACCTAAAAACTATCAATACCAGAAATTTAAGCCTGCGTTGCCTAATCATGAATTGCATAATATTTCCGAAATAAATAAAATTTCGAACAACAAGAAATTGTAAACCATTCTTTTTTAGAGGACGAAGCCTCGGGAATGAATTTACACTGATAAACCTTACAATAAACGATGCAAATGCACGTTTACCATATATATTACATACAGAGAATAATTTAAAAATATTAGTAGATACAGAAAGTACAAAATCGTTTGTAATACCTGAAGTAGCTCATAAATTTTATAAAAATGAGACAAAAAATGATCTTTTTCAAATCGCAACGGTACACGGAAGATCGTATGAAAATTATAGCACCAAAATTCCCTGTACTAAGTTGTTTAATAAGAAACAGAATTGTTTATTAAAATTTCATTTATTTAATTTTCATAGTAACTTTGATTTGTTATTAGGTATGGATAACCTAAAAGCATTAAATGCGAGTATTGATTTCAATAAAAATATGTTAATTACTCCTAATAGTGAAACAAAAATCTTTTTCCAAAACGTAATTAATAATGTTAATAATAATTTTATTAGTTCTGTTCAAATCGGAGCAGAATGTAAACAAATAATAAAAATAAAAATTAAGAATGTTAGTGATGGTGATATAATCATCCCTGAAACTAAACTAACACATTTAGAAATTCCTGAATGTGTAACTACGGTAAAAAATTATGAAGCGTTATGTGTAATAAGAAATAATTCAAATAAAGAAAAAAAATTTAAGGTTATTAAACCAATCATAGTAGAAAACCTAGATGATAATAATTATCGTCCTTTCCCAAATTTTAATAATCTGCACAATGAAAATCTGGATCTAGACTTTTCTAACATCGAAACAAGTCATATGAATTCAGAAGAAAAATATGAGATAACTAATTTAATTAAAGCTTATTCAGACATTTTCCATAACGAAAATAAAAAGTTAACCTTTAGTAATGAAGTTAAGCATCACATAAGAACAAAAGATGAATTTCCGGTTTACACAAAAACTTACAGATATCCCGAAGTTCATAGGTTAGAAGTTAAGAGACAAATACAAAAAATGTTAGACGATAATATAATACGTCCTTCAAATTCACCATGGTCCTCACCAATTTGGGTGGTGCCAAAAAATTAGATTCTCAAAGAAATCGTAAGTGGCGCATCGTCATAGACTACAGGAAACTAAACGAAAAAACCATTGACGACCGGCACCCGATTCCTAATATTACAGAACTCTTAGATAAGTTGGGAAGAAGTTTGTATTTTACAACGCTCGACTTAGCGTCGGGTTTTCACCAAATCGAGATGTTCGAAGGTGACATAGAAAAAACCGCGTTTAACACCGACGACGGGCATTATAAATTCGAACGAATGCCCTTCGGTTTAAAAAACGCACCGGCAACGTTCCAAAGAGCGATGAATAATGTTTTAAAGGGTCTACAAAATTGTCGAGTTTACCTAGATGATATAGTTGTTTTTAGTAGTAGCCTACAAGAACACATGATCAATCTAAGAGATGTCTTTGAAAGACTAAGACAAAGTAACTTCAAAATTCAGGTAGAAAAATGCGAATTTTTAAAACACGAAGTCTCTTATTTAGGTCACGTAGTGACACTTGACGGCATTAAACCAAACCCGGACAAAATCCAAGCCATTTAAAAATACCCGTTGCCAAAAACCACTAAGCAAATCAAAGGATTTTTAGGCCTTTTGGGATACTATCGTAAGTTTATAAAAGACTTTTCCAAATTGACTAAACCCTTAACAAATTGTTTAAAAAAAAACGCAACTATAAATTGTGAAGATGTAGAATATATAAAGTGTTTAAATCTATCAAAAAATTTGCTCATGAACGAACCAATTCTACAATACCCAGACTTCAGAAAACATTTCATTCTCACCACTGATGCGAGTAACTATGCATTAGGAGGTATTTTGTCACAAGGCAACATAGGATCAGACCTACCCATAGCGTACGCAAGTCGTACTCTAAATACTTCAGAAACCAATTATTCCACTATCGAAAAGGAATTATTGGCTATAATTTGGGCTACAAAATATTTTAGGCCTTACCTATATGGCCGTAGATTTAAAATTGTGACAGACCACAAACCATTACAATGGTTATTTTCTGTCAAGGAACCTAATTCCAAACTCCTGAGATGGAGGTTGAAATTAGACGAGTTCGATTATGAAATTGTGTATAAAAGTGGTAAAACCAACAAAAATGCTGATGCTTTAAGCAGAATAATCCCTGATATAGAGATGAATATTCTAAATGAACCAGATACACCGAAACAAACAACCTCAGTAATACTTGATTATATAGAAGAACTTAATAAGTCATTAGAAAACGCAAATAAAGGAAAAAATGATGAAACAGATTCCTTAATTGTCGAAGCGGATATTACAAACCCTGACGAAATAAATGATGATGAAACTAACCACTCTAATCAAGAAAATCCAATATTGAATATCCCAATTATTGAATGCCCAGTAAACTATGGCAAAAATCAGATAATTAATTCTAAAGTTAATTTTGATGCAGTAGATCCTACCATAATTAAATTATATGAAACCAAACAAAGAATCTTAGTTCAGTTTTCAAAAAATAACTTTTATAATGACGTTATCAAATTTGTAAAACAATATGTTGTGCCGAAAGTTAAATACTATGTTTATTTTGAGGACCCAATATATGAAAAGGTTTGTAATGTTTTACAGACTTATTTCAAAAAATTCTGAGATCAATATGATCAAATGTACTAAAAGATTAGTAGATATCAGTGACGAAGATGAAATTATCCAAACTATTCAAGACTTTCATGAAGGCAAAACTAATCATAGAGGTCTAGATGAAACTGAAAACAAAATAAAACAAATATATTATTGGCCAAACCAAAGCATTCAAACATTTCTAAATTCATGTGAAATATGTCATTTCACAAAATATGACAGACAACCAATGAAATTAAAATTCAATATAACTCCTACGGCAATAAGACCTTTCCAAATATTGCATATTGACAGTATTACATTAGAAAATACTAAGTTCCTAACTATTATTGACTCTTTCTCTAAATACACGCAAGCGTACAAATTAAATTCATCTCAAGGAATAGAAGTAGCAAACAATCTAATAAAATATTTCACACACCATTGTATTCCTAAACAAATAATTTCAGACAATGGTTCTGAATTCAAAAATAGTGTAATTAAGGAATTGTTAGAAACTCACAAAGTAAAAATTCACTTTATTAGTTCTCAACATCCTGAGTCTAATGGCGAAATCGAAAAATTTCATAGCACTCTAATAGAACACATTAGGTTATTCAATAATCAAGAAATTTATAAAAACGAATCCATCGAAAGTAAAGTAAATTATGCCTTATTAGCATACAACAACTCAATTCACTCCATAACTAAATTAAAACCTTACGAAATTATGACAGGACACCTAGATGTCAAAACACCATTTGATATGGAATGAGATAAAAAATTGGTTAACAATTATGTCCATGAACACAGGGATAAAATAAAAATATTGTATAAACAGATCAATGACAATCTACAACAGACTAAAGCAAATTACATTGCAAAAGCTAATGAAAATCGAGAAAGTATTCCAACTATACCCCCAAGGTATTTGTTAAAAATCGGCAAAAACAAAATAAAACTAAAAATAAAAACAAAGTTGAAAGTATTAAAACTATTAAACAAAAAACTAAAACTGCTGAAATCAAACCTAGACATCATAATACTGCGGAAAAAATACATCTGCAGAACATTAAAAGACCGAGAAAACAAACTTACAAATTTAAAATGTTTTCAGGGTCCTCCACCTTGGAGAAGGATCAGAAATAAAAAATATCACCCAAAACTTAGGAATACTTCCAATCAATTTAGGTCCTGCAAAATTGCAACGTACTGAACACACTTTTGTGCATTTTTACGATTTGAACCCAATATTCGAAGAGTATAGAAATTTAAACAATCAGTATGAAACACTAAATTTAGGATTAGGAAAAAGTAACGATACAAAAATTATTAAGGAACTAGAAAACTACAACAAAATAGTAAATCACTTGCAAAAAAATATAATTGGTAAAATATCCAATATAAAATTGCACGCTTTAAGACCCAGAAATAAACGTGGTTTTATTAACGGTTTAGGAACAATATCTAAATTACTGATAGGTACATTGGATGCCGATGACGAGAAAAGAATAAATAACATTTTGACGCATTTGCAAGAAAATGAGTCAAATTTGCAAAAACAAATACAATCACAGTATTCAGTTAACAACCAAATTATTAAACAATATAATGATACAATCAAAGATGTTCAACATAACGAATTATTATTAAAATCTAGAATTTTGCAATTAAGTGAATTAATTAAAGGAACCATAGAAATAACGGATACGTTATTTGCAAAAGATGTTTACAATCAATTATTGATACTTTACGACACACTTTTGATTATTCTCGAGGACATAGAAAATTCAATTACATTTTGCAAACTAAAAGTCTTGCACCCTAGTATAATCAAACCGAAAGAATTATACTTAGAACTAAAAAGAATCTCATCTCATTACAAATTACAATTTCCGTTTGAACTAAAAATAGAAAATATTCTTGACTTTGAATCAGCCATAAGAGTTAATTGTAAAATCGAAGAATCCAGAATAAATTATTTTCTCTCTATCCCTAACGATTTTGAGCAAAACTTTGATCTTTACTACCTACATCCAATTCCTACAAAACACGAGTTAGAATTTGTTGCAAATATACCAGATACTAAGTATTTCCTAAAAGCCGGAAATTTGTTGAAGCCTATGAGTGACATTTGTGCTAAAGGAACAATTTATCAATGCCTCCGGCATCTGCAACTAAACCAAGTTTCCCCATGCGAAAAAGAAACCCTGTTGAATGGAACTACGACCAAGTGCACATTTGTTAAAATAAACATAATGAAGAGCCATATGGAAATCATTCCAGAAATAAATCAATTTCTTGGTGTCTTCCCTAAATAAGAAGTAATCGATTTTAAATGCGAGTCTGGAACCGAATCAAAATCATTAAAAGGAATATATTTAATCAAAGAAAAAGCTTGTGAAATCTACTTCAACAAACAAAAACTGATTTTTCAAGAAAAAACCTATGGTCGACCAGTAATCAGTAATTATCATCAGATTACTTTTAAAAAATCTCAAATTCCAGAAATGAAAATAGAAATGAAGAATCTAAATTTAAAAGACATATCTGTGAATCGGATGGTGCCCATAGAAGAAACCCCGATCATACCTCACACTCCAAGTATTTGGACTATTATTTTATATTTTGGACTTATATTCTTTTGCTGCTACATGTTCAAAAAGTGCATCAAAAAAAGGCAACAATTAAAAATGGACCCTATCGTGGACCTTCAACTAGAGACGCTCGAAGATTCCCGGGACGGTCAAGTTCTGCTTCCAGGAAAAGCTTTATTCTAACGTGGGAGGAGTTATCGTGCGGAATTATGCTGAGTTGCAGCAGACTTGTCACTTCGTGAAAGTGTTGTTCGCCGGACACCCACATCGCCGGACACCAGTGCAAAAGACTGCAGCGTTGCAGAATCATCGAATATAAATACGCGTAATAAACATTTATAGTTAGTTATTATGTACATTCAGACTTGTAACCATTATAGTCGTATTATTGAATTGTTTATAATTCTTTACAATAAAATAAAATAATTGTTTTTAAAAATAAATTCGTAATAACTCGAACATTAACTTGTATGATAACAATATCTTAAAGTTAATTACATCTTCTTTGACTTGCACTGTTTGATACAATACAGGTTAAATATTATTCATATATTTTTACAATCAATGTATTTTATCTTCTTTAGTATTATTTTTAAGTGTTGGACTCTACCAAATTCTTTTTAAAAGTCAATAAAGAACATGTACGAGGTAAGCGCTGTAAATTTCGTTGGATGAAGTATCAAATATTGTCAGTAGAATGTGATGCTTTAATAAAGCACCACACTACGTTTATAACCTACATGTTCAATTTCAACCTTCTACTTTAATTAACATTGTAGTAATATCTAGACAGACATTGTTAGGTTTTAACTATGCCAGATTTGCAAATAATTGAGTACCAAGCGTCATCAAATTCTTCACATTTCAAAGTTTTACACTTTATCAAATTAATTACAAATTGAATGGCGTATACGTTAAAGATTCACCTTTTTATTCTACCGTAAAAGAATGTGCCAAAAAGTTTAAGATGGGCTATGAATCTTTAGAATATGACTCACGTTCTGATCAACCAGTTGAAGTGATCACAGATGAGTCGATCAATAAAGAACTGGTCCAAGAAATTATCAACAATGTCAGGGCTATCAGATACATTGAGCTGCCTTTGATAAGTTTTTTTAGGTAAAAGCAGCATATTAATTCTTAATTAGAAACGCTAAAGAGTTTTTACCAGCAATAATTTTATATATTTTTTAAGACTTATTTAATCTATATCTATATATAAACAAACAATTAATAAATAATAATGAAATAATATTCTATAAAATAAACTGCCAAAGTTGTTAGTCTTAACGCAAGATACGATATATTGTATACCATGCAGATATTTTAGTACATTGATTAAGCTTCTTAATTTCACACTAAAACCATAATATACATCATTAAAGAAATTTGTGCAATTTGTTACTACTAAAATTAATAATAACTAAAAAAATCATTAGGGCACCAAATTGTAAATCAATTTTTCATTACTTAGAGTTCACAAAAATTATTTGTAATAAGCTAATGCAAAATTTATTATGTTTGTAGCAAACGTTGTTAGTGTTACGTGGGCATTTGATTGTTCCAGATTAAAATTTGTTTACTTCATTCAACTAAATAATTTAAACAATTGCTTCCATTCTACCAGAGCGCATTGAAACAGTCGAAGCTAGTTAGGCAAAAATGTCAAAATTAATAAATTTGATGTTGGTTATTGTTTATTTTTGTGTTGTTAGCTGTTTTCACAAAAAATTATATCCACAGGTAAGTTTAACATTACATTATAGCTGAAAATTATTTTATTGTTTTTTTTAATTAATTTAGTAATTCTGATATTCAGTAAAAGATTAAATTATTATTAAGCACAATAGTTGCATTTTTAATTATTTATTCTTTAATTAAAAAAAAATAGATAAGAAATTTAATTTTATGTATTAATTTCCATCAAATTTAATTAATTCTGGATTGAAAGTTGAAGGGTAAACTAAAGTCTACTGCACATAGGCCTTATTAGGTCTTTTGTACCTCCTCCAGTAGTGACCAGAGGGGTTATGCTGGCATTTTGCAACTATCTCTGATCGCAATTAATGACGTCATCATTACTTAAAAAAATCTACCGGTAATCTACTTTCAAACTGTAGGACCACCTAGTAATATAAACTCAATACCAAGCTTCATGCTAATTGTATTTTTTAACGTCAATATATATTATTAATTACAATTTAATGATTTAAAAATGTCGTGAAATGACGTGGCGCAACGTCGCAATGAGTGCCAGAATAGGGGTCCCGACTACGTTGTCCTGGCATTCAACCACTCTATAAGGCTGATGTATGCAAGTACAACGCTTGGAGAGATCTTCCTTATACTGGCCATGTCAAGCCAACAGCTCCCTAACATGGACTCTCCATCGAATGAGAGGGCATGTGCATAGCACGTGCTCAATGGTCTCGTTATCCATTTCACATCTTCTACACGTTGGATTGTCTCTAATACCAATCGTGTGCATGTGCTTCTTTAGTTAGCAGTGTCTTGTCAAGATTCCTGTCATAATTTGCAAGTTTTTTGTGGACAGTTGCAAGTAGTTATCGGCTGTCTTGACGTTTGGAGTAGTCATTGTTTCCTTTGCCTGTCTGCAGCCCGGTGTGTCAACCCAACACCGTTTCAGTGCTTTGTATGTGTTAATTTTTAGTAGATTATTTAAACTTTTGTGTGTTAAAGCGGTCCAAGGATTAGGTTCACACGCCATGAGGGTTGACCCTTTACGCGCCAGCTCGTTCGCCTCAATTTTACCTACTTTGTTGGAGTGTTCTTTTATCCAAAGCAGCTTGATGCGATTTCCATAAGCTTCTAAAGTAAGGGCACAATTACATTAAAAAATTAACTTTAATGTGATTCTAGGCTTGTCTATAGCAATTACAGCCGCTCTACTATCCGTTAGAATTTGGACATTCTTGCAAGATATTTTGCTGATCACAATTTCCATAACCTCAAATTTAGTTTAATATTTCGATTTACTTTTAATAATTCTTATGTTATTATTGCTGACTATTGACAAATATAATATTACATTTGTTAATCTTGTGCATCATAATAAGATTAACTCTGGGATGCTATATTAATTGTTATGCCATTTCATATTGCGTTTAATATAATTATTTCCGTCAGGGAATGATTTATCCAAACATACTAGAAGCTATTTATTGTCATAATATTAGAATAAAATAAATAAAAGCAATTTTATATACCTACCACATCTATGCATTCGTCGTGCCGGGAAGACCCTCATATTGTTTATGTGTTATTTTTTGATAAATAGAGTCACAACATCATTATATTGAGTACTTACAAGTTTATAATATATATATATATTTGATGGTTTTCGTAATTATTGAGTTTTTAGCATTTGCAGAAAAAAGAATCATGTTTGCTCATGTAAACTATCCAGAAAAACTTTTTGCCAAATACGTTACAAAAAAGTTGAAAAAATCATAATGAAAATATTTGTATCAATTGTTACAAATAATATAATATAAAATGTAGTACAAAAGTTTATAAATAAATACATATTTAAATCATTTTAACTGCATTATTTTATAAAGAGCCCAACGGACCCGTCCTATGTATAGATGTATAATAAATTGCGCATGCATACTAAAGTATGTCGCTTCAGTTTATAAAAATAATTGTGCAACCGACTCTTGACTAATATATTTGTATAAACAAACGTAGTGCTCTCAAGCAAGATCAATAATTTCTATTGAGAAATATTAACTCCCGTTGACTGTTTGAAATATAACTATTATATTCTTTAAACATAAATTTATATTGATAAGATTTACCTAATAATTTAATTTGTGTTGACACTTGGTGTTTGATAATCGTTAAAAAAGTTTCCTATTTCGTTTTATAGTAGATTTATTTTGGTTTTCTATAAAACATAATTTATTAGCAACTGCTTCCAATACAAAACTTGATTGCAAAACATTATCCTATAATGCGTCGCTAAAAAATATCTCTTTATATTATTTGATACATTCTTCTGTGGCATTATTCAATATCAATGCATTCGTTTGTTGGGGCTTGTATGTATCGTGGTGCCTATTTTGTGTCATATCTGAATTTAAAGATTGGACAACAATCATATAAGAACTTCAAGTCTTTTAATTCAAATGTTAAACAAAATTCTCTACGCTACGCTTTAACACAACTGACGAATTCTAAAATTTCTCCCCGGAAAATCTAAAAACAATAAACGTAGATAAACAAAACAAAACAAATAACATTGCTAAATTTATCATAAATTCTCCAATTTTTGGGCAAGCTAATGTTGATGATAACTTACAAGAGGTAAGGTCATCCGCAAAAGTTGTTCCAGAGTCAAAACGCTCAAAAATATTAGTTTTATACTGCTAACTTCAATTTGAGTTAATTAAATGTTGTTTTTAATTAATTGTTTCTTCTTTAATTTCTAGTTTAAAGAAGATTACAATCTAGAAAAAATGGTTAATTCAATACAAAAAATTGTTAATGTCTATCCAGATATTAAAATAAAAATTCACTATAAGTACAAACGTGATTTGATTAATGATATCATTAAAAGAACCAACTTGTCAAATTATGAAATATACAACAACATTGATTTACGTCGATTTAATGATGGCTTTATTATTCACATAGTATCAACAGTTGCCAGAAATCTAAAGTTGAAAAATAAAGAATCTATACTGCTGTGCATTTATATTGGCGATAAAATTAATAGAATGTTAACCAATTTCAATCCATTTACCCGGACAATATTTGTAGATAAACTTGGAAACATTTATAAACGAGATTCAAATGGCAAATTTAAAAAGCAAACTGTAATAAATCTGGATTATACTAAAAATTTTGAAGGTATGCAACTACGCTATAGACTCGACTCTTTTAGTGTAAGACCATTTATAGTTATCAATGATAGTAGAAGCGAAGGTGTTAACGTAATAATTATTAAAGAACTTGAAAAATTATTAAATTATACGTTATTATTTAATCAAAAGAAACAGGACGTTGATATCATGAGTGTACCGACAAATATGGAATTTGATTATACCTATCCACAATATATTTCTTATTACGCATTTGCCGTTCCTAAAGCTTTAAAAATGCCTAACTGGTTAGGTTTAATTTATGTTTTTGATTACAAACTTTGGTTACTTATTTTAAGCTCTTTCATAGTAATTCTAATCATCTATCACGTATTAGATAATAACACACTGAGCAAAAGTGTTATGACATGCTTTGGAATATTTTTGAGTCAATGCACCAAGCAACCTAAACAGAAAGTATTAATTATAATTTATATAACTTGGGTCATATTTTCATTTATTATTATAAGCGCGTATTTAAGCTTGTTTTTTACTTTGCTTGTTAATCCTTTATATCAGAAGCAAATAAAATCATTAGAAGATCTTGCTGAATCTAATCTGGCCGTATCTATCCGTACACAACACCGTGAGTTGTTCAATGAATCTATAAAAACGCACAAAGCAATATTGCAGAAAACAATTGAAACAACATATCCATGTTATGAATGTCTTTTATTTTATAAGAACATCAGTATATTGGATACAATGTCACTTCATGATATTATGCAAGAATATAACGAGGATTATTATTATACATTTAAGTTTTCTTTTATCTGGATGGGGATTGAATTCAAAAAACATAGTCCTTTAATTATTCAATTCAATAAATATATTCGACGTTTTCAAGAATTTGGCCTTTATAGTAAATGGGTGCAAGATGCATCGTACATGGATAAAACTTTGAATTATAATGATTTTTTTAATTTTTCTTTTGAACAATTAGCTTTGCCATTTTTTATAAACTTTGCAGTTTTATCAATTGCAATATTAGTTTTTGTAGGAGAGATAATTTTTGGAAAAATAAAAATATACATAAATAACAATTAATTTAAACTATAAATTTTAATAGATTTTATATAAAAATATGCACACCACAAATGTTTTTATTACAAATAATTAAAACACAAAATTAAAAACTAATATTTAAATGCTTTTTCTAATGCATAAAAAGTTGTTCACATTCTATTTATTTTTCTTAGATTTACAGCATGTTTCAATTTTACATGGTTTAATCAAATTGTTACCTTTGTAAAATACTCGGTTTTAATAATAAAAATATTAAAAAAACTCTTTGTAATTAGTTTCACACTTTTACACTTTTTTCTAAGACCACTTTTTTGGCTGACCAGGAGCAAAAAAACGCATGGCATTGCGATGGCAATTTGAATGTTAATAACAGTAACTTTTAACAGTAAGAAAATTCTGATTACTCAACTAATAATACGTTTTTCTACTTTGACACGAGTCTAGCTCGCGGCGATGGGCGGGGTCCACAAAATAACACAGAATAATAATTTTAAAAAAAGGACCACAAACACAGCTGTTAGGCTCCAATTGCTTTGTTTTTTTTATTTTCCTTTACCTTTCGTCCTTCTTGGTTTGATGTACTCCACTGGTCTTAATGCACACACAAAAAAAGCAATAAAAAAATCTAGAAAAGAATAGGGAAGGATACACGAAAAAAAAAACGAATATATATATATATATATATAATATATATGTGTGTAGTATAATCCCCCAAAATAAATGAAGAAAACAAAAATACACTTTTGACAATAAAAAAAATAAAAAAATATAATATATTCGCAATTATGATGATTAATTCTAAAATGATGATATGAATAAATGGCGGGTGAGGTGATTTAATCAAAATACTGGATCTCTACTGAGATGAGTGAAATTCTTACTGATCTCAGGCAAACCCAGTTACTTTCTCCTAGCTCTAGGTAGCTAGGCTAATAAACACAACACTACACAAATAACAACAATAATTAACAATTAAAGATAATTGATAACAAAGCAAATTATAAAGGGGTGGAAATATTTCCACGTGGCGCTACTTCACGATAGATGGGAGCAATTAAACACGTGGCGTGGCTCTGCTTCAGTAGGAGATTGGAGCATTCATAATTATATAATTGTCGTATAATATTTAATTGGTGGCCCACACATAAACATATATATATATATATATATATATATATATATATAGAGATGTTAACTCCCTTATAGAGGCGTTTTCGCGCACAATTTTAACCTGATCGAGGCGTTGAAATTTTAGAAGCGAGCGCTCGCACCAGCGCACATAAACAACCAGTTCGAGGCGTCTAGCGGTTAGTACTAATTTTGCTCGACTAGATGGCTACTGCAGCAGGTTTTAAGAAATATGCACAAATCTCGATAACATATGTTGTTTTCATTAAATCTTGGGAGTTGCAGCGTAGATAAATATTTCGTAATATTATATATTTTTTCTAAATAAAAATGTTTGTTTATAAATAATTCAATTGATTAATAAACAAAATAATAAATAGTAAAGTACAATCAAAAAGTAGTTTGATGCAAACGATTTAGTTATTAGAAATAAATAATTACTCAATTGTACTGAAACAACTGCTATATATTGAATTAAAAAAAAAAGAATAAATATTGAATATTGAATATTTTATTAAAAATTGTTTAAAAAAAAAAAAAATTGCTAATTCCAAAAATTACTTACTTACGTTACAATGTCAGTTGTTTTGATTATTAATAATATAATAAATTTAATAAAACATAACTATTATTATTTAAATTTAATAAATAAATAGGGGGCATTGCGTTGCTACCTCTGCCGATAACTATTATGCATAAAAACAAACAATCTTACATTCCTATCACTTTCAAACTTTTTTATAGAGGCGTTTTGCGCATACTTTTAACCTGATCGAGGCGTTGAAGTTTTTGATAAAAGCGCCCGGTCCAGGCGCACAAAAACACCCAGTTTGAGGCTTCTAGCGATTTTTCACGCTTATTTTTGACTGGTTCGAGGCGTCTAAGCTTCTAATAAGTTGTTTGTATGCGCTGCTAGACGCATCAGTAGGCATCCACAAATCAAAATCATTGTTTGAATATTATTTGTAAATGATTATAAGAAGCTCTAATTAGATTTAGAATTATTTAATATACATAATTATTTGAAACAACAGTAACAATGTTATTTTAACAAAAATGTTAATAACTTTTTTTTAATCACAAAAAAAATATTTTTTAAAAAATATAGTTGTCAATGAATATCGTCATCAGTTTTATAAAATATCCACAGTTTTACATTTTTGTACATGTTTATGTCTGAAACATACAGATATTTTAGAAAAAATAATTAATATTATAAAATGCAAACCTTATATTTTGCGGTTTATAACATATTTAAATAGTCAATGTGTATCTGTAACCATAGTAATAATTGTACATTTATACAATAACCGCATTAACTATCTCGTAAAAGCGAAATTTTATGCACATTTTACCGTTAAAATTTAAGGTAAGCTAAGCTCCCGCTTCAGGCGCACATAAACATCTAGTTTGAGGCGTCTATAGCGGTCATTCACGCACATTAAGGTGTTACATGACCTTGACCATGACTACAACACAAATTATTTGTGTTTTATAAATGTCCCTTACTTTATCTTTCTTTATAGAAATAGTTTTTGTAGCATCTTGCACACTTTTGATCAGTTTCAGGAGTTTGAAGTTTTTATACATTGTTTATATGCGTAATAGCACTTAATAATTAATTTAAAAAAATGTATACCATTGGATAATAAATTTATTTTGTTTATAAATGGATAACTTATTTGTTTTTTATAAATCATTACATAATTATTATAAAATACTTAAATTATTAAAATTTAATTTTAGTGTAGCTAAATAGTGGGTGGTTTATAGAAAAACAGTATTAATTATTAATTATTATTTTTTATTTGTATTATTTATAAATGCATATAATTGGGCAGATGTGTGTTCTACGGAAATAGAAATAGTTGCATCTTTGACTACATTGTCACACACTTTCCTCTGGGAACTTACTGTATATAACTCCTTCTTTAGAAATATTAATATTATCATTAGTATTTAATTTTTTTAACAATGTCAATATTTCTTTCTTCGTAAATTTCAATATTCTTTTCTGTTGGTAATATTTCTTTTGAATGTCATGATATATTTTGTAAAATGTTAATTTTATTTGTGGCGTTTACGTTTTCCAAACTTTCCTGAGAATCATCTTCTACAATAGAAATAACACAATAATTTAAAAAAAATTAAATATATTTATAAAATTATAAATTACCTTGTCGATTTGGAATAATTTCGTCTTCCTGGGACGTAGCTGCTTCTATCTCATTCATTTTCAGCACCATCTCATCTTTTTCTAAAAATAATATTACAGAATTTATTATTAAATAAATTAGTAAATTATTAAGTTATTATTTTAAATAATTTGATATTACTTACCACCGCGAAATAATACTTTCGCGTCATACGTTCCCAAATTTTTGTAGCAAACTTTCTTTACAGAATTGTTCTCGTTACGATCCATTTGCCGTTGATTACAAATGTAATACAATCCATCTTCTAAAAACTTTACTAAATAAAACATCGCTAAATTATATTCTCCACTCTATCACAAATTTACTAAACAGTAAACACTTTTTCTTAAATTACAATATATATATATATCCTAATAATTAATGAAAAAGGGTAGGAGTAAAGCAATAAATGCTATTTTTCGTATTATTATATGTACCCTTTCAGTCGCATCCGGATTAGAATTAATGCTTTCTAATGAGATTTTAATAAACATTTGTTTCATCTTTTCTAAAATGATTTATTATCATAGTATTATGTTACAAATATGGTTGTATTGCTAAATAAAAAATCTTGATATTACCTATTTCTTTAGTTAAAACTAATAAACATAATGATTTTACAATAAATTAAACAAAATCTATTACTAAAAACTTTATAATCAAATTAAAAAAATATATAATTTAGTTAGATTATTAAATAAGTGACCAGATGGCGGTCGCTATTGTGCGCGTATGCCGTTTTTAGCACAAATTAGAATTTTTTGAAAAATTATATATTGGTTCCATCGCCATAATTAAAATTTAAGCCATGTGCGTTCTCTTTTCACTACAAGTTTATAACGTGCGATCGTCATCATAAGATTCGTAATTACTAGTTCTCTGAAATAATATTAGTTTATTTTTGGATTGATGTTGTTTTAGCAAATATGATAAAGAAATATGCAATAATTAAAAAATATATAAGAGGTTTTAGTTATTTTTTATTCCAAGTAACTAAAAGTATTATTATTCGATATTATTTTATTTATAATGTCTTAATTATTATTTGATTCACTTTGATTTAATGTAAAATGATATCATTCTGGAAAAGAAGATCGTTCATTTTCAAAGTTGTGTTTACTTCTCAATTCATTAACAACAAAACATATTTTTGATGATAATATGATTAATATAATTAAACTGATTGATTTATGAGCAGGTGATTGTTTCTTTCTTGTGACCCGCAACTGCATGATTCTGTCATAAAGGGAAATACTAATCTTCCTGTTTTTCTTGGCTTAATTATGTCTACATATACAAAATCTCTATAATTACCGTAATAAAAGAGCAGGTAAAAATATATAGAATAATTTTTTACTTTTTAGAATAGTTTTATTAGAATAGAGAATTGACGATTGGTGATATAAGAAAAGGCAACACACAGTTACACATGTCTACTGTGTAAAATATTTTCCTGTCTTTTTATGCAAATGTCAATTGAAGCAAATTTCAGTGTCGCTATGTATGTCATGATTGCATTTTTTATTCAAATCAATTATATTTGATCTAATAAAATGTTATAATACATTTTAAGCAATTATTATAAAATAATATCTATAAAGATTACGATAAATTCTTTTTACTAAGCAATGCAATATTCAGGTAGTTAATTCTTCGTCGATGTAACAAAATTGAAGTATCATGTCAACAACATATATTTTTTAAACATCGCCGCTACTATTACAATCCTAAGCAAAACCTTGTTGAAATTACCTGGTAAAGTGATGAATATTACATAAACATGACATAACCAGTGCTTAATATTTATCAATATATTTAGTATTGTTACCTGTAAATTTGTAGTTAAAAGCAGAAGAATAGACAATGACATAAATATAATTATAGCGTTTAGTTTTTTTATTGGTATTTTCAAAATTGTTTTATGTAAACAAATTAAAGTATATAAATACTAGCAAAAATATTACCAATTCATTTTTTTATAAATCTTGAAAAAGACAGATTATAGAAAAAATTATATGCAAAAAACGAGTAGTAAAATATAACAGCAAGTAGTTTTAAAATATTTCCCTCACGTGTTGAATGACCTTGCCCATTTATGGCTTTTCAACCTTTTGTCTGTTTACTTTCAATGAACTCGTATAATAATGGAATTAAGATAAATAATATTTTGTGGTTTATAATTTTTTTATTTATTTAACTAAGGAATTTAAATTATGTAACGTGTCATTTATGCATAGAAACAATTGTAGTTTCGATGTTATAAAGTACCAAAGTATAACAATTAACTTATTAATTATATAAATTAAACAAATTTATAGTATTGTAATCATATTTGGATTAAAATCAAATAAATATAAAACCAGTAGTTTCAGGTTTGTATTATACAACAAGAAGTAAACATAAGATTGACACAATGCAAAACATAATAAATCTATTATAATGTTGTCAATATGTGATGTCATGTTATTATGTAATACTTTATCATGTTATTATGTAAACCATGTTATCATGTATTATGTATTAATGTTATGATAATAATCATAATGACATACTAAATAATAGTTGGACAATACGATTATGTGGTAACTTAATAGCATAACATAATATAACATGACAACATGATATCATAATAACATTCTAACTTGATAACATGATTTCATAATAACATCATAACTTGATAACATAATAACATAATAACATGCAAGCTTGATAACATGAAACTATATTACCATGATAACTTGATAACATGATAATTTGATAACATAGTAACATGATAACATAATAACATGATAACATGATAACATAATAACATGATAACATGATATCATGATAACATGATAACATGATAACATGATAACATGATAACATGATAACATGATAACATGATAACATGATAACATGATATTATGATAACATGATAACATGATAACATGATAACATAATAACATGATAACATGATAACATGATAACATGATAACATGATAACATGATAACATGATAACTTGATAACATGATAACCTAAAAACAGAAATAATACATAATAATTTGATAACATAATTACATAATAATTTAGTAAGTTAATAACACAATAACATGATAACACTATAACTTGATTATAGGTAAACATAATGACACGATGACTTGATATAATGATAACATGATAACATAATAACAAAATAACATGATAACATGATAATATGATAACATGATAAAAAAATAACATAATAACATGATAACATGATAACATGATAACATAATAATATGATAACATGATAATATGATAACATGATAACATAATAACATGATATCAAAATAACATGATAACATGATAAAATGATAACATGATAACATGAAAACATGATAACATAATAACATGATAACGTGATAACATGATAACATGGTAACATCATAACATGATTACATGATAACATGGTAACATGATAACATAATAACATGAAAACATGATAACATGATAATATGATTACATGATTACATGATAACATGATAACATGATAACAAGATAACATGATATCATGGTAACATGATAACATGAAAACATTATAACATAATAACATGATAACATGATAACATGATAACATGATAACATGATAACATGATAACATGATAACATGATAACATGATAACATAATAACATGATCACATGATAACATGATAACATGAAAACATGATAACATGATAACATATCAACATGATAATATAATAATATGATAATATGATAACATGATAACATGATATCATGATAACATGATAAAATGATAACATGATAACATGATAACATGATAACATGATAACATGATAGCATGATAACATGATAACGTGATAACTTGATAACATGATAACATCATTACATGATAACATGATCACATGGTAACATGATAACATAATAACATGATAACATGATAATATGATAACATGATAACATAATAACAAGATAACATGATAACATGATAACATGATAACATGATAACATGATAACATGATAACATGATAACATGATAACATGATAACATGATAACATGATAACATGATAACATGATAACATGATAACATGATAACATGATAACATGATAACATGATAACATGATAACATGATAACATGATAACATGATAACATGATAACTTGATAACGTGATAACATGATGACATCGTAACATCATAACATGATAACATGATAACATGATAACATGATAACATGGTAACATAATAACATAATAACATAATAACATAATAACATAATAACATGAAAACATGATAACATGATAATATGATTACATGATAACATGATAATATGATAACATGATAACATGGTAACATGATAACATGATAACCAAATAACATGATAACATGATAACATGATAACATGATAACATGATAACATGATAACATGATAACATAAAAACATAAAAACATGAAAACATGAAAACGTAATAACATGATAATATGATAACAAGATAACATGATAACATGACAACATGATAACATAATACCATGATAACATGATAATATGATAACATATGAACATGATAACATGTTGACATGATAACATGATAACATGATAACATGATAACATGATAACATGGTAACATGATATCTTGATAACTTGATAAAACGATAACAGAATAACCTAATAACAAAATAAAATAAATACATCATAACATGATAACTTGATAATATGATAACAATCTAACATAACAAACATGATAACATGATACCATTATAACATAATAACATGATACCATGATAACAAGATAACATGACAACATGATAACATGATAACATGATAACATGATAACATGATAACATGATAACATGATAACATGATAACATGATAACATGATAAAATGATAACATGATAACATGATAACATGATATCATGATAACGTGATAACATGATGACATGGTAACATCATAACATAATAACGTGATAACATGATAACATAGTAACATGATAACATAATAACATGAAAACATGATAACATGATAACATGATAATATGTTTACATGATAACATGAAAACATGATAACATGATAACATGATAACATGATAACATGATAACATGTTAACATGATAACATTATAACATAATAACATGATAACGTGATAATATGAAAACATGAAAACATGGAAACATAATAACATAATAATATGATAACATGATAACATGATACCATGACAACATGATAACATGACAACATAATAACATGATAACATGATAACATGACACTATGATAACATGATATCTTGATAACATTGTTACATCATAACATGATAACATAATAACATGATAACATGATAACATGATAACTTGATAACATAATAACATGATATCATGATAACATGATAACATGATAACATGATAACATGATAACATGATAACATGATAACATGATAACATGATAACATGATAACATGATAACATGATAACATGATAACATGATAACATGATAACATGATAACATGACAACATGATAACATGATATCTTGATAACATGATAACATGATAACATGATAACATGATAACATGATAACATGATAACATGATAACATGATAACATGATAACATGATAACATGATAACATGATAACATGATAACATGATAACATGATAACATGATAACATGATAACATGATAACATGATAACATGATAACATGTTAATTTGATAACATAATAACATAATAACATGATAACATGATAACATGATAACATGTAAACATGATAACATGACAACATCACAACATGATAACATGATAACATGATATTATGATAACATGTTAATATGATAACATAATAACATGATAACATGATAACATAATAACATGATAATATGATAACATGATAACATGATAACATGATAACGTGATAACATGATGACATGGTAACATCATAACAAGATAACATGATAACATGGTAACATGACAACAACACAACATGATAACATGATAACGTGACAACATGATGACATGATAACATGATAACATGATATCATGATAACATGATAACATGATAACATGATAACATGATAACATGATAACATGATAACATGATACTATGATAACATGATAACATGATAACATGATAACATGATAACATAATAACATGATAATATGATAACATGATAACATGATAAAATGATAACATGATAACATGATAACATGATAACATGATAACATGATAACATGATAACATGATAACATGATAACATGATAACATGATAACATGATAACATGATAACATGATATCATGATAACATGCTAACATGATAACATGAAAATATGATAACATGATAACATGATAACATGATAACATGATAATTTGATAACATGAAAACATGATAACATGATAACATGATAACATGATAACATGATAACATGATAACATGATAACATGATAACATGATAACATGATAACGTGATAACATGATGACATAATAACATGATAACATGAAAACATGATAACATAATAACATGATAACAAGATAAGATAACAACATGACCACATAATAACATGATAACATGATATCATGATATTATGATAACATGATAACATGATAACATGAAAACATAATAACATAATAACATGATAACATGATAACATGATAACATGATAACATGATAACATGATAACATGAAAACATGATAACATAATAACATGATGACATGATAACATGATAACATGATAACATGATAACATGATAACATGATAACTTGATAACATAACAACATGACCACATGATAACATGATAACATGATAACATGATAACATGATAACATGATAACATGATAACATGATAACATGTTAACATGATAACATAATAATTTGATAACATAATAACATGATAACATGATATCATGATAACATGATAACATGATAACATAATAACATGATAACATGATAACATGATAACATAATAAGATGATAACATGATAACATGACAACATCACAACATGATAACATAATAACATGATATTATGATAACATGATAATATGATAATATGATAACATGATAACATGATAGTTTGATAACATGATAACATGACCACATGATAACATGATAACATGATAACATGATAACATGATAACATGATAACATAATAACATGATAACATGATAACATGATAACATGATAAGATGATAACATGATAACATGACAACATCACAACATGATAACATGATAACATGATATTATGATAACATGATAATATGATAATATAATAACATGATAACATGATAACATGATAATTTGATAACATGATAACATGATAACATGATAACATGATAACATGATAACATGATAACGTGATAACATGATGACATGGTAACATCATAACATGATAACATGATAACATGGTAACATGACAACAACACAACATGATAACGTGATAACATGATGACATAGTAACATCATAACATAATAACATGATAAGATGATAACATGATAACATGACAACATCACAACATGATAACATGATATCATGATAACATGATAACATGATAACATGATAATATGATAACATAATAACATGATAACATGATATCATGATAACATGCTAACATGATAACATGAAAATATGATAACATGATAACATGATAACGTGATAACATGATGACCTAGTAACATCATAACATGATAACCTTATAACATGGTAACATGGTAACATGATAACATAATAACATGAAAACATAATAACATAAAAACATGATAATATGATAGCATGATAACAAGATAACATGACAACATGATAACATGATAACATGATAACATGATAACATGATAACATGATAACATGATAACATGATAACATGATAACATGATTACATGATAACATGATAACATGATAACATGATAACATGATAACATAATAACTGATAACATGATAACATGATAACATAATAACGTGATTACTTGATAACACAATAACAAGATAATATAATAACATATTAACATGATTACATAACAACATGACCACATGATAACATGATAACATCTTAACATGATAACATGCTATTTTGATAACATGATAACATGATAACATGATAACAAGATAACATGATAACATGATAAAATGATAACATGATAATTTGATATCATGATAACATGATATCATAATAACATGATAACATAATAACATGATTACATAATAACATGATTACTTGATATCACAATAACAAGACATTTTATTAACATGATAACATGATAACATGATAACATGATAACATGATAACATGATAACATGATAACATGATAACATGATAACATGATAACATGATAACATGATAACATGATAACATGATAACATGATAACATGATAACATGATAACATGATAACATGATTACATAATAACATGATAACATGATAACATGATAACATGATAACATGATAACATGATAACATGATAACATGATAACATGATAACATGATAACATGATAACATAATAACAAAATAACATGATAACATAATAACGTGATTACTTGATAACACAATAACAAGATAATATAATAACATGATAACATGATAACATAACAACATGATAACATCTTAACATGATAACATGATATTTTGATAACATGATATTTTGATAACATGATAACAAGATAACAAGATAACAAGATAACATGATAACATAATAACATGATAAAATGATAACATGATAACATGATATCATGACAACATAATAACATGATAACATGATAACATGATAACATGATAACATGATAACATAATAACGTGATTACTTGATAACACAATAACAAGATAATATAATAACATGATAACATGATAACATCTTAACATGATAACATGATATTTTGATATCATGATATTTTGAAAACATGATAACATGATAACATGATAACATGATAACATGATAACAAGATAACAAGATAACATGATAACATAATAACATGATAAAATGATAACATGATAACATGATATCATGACAACATATTAACATGATAACATGATAACATGATAACATGATTACATAATAACATAATAACATGATTACTTGATAACACAATAACAAGACATTTTAATAACATGATAACATGATAACATGATAACAAGATAACAAGATAACAAGATAGCAAGATAACAAGATAACAAGATAACAAGCTAACATGATAACAAGATAACAAGATAGCAAGATAGCAAGATAACAAGATAACAAGATAACTAGATAACAAGCTAACAAGATAACAAGATAGCTAGATAACAAGCTAACAAGATAACAAGATAACAAGATAACAAGATAACTAGATAACAAGCTAACAAGATAGCAAGATAACAAGATAACAAGTTAACAAGATAACAAGATAACAAGATAACAAGATAACAAGATAACAAGATAACAAGATAACAAGATAACAAGATAACAAGATAACATAATAGCATAATAACATGATAACATTATAACATTATAACATGATAACATGATAACATGATATTATGATAACATGATAACTTGTTAACATTATAACTTGATAACATGATAACATACTAACATGAAAACTTGACAATGTGAAAACATGTTATCAAAAAAAACATTAAGACATGATAACCTAATATCATAATAACTCGATTACTTGATAACACGATAACACGATTACAGGATAACATTATAACATGATAACATTATAACATTCTTGTTAACAAAATAACATAATATATGACAACTTGATAAAATTATAACAAGATATATGACGTACATAAAACAACTACCAAAAAATGAGTATAAATTGCCGGTTTAACGCGACAGTAGTAGTTATCACAATAATGTGCATTATTATTATTATTACAGGTACTTATTGACCTTAGTACACATTTTGTTTGTTGTTAATTTATAAGCAATTATTGTTTGTTCTTTTTTGTAATACAAATATCATAGTTGCATCAGAGGCATATAAACAATGTGTTAGAGTTTAGACGCCTCGAACAAGTTAAAAGTGTGTGTTTAAAATTAGCTGTGAAATATATATTTTCTACACAAACAATCATCAAACTAAATGCTAAAACGCCTATAGTATGTAGTGAATCGTGTATCAAGGGTTGAAAATAGGCTTTAGCAGTTTGCTATTGCTTTGCTTCTTCATGTTGCTAAAAGCGAAGGGCTGCTTAAGCACTTTGGTACGAATTACACTCAATATTGTTTTGCCTGCCCCAAATAAATACATTTTTCAGGAAGTTTCAAGATTAATTTTAATCTGTCACTACTGTCAGATTTTAAAGTATGGCGTCATTATGTGAAATCGTGATTTACAGCTAATTAAATACCGCAAATAATTTACAAGCCTTTGTCGTTTCGGCCCGCATTTTTGGGCCAAAACAACGGTTTCAGTAGAGTCAGGCAAAAAAAGTGGTTGAAAGTAGATGCAAAACTTTAGTTAACATAAACTAGATAAAATGTTTATTGTTTTATAGAATAAACAAATGTTAAATCCCTTATGGAGGCGTTTTTGCGCATACTTTTAACCTGATGCAGGCGTTAAAACTTTTGAGGCAACCGCACGCTCCAAGCGCACATAAACGCTCACTTCAAGGCGCCTAGTGGTCTTTTACACACATTTTATAATAGCTATACAATACTGCAATTTATCTTAATTCTGGTGGCATTTAGTTGAACCTTTTCCTACTGCATTTTAACATGGTCACAGTTATTAAGACACAAACCACAAATAATCGGCAGCAAATGAGACTCTCTCGGCCAAAAAATAAACCTCGTCTTCAATTTTTAAATTTATTTTGTAAATATCTGTGAATGTAATGGTTGGATCAAAAATATATTACTGCTTCATGTTATAATAAGTATCGCTGAATAGCGTGATGCTGTTATTTAACTAAAAATTTTGATCGCCTCTAAAAGGTAGAAAATGTATCGCCCGTAAATAGGCGAATGTCCGTATATATATATATATATATATACATATATATACCCGTGGCACTAGATTAATAATAATTAATACGCAGGCACTATACCCTGCAAGGAAAACAGTTATGATAGAAAAAACTTGTAAAAAGAAAAAAACTTACATGAGTGGTGCCCAGAATTTAGACGTAAGTCACGTTTGAGCTAAAATCCGAAACGAATAAATAACGGCCTATATATCCGCAATCGCGATGTGTTATTATAATAATAATATATAATTTATTTAACCCAGTTGATCCAATATGCGGATATAGGGTAAGTCTTACAATTTCACAATAAAACAAAACATAAAAAAAACATAAGTAAATTAAAATAATAAAATAAATTTAAAATACGTATACATTTGACCTATAATTAAATCAAAGTAGAAAAATACAAACAATATAAATTAAAACAAAATGTTGTCATCAACAAATTCCTGAACAGAATAATATGCTTTTTCTATGAGCAATTCCTTAATTTGGCATTTGAAAGCTTTTATTTTTAGTTCTTTTACGTTTTGTGGTAGTTTATTATAAAACTTTATTCCTTGATATTTAGGATTTTGCTCATATTTTTTTGTGTTATGGAGAGGTATTGTGAGTAGCTTACCATGTCTAGTTAAATGACTATGACAGCTGTTTAATGTTTTGAAACTCGCAATATTAGATTTTGCATACATAAGAATATTAAATATAAAAATTTATGGTAACGTTAAAATTTTGAAACTTCTAAACAGATGTACACAATGATTAAATCTACGTTTATTTGTCATATACCTAATTGCCCGTTTTTGTATTACAAAAAGTTTATTTATATCATGTGCCATACCCCATACAGTAATCCCATAAGATAAAACAGAATGAATTCTGGCAAAATAAAACATTTTTAATGTACTGGTTGTTACTACAGGTTCTAATTGTTTTATGATATAGCATAGTGATGATACTTTTTTACACAAGTAATCTATATGTGCTCTAAATTTGCATTGTTCGTCAATATAAACACCTAAAAATTTTATTACACTTAATTGCTTCATACTTTTATTACATTTTATCAATAAACTATGCTCAGCATAATCACAAGTACTCGTCTGAAAGTTAACATGAACTGATTTTTTGTTGTTTATAAATAGACCGGTTGAATTAAACCACGTTTTTAATTCCAGCAGTTGATTGTTTGCAGTTTCAACAACTGAGTCTTCGTTGTTACCACTTACAAAAAGCGATGTATTATCAGCAAAGAGAAAAGTGTTTTCTGTGTTGATGTCGTTAACGTAAATTATAAATAGAAGAGGCCCAAGTACAGAACCCTGTGGAACCCCTCTATTCATAACCATCATATCTGATTTTACACTTTCCAACTCTACATAATGATACCGGTTGCTAATGTAGCTGCGAAACCAATTTAATGCTAAACCTCTAATTCCGTATGTTTCAAGTTTTGTTAACAGGTTTTCATGATCAACAAGATCGAACGCCTTTGAAAGATCCAGAAATACTCCAAGGCACAGTTCTTTTTTATCTTTATGAGTATATAGCTTTTCTAAAAATTGAATTATTGCATCCGATGTTGATCTGCCTTCTCGGTAACCGAATTGGTTATGATTAAATAAATTGCAAACTTTAAAAAACTCAGTTAAACGATTTGCAACTGCTCGTTCAAATATCTTAGAAATAGTGTTGCAAATGTATAGTGGTCTGTAATTTTCTACTTTTATCTCAGAACCCTTCATTAATATAGGTCTTATTTTTGATATTTTGAGTTTGTCTGGAAAAGTTCCTTTCTATTGGCGAAGACTTTCAATCAAAAGACTTTTCTTAAACAAAAAGGAAATTAATGGAACGGGAAAAAGGAATTACATTAACACCGAAATGTTACAAAATTAACAAAACCCAAACGGTTACTTAATTAAGACGGTAATTTGAATTTAAAATTAGCAAAAATAAATTAAAACAGTTGGCAACACACCAACTATCACTGAGCTGCACTCCCCTACTGTCAGAACGGACAGGAGTTCAACTAAATAAGTAAATAATACAAGTGTCATTAATTAAGATTAATTTAATTAAATGTGAAAAATAAAAACTATGTGACACATGCTGAAAAAGGATTAACCAAATTAATTGTTGGTAAGTAATCACATATAATCAATAAATATTTACTGAGAATAATTACCGAGTCTATTAAACTCTTGTATCATTTCAGGTTAGATAATTAATATACAAAAGAGTCAAATGGAATAATAGAATAAGAATTGGATAATTAAATAACATACGGTTAAGAAATGCTGCCAAAAATTATGACTGCACTTCCAACCATCATGGAGTACGATTCAAACTTTTACACCGGTAAGTGAACAGTAATTTAACTGTACATAACTAATATACAATATAAACAAATATTAATCAACTAACGACAAGTCTCCTAACAGCTGTGATAAGAGATAAGTCATTATTAAATTCTTCATTTATTATTTTAATATTCTGTGTTTTAGTTCCTAACCAGAAGGGTTGGATCATAATTAACGCAGGCAACCCAAACTATTTGACAAAGTAGCACTTGCCTATGACGGATATAAAATAAGTATTAAAAATCTTGCACATTAGACTACTAGCATAATTGTATTTATTTTTCAGGTGTAATGAAAATCTAAACCGTGACAACTTTCTTCTACGTATTGTCACTTTTATTCACACCTAACTGAATAGATATGTATCATATATTCACTTCAATGTGGGTAGATATGATGTGCCGTATCAACCTTAAAAACAATAAATACAAATCACAACATTTATTTGATTACGTCGCTAAATACAAATGGTTTTTTATTTGTAAAATGTCAATAAATAGATTAAGAACGTCTTATTTATTAACTGTTATTATACAATAAAGCTCAAAAACCATTTTAATTAAATATTTTAACAGCATAATTTAACCAAAATTATAGGTAGTTCTGAATTTGATAATTATGCAAAACGTCAGATGTTAAACATAACCTGAATTTATTTCAATATAAAATAATGTTAAATGATTAATTAAAAAGTTTTAAAATAATTTTTAGATTTTTATCAGTCGACAAAAAAGTAAGCAGTACAACTCGAGTGGAATGCTCATATCGCACTTAGACGTCCAAATTCGTCTTCGTGCAATATGGGCATACTATCCACTCTTGTTATACAAAATTATATTATTTGTGCTTTTTGACGAAAAAGTTACATATATCTATAATTTCCCAAAAGAACAAATTATAATCCTAATAATATAACAAAATAAAAGTCATCGTATTTTTTATTCTGCCCTTATCTAATCTATTCCTTTTCTATTTTTTTTCAATATCTCACTTCATTTTATCAGTTTTCTTTTGTTTTAAGATATTTGCTTCCATAGCCTCTTCACACATTTTATACACTTTCAAATTATCTATACAATATTTTGTTACTGGCAAAAAAGATGAAAATATCACCACATCTAAAACTGGCAATCATCTTCAATATATCAATTGTTTTCAACAAACATAGGCATTTTCTATATTATATTTATAATTTGGGATATACGTAGAATTCATCATTCGTATTCTCCTTTGTTGTTTTTGTATGTCTCTATCTTTTTCAGTTTTCTCTTGATATCATAGCTAGCATAACTATTGTAACTATTGTAAGCTTTCTGTTTCTTGCCTTCATTTGCTCTTTGATGCATTTTTGTAAGATTTTACATGTGTTTTTCTGCATCATTCTTAATTTTTTTTTCTATTCTACTCCTAGTTTTTGTGTTAATTGTCTTTAATACGATAAATAATCATGTTTTTCTATTTAAACCCAACAGCATACTGTGGATAGCTTTTTGGCCGCTTGCTCGTTTAGGTGAGGTAGGTACTAAAGAAGATAATAAAAAAGCTAATTATTTTTTTTTTTTTTTAAGTGTAATGTAATGAGTAGATATAAATTAGCGGCGGAAGTACAATTTCTTATGCAGAAATACATGGACTCAAGGAGTTCAAGAAACCAAAAGTCGTTTTTAAGATTTTAGTTCCTCGTTTGGCCACCACAGTGCTTGTAGTCGCTAGTGTCGCAAATGTGTTTAGTTGCATACCCAATTTCTACGTGTATGATTAGTTGCTGTTCATTGTTTTACAGGATGATCGGTAAGGGCGGATAATTCAAATTTTACATACTGAGTGTTCGAATGTTTTTTTCCAGATGGCCCCTTGGTTGTAGAGGCGCCAATTTTACATATGTCAGAGGCGTGTGATGTAGTTGATCATGTCGACACTAGATGTCCGAGAGTATGCAACTTAAGTTACACTGGTATATGTGTTGCATACTTCACATAGAGAGAGTTTATATTTTATTTTGTTTTCTTCCTACTTGCTGCTCTACACCGTCTCCATATGGATGGCTGCAGAGCTTCGTATTCGGGGCACCATTTTATGTTTCAATTCCTTTTATTTGTTATTTATACTGTTTGTATTATCTATTTTATTAATTTCTATGTTTTGATCTTTTTAATATATAGTGTTCTTTAATTTTTGTTTTAACTTCATTATAGCTCTTTATTTTCTAAATACTTTGAGGCAGTTGATTGTACTTGACTAGTCCATTGCCTAGTATTGTTTGTTTTGCCTTTTCTGTCCTTTTTGTGTGTACATGTATATCGCTTCTTCTTCTAGTGTTATGTCCGTGAATTTCTTTGTTGGTTTTTATTTGGAGGTTGGTTTTAATTTCTTTATTTTTAATTTTGTATATTAGTTTGCATTTTTCTATTTTTTATTTTTTTGTTTATCTTTGTTTCGTGAATTATTTTGTATACTTCTTCTTCTGTTGGTGTTAGTTTTGGTAATTTGTGTATTATTTTTAGAATTTTGTTTTGTGGTCTTTGTATTTTTTGTATGTTTGTTTTTAATATTTTTCCTCATATGTTTATTAAATAATTTATTTTTGCTAAAAATAGTGAATGGTAGATACTTAATGCAGTTTCTTTTGTTATGCATGCCCTGGCTCTATTTACAGCTTCTATTGTTGCTGCGCTTTCTTTTAATATTTTGTTAATATGTGTATCCCAGGTGAGTTTCTCATTTAATATTATTCCTAAGTATTTTGTCTGTTCTGTTCTAGTAACTGGTATGGTATTTATTTCAATTTTTATGTCAATATCTTTTGTGTTTTTTTGTTTTATTACCATATAAGTTGTTTTTTCTTCATTAATTATTTGTATGTTTTCGACGTACCATTTAGTTAGTTTCATAATGTCTGCATTTATGTTTCTTTCCATTGCTTCTTTATTTTTTCCGTGATATATAATACATGTGTCATCAGCATATGTATATATTTCACAAGTCATTTATGTATAATAATAATAATAATAATAATAATAATAATTTAACTTGACAATAATGTGAAAATTTTTAAATTATTAGCCCGTTACTATGTTCTGAAGTGTTCCAACCATCCACCTAAAAGTTTGTTAAGAATAAATAAATATTTATTTTCTATGCGTTAGAAGTCATTTTGTCCACAAGAGAAGTTGATCAATGATTAGGTCTCTTCATTGTGAACAGTCGCAGTTTCTGTGTCGCGCAATAAATCTATTACAAATATGGTTTTTAGTGAAAATCAATTATCAAGTTTAACATCAATGTAATCGCAAGAATGTGCTGTATCTGCACAAATATACAAAAACTGTGTTCATAAACGACAATCTGAGATTTTTAACAAAATGTGTTAAATTTATAACAACATTGTGCTACGTAGTTTAAATATTAAAATATCGTAAATGACATTTATAGTGAGTTAGAAAATTAAGTGATAAAAATTTATTGGAATAAAAAATATAAAAGATTTAAACGTATAAATAAATTCTCTTAAAATAATGGGTGAAGAAGAAACTGAAGATAAGGATAGTTCTAATCTTGTATGTTGTCCTAAGTAAAAAACAAATTATGTGTGTGCATATACTGCTACAGTTTAGTGCATTTAAGTTGTGCTAAAAGAAATTCTAAAACTGTTATTTTACGAGATAACAAAATAAACTGTTGCGGAGGAATAGAAGCTAGTGTAGATGCAAATGCGCTACAAATGGAAAACAATTTGCTAAAAAAATTAATAAAAGAAATGGAAGATAAAAATAATTTATTAACAAAACTAATGGAAATGCAGAAACCTGAAAAACTTGAAAATCCCGTCAAGTATAAAGTGCTGAAACTACAAAATTAATTAAAGAAACTTCAGCTTGTATTATTGTTAAGAAAAATAATAATCAAGATTCAAAAAATACAAAGCTAGATATAATAAATAAAATAAACGTAAAAAATCTGTCTGCAGGCATAAAATTTATTAAGAAGGTTAAAGAAGGAGGAGTAATTCTACAAGGCGACAGTAAAATTTCAACAGTGAAAATATTACAAGAAGTCCAGCAAAACTACCGAATTACCAAGTATCAACAACAACAACTAAAAACCCGCAAATTAAACTGGTCGGATAAAAGGAAGATATTGATAAGCAAGAGTTAATTGAATGCATAATAGCACAAAATAAAATATTATCGTCTGAAGATAACAATCAGGTAAAAATAATAAAACAAAAAGGAATTATTACATTTGCCATACTAGAAATGAAACCGGAAATATATCACAAAATTATATTAGAAAAACATTTATATGTAGGACATAATAGATGTCGTGTTTACGATCATGTAGATTTAGTGCGATGTTATAAATGCTACGGTTTTAATCATTTTGCAAGAAAATGCACGGGGAAGAAATGTTACTCAGTATGTGCAGTGGAAGATCACATTTATACTAATTGCAAAGCTGATTTTATGAAATGTGTCAACTGTGCTAAAGATAAAACTATAAATGATATCAATCACTCGGCGATGGATCCAAAATGTCCGACATTTAAAAAAAGTCTTCAAATGCAAAAACAACAGATTAATTACTACACAGAATAGGAATTACAGGATAAACAACAAAACAAAAAACCTACTTTACATATCAATAAAAATGTAAGTAAATCTAAACTTCAAACAATCACTCTATACAATCAAAATATGCAATCAATATCCACATCTTTTGACACTCTTGTTAACATAGTTCAAAATGATAAAACGTGCAATTTTATTACTCTCTGTGAACATTGGCAGTCTGATGAACAATTAATTATTTACAATATCCCTGGTTTCAAAATGATTTCAAGCTACAGTCGACAAAGAAATGAGCATGGTGGAGTTGCGATTTATGCCCGTCAACACTTATCCAACATCATCAAAATGGACGTAAATGAATTGTCTTCCCAATATGTGATTGAACTAGCTGAAGCAAACGTAATAGTAAATAAATTTAAAATAACAATTATCTCTGTATATCGCCCATCGGGTGGCAATGTTGCGTATTTTATAGAAATATTTCATAAAATGTTAATTAGGCTGTTTCAAACTAATTCAAGTTACTTTATCTGTGGTGATTTTAATATTAATTTTAAAGAAAACTGTAAAAACACAGCTGATTTTATTTCACTCTTAAATTCATTCAACGCCACACTACTAATTAACGAATACACTCGAGTAACTAGCACATTCAAAACATGTATAGATAACATTATATCAAACTTACCTTACAATGTTAATAGTAACAACATTAGATCACACATTGGAGATCATTATATGCAAAAAGCAAGTTTTTGTATTCAGTATTTTGAATGCAACATTTTTTATTACAAACAAATCATAAATAAAACAACTTTAAAAAGTTTTGCAAATCAACTTAGCATTTACAAATATATTTTTATTGTATTATAATAGTTCTTTCCCTAAAAGGAAAATTAAATTTATCCACAACAATTTTAATTTTAATGATATTCCTGAAGTAGTAATACTTAAAGATGAGTTAAATATACTAAATGTTATGTTTGAATATGATAAAAGTTATCTAAGAACCTATAATTTAAAAAAGAATGAGTATAACAACCTTATACAGACACTCAAATTACAGTCATACTCTAATAAGATCTTAAACAGTGACAACAAATCCAGAACTACTTAGAAAATTATTCATGAGCATACTACAAACAAAAATGATGTAGACTGCTTTGACTGTTTTGGAAGTAACTATGAACAGACAGCAAATAACTTTATTAACTATTTCTCTACAGCTCCACAAACTATATTAAACAAAATTCCAACTATTTCTTGTGATTTGACTACAATATCACAAAACAAAAAACCATGTTTTTAAATCCTTTAACCAAAGCTGAACTAATTTAAATTGTGAATGATCTAAAAAACACAAATACTGTTGGTATAGATGACATTTCTGTTAAGGTAATTAAGATTGCAATACCTGTTATTGCTGGTATTTTATGTAAAATAATTAACTACTATTTTGAACAAGGACATTTTCCTAATAAACTTAAATATTCCATAGTTAAACCAATATTTAGAAAAGGAAACAAAAACATGTATGAAAATTATGGTCCAATAAGTATTTTAACAAATTTTTCAAAAATTATAAAGAAAGCATTATCTAATAGAATTGTAGTTTTTCTTAACTCTAATAATATTATACATACAGCAGTATTTCAATTTACAACTCAAATTCATACGGCCTTAGACAATCAAGAAATGCCATTGATCATTTTTCTTGACTTGTCTAAAGCATTTGATATCATATCACATGATATACTACTTGCCAAAATATATAAATATGGAATACGAGGTGTGGGATACAATCTTATAAAATCATATATAACTAGACAAAATCAAAAAGTTGTTATTAAGTAAAACTGGAATCACTTTTGAATCAAAATACTCCGAAATGAATAATGGGGTGCCACACGGAAGCATTATGGGACCGCTTCTGTTTTTGGTGTATTTTAATGATATTAATAACATTTTTAAAAAACATAATATAATTACTTACGCGGATGACACAAATATTCTTATATGCAGCAAAGAATTACCTGATTTAATAACTAAAACCACTATTTTGTACTCACATTTAAAAGATTGGCTTATCCAAAATTAATTATTTTTAAATAAAAATAAAAGAAAATAATTGATTTTTAGAACTTTTAGAAGCAATACAACCTTACCCGAACGGCCAACAGTTGGTAATAATACTTATAATGTAAACTCTGACTGCAAGATGTTAGACCTACAACTTGATCAACATCTAACCTGAAAGCTTCATCTTAAAGAATTAAATAAAAAATTAAACAAGACAATATACATAATGCAATCTATAAAAACTTATGTCAATCAAAACACAATGCGCATACTTTATTATAGTAACTTCTATTCATTATTAAAATATGGAATTATTTTCTGGGGCAACTCAATTAATACTGACAATATTTTTAAAAGTCAGAAAAATATAATTTGTTTAATTTATAATATGAAGTTCAGAGATTCTTGCAGAAATATCTATAAACAAAATAGTATATTGACACTACCTGGAATATTTATAAACGAGTGTCTCAAGTTTATATTCAAAAATAAACAGTATTTCTCCAATGAAGAGATGAATCATAACTGCAATATTCGATTTAAAGCAATTACTTACAAATACCCCAAGCATAACTTAAGCTTAACAAAAAAAATCGGCATTTTTTTAAAGCACTTTTATCAAAATATCGTAATATTAATAATTTGCTCTGTTTTAAGAGAGAAATAAAACAACTTTTAATTAATATAGAATTATATGATGTAAACGAATGTATGGAATACTTGAAAAAATTGTGATCAATTGTATTTCACTATTTTCTATACAATTATTTTAATCTGTATGTATATTGTTTATTTTATTCTGTAATACATCTGTATTTTTTAAACTAATGTTGATAAACTAATGTAAATGTACCTAAATGTTTAATTAATGTATTTGTTTTTTTTGACTTTTTCACATTATTGGCATGTTGTATGTAGCATTACCCATGTGAAATAAATGATTATTATTATTATTATTATTTTCATTTATATATAATATATTATATAGTATTGGTGCCAGCACTCCACCTTGTGGTACCCCATATTCTGTTTCCGTTGTTTTATTAATTATGTTGTTTATTCGTGTTCGTTGTGTTCTGCTTTTAATATATGCTTTCAACAGTTTTAAATTTGTGTTTCTAACTCCAAATAACTCTATTTTTTTTAATCAATTTGCTTTTGTCAAAATAAAAAATTGGTATAACATACTGTTTCTCGTCCAACTTTCCTGCTATATGTTGTATTATTTCGGTTGTTATGCCCATTGTGCTTGATTTTTTTTTTGAAATGCGTACTGCCTTTAAGTTATAATATTATGTTTGTTTATGTGTGTCATTAGTCTGTTATAGATTGCTTTTTCTGTAATTTTGCTAAGAATTGATATAAGTGATATTGGTCTAGTTTTCAGAAAATTTGATGTTTCTCCTTTTTAATATATTGGTTTTATAATTTGTTTTTTAAGTATTTGTAAGTATTCACCTGTTTGTATCATTGTATTTTAGTATTTTCAATATTGGTGCTACTTCTTTTTTTATGACTTTTATCACTTCATGGATTATTTGATCTTCTCCTGGCGCGCTTCTTATTTTTAGATGTTGGATTATATCTTCTATTTCGTCTTCTGATGTTTTGTTAAATAAAGCTTCTTCTTCAATTCTTGCAGTTATTATCATGTTTTTAAATGTTTTCAGCCAATTTCTTTCTCACTGTTGCAAAGTAGTTGTTTAGTTCGTCCGCTATTTCAGTTTTATTTGTCTTTGTTTGTCCATGTTCTCTTATAATTTCAGTTATTTCTTGTTTTGTTTCCTTCTTTGTTTCATTTAGCATACTGTTTATTTTTGCCCATTGTTTAGCTTGATTTCCGTTTGCATTTTTTATTTTGTTTTTGTAGAAATTTTCTTTTTTTTCCTTTATTTTGTCTTCTACTTCTATTTTTTTCTTTTAGTATTTTTTTTTATTATTTAATTTTTTGGATTTCTCATGTATCTCTCTTGTGTTTTGTTTCTATCTTCTATCATCGTTATTATTTCCATGTTTATCCATTCATTGTTTTCATTTCTTTTTATTTCCGTTATTTTTGTGTTTTGATTTATTGTGTTTTGTAATATTGTTGTTAGTATGTCAAAATTGTGTACTGTTTTATTATCTATGTTTTCAAATTCTTTCTTAATTTTTTCATAGTTTATATTTTTTTTAAGTACTTTTTCATATTTTGTTTTTTCATTCATTTTATTCCATTCTGTTATTACCGCATTATGGTCTGATAATGTTAGTTTAATAATTTTAATTTTTTTGTTGTAACCTTAAATGTTTGTTAAAATGTCATCTATTAATGTGCCAGGTTTATCTGCGTTGTTTCTCGTCACTCCTTCTTCGTTTATTTTATTTAATATACAATGACCATTTTCTACATTTAAGATTCTGTAGTTATTTGTTATATTGTTATTTTCTCTAAGATTTATGTCGCCTACTTTTAAAAAATCATCGTTTTTCCTGTTTGAGGTTTATATATTGCTGTTATATGTATGTTTGTTTTAATAAGTTTTATTGTTAGTATATCAGTATTTTTTCTGTTTTACTTTCTTGTACTGTTGTTTCGGGGTGTAAGGGGTGTCGAACAACATCACATCAACCAAATGACACCGAATTGCCAACCTCTCCTGCACGTGGTGCACCCTGCTAGAAAACGAACGAGGCTCTGGCGACCAAACATTGGCGGTATAACCATAATAAACAGTTAGCAGGATTAAATCCCTGTGTTCAGGAAGGCCACGGGAACCCACCTCAACTAGATACAACACACTCCCAAGAAAATTATGGCTTCGCTCAATGTTAAATCATCCGGAAATAATCCCCCAATCGGATCTCCGGGGGGGGGGGGATAAACTTGAGAAAAGCTACAGAATTTAGAAGTAGCAATGAAGTTCTAACCATAGGAACATGGAACGTAAGAGGTCTTCTGCAAATTGGAAAGACACACATTATGAAGAAAGAACTCGAAAGATGCGGAATGTCTGTAACAGGCATCTGTGAAACCCACTGGAAAGGTAAAGGTCATTTTAAAACATCAAATAGCAATACAATTATCTTTTCAAGCAACGAAGATAACAGCAGAAATGGTGTAGGTTTTGTACTATCCGCGAATACTTACAAATATGTAATGGCATACGACGCGATCAGTGATAGGATAGCAACTATAAAGCTGAAATCTAAACCAGTACCACTAAATATAATTCAAGTCTATGCCCCAACAAGTCAATACAACAATCATGAAGTAGAGGATTTCTACGGAAAACTGGAAGAAACCATATCTAACATCCCAGGAAGAGAAATAGCCATGATAATCGGTGATTTCAACGCAAAAGTGGGTGATACGACGAGAGATGATCACATAAGAAATGTAGTAGGTAAATATGGGATAGGGGTTAGAAATGAAAGAGGCAAACGTCTTATAAACTTCTGTACAGAGAATAGTTTCATTATCACAAATACACTATACCAACAGCAAATTAGACGCCTGTACACATGGCAGTCCCCTGATGGCAACTATCGGAACCAAATCGACTATATTTTGATAAGAACACGATGGCGATCATCGATTAGAAAAGCCAAAACTCTCCCTGAAGCGGAATGTGGCAGTGACCACAGACTACTAATAGCACAATTCAAACTGAAACTCAAAGTGCCTTATAAGAAAACAACATCAAAAAAACTCACAATCGAAGATAAAAATATGTTTTGCGATTTGTTCAGCAAAAAAATAGGCATAGAGAATTTCTCTCATAGTGACACACCTGAAAAAATATGGCAGCATACAAAAAAGATCATAAAAGACACTATCACAGAAACTTCAAAGAATCAAAGCCCTACAAAGCGCCAACACTGGATGTCAGACAAAACCTTCGATATTGTAGAAGCAAGACGCAAACTAAAAATTGATGGTGTAAATACTCAGGAAAAGCGAAATCTGCATAGACAGCTTTGCAGACAAATTCAAAGAGGCTGTAGAAAAGATAAAAATATCAATCTTATGGAGATCTGCAAAGAAGCACAGCAACATGCAGAACAGCATAACACCAAAGATTTGTACAGACTAATTAAAAAGATCAACCGGAAACCAATGTTTCGCAGTTGGACTATTCAAAACGACGCAGGTGATAAGGTAACAGACATGCAAGATATATTGGAGATATGAAGAAAATACTGCGAAAAATTATACCATGACGAAAGTGACACAATGAAACTAAAGATACCTGAAGACATGCAAGAACCCTCCATTCTGAAAGAAGAGGTCAGCAATGCAATAAAAAACTAAAATCTGATAAATCTCCCGGAATAGATGGAATAACAGCTGAAATAATTAGGGCCACAGGAGAAACAGGTGTTGACATTTTCAAACTCATATGTCAAAAAATATGGACAACAGGATCCTGACCGAAAGAATGAACAAGTTCAATATTCCTACCACTGTTTAAAAAAGGTTCCAGGGAGAAATGTGACAACTATAGGTTGATAGCCCTTATGACGCATGCTAATAAAATTCTCATCTCTATCCTAAACAAAAGATTAAAACCATTCCTACAGTGGCAAATCCCTCCCGAACAAGCAGGCTTTGTAAAAGGACGTGGCACTCGGGAACAAATACTAAACTTAAAACTTATTATAGAGAAGGCTCGCGAAGCTAACAAACCACTATATATATATATGCTTTATCGACTACCGCAAAGCATTCGATAGTCTTAATTGGAAAAAATTATGGACCATCCTAACCGAAATGGGAGTTCCAAACCACGTAACTCTAATGATCAAAGAACTATACTCCCACATTGAAGCAGTAGTACAAATTGATAACTTTCTATCAAAACCCTGTGCAATTAGAAAAGGTGCTAGGCAGGGGTGCATCCTGTCTCCAATGCTTTTCAGTATATATAGTGAATATATCATGAGAAAGGTATTGGAAAACTGGAATGGTGGAATTACTGTGGGAGGAGTCAAAATCAACAATTTACGATACGCTGATGACACGGTTTTGTTTGCGAGCTTGGCAGAAGAACTACAAGAGCTAATAGGAAGACTTGAAGAAGAAAGCACAAACCTTCATCTAGAAATAAATCATGATAAAACCAAGATAAAGATTGTAGACCGATTAAACAATAACAGACCAGACATCACCCACATTGGACAATCACAAGTCGTCAATCAGTTTGTGTACCTAGGGGCAGTAATTACCAACGAAGGCGGAAGCTCAGCAGAAGTGCGACGTAGGTGTGAGATGGCACGGAGAACTATGAGGGATTTACAAAGAACATGGGTAGATAGCGACATTACAATAAACACCAAAAAGCAAATTGTTAAAACACTGATATTCTCTATAGTTTTATACGGAGCAGAAGCCTGGACTCTTAAAGTCACCGATAGAGGAAAACTTGATGCCTGCGAAATGTGGTGCTGGAGGCGTATGCTTCGAGTTCCCTGGACTGCTAGACGAACAAACGTGTCCATTCTTGATGTCATACAAGAACCGCTGCGACTCTCACAAACGGTATACTCGCGAATACTACGTTACTTTGGGCACGTTTCTAGGAGAGAAAATGACAATTTTGACAGGCTGATTGTCCAGGAAAAGATAGAGGGAAAAAGACCAAGAGGACGGTCTCCAAAAAGATGGTCAGACCAGATAAAAGATTTGACAAATACATCAGTCATTGAAGCAAGCAGAGATGCAACAAATAGGGGCCGATGGCGCGATATAGTGTGCAGAGTCACGCAGTGAATCCAAAAACCACGATTCCTCTGTTAAGAGGAAAGCAAAGAAGAAGAAGACTGTTGTTGTTATTCCGTTTTATATGTATATTGCAATGCCCCCACTTTTCATCACTCTGTTGTTAAATATTGCTGAGTAGTTTGGAATTTGAAAATATTTTTCTTCATTTGGATATAGCCATGTTTCAGTTATTACAATAATATTTGGTTTGTATAGTACAGGTATTGTTAGTATTTTATCAAATTTGTTTCTTGCGTTATGTAGGTATATTTTTGTTGTTCATTTTGGTTATTGTTATTATTTATATATATTTTTGTTTTCTGTTATTATTGTTCCTTGCTTAATAGTTCCTTGGCTTATTCAATACCATGGATAACTATTGGCTTGTCTTCTTCTGTTTTTCTTGCAAGTATTCTTCCTTCTTTATACCACACCCATTTGTATCCGTGCTTTTTCAGTTTTCTCGTTTTATAAATTATACTGTTGTTTTTGTATGTAAGCTGTTCCGTGATGTATATTTATTCTTTTTCTTTTAATCCACATTCTTCGGCTTTGATTGACCATTTTTCTTTTTTCTTTTCTATTATTTTCTTCTTTTCTTCTTTTGATTTGAATTTAACCAGTATTGGTGCATACGGATTCTTATTGTTTAGTCTATAAGCTTCTATGATATTATTTGTTGGAATTTCAATATTTATATTTGTGGATAGTTTTGCTACTGTTTCTTTTATGTTTTCTTTTTGATGTTGTTTTGGAATCCCTGCTATCCAAAAATTATTTTTGATTTTATTTTGTTCATATTCGTTAACTTTTTATTCCGATCCATTATTTGTTTTTTTATTTCATCATTTTCCTTTTTTATATCTTTAAGAGTTTTTCTCATTTTCTTTTCTTTCTTCCTCAAACTTTGCTGACATAAAGTCCACTACTTTTTTTTGTTCTTCGAGGCTTGTTTTTATTCCCTCGTCTTCGTTTTTGATGTGAGAGACTATATGCATCTGCTTGAGAGCCCGACGCCTTAAGAGGCCTCCATACCCCTAGCCAGTATAGGGAATTACATGTATACAAGCGCCAAGATAACTAATGCATCGGTTAACATAATAACAATCCGAGACCGGATTTAAAAAGCTTAAACATTTATTTACCGTTTGATGGTGGGGTTTTAAGAATAATATTGTAATTAATTAATTATGATGGATAAAGCTTGCATACTTTCTTAATTTTTAAAATTTATTTCAACATTTTTTTACGTAAGTTATATTGCGTTTTATAAAAATTCCTTCCATCGAAATGGAATTAAAGATCTTGCAAGTTACCTCAAATTTTTTTGTAGCTAGAATTTGCGTAATAAAGTCGCATTCTTGACTTTACATAAATGAAATAATTGATTGTTTGGCAATAGTAATGTGCTGCCACATAGTAGGAGACAGCGGCACTATATTAATCTGTGCGCGTAACACACCCAATATTGACTGTTATTGCGCATCACATTTTTAAGCAACGCCTACAAAATAACCGGTTTCTTTTCAACATCAGACGCGTTGTTATTTCGAACACTGCACGGATATTAAAAATTGCGTTTTATTATATTACTGTTGTTTGTGTTTGCTTTTTCCAGTTTTATTCATATTTTTGTGATCTTCCATTTTTTTCATAATGGGAAAAAGTGCAGCTAATAAGCAAAGTGTCACTAAAGCCATTAGAAAGAAAAGGCGCGGAAATATTGCCCATTTAGTAAAGGCTAAAAAGTTAAAAGGAAAGTCAGTATATTATTTAACACGTAATTGTTAATTAATATTAGAGCCCGGAGAATAATTATTCACAATTTTCAAAGCATAAATTGAGCTCAAATTATAGTAAAAGACGATCATGGCTGTTTTTTTTATTTTTTTTTTTTAAATAAAAACTTTTGACACAGGTACACGGCAAGATATTTCTGAAAGTTATGAAAATACCCTGCCATCGCCATCAAGTACTCGGCAAGATTCCAGTATTACTGAGAGCGTGAAAAATAATTCACCATTATTTTCATGTGCACAGGAAGATTTGGAAAACACTTCACAATCGACCCCTGATATGCCAAATACAAGCAATGCTGCAACAACAGGGCTCGATCAAGTATGTGTGTAAATTTAAATTTATGAGGAAAATTCAAATTATAGAAAAATGTACAAAATTTAATTATTATTTTATTACATAATACATAGCAGAAATAAAACAAAATATTTAATATTAGCAGCTGGCAGCTTAAAAATGCGTATGTGTCCGAAAATACGTTAAGAGAGCATCTACACAATTATCTGCAGCAGACATAAACTTCATCACAACCCACGATGTTTTGATACAAAAATTTGTGGTGCAAAGCACAATCAAAATTCAACAATGTCCAAAAATGCCTTAACCTAACTCAACTACTTAATTACCAAACTGGAACATACCGGTACTCCAACCAGAGGTGCCAGATATGATCATAACTTAACTTAAAAAAACCTAAAAAAAATTAAAAGTCGGAACCCAGACTAACCATAAACAAACTAACAACTATGACCAACAAAATCTAACTTAGCACCAAACAAGAGCTTTACACCATGCCCTAGACTTCAGTAGAAGGCAACCCCAGAGCTAAACTACTACTTGGACAATTGTCCTCTAAAAACAACTGCTGAACAGCTCAGAACTGCACCATCCATAAAGAAGCTTAAAAAAACTGCCGCAAAAAAATCTAAACAAAAAGGCTTGGTCGCTCGTGTTTGTCAGAACCAGTAAAGTTTCATTTTTCTAAAAATCTTTAAAAAGCAGTCAAAGCCCCGTCACGACAAAGATGGTTACAAGCAACACATTCATTGGAGTCACTGTTAGCGTAAAGAGGTAGCATAATACCTAGATAAATTTCTAACACAGAAGAAGAATAACTAGAAATTATAAAAATCTGTATTACCAAAGATCAAGTATGCCAATAAACAACCCCCAATAGAAACTTGTAGTTCCTGTAGACAATAAAAAACTCTCAGAAAATTTTTATTGTTTACTAAAAACTGCCGATGGCTTGCTGAGAAACCCTAAATTTGAGGAATTGTAAGGTTTAAAAGACCAATCTCTAAGTCAAAAATTAATACATTTTTTTACTAACAAGTTACAGCTGAGGAAATTTCCGATTCTGCTAAGTATCTGTGGATTATCTTTGGCAAAGGGCTCAATTAGCAAAAAATCTTCTGGTTCCGATGCTGCGGCAGAACAATGGTCTCTCTCTCCGGAATAAAGTCCGGCTATACACGTCTACTGGCTCACTGGAGGTCTATGGTTTGTTCAAAATCGTGATATCCAAAGCAATCTAAGGGTTCCTCCATTACGCAAACACATCAAAGCTTTGGCCGCAAAAAACTTCAACAATCTCGAGGTTCACTCCAATCCTGATCTGGCCCAACTCGCCGAGCCAGACAAAGAAGTTTCGCAACATAAGCGTCCAGATAATCAATCGATTAACATTTCCTAAAATTCCTACCCTCTTTCCTCAGCCTATAGGGCGCATATGTCCAACAACGGAAGGTTTATGAGCTTAAGGTCTCAAACTTCACCGGGGGGGAGTTTAGTTGATAGACGCCTGCCTCTTGTTCTCTTGTGGGTGAATCCGACACTTGTAGTCTTTAGAAGATTCTCCTCCCAAGCCACACAAAAAAAAAGCAGTAGTCAGTCAACAGTCGCAAACAAGCATAGAAGAGCTTCCGCAGTAACTGCAGTTTTACTGCAACCCGCACAACCAAGCAATCCCCGGTCATGGCGGAATCGACCAGCAATGGCCCCGCGCCCATGCTGCCCGATTGTCAAATACTGGGACCCTTTATGCAAAAATCCAGAAGCTGGAGAAGTTAATCGGAAAGATCAGCTAAATAGACGCCCGATACCAAAAACATATGGACTCCGAGTGGACTGCGTGGTAATGACGTCCGCCACATGAAGCAGGATATCGTCTCGGACGTCGTTAGAATCATCAAAGCGGACCTTCAGGACACCTTCACCCAGCTAAGGAAGGACTTTAATCTGACCCTACGTCAGAGCAAAGACGCATCCCTGATGGCCACAAATTTGGTTGTTAAGCGAATTCTCGCCCGGCCATCATCTACGGAAGCTCCAACCCAAGCCTTGCCCAAGGAAGCTGTGACAGTACCACCGTCCACCAAGCCCCTATCAAAACCTCGGAGTACCAGGTCCAGGCCTTCAGCCCGTCTGACAAAGAACCGATGGATTTCAGACCCTGGGAAAGAAGAAAGTCAAAGGAGGCCAAGAAGGAACCTCCTTATCTTCTTGCAACCAAAGAGCCAACCCCCGTTAGATGCCTTCAGCGTCAAAAGGGCCTTCAGCCCCCAAGTCGGCCGCCTCGGGTCAGAATGTTGATCCTCAGGCCCATCACGTTCCTTATCTCCGCCAGTACCCACAGAAAGTGCTGGCACACAACGCCGTTCCCCATTATGATCAGGGAAAAATCTCTATCAAAGGCTGTTGGCGACCTTAAGTCGCATAACATTATCATCATCGGCCACGTGGCTGACGGCATCCCAGCCTAACCTAAATCGTCAAGCTTCCTCAGGGAGTTAAAAACAAAGAGATACTCTCTCTCACCGAGATCTGCGGGGAAGGCCGCAAAGGTTGCATAATGCCATTGTTGCCAGCGGCATGGTCACACAGTATCCAGATGTAACGTACCATATGTGTGTGTCAAGTGCGCCAGGGTTCATCTAAGCTCCACGTGTATATTTTTTAAAGTCCGGGCATGTAACTACATGCTCTGAGTGCGGTGGGTCGTACAGTGCTAGTTATAAATGCTGCCCAGTTACGTAATGCTGCGTGCTAGTCGTAGTACAAGATTGCCACAAATACTATGTAACGCCTATTAGGGTGAATTCAACACTTTGCTTGCCAATTGCCCAAGATTCCCCTCGCAAAATACCGTCAGTACTAAAGAACCAAGCACACAAACCCCGAGGCAACCTCTCACCCGGAAACCTCTTCCTGAAGGTCGCCTAAGACAACCTCACACCCGGAATCCCCTTCCGGAAAGTTACCCAAAGTAACTTGTCACCCAGAAACCCCTTCCGGGAAGTTACGCAAGACCCGGTGCGCCACGCCGCCGAGCATAAGCAACAAAATTACATTTTTGGACAATTATTTGGGCGCTGTGTGAGCCGGTCAATTACTCTAGCTAGCTAGCTAATAGTTTGTTTGAATACTGTAAGCAAACTCAATTGCCAATTGCAAAGCAAAAAATTACATCCAACAATTTTTAGGTTAAGTTTAGATTTACTGTGACGCAACTATCAATTGCAAATCAATAGAAAATGCGATGTAATGCACATGCAATAACAATGGCAAAACAATAAATAAAATAAAAACATTAATTATGCATACCAGTTATCAATCGCATAGTGACAGGCTTTTTTAGGTTATGTTTATAACATAGCCTGACAAAAAAAAAACAAATTGGAACAAATTGAGTAATGCATATCTCGTACACAACTGTTTGCTACATAACAGATAAGTCAAAATAAACTATTGACAAGATATAACTACATATTTGTAACTCAACTGTCAATCGCAAAGCTAATGTTAAAAATTTAAATCATATTTATACCATCAAAACATACTAAAAACATAATTAAATTTCATTTTGTTATTGGCACAGCTCATAACGGTCGCTAGGTTCAAAACCTGTTAAATCTCACAGTACACACATTAAAAAATGTACAACTTTTATATCATTAATGTCCGGTTGCACCAACACAACTTAAGCTACATCTTAAGACTTGCTTACATCTTAAGTTCTGGTAAAAAAATATATTTGAGCTGTAAATGCGTTTTCAAAGCATTTTTTGAGCAATATTTTACATTTTTATCAAGCTTTCATCCAATGAAGAGTCAACTGTCAAATTTACAAAACAGTCAACATTTATTTTTGACGAAATCTGTCATATAAACCGTCTAATGTTAATTTGACAAAGCAGCAACTGTCAATTGTTTCGCAAATATGAACTGTCAATTCGTCATGTCGTCAGACATGTATTTCCAGTATTTTACCTGTCTGTAGCTTTATTGCTTCTATCACCCCAAATGTCTACTCATATAACAGCGTGCTTCTTACTAACAAGTATCACATATTTTAACACAATTTTCCTTAAACTGTTTCTCATACTTGTCCTACCACCTCATTTGCTTTTTGTGCTAGATCTTATAGAGACTAAGAGAATGAGCATATTCTCACTACTGAACGACAAAACACATAAAAAATTATATTGTAACATATTTATATAAACAATAACTGATTATTTAAAAATGTTAAATTGGCAAATTATATATCAAAGAATAATGATTATATAAAATAAATATATTATAATGATAAAAGACAAATAACTAATATAAATATAAATAACAATATAGTTTAATAACTTTTATTTAAATTATTATTTAATATAAAAGATAATTGCTTTATCAACTTTTATGATTAGTTTGTTAATTTAGCTTGTAAATAATCAATTTTAATTAATACATGTATTCTATATAATAATTAATTTGTGCATGAAAATTATACAATAAATTGAAACTAGAATGAACTATAAATTATATGCAGCATAATAATATGTAGTGTCTAAATCTGCTCGCTTTCGTTACATACAACAAAGAGGGAAACACATTTATGCGCGACGGCACATCAAAAATCCTCAACCACGCCCCGAGCATAAAAAAACGAGCCGCCCATCGTATATCTTTCGCCTTCGTTTAAACTTAAGTTTCTCTCTCTGCAATAAATACCTGGGCGCCTAAGGAGCCCTCTTAAGTATTGCGCCAAACGGTGTTACTGACAAGGAATGGGAAAAGTGTTATAATAATGGGATCACCTCAATGTGGACTTGTAAAAAAATGGAAAAATATATCATGTAATGACGTCAGTCCAAAGCACTTGCAATTCCCCATTTGTAGTTATCAGCTATCGATAAAGACTTTACTATTGTTAAATAATTTAATAGTAATATATATTTCAGGAACTTAAATTTATATAGCGGGTGATGATGTGATTGAAAAATAAACATCTAAAATAGAAATGAATTGATTATATTAATAATAAGAATAGAATTCAACGGAAGAATGTAATCAAGTTTATTAAAATATATACAGATAATAAATTGAGGATATTTATACATAATAATAAAATATTATAATAGTAATGAGAATAAAAACACAACCGCTGTTTTCTCTCAAAATAGCATACTCTTTGGCTCGTATACCCAAGTACTCTAGTACAATTTTCCCGCATACTTTATCTTTAAATTTTCCGATAATTTTCTTGTTTACTACAAAGTATCCTGAATTGATTATTTAAAATGTAGTCTGATGTATGATGTATGATGTGCATATCTTCGAATTAGATTGTAAATACTATTAAAATCACCGTTCTCAGTAGGAGAAAATTTTGCAATAATTCTATTGGTGTCGCTATAGCATATCACCGTCCAACGTGACACCTAATGTAGTCATACACAAAACTGTACATAACCGTTTTTGATAGATCTAGTATGCACAGACATATTTTACATATTTGTCATAATTAATATAAATTTTATTCATCTCTCAAGATTTTCATTAAAAATGGTGGTCGATTTAAAATTGGGTTTTGCAATAAGTTCCCAATTATTAACAATATATATTTCTCCGTATTTGCGAACGGACTTCGTCATTTTTCCAAAAGACATATTGGAGACGTTTTTATATTGTTAGTCGAACGCGTTTGTGGCTTTAGCCCCAACACTTTCGTTAAGATAAATAAATAGTTTTAATCATTTTCTATGAGAGAATTCTATTGCCTGATGAATTTTTTTCAATATTAGGCCGTGCTTTAAACATTGCAATAGAACGTTTAAATGTAGAATGTATTTCGATTTGTTATTTAAAGTTGGCATTAATTTTCTATCACACTTTTTATTGGAATGTGACAGGTGTTCCGGGCAAAATGGGTAATATATATGTTTGTCATGTATTTCTTTCGGGTAATCTATATTGCACTCTAATATGCATGACTTTTCCAAAACATCGCCATAGTACTGGAGTATTGACTAATTAATTATATTTGATTGCAAATCATACAATTCATGTATCCATTTAAAATTACCGAATGGTAGACTGAAGGTCATGGCATATGAATAAGGAGCATTTGCATCCTCATATAAAATTTTGCACGTTTCCTTGTTTGCATTGTATGTTTTACTATAAGGTGAATTTGAGCGGGCGTACTTACTATTTACTTGACAGATATAAATTCTAATGTAACTTTTGATATTATTAAAGCCGAAGAAAAAAAAGCCCCGGGGCTGTATAAAAAGCGCGTGCATCCAAACCATAAGTTTTAAATGTTAAAATAAGGTAGTTTTCAAAAATATCCGCTAATAAACAAACACCGGTTTTTAGGTTTAAATTGGCGTAATTGCTTAATGTTTTGCATTGAAATGAGTCCCAAACGTTGCATGCATGTGAATAATCTTCATCACTTATATTACAATCGTTTAATCGACTGTAAAATAAGTCTTTGTTGGGTAATCTTTTCTCTTCTAAAATAGCTAAACTATCCACATAATCATAGGAAAATACCTCTTTTCGTTTAACTAAATTAAAATGGTTAACGTTTTCGAAAGCTGACTTAGTCTACACCATTTGTTCATTTGTCAATTTACCTACCAGCTTTTCGAATGACATTGGCAAAAATCTAAACGAGTCTAAAAATCTAATCTCTACATCTTTATTTTTTTGCTGAATGCAATAAATGTTTCCGTTGTGGTTGGTATTATATGAATAGATTCTCCGTTTAGATTTGATAATTCCTCAATTATGAAGTGTGAATCATATCGAGATAAATTATGAAATAAAACCGGTAAAATATTTTTGTTATATTTTTATTGCAAATTACAATTTTTGCAGAGTGTACCCAGAAAGTCACCCGTAAAATGACAGTGGTGTGCTACTTTCGGATTTATTTGTTTAAACTCGCAATCACAAAGAGTGCATTTTATTGACACTATCGGATGTTGTTAAATATTATCGGATATGATTTGAGGTTTACTCCGCGATGTGAATAAAAAAAAATTAAAAAATGAGTTATACGAGCAAATTCTCAAGTATGCCTCAACGAATGGAGTGTACTTTTGATACGCATTTGTAAATAAGAGATTTGGATAATTTGAACATGACGATATAGAACTCGTAAGTGCCTCAAAATCTGCATAAATTGTATACGTTAAATTCAATATGGCACTAAATTTTTTAAATTTGACGTATGAACTTCTTCGGGCATTTTTACCTTAAGAGCACTAACTTTTAAACAGTCGTTTGCATGTTGATTTAATCTATCAACCGAATTGAAATAATTTAAGCAACGATTGCAGATGTATTTTCTGTGTTGATATTTTGACATTTGTTTATACACAACACAGTTTATTTAAATCGGTAATTAAACAAAATTGACCGTAGTCACTTGTATTATTATGTATGTTAAATATGTAAAGCAAATTAATCACAACACCGTTGCTATTTTTTGCGATATATAATAATATAATAATAATAATAATTTTATAGTATTTGTTTCTGATTATTGCACAGTTTAAAATAATTGAGGTTAGAGTATTTTAATAAAAAAAATTAAACTTTATTGTGCTGATTTTACTTTTTTATATATTAAGACCGGTTTCGGCGGTTAGGCCATCATCAGTTTTTTCTTTTCACAATATATAAAAAAAGTAAAATCAGCACAATAAAGTATAAATTTTTTTATTAAAATACCCTAACCTCAATAATAATTTTATTCCAAGCGATCCATTTGAACATAGGAAAAGTCACAGAAAAATACATTAAAAGTGTGTTTTACAGTAAAAAACTAAAACTAAAATGATTTAAACAATTATATATAAAAATAAAAATATAAAATAGAACAAGTATACAAGACAAACACATTAAAAATATAGTAAATTATCACAGATAATTTGAGATAAAAATCAAATAAAATCAAATGTTAGATGGTGTCATTTAAAAAACCTGTTAAGCTGTAATAAGTTTTTTGTAGCAGTATTTCTTTAACGTTTTTTTTATAAATGTGTAAGTGACAGATAAATCAATTCGTAAAAAAAAATTTGTTTGGGCCCATCATTTGCTCCTTCTACAGTTAATTGAAAATAGATAAAAAAGTAAATTATTGTTGATTAATCGCTTATTAAGCGTCGCATGGCAATGATACTAATACCATTGAAAAGACAATAAAATTCTGCATCGGTATCATATAACACATGCCATAAAAATGCAGCGAATCGCTAATTGCATTTATTATGCAGTTTGTTGTAACTGCACTTTATGCACTTTTTGGATCAATTTTAATATTATGGTTGGGTACAAAACAACATAATAAATCAGTTAAAACAATAATATGACTTTTGGACCCACTTAGTTTTCGAGATATACCGGTTTAAAGATAAATGCAAGCGTTATGCAGTTTCCTGTTGTAGCACTTTTTGCATCACCTTAGATCAGTTTTAAGGCTTTGTATGCATTGGAAATAACGTAATAAAGAAATTAAAGCTAACATTTGCTGCGTTCAGTACAACTCATCAGTTGCCAGCGCTGACCTATTAAGCGCTGAGCCCGTATGAACGGTATATTTTGCCACTGTTGCCAACCGTGTACACTTTTATCAACTACATAAACATAAAGCTCAAAGTTGTGAATTTAAACAAATGATTTAATTAGTTTATGAAGCCGCTACTTAGCGAGATATAATATATTTTCAATAAGTAATGCCATCTAAGGTGATGGTGTAGGATAAGATTACTCTGAAGTTGGCAACGAAGTACGGCAATTGATTATCTTTATCATTTTTTACTTCTCTCACTCAAGTTATTACATCGTTAATATTACGTTGTAATCTCATTTACCTATGTTGCTCCTTTTCCCGTTTAAAAACATATATAACTGCTATGTAGTTTGGTTTTGACATGATGAAATTTTTTTTTAAATAAATGCGCGGAACAAGCGAACCTAGATGTATGATGAGTAAAATGACAAGCGCTGCCAGCAAACAATAGTCATCAAGCGCGTTCAGTACGCATGATGAGTCGTCCTGAACGCGCTTTTTAGCAAAGTTTTTGAACGAAATATTGCAATTTAACGATAAATACCAAAATGCATTTATCTATTGCCGCGTAACCATAGATGTAGCGCCAATTAAAGTGCGTTTTCTCACTTATAGAGCATCGGAGAGCAATTATATTTATACCGCTGGATAGCCTAAAAAACAGCGCTTTCAATGGTATATAACATGTTAATGCGCGCAACTAATTACAAATAGATAAAAAGTGAATTATCTTTAATTAATCGCTTATTAAGCGTCGCATGGCAACGATACTAACACCATTCTTAATTCTTAATTAAGACGCTGAATTGTTAAATAGTTTTTACAAGCAATAATTTTAAATATTTTTTAGATTTATTTAATCTATAGCTAAACAAATAATTGATAAGCTCCTTAATTTCACACTGAAACCATAAAATACATCATTAAAAAAATTGGTGCAATTAGTTATTAATAATAACTAAAAAAGTCAATTTGTTATAGTACTAAATTGTAAATCAATTCTTTCATTACGAAATATATACAAAAAAAGTTAATAAATTAATGCAAAATTTATTATGTTTGTATCAAACGTTGTTAGTGTTACGTGGGCAATTGATTGTTCAAGATAAAAATTTGTTTGCTTCATACAACTAAATAATAAATTAAAATAATAGGAAATATTGCATGTGAAAAATTTAAATAATATTTATTTAAACGATTGCCTCGATTCAACTAGAGCGTATCGAATCAGTCAAAGCTAATCAAGCAAAAATGCTAAAACTAATAAATTTGTTGTTGGTTATTGTTTATATTAGTGATGTTAACTGTTTTCACAAAAAATTATACCCACAGGTAAGTTTAACATTACATTATAGCTGAAAATTATATTATTGATTTTTTTAAATAATTTATTAATTCTAATATTCAGTAGCACAATATTTGCATTTTTAATTAATTATTCAATTAAAAAAAAATAAGAAATCTATATTTTTGTATTAATTTGCAACAAAGTTAGTTTAATATTTAGTTTTACGTTTAATAAACTTTATGTAATTATTATTACTGACTATTGACAAATATATTTGTAGTACATTTGTTAATTTTGTGCATCATAATAAGATTATTATGTCGCTTTAGTTTATAAAAATAATTGCGTAATTGACTCTTGATTAATATATTTGTATAAACAAACATAGCATAGTTCAATATCTTGTATTGAGATATATATTTAACTCTTTGCAATTATTTATTTATAAAAATAATAAAATTGATATAATAAATTGGATATTAATTGTGTAGAATTTACGTTAGACTAACAACTATAAACTTTAAGCGATTCTGCTCCACTGACTGAATTAAAAACAAATTCTTGTTTTTATATGACACGATAATGGTTCTTTGAATTGCTCAAGATTTTTTATTGTCAGCAATTTTGTTTCCAGAGAAATAGTATTTAGATAACGGAATCCTGGGATGCTTCGCAGTTTGTCTTGGGTGCAGGTGTTAACTCCTCCCTTCTTAGAGTGAACCAAGGATTGGGACAAGTTTGTTACAATTCTTGAGCTGCTGACAATTTGTCGATCCAAATAGTGAATTGATGTTTCCTAGACTAATTGGACATTCGAATATCAATTGTACAAGCAGGATGCCTTGTAATATTTTTACTTCTTGGCAAAGATCACATTGAACTTTGGCAGATTGATTGGCTTGAAATAGAATCCAATCGAAGTTTGTGGGATTGATCATTTTGGCATCCAGTTGCAACCATCTGATGTAGATGCAAGTTGTTAGTGGCAAATAAAATAGCTGATGTCCACACGAGGTGTGTTTTGTAGCATCTAAACTAATAGCTGAACATAGATATTCTTGATGTTGCAATAATTTGCATGTTCTGACATTGCAATATACCTATCAATATTTTCTGCCAGGTAAGGTTGTGGAATATTTAAAACAAAGTTATCTGGTTTTTGCTTAATTGGTAATGAAATCAATTTATGGTATTGGTAAATTGTAAGTTTGATATCATTTAAAAAAAAAAAGGTTTTTGGTTTCAGGTGGTAATACAATATTTTGTTCAGAAATAGATGATTGAACAAATTTCAATTTATTTAACAGTTCTTCTGCAAAAATAATTGCAGGATGGTAAGTTTGCAATTTGGAGAAAGTTTTTGCAGTTAAAAGTCGGCTGGTGATGGTCGAAGCTAACGTTATGGTATTAAATACCGACATGTGGGCTCTCCATAAAAACTCGATTTTCTTGTGTTCCTGTTTATTTAATTGCGTAATAATTTTGTGGAAGCATTGTGGTGTTTTGTTTTGATTATCTGCAATTTGAAGATTAGCTTTATAGCTCTTAAAAGTTTCTTGAGCTAAATGAATCTGTGCCTGGTTGTTCTTGATTAGTTTTTCTTGCCTGGTAGCAAGATCTTGTATCAATTTATCATATCTTGTGGCATCTTCTGCATTTTCTGCATCGACGTTTTCTGAGATTGCTTTTATAATGGAACCGACAAAGTTTATTGCTCCACATGTTTTTCTTACTGTTAGTACTGATTGATCCTTTTCATAGTTTAATTGATGAAGTAGGCTTTGAAGCTCCATAGCAAATGAATGTAATTGTGATTTTTTTTTATTGTAATGAATATTTTTTCTAGCCTTTTCTAGTTGTTTGTATTGTAAATTTAGTTGGTTAACTTCAGCCACTAAAGGGTGTAGGTCGCATCGTACTACTGTAGTCCAATAACTTATTTGATTTTTTGCAATTTCAAAGTGTAGGGGGAATAGTGGTCCATCAAAGAATGTTAATTTTACGTCTGCAAAAACGTGGCAGGAGCATCTGTAACAATGCCATGTTTTAGTCGTCTAGTATGATATGTTTGAGTACCACATCGCGTCTCTACAATTACAGTACCATTATCATTAATGCTGATAGCATTCAATATTTGATTGGCTTTCTGGATTTCTAGTTGTAGTGTAAAGTAATTTTGTAAAGAGATGATACTTTTTTAATTAGTTTGTTGTTAAATTCTGATCCTTCATTAGATCTTATTTTTTGAGGTATTCCGTAGTAACTAATGTATGTTAATAGAGCATCGAATATGTCTGTCGGAGTTTTGTTATAAACTTTTATTGCAGGTCCTACTCTAGTGAAAGAGTCATTGCTACAAGAACATAAATCAATAAATTCTTTCTCAAGAGGTGCATCGGGTGTTTCCGTTATTCTTAATGGCGGTACTTCAGGGTGCCTGTTGTATTTTGACCGATTGCAAGTGTCGCATGATTTTATTACATGAGTTAATTGCTTATCCATTTTATTCCACCAATACTATTGTTTTAAATGTTCAAGTGTTTCCTTGATAGCTTTATGATTTGTCAGTCTATTGTGATATGACGTGATAAGTTCCAGTTTTGTATTTTCATCATCAATCACTTCAACTATCTTTAAACAGCAAATAATTCGAGGGCCTTTATCGGTAAAGTTTTCATTATATACTTTACATAAATTTTTGTATAATTTGTCATTTTTGATGTATAAATAAAATGTTTTCTGATCACTCATGTATTTTTTGAATAGCTGTAATATGGCATATTCAGAAATATCCCTTGTTATTTTTACGAAGTTGATGATAATATTTTTCTCTCTTTTTCAATTTGAATTTCAAGTTGTTGTGATAGGCTTTCAGTAACATCAAGTTAATTTTTTCTTGTTATCAATAATAGTATCTTGTATTTCATTAGTTTTTGCAGGTTCTTGATTTACTGTCAAAAGAATTGTATCGGAGATCTCATTTTCTAAGCTTTCTTGCTCTTCTAAGTTTTCCATTAGGTTACTGTCGTCTACATTTGGTGTAATACTGTCTAAATCATCTTGTGTAATGATGTTTATTTTTAGAAGTCGTATTGTTGATAAAGCATTATCATTAGTGTTATATTTGCCCTTTTTGTATACAATTTAAAAACACTAAGGGTCGATGATCTGTGTAGATAGTCAACTTACGTCCAAAAATATAAGGACAAAATTGTTTGACAGCGTATACAACTGCAAGTAATTCCTTCTCGATGGTAGAGTATCGTAGTTCTGTTTCTGATAGGGTTCTCAATGCAAAGCAGATCGGTTTATCTCTTCCAATTTCTCCTTAGGAAAGCACGGCTTCTAAGACTATGTCTGAAGCGTCGGTGGTAACAACAAATTTTTATGAGAAATCAGGGCATTGCAAAATGGGGTCATGAGTTTTTTGTATTGAATAAATGCTCGGGTATATTCTGGTTTGATAATATCTATTTTTGCATTTTTCTTTAGGCAAGTTGTTAATGGTTTTGTTACTTCTGCAAAGTTCTTAATAAACTTTCGGTAGTAACCTACCAATCCAAGAAAATTTTTGATCTCTGTTTGAGTTTAAAGTATAGGTAATTTAGTGATTGAACGGATTTTTTCAAGGTTTAGTTTAACTCCTTTATCTGTTACAATATGTTTGAGATGTTTATGCTCTTCTTTTAAAATTTCGCATTTCTCTAATTTAATTTTGAAGTTGGCTAATTTTAATCGTTCAAATACGTTTATAAGTTTTTGTATATGATCCTGTAAAAAAGACAAAAATATAAATATATCGTCTAAGTATACGAGGCAAAAATCTTCTAGTAATCCTCGTTAAACGTCATCCATATTCCTACAAAACTTTGCAAAGGCGTTTTGAAGACCAAAAGGCATTTTTTTGAATTCGAAATATCCTTGTTCGGTACTGAAGGCTGTTTTTTGCATGTTTTCTTCAATTATCTCTATTTGACGGTACCCTGAGGCAAGGTCAAGTGACGTAAAATAATTAGCTTGACCTAGCATATCCAAGAGGTCGGTAATATTTGGGATCTTATACTTATCTTCGAATAGTTGTTGACTTGATTTTCTGAAATCAACTACCATTCGTTGTTTTCTTTTTTTTTCTTTGTTGGTTGTAACAATGTGTACTGGAGCAAGCCTTGGTGATATGCTTTCTCTATTTTTAACTTTTAATTCAAAACGTTTATTTTTTTACAAAAGAGATTTAATTGATTAAAAAGGAATATTAAATAAAAGGAATGTTGGCATTAATTAATCAAGGTATTTACAATAATATTAATATTAAATTTGTCATGTAATTCCGGTGAGTAGGCAATTGCTTTTCTGCTGTGTTGTTAGTCTTGAAATGCTGCGATTTGAGCTGCATCCACTCCACGTAAATTCCTGTTGGTGATTCTAGCGGCGACCTCAGAGCAATTGGTTTCCAATAATTAAGAATTTTTAAATTCAACAAATTTGTGCACTTCGTCTGTTGGTCCGATTTTAGGAACAACCGAAATATCACGCGTTTATTGATCCTTTAAGACTGCTCCATTTAACTCTTAAGTATAATTTATTTATAAAAATAATAAAATAGGTACAATATATAGGATATTAATTGTGTAGAATTTACGTTAGACTAACAACATTAAACTTTGAGCAATTTAGCTTCACTGACTAAATTAATAACAAATTCTTGTTTTTATATGACAAGATAATGGTTCTTTGAATTGTTCAAGGTTTTTTATTGCCAGCGATTTTGTTTCCAGGGAAATAGTATTTAGATAACGGATTCCCGAAATGCTTCTCTGTCGTTTTTGGGTGCAGGTGTTAACTATATAAACTCCCTGTCGTAGATTAGACTATTATTTTCTTTAAACTTTAATTCTTGTTGATAGGTTTTACTTAATAATTTATGTAGTGTTGACACTTGGTGTTTAATGATCATTAAAATGTTTTCTATTCCGATTAATGGTAGATTTATTTAATTATTAGCAACTGCTTTTATTACAAAATTTGATTGCAAAACGTTATCCAATAAAGCTTGGTTAAAGAAATATCATCATATAAATTATAAGTTTTGTAGTAGTCTACTAAAAAAAAAACAATAAAACTTAATAAAACATTAACTTTGATGATAGTTGTTGCTAAAAACATAACCGCATAAACGACATCAGTCAAATGGCCGCCACGGTTACGGTTGCAGTACCACATTCTTTTCATGAAATGTTCCATGACCAATTCACACATCTGCGGTTGTATGTCCTCGATAACTTCACGAATTCCATCTTTAAGGTCTTAAATCGATTGTACAGCATTGGCATAGACCTTAACTTTTACGTGGCCTTAAAAAAAGTCTAAAGGTTTTAAATCACAAGATCTCGGTGGCTAATTGTGATCACCTCTTCATGAAATAACGCGGTCAGGAAACTTTTCTTGCAAAATTGCGATTGTTTTGTTACTTGTGTGGCACGTAGCGCCGTCTTACTGAAAATAAACGTTGCCCACATCAATATATTCCAATTCCGGCCATAAAAAATTATTCCATTCACCGTAACAGTTCTTCAGCTTAATTTTTGAAAAAGTAGGGTACAATCACACTGCCAGCCCAAAAACTGCATCAAACAGTGACACGTTGAGGATGCAAAAACTTTTCATCAATCATTCTTGGATTTTCTAAGCCCCAAATGCGACAATTCTGTTTATTAACGTAGCCTACGAGGTGAAAATGGGCCTCATCACTGAAGATGATTTTTCGATGAATTTTTGGATTGTTTTGATGCATTTGAAGGACCCAATCAGCAAAGATACAACGTTTATGGTGATCAAACGGCTTAAGTTCTTGTGTTAACTGAACTTTAAAAAAATGTCGTTTGTAAAATATATACATGCTACTTCAGCAATATTATTATTTGTTTTTGAGCAATGCACACGGTTTCAATTCTTCACACTACAAACTTGTCCCAACAGCTCAAGTTTTTCCACCAGGGTTACTATTGCCGGTCGAGGTACGACAACCAAAATGAAAAAAAAAAAATTAAAAAATTGACAGCTGCCCAAATAGTCTGCTATTTAAAATAAAACTTTTTATTGGAAAACCCTTTACATAAAGATATGACTTTTAGAGTAACGTTCCTTGAATAATGATTTGGTAATAGACAATTGAACAGAGCCTTAATCGTTTTACTTTGTCTAATCTTTGTTGAGGTGAAAGGTGAAAATATTCATTGCAGTTATATATTCTGAAAAAACTTTTGCATTTAATGCATTCTTGTGTGGCATTATTCGATACCAATGCATGCGTTTGTTGGGGCTTGTATTAAAGTGCGTATTTTGTGTCATATCTGAATTTAAAGATTAGACAACAATCATGTAAGAACTTCAAGTCTTTTAATTCAAAAGTTACACAAAATTCTCTACACTACGCTTTAATACAACTGATAAATTCTAAAATTTCTCCCCGGAAAATCTAAAACCAATAAACGTAAATGAACAAAACAAAACAAATAACATTGCTAAATTTATCATAAATTCTCCAATTGTTGGGCAAGCTACTGTTGATGATAACTTACAAGAGGTAAGGTCATCCGCAAAAGTTGTTCCAGAGTCAAAACGCTCAAAAATATTAGTTTTATATTGCTAACTTCAATATGAGTTTATTAAATGTTGTTTTTAATTAATTGTTTCTTTTTTAATTTCTAGTTTAAGGAAGATTACAATCTAGAAAAAATGGTTAATTCAATACAAAAAATTGTCAATGTCTATCCAGATATTAAAATAAAAATTCACTATAAGTACAAACGTGATTTGATTGATGATATCATTAAAAGAACCAACTTGTCAAATTATGAAATATACAACAACATTGATTTACGTCGATTTAATGATGGCTTTATTATTCACATAGTATCAACAGATGCCAGAAACCTAAAGTTGAAAAATAAAGAATCTATAATGCTGTGCATTTATATTGGCGATAACATGAATACAATGTTAACCAATTTCAATCCATTTACCCGGACAATATTTGTAGATAAACTTGGAAACATTCATAAACGAGATTCAAATGGCAAATTTAAAAAGCAAACTGTAATAAATCTGGATTATACTAAAAATTTTGAAGGTATGCAACTACGCTATGGATTCTACGATTTCAGTATAAGACCATTTATAGTTATCAATGATAGTAGAAGCGAAGGTGTTAACGTAATAATTTTTAAAGAACTTGAAAAATTATTAAATTATACGTACTTATTTAATGAAAACAAATTTGACGTAGAAATCGTGAGTGTGCCGACAAATATGGAATTTGATTATACCTATCCACAATATATTTCTTATTACGCATTTGCCGTTCCTAAAGCTTTAAAAATGCCTAACTGGTTAGGTTTAATTTATGTTTTTGATTACAAACTTTGGTTACTTATTTTAAGTTCTTTCATAGTAATTCTAATCATCTATCACGTATTAGATAATAACACACTGAGCAAAAGTGTTATGACATGCTTTGGAATATTTTTGAGTCAATGCACCAAGCAACCTAAACAGAAAGTATTAATTATAATTTATATAACTTGGGTCATATTTTCATTTATTATTATAAGCGCGTATTTAAGCTTGTTTTTTACTTTGCTTGTTAATCCTTTATATCAGAAGCAAATAAAATCATTAGAAGATCTTGCTGAATCCAATATGGCCGTATCTATCAGTATACATAACCTCCGTGAGTTGTTCAATGAGTCTATAAAAACGCACAAAGCAATATTGCAGAAAACAATTGAAACAACATATCCATGTTTTGATTGTCTTTTATTTTATAAGAACGTCAGTATATTGGATGCAATGTCAATTCATGATGTTATGCAAGAAGATATAAATAAGGATGATTATTATTATACATTTAAGTTTTCTTTTATCTGGATGGGAATTCAATTCAAAAAACATAGTCCTTTAATTATTCAATTCAATAAATATATTCAACGTTTTCAAGAATTTGGCCTTTATAGTAAATGGGTGCAAGATGCATCGTACATGGATAAAACTTTGAATAATAATGATTTTTTTAAATTTTCTTTTGACCAATTATCTTTGCCATTTTTTATATACGTTGCTGCTTTACCAATTGCAATATTAGTTTTTGTAGGAGAGATAATTTTTGGAAAAATAAAAATATACATAAATAACAATTAATTTAAACTATAAATTTTAATAGATTTTATATAAAAATATGCAAACCACAAATGTTTTTATTACAAATAATTAAAACACAAATTTAAAAACTAATATTCAAATGTTTTTTCTAATGCATAAAAAATTGTTCACATTCTATTTATTTTTCTTAGATTTTCAGCATGTTTCAATTTTACATGGTTTAATCAAATTGTTAACATTGTAAAATACTTGGTTTTAATAATAAAAATATAAAAATAAACTCTTTGTAATTAGTTTCGCACTTTTAGACTTTTTTCTAAGACTGTTAATAACAGTAAGATTTAACAGAAAGAAAATTCTGATTATTCAACTAATAATACGTTTTTTTACTTTCTTCTACATATTGTCACTTTTATTCACGCCTAACTGAATAGATATGTATCATATATTCACTTCAATGTGGGTGGATATGATGTGCCGTATCAACCTTAAAAACAAAAAATACAAATCACAACGTTTATTTGATTACGTCGCTAAATACAAATGGTTTTTTATTTGTAAAATGTCAATAAATAGATTAAGAACGTCTTATTTATTAACTGTTATTATGCAATAAAGCTCAAAAACATTTTTAATTAAATATTTTAACAGCATAATTTAACCAAAATTATAGGTAGTTCTGAATTTGATAATTATGCAAAACGTCAGATGTTAAACATAACCTGAATTTGTTTCAATATAAAATAATGTTAAATGATTAATTGAAAAGTTTTACAATAATTTTTAGATTTTTATCAGTCGAAGAAAAAGTAAGCTGTACTACTCGTACTCGAGTGGAATGCTTATATCGCACTTAGACGTTTGGAGCACTCCGCCTGCAGCGTCGTGCTCCAAATTCGTCTTCGTGCGATATGGGCATACTATCCACTCTTGTTATATAAAATATTATTATTTGTGCTTTTTGACCTTAAAAGTTACATATATCTATAATTTCCCAAAAGAACAAATTATAATTCTTATAAATTAACTAAATAAAATTCATCGTATTTTTTCATCTGCCCTTATCTATTCTATTTCTTTTCTATTTTTTTAAATATCTCACTTCTTTTCATCTGTTTTTTTCTGTCAACTCGTTATATTGTTTTAACATATTTGTTTCTATAGCCTCTTCACACTATCTATACAAATTCAAATTATCTATACAAAATGTTGTTACTGGCAAAAAAGATGAAACAATCACCACATCTAAAACTGGCAATTATCTTTAATATATCAATTGTTTTCAACAAACATAGGCATTTTCTATATTATATTTATAATTTGAGTTATACGTAGACTTCATCATTCGTATTCTCTTTTGTTGTTTTTGTATGTCTCTATCTTTTTCAGTTTTCTCTTGATATCATAGCTAGCATAACTATTGTAACTATTGTAAGCTTTCCGTTTCTTGCTTTCATTTGCTCTTTGATGCATTTTTGTAAGATTTAACGTGTGTTTTTCTGCATCATTCTTAATTTTTTTTCTATTCTACTTCTAGGTTTTGTGTTAATTTCCTTTAATACGATAAATAATCATGTTTTTCTATTTATATCCAACAGCATACTGCGGATAGCTTTTTGGCTGCTTGCTCGTTTAGATGAGGTTGGTACTAAAGAAGATAATAAAAAAGTTAATTATTTTTAATTTTTTTTAAGTGTAATGTAATGAGTAGATATAAATTAGCGGCGGAAGTACAATTTTTTATGCAGAAACACATGGACTCAAGGAGTTCAAAAAACCGAATGTCGTTTTTACAATTTTAGTTCCTTGTTTGGCCACCAGAGTGCTTGTTGTCGCGAGTGTGTTTAGTTGCATTCCCAATTTCTACGTGTATGATTGGTTGCTATTCATTGTTTTACATGATGATCGGTAAGGGCGGTTAATTCAAATTTTGCATACTGAGTTTTCGAATGTTTTTTCCAAGATGTCCGCTCGGTTGTAGAGGCGCCAATTTTAAATATTGCCGACATGTTGGGTGTTGCTTGTCAAATTGTCCACTAGATGTCAGGGCGTGTAATGTAGTTCATCATGTCGTCACTAGATGCCCTAGAGTATGCAACTTAAGTACACTGGTAGATGTGTTGCATACTTCACTCACACACTTGCTGCTCTACACCATCTCTATATGGATAGCTGCAGAGCTTCGTATTTGGGGCATTTTTTTATGTTTCAATTTTTCTTATTTGTTATTTATGCTGTTTGTATTATCTATTTTATTCATTTCTATGTTTTGATCTAATTAATATTAGTGTTCTTTAATTTTTGTATTGATATCATTATAGCTCTTTATTTTCTAAATACTTTGAGACAGTTGATTGTACGTGACTAGTCCATTGCCTAGTATTGTTTGTTTTGCCTTTTCTGTCCTTTTTGTGTGTACATGTATATTGCTTCTACTTCTAGTGTTATGTCCGTGAATTTCTTCGTTGGTTTTTATTTAGAAGTTGGTTTTAATTTCTTTATTTTTAATTTTGTATATTAGCATTTTTATATTTTTTATTTTTTCGTTTATCTTTGTTTCGTGATTATTTTCTATACGTCTTCTGTTGGTGTTAGTTTTGGTTGTTTGTATATTATTTTTAGAATTTTGTTCTGTGGTATTTGTATTTTTTGTATGTAATGTAATATTTTGTTAATATGTGTATCCTAGGTAAGTTTCTCATTTAATATTATTTCTAAGTATTTTGTCTGTTTCGTTCTAGTAATTGATATGGTATTTATTTCAATTTTTATGTCAATATCCTTTGTGTTTTTTTGTCTTATTACCATATATGTTTTTCATTTATTGTTTGTATGTTTTCGTCGTACCATTTAGTTAGTTTCATAATGTCTGCATTTATGTTTCTTTCCATTGCTTCTTTATTTTTTCCGTGATATATAATACATGTGTCATCAGCATATGTATATATTTCACCAGTCATTTATGTATAATATATATATAGTATTGGTGCCAGCACTCCACCTTGTGGTACCCCATATTATGCTTCCGTTGTTTTACTAAATATGTTGTTTATTCGTGTTCGTTGTGTTCTGCTTTTAATATATGCTTTTAACAGTTTTAAATTTGTGATTCTTACTCCAAATAACTCCATTTTTTTTATCAATTTGTTTTTGTCAAAAGCTTTCTTCATGTCTATAAATATTGGTATAACATACTTTTTCTCGTCCAACTTTCTTGCTATATGTTGTATTGTATCGGTTGTTATGCCCATTGTGCTTGATTTTTTTTTTTTTGGAATGCGCCTTTTATTTATAATATTATGTTTGTTTATGTGTGTCATTAGTCTGTTATATATTGCCTTTTTTGTAATTTTGCTAAGAACTGATATAAGTGATATTAGTGTATAGTTTTCAGATTTTGATGTTTCTCCTTTTTAGTATATTAGTTTTATAATTTGTTTTTTAAGTATTTGTGAGTATTCACCTGTTTGTATCATATTATTTTAGTTTTTTCAGTATTGGTGCTACTTCTTTTTTTATGACTTTTATCACTTCATGAGTTATTTGATCTTCTCCTAACGCGCTTCTTATTTTTAGATATTGGATTATATCTTCTATTTGTTCTTCTGATGTTTCGTTGAATAAAGCTTCTTCTTCAATTCTTGCGGTTGTTATTGATGCATTGTCAACATTTTTTAAAATTTTTTCAGCCAATTTCTTTCCCACTGTTGCAAAGTAGTTGTTTAGTTCGTCCGCTATTTCAGTTTTATTTGTCTTTGTTTGTCCATGTTCTGTTATAATTTTAGTTATTACTTGTTTTGTTTTCTTCTTTGTTTTATTTAGCATACAATTTATTTCTGCCCATTGTTTAGCTTGATTTCCATTTGCATTTTTTATTTTGTTTTTGTAGAATTTTCTTTTTTTTTCCTTTATTTTGTCTTCTACTTATTTTTTTTTTCTTTTAGTATTTTTATAATTAATTATTTTTTTGGATTTCTTATGTATCTCTTTTGTGTTTTGTTTCTATCTTTTATCATCGTTATTATTTCCATGTTTATCCACTCATTGTTTTCTTTTCTTTTTATTTCCGTTATTTTTGTGTTTTAATTTATTGTGTTTTGTAATATTGTTGTTATTGTGTCAATATCGTGTACTGTTTTATTATCTATGTTTTCAAATTCTTTCTTAATTTTTTTATAATTTATTTTCTTTTTAAGTACTTTTTCATATTTTGTTTTTTCATTCATTATATTCCATTCTGTTATTACCGCATTATGGTCTGATAATGTTAGTTTTTTAATTTTAATTTTTTTGTTATAACCTTAAATGTTTGTTATAACGTGATCTATTATTGTGCCAGGTTTATCTGCATTGTTTCTCGTCACTCCTTCTTTGTTTATTTTATTTAATATACAATGACCATTTTCTACAATTAAGTTTCTGTAGTCATTTGTTATATTGTTATTTTCTCTTAGATTTATGTTCATGTCGCCTACTTTTAAAAAATGTTTGTTTTAATAAGTTTTATTGTTAGTATATCAGTATTTTTTTCTGTTTTACTTTCTTGTACTGTTGTTGTTATTCCGTTTTTTATGTATAATGCAATGCCCCCACTTTTCATCACTCTGTTGTTAAATATTGCTGAGTAGTTTGGAATTTGAAAATATTTTTCTTCATTTGGATATAGCCATGTTTTAGTTATTACAATAATATTTGGTTTGTATAGTACAGGTATTGTTAGTATTTTATCAAATTTGTTTGGAATACTTCTTGCGTTATGTAGGTATATTTTTGTTGTCCATTTTGGTTATAGTTATTATTTATATATATTTTTGTTTTCTGTTATTATTGTTCCTTGCTTAATAGTTCCTTGGCATATTCAATACCATGGATAACTATTGGCTTGTCTTCTTCTGTTTATCTTGCAAGTATTCTTCTTTCTTTATACCACACTTATTTGTATCCGTGCTTTTTCAGTTTTTTTGTTTCATAAATTATACTGTTGTTTTTGTATGTAAGCTGTTCCGTGATGTATGTTTCTTTTTTTTTCCTTTAATCCACATTCTTCGACTTTGATTGACCCTTTTCCTTTTTTCTTTTCCATTATTTTCTTCTTTTCTTTTTCTGATTTGAATTTAACCAGTATTGGTGCATACGGATTCTTATTGTTTAGTCTATAAGCTTCTATGATATTATTTGTTGGAATTTCAATATTTATATTTATGGATAGTTTTGCCACTGTTTCTTTTATGTTTTCTTTTTGATGTTGTTTCGGAACCCCTGCTATTACAATATTATTTTTTATTTTTTCTTGTTCATATTTGTTAACTTGTTCTTCTAGATCCATTATTTGTTTTTTCATTTCAATATTTTCCTTTTTTATATCTTTAAGAGTTTTTTCATTTTCTCATTTTCTTTTCTTCCTTCTTCAAACTTTGCTGACATAAAGTCCACTGCTTTTTTTTAGTTCTTTGAGGCTTGTTTTTATTCCCTCGTCTTCGTTTTTGATTTGAGAGACTATATGCAACTGCTTGAGAGCCCGACGCGTTAAGCATTGCGCCAAACGGTGTTACTGACAAGGAATGGGAAAAGTGTTATAATAATAAGATCACCTCAATGTGGACTTGTAAAAAAAAATGGAAAAATATATCATGTGATGACGTCAGTCCTAAGTACTTGCAATTCCCAATTTGTAGTGATTAACTACCGATAAAGACTTTACTATTGTTAAATATATTAATAGTAATATATATTTCAAGAACTTAAATTTACATAGCGGGTGATGATGTGATTGAAAAATAAACATCTAAAATAGAAATGAATTGATTATATTAATAATAAGAATAGAATTCAACGGAAGAATGTAATCAAGTTTATTAAAATATATACAGATAATAAATTGAGGATATTAAAACATAATAATAAAATATAATAATAGTAATTGAAATAAAAGTATCTATAATAACTGAACAACGTAATCAAGTGCATTAAATTATACAGATTATAAATTGACAATATTAATTATAATAAAATATAATAATAGCAATGAGAATAAAAAGTACAGCTGATTCCCGATTCCTTTGTGTCTTTTCAGCTCTCAACCGCTGTTTTCTCTCAAAATAGCATATTCTGGCCCGTATACCCACGTACTCTAGTACAATTTTCCCGCATAATTCATCTTTAAATTTTCCGATAATTTTCTTATTTACTAAAAAGTATCCTGAATTGATTATTTTAAATGTAGTCTGATGTATCAAACATAAATTGTGCATCCCTTCGGATTAGATCGTAAATACTATTAAAACCACCGTTCTCAGTAGGAGAAAATTTTGCAATAATTCTATCGGTGTCGCTACAGCATATCACCGTCCAACATGACACCTGATGTAGTCATACACAAAACTGTACATAACCGTTTTTTGATAGATCTAGTATGCACCGACATAAAGAGCTTTGTCATATTTAATAGAAATTTTATTCATTACTACGGCAACAAGATTTTCATTAAAAATAGTGGTCGATTTAAAATTGGGTTTTGCAATAAGTTCCCAATTATTAACAGTTTATATTTCCCCGTATTTGCGAACGGACTCCATCATTTTTCCAAAAGACATATTGAAGACGTTTTTATATTGTTGTTAGTCGAACGCGTTTGTGGCTTTAGCCCTAAGACTTGCGTTAAGATAAATAAATAGTTTTAATCATTTTCTATGAGAGAATTCTATTGCGTGATGATTTTTTTTCAATATTAGGGCGTGCTTTAAACATTGCAATAGAACGTTTAAATGTAGATGGCATTTTGATTTATTATTTAAAGTTGGCACTAATTTTCTATCACACTTTTTATTGGAATGTGACAGGTGTTCCGGGCAAAATGGGTAATATGTATGTATGTCATGTATTTGTTTCGGGTAATCTATATTGCACTCTAATATGCATGACTTTTTCAAATCATTGCCATAGTACTGTAGTATTGACAAATTAATTATATTCGATTGCAAATCATACAATTCATGTATCCATTTAAAATTACCGAATGGTAGACTGAAGGTCATGGCATATGAATAATTTTGCATCCTCATATAAAATTTTGCACGTTTCCTTGTTTGCATCGTATGTTTTACTATAAGGTGAATTTGAGCGGGCGTACTTACAACTTGCATTTATCATTTTTATTTATTTGTATGTACATAAAGTCATAGGTTTTGATTTGGTTTTACTTTATAAGTTTTGTCTTCCTCAGCTGATATGTGTGTAGTTTAAAGTTTTTGGATTCAAAATATTTTTTTTTTAATTCTTTAATGGTAAGACGACGATTGTAGTATAATTTTTAATACATTGTTTAGACATTTTATTTAGACTTGTATGTTAAGTTTTTGATTTTTTTCAAGGCTTTTCTGTTTTTAACTATAATTTGCGGTGAAAGTTTGATCTTTAGCTGCGCTTGTGCTTTATTATCATCGTTGTTGGAATCAATTTCTTTAAATTTACTGATGCTGGGAGTGTTGAGCCTTTTCTTTTATTTACCTTTTATGTTCAGTAGGTTTTACTTATTGTTTTTTTTTAATGGGACGTTCTGGGTGATTAATCATTTTGTTGATGTTATTCCTAAAAACAAATTTGGTGCATAGTGGTCTTTTTTAAATTTTTTATTGGTTTGCAATTAGACACTTTAAACTGGCATCAGAGCAACAGCAGAAAAAATGTGCTCTAAAGTAATGCGTTTCAAAACTAAGTGCAAAAACAATTAAAAGATTCAATGAATACATTTTCCGTCGCAGTTCTTACGGTATCGTCAAAGTCTGACCAATTCAGTAGATCAGAAGTTGCAGATAACATACTGTGGTTTGAAAGAATACTGACGTATGATGCAATTTACCAATAGTGCACAGTTCTTTTAAGAAAAACTGAATACTACAGAACGCAAAAAGAAAACGTACTATAGAGACTTGTTAGCAATTTACAGAACCGTTAAACATTTTTGCAACATGGTCGAAGACAAGTCACCATGTATAATATATTAAACCAAAAAAAAATTAAATATAGTTTTATAACTGAATAAGTAAAAAATAAATCCAAATAACAATTAAAATATAATAAGTTTTTTTTTTATTGAATCTAGAGAACTGCTAACTTCTTAATCAAGTTTTGTATATTAGATATACAATAGTTAGAAAAAAATTATAACAAAGTTATAATAGATTTTGGTACACGTGTAATAAATCATATGCATGACTAATAAATTCATAGCAGTGAAACTATACATATAAATATATATATATATAAAATCGATGAAACTATGCTATTATGAATAATTTTCCAACTACGATTTGTTTGTAACGAACGTTGCATGGATATTTCATAGAAAATTACATTTTGAAAAGGTTTATTTTTTTAAATGAAATATATAATTATGATATCTTGTTTTATTGCAGAATAAACAAATAATTACCATTTATTCACCGTATGATTAAAATAAAAAAAATTATTAGATTGCTAATGTTTGTTGGTTATATTAACTATATTAATTGTCTCTACAATAAATTATATCTAGATGTAAATGCAGCAAATTATGATAATAATATTTTTATGAATTGCATTTTAATCATTCTTTATAACTACATTAATTAATACTGCAAATATTTATTAATTTCAAATTTAAGTAATGCTTACTTTTGGGCCGATTCAGCATTACGCGTTGTTTTGAAATTGCCATTAAGCATTACTTTAATTTACTTTTACTGCTACTTTTTTTTAAATTTTTGCATTATACAAGATGTTTAAACATGCACAATAAGCTTGCTTCATCAATCTTCTGTCCTGGGTATGACACTAAACTGCATCCAACAACCGAAAGACTGTCGGTATAAGCAGTCCCCCCTCTTGCCAACCAATAGCTTTGGGTGGAGGAGTTGGCATGAGTTAGGGCAACCTCTTGTCCTGGGGAGGAGAAAAAAGTCCCCAAAGGCGAATGAACCAATAAGTATGGTCAACGGCATAGGATGTAAAAGGCAACGGGAGAACACTACATTAAAGATACACATGTATATCCCTAGTATAATCAATCAATATGGCCAAATTCAGAGCAAATTATAATACCGGAGTAAAAAGTCCCTCACTCGGATCTCCGAGAGGGATTGTTTTGAACAATACCACGAAGACAAAAATAACATTACCAAACTCAATCAAAGCAACAACATACAAAATAAAGACCCAGCGAATAGGAACATGGAACGTTAGAAGCATGTTTCAGGCAGGTAAAACAACAAATATAACAAAAGAAATGCGAAGGATGAAAATAAACATCCTCGGCTGCAGCAAGACAAGATGGCCGAATCCGGGCCAATCACAAACAGATGACTACCATATTTATTATTCAGGCGATGTACAGCCGCAGAACAAAAACGGCATTGCAATTGTAGTTACAAAAGAAGTAAATAAATCAATTCTAGGATTTCTACCGATATCAGACAGAGTAGCAATAATGAAGCTGAATTCAAGTCCATGCAAAATTAACATCATTCAGGTCTATGCGCCCACGGGAGATGCAAATGAAGAGGACATCGAAAAGTTCTATAAGGACATAAGATTAGCACGGAAGCAAACAAAGAAAGAAGAAATCACAGTGCTACTAGGAGACTTCAATGCAAAAGTTGGAAAGGGAGCAAAAGAAGATACTGTGGGCATGTATGGGCTAGGAAGCAGAAACGAGAGAGGAGAAACGCTAATCCAATTCTGCAAAGAAATCGGACACGCTATAATGAACACCTTTTATAAACTGCCTCCTAGGAGGCTATACACGTAGAAATCGCCGACCGACACTTAAGAGATTCGTGTAAGAAATCAAATCGATTTCATTACAATTAATAAGAGGTTCAGAAACGCCATCACATCGGTTAAAACGTACCCCGGAGCAGATGTATATACCGACCATAACCTATTATTATCAACACTCAAATTGCGCCTAAAGAGGACGGAAAATAGGACACAAACTAAATCACTTGATATGCAGAAGATAAAAAACCCAAACGTTATAGGGCATATGAAACAACAGATAGCAGAGAAAATGTCCAACATTGTAAGACCTGAAAACCCCGGAGTTCAAACCATAGAACAACAAATAGAATCAATCACTAACATCATGACAACAGTTGCGAATGACAACCTACTCACTACGCAAAGAATCAGGAAGAGTAAATAGAACACAGATGAGATCCTAGATCTAATGGAAAAGCGTAGAAAAACTAAAAACAAGAACAAAACGGAATATGAGCAGATACACCGTCACATTAAAAGGAAAATTAAAGACGCCAAAAAAAGCTGGTGGAGAGAGGAATGTGCCGAGATAGAGGATTCGGACAGAAAACATGATGCTCTAAATATGTTCAAAAAGATAAGAGAGACTACAGGAGCACGTAAGTCTCGACAAAACAACATCATCAACAATAAACATGGCAAAGCATTGCTAAGTATAGATGATAAAGTAACAAGATGGCAAGAATACATACAATCTCTTTATCATCTTTAACATCAACTGGACCTCTCATAACACGTTGCGAAGTGATCAAGGCTATACGAAGACTACAAAATAACAAGACACCGGGACCCGATGAGATTCGAGGAGACATCCTAAAACTAATAGAGGAAGAACACCTAAACACCATCATAGAACTATTCAACTATATATATGTAACTGGACACATTCCTGAAAAATGGCTAACATCAACATTTATACCAATACCCAAAAAAACCACCGCTAAAAAGTGCGAAGACTACAGAACAATATGCCTAACAAGTCACTTCATGAAGGTTTTTCTTAAGATTATCTACGACCGTATATATAACAGGCTGGAAGAAGACATATGTGATACACAATTTGGGTTTAGGAACGGCCTTGGTACCAGAGATGCACTCTTCGGTCTAAATGTACTTATCCAAAAAGCAAGAGATGTGAACTGCAACGTCTTTGCATGTTTTGTCGACTTTGAAAAGGCGTTCGACAGAGTCAACCACGACAAGCTAATGCAAATTATACATCAATCAGGAATAGACGAAAGAGATGCACGAATCATATCAAACCTGTATAGCCAACAGATCGCACGCATTCCCAGTACAGCAAGGGGTCAGGCAAGGCTGCGTGCTATCTACGCAACTGTTTAACCGATACGCAGAGAAACTTTTCAAAAATGCACTGAAAAAAGAACAGGAAGGAATAATTATAAATGGGCAGGTCATCAACAATCTGCGATATGCAGATGACTCTGTATTAATCGCCGACAGCGCTAACGGACTACAAAAGATAATAGATAGAGTAGTCGACGCCTGCCAAGAACTTAATATGAAACTGAATATATCCAAAACAAAAATTATGATTATAAGCAAAAACAACGAGAACGCACAATTCTACGTGAACGGTATGCCCCTACAGACAGTATCATCAATAACGTACTTAGGAACAAACCTGAACGACAAATGGGAACTTAGTCAAGAGGCAAAAATAAGGATTGAAAAAGCACGATCAGCTTTCAACCAAATGAGGAGTATATTATGCAACATGAACCTCTGCCTCCAACTTCGTACACGCGTTCTAAGATGTTGCGTCTTCTCAACCCTCTTATATAGAGTAGAAGGATGGACACTGTCTGACGCGGTCAGCAAGCGATTAGAAAGTTTTGAGATGTGGTGCTATCGCCGCATGCTTAGGGTCTCATGGACATACCGAGTAACTAATGAAAATATACTTACGCGCATGCAAAAGGACAGAGAAATTCTAAAAACGATAAAGCAGAGAAAACTGTCATATTTCGGCCATATTATGCGCAACAGTGAAAGGTACAAAATCCTGCAGTTAATTATGCAAGGCAAAATTGAAGGGAAAAGATCACCAGAAAAACGACGAACCTCCTGGTTGAAGAAATTGCGTCAATGGACCGCCAAGACTTCAATTGAATTATTTAGAACCGCGGTAGATAGAATTAGATGGGCCAGATTGATCGCCAACGTCCACTGAGGATACGGCACATCAAGAAGAAGAATCAATCTTTTTATGTACATCCAATTTTAATTTCACAATATGCTTGTCTTTTTTGTGAGCAGAATAATGGAACGACTAGATAATCATCAACGGATTAGGGTCAAATATTCACTCTCTTCAGTCGTTTTCAGGTTTTGCCTTTAGGTTATACTTTTTGTAAACAGTAGTTTTTGTTAACGTTATTCATATTAGTTTTTGAAGGATAAGCATTGTTATTTGCATACAGGTAGAGCGTTTGAGTTTGTGTTAAGGGTTGCTGAACTCAATGCAGTTGGTCAAAAAACAAAAACTACTGCTCTTTATTTAAAAATACTGTCAATTTTTTTGCCTCTTCACATTTGCCTAAACTTTGGCTGCCATATTAACTGTACTGTGTCAGTGTGCGGCATGCAATGTTTGAAATTTTAACGTTATTACTGTTATAAAGACATAAATATTAAATACACCAATTGTCTTAAATGTTTTAACTGTTAAAAGTCATAAACGCTACAAACTACACATTCAAATATCATATACGTCAACACTTCAAAAATGTTATATACATGTCACGTCATCTTCTTTTTGTTGTGTTTCCTTATCTGTGTTCAGACGTTGACTATCACCGTGTCAGTAATTAGCTAAAATCTATTTTGAAACAGTTTCTTTACTGTAAAACCTGTCAACTGTCTGATGTTGCCCAGCCATGATAGATTTTCACGTCCCATACATCTCTTCCCCTTAACCATTCCTTATATAATTAGGCGTAATAAATTATATTTTATTCCTTGGTTTTTATTAAATTTATCATATTTTTGTTACATGCCATAACAACACAGCTCAAATGTCTCCAAACTAATCTTAAATGTTGTTTTTAGAGTCCAATGCCCGAATTCATAAAACGTCATTAAACACATAATGATTCGTTAAAAATATAACAGAACGTTTAATCAAATTTTTGTATTCATAAACACTCATTAGCAATAACGTTCATTAAATTATTCATTAAATTTAACGCACTATCTTTGGTCCATTAAAGCGAAACGAATCATTAAATTGACATATCTGTTTGACTTGAAAATGTCTAATTATCTGTATTAATTTACAGTATTTGAGGTTAAATAGTATAGGTTAACATATTAATAACTTTAAAAAAAAAAGTAACTAAAAAGTTACTATATAATTTAATTAATGACAATTTATTTATGAATATCATTATATTTTTAATGTTCATTAAATTATAATGATCCGTTTGATAATGAATCGTTATAAAAATGTTTATGAATACGGGCACAAGTCTTGTATCTATATAACAGAATCAATCACACGTATCACTTAAAAAGTCAATTACATGGGTTATTGGTTAAGTGGGTTCAATTAGTTAAAATAGTTTTCTATCTCAACACGCGCTAGGATCTTTACATCAAAGTTATTTGCCACATTCATCCAGCTGCTAAGATATTTAAAGTATTCATAAGTTGCTTTTTTATTAGTAGCTAGCTGTTTCCAATTTTTCCGACTCCTATCCACTTAGTTTTTTATATGTTGATCTTTAATTTTTTGTTCGAGCATGGCGACCGTAGCACAATGGTCTAGTGCGAGGACTGTTGTGCAGGCAGCCCGGGTCCGATTCCTGGCAGCGGCAATATCTAATTTGTCGAATATATTTCGATGCGGTCGTCTCCTTTGCAAGGCAATAGCACACCAGCGAAATATTTGCCTAGTATACCCCTCTAGTGGTGTGGTTTGGATTCCACGTTAAACTGTAGGTCCCGTATGTTTGTGTGAAACTATTATCGCTCACCACAAACATACGAGAGAGGTGCCGAAGCTCGTAGCGAGTATGGCACTATAAGAAGAAGAATGTCTTGTTGACTGCGTTAACAAAACAAGTTCCATATTTTCAAATACCATAAATGTAATAAACCGTAATAAACCGCTATATCTCCGCTTCTTAGTAAAACGTTGATTATAAACATACTTAATATAGAGGTAATGGGCATAATTTCACTACGGGTTTCTATACAATTCCTCTGGCTGTCTTGACTTGAGCTGCTCATACTATTCAATTTTTGCCACTTGTTGTAGTTACTACTCTGACCACTTTTTAGGTTAGCAAAGATGTATCTTCCTTGACCAATATAAATTGTCCAATTTCTATTCTAGGAGATTTGTTTTGTTTTGTTTCTGTTACTGTTGTAGGTGATGCAAATACTTCAAATAATTCAAACGTTTTTCTATTCTCAGAATACCATTCTGTTTAAGAAATTGACGTAATGCTACAAATTTCTTTTCCTCTTTCTTTGTAAAAGTCTTTTCCTGAATTACTCTAAAAATGTTTGTTTGGCAGCAATGAGTTCTTTTTCATTTAGTTTCTCTTGGTTTCTTGGCTGCTTCGGTTGTAATTAGTAAAAAATCTTTAAATCCAACCAATAACACGTACAATTTGATTTAACGAAAAGTATCTATGTAGACGGTTCCGACGACAACTAATTTAGAACAATGCAAGAATTCGTCCAAAAATAAATGTCGTTTATTAGAATCTGTAACGCTTTGGTTGATTTTTCTAGAAGTTTGCTTAACAAAACGGCTGCGCAAAGTTTTAAATAAAGTACTGTTGTAAATTTGATTGGAGTTACCAGTGATTTGCTACAAATTATTCTGGTGTTAACTTCACTTGTATTTATGTCCGTAGTAACAACATATATACACGTTGCATACGCTTTTTCACTATTGTTACAAAATCCATGAAATTTGTAACAAACTTGTGTAGCCAAGTTTGTTACAAATTTTAATTGAGTTGCAGCTTTTTCAAATTTCTTAAGTCATTTAGATCTTTTGTCCAGGCAAAATTAACTTTATTTGGTATAACTTCATTCCATCCCAGTTTTAATGTCTAGTATCGTAGTTTATACACAAATAAAGTGAGTTTTGTTGAGCTTTCTATTCCATGCACAGAGTTTTTGTTGTAAAATCATTATCAAGTTTCAATATTTCCGATGCAGGTAGTGATGATAATACGCTTTGTCTTTGTTTGCCCATTTTCTTAATTCATATCGTCCTCTAACGTAATTTCATTTTGCATACGACTGGCTGTTTTTTTATCATTAGCACTTGTTGGCAAATCATCCATGTACATGTCTTGCTTTATGATTTTACTTCTTGCGTCAAGGAACATCTCTTGTGCTTCTTCTGTTAGTTGTTAAAAACATTTTGTTGCTATGTATGATGCAAAAGATGTGCCGTATGTAAGCGTTTAGAATTTTATCTAAAACAGAATTAAGAAAAGACTAGGGCAAGGTATGGGCTATTCTCTTCTTAATGTAATAAACTAATGCAAAATTTATTATGTTTGTAGCAAACGTTGTTAGTGTTACGGGAGCATTTGATTGTTCCAGATTAAAATTTGTTTAATCCATACAACTAAATAATAAACTAAAATATTATCGCATCGAATCAGTCGAAAATAATCACGCAAAAATGTTAAAACTAATAAAATTGTTGTTAGTTATTGTTTATATTAGTAATGTTAGCTGTTTTCACAAAAAAATATATCTATAGGTAAGATAAACATTATATTATTGTTTTTTTTAAATAATTTTTAAATTTGATATTCATTAAGAGATTAAAATATAATCCAGCACAATATTTGCATTTTTAGTTAATTATTCTTCAATTAAAAAAATAAATTGATAACAAATTTAGTTTAATATTTAGTTTTACTAATAAATCTCATGTTATTATTGCTGAATATTGACAAATATATTTGTATTATATTTGTCAATCTTGTGCATCATAATTAGATTAATATGTTGCTTCAGTTTATAAAAATAATTGCTCAATCGACTCTTGACTAATATATTTGTATAAACAAACGTAGTGCTCTCAAGCAAGTATATCTTGTACTGGGATACATTAACTCCTGTTGACTGTCGTAGATATAACTATTATTTTCTTTAAACTTTTATTCATATTAATGGGTTTTGCTTAATGATTTAACACATTTAACGCTCGGTGTTTAAATAATGATTTAGTAATAGACAATTAATGCAGAGCTTTAATCGTTTTACTTCTTCCATCCTTTGTAGAGACAAACGAAAAAAAAATTATTGTAGTTATATACTCTGTAAAAACGTTTGCATTTAATGCATTCTTGTGTTATTCAATACCAATGCATGCGTTTGATAGGGCTTGTATTGTGGTACGTATTTTGTGTCATTTTTGAGTTTAAAAATTAAACAACATTCATGTTAAAACTTTATCAATTCCTTCTTTTCAAGAGTTACACAAAATTCTCTACGGAACACAACTAATGAATTCTAAAATTTCTCCCCGGTAGATCTAAAACAATAAACGTAGATGAACAAAACAAAACAAATAATTTTCCTAAATTTATAATAAATTTTCCAATATTTGGGCAACATAATGTTGATGATAACTAACAAGAGGGGCAAGGTTATCCGCAAAAGTTGTTTCTGAGTCAAATCGCTCAAAAATATTAGATTTCCACTGCTAACTTCAATCTGAGTTTATTAAATGTGGTTTTTAATTAATTGTTTCTTTTTTAATTTCTATTTTAATGAAAATTACAAACTAGAAAAAATGGTTGATTCAATACAAAAAATTGTTAATGTCTATCCAGATATTAATATAAAAATTTACTATGAAAATAACAAACGTGATTTGATTAATAATATCATTAAAAGAAGCAACTTATCAAATTATGAAATATACAACAACATTAATTTACGTCGTTTTAATGATGGCTTTATTATTCACATAGTATTAACAAATACCAGAAATCTAAAGTTGAAAAATAAAGAATCTATGTCTGCAGTGCATTATTATGGGCGATAACATTAATAATATGTTAACCAAATTTAATCTATTTACCAGGACAATATTTGTAGATAATTTTGGAAACATTCATAAACGAGATTCACATGGCAAATTTAAGAAGCAAACTGTAATAAATCTGGATTATACTAAAAGTTTTGAAGGTATGCAACTATTATATAGAGTCAACCGCTTTTCTGTAAGACCATTTATAGTTGTCAATGATAGTAAAAGCAAAGGTGTTGCCGTAATGATTATTAAAGAACTTGAAAAATTATTAAATTATACGTAATTATTTAATCAAAAGAAACATGACGTAGAAATGATAAGTATGCCTACAAATATGAAATATAATTATACTTATTCAAAATATGTATCTTATTACGCATTTGCTGTTACTAAAGCTGTAAATGCCTAACTGGTTAGGTTTAGTTTACAAAAGTGTTATGACATACATTAGAATATTTTTGTGTCAAGGCACCCCGCATCCTAAACAGAAAAAAATATTTATACTTTATTTAACTTGGGTCATATTTTCATTTATTATTACAAGCGCGTACATGGATAAAACTTTTAAAAATGATGAATTTCTTAACTTTTCTTTTGAACAATTATCTTTGCCATTTTTTATAAACTTAACTTAACTGCAGTTTTATCAATTGCAATATTAGTTTTTGTAGGAGAGATAATTTTTGGAAAAATAAAAATATACATAAATAACAATTAATTTAAACTATAAATTTTAATAGATTTTTTATAAAAATATGCAAACCACAAATGTTTTTATTACAAATAATTAAAACACAAGTTTAATAACTAATATTTTAATGCTTTTTTTAATGCATAAAAAGTTGTTGATATTCTTTTTATTTTTCTTAGATTTTCAGCATGTAAAATACTTGGTTTTAATAATAAAAAAATTAAACTTTTTTTTTTTTAAACCAATATCAAAATAATAAATTTTTGGTGAGTAACCGTTGTGTGTATACAATTCATAAAACATAGCAGTCCTTTCTTCCAATGCACATGTATTTTTATAAAGTTCAATATTATATAAAGTATCTATAGATGTACCTACAACTGGTTTTTCTCGCAATAATTTTTGTATTTTATTATTTGGTTCGTTAAACATATCACTTAGACTGTAATCTGTACCTATTGCTAAATTTGATTCTGCAACATCTTCCAAAGACTTAATCTGTTTTTCATATAAAGGATTAACCAATTAAGTAAAAAATATGCTTAAATAAGCGCTTACTATAAAGAAAGAAAATATGACCCAAGTTACATAAAGCAATTTATGTTTAGGTTCTCTTATGCTTTGATTTAGAAATATTGCAACGCATTCCAATATGTTTATTTCTCTTTTAGTTAAACCATAACATGTAGGTATAAATACAATATATGAAACTAGTATTAGCAACCAAAGTTTCCAATCAAATACGTATATTAATCTTAACTAATTAGGTATCTTTGAAGCTGTTTTGTGCCAGTGGCGTAACTTGCAGTAGATATTTAAGGTTTAATTTTTAATATTTTTAATATGTAATTTTTATTTATACAATTATCCGTATTTCCCATTTTTACCTTTTTTGCACATATTTTAATATTTCCACGGTCCAGTTAACTAAGTTTGTCATTTATAAGTTTCCACGACGGACCTCGTAGGAGTGAAGTGTGTACCCTTGTGTTGTTCTTATTAGTATTGTTTTCCATTTTTAATTACTACTATTTTTTTATTTTTTTTATTTTTTCTTCTTATATACACAATGGCTCTTTGTAAATGTTGTAATAAACAAACAAAAGATTTGGAAGCCATTCGATGTTTTGTCTGTGAAGATTATTATGCATGTTTATGTGTTGGTCTTCCCCTATCTGACTGTCGTGTGCTACGATCAAAAGCAAACTATAAATGGACGTGTAATAGTTGCTCTGACTCAGGATACACAATATCTGTGTTAAAAGGTATGGTGTCAGACTTGAGTCAACAAGTTAAAGAGCTAACAGCTGTTCTATCAAAATTATCAGCTCCAAATAACGTTTCAACCGGAAATCTAAGTTGCAAAGCATACGAAAAGGCCATTGTAGAGTGTCACGAACGAGAAAAGCGGTCTACAAATATTATCATATTTAATGCTCCGGACAATAATACATCTGACGGCAATGTTGTAACTTCAGTTTTGCCGATATTAAAGTCTATTGTACATGCACTGCCAACAATTTCTCAAGCTGTCCGTTTTGAAAGACCACTAAATAATAAACCACGCTCGATTAAAATAATTTTTACTAGCAGGACAGACACTGTAAAAGTATTAAAAGAAGCAAATAAGTTGCGTAGTTCTGCTACGTATAACAAAATTTTTATTAATTCCGACAAAACTCCCCAACAACAAGAGTACAAAAAAATTATTCGTGCTTCTTTAAAATCTCGCATTGATAACGGCAAAAAAAACCTTTATACAGGAAGTTTATAAATGAATGGGATTATGTAATCACTTTAAATGTGCCGCTTTTTTTAAATTGTTCACTAAACTAATTGTTTTGACAGATCAACTTTGACAGCTGTCAAACAAACATATGAAAACATATGTAGTATAGTGGACGATTTTAAAAAGGCGGCATATTTAAAATGATTACATAATCTCATTTATTTATAAACTCCCTGTATTAAGTATATAAACGGTACTCCTACAATATTTGTTCAAAAAAACTAGCATTGTCCCAACAGAATGAATTAGTAGCTTATTTTTACTATCAAAACACACAAGGATTAAACACAAAAACAAAAACTTTCTTTGATAGCGTATGTTTTTCTAACTTTAATATTATAGCAATAAGTAAAACCTGGTTAAAAGATGGAACGCTCAGTAGGGAACTATTTGGAGAAACTTATTTTGTGCATAGAGTTGATCGTACACGATGTAAAGCTGGTGGTGGCAAAAGTATTTCAACCTTTGAAGAGAAACAAAACGCCGTATTTCATGTTACAGAAAAATGTTTACTACTGCAGCTGAAGCAAAATTGAAAAACGATCAAAACCAATATTGGTCATATATTAATTGCTTAAAAAACAGTTCAAGAATTCCATCATTTATGATTCATAATGAAATTATGACGTCAAACCAACAAGAAATCGTAAACTCATTTGCAAATTTTTTTAGTAGTGTTTACAAAACTTTAAATCTTCCATCAAATTCTAATTCCGTCAATAATACTATTCCATTTGGATTTAAATCCATATCATCCGATGAAGTTGTGCAAGCTTCTAAACGTCTAAAAGCAAAATACACGTCAGGTCCTGATGGCATTCCTTCTTTCTTAGTCAAATCCACTGCATTATTTGTTTAACTTATGCTGGAATTCATGAAAGCCAGTTAAATTAACGGTTGATTAAATTTGACAACCACAAAACTATTTATAGTAATGCTACCACAAAGGCAAGTTTTACACAATATGTAACTACCAGAACTAAAAAGAAAATAATATTTGATACTAAAGCAAAGTAAATATCAAGTATTTATATTGAATTAATAAATACAATTTTGACAGTTTATTGAATGTTGAGGTTAAGTTGTCACATTTAACGCTGATTAACTTTAATCAGCTTTCATGAATTCCACCATTAATATTAAAAACTTTTCCAAAACTATTAAAAATTGCCCGTATCAGCACAATTTTCAAAAAAGGAAACAAAGAAGACATATCAAACTATTGTCCAATTGCTTTAATTAACAACTTTGCCAAAGTTTTTGAACGGATAATAGCAGAACGGCTTTATTTTGGAGTAAAAAGTCTAATATCAGATAACCAGCACGGTTTTGTTAAGAAGAGGTCTACTGCGTCAAATTTGCTATGTTTTACAGAATTTGTTTCCACATCGCTCGATATGCGAGAACAAGTAGATGTAATATACACAGATTTCAGTAAAGCATTTGACACATTAGATCACGGGATTATAATAGATAAACTACGTGTTCTTGGATGCAATAACAATCTTTGTAATCTATTACAGTCATATCTTAATGACAGATTGCAGTATGTTGAGGTTTTAAACTTCAAATCCGCTAACTATTCAGCACTTAGTGGTGTTCCCCAAGGGTCCAACTTAGGATCATTAATTTTTATCATTTTTATTAATGATATTTGCAAAACTTTAAGACCTTGGTGTGCTGTTTGACAATCAATTGCTATTTAAAAGTCACATAGACAATATTGTCAACTCAGCATTAAAATCGCTAGAATTTATTATTAGGTCAGCAAAACCATTCTCTAATAAAGAATCTTTGCACGTACTCTATTTTGCTTTTGTCAGAAGTAAATTAGAATATTGTAGTACGGTGTGGTCTCCTTACTACGCAACTTATTCCTATGCTCTGGAAAAAGTTCGAAGACGTTATTTAATGTATGTGTTACCGAGAAGATGGCCACTACTCGCGTTGTGGTCGTACAGATTATAACGCCCTATTAAGCCGTTTTGATTTTGACTCTCTTCAAGATCGTCGTAGAAGCGCTGATATATCGCTGGCCACTAAGCTGGTTTGCGGAGATGTGGATTGTCCAATCCTATTAAGCAGTTTGAACTTCCATGTACCAAGACTAGCAGCTAGAAACCAACCAACATTTACTTGTTTTAGGTCGCACAGTAATTTAGGAGTAAATGCACCGATGAACAGAGTAATGAATGCTGTAAACTTCGTAGCGCCCAATCAAGCATTTTTTTAACCATTTTATTTTATATAATTTTTGTATATTTTTGTAAAACTTTTGTTTATTTTTTGTTTATTTTTTGTTCATTCATATTTTTTTGTTTATTCTTATCTCATAACTTCTTTATTTAATTTTATTGTATCATAATTATTTTCTTTCCTTGTATCTATCTATCTGTCTGTATATTATCTCCATGTTGGAGCTATTAGCTCTGTTGGGATAATAATTTAACTTAATAAATAAATAAATAAATAAATAAATTCCCATAGCGTAGGGAAGCGGCTACGCCGGTATCGCGTGAAGGTGATGATCAGAAAGATCTATGCAGCTTCATAGCGTAAACTTCCTGGCGCGGGACACAAAATGTCGCGATGAGAAAGGCAACGGAAAACCATCTCATAATACATTTCAACAAACATAGATGATATTATTACTGGTCATAGGCTTAGGAACCCAAGGACCGGCAAGCGAGAAAACTACAAGGCCTTCCAGGTCGTCAACCAGCAAAATCTTTGTAAAATAAACAATACACATGTCGAGAAGATAGGAACATGGAATACTCAAAGTATGTTTGAAAGTGGAAAGACCGATAACGTGATTCAAGAGATGAAAAGACTAGACGTAAGCAATATGGGAATCAGTGAAATGCGATGGAAAAGATCTGGACAATGTAAGGCAATGACGATGCACAACATAGAAACGGAGTAGGTGTAATAGTAACAAAAGAAGTAAATGCTGATATAAAAAATTTTATACTTCACTCTGACAGAATGATGCTGATACAAATAAACGCAACGCCAATTGACTAAATATCATACAGGTCTATGCACCAACGGCAGATAAAGACAAAGCAACTATCGAAAACTTCTACAAACAATTAAATAAGCTAATTAAGTACACAAAAAAACGGAAATTACTATAATAATGGGAGACCTCAATGCAAAAGTCGGTCAAGGCAAGAAGGACAATACGGTTGGTAATTTTGGCCTGCATGCGGAACGAGAGAGGAGACAGATTTGTGCAATTCTGCAAACAACAAGGATTGATGTTTTCAAATACCTTTTACAAACTATCTCTAAGGAGATTGTACACATGGTCTTTCCCAACACACACAAAACAAAATATAGTGCGCAACCAAATAGATTTTATTACCATAACAAAACGGTTCGGTAATTCAATAAAATCAGTGAAAGCATACCCAGGTGCAGATGCCCCGTCTGATCACAGTCCTGTGATCTGCAAGTTGGGGGTAAAACTTAAAAGAATAGCAAAACCAAAAACCACTCCTAAAATAGACATGAGGCTGTTTAACAGCAGACTGATTAAAGAACAAGTACGTGAGTCACTGAAAGCAAGAATAACAAATGCTAAACAAATTACCCAAGCTAACCTTCTGGAAAGATGGAACAGTACCAAAAAAATTGTCCAAGATACTTGTAATACACATCTAAAACAGGAGAAAACTAACAAGAAAGAATGTGTGAAGTGTAGGCGAGAAGAAAAAACCAGAAACCCTATTAAATACCAAGAGATTCACTCTGAAATAAAAAAAAAAAGCAGAGAAGCCAAAGAAAAGTAGATGTCAAAAAAGTGTGAAAAAATCGAACAATTAGATCGGAAATACGACCACTTTAATATGCACAAGAGAATAAAAAAAATGACTAGAACAAACAAGAATTATAACAAGAATTATAACATGGGAAACATGACTAATGCAGAGTGTCCCCTGGTAGGAGACACAAATGATAAACTGAAAATGTGGACAGATTATATTAAAACTCTATTTCAAGATATCCGCCCGACAAAGCGGTATCATGTATGAAAAACAAAAAAGCTACAGGCCCTGACAAAGTAAACTCAGAAATAATAAAATTGATGTGCGAGTCAGACATAGATTTTCTGAACAGCATAACCAATTTATTTAAACAAATCTATGACACTGGAGAAATTCCCCCAGAATGGCTGACCTCAGATTTCATTCCAATCTCAAAGAAAAGAACAGCCAAAACATGCGATGAATACAGGCTTAAAGTCTAATAAACCATATAACAAAAATATTCCTTAAAATTATTTATGGCAGAATCTACAACAAATGCGAACAACAAGTAGGAGAGACCCAATTTGGTTTTAGAAATGCTCTTGGAACGCGAGAAGCTATCATTGCACTCCAAGTTCTTATTCAGAGATGAAGAGACGTAAACACCGATATACATGTCTGTTTTATAGATTTTTCAAAAGCTTTCAATAAAGTGCTGCATGAAAAATGCTAAATGCGCTAAAAAATACTGGGGTAGACGACAAAAACCTCAGAATTATAGCAAACATGTATTGGAACCAGACAGCAGTTGTAAAGATTAAAGGCAATACAACAGAAGAAATAAACATACAAAGAGGCGTACGTCAGGGTTGTGTGCTCTCTCCTACTTTGTTCAACATTTACTCGAAACAAATATTTAGAGAAGCACTCGAAGGACTAAATGAGGGGGTTAAAATGAACGGGGAAATGATAAAAGATGTAAGATACGCAGATGATAGCGCTGTACTTGCCAGCAGTTTGGAGGGTTTGCAGGTAGTTATGAACCGTATTTATGAAGTAAGCAAGAAGTATGGCCTTAATCTAAACATAAGCAAATCCAAGTATATGTCTATAAGTAAAAACAATTCAGCACCAGGGGTACTTAGTATCAACAACGAACTAATAGAACGTGTAGAAAAATATTTATATCTACAAACAGTTATAAACGAAAAATGGGACCATGCAGTTGAAATACGCAGCAGAATAGAAAAAGGACGAGCAGCGTTCAACAAAATGCAAACCCTTTTCTGTGGCAACGACTTAAGTCTTGATCTCAAAGTCCGAATGGTGAGCTGCTATGTAGTCTCTGTGCTGCTCTATGGGGCGGAAGCATGGACACTAACAGATGCAACAATGAAGAAGTTAGACGCCTTTGAGATGTGGATTTACCGCCGTATCTTACAAATATCATACACACAGCACATAACCAACAAAGAAGTGCTCAGAAGAATGAAAAAGCTAAGGAAAAAAGTATCAATAACAGTTAAACAGCGAAAGCTTCAATACTTTGGTTACATTATGAGAAATAGCAAATACCAAATTTTACAGCTGATAGTACAAGGCAAAGTGGATGGTAAAAGAGGGCCAGGCCGAAGAAGACACTTGTGGCTCTAAAACCTACTTCAATGGTTTGGTCTCACATTCATTGAATTGTTCCGACGAGCTGCTAATAAAGTCAGAATTACCATCATGATTGCCAACGTCCGCAACGGATAAAGCACAACAAGAAGAAAATTAACAAATTCGTAGTCAAGCCGTCAAAATTTTTTGTTCTATCGCAACTAGCCACATAGAATTATAAAAAAATTAAAAAACAATAATCTCGCATTACATCCAAGCAGACGTATTGCACATCGTTAAAAACTCATAAGTTGAAGTAATGAGACGGATGAGTAAAGAAAAAGAAAGAATTCTAACAACTAAACACAAAAAATTAGTTTATATAGAACATAATATAAGGGAAAAAAAGTTAACTGCTTATTATGCAAAAAAAAATTAAAGAAAAAGATCTATAGAAAAATTTAAAAAACCTTATAGAATAGTTTGGTTATACTAATAACTAATTATTTAAATTTGGAGTATCTTAAGTAAAAGTTGCCTTAATGATATATTTTAGAATCGGAGACGGCAGTTAAAGAATAAAAAGTGCTGCGCATAATCTGTACATTTAGACGGAGTAAAAAGTTGTTCTTTAAAGATTAATACTGTGTTTTATCATATGTATGCAGCATTCATATAAAAATACATCCAAACTATCATATGTATGCAAACAACACCAATGTTTATTATTCATTCTCAGTAGATCAGATGACACCTTCAATTGATAAATTTAACAATAATGTAAACGAGTATATTGCAATTAATCCATCTAAAACAAAATTATTTTATTTGTCCTAATCATAAAAAAAACAAATCAATTTAAGCAATAATATATACTGATACTACTGTATTTGCAGCAACTGTTGTCAAAGAGCTTATATAGTTTTAAAAACAATTTTACTGCAATACAAGTATTTTGAGTAAATAAAATAAAATTTTACTTTGCAATTCTATTGTTTTACAATTTTATTTCTGCATTGTTGTGTATAAAACTTTCATAGATTTTGCAAACACACAATAGTCAGAAAAGTAGTTGACAGAAGCTGCCCTCAAAATAAAACACTCTTATCACTACTACGGAATATAGTAGTTAGCAGCTCAACTCAACAATTCAATATACGTAGATTTTACTCAATTGTCTACAGAGATGATATAACAATTCGGTTAGGTGGCGAACTTAAAAGTGTACTTTGTAACCTAATGCATGAGACCCTAAAAATAATATAAAATTGATGCAAAAACCAGGCTTTTACAGCTAACCCTCAAAAAAATAAACAGGTTTTCATAAAAAAAAAATGTAATCAACTAAATTTACTAAAACTTCTAAACACTCCAAAGCTGTCAACCAAGGTAAAATACCTGAGTGTAATATTTAAGACCTAGTTTACATAGAAACCACATCCAAAAATAAAGTGTACTTTTTACATAGACTTTAGAACTGTCTTCAAAATTAGTATGAATGAATTAAATGATTATACACAACTGTCATAAACCTATGCGTAATGATAGCGTTTTGGAGAACGCGTTAAACTGCGTGTTATGGAAAGCAATTATAGAGGCAGCAAAGAAAAGAAAACTGAACAGGAAACCGATCAAGTTCATATAGAACTACTTACAGGGTAGAAATCTAGTGACCAAGAAAGGAAGATTCAAACTTACCAGAAGGGTACCACTAGGACAAAAATTATAAAACCTTGTTTAAAATGAGTTACTTTAAATGAGGTTGCCGAAAACGGCGTGATAATAATGGCACTTGAGGACGACGTAGTACTAGTAGGTACAGCAGTAGAAATAAAAGTACAAAAAAAAAAGACCAAAGCTGGTAATAAATATGATACAGTTATGGATGAAAAATAAGAGTTTAAAATTATCAACACAAAAAACAAAAAAGGCCAAACAACGGAGGTCCAAGAAAAGAAACCAGAAGGCTAATAGCAACAACAGCAAAAAGCAAATAGTTATACGCCGCAGAAACATAGGGAAAAGCCATGAAGACAAGACCGGAGTCCGACAAAGAGAGAGGTCAGTCAAACTAAAGAGAGCCGAATACAAACATCTATATGAAAGACGGGCTCGTAAAAAGAAACGTTAAAGTGTGCGGCTGATGGCAGTTTCAAGTGATTAGATTTTGCATTGAATGTTGTACTAATTAACTTCTTTTATTAAACAATTATTAACAATTCGTTTATTTTACTAAATATTCTACAATTTTAAAGGCTCAACCGGGATAAATAAAATTAAAAAGAAACTAATGAGTTCAGTGCAAAAACTTGTGTGTGAGTCGAAACTACAATTAAGTGAATAATATCATTAAGAAGCTGAAGGCGTTGAAAATAACAGTCCAGTGATGGCGTTTAAAAATATAAATATATAAAATATTCCCACTATGCGAGAAGGCATTCAAACATGTCAAGCTAAAATGTTAAAAGCATTATTTACAATAAAAACTGGTTATAAAAAATAATACGCTCAAACAGAAGTGAAATAATGCTATTCAACAGATTTCACTTCGTAAAAGGTTCAGCAGATTGAGTGTCCGTTTGCAATGTGTTAAATATTAGTTACAATGGGATAGAAGTAGTACGTAAAAGAATTCTTTCGTACCGATGCCATACCGAGGAAAAAATAAATGACGATGATAATCATGAAAAAAAAGATAATGAAGAAGAGAACAATAAAAAAGAAGATAATAAAAAAGAGATCAATAAAAAAGAAGATAATAAAGAAGACAATGATGAAGAAGATAAAAATAAAGACGATCGAGCATCGTCTTTATTTTTGCTAAAAAAATAACTACAAGTAAACAAATAAAAGAAAAAGATTCAATTTCAATTTCATTCAGAGATGTAGAAGATTCATTAAGACAATTTAATGGGAAGGAAGGGTTCCCCATATGTAGATGGATAGTAGATTTTAACAAATTAACAAAACTAATAAATTGGAATGAGTTGCAAAAATTATCATTTGCCAAAAAATTGCTTGATAGTTTAGCAAAACTACTAGTTCAATCAGAAACAGGTATTACCACCTGGTCAAAATTAAAGAATTAGCTCAAAAGGAAATTTGCTCTTAAAACAAACAGTGCTGAGGTTCATAGGCTACTGTACTATTTGGGACTAAAACTTGTAAAGAATTAAAAAAAATCCAATCGTACGACCTGATTAAAGATAAAGCAGGCAACTACAAACACGAAAAAAAGAAGCAACCATCAAATGATAAGCAAAAAAATAGTAAAGCTCAATCAACTGTAAAACCGGTTAAAATTATTCGATGTTTTGGATGTAGAGATAATGGTCATAAATCTCAAAATTGTCTTTCAAAACAACAGAGATCAAAATGTTTCAAGTGCAACAAGTTTGGTCATCAAAGTTTCAAGTGCAAGGACGACATGCCAGCTGATGTCAACCACATTTTTTTAGGTCTAAATAAAATGTGTATGGAGATTGACTTAAATAAGGTCAAAATTGATGCATTAATTGATCCAAGCCAAGTTAATGTAGTAACTAAACAAACCCACGAAATGATAGGCTCTCCGACACTTAATGATTCAAATCTGGTATTATATGGATTTTTAAAATCAAGTACAAAGACCATTGGACATTTTCAAGAAGCAGTTACCATCAATGAAGATGATTACCAAACAAAGATTTATGTAGTTCTAAACGTCATCATGACAATAAAAGCAATAACTGAAAACAAATTATTAAAAGAAGCAGGTGTGCTGGTTAATTAAGAAGGTATACAGTATACAAAGAGAAAGATTAAAGCAGCTTTAATAAACATTGCATTCTTAGAATCAAACTAGACATAGGTCTTAAAGTTGATCAAGAAATAAAAGAAAAAGTACAAGAATTGATACACAGATACACACCAAAAAAGATGGAGGATACAACATTAGAAATAATAACTCTCAAATATAAAGAACTTATATCTTGTTTACCTTTCATAAAGCAAAAAATTGTTGATGAGCAAGTGGAGCAGTCGATAAAAGATGATATCATAGAATGTTCAGAATCAGAGTTTGCTAGTCAATTAGTGCTAGTTTGGAAGAAAGATGGTACGCCTAGAATATGCATCGATTACAGGAAAATAAACAAAAAAATTGTTGAAGATAGATATCCTTTGCCGTTGATTGAAGATCAACTTGATAAATTACAAAATGCTCATATGATTAGTACCATTGACTTAAAGAATAAGTTCTTTCATGTTATTGTATAAAAAGCAAGCAAAAGATTTACTACATTTTTACACACAAGGCCATTATCAGTTTAAGAAAATGCCGTTTGGCTTGTGTAATGCACCGTCAATGTTCCTAAAATATATTAATCATGTCTTTTGTGAATTGATCAATAATTGTATAGTTTTACCGCATCTAGATAATCTGATAATTCCGTCACAAAATGAGCAAGTCGGATTAATAAAATGAAAACAAGTATTAAAGATAGCTGAGCAAAATGGGTTAGAAATAAATTTAAAAAAAAGTCGATTTCTAAAAGCGTATCGAATTCTTAGGACATGTGATAGAGAAGGGAAAACTATCTCCATCACCTGGAAAGACTGAAGCTTTCCAGAACCAAAGACTATCAAACATGTTCAAAGTTAATTAGGATTGACAGGATATTTCCGCAATTGTATTCCAGATTAAACATTGATTGCAAAGCCTTTAAGTAATTTACTAAAAAAAATATTTAAATACAATCTTGAAGATGCCGAGCAAATAACGTAACTAAAAAGTCTACCAACAAATAAACCAGTCCTAAAAGTATACAATCAAGAAGGTGATATTGGAGTGCATACCGATGCCATTCAGAAAGAATACAGAGCAATTTTATTACAAAAGGTCAGTAAAGAGGACCAGCTGCATCCAGTTTACTACATGAGTAAAAAACAACCGACGCTGAAAAAAAAATACACCTCATACGAATGAATTAGAAGTGTTAGCAATAGTAGAAGCTTTAAAGAAATTTCGAGTATACCTACTGGGTCAAAAATTTAAGATTATAACAGACTTATCAGCATTTACCAAAACCATAAATAAACAAAATTTAGAAACAAGGGTAACGAGATGCTACTAGAAGAGTATGATTACGTGATCAAACACAGGTCAGGAACGAGGATGCGGCATGTAGATTCATTAAGTCGTAATCCTATTTTACTGCTCAAAGCACAAAATAGTATTTTAGTGAAAATCCAGAAAGCAAAAAGAAAAGATGTAAAGGCTAAAGCAATCAGAGAAATTTTAAAAGATAAACCGTACCATGATTTCTTAATAAAAATAGTATTTTATTCAAATTGCACCAAGGCCAAAAACTGTTAGTGGTACCAAAATCTTTGCAAACAGAAATTATACAAAAACCCACAGAGATGGACATCTATGTGCAAAAAAGAAATATAAAAACAAGACTACTATATCCCACAGGCGTTAAGCAAGATTCGGAATTGCTTGTTAAGTTGCATCTAATGCACCTTACACAATAAGAAAAGAGGCAGACAGGACGACTTCTTACACCCGCTAATTAAGGCAGAGATTCCATTATACACCATCATTTCGACCATTTAGGACCAATGGAATCTTTTAGTAAAAAGTAAAGTACGTTTGGCTCTACCCAGTGAAGACTACAGCTGCAAATGATTTAATAAGCAAGTTAGAAAACAGAATATCCGATCCAGGAAGTGAGTTCACAGCCCATGAATTTAAAGATTTTTGTGTGAAAGAAAACATTAAGCATTTTAAAATCACAACTGGTTTACCAAAGGCTAGTAAATTTGACAATTATTCCTGTGTTAGAAAAACTGTCAAGAGAAGACCCGACCAAATGGTATCAATTTGTTTTAAAAGTACAACTAATATTAAACTTGACGTATTACCGAAGTATTGGTATGACTCTATTCGAGTTGCTAGTAGGAACAAAAATAAGAAGAAATGACAATGAAAATATCAAAACCCTAATAGAAGAAGAAATGAAGATTCAATTTACCGAATAACGTAAAAAAATAAGAAAATTAGCTAAGAAACATATTCAAGGTCCAAGAAGAGAATAGGAATTATTATAATTTGAGAAGACGTACACCAAATAAATACAAGAGAAGATACTTAGTTGCAATAAAGAGGACACAATTCGGAGGTGGTTTGAAGTCAAAACCGAAGTTTTTAGGTCCTTATCACCAAACTTTTAATGATGAGTCATGCGAGACGGACGACCCAGTCCAAGAAGACCGAGATGTGGAAGCGAGAATTCCCACGGACAAGTCTATTATGAGAGAGAGATGGGACAAGATCGGAGTCCGACCGGGAGAGAAGGTCATTTGTACTAAAGAGAGCCAAGGACAAACATATATATGAAATATGGGCTCGCAAGAAGAAACGTTAAAGTGTGCGCCTGGCGGCAGTTTCAAGTAATTATATTTTGCATTGAATGTTCTACTAATTAATTTATTAAACAATTACTTTTTTTGTAAATATCCCACATTAATGATAAATGATATTATTGTCAGTTTATATTTTGTTTTGACATTTTTGTGGTACTTGTGGTAACAGTTTGAAAATTTATTTAATATTTATAAATTATCAAAAATAATTTGCACATAAAAATCTTAAAACATGGTGGAAAAAAATATCTGCAAAATATGCACAACATAAAACAGTAAAAAATCTTCAATTAAAAACCCAAAAAACTAATTATAGAAAAATTAATACTGTTGCCTAAGACTGTATACAAAAATGTATTAAAATTTAAAAAGTTATATACAAACAGTTGGACATTTAAGACTTGGTCTTTTCTTTTATCATTTAACCATTAAAAAAAATAATTGTCTGCACAAACTTTAGCAATGTTAATGATTTTGACAAAATAAAAATGTTATCTTTTATTTAAACTTTCCTAAGCTCAATTCTTTTCGTAAAATATTTTAATATAAAATATTATTTAGCTTTTATTACTTTACTGTTAAATTTAATACGCAACAATAGATTTCAACCCTGAACTAAATTATAGAATAGAATAATATGGTTTGGTTATAACATAATTTTGTATTAATCAATATAATATAAATGTATTGTAATTAATTTGTGGTTGATGTAAATTCATAGAAATATACCTTAGGGGTTTGCAGAAAAAGAATTACATGTAGCCCTTAAAACTTAACAACAAAATATAAAAAGATCGTGCTACTATATAGTAAAAGTTTTTATGTTAGTAGAAGTTGTCTGAATAACTACTGCAATAACGCTTCTAAGCAAAGCAAAATACTCCAAAGCAAACAACTGTGAATCAAGTTAGTTTTGCAACACTAACTACTATTTTATTTGGTAGAAAAAATTAAATCTATAAGTCTATAAGAGTAGATTGTAATATTTTTTAATAATAAAAAAAAAACATATATAATAAGTTTGACATTTTTTGCCAAATTCTTTGTTCAAAACTAAATGACAATTTAATAGCTTATTGTTAAATATGAGAAAAAAAATCAGTTTTATGCAAAAAATTTAAATTAAAAAAGTACCTTTTGATCAAACTTTCCTAAGCTTAATTCTTTTTGTAACTCTGAACATTTAATTATTTTAATACAAAATATAATTAGAAATATCAATCGTGACATGTTGTTCGTTTAGCTTTTCATACTTTACTGTTTGTTTCCATACTCAAACAATGGATTTCAACCCTGAAATAAGCTATAGAATTGAATAATATCTTTTGTTATAAAATATATTTTTATTAATCAATATAATATAAATGTATATGGCCAGGTATGAGTGAAGTGGTACAAACATTTTTTATTTTATGTCGCAACTTTAGGAATCGGTTCTTTAACATAAACTGTGGTCCCCTAATTTTTTTTTTTTTTTTTTTAGATTTTTTGTGCTTCCCAGTTCCGAGATACTTAGAGTACAACTTTCAAAAAAGGCAATTTTTTACCTTTTTTGCAACTTTCAAACGCCTGTAACTTTTTAGAGAATTTTTTTTGCAAATTATTGCTGATTACATTTATTGCTTAAAATTGATCAAAAATTCTAAAAAAATGTGTTAGAAACATTTCCGTTCATTTTTTAATTATTAAAAACAGTTAAAAAAAAAAGATGTTGGGTATTTTTAATTTTTTGTTTAATAGGTCAAAAAAAACTTTTATATGTTATTGAAATACTCTAAAATTTTTAGGATGGGCAATGAAGAACTTTTCAAGAAATCAGCGATTTAATTTTTGTAAACAGCCAAAAAAAAACAACTTTATTATGCAATCGTCGCGATTTATACCTAATGCTTTAAATTATTTTAGTTAATAACCAGTTTTGTATTTACAATCGACGTAGATGTTCCAGCGATTATGAACGCTTTAGAATAAATATAACATTAATTCAATCGGGTCATTTGGCAACGCTGGATCGATGTCAAATTTACACTTAAATTGAATTTTTTACTGCTTTTTCAAAAACAATATAATAAACAATTGCAACTAATATATTCAAACATTTTTACAAGATAGTAATAATAATAGAAACACTTAAAAAAAAAATTAGTGAGCTTAAATAACAAAACCTAACCAAAATAAAACGTAATCGTCAAAAATTACAGTTTGCCTTTATATCTCATTGTAAAAGTTTATGTTAATTTGTAAATACGTTACTAGGTATATGCAATTGAAATTATTATGCAACTACGATCTACTTGCGCCTTTTCGTCCATTTTTTGTAGGTGGCCCCACTATCCTAATTGTCTTTCTTCTATGAACTCTTCTATTCCTTTAAGTTTCAGTTTTTTCCTTATCTCTTCACTTCTTATTTTGTCCATTATATTTACTCCATATACTGTTCTTAAGTACTTTATTTTAGTGGCTCTTATTTTGCTTACTTCTCTTTGTGTTAAAACCCATGATTCGCATCCATACGTTAGTATTGGTCTACATATTACTTTGTATATCTTCATTTTTGTTGTTCTCGTGATTTCTTTCTTGTGTAGTATTAGTTTATTTAGTGTCTGATATGACTTGTTTGTGTTCCTTATTCGTGTGTTGATGTCTACTTTTTGGCTTCCATTTTCGTCTATTGTCACTCCCAGGTATTTGTATTCTTTAACTTGTTGTATTTGTTTTTGGTTCAGGCTTATTTTGGTTTGTATTGGATCTTTTGATATCACTACAATTTTTGTTTTTTCTGTGTTCATTTTCATTCCATTCTTCATTAGTTCGTCATGCCATATCTTCAGTTTGTCTTGTAGTTCCTTCTCCGATCCTGCAATTACTGCGATGTCATCTGCAAAAGCACACATACTTATGTATACCCTCATCATGTTCTTGTATCCAATGTGTAGCCCTTTTGTTTTCTTTTCCACTTCTTTTATAATTTCATCAATGAACGCAATGAATAGTAATGGGCTGAGGCTCCCTCCTTGTCTAACTCCCTGTTTGGTTTCAAATTCTTTAGATTGTTGGTTTTTACTGATTACTATATTTCTTGTTCTTTTATAAATGCATTTACACATTTGTCTTAGTTTGTGGTCGACACCTTTCTTAACTAAGCATTCCCATATTTTTTGCTAGGTACCATATCAAACGCCTTTTCCATGTCTATGAATGCTATGTATAGCTTTTTGCCCGTTGTTTTTGCTTTGTTTATTAACGTTTTTAATGTAAAGATATGGTCTTTTGTGCTTTTCCCCGGTCGGAACCCACTTTGTGCTTCTTCCATTTTGCTTTCAATCTCTTTCCTTAATCTTTTTTCTACTACCTTTTCAAATATTTTCATTACTGTCCCTATCAGAGTTATCCCTCTATAGTTGGTACATACCTTCTTGTCTCCTGCTTTGTAAATTGGAAGAATTAGTCCAATCTCCCATTCTTGTGGTATTAGTTCTTGCATCCATATTTGATTGAATAGTCTTGTGAGGTAGTCTATCGTTTCTTTTTCCATACATTTTACCATTTCTGTTGTTATTTTGTCGATTCCTGGGGCTTTCCCATTTTTCAATCCTCTAATCTCCTCTTCTATCTCCGCTGTGTCTATTTTGGTTTCTTTCTGTTCTATCTCGGCTGTTTGTTCTCTTGTTTTTTCCTCTTTAACTGGTACTTAGCCCCTATTTAGTAATTCAGTAAAGTAGCTTCTCCATCTCTCCATAACTTCCTCTTCTTTCATAATTAGTTCTCCTTTATCGTTTTTTATTGCTATAATTTCGTCCTTCCGGTTACTTCGTAGGTTTTTTAGTGTTCGGTAAAATACTTTCTGGTTTTCCTTAAAGTTATCTTCCATTTTTTGTCCAAATGCTTTCCATGATTTTTGTTTTGCTCTTATAATTATGCTTTTCGTTTTCTGTCTTTCTTGTTTATAGTCGTTATAGCTTTCTTCCGACTTCTCGTTTAGATATTTATTCCATTTTTGCTTCTTTTCTTTAACCTGCTCTCTAACTTTGTCAATCCACCAAGCAGTTTGTTTTTTGTATTGGTTTTGTTTACTTGCTCCACATACTCTTCTGGCCGCTTCATTTATAATTGTTTTAAATGCTCTCCACATTGCTTACACATTCTTGTCGTTTTTCCTACCCAGAGTTTGAATTGATTTGGTCACTTCTAATTCGTACAAATAATGGCATTTAAATTAAAGTAAACGTCAAATTTGACAGTTTTTATATCTCATTATGAAAGTTTATGTTAATTTATAAATAAAAATTTATATAAAAAATTAAAAATTTAAGTACATTGGAATAATCTGCTTAACTGTTATCACTGGTCGCTGATTAATGAGCTCACTCAACAAATATTTTATACGAATTATTTTGTTTTTTTTTTTAAGAAAACACAAAATTTTGATCATTTTGACATTCTTTGGGGTTAATAAATAATTTTTTTATTATAATGTTTAAAATAAAGAAAGTACGACTTTGGAGCAACTATTGTGCTTATATATTTAAATTAGAAAACAAAAAGTGTGCAAAAACTAGTTTAAGAAAACCGACATTGGATATGATTAAATATTTAAATCTAGGAGATGACATGAAACTTTGCACTAAAACTATCGTTGATGATATTTTAGGTAATCATTAGTTTTCATATATGTACATAATTGTATAATCTGCTAACACTGTCATATTATCAATAAATACTTAGGAGAAGTCTCAAATTCTCAAATAACGACTACTTCAACAAATTCAGAGTATACAGAAGAAAGGACGCTACTTTAGAAATCAACAATTTTAAAACGTTAGATTTGGATGAACGTCCTTTATCATATATTTTAAAAGACGTTCAAGATCACGTCAAGTTTTTTAATAATGTCAAGACAATTTTTAAAAATCCAACTACAACAAGAATTCAAAAAATACAACTTTTGACGTTAATGCCATCGCTCTGGAGTACTAACAAAATAACAAGTATTTTTGGAGTCTCACACAAAGTTGTAGAAGCTTTTCAAAAAGTTTTAGAGGAGAGTGGAATACTAGGTTCACCTAATCTTAAACCAGGTATATTATTTTGACCATCAGTCTACTTGTCATTTATTTGATAAACTAAATTTGTACTTATAATCATAGGAAAAATACTCGACGATGAAACAAAAGAGAAAGTTATTAACTTCTATTTAAAAGATGATGTTAGTTCACAAATGCCTGGAAAAAAAGATTTTGTCACCACTAAAAACAATGCTGGAGATAAAATAAAAAATCAAAAACGATTACTCTTGGGACCACTAAGAGAAATTTATGCTATGCTAAAAGAAGATAAACCTGATTTGAAAGTTTGTTTCTCGACCTTTGCCATCTTACAACCGATTCAATGTGTTTTTGTCAAGAGCGCTCGCACTCATACCGTTTGCGTGTGCACTATACACCAAAACGTCAAATTATGTATATTAGGTAAAACAAATCACTCATGTGTTATTAATTAATTATCATTTTTTCAATAACAGGTGCAAATCTAAAAGCTTTAACTCAAGGCAAAAAACATGAGATTGCTACATATCAAGACTGTTTGAATTTAATTACTTGCAATATTCCAACAGAGAGTTGTTATTTTTTAAAATGTGAATTGTGTCCAGGATATACAAATTACGTACATATATTGAGAAACTGTTTGATTTAAATGAGGTTGATTCTGTAAGTTTTAAGGAATGGGTCAACACGCCGTACTGTACACTCGAAACAATTACAAAAAATTCAACGGAATTTATTGAATATTTTTCCGAAAAAGTCTATGTCCTTTTGACACATGCTTACATTGCAAAACAGCAATCAATATTTTTAAGAGATTTAAAAACAAAAATATCTGAGACAGAATTTATTGTTATCATAGATTTTTCTGAAAATTATAGTTTTGTTGTAAAAGAGGCTGCACAAGGATTTCATTGAAATAACAATCAAGCTACAATTTTTCCTGTCGTGGTATATTACAAGTCCAGAGAAGAAAACCTTTTGCATAAAAATTATATTATTACCTCTAACTATTTAACTCACGACAATGTTGCTGTTTATACATTTATAAAGATTATAATTCAAGAATTAAAAAACAAATTTAAAATTATTAAAAAAACTCACTATTTTTCTAATGGAGTGCCGCAACAATTTAAAAATTATTTTTTTTTTTTAAACTTATGTAACCATAAGAAAGACTTCAAAATTGATGCAGAATGGCATTTTTTCCCAACAGCGCATGGCAAAGAACCAAGCGACGGACTATGTAGAACCGCTAAGAGAACTGCAGCAGCTGCAAGTTTGCAATTACCTGCCAATAAGCAAATCTTAACGCCGCTAACAACTTCATAGTTTTTTTGTGTCATCTGAAGGGTTGAAAAATATCAAGTTTTTCTTTTCTCCGGCTTCTGATTATACTTTCAATAAAAAGAAATTTTTTCAACGATTTGTTAATAAAAAACGAATTAATCATATTCAGCAAAAACATCATCTAATTCCGACAGAAGATGGTATGTTTTCAAAAACTCACTCTTCAACTAATAATTTTTTTTTTACAAAACTAAAATAGTATGCTATAGAAGTTTTTACAATGTACAGTATAATAAATAAACGAATAAGTGTAATTACACAGAAGTTTTATTTTTTTTATTATGAAAAGCTTATTTGATAATAAAAATAAAAAATAGTAGGATATAAGTATTATTTACAAATGCACAATAGCTAATTATTAAATTGAATTTTATTTAAATATATTATTTATCAATATCATTTCAGAAATTATTGTTAATTCTAAAATAATAAATGAAATAGAGAGTGAGTAAAAAACAACAAACTAAGAATAAAGTTATTTTTTTTGTACAGCAGTTATTTTACAGATCAATCTCTAAAAATATATAGAAGCCTGTTTTATTTTATAAAAAGTTTTCCGTATAATTTAAATATTGCATAAAAAAATTACAATACTTAAAATAATTTAGTCATTATTTTTGTTGTTTTTTTTTTTTGATATTTTTCTTAATTACAAAAACGCTGATTTCTTAGAAAGTTTTTTATCGCCCATCCTAAAAATTTCAGAGTATATCAATAACATATAAAAGTTTTTTTTTTGACCAATTAAAAAAAAATTAAAAACACCCAACGACAATGTCTTCAACACATTTTTTTTAGAATTTTTGATCAATTGTAAGCAATGAATGTTATCTTCAATAATTTGCAAAAAAAAACCCTAAAAAGTTACAGGCGTTTGAAAATTGCAAAAAAGGTAAAAAATTGACATTTTTGAAAGTTGTACCCTAAATATCTCGGCACTGGGTAGCACAAAAAATGTAAAAAATCAGGGAATCAAAGTTTATGTTAAAAAACCGATTCCTAAAATTGCGACATAAAAAAAATTATTTTTTCTACTCCTTTCTATGTATTGTCACTTTTATTCACGCCTAACTGAATGGATATGTATCCTATATCCACTCTAGTGTGAATATGATATGCCGTACCAACCATAAAAACAAAAAATACAAATCACAATGTTTATTTGATTACGTCGCTAAATACATATGGTTTTTTTATTTGTAAAATGTCAAAAATAGATTAAGAATGTCTTATTTATTAATTGTTATTATACAACAAAGCTTAAAAACATTTTTAATTAAATATTTTAACAGCATAATTTAACCAAAATTATAGGTAGTTCTGAATTTGATAACTATGCGAAACGTCAGATGTCAAACATAACCTGAATTTATTTCAATATAAAATAATGTTACATGATTAATTGGAAAGTTTTAAAATAATTTTTAGATTTTTTATCAGTCGTAGAAAAAGTAACCTATATAACTCGAGTGGAATGCCCATATTGCATTTATACGTTTGGAGCACTCCGCCTGCAGCGTCGTGCTCCAAATTCGTCTTCGTGCGATATGGGCATACTATCCACTCTTGTTATACAAAATACTATTTCGTACTACTTCACTCATACATGGCCATATGTTATTGATTTCAACTAATTTTTTTCTTAATTATTTATATAAATACATAGAAACAAAAAAATCTCTTAACAAGAAAGGAATAGTAGCAAAAAAGACAAACTGGAAACAGTTACACTATTCACCAGAAATAGAGACAGGATAAAATAAGAAGACCGGCGTTTGCTATTAAAGCACTATAACCCCGCTACGTTACTCAAAAAAGTTGTTGCACAAATGTGCAAGCCAAAGAATAAAATGAAAGAACGTGTTATTGCAATAGATCCAATTGTTAAGAAACTGCAAAAAAAAATTATATAGTTAATATCTTATCCTAACTGTAAACTATGCAAATTATTCTAACTTTTTTGTTGATTTGATTATATTTTTTTTTTTATTGAAGAATACTTTGGAAGTTGAACAGAATAAAAGTCTAGCGTATGCTAATGATTTTATTTGCTAACGTTTCGATAGCTTTGCTATCCTTATCAGAGCTTCAAATCGTTGCAATACTTGTTAAAACTTTTGTTAAAACGGTCATAACACTCACAAACGCTTTAAAATGAACATTCACAATGACTACATATATGTTGTGTTTTGTTTATATTTACACAATTTTGTAAATACCAAAATTCAGAAATTGAACAAAATTATTGTTATAAAACTAACCAACTTTTTAGAATAATTTAAGTAGTCATATATTTATATCATTTGTCAGTTTAGTAATGTATAATAAAATGTTAAGAATAATTAAAAAAAAAACAATACTTTTGCTTTATGAAAGATCATAAAATACAATTATTTTGTAAAATATAGTCATTGTTGTATTTAGTTTTTGTATTTTCAGTTTGAAAAAATAAATATGTTATTATTATAAAAAAAGTAACTTACAATCCATATTCTGCTTACAAATAATTCTTACCTGTAACAAAAAAAAAAAAATTAATAATCATTTAAATAATAAAATTAGTACATTACATTTAACAGGCCTTTATATTACAAATAGTGTAAGTATGATAAAAAAAAACATCTTAAAGTATAATATAAGAATAACAACAATATAATAATAAAATAAAACACTGTCTACGTTTTTTACCACAAATACTTTATTGATATAAATCTATATTCCTAAAGAATATATATTAATATTAACAAAAGTTCACGACTCGAGTTTCGACTTTTGAAGGCCATTATCAAGTGAAAACAAACTAACAAAGAAATACATTTATACAGAAAAATTATTATAAAAATTGAAGTGAGGGAAAAATAAATCGTATTACTAGTGGTCTAGAGAGATTTGAAAAGAGGTGATTTATATTGTGGTAAGTCCTTTTGCTCATTGAGAAGATTAACAAGAGGATTACATTGTTTTATGTGAATTTCGGCGGCTTCTAACAGATTAAGCTTAGTGCCTTTTGTACAGGTATGTAATATTTTGATTTGATTAATTTCAGGAAAAGTGTGATTCGAATTTATAATATGATTTGCAAATGAGCTTGTGTCATGATTAAGTCTAAACGCTTTAAAATGTTCTGTATATCGTGTTTCAAAACTTCTGCCAGTCTGCCCAACATAAACACTATTGCATTGGGCAGACTGGCAGAAGTTTTGAAACACGATATACAGAACATTTTAAAGCGTTTAGACTTAATCATGACACAAGCTCATTTGCAAATCATATTATAAATTCGAATCACACTTTTCCTGAAATTAATCAAATCAAAATATTACATACCTGTACAAAAGGCACTAAGCTTAATCTGTTAGAAGCCGCCGAAATTCACATAAAACAATGTAATCCTCTTGTTAATCTTCTCAATGAGCAAAAGGACTTACCACAATATAAATCACCTCTTTTCAAATCTCTCTAGACCACTAGTAATACGATTTATTTTTCCCTCACTTCAATTTTTATAATAATTTTTCTGTATAAATGTATTTCTTTGTTAGTTTGTTTTCACTTGATAATGGCCTTCAAAAGTCGAAACTCGAGTCGTGAACTTTTGTTAATATTAATATATATTCTTTAGGAATATAGATTTATATCAATAAAGTATTTGTGGTAAAAAACGTAGACAGTGTTTTATTTTATTATTATTATGGATTACCACGTAGTAAAGGTCTCAACCATCCTTTATATTAACAACAATATAAATTACATCTTCTTTGATTTGCATTGTTTGATACCAATACAAGTTAAATATTATTTTTATGTTTTTACAATCAACGTATTTTATTTTCTTTAGTATTACCGTTGAATGATAACTAACAAAAAGCGCAACCAAATGAACGAAAATGTACCAACCAAAAACACCGAAACAGAGAGCGCGCTGCAGTCTGTTTAAATGAAAATAACACTCAGTCGATTTTAAGCACTGGCCGCGTACACTTTGCTCCGCTTATGTTTTATTCAATTAAATACATTTAATTTAATTATTATGTTATAACTTAATTAAATAAATCTAACTTATAAATTATAGTAATTGAATAATGAATTAAATTTGAAAATATCGGTGTAGAATGTTATTATGGATTAAAATAGTTAGTTCTATATTTTCATTATTATTTTTGTAAAAACCATATACATATCGCTATTTCTATATATATTAATAGCAGTTTCTTGAATATTTTAGAACAACAACTTTAGGACAATATATATATTATGTAATTAAAATATCGAGCGGTAGTTTAAATCCGAGGAGACTTTATAATATTTCCAAAGATTTAAAAGTAGCGTTAATTCATTGCATATGTTTTTTAGTTTATTTCGTATCTAAAATTTAATTTATTATTTAAAAAAAAACTTGCATTATGCATCATTACCATTTACAATCGACACTTTTAATTGAAATTGTTTACTGTTTACTGTTAAATATTATTGTTGTTGGATTCAACATCTGCATATACATTACTAATTTGGTTAAATTCATTATGCCACAGCAGAAAAAGTAACAAAACTTTGTTGTCATTTAGTCAAAAGTATTGTTTTAAAATTACCTCTATTGCAACTTTATAATATTATATTTTTTGTAGAATACGATCTCACTCTTGGTTTTTCAATTTTTTTTTTGCAAAAAATGATAAAAATACCCTTTTATTGAACATTTGATATCTTCAATTCCGCTACACCTAGAAACTTAAAATTTAAATATGATACTCCTGAAACATAGTACTTTTAATCTCAAAAATTAAAAAAAACTGGATTTGCTTGCCCTAAAGTAAAATATAACACATAATTGCTAAAAATAAGTTATTTTAGAGATTTTTTTTTGAATTTTTTGTAATTTTACTAATTTTTCGGTTTTTTTTAGGAAGATTTTTAAAAACGGACATAAAGATCGCGTTCTAGAAAAAAATTCCTTTTGATTCAATTTTTTTTTTTTTTGCAAAATTATGAAAGACTAAAAAATAATTATTTTTATCATTTTTTTTGAAAAATCTGTTACAAAAGTATCTATAAAACTACATACTTAAAAAAAAATTATGATAAAAAATAATTATTTCTTTTGCAATCAAAAATATTATGTTTCAGGAGTATCATATTCAAATTTTAAATATCCAGGTGTAGCGGAATCAAAGTTATTGAATTTTTAATAATATAGTATTTTTCCTATTTTTCGCAGAAAGTTTTGAAAAACTAACAGCGAAATCATGTTTTACAAATTTTTTTCCATAAAGTACACCTTTTTGAATATGAGTTTTGACTATTTTTTCTTATTACAGCACAAAAACTGAAAGAAGGCAAAATACTCCTAAAAAATTTAAACAGCCACATTTACACTGTATTGCACTTATGCCCGTTTGCACCGCTTCTACTTATCTCGGCTTATTTATTGAGTTCCACTTAAGTGGACCTTAAAGTTTTAAACGGTTTGCACGGCACACAAAGTGATACTTATGTATTACCCAAGTTAAGCCTCAGAATTGTAAGGCTTAAGGTGCACATAAACATAACCTATTATGAAATGTCAGTTTAACAAATGTAAAAGATGGTATTTAGGCTTGATTTTTATAATGATATAGGTCTGGTAGCATTAGAATTAATTGAATATTATTATTGAAGTCCTTGTCAAATTGAAATTTTAAACAATTATATTGAAAATTTGTCATATCAAAACAAAATATTATAGTCAATAATCTACATTCAAATTAAGTTTATTCGAAACATTTTATTAATTTTTTATACTACATATTATTATTTTTTATAGCTTTCTGCGTCTCTTTTTTTAATATTCAATTCTGTTCTATACTATAATGTCGATAATAATGGAAACTATAAATAAGAGTGAAGTTAGGCGCATATACTATCTAATCGAAAACAGTTGTTGTTTTTCCAGAAACCACGTCGTAGCTAAGAAAGCAAACTTGTTTACACGTGCAAACCAATTTAATATAAGGTGAACCTTAAACTTAAGTGTAACCTACGAAAGAGTAAGATAAGCAACAGAACGGTGCAAACGGGCATTAGAGATCTAAAATTTTAGGAATTGTTATATGTTAGTACCCCAAACATGTGTACAAAATTTGAGCTAAATCGGAGATGTTAATGTGGAGATGTTTGTCCGAACTATCGTGGAATTCCCTGCTATGAAATTTCAAATTATTGTCAAAGAAAGTTCAAAAATCGGTTATATAGTTAAAAAGTGACAAATGTCAAAAATAGCAAAATCTGTTCATAAGGTACAAACATATTGTCGTAATGTACCAACAAACTGCAAAAACAACATTCTTTTTATAAATAATTAAAAATGGCAAATTGTTTAAATCTAAAAACTAAAATCTGGCCCAAAACAGTTGAAAAGTTTATAAATTTTTATAAAAATTAACAAAATTTATTTATGAGAAAATATTGTTAGAAAAAAAAAATCTGACTGAAAGTGTTGAAAAATGCAACATTTTATGCATAAAATGTCAATGAAAACGTCAAGGGTCCATTTGGACCGAATGATATGGTACATTGTTAATAATCATCACACATTTGCCTTGCAATTTGTTTAAAGCTGTTATTCTAAAAATTCTAAAATAGTAAATCTATTTATATACAATTAAAGGAGGTAACAGTTTGGCGTGTGATATGAGGCAATCAACTTTGCAATGATGTTTCTAGTATTCCACTTGTTTTTTTTTTCAATTGAAAAATATGATGTTTAGGAATTACATAATATGCCACAAAAACATAAAATTATTTTTAAATTTCAACGAGTGAAACTACAGCCGCGGAAACTATTATATTGAAGACTAGATTTAAGCAGTTTGTGAGCATTGACTTTGAATATTTCTAGCTTATAAGTCTTGTAAAATACTGATCTTAAAAGTTTATTCCATTTGTCAATAGTACGGTTAAAGAAATCTCTTTTAAAAGTTTTGATCTTACATCTCTGAACTGTCAGTGAGTATTTGTTAGCAAGCCTTGTAATACAAGTAAATATTTGTTTAAATGGCAATATATCTTGTATTTTGTTTGAACAATGTTTATTAAAATATTTATAGAAAATGCAAAGATCTGCAACATTACGCCTATGTTGTTAAGTATCTAAGTCGTTAGTTAATTTTGGATCAGCAATGATCTAAATAGCTCGTTTCTGAATAGTGTTTAGAAGAGATAGTGTAGTTTCCGATGCTTTTTTTTATACTTGGGATCAATATTGAATACAAGGACAAAAATAAGTTTTGTATATGGTATATGCAAAAATTAAACAAAAGTAATTTTTTTACATCTATTAAGAAATGTGGAGAACATGGTTGTTCCAGAGAAGATTATGTAAGATTGGAACACCAAATTGAAGAAGATTTAGAAATGAATTCGTTGTTTAGTTTGTTTAAAGTTAAAATTGACTATGTTGAGAGTGCCCTATTCAGATATTGTTTTGAGGTCTTTGTTTATAATTGCTATAGATTATAACCTAGAAATTTCAAAACGCTCTGCCATGTTTGTCGATATTGTAATTTTAAGGTTAGAGTTAAAACCATCAAGTTTAACTATAATTTTCTATTGTCAAGAAAACTATTGATAAAATTTACAGTTTTTTCATCAAAACTTATACAATGGAGATTGTTGACTAGATTAGGATGCCATACTCTATTAAAAGCTTTGGAAATGTTTAAAGCTACTGCAAATTTTTTTTCTTGTTTGTCTACAGTAGAATTCTATTTGTGACTAACAAGAGTCAGAAAATCTGTTGTCAAAAGTTTTGATCAAAATCCATATTGAGTATCTAAGATAAAGTAAGAACTTGAAAATGTGAAAATTAATATACTTTTCAATTTTTTTTTGACAAACTGAACAATAATGCAATTGGACAAATTTGAAAAATCAAACTTGTCTCTCTGTTTAGGTATAGGTTAAACATTTGCAATTTTCCAACAATTTAGAAAAGTATTATTTTAGTCAAAATGGGAGCTAATTCATTTCCAAATGTTTTGAGAATAATAGGTGGAATATCATCTATAATTGATGCTTTTCTAGTATTTAATTTAAAAAGATATTTTTTGACAGTACCAAAATGCCTTTAAAAACACACAAATTACTTAAATAAAAAGTCAATAATCATTTCCAGAAATAAAGATTCAAAAGTGCTTATTAACATTTAAAGGTTTCCAAATATTATTAGTTAATGAAATGGAAGAATCAAATTGAATTTTAATAGACTATGCAGCAACATTTCCAAATTTTAACAAATTAACATATAAGCTTTGTGAGCTGCAAAAAAAGTTGAAGGATAAACAATATCAATATTTAGTAATTTAGCAATGCCGTTAATGTTTTTATTAATATGCAATGCTATCATAAAAAACAAACTAGTTGAACATTACATACAAACAATTGGCCTTATCGTATTATAAATCTCCAAGTAGGTACAAATTTATGCTGTACAATTTAGAATTTGTTTTGTCATTCATTCGTACCATTCAGTCATGATTGCAAGTTACAGGCATGGAATTTAGAGTAAATACAAATTTCATACAAAAATTTGTCGAGAAATTTAAATGTATGAACGACGAAGAAATTCAATTAAAAAAACTCAAATATATTTATTTATGTTAGAACATAAACATTTATTTTGTGCTTAATAAATGTTTGGGTATTGTAAAATTATAGTCTATTTCATCTTTGTTATATATTTATTTTTATTTTTTCATAAGTTTTTATATGCAACTAACTAATTAACATTTATTTTAGTCCAGGAACTAAAATAGTATTATTTATTGTTATTTAGTTAAATATTATATTTTATTTTATTACGTATTTTATTTTTAGCTCTTCAAACTTTTTTTTATATTAGTCAATAACATTTTTTTTTTATTAATTTGTCTATTATTTATTTTATTTACAAAAAAAATTATTTATTGGCCATTGATAAAATAAAAAAAAATTAAACTAAAAAAAAAAAATTTTAATAAATATTACACATATAGTTATTTTTCAAAATACATTATTAAATACCAAATAATAAATAAATAATATATTTTTTTCTTCCTTTGCTAGCGCAAATATAATATTCTCTACTAACTCACAAAATAGCAAGTCAAATTAGCCAGACGGATGAATCATAAAATTTTGTTTCAAGATATATCGCTAAATAAGCCAGATGGCGCCTTCGTCCAGCGGCATGGTACGGGTACACTAAAATACATTGACGCAGCGCTTTTTGTTAGAGTTATCATTAACGGTATTACTTAGAGTTTTAAGTGTTGGACTCTACTAAATGCTTTTGAAAGTCTTCTTCATTGATGTACGAGGTAAACGCTATAAATTCTATTTGATGAAAAATCAAATATTGTCAGTAAAGTGTAATGCTTTAATAAAGCATAGAAAACTTTTACCCTACGGTGAAGATCCACCTTTTTATTTATTTATTTAAGACCCCTTCAAACAAATCGTAAGACTTCTGAGGCTATGTAAAAAACTGTAAAACGCACAATAGAGACAATAAAAAAAATGGGCTATGAGTCTTTGGAAGATGACTCACGTTCTAATCAACCAGTTGAAGTGATTACAGATAAGTCGATCGATGAAGAACTGATCCAAAACAATAGCCAATTAAAAATGAAAAAATTATCAGCAAGGTCAGAGCTGTCAGATACATTGATTTGCCATATACGCTCAATGATCATGGCATTGAGCTGTCTTCGATAAAGTTTTTTAGGTAAAATTACCATACTAATTTTTAATTTAGACGCTAAATCGTTAAATAGTTTGTACAAGCAATAATTTTAAATATTTTTAAGATTTATTTAATCTATAGCTAAACAAACAAGTGACTAGCTTATTAGTTTCACACTAAATCCATAAAATGCATCATTTAAAAAAGTTGTGCAATTAATTATTAATAATAACTAAAAAAGTCAATTTGTTATAATACTAAATTGTAAATCAATTCTTTCATTACGTAGTATATACAAAAAAAGTTAATAAACTAATGCAAAATTTATTATGTTTGTAGCAATCGTTGTTAGTGTTACGTGGGCAATTGATTGTTCTAGATTAAAATTTGTTTGCTTCATACAACTAAATAATAAATTAAAATAATAGAAAATATTGCATGTGAAAAATTTAAATAATATTTATTTAAACGATTGCCTCGATTCAACTAGAGCGCATCGAATCAGTCAAAGCTAATCAAGCAAAAATGCTAAAACTAATAAATTTTTTGTTAGTTATTGTTTATATTAGTGATGTTAGCACTTTTCACAAAAAATTATACCCACAGGTAAGTTTAACATTACATTATAGCTGAAAAAATTATTATTGAGTTTTTTAATTAATTTATTAATTCTGATATTCAGTAGCACAATATTTGCATTTTTAATTAATTATTCTTTAATTAATAAAAATAAGAAATCTATAATTTTGTATTAATTTGCATCAAATTTAGTTTAATATTTAGTTTTACGTTTAATAAATTTTATGTAATTATTATTACTGACTATTGACAAATATATTTGTATTACATTTGTTAATATTGTGCATCATAATATGATTATTATGTCGCTTTAGTTTATAAAAATAATTACGCAATCGACTCTTGACTAATATATTTGTATAAACAAACATAGCATAGTTTAATATCTTGTATTGAGATATATATTTAACTCTTTACAATTATTTATTTACAAAAATAAAAAAAATTGATATAATAAATTGGATATTAATTGTGTAGAATTTACATTAGACTAACAATTATAAACTTTGAGCGATTCAGCTCCACTGACTGAATTAAAAACAAATTCTTGTTTTTATATGACAAGATAATGGTTCTTTGAATTGCTCAAGATTTTTTTATGTCAGCAATTTTGTTTCCAGAGAAATAGTATTTAGATAACGGATTCCCGGGATGCTTCGCTGTCGTTCTTAGGTGCAGGTGTTAACTTTTTCTTTCTTAGAGTGAACCAAGGGTTGGGACGAGTTTGTTACAATTATTGGGTAGCTGACATTTTGAAAGATGGTTGTTTTCTTCTAAGGTATCATATTCCAATAATGATTGCAATTGCCGTAGTAGTTACTAAAGCGGTCGTCAAACTCCAGTTGTTCGTGGAATGAGCGTTGGATAACTTCTCCAATTAGGCGCTAAGTTTGGTTAACTTTCCATGGGTTTCATTCAATTCTTCCAATTGCAAGTTTTTTAGATAAACGTCGTCCAATCTTCATTGAGGTTGTTTTGCTGGCAGCAACGTTAAATTTATAAGTGTTAGGTAAATTTGTCAATCCAAATAGTGAATTGATGTGGTTTGTAGAACTTTGTTTTCTAGACTAATTGGACATTCAAATGTCGATTGTACAAGCAGGATGCCTTGTAGTTTTTTTACTTTTTGGCAAAGATCACATTGAACATTGGCAGATTGATTAGCTTGAAATAGAATCCAACTGGAGTTTGTGGGATAGATCATTTTGGCATCCAGTTGAAACCATCTGATGTAGATGCAAACTGTTATTGGCAGATATAATAGCTGATGTCCACACGAGGTGTGTTTTGTAGCATCTAAACTAATGGCTGTACACAGATATTCTTGATGTTGCATTTATTTGCATGTTCTGACATTGCAATATACCTATCAATATTTTCTGCCAGGTAAGGTTGTGGAATATTTAAAACAATGTAATCTGGATTTTGCTTAATTGGTTATGAAATCAATTTATGGTATTGGTAAATTGTAATTTTGTTATCATTTAAAAAAAAAATAAAGGTTTTTGGTTTCAGGTGGTAATACAATTTTTGTTCAGAAATAGATGATTGTACAAATTGCAATTCATTTAACAGTTTTTCTGCAAAAATAATTGCAGGATGGTAAGTTTGTAATTTGAAGAAAGTTTTTGCAGCTAAAAGTCGGCTGGTGATGGTCGAAGCTGACGTTATGGTATTAAATACCTACATGTGGGCTCTCCATAAAAACTTGATTTTCTCGTGTTCCTGTTTATTTAATTGCGTAATAATTTTGTGAAAGCATTGCGGTGTTTTGTTTTGATTTTCTGCGATTTGAAGATTAGCTTTATAGCTCTTAAGAGTTTCTTGAGCTAAATGAATCTGTGCCTAGTTGTTCTTGATTAGTTCTTCCCGCCTAGTAGCAAGATCTTGTATCAATTTATCATATCTTGCGGCATCTTCTGCGTCGACGTTTTTTGAGATTGCTTTTATAATGGAACCGACAAAGTTTATTGCTCTACGAGTTCTCCTAACTGTTAGTACTAATTGATCCTTTTCATAGTTTAATTGATGAATTAGGCTTTGAAACTCCATAGCAAATGAATGTAATTGTGATTTTTTTTTATTGTCCTGGATATTTTGTTTAGCCTTTTCTAGTTGTTTATATTGTAAATTTAGTTGGTTAACTTCAGCCACTAAAGTTGTAAGTCGCATCGTACTACTGTAGTCCAATAACTTATTTGATTTTTTGCAATTCCAAAGTGTGGGGGGAATATTGGTCCATCCAAGGATGTTAATTTTACGTCTGCAAAGACGTGGCAGCAGCATCTGTAACAATGCTATGTTTTAGTCGTCTGGTATGATATGTTTGAGTACCACTTTGCGTCTCTACATTTACAGTACCATTATCATTAATGCTGATAGCATTCAATATTTGATTGGCTTTCTGGATTTTTAGTTGTACCAAGGTGTAAAGTAATTTTGTAAAGAGATACTAATTTTTTAATTAGTTTGTTGTTAAATTCTGATCCTTGATCTGATCTAATTTCTTGAGATATTCCGTAACTATAGTATGTTAATAGAGCATCGAATATGTCTGTCGGAGTTTTGCTATACACTTTTATTGCATGTCCTACTCTAGTGAAAGAGTCATTGCTACAAGAAAATAAATCAATAAATATTTTCTCAAGAGGTGCATCGAGTGTTTCCGTTATTGTTAATGGCAATACTTTAGGGTGCCTGTTGTATTTTGACCGATTGCAAGTGTCGCATGATTTTATTACATAAGTTATTTGCTTTTCCATTTCATTCTACTAATACTTTTGTTTTAGATGTTCAAAATGTTTCCTTGATAGCTCTATAATTTGTCAGTCTATTGTGATATGACGTGATAAGTTTCAGTTTTGTATTTTCATCTTCAATCACTTCAACTTTCTTTAAGCAGCAAATAATTCGAGGGCCTTTATCGGTAAAGTTTTCACTATATACTTTACATAGATTTTTGTATAATTCGTAATTTTTGATGTATAAATAAAATGTTTTTTGATCACTCATGTATTCTTTGAATAGCTGTAATATGGTATTTTTAGAATTGTCCCTTGGTATTCTTTCAAAGTTAATGATAAATTTTTTCTCTCTTTTTTCAATTTGAATTTCAAGTTGTTGTGATAGGCTCTTAGTAACAATGAGTTGACTTTTTTTGTTATCAATAATAGTATCTTGTATTTCAATAGTTTTTGCAGGTTCTTGATTTGCTGTTGAATGGATTGTATCGGATATATGTTCTTCTAAGTTTTCCATCAGGTCACTGTCCTGTACATTTGGTGTAATACTGTGTAATGATGTTTATTTCTGGAAGTCAAGCATCGGCATTAGTGTTGTATTTGCCTTTTTTGTATACTATTTCAAAATTGTATTCTTCTAGTTTGATTTTCCATCTCATAAGTTTTGAATTTGGCTTCTTGAGCAACCATAGCCACACTAAGGGTTGATGATCTGTGTAGATAATAAACTTACGTCCAAAAATATAAAAACAAAACTGTTTGACAGCGTATACGACTGCAAGTAATTCCTTCTCGATGGTAGAGTATTGTTGTTCTGTTTCTGATAGGGTTTTTGATGCAAAGCAGATCGGTTTATCTCTTCCAATTTGTCCTTGGAAAAGCACTGCTCCTAAGGCTATATCGGAAGCGTCAATAACAAATTCTTTTGAGAAATCAAGGTATTGCAAAATGGGGTTATGAGTTAGAAGTTCTTTGCAATGAATAAATGCTCAAATATATTCTGGTTTGTCAATATCTATTTTTGCATTTTTCTTTAGGCAAGTTGTAAATGGTTTTGTTACTTCTGCATAGTTTTTAATAAATTTTCGGTAGTAACCTACCAATCCAAGAAAACTTTTGATTTCTGTTTGAGTTTTAAGTATAAAAAATTTAGTGATTAAACAGAGTTTTTTAGTGTTTGGCTTAACTCCTTTATCTGTTACAATATGCCCAAAATAATTAATCTCTTTTTTTAAAAAATTGCATTTTTCTAATTTAATTTTGAAGTTGGCTAATTTTAGTCGTTCGAATACTTTTATTAATTTTTGTATATGATACTGTAAAGAAGACAAAAATATAATTATATCGTCTAAGTATACGAGGCATGTATCTTCCAGTAATCCTCGTAAAACGTCATCCACAATTCTCTGAAACGTTGCAAGGGCATTTTGGAGATCAAAAGACATTCTTTTGAATTCGAAATGTCCTTGTTCGGTACTGTAAACTGTTTTTTGCATATTTTCTTCATTTATCTGGTGGTACCCTAAGGCAAGGTACAAGTGACGTGAAATAATAAACTCGTCCTAGCTTATCCAAGATGTTGGCAAAATTTGAGATCGGATACTTGTTTTCGATTAGTTGTTTATTTAATTTTCTGAAATCAACTACCATTTGTTGTTTTCTTTTTCCTTTTTTGTTGGTTGTAACAATGTGTACTGGAGCATTCCATGGTGATATGCTTTCTCTAACTATGTCCTGTCGTAGTACATCAAAAGTTTGCTTCTTGATTTTCTTTTTTATTTCCAGTGGTTGTCGATAGTTACGTACATAAATGAAGTTAAGTTAAATTTTGGCTTTCTACATAAAAAAGTAAAAGTAATGTTTTTATTGCTGTAGATTCTTTTAAATTTAAATGATCATTTTTAAAATTTTTGATAATATTTTCTTCTTGTAGTTTTGATAAATTGTTTTGGTTTTTTTTATTACCCATATTAATTTCTTTTTCTGCTTCATTTACTGGTGTTAGCTTTATTGGGTTTAACTTAACATGAATTGGTGATTGACTACAATTTTTTGCTTCTACACAAATTTCATGATTTTTAACCTCAACTACAGATTCGGGTATAATTAATGTTCTTTTCTGGTCTACTGTTTTTGAAAAAAGTGCAAGTCCATTGCAAATATTTGTTATTTGATATTTTATTGTTGTACTTTAATAAAAGTTTAAAAACATGTGTGGGCTTGTTAATTTTGTATAAAATTTTTGCCATATCAGTATTGATCGTTTGTAACTTGATATTTAGCAAAACTCCAAGTTTGTTTAATAAGTCAAATCCGAATAATCCGTCAAATAAAGAAGAGAAGTCAAAGCAAACAAATAAATAATGTTCAGGAGAATTAAAAATGTCAAGTAGTGGTGTTAAAGTAGATTTGGTAACTATTTCTATGCCATGAGGAGTTTTGATGTTAATTTCATGATTATAACAAGGGTAATTATTTTGTTCCGCATCATTGAACATTTTTGAATATATTAATGAACAATCTGCGCAAGTGTCAACTAAAAATTTTAGTCCTTCAAATTCTATATAAGGAAGTACAGGCGTTTGTGAAAATGCATTATTTAAAATTGTTAAACAGGTCGATTGTGTTGGTGGTCCCATTGAAAATTGTAAGATATTATATCTTTATTGTTTGGCATTCGTTCTTGCTGATCATATGCGTCGTCGGGTGATCAGCTGGTGGGTAGTCTTCCTGATATAGCTGGTATATCAATGTTGTTAGATATCCATTATCGTTTTGGTTGTGGTTTTACAACCAATGATCCTGTGCGTTTTTGTGCGCTGCTATCCACTTCCATAGAGGTTGGATAATAAGATTTTTTGTTAATATGGATATTATGTTGTTAGTGTTCTAGCAAACATTTGTGATCTTGGAAATGATTGATTTAGATATTGATTTTGATTATATTTGGGTAGCGATTGTGCTGGAGGAATAAATTTATTCTGACGCTGCATTGGTCGTTGTTGTGGTGTTGTTTGAGTAAGCGGAAACTAAAGTGTTTCCAGATTGCATTTGTATTGATGGTTTAAAATTTGATACAAATCTTTGTCGCCGAGTGTTGAAATTTAAAATTTCAAGCGCATACGATTCAGCTGTTTCAATATTATAGGGTTTTCGTAGCTTTACTTTCAATCCAATATTAGGGTTGATTATATTTAGTCCAAACAGATTTGATTAAATTGGTTTTGTGTAAATTGTCTTAATTGCATATCTCTTTCTTCGAGATTAATTTTTGATAAAAGAGTGTACAAAGTTGATTTAATTTTATTTGCATAAGTTGCGGTTGTGTCATCCCTTTTGGGTGTTAAACAATTAAGATCGTAAACAAGCACGTCTTTGGAACGTTTGTCACCAAATTCCTGAATTAAAATATCTTTTAATTCAATCCATGATATTGGAGTTTTATTTGCGTCAACTGCTTCTCGGGCTTTACCGCAAATTTTTCCCGTAAATATTAATAATTAGCGTTTGGCCATTCAAAATTGCGATTGTTTTGTTGCTTGTGTGGCACGTAGCGCCGTCTTGCTAAAAATAAACGTCGCCCACATCAATATATTCCAATTCCGTCCATAAAAAATCATTAATCATAGCTCGGTAGCGCCATCCATTTACCGTAACAGTTGCTTCAGCCCAATTTTCAAAAAAGTAGGGTCCATACACACTGCTACCCCAAAAACTGCATTAAACAGTGACACGTTGAGGATGCAAAGACTTTCCAACAATCATTCTTAGATTTTCTGAGCCCCAAATGCGACAAGGACCGAATCAGCAAAGATACAACGTTTATGGTGATCAACCGGCTTGAGTTCTTGTGTTAACTGAACTTTAAAAATCTTAAGACTTAAGTCTTTATGCAAAATACGGTGTAATGTCGTTTGTGAAATATCAAATTCCTATTGCCATTCCATGGATGCTTTACTCTAAATCCATTGGGTAAATCTAATTAATAAATAATTATTTTTTTGCAATAACAACATAAAACTTATTAATTCTAAAGCAAACTTTTATTAAATAATTAATTCTAACAATAAATTAGAAACACAATATAAGATATTACGACTTAATTTTATAGCAGTAGATAAACAAAACAAAACAAATAAACCAAATTTATCATAAACTTTCCAATTGTTGAGCAACCAAATGTTGATAATAACTTACTATTAGTAAGGTCATCCGCAAAAGTTGTTCCAGAGTCAAAACGCTTAAAAATATTAGTTTTAAACTGCTAACTTCAATCTGAGTTTATTAAATGTTGTTATTAATTAATTGTTTCTTCTTTAATTTCTAGTTTAAGGAAGATTACAATCTAGAAAAAATGGTTAATTCAATACAAAAAATTGTTAATGTCTATCCAGATTATAAAATAAAAATTCACTATAAATACAAAGGTGATTTGATTAATGATATGATTAAAAGAACCAACTTGTCAAATTATGAAATATATAACAACATTGATTTACGTCGATTTAATGATGGCTTTATTATTCACATAGTATCAACAGTTTTAGACAGAAATCTAAAGTTGAAAAATAAAGAATCTATACTGCTGTGCATTTATATTGGCAATAACATTAATAGAATGTTAACCAATTTCAATCCATTTACCCGGACAATATTTGTAGATAAACTTGGAAACATTCATAAACGAGATTCAAATGGTAAATTTAAAAAGCAAACTGTAATAAATCTGGATTATACTAAAAATTTTGAAGGTATGCAACTACGCTATAGACCCTATTCTTTTAGTGTAAGACCATTTATAGTTATCAATGATAGTAGAAGCAAAGGTGTTAACGTAATAATTATTAAAGAACTTGAAAAATTATTAAATTATACGTACTTAGTTAATCAACACAAATATGACGTAGAAATGATGAGTTTGCCGGCAAATATGGAATATGATTATACCTATCCACAATATATTTCTTATTACGCATTTGCCGTTCCTAAAGCTTTAAAAATGCCTAACTGGTTAGGATTAATTTATGTTTTTGATTACAAACTTTGGTTACTTATTTTAAGCTCTTTTATAGTAATTCTAATCATCTATCACGTATTAGATAATAATACTCTGAGCAAAAGTGTTATGACATGCTTTAGAATATTTTTGAGTCAAAGCACCCCGCAACCTAAACAGAAAGTATTAATTATAATTTATTTAACTTGGGTCATATTTTCATTTATTATTATAAGCGCGTATTTAAGCTTGTTTTTTACTTTGCTTGTTAATCCATTATATCAGAAGCAAATAAAATCATTAGAAGATCTTGCTGAATCCAATCTGGCCGTATCTATCCGTACAGAACACCGTGAGTTGTTCAATGAATCTATAAAAACGCACAAAGCAATATTGCAGAAAACAATTGAAACAACATATCCATGTTATGAATGTCTTTTATTTCATAAGAACGTCAGTATATTGGATATGATGTCAGTTCATGATAATTTGCAAGAATATGTAGATAAGGATGATTATTATTATACATTTAAGTTTTCATTTATCTGGATGGGAATTCAATTTAAAAAACATAATCCTTTAATTATTCAATTCAATAAATATATTCGACGTTTTCAAGAATTTGGCCTTTATAGTAAATGGGTGCAAGATGCATCGTACATGGATAAAACTTTGAATAAAAATGATTTTTTTAATTTATCTTTTGAACAATTATCTTTGCCATTTTTCATAAACTTTGCAGTTTTATCAATTGCAATATTAGTTTTTGTAGGAGAGATGATTTTTGGAAAAATAAAAATATACATAAATAACAATTAATTTAAACTATAATTTTTTAATAGATTTTATATAAAAATATGCAAACCACAAATGTTTTTATTACAAATAATTAAAACACAAATTTAAAAACTAATATTCAAATGCTTTTTCTAATGCATAAAAAGTTGTTCACATTCTACTTATTTTTCTTAGATTTTCAGCATGTTTCAATTTCAAATCGTTTTAATCAAATTGTTACCTTTGTAAAATACTTGGTTTTAATAATAAAAAAATTAAAAAAAATTATTGTAATTAATTTCGCACTTTTACGCTTTTTTCTAAGACCACTTTTTTGGCTGACTAGGAGCAAAAAAACGCATGGCATTGCGATGACAATTTGAATGTTAATAACAGTAAGTTTTAACAGAAAGAAAATTCTGATTATTCAACTAATAATACGTTTTTCTACTTTCTTCTACATATTGTCACTTTTATTCACGCCTAACTGAATAGATATGTATCATATATTCACTTCAATGTGGGTGAATATGATGTGCCGTATCAACCTTAAAAACAATAAATACAAATCACAACGTTTATTTGATTACGTCGCTAAATACAAATGGTTTTTTATTTGTAAAATGTCAATAAATAGATTAAGAAAGTCTTATTTATTAACTGTTATTATACAATAAAGCTCAAAAACATTTTTAATTAAATATTTTAACAGCATAATTTAACCAAAACTATAGGTAGTTCTGAATTTGATAATTATGCAAAACGTCAGATGTTAAACTTAACTTGATTTTATTTCAATATAAAATAATGTTAAATGATTAATTGAAAAGTTTTAAAATAATTTTTAGATTTTTATCAGCCGCCTGCAGCGTCGTGCTCCAAATTCGTCTTCGTGCGATATAAGCATACTATCCACTCTTGTTATACAAAAAATATTATTATTTGTGCTTTTTGACCTTAACAGTTACATATATCTATAATTTCCCAAAAGAACAAATTATAATCCTTATAAATTAACAAAATAAAATTCATCGTATTTTTTATTCTGCCCTTATATATTCTATTCCTTTTCTATTTTTTTCAATATCTCACTTCTTTTTATCTGTTTTTTTCTGTCAACTTGTTATATTGTTTTAACATATTTGTTTCTATAGCCTCTTCACGCATTCTATACACTTTCAAATTATCTATACAAAATTTTGTTACTGGCAAAAAAGATGAAAATATCACCACATCTAAAACTGGCAATTATCTATACTATATCTATTGTTTTTAACATAGGCTTTTTCTATATTATATTTATAATTTGGGTTATACTTCATCACTCGTATTCTTCTTTGTTGTTTTTGTAAGTCTCTATCTTATTCAGTTTTCTCTTGATATCATAGCTAGCATAACTATTGTAACTATTGTAAGCTTTCCGTTTCTTGCTTTCATTTGCTCTTTGTTGCATTTTTGTAAGATTTTACATGTGTTTTTCTGCATCATTCTTAATTTTTTTTTTCTATTCTACTCTTAGTTTTTGTTTTAATTTCCTTTAATACGATAAATAATCATGTTTTTCTATTTAAACCCAACAGCATACTGCGGATAGCTTTTTGGCCGCTTGCTCGTTTAGATGAGGTAGGTACTAAAGAAGATAATAAAAAAAGCTAATTATTTTTTTTTGAAATCTAGTATTTAATACGAGTTGAATAAATAGTAGTAAATTAAAGAAAAACAACCATAATTGAAAATAGATTACAAAAAAAAATATAATAAAATTGGTACATCTCAATAGTTGCCTAGATGTTTTGCCACCTTGCAATAGATAGCAAAATACTGCCTTATAAAAAAATATTTTATTATAAGGAAGTATTCTGTTATTTACCTGTGACTTTAGTGTGTGTTATTTTTATTGTAATGTAATGTAATGTTTTTGTGTATGTTTTCTATCATTTCAAAATAAAAAATGATTGGATAAAAAAAAATTTAAATAAAAATTAAATTAAAAAGCTTCCTTAACATATAGTAAAATTTATCAAATTTTTCCAGTGAGCAAACAAATTAGTCAATAATTAGTTGCCAAGGTTTTATCCTTGCTAGACTTTGGTATAAAGATGATGATGACTGACTTCCATACTTTTGGAAATTAATATAAAAACTTTATCATGCTATTAATAAAATTTGTTAGCTGTACTATGGTTTTTTGTGAGGTTTTTCAGTACAGCGTTAGCGGTCACGTCTGGTCCAAGTGCTTTGTCTTGTTATAACTAATTGGATTTCTGTAATACTATACTTTAGCGAGAGCCTTGGCCTTGTCGTAATCGGGTAGGACAGTCTTGTCTCTGTGTTTAAGTGCAAGTATTGGGTCGTATATTGCTATTAATGATTTTGTTAAATTCTATAATAAGTTGTCATTTGTGTAATGGTTCTGTAGTTTATTTATCTATTTGTTATACAGCTTTTTTTTGCATTCTAATTAACCTATTTTTTTTTTGCGTATGGATAGAAGGTAGAACCCAATACCAAATGGAAATTTACAAAAGAGAAAACTAATTACTCTTTAATTATTTATTATGGACTGTTTCGAGTCATCAACAATAAAATTTCCATATTGATACATAATAATTATAAAAATATTTATAGAATATCACAGATATTACAGCAAACCTAAATCTAAAAATAAAAATTAAGACCTAGCTTTATTTCTTTGTCAAAATAACAAAATATTTAATCAAAATCAAACTTGTCATAAGCAACTAGAGAGAGCTTTGAATACAATTTTAACTATCTACTAAATCAACAAACAATCATTAAAAAAAGTTAATACTCACTGGTTTTGATGTCCGGAATTGCGCTATCTTATCTCAAAACTTTGTAACAAAATTTTAACCCTCCACAATATTTCATCGCTTTTACATTTACAATCAAGAAAACAAAATTTTAAAGTTCATGTAAACTTAGTTTACAAGCAGGGTTCAATTTGAAGAAATTATGTACAAACCGTTAGACATTTAAGGCTTAGTAATTTCTTTTAACCATAAAAAAGAATTCTTAATTGTCTGCACAAACTTTAGCAATGTTAATAAAGTTGATTTTTTTAATTTTAAAGAACTTTGTTTAGCCCAATTATTTTTGTAACTCTGGACATTTAACTATTTTATTACAAAATATAATTAAAAATATCAATCGTAACATGTTGTTTGTATAGCTTTAATTATTTCACTTATAGATTCCAAACGCAAACAATAAAATTTAACCCTAAAATAACTATAGAATTGAATAAAATGTTTTGTTATTACATCAATTTTTATTAAACATTATAATACATATGTATATGTAAGTGATCTTAATTAATTTGTTTTTTAAACATTTAAACCATTTTAAATTTAAAATTAATTAACCATAATTACACAACGTCAAATTTTTACATAATGCACAAGCACAAGCACAATTCTATAAATAGCTCAGCTGTAGATCAAAGTATAGTACCAAAAAATACAACTGATAAAAAACCATTTAAGGCAAAAAATAAAATGATTTCAAATTTTATTTGAATAATTAGTGCTTGATTCTAAACGAGACTCTACAAATTTCTATCTACAAAACCAAATGTTTGATACATTTGGTTTTGTAGATAGAAATTTTTAATTAAACTCGTAATACTTGGTTCTATAAACAATCCAATAATTATAAATTTCCGCAATTGAAGCATGACAAAGTAAGAAACAAATTATTTGCAATCAAATTTATCTAAATAAATTCCAGTTTTATCAAAATTGCTTTTTTCAAGTAATTAAAATAAACCAAAAAACAAATCTTGTACCTAACATCTCCTCTTTTGCCATAGAATAAATGGTAGATATATATGCTTAAGGTGACGGTCGGTTGATGCGCCGTAAATGGAAAAGTACATAGTAACCTTTTTCACGTTCACAACCAAACTACAAAACCAATCATATCGTGCTATACGTGCTTTGAAAGGTTGAACATTCTGCCAAGTTCTAATTAAGTTTTCAATTTTTTATGTTTACTACATTTTTTTATATTAATTATTATAAACTACTTGTACTTATTTTTGACAAACTAACGCCGTAAATAAATTTCTTGGTTGATTTATGATAACTAAACTAATATTAAACCCGACCTTAGTGACATATCTTTCAATTAAAATCATTTTCACAAAAATAAAGCCTGTATTTTTTAAATAAACCTGAAAACAACTTTTCAATCATTTTTGTTATAAAATAATTGTATTTTTAGACAACTTCTTGTACAAACGACTGCCAGCAGTTTGGACTCTTGGTCATAGAGGGCAAGTGGTCTCATGTGTTTGTGAGATTGATATTTACTTTTATGACAATCCCTCCCCGGACCCTTCTTTCTAGTCGCGCTAGGCAAAGACACGGTTTGGGCACATGCGGGCCACATATTTGATGGCAATTGATAACAATAAACAGAGACGTAGAAACAAAAAGGGTTTAATTTTAAATTTTATTATAAATGGGTTTTGCAATTGGTTGTTATAATAGATATTTTATTAAAATAAATACTAATCATTTGTTTAAAATACTAAACCAATAAATACAGTTTTATTTTGATAAATATTATTTAATTATTTATTTGTTGTATAAAATGAATTGAATTTACTAAAAGTATGAAACTATTATATTGTAAAATGAATAATTGATATAAGTTCTACTGAATTAAAAAATATATAAAGTATATTATTGTGTTATAATAAATATACAGCAATGTTAGTTATTACTGTTATTAGTATACATAATTATTAGAGTCAAGTGAGGTAAATATGAACCGCTCTAAATTAATAAATAAAAGAAGCATGTAATTAAATTACTAATCAATGTATGACAAAATTGTAAATGGTGTTGTTTAGCTTATAGTGGAAAATAGAGAAAAATGGTAACAATCAGTTGCATTTTTTTTGTCAAGTTAAGTTCTTTCTTAGCAATGTAAAAAAAATGAAATTAATTTAATTTATTGCAGCACTTTTCGAATAACCGACAACTAAATTGAAGTTTAAGTTTTGTAATCATTTTGCACTGTGAAAATAAATCACAGATTATATTTTGTTTGTCATTCTTATTATTTTATACTTTTATTTGTTTTTAATATTGTTATCGCTGTATGTGTCTAAAATGTACGTAAAAATATTTGTAATGTAATTTATAATATATATATTTTAAAATTATATTTATAAAAAATATACTTTTATATGCTTTAATGGTCTAACCACCGAAACTAGTCTACTCGAAATAAAGACAAAGTTAATGCATATAAAAGTATATTTTTTATATATATATAATTTTAAAATATATATACAGGATGTTAGACAAAAAACGTACGGCTGAATATCTCCATTATTTTTTAACCAATTTATATGATTCAAAATCCTATTTAAATGGTTTTTTGAGTATTATAAAGGCAGGTACACACATATTTGTTTTTATTTTTAGTATAGTTGCTATGGCAACCAATTTTTTTTTAAATTTGTAAAATAAAAATATACTTTTATAACAAAATTTTTTGATAAATTTAAATAACATAATATTTGTTTTTTATTGAAAATGATCGTAATTGAATAGTTTGTATCCAGGCTGGAGCCTGGATACAAACATTCAATCTTTTTGGTCGAGGATATTGCGGCCAAGAAATCGTTCAATGTACAATCGTCTAACTTGTAACAAATTGCCATCAGCAAGTCCATACATGACATGCATGTCAGTCATCTCGGCATTTGTATAGTGATTCATGGTAGAGGAATTCACTAAAAGACACGTCAAACAGCCAAACGTCACTCAATCTAAACAACTGCGACCGATACATGTGATTATCAATAACGAGACGTATTCAAATGAAATCCACTTGTACAGTAGATAAAACAGTCGTTCCAAGTTATCGTTAACAATTTTTTATACTTAATAAACTCATTAATTTTTTGTACTTGATATACTCATTGGCGTACGTCATACTTTTATTTACATTAATGATTTCAACAAATATCGTATATGGTTGTCGCATATTTTGTTCACTCTGTATTTTCAAAACATAGGGGATTTTTAGAAATTATCATAGGACAAAACATTCTTAGAATAAACTAAGGAATAACATGTCTACCTAACACCCTGTATAAAAATGACTTTTTGACCGGAATTTTATATGTTTTAAATCACAGTTTTTCTTAAACCTAAAATATATTATAAAACATACTACCTCTGTTCCATAATAAGTGAGCCACTACCGTTTTATATTTTTTCCATAATGATTGAGCCATTACCAAAGTTTATTTTTTACAAAATAAGTTAGCCGTTTTCGTTTCAACGTACTATATTTATACATATATTTTTATAAAATAACTTATAACTAATAAAAACGGTTAGTATAAACGAATAGTAGGCAAGCGATTTTCCCTACGAAGCTTTGCCTTGCTAATATGTTGAAGTTTATAATTATTGTTACCATCACAATCTATAATCGATTTCATAACTGTTTGTAAAGTAATAAACACATTATCTAATGTATGTCTAGTCACCTCTTTAAAAGATTCTTCGACAACTCTTATTAATTCGTCAATATTGCGCGGTGAATGCTGGTGTTGTAATGATTGAATAGACGAAAAAAAGCCAAGATCAAGCACATTCAAATCGGGACTATTGGTCCGTTGAAAAGTAAACGAAATGTTCCAACCATCCCTCCTACATTCGGTCCGAAGTTGCTCATCTTCAATAATGCAATGTAGTCCTGCATGTCTTGCATTATCATGCTGTATGATTATATTGCTAGAAGTTTTTGAGGAACCCCTTGGCCACTTTTCTTTAATTGCCGGAATCAATTTATCCATTAACATACGTTTGTAAACATCTTTACAGATTTCTACAGGTTTGGTTACCATTGCACCTTTGGGTCAATTGCTATTTCGCGAGGCTGGTTCTTGTACTATAAATGGCCATATTCCAATTTCTCCATTAAAGAACTGGTTACGGTAACGATCGTACCGCGGTCGGGCAACGGCTGCCAAAAACATCACTTTGATCATGTTTGACTTACTTTGAACTTGACGACATGGTTCAACTTCATCAGGCAGAAGATAGATGTTCTGCTTTACTTTAGTGATATAAAACCACTTTTCGTCAATGTGGATGTAATTCATTAAATCCTCAAACTTGCCATTTTCTTTCACAAACGACAGACAATAATCCAGACGTGATACCTTGTTATCATCCTTTAAAAGCGGTTTCAATGAATTGAAATGCCTCTTAATTTCACCATTTTTTAGCAACCTCCATAGCAAGGAAGGCGGTATTTCAACTGCAACTGATAACGACCGCAATGTCCCTCTTCTTTTGTGATCAACTAATCGAATATTGGCAATTTTTTCTGTTCTGTCAATTTTTTTCCGACCAGAGTTTCCTTTCTTGTTAGAATCAACATTCATAGGCGTATTTTCATCCAAACCACAAACAGAATCATTACCTTGTTTCCATATTCTTTTTATAGTGGCTCTTGATGTTCTGAATATTTCAATTGCCAAAATCACCGCTCCCTTTTTCAGCCGTCCATTTTTCTGATGTTTCAGTAAAAACTAAATAATGGCCGTTCGTTTTTGATTGATTAAATTTGGTCTTCTCATCGTTTGAAACTTCCGGCGTTAGAAAACTTTCGCTTAAAAAACCGAATGTTAATTGTTGCTTTTGAAGAATTAAACTGTCAGATATTTTGACGTCCATGGCACATGTGATTAGGAATTTGGTGTATATTAAGAATATCAAAATAGAAATTGAAAAAACAACTAAGTGTCAATAAGTTTGAAAAAAAACTCCTCAAAACTTTTTAAATGTTATTTATGTCATTAGATTTGCTAACATGTTTTATTTGGGTATCTCTGTTAAATTGCTAGTAACTTTTATCTGAACAAATTAATCAACTAATACCGATTGTTCTGAATAATAATAACGAATGTTATATTAAAGCACAATTTAATTATTTCTAAAAACGTTAAGACTAACAAATTTACAGGTAATTAAAAAAAACGTTTATTTGTAACGGTCGATGTATATAAATACAGATTTAGTAGAACAAATAACGGGAATAAAGCAAGAATTTTTTTGAAACCTACTTTTGGTTGCTCTAATTTATAAAACTGATACAATTTTAATACCAACATTTTCAGTTATTCTAGAAATTCTTGTTTGCAATCTTCCTAGTAACGTATTTTGTACATTTTCACAAATCTTGCTACTAAGAATAATACTTCATTATTAATAATTTTATAAAATTAAAAAGAAAAACGATAAAAAATTCTGTTTGTTTATTTTCTACCAATTACTGCCATTGGTCATTTATTTCATACTGTGCAGCGGTGGAAACAAAAGCAACAATATTGTGCAACGTATTTATAAATTCAACTATTCATTTGCATTTAAATAATAATGACAATAAGTTGAACCTAAATTATCAACTTTTTTATAAAACTATAACCTTATTATCCTATTTAATCAAACAATTATATTTCCATAACCAATTAAATATAAAAGACTAAAATCAGTTTGGTTCATATATTATTCTGGATTAAAAATGATAAAACAAAATCTTCTTGATATATTTTTAATTATTTACAAATGTAGTATTGAATAATATTTTATTTTATTTGCGCGCGCCCCTGATTCTAATAATCTTATAAAAGTTATTACTTATCACTTCAAAGACAACTCTGCACAATTCTGCAAAAAGACTAAATACAGACACGCACACTTATACCGTTTTGAAAAAAACAGTATAAGCATAAAAAGAAAATAAAGAAACTAATCTCGCTACAATAATATATATAATAAGCAGTATACAAATCAAATTTGTAAACATGCGAATCTAAATTGTATTTGAAGTTGCACAGGTGTACATCGCGGGGTAAGGGGTAAATAAACATAGGTGAAAACGTTTCAATATTCTCAATATATTTTTTTAACATTCGTATCATAAAATATTATATTATTATGTTACAATAAGGTTTAGTATAATTTTATCTTTGTTACAAAACACAATAGATGCACACAAATGTTAAAAAAATTGCAATTTCTAGAGTTTTTTTGTTCAATACATATTAGTCAAAAATAATTTAATTGTTAAAATGCAATTGTACACTACTGTTTAAATACAAACTGCACACATAATTTAGTTAAAATATTATGAAGTATATATTTGTAAATATATCTAATAATTATAGAAACAATAATAAAGATTCAATAAAATTAAATATTTTATGCGCGCCCCTGGTGCAAATCTATATAAATACGTAAATACATAACATAATTTTGTAAAAATACGAATTGTTTTCGTACTATGAAGGGGTGCGGGGATGTAGATTATAAATAAATATATAATCGGCTATGATGCGCGCTAGCTCGAGTAAGTTGTTATTCTGCGCATTAGGCTTAATTCAACTATTTAGCAACAGGAGCCAGCACATGTCGGACAAATTTCAATTTTCTTGGTTTCGCGGGTAGACTCTGCCCTTAATAGTTCTTCAATTATGACTAATTTAATTTCTAGCAGCAATCGGATAACTTTATTTATTCATATGATAAAAGCTGGGATTTAATTCTATAGGGTTTTCCAATAGGAGGTTTCATGTTGATTTTTAAAAATAACGGGTATTTTTTAAGAGAAACCATTATATGTTTTTTTCATTGTAAAGAGTAAGGTATGCTATTAACATTTGAAAACGATATCAGTCAAATGGCCGCCACGGTTACGGTTGCATTCCTTTCATGAAATTTTCCATGACCAATTTGCACATTTGCGGCTGTATGTTCTCAATAACTTCACAAATTCCATCTTAAAGGTTTTGAATCGATTGTGGAGCATTGGCATAGACCTTATCATTCATGTGACCCCAAAGAAAAAATAAGTAAATAAAACAACTACTATGTTTTTACCACTAATTTATTATTGTAAAATTATATATAAGGCATATACAATTTTACAAAATACATTTCACGACTTAAGTTTCAACGTTTTACGGTCATTATCAAGTGAGGAACAAATGAATGAAACAATACATATATATATATACAGAGCAATTGGTGAATTGGCAGGAGAATACAAGGAATTTTACAGAATATTAAAAAGTGGTGGATTATACTGAATTAGATCGGTTTGCTCGTTCAAAAGGTTAACGAGCGGATTATGGGAATGTTTATAAATTTCGGCGGCTTCTAAAAGATTAAGCTTAGTACCTTTTGTACAGGTATGTAAAATTTTTAACTGATTAATGTTGGGGAATGAATGATTACAATCGAAAAAATGATTTGAAAATAAACTTGAATTTTTATTTAAACGAAAAGCGCGATAATGTTCAGCGTATCTTTTTTCAAAATTACGGCCCGTTTGACCTATGTATAGGCTATTACATTCAGGACATGACATTTTATATACACCTGACTTTTTTAAGGGGTCAACTTTATCTTTAGCATTAAAAAGGATGTTTGATAATTTACAACTTGGTCTAAACGCGATTAGTTGATTTTGTTTGCGAAGAATGTAAGCGATTTTGTCTGTGGTTTTACCAAAATAAGTTAAAGTTGAAAATGAATTTTTATTTATATTTGAAGATTTTGGATAAATTTGAATCATTGTATTTTGATAACGTTTTTTGTTTATTAAATTTTGAATAAGATTTATTGGAAAACCATTCATTATTCCAATTGATAAAATAGTGTTTAATTCTATGGTAAAGTTATTAAATGATAATGGTATTGAAAAAGCTCTATGTACCATAGAATGAAACGCAGCTACTTTGTGTGACATTGGATGATTTGAATTGAATGGAATAGTAGAATTTGTGTTTGTTGGTTTTCTATATATATTAAATTCAATTTTGTTATTTTTATGAATTAATGTGAGATCTAAAAAGTTAATTTGATTGTGTTCTTCAGTTTCTAAAGTGAATTTGATTTTTGGGTGTATGCTGTTGATAATATTTAAAAATTGATTAAGTTGACGTGCCGTACCATTAAAACAGGCAATTATGTCGTCCACATATCTATACCAAAATGAAATGTGTTTTTTAGTAAATTCTTTTTCAAAAATGTGTTTTTCAATTTGTGACATAAATATGTCTGCTAACAGGGGGCTTAATGGAAAACCCATTGCTAAACCAGTATCTTGTTTGTAGAATTTATTATTAAATTGAAAATAATTTTGTTTCAAGCAAGTTTCAAAAGCATTAAAAATTTCTGATTTTATAATTATGTTTAAATTGTTTTTATCTAAAATATTTTGAATAATTTCAAGGCAATCATTTGTAGGTATATTAGAGAACAGACTAGTGACGTCAAAAGATACAAGTTTTGAGTTTTTTGGAGTAGTTATTAATTTTAAGTGTTGAGATAAAATTAGAGAATTCTTTACTGAGTATTTTGAGCTAAAATTTGAGTATTTTTTAAAGATTTAATTTGATTGCTAACGTACGTGACGGACTATTTATATAAGAGACTACTGGTCTAATAGGGTGATCCGGTTTATGGGTTTTAATCAAACCGTAAAGTTTGGGAGCTAACGGATTCATATTACATATTTGAAATTTTTCAAAGTTGTTTACAATAATTTTAGTATTTTCCAATAAATCTTTAATTTGAGATTGATACATATTTGTAGGGTCTTTCTTTAAGAGAGTAAGGTTTTCAGTTTGAATAAATGTATTAACTTTGTTAATATAATCATTTTGATTTTAATCTTTTAGAAGCCGCCAAAATTTATAAACATTCCCATAATCCGCTCGTTAACCTTTTGAACAAGCAAACCGATCTAATTCAGTATAATCCACCACTTTTTAATATCCTGTAAAATTCCTTGTATTCTCCTGCCAATTCACCAATTGCTCTGTATATATATATATATATTTATATATGTATTGTTTCATTCATTTGTTCCTCACTTGATAATGACCTTAAAACGTTGAAACTTAAGTCGTGAAATGTATTTTGTAAAATTGTATATGCCTTATATATAATTTTACAATAATAAATTAGTGGTAAAAACATAGTAGTTGTTTTATTTACTTATTAAATATGAAGTACCACATAGTAACCGTCGCAACCATCTTGATGACCAAAGAAAAAAGTCTAAATGTGTTAAATCACAAGATCTCGGTGGCCAATTGTGATCACATCTTCGAGAAATAACACGGTCAGGAAACTTTTCTTGCAAAGTTGCGATTGTTTCGTTGCTTGTGTGGCACGTAGCGCCGTCCTGCTGAAAATAAACGTTGTCCACATCAATATTTTTCAATTCCGGCTATAAAAAATTATTATTTCTAGCTCGGTAGCGCCATCCATTCACCGTAACAGTTGCACCAGCTTCATTTTCAAAAAAGTAGGGTCTAATCACACTGCCAGCCCTAAAACCGCACCAAACAGTGACACGTTGAGGATGCAAAGACTTTTCAACAATCATTCTTGGATTTTCTGAGCCCCAAATGCGACAATTCTGCTTATTAACGTAGCCTACAAGATGAAAATGAGCCTCATCACTGAAGATGATTTTTCGATGAACTTCCGGATCATTTTGATGCATTTAAAGGACCCAATACTAAAAATTGACGAGGAACCGACAAACCTGGGTATTCTTCAACACTACGGGATACTTCAGCAATATTCTCATGTGTTCTTGAGCGATGCACACGGTTTAGATTTTTTATATCACAAACTTGTCCCAATAGCTAAAATTTTTCTAGCAGGTTTACTTTAGTTTTGCAAACTGTGACTAAAAAGTTTTCAGCAGTTTTGTAGTGAATTTTAATAATTTCAATGCTTTGTTGAAGCGTGTATTGTTCTATTTTTAATATTGGCTTAGTTTTTACATGTCAAATGTTAGAAGAAGCTTTAAAATTGATAGCTGCCCAAATAGCCTGCTATTCAAAATTAAACTTTTTATTGGAAAACTCTTGATAATACTTATATGCCAATTAAATAATTTTGTATCTACACAAATTAGAAGAAAACAAGTGTTAAAAACCAATATTTGTTTTGCATATTTTGCATATTTTGCATATTTTTGAGTTTCTGTGCATATCGGCGCATATTTGATGCGTATTTGGTGCATATTTGCATATTTTGTGCATATTTGTTTAATTTTAAAATATTTTTAATTGAAATTGCTTTTTGTAAAGTTTTATTAGTAATTATAAAAATTAAGATTTTGAACAACAAAAAAAAAAATTAATGTGTGAATTTTTAACAAATTTAGCATATTTAGTGCATATTTTGGCAAAATTGTGTGCATATATATGCGCATATAATTCCCAGCTTTACATATGACGTAGGTAGTTTCAACTATTATAAAATATACAATTCAAAATTTACAAGTTAATAACAAAAAAAAAACAAAACATATGATTATACTAGCATAGATAGCCTTACTCAAAATATAGTTTCTGTTATTGTACTAACAGAAAAAAAACAGCTTTCTTTTTGCATCATGGTATTTGAGCACTAGGGAGTTTTTACTTACCTATATTATTAAAAAAACCACTAAATTGCAATTTTTAAAACTGAAAAAGATGAAAATAGATAATTTAAACTAGTAGGAATCGTATTTTGATTAAAAAAATTGTAAAATATTTTGTTATTTTATTCAATTATATTACAAAATGGATATTGCTTTACACGTTACAACAATTTTATTCCAAATACAAAAAGAAGTTATTAAAAATTAATTCAAACAAAAAAATTATTATTGCAAAAAATATTCCAAGCACATAAAACATGAAAGATAGTGCTAACTCTTCAAAACCAAAAGCATGCAATTCAACATCATCTTCTAAGTCTTCTATAGCAAGAGCACCTTGTAACCATTTATTAAAAATACCTACTTCTTGAAAAAGCATAATATATTTATTTACTAGGGTAATTAAAGGATGTCTTCTATAGTTGTACATGGTTACCAATGCAAAACCAATATTAAAATAATAAATTTTAAGTGATTAACTTTTGTATTTATACAATTCATGAAACATATCAGTCCTTTCTTCCAATAAACTTGCATTTTTATAAAGTTCAATATTATATAAATCATCTATAGATGTATCAAAAACATATTTTTTTGCAATAATTTATGTATTTTATTATTTGGTTCGTTAAACATATTACTAAGACTGTAATATGTACTTATTGCTAAATTTGATTCTGCAACATCTTCCAATGACTTAATCTGCTTCTCATATAAAGAATTAACCAATAATGTATAAAATTTGCTTAAATAAGCGTTTACTATAAAGAAAGAAAATATGACCCAAGTTACATAATGCAATTTATGTTTAGGTTCTTTTATGGTTTGATTTAGAAATATCGCAACGCATTCCAATATGTTTATTTCTTTTTTAGTTAAACCATAACATGCAGGTATAAATACAATAAATAAAATTAGTATTAGCAACCAAAGTTTCCAATCAAAAACATATATTAACCCTACCCAATTAGGTATTTTTGAAGCTAAAGGTACTGCAAATGTGTATTGAGAAAAATAATAAGGATATAATGCTACATTAAGCCTAGAGAACCCTATCATATTGCCAACGCGGAAAGATATTCCTTTATGACTATCATCAACTGTAAAATTTAGTAATTTAGTAATTTCTTTAATTATTATTTGATTCAATCCTAATTTTGTACCAACTATATAAAATGGTCTTTTAGTTTTATATTCTTTACTAAAAGTTATATTTACGCCTTCGTAATTTGAAACATGTTTTAGATTTGTAATATTTATCTGTTTCTTTAATTTTCTGTTATATACATATCCAAATTTATCTACAAATATTATTCTTGTATAGCGATTAAAATATCCCAACATTTCATTAATATTGTTTCCCATAAATAAACATAACAAAATAGACTCGTGATCATTTCTAGTGATATCGATAGTTTTATTCATAATTACCAAATTAATTTCCAAAGCGTCGTAAAAATTATTATTTGTAATTGTGTTGCATATGCGATAATTAAAAAAAATTGAATATTTTAAGATATTATTAATCAATTGGTTGTTGTTGTAATCGTAATGGATGTTTATTCTGATATCTGGTTGCACTTTCATAATATTTTGAATGGATTTATGTACATTTTTTGCGTCGTAATCTTCTAACTAAAATAAAAATAACTATATTTAACATTATTTGTCATATTTGGATCATTAACATACAATTTTAAACGTTAATTTAATGATTGTTGCTTATTGAAAATTGAAGAAAGAATTTTGAAAATAACTATGACGCAAGTCATAATAAATAAATTAAAATCAAATCTATAGTTTGAGTAAAATACAGTCTAAAAATTACTTTGTTGAGATTAGTAGTTTAGACAAAATAATTTTTTACTTATTACTGTAATATGTAAATTTGATAATACTTATTAAAACATATGCTGTATAACTAATCTTTATGTTTGTTTTTGCGCCATAAAATATTTTTGGTGGCACTGGTATTTCCGCAGTGTAGCACTAGACTACTACACTCACGACATTGATAAATAAATTAATTTAAGTAAAGTAAAGAGTTATTATGACAAGCAATTGATTAGTTTTATTTGACTTCACAAGCGTGCAATTTCGTATTAATATCATGGTTTGATATCTCGTTTATGCAATTAAACATTTTGGTCCTTTGATGATCATCAACATGAGCATCAACAAGCTCGTGGTCAAGCTATAAGCAATCAGCAAAATTCTTTGTTGTATTGCAACTAGCTACAAAAAATCATAAAAATATTGAAAAATAATAATCTTGTATACCCACGCATTATACTCAAGCGGACAAATGGCACATTGTTAACAAATCACAAGTTGAAGGAATGTGACAAATGAGCAAAAAAATTTTTTTTTTAACTAAACACAGAAAACTAGTTTATAAAGAACATATTATAAGAGAATAAAAAATCAACTGCTCAAAGTTATTATAAAAAAATAAACAGAAAGATGTATAAAAAAACTAAAAAAAAAATTAAATAAAAAACCTTGTAGATTAGTTTGGCTATACTAATAACCAATTATTTAGATTTGGGGTTTAAAAGTATAGGTTGCCTTAATGATATACATTAGAATTGGATGCGGCAGTTAAAAAATAAAAAATCATGTTTGCGTAACAAGGGCATCGCAAAGTTTTTTTTGCAATCCGCAAAACACTTTAAGCAAAGTGCTGCGCATAATCTGTACATTTATACGGTATAAGAAGTTGTTCTTTATAGATTATTATTATGTTTAATCATATGTATACAGCGTTAATATATAAATTTATTCAAAGTATCATACGTATGCAAACAATACCAATGTCTATCATTCATTCTCGATAGATCAGTTGACATCTTCAATTGATAAATTTAACAATACTCTAAACAAGTATATTGCAAATTAATCCCTTTAAAACAAAACTATTTTATTTTGTTCTAATCATGAAAAGAAACAAATCAATTTAAGCAAAATTATATACTGATATTACTGTACTTGCAGCAACTATTATCAAAAAGCTTATATCCAATTAATAACAATTTCACTGCAATAAAAGATTTTTTAGTGAAAAAAATCAAATTTTACTTTGTAATTATCTTGATTTACAATTTTATTTTTGCAATGTTGTGTATAAAACTTTCATAGATTTTGCAAACACACAATGGTCAGAAAAGTAGTTGACAGAAGCTGCCCTCAAAATAAGACACTATTACCACTATTAAGGATTATAGTAGTAGGCAGCTTAATTCAACAATTCACTATTCCTAGATTTTACACAATTGTCTACGGAGATGATATAACGATTCGGCTAGATGTCAAACTTAAAGGCGTACTCTGTAGTCTAATGCATGAGGCCCTAAAAATAATAAAATATTGATGCAAAAACTGGGCTTTCACAGCTTACCCTGAAAAATATAAACAGATTTTTATAAAAAAAAAAAATTAATCAACTAAATTTACTAAAACTTCATAACACTCCAACGCGGTCAACCAAGGTGAAATACCTGAGTGTGATATTTAACACCAAGTTTACATAGAAACCACATCCAAAAATGAAGTGTACCTTTAACACAGACAAGTTTTTGGCAAAACTTGGGTACTGTCTTCAAAGTTAATACTATGATTATACCCAACTAAACCTATATTACGCAAAGGTTGGACATAGAAAACGCGTTAAACATCGTGTTATGAGAAGTAATTATTGAGGCGGCAAAGAAAAAAGAACTGAACAGAAAACCTATCAAAATCATATAGAACTACTTACAGGGTAGAAACCTAGTGGCCAAAAAAGGAAGATTCAAACTTACTAGAAGGGTATCACTAACTCAATAACTATAAAACCTTGTTTATAATGAGTTACTTTGAATAAGGTTGCCAGAAGGCGTGATAATAATGGCAGGTACAAACGTAGAAATGAAAGTACAAAAAATAAGACTAAAGCTGGTAATAGATATGATACAGTTATGGATAAAAAATAACGGTTTATAATTAGCAACACAAAAACAAAAACGGCATGGCTATAAAGAATAAGCTCGGTAAACCCATGCCAAACAACGGAGGCCGAGGAGAAGAAACCAGAAGGCTAATAGCAACAACAGCAAAAAGCAAATTTTTAAACATAGGGAAAAGCCATGAAGACAAAAAGAAAAAAATAAAATAAAAGGAGCTATAAAAACCAGTTTGTTAAAGATTGTTAAAGATCAGTAGGGCGTACAGAACGGTGTCACAAGAGGTACTAGAGATGATTGCGCCAATATCTCCCGCAAATAACATCGTGAAAGAAAAAACAGAAATAAAAAAAAATAATAAAAAAAAAATTAGTGAAATGGAAAGAAAGTTAAGAGCAAGAAAAAAAAAACAAAAAGAAAGAATGAACGAGAGAACTAATTCCGGAAATAAAAAAGTAAGTAAAGAACAAACTCAAAACTAACACACATACTGACCAAACATGAAGCTTTTGTAAAGTTATTAAAAAAAAATTTAAAAATCGTGAAAGACAAAAGATGTATATTCTGTCAGGAAGAAACACAAAATAATGCAAAACACTCTAGTAAAATATGAAGCGTGGGAAAAAAATAGAAAAACTAGAAAATATACTGGAAAGCAAAGTAGATAAATCAACAACCATTAAGAAACTCTTAAAATATGAATATAATTAGAGGGCGTTAAAAAACACACATAATAAAAGCCATAGAAGAGAAAGGAGAGAAGCAAAATTGAAACAAAAAACAGGAAAAAAATTTAAAGAAAAAACTTTGTTCGGAGTGAATTTCTCTAAGAGTAAAAACATAAACAATTAGAAAGGATTTAAAATGTGGATTTGAAAGAAAATGCTAAATATTAAGTGTTAGGACTAATTCAAAAATTTAAAAATTGTTAAGAAAAATCAGGAAAAACATCAATAATAGGTTAGAAACGTTTAATAACAAATTAACGATAAATGATATTATTGTCAGTTTATAATTTGATTTGACCTTTTTGTGGTACTTCTAAAACATTTTATGACAAATTTTTAGAAGTTCATACTTGGTTATTAAACAGTTTAAGAAATTCATCATTCTTGTAACATTTCAGAAACTTAACTTTTTTTGTGAATACTTATAAATTATCAAAATTAATTTGCACATAAAAAACTTAAAACATCATTAACAAATACGGAAAAAAATATCTGCAAAAACTTTACAAAAAATGCACAACATAAATCAGTAAAATGTCGGCAATTAAAAATCCAAAAAACTATTTATACAAAAGTAATAATACTGTTATCTAAGACTGTATACAAAAATGTATTTAAATTGAAAAAGTTATACACAAACGGACATTTAAGGCTTAGTATTTTCTTTTATCATTTAACCATTAAAAATAAAATTGTCTGCACAAACTTTAGCAATGTTAATGATTTTGATAAAATAAAAATTCAAACTTTCCTAAGCCCAGTTCTTTTTGTAAATTATTTCAATATAAAATTTTATTTAGCTTTTATTACTTTACTGTTGAACTTATTACGCAATAATAGTTTAACCCTAAACTAAATTATTGAATGGAATAATTTGTTTTGGTTATAACATAATTTTGTATTAATCAATATAATATAAATGTATTTGTGGTCAATGTAATTTCTTAGAAAATAACCTAAAGAGTTTGCAGAAAAACAATTACATTTAGACCATAAACCAAAAACTTAACAAAAAAATATAAAAAAATGTGCTACTAAAGTATTTCTAATAAAAGTTTTTGTGTCAGCAAAAGTTGTCTGAGTAGTTACTGCAAAAATTCTTCCAAGCAAAGCAAAATACTTCTAAGCAAACAACTGAGAATTAAATTAGTCTTGCAACACCAACTACCAACTTATTTAGTATATAAAAATAAATACTAAAACTCTTAGAGTAAATTAAAATCATATAATTATTTAAAAAAAACCTTATATAATAAGTTTGTCATTATTTTTGCCAAATTTTGTGTTCAAAACTAATTGACAACTTTATAGATTAATATTAAAGATAAGAAAAAAAAAACAATTTTCTCCAAAAAATTGAAATTAAAAAATTACCTTTTGATCAAACTTTCCTAAGCCCAATTCATTTTGTAATTCTGAACATTTAATTATTTCAATACAAAATATAATTAGAAGTATTAATCGTGACATGTTGTTCGTATAGCTTTTTGTACTTTACTGTTGGTTTCCATACGCAAACAATGGATTTCAGCCCTGAAATAAGCTATAGAATTGAATAATATTTTTTGTTATAATATATATTTTTATTAATCAATATATTATAAATGTAAATGTTATTGATTTCAACTAATTTGTTTTTATAGATATTTAAATAAATTATTATTAAAAACAAATTAGACATAGAAACAAGAAAATCTCTCAACAGGAAAGGAATAGTAGCGAAAAAGACAAAGTGGAAACAGTTAAACTATTCACTAGGAAATGAAACAGGATAAAATAAAAAGACCGGCGTTAGCTACAAAAGCACTATAGCCCCGCTACGTCACTCATAAAAGTTGTTGCACAAATGTGCAAGCCAAAGAATAAAATCAAAGAACGTGTTATTGCAATAACTCTAATTGTTAAGAAACTGCAAACAAAAAATTTATATAATTAATATCTTATCCTAACTGCAAACTATTTTTACTGCAAATTATTCTAACTTTTTTGTTGAATTGATTATATCCTTTTTAACTATTGAGGATTACTTTGGAAGTAGGTAGAGCTTTATTTCGTAGCAATAATTTTGTTAAAAACGGCCATAACACTCACAAACACTTTAAAAAGAACATTCATAATGACTACGTAAAAGTTTTGTTTTATTTACACAATTTTCTAAATACAAAAATTCAGCAATTAAACAAAATGTCCCAAATCAGTTAATGTTATAAAACTAGCTATTGGAAACACTAACATATATATCATTTGTCAGTTTAATAATGTATAATAAAATATTAAGAATAATTAAAAAAAACAATACTTTTGCTTAATGATAGATCATAAAAACCAATTATTTTATAAAATTATATAATTGTTGTATTTAGTTTTTGTAATTTCATTTAGAAAAGATAAATATGATATTATTGTAAAAAAAGTTACTTACAATTTATATTCTGCTTAGAAATAATGCTTACCTGTAACAGAAGAAAATTAAATTAATAATCATTTAAATAATAAAATTAGTATTTACATTTAACAAGCTTTCATATTACAAATAGTGTAAGTATGGGATAATGACACTGACACTGATACGTCAACTATAATGACAACCTCACCTGCATGTGGTACACCCTGCTAGATAACCAACGAGGCTCTGTCGACCAAATAACTACCGGTATAAGTAGTCCCTCTTGCCAACAGCTTTGGAAGGAAGAGCTGGCAGGAGAGGGGCAACTCCATGCCCTGGAAGTGAGAAATCACAACCAAAGACGGATACACCGACAAACTGGTCAACGGCATAAAGACGCGGAAAGAAACGGGAAACTACCGCATTAAAAACCCGTAAATGTATCCTTAGTAAATCATCAGTATGGCATTGTTCAAAACGAAATATTCCGAAGCCAAAACTTCCCCAATCGGATCTGCGGGGGAAACAGTATTAAACAAAGTTACGAAATTGAGGCCAAACATGAAAATAGAAACTTGGAACATAAGAAGGGAAACTTAATAACACAGTAAATGAAATGCATAGAATGCGTATAAATATATTAGGAATTAGTGACCTACGATGGCCAGGTTCGGAAACACACTCAACCGATAATGGAATAATGTACTATTCAGGCAGCACAGACAGCAAAAATAAATACGGCACAACAATTATAGTCGATAGAAAAGTACAAAAGTCCGTAACAAGCTTTGTACCACATTCAGACCGAGTAATGTTGTTGCAAATACAATTCACAACTGGCAAAATAAATCTCATCCAAGTGTATGCACCCACTAGTGATAAACCAGATGATGAAATAGAGGAATTCTATCTACAAGTGGATACCGTTTTGAAGTCCACTAATATCGATCACGACGTTACAATCGTTATGGGAGACTTCAATTCAAAAATAGGAAAAGGACGGGTAGATGACCTTGTCGGAGACAGTCCGTAGTCATGGCATGAAAAACGATAAAAGAGATAGGTTGATAGAATTTTGTCATAGTGAAAATTTAGTAGTGACAAACACGCACTATAAACTACCACCAAGACGTCTATATACGTGGACGTCTCCAGCTCAAACTAAAGAAAACCTAGTAAGAAATCAAATAGACTATATCCTAATTAGAAAACAATATAGGAATAGCATCACCTCAGTCAAAACTTACCCAGGAGCCGATGCTTCATCAGACCACAATCCAGTCGTAGCCAATGTTAAAGTGAGGCTCAAAAACTAGATAAAAAAAAACCTGTAAGAATTGCAATCAAAAAGCTAAAGGTTGCTGATATAAGAGAGCAAATCAAACAAAAAACAAAAACAAACATCCAGAAAATAGACACATTAAATACAGATTATTCCAATGAGAAATGGGGAAGCATCAAAAGAACGCTACTGGAAGGAAACAAAGATATGCTAACACCAGTTAAAGTTATACCAAAACAACAATGGATGACAAAAAATATTTTACACCTTATGAATGAAAGACTGAGAAATAAAGGGAACCAAATAAAATATAAAAAAGTTCACAAAACCAAAAAAAAAAAAATTCGTGAAGCAAAAGAAAACTGGATGTCTGAGAAGTGCAAAGATATCTAAAAGCTGCAAAGTCAATACGATAGTTTCAATCTACATAAAAAAATTAGAAAACTAACAGAAACTAATTGGAAACGAGTGACACCGATTATAAAAACGAAATCCGTCAAAATAATAACAGACCAAGACCAAAAACTCATCCGATGGAAAGATTACATTAAAGAGCTATTCAACAAGACAAGATGCCCTCAAAGTAAAACGCAACAACATCTGCATAGCCGTAGCCCTGAAATAACAAAACACGAAGTAAAACAAGCAATAAGGAACGTGAAAGAGGGAAAAGCTGTAGGCCCAGATGAAGTGCTTATAGAACTATTAAAACTAATAAAAAATAAGGAAATCGAAATAATTGTTGACTTATACAATACTATATACAGAACAGGCGTAATACCAAGAGAATGGCTTGAATCTACATTTATTACAATTCCGAAAAAGTTAAATGTCCGAGAATGCAGTGACTACAAAATAATAAGTTTTATGAGCCATACCTTGAATGAATTCCTAAAAATAATATATAAAAGACTTTACACCAAACTTGAGCAAGATATTAGCAACTCTCAATTCGGATTCAAGAATGGCTTAGGAACACGAGAAGCAATATTCGGCATAAACGTACTACTACAAAAATGTATAAATGTCGAGATGCACGCCTGTTTTATAGACTACAAGAAAGCGCCATGAACTACTTGTAACACTCCTAAAAAACAAACGTATTGACATACAAATAATTGAAAACCTGTACTGGAACCAAACAGCGATGGTGAGAGTCGACAATGACTCCACAGAAAGCATAAACATTAAACGGGGAGTGAGGCAAGGCTGTATACTGTCACCGATGTTATTCAATCTATACTCAGAAGCTATATTCAAAGAAGCCTTATCTGAAGAACTATGTGGGCTGGTTGTTAATGGGCGACCAATTAACAACATTAGATACGCTGATGACACGGTAATAGTAGCAGACAACATTGTCTGCAAAAAATGATAAAACGCACAAAAACTGTCAGCTCAAAATATGGATTAAACATGAATCTCAAGAAAACAAAATACATGATTATCTCAAAAGCACGTAACGCAAATCTTCTTATTGATAACACCTATATTCAAAAGGTAACCAAGTACTAACACCTATGTACGTGGATAACAAATACAAACAAACAGACAGTAGATATCAAGTCCAGAATAGCGATGGCTAGAATTGCTTTTCTCACAATAAAAGATCTATTCAGTGATTGCGATTTAACGCTAAAGCTTCGTGTTAGAATGGTAAAATGCTTCATATTTCTAGTTATACTGTATGGTATGGAAGCATGGACACTGAACCAACACCTCAGCGACAAACTTTAAGCTTTTGAGATGTAGACGTATTAGAGAATTCTGAAGATCTCATGGACAGACAAAACCCCAAATGCCAAGGTCCTCACAAGAATAAAAAAAGACCTAGAAATCCTTCACATGATAAAGATCAGAAAGCTAAAATATTTGGGACATACCATGCGCGGAGATAAATATAATGTATTGCAGCTGATTATGCATGGGAAAATAGCAGGCAAAAAAAGTGTGAAAGGACGCAGAATGTTCTGGATGCGGAACCCAAGAGACTGGTTTGGCTGCACCTCTAAAGATCTTTTCCGAGATGCTGTTTCAAAGATCAGAATAGCCACGATGATAGCTAACCTCCGAGTAGGAAATGGCACGTAAAGAAGAAGAAGTATGATAAAAAACATCTCAAAAGTAAATTACATATTCTTTGACTTGCATTGTTTGATACAAATACAGGTTAAATATTATTCTTATGTTTTTACAGTCAATGTATTTTCTTTTCTTTAGTATTACTTAGAGTTTTAAGTGTTGGACTCTACCAAATGCTTTTTGAAAGTCAATAAAGAAGATGTACGAGGTAAACGCTATAAATTTCATTTGATGAAATATCAAATATTGTCAGTGTAATGCTTTAATACAACATCACACTTTACGTTAACAACCTACATGTGCAATTTCAACCCTCTACTTTAATTAATCTTGTAGTAATATCTAGACCAGAGGTGGCCAACCCAAATGATCTTGCGGGCCACTTTGAAAATGCATCACAACTCTGCGAGCCGCATATAAAATTATATATCCATATATTAGATTTAGATCTTCTATAAACATTTTTTTGGAATGAATTTTATAAAATAAATATATTTTGTAAAAGTGTGAGACATCTCGTGGGCCGGAAAAATGTTAAGGTGGGCCGCGGGTTGGCCACCCCTGATCTAGACAGACAATGTTAGGTTTCAATTATGCCAGATTTGCAAATAATTGAGTATCAAGCGTTTATCAAACTCTTTACATAGAAAGCTCTTACCCTTCATCAAATTATACAAAAATTAGATAGCCTATATGGCAAAGATCCATCTCTTTATTTCTCCGTAAAAAATAAGCCAAAAGATTTAAGACCTTTTCAAACAAATCGTAAGACTTCTAAGGCGATGTAAAAAGCTGGAAAACGCACAATAGAAACAAAAAAAAAGATGAACTATGAGTCTGTAGAAGATAACTCACGTTCTGATCAACCAGTTGAAGTGATCACAGATAAGTCAATCGATGAAGAACTGATCCAAATTAATCGCCGACTAAAAATGAAAAAAATATCAGTAATGTCAGATCTGTAAGATACATTGATTTGCCATATACAACATGAGCATTGAGTTGTCTTCGATAAACTTTTTTAGGTAAAATCAGCATATTATTTCTTAATTTAAACGCTAAATAGTTTTACAAGCAATAATTTTAAATATTTTTAAGATTTATTTAACCTATAGCTAAACAAACAATTGATACATAAGTTGAAATAATATTCTATAAAATAAACTGCCAATGGTAGTTGTAACGCAAGATACAATATAATCTATGCCATGCAGATACCTTAGTACATTGACTAAGCTTCTTAATTTCACACTAAAACCATAAAATACATCATTAAAAAAATGTGTGCAATTAGTTATTAATAATAACTAAAAAAGTCATTTTGATATAGTACTAAATTGTAAATCAATTCTTTCATTACGTAGTATATACAAAAAAAGTTAATAAACTAATGCAAAATTTATTATGTTTGTAGCAAACGTTGCTAGTGTTACGTGGGCAATTGATAGTTCTAGATTAAAATTTGTTTGCTCCATACAACTAAATAATAAATTGAAATAATAGGATATATTGCATGTGGAAAGTTTAAATAATATTTATTTAAACGATTGCCTCGATTCAACTAGAGCGCATCGAATCAGTCAAAGCTAATCAAGCAAAAATGCTAAAACTAATAAATTTGTTGTTGGTTATCGTTTATATTAGTGATGTTAGCTGTTTTCACAAAAAATTATACCCACAGGTAAGTTTAACATTACATTATAGCTGAAAATTATATTATTAAATTTTTTAATTAATTTAATAATTCTGATATTCATTCATATAGCACAATATTTGCATTTTAAATTAATTATTCTTCAATTAAAAAAAAATAAGAAATCTATATTTTTGTATTAATTTGCATCAAATTTAGTTTAATATTTAGTTTTACGTTTAATAAATTTTATGTAATTATTATTACTGACTATTGACAAATATATTTGTATTACATTTGTTAATTTTGTGCATCATAATAAGATTATTATGTCGCTTTAGTTTATAAAAATAATTGCGCAATCGACTCTTGACTAATATATTTCTATAAACAAACATAGCATAGTATAATATCTTGTATTGAGATATATATTTAACTCTTTACAATTATTTATTTATAAAAATAATAAAATTGATATAATAAATTGGATATTAATTGTGTTGAATTTACGTTAGACTAACAACTATAAACTTTAAGCAATTCTGCTCCACTGACTGAATTAAAAACAAATTCTTGTTTTTATATGACAAGATAATGGTTCTTTGAATTGCTTAAGATTTTTAAGTGTCAGCAATTTTGTTTCCAGAAAAATAGTATTTAGATAACGGAATCCCGGGATGCTTCGCTGTCGTTCTTGGGTGCAGGTTTTAACTCCTCCCTTCTTAGAGTGAACCAAGGATTGGGACAAGTTTGTTACAATTCTTGGGTTGCTGACATTTTGGAAGTGAATTGATTTCTTCTAAGGTACCATATTCCAATAATAACAATGATTGCAATTGCAGTAGTAGTTACTAAGGCGGTTGTAAAACTCCGGTTGTTCGTGGAATGAGCGTTGGATAACTTCTCCAATCGGGCGTAAAGTTTGGTTAACTTTTCATGGGTTTCATTCAATCTTTCCAATTGCAAATTTTTTAAATAGACGTCTTTCAATCTTCATTAAAGTTGTTTTGCTGGCAGCAAAGTTAAATTTATAAGTGTTAGGTAAATTTGTCGATCCAAATAGTGAATTGATGTGGTTCGTAGAACTTTGTTTCCTAGACTGATTGGACATTCGGATGTCGATTGTACAAGCAGGATGCCTTGTAATTTTTTTACTTCTTGGCAAAGATCACATTAAACTTTGGCAGATTGATTGGCTTAAAATAGAATCCAATCGGAATTTGTGTGATAGATCATTTCGGCATCCAGTTGCAACCATCTGATGTAGATGCAAGCTGTTATTGGCAGATATAATAGCTGATGTCCACACGAGGTGTGTTTTGTAGCATCTAAAGTAATAGCTGTACACAGATATTCTTGATGTTGCAATAATTTGCATGTTCTGACATTGCAAAATACCTGTCAATATTTTCTGCCTGGTAAGGTTGTGAAATATTTAAAACAAAGTAATCTGGATTTTGCTTGATTGGTTATAGAATCAATTTATGGTATTGGTAAATTGTAAGTTTGACAAATGAAATTTTGAGTAAAAATGTGAGTACGTACGCTTTGACATAAGCTTTTACAGTTATCATTTTTCAAAAACATAAAGGTTTTTGATTTCAGGTGGTAATACAATAATTTGTTTAGAAATAGATGATTGAACAAATTTCAATTTATTTAACAGTTCTTTTGCAAAAATAATTGCAGGACGGTAAGTTTGCAATTTGGAAAAAGTTTTTGCAGTTAAAAGTCGGCTGGTGATGGTCAAAGCTGACGTTATAGTATTAAATACCAACATGTGGGCTCTCCATAAAAACTTGATTTTCTCGTGTTCCTGTATATTTAATTGCGTAATAATTTTGTGAAAGCATTGCGGTGTTTTGTTTTGAGTTTCTGCGATTTGAAGATTAGCTTTATAGCTCTTAAGAGTTTCTTGAGCTAAATGAATCTGTGCCTGGTTGTTCTTAATTAGTTCTTCTTGGCTAGTAGCGAGGTTTTGTATCAATTTATTATATCTTGCGGCATCTTCTGCGTTTAAGTTTCCTAATATTGCTTTTATATTAGAACCAACAAAGTTTACTGCTCCACGAGCTCTTCTAACTGTTAGTACTAATTAATCCTTTTCTTAGTTTAAGTGGTGGAGTAGGCTTTGAAACTCCATAGCAAATGAATGTAATTGTGATTTCTTTTATTGTCCTGAATATTTTGTCTAGCCTTTTCTAGTTGTTTATATTGTAAATTTGGCTGGTTAACTTGAGCCACTAAAGGTTGTAGGTCGCATCGTACTACTGTAGTCCAATAATTAATTTGATTTTTTGCAATTCTAAGGTGTTGGGAAAATAGCGGGCCATCCAAGGATGTTGGTTTTACGTTTGCAAAGACGTGGCAGCAGCATCTGCAACATTGCCATGTTTTAGTCGTCTAGTATGATATGTTTGGGTACCTTTTTGCGTCTCTACGTTTACAGTACCATTATCATTGATGGCATTCAACTTTTGATTGGCTTTCTAGTATTTTAGCTGTACCAAGGTTTATAGTTATTTTGTGAATAGATGCTATTTTTTTAATTAGTTTGTTTTTAATTTCTGATTCTTGATCAGATCTAATTTCTTGAGGTATTCCGTAGTAACTAAAGTATGTTAATAGAGCATGCTATAAACTTTTATAGCATGTCCTACTCTAGTGAAAGAGTCATTGCTACAAGAAAATAAATTAATAATTACTTTCTCAAGAGGTGCATCGAGTGTTTCCGTTATTGGTAATAGCGGTACTTCAGAGTGCCTGATGTATTTTGACCAATTGCAAATGTCGCATAATTTTATCAAATGGGTTATTTGCTTTTCCATTTCATTCCACCAATATTTTCGTTTTAGATGTTCAAGTGTTTTCTTGATACCTCTATGTTTTGTCAATCCAGTGTGACATGACGTAATAAGTTCCAATTTTGTATTTTCATCATCAATTGCTTCAACTTTTTTTACTATTTACTTTACATAGTTTTTTGTATAATTCGTCGTTTTTGGTGTATAAATAAAATGTTTTCTGATCATTCATGTATTCTTTGAATAGCTGTAATATGGCATTTTCCGAATTATCCCTTGTTATTTTTACAAAGTTGATGATAATATTTTTCTCTCTATTTCAATTTGAATTTTAAGTTGATGTAATAGGCTTTCAGTATCAATAAGTTAATTTTTCATTTTATCAATAATAGTATCTTGTATTCCAATAGTTTTTGCAGGTTCTTGATTTGCTGTCGAATGAATTGTATCGGAGATCTCATTTTCTAAACTTTCTTGCTCTTCTAAGTTTTCCAATAGGTTACTGTCTTCTACATTTGATGTTATACTGTGTAATGATGTTTATTTCTAGAAGTCGTATTCTTGATAAAGCATTGGCATTAGTGTTATATTTGCCCTTTTTGTATACAATTTAAAAATTGTATTCCTCTAGGTTGATCTTCCATCTCATAAGTTTTGAATTAGGCTCCTTGTGCGACTATAGCCACACTAAGGGTCGATGATCTATGTAGATAGTAAACTTACGTCCCAAAAATATAAGGACAAAATTGTTTGGCAGCGTATACAACAGCAAGTAATTCCTTTTTGATGGTAGAGTTTCGTTGTTCTGTTTCTGATAGGGTTTTCGATGCAAAGCAGATCGGATTATCTCTTCTAATTTGTCCTTGGAAAAACACTGCTCCTAAGGCTATGTCTAAAGCGTCGGTAATAACAACAAATTCTTTTAAAAAATCAGGGTATTGCAAAATGGGGTCATAAGTTATAAGTTCTTTGCATTGAATAAATGCTTGGGTATATTCTGGTTTGCTAATATCTATTTTTTCATTTTTCTTTTATAAGTTTTTGTATATGATCCTGTAAAAAAAACAAAAGTATAATTATATCGTCTAAGTATACGAGGCTAGTTGCCTTTTCCAGTAATCCTCGTAAAACGTCATCCATAATGCTCTGAAACGTTGCAATGGCATTTTGGAGATCAAAAGACATTCTTTTGAATTCGAAATGTCCTTGTTCGGTACTGTAAGCTGTTTTTTGCATGTTTTCTTCAATCATCTGGTGGTACCCTGAGGCAAGGTCCAAGTGACGTGAAATAATTAGCTCGTCCTAGCTTATCCAAGATGTCAATAATATTTGGGATCGGATACTTGTTTTCGATTAGTTGTTCATTTAATTTTCTGAAATCAACTACCATTTGTTGTTTTTTTTTTCCTTCTTTGTTGGTTGAAACAATGTGTACTGGAGCATTCCATGGTGATATGCTTTCTCTAACTATGTCCTGTAGTAGTATATTAAGAGTTTGCTTCTTGATTTCCTTTTTTATTTTCAGTGGTTGTCGATAGTTACGTACATAAATAGGGTTAAGTTAAATTTTGGCCTTCTACATGAAAAAGTAAAAGTAATATTTTTATTGCTGTAGAATCTTCTAAATTTAAATGATAATTTTTGAAATTTTTGATAATATTTTCTTCCTGTAGTTTTGATAACTTGTTTTGGTTTTTTGTATAATAACCCATATTAATTTCTTTTTCTGTTTCATTTACTGGTGTTAGCTTCATTGGGTTTAACTTAACATAAATTGGTGATTGACTACAATTTGTTGCTTCTACACAAATTTCATGATTTTTAACCTCAATTACAGATTCGGGTATAATTAATGTTCTTTTCTGGTCTACTGTTTTTGAAAAAAGTGCAAGTCCATTGCAAATATTTGTTATTTGATAATTAGTTGTTGTACTTGAATAAGGTTTAACAACATGTGTGGGCTTGTTAATTTTGTATAAAATTTCTGCCGTATCAGTATTGATCTTTTGTAACTTGGTATTTAGCAAAACTCCAAGTTTGTTTAAAAAGTCAAATCCGAATAATCCGTCAAATAAAGAAGAGAAGTCAAAGCAAACAAATAAATGATGTTCAGGAAAATTAAAAATGTCAGGTTGTGGTGTTAAAGTAGATTTAATAATTATTTCTATGCCTTGAGGAGTTTTTTTATGTTAATTTCATGATTATAACATGGGTAATTATTTTGTTCCGCATCATTGAACATTTTTGAATATATTAATGAATTCCGCGCGAGTGTCAACTAAAAATTTTAGTCTTTCAAATTCTATATAAGGAAGTACAGTCGTTTGTAAATATGCATTATTTGAAATTGTTAAACAGGTCGATTGTGTTGGTGGTCCCATTGTAAATTGTAAGATATTATATCTTTATTGTTTGGCATTCGTTTTTGCTGGTCATATGCGTCGTCGGGTGATCAGCTGGTGGGAAGTCTTTCTGATAATTATCGACATTATAATCGTAAGGTTCAATATTATCAGCTGGTATCTCAATGTTGTTAGATATCCATTATCGTTTCGGTTGTGGTCTTACAACCGATAATCCTGTGCGTTTTTGTGCGCTGCTATCCACTTCCATAGAGGTTGGATAATAAGATCTTTGTTGATATGGATATTGTGTTGTTAGTGTTCTAGCAAAAATTTGTGATTTTGGGAATGATTGATTTGGATATTGATTTTCATTATATTTGGATAGCGATTGTGCTGGAGGAATAAATTTATTCTGACGCTGCATTGGTCGTTGTTTGAGTAAGCGGAAATTGATGTGTTTCCAGATTGCATTTGTAACGATGGTTTGAAATTTGATACAAATCTTTGTCGCCGAGTGTTAAAATTTATAATTTCAAGCGCATACAATTCAGCTGTTTCAATATTATTGGGTCTTCGTAGCTTTACTTCTTGTCCAATATTAACGTTGATTATATTTAGTACAAACAGATAAGTTCTTAAGGCAATTTGATTAAATTGCTTTTGTTTAATTTGTCTTAAATGCATATCTCTTTCTTCAAGATTAATTTTTGATAAAAGAGTGTACAGAGTTGATTTCTTTTGGGTGTTAAACAATTAAGATCGTAAACAAGCACGTCTTCGGAATGTTTGTCACTAAATGCGTGAATTAAAATATTTTTTAATTCAATCCATAACCGCGAAGTTTTCCCGTAAATATTAATAATAAACGTTTGGTCATTCTGAGTTCATTTACTTTTTGTAGGGGGGCTGGCAAATATTCTTCTATTAAAAATGCACATGCATTTATGTAACTACGTAAGGATATTTTATCTCCTTCGAACACAGGTATCAAGTCCTGGTCAACTTTAAAATGTCTTGCGCTATTTCTACTTCTTCTAATGCTAATAATAAATCTTGTAAATTTTCACGATGATTTATTTTATTTCAATTATTTATTTAATCTAGCCGGATTTAAATTTTAATGCAAAACGTTTATTTTCTTACAAAAGGGATTTATTTTATTAAAAAAGAATATTAAAAAAAAGAAATGTTGGCATTAGTTAATCAAGGTACTTACAATAATATTAATATTAAATTTGTCATTTAATTCCGGTGAGTGGGCGATTGCTTTTCTGCTGTGTTGTTCGTCTTGAAATGCTGCGATTTGAGCTACATCCACTCTACGTAAATTCCTGCGGTCCGTCCTGGGATGTTGGCGATTCTAGCGGCGTCTCCGGAGCGATTTGGTTTCCAATAATTAAGAATTTTAAAATTCAACGAATTTGTGCACTTTGTCTGTTGGTCCGATTTTATAAATAACCGAAATATCACACGCGTTTATTGATCCTTTAAGACTGCGCCATTTAACTATTTCTATTATTTATTTATAAAAATAATAAAATAAGTATAATAAATTGGATTTTAATTGTGTAGAATTTACGTTAGACTAACAACATTAAACTTTGAGCGATTCAGCTTCACTGACTAATCTAATAACAAATTCTTGTTTTTATATGACATGATAATGGTTTTTTAAATTGCTCATTTTTTTTTATTGTCAGCGATTTTGTTAAAATCGGTTACCTTAAACGATGATATTTTAAATTGTACTATCGGTCATAGAGATGTAAGTGACACAGACACTAATGAAACTGATTTTAACAAGTTAGCATCTGAATTGGAAACAACATTTGCTACTACAGATAAAGAAAACAATAAATTAATTAACGAAATTACTAAATTAAATAATAAAATATTAATCCTACAAAATGAAATTGAACGCAAAAATAAAACTATTGCAAATTTGTCAAGCACAGTGGAAGCAAGTATTTTCAATGTCATAAATAAAACCAACACAAGTAGTGAGACTCGGGCAAGTCAAACAGAGTTTACAAATAAAACAAATAAAAAAAATATAGTGGAAAAGTCATCGGTTGCTGAACAAGAGCCAGCAAAAAAATTAATTCAAGAAAGAAAAAATCGTGCGAGTCAAACAAATAAAAACTATAATGTGACTGAAAAACCAAACGATCAAAAAGATAAAACAAAATCTAAAATACTTACCTTCCAACACAAAATCATGACATCACTTGTATATACAAACCTAATGCACCACTGAATGAAGTTGTTAAAAACTGTATAACTTTGACTAAACATTTTAATAAACAGGACTATATCCTAATATTTGCAGAAGATAAATTGCAGTTTGTTAAATATATTGATTGTAATGTTATTATAAAAAAATTATTTTTGCGATAACAATGCATATATCAACCAGGCACGAAAACGTAAAATAATAAAAACAATATGTGAGATCATAAATACAGAAATCAATAACTATAATGACATTGATTTAAAAACGTCGGAATGTTTATCCCAACCTGAAGCAGATACGACATCATCAACCATATATTCACCATCTAGAACAGTATCTTCAGCATCTGTAAGACATCAAGAAAACAATTTACAACACGACAAAAATGATCAATACCCAAAAAATGACAAGTCTAATACCGAAAACAGTCAGGAAAATATTTTTTTATGAAAGAAAAAAATGTGCAAGATACCCTAACTATTAGACATCAAAATATACGTGGTTTGTCAAATAAAATTGAACAATTAGAAATATTCTTAGATAATTACAGAACTGATATCATATGTATAACAGAACATTTTTGTACTGGACATACTGCAGATTATATTAATTTTCCAGGCTACCATATTGCAGATCATTTTTCTAGAAATATATATGAAAAAGGCGGTTCACTTATTTTAGTTAGGGATGTTATAACAACGTCAAAAATTTTGGAGTGTAATAAACTATCCGATGAAAAAAACTTTGAATGCGCTGCTATTAATGTAAAATCTAATAATAATAAATTTACTATATTGAGTATTTATAAAAGTCCCGTAGGTAACATAAACGTATTTTTTTATAAACTTGAAGAATGCCTAACAATATTAGAAAAACAATCAAACAATAAATTAATTATATGTGGTGATTTCAATATAAATCTATTTAATAAATCAAATGACACAACTGAATTTTGCAACTTACTTACGTCTTTTAATATAGAAACAAAAATAGATGTGGCAACGCCAAAAAAAAAAATTGCATTGACAACATTTGTATAAGTAGAAATATTTTAAATACTTTAAGATTTGTTTCTGAACATGCGTTTTCTGACCATAACATGCAAACAACAAAAATTGATATTATAGTAGAACAGGATTTATGTAAAACTATATATTACCGAGATATAAACCGAAAAGAAAATATTGAAAACTTCATTAACTTACTGGCACATCAAAATTGGAATTCTATAAAAACAGGCAGCGACGTCGATAAAAAGTGTGAATTATTTATTGATATAGTAAAAACATCATTAAATGCGACGTTTGTTTTAAAAAAGAGAAAAACACATCAACAACTGAAAAAACCCTGGATCACTAACGGTATTAAAATCTCTTCTCAAAATTTAAAACGAATAAATGCACTGTCAATTACTGGCAATAATAATGACAAACTGTATTACAATAAGTATAAAAAAATTTACAGAAATATTTTATGCTTAGCAAAATGAAGTTATAACAGTTTACAAATTTTAAACTCTTCCAATATAAACAAAACTGCATGGAAAATTATTCATAATAATTTCAAATCAAAAACCGAGTCTGACATAAATTCAACTAGTATTAATAATAGTATAGAAAATAACAGCCTTAACATAGCTAATCACTTTAATTTATACTTCAGCACAGTAGCCGATAATTTATTGAACGATGTTCCTTCAAAAAATTATGTTTTTAATGACAGTCCGAATCCATCTTCAATATTATTTTTACCTGTGTCTGAAACTGAAATTCGAGAGACTGTTTATGACCTAAAAAGTACAAACTCTTCAGATGAGAATGGCATAAGCTCAAATTTATAGAAAAAATGCATACATACACTTATACAGCCTCTACAGCTTTTAATAAACGAAATCTTAACTCAAGGTATATTTCCAAAAGTGCTTAATATTTCTAAGATAATACCAATCTTTAAAAAAGGCGATAAAACGTTAGTAGATAACTATCGTCCCATATCCATCATAAATATATTTTCAAAAGTAATAGAAAGTTTAATTGCAAAACGCTTATTTACCTTTTTAAATAAACACAATATACTAAATAATCAACAGTTTGGATTTCGGAAGCATTTATCTACATCAGAAGCAATAATCCAGTACATAAATGATCTCATGCAAAATTTGGATGATGGCAAAAAACGTTTAGGGCTTTTTATTGATCTCAGCAGAGCTTTTGATCTTGTTGACCATAAGATTCTTCTAGATAAATTAAACATGTACGACATTCGCGAAAATGCATATAATTTTATTAAATCGTATCTTCAAAACAGGTATCAGTTTGTCAAAATAAAAGGCAAATCATTAAACCTACTTAAAATTGCAAAAGGGGTTCCTCAGGGATCTGTGCTTGGTCCGTTGTTATTTTTAATGTACGTAAATGACATTAAAATTCAAAGTGGTGTATTATACGCAGACGATACCTCTGTACTCATTTCTTCCGGCTCAAAGCAAAATTTAATTAATAAATCTTCAATAATAACTACTGAATTAAATGATTGGTTTAACTCTAATAAACTTTTTCTCAACTCTTCAAAGTCTGTTGTAGTGCGGTTTAATGCTAACAATACAAAAACCGATTATTCGCTTTTAATAAAATGCCATTCAAAGTCAATACCAAATCAAGATACCACAACATTTTTAGGTATTATTATTGATGGAAAATGTAACTGGAACAATCATATTGATCAAATGTGTAAGAAACTTGCTCCCCTATGTTATGTGGCACGTCGACTATTTAAAGTTGTAAGAGAAGATTCGCTCAAAAGATTTTATTATGGACAGTTTGAACCTGTGATGTCTTACTGTATAGTAGCTTGGGGAGTCTCAAATAATATTGAAAAAGTTTTTAAATTTCAAAAACGTGTTTTACGTATTATGTTTAACAAGCCGTGGTATCAATCCTGTAAGCAACTTTTTTCTAAATATAGAATATTAACACTATACAGCATATATATATATTAAATACTTTAATCTATGTCAAATCTCATCTATATAAATTTAAAACTATAAGTAATCATAGAAATAATTACACCACACGTCACGGATCAACGATCTTGGAATATCCAAAACATAGACTATCTATATTTGAAAAAAGTCCGCATTATATGGGTATAAAACTTTACAACAATCTTCCAAGCTCAATTAAAGAACTTAACAAAAAAGCGTTTAAAAACTGTATTAAAAATATTTTATTTAAAAAAGCGTACTATTCTGTTGATGAAATCAGACACAAATTTTGTTGTAAAATAGTAATAGTCTTGATTTGTATTTTATTTTAAAACTTATTATTTGTAATATTTGTGTGTGCTATATTAGTTTTACATTATTTTAAATTGTTTAACTGTATTATTGTATTGCTATATTATTTGTGTATATCTGTGATATGTATCTTAACTGTAACTACTGTGACTTATCCTATATCAAACATGATCGACTGGATGAATAAAATATTATTATTATTATTATTATTATAATGTGGACTTGTAAAAAAATGGAAAAATATATCATGTGATGACGTCAGTCCTAAGCACTTGCAATTCCCCATTTGTAGTTATCAACTACCGATAAAGACTTTACTATTGTTAAATATTTTAATAGTAATATATATTTATTTATTTATTATTTATTTATTTATTTATTATTTATTTATTTATTTATTTATTATTTATTTATTTATTTATTTATTATCCAACAGTTTTATAAACTTATTACAGGATAATTTTAATTTAATTTAGAACAAAACATTCATTTAATTTAACTTAACTTAACAGTAAAAAAAAATAATAATAAAAAAAAACATTTTTTTATATTACATAAAAAAAAGAAACAGTAAACATAATAAAAAAAAATACATAAAAGAATACACAATACATAATATAATATATAGTACAGTACTTCTCATTAATTTAATTGTTCGTACAAAAGCCAAATTAAAGTTTTATCAGTTACATTAAGTAAATCTATACTTTTGCAATAAGTATTAACTGACCTGCACATTGAATTGATAGGTGAATAAGCATAATGACGTGTGCGAGAAAAATTAATATAAAACGTGTAGTCATTGCGTGATGTAGTACGTGGAACAAGAAGAGGTAATTTCAATAGTAAATTTGAGTCCATATTTGATTATTTAATAATTTATAAATAAACATTGTTTCTACTACAATTCTTCTTGTTTTTAATGATATTACGTTAAACTCATTCTCAAGTGAGGTTGATGGCTATCCTCTAGGTGAGTAAATATTATGTTTTCGAAAATATAAACATTTTAAAAATTTTCGTTGGACGTTATCAATTTCTTGAATATGTACATTATATGACAAATTCCATATAGTAGAACAATATTCAAGCTTGCTACGGACATAAACATTATAAAAACTGATTAACGGTTGTATATCAGTAAATTGGCTTGTACTTCTGATTAAAAAACCAAGTGTTCTATAGGACGTTGTAATAATGTTTTTAATGTAGTTGTTAAAAGTTAATTTTGTATCAAAGTACACACCTAAGTCTTTAAACAACGTTACCTCTTGCAACGGCACACTGCCAATGGAATAGTTGTGAGTAATATTAGTATGTATACGACTTATTCTCATAAACTTACATTTATTAACATTAAGGTTAAGACAATTATCAGTGCACCAATCTTTCAAAGAATCTAAATCTTTTTGCAGTAAAGTACAGTCGCTATTTGATTGTATGCTTTTGTAAAGCATAAGGTCATCAGCAAACACTAGATATGATGATGTAAAACAAGCGCAAATATTGTTATTGAAGAGCAAAAACAATAGGGCGCCTAGGTTGGATCCTTGAAGCACACCACTTATTGACTCAAATGAAAATGATTTTACACCATTCAAATCCACATAATTAGTACGGTGTTTTAAATACGATGAAAACAAGATTATTAATGAATTGTTTAAGCCAAAATTGTGTAGTTTATTTATAAGTAACTCATGAATGACAGTGTCAAAAGCTTTTGAAAAATCTGTGTAATCTACATCAACTTGTTGATTACAATCTAAAATCTTTGACACATCATCAGTGAAAATACATAAGTTACTTGCAGTTGATTTGCCTTTAACAAAGCCATGTTGCTCAGGTATTAAAAAGTTTTTAACATGAGAATAAACGTATTTAAAAAACATAATTTCAAAAATTTGTGCAAAGTTTGAGATAATTGCGTTTGGTCTGTAGTTTTTAATATTTTTGACATTATCACTTTTAAAAATTGGAGTTAGTTTAGTTCGTTTCCAAATGTCCGGATATATAAAACATTTTAATATCAAGTTAAATATATGAAGAAGAGGTTTGGCAAAGGCATAATGACAATCTATAAAAATATTAGCAGAAATTCCATCCGGTCCAGCAGTAAAGTTGTTTTTGATTGATTTGCCCGCATCAAGATAATCAGATAGTGTAAAAAAGTTAATACTTAATAAAACAGAGTTATTATGAATAATGGTGTCACTAAGTTGCAAGTTAGTTTTAGTGAATACTGCTGAAAAATACTGGGCAAAACCATTAACTATAGACTGAGGACAATCAAACGTCAATTCATCCAGTGACATATCAGCTGGAATTTTTGTTTGTCCTGTTTGTTCTTTTATAAATAACTATAGATGTTTAGGTTCGGATTTAACTGACTGTTCAATATTTGAAATGTAACAACAAAAGTCTACATCAATGCAATGTTTAACTTTACGTCAATACTTAGAAAGCATTAATTTGTAATAGCTTGAGATACGTTTTTTATATAGCGTACGAAAATGCATTTTTAATTTAATATTGCTCTTAGTTTATTTGCTAAACAGTGGAGAAATTTTGGCTTTTTATTTACTTGTAAAGGTACCGTTAATTTAATGTAATTATCAAGTATATTGTACAACTCAAAACAAGCTTTATTTGGTTCTATAGTCTGAACTACAGAGTGTCAGTCGGTAGAGGCAATCATACTATACACAGATATAAAATTAGTTTTCTTGAAGTTATAAATAAGAATATTTGAGTAAAATAATTTGTGAATTGTGTTTTCTCGTGAAATACTGAAACATGGCAGTCTATATAAATTTATGTTGAAAGTTTGAAATATTATTGTGTTGATTTCCTGACGTAAAACTTATAAAATTGTTAATACGATTAAATTTTAAACAAGACACAGATAGAAACTCGCGGGCATTAAAATCTCCAGCAATTAAACATTTGGTTCATTAGTATGGATTCTAATTTACTAAGTATGGTTTCATATGAGGTTAAATTTGTTTTTGGTGGAATGTATAGACAAACTAAATAATAATTTATACTTTTATATTTAACACGCAAACAGAGAATATCGACATTAGAGTCAACTTCATTATTAGAAACGGAAACTAATTCAGCATAGTAACTAGACTTAAATGTTATTAAAACACCGCCACCACGACTGCCCCTATCCTGCCTAAACACATTGTAATTGGATGGGAATAGTTCTGAATTAGTAACTGAGCTAGTAGCCCACGTTTCACTTATCATAAAAACATCGATGTTATCATTAACTAATACATTCTTGTAAAACTCAAACATTTTTGTGTTTAACCCATTGACATTTTGATAACAATAATTTATTAAAGACTATTGGATACTACCGCATTTTTTTCCTTCAATATTTTAGGAAGCCCATCAATATATTTTAATTCCAGCTCTTTTCCATTTCCGCGTCGTTCTTTAAACTCATTTACAGTATTTATTCTTTGGTTGTTTTGCCAGGGGATTAAATCCTTGTTAATATAGATATTACGGTATTCTTCATTATTACGGAGATTTCGAGCGTTACTTAAAACTGTTTGAACGTAAGTGCGAGATTCCATTAATACTTTTACTGGTTTGTTATCAGTTCTTGGCTTTCCTAAGCGTATTATACTAATATTTAATTCACCACTATTAATTGATGTATTTAAAATTATACGTGTGGTTGCCATATCATTATCCTTATTATTTGTCTCCGGTATGTTTCTAATTATAACATTTGTATATATTTCAAAAACTTAAATTTATATAGCGGGTGATGATGTGATTGAAAAATAAACATCTAAAATAGAAATGAATTGATTATATTAATAAAAAGAATAGAATACAATGGAAGAATGTAATCAAGTTCATTAAAATATATACAGATAATAAATTGAGAATATTAATACATAATAATAAAATATAATAATAGTAATATAAATAAAAGTAACTATAATAACTGAAGAACGTAATCAATTGCATTAAAATATACATATTATAAATTGACAATATTAATAATAATAAAATATAATAATAGCAATGAGAATAAAAAGTACAGCTGATTTCCCGATTCCTTTGTGTCTTTTCAGCTCACAATCGCTGTTTTCTGTCAAAATTGCATACTCTTTGGCACGTATACCCACGTACTCTAGTACAATTTTCCCGCATAATTTATCTTTAAATTTTCCGATAATTTTCTTATTTACTAAAAAGTATCGTGAATTGATTATTTCAAATGTAGTCTGATGTATCAAACATAAATTGCGCATCCCTTCGGATTAGATCGTAAATACTATTAAAATTGGCTCCATTAAGTTGCCCCCCCCCACTAAAAAATTTTAAAATTTTAAAATACCAAATTAATGCGCTCGTAATGCGCTCTTATGCGCTGCAAAAAAAAATTTATGCGCTCATCTGTAAATATGATTTTTGAACAATTTTAGGTGGGGGGGGCCAACTTAATCATTAGCCCCCCCAGTAAATTTTTTTAATTATGAATATACTATATTAATGCGCTCGATATGCGCTCTTATGCGCCGCAAATTTTTTTTTATGCGCTCAACTGTACATATGATTTTTGAGGTGGGGGGGGCCAACTTAATGATTAGCCAGTTCTATAAAATTGACCTTATAGGAAAAAAAAAATATAAATTTGGAAATACCAAATTAATGCGCTCGTAATGCGCTCTTATGCGCTGCAAAAAAAATTTATGCGCTCATCTGTAAATATGATTTTTGAACAATTTTAGGTGGGGGGGCCAACTTAATGATTAGCCCCCCCCCAGTAAATTTTTTTAATTATGAATATACTATATTAATGCGCTCGATATGCGCTCTTATGCGCCGCAAATTTTTTTTTATGCGCTCAACTGTAAATATGATTTTTGAACAGATTTAGGTGTAAAGCCGGCACTTAACCGTTAACTTGTTTTATGGGCTTATATGTAAATTTAGTTATTTAGGTGTTTTAAGTAGAGAGTGGCAATTTATGGGTTAACCCCTTTCCTTTCCCTCTCTGTTAGAAATAAAATTTAATTTTTAATATAATAATTTTTTATAGGCTTATTCTAGATATATTTTAACATTGATGTTAAATTCTAATTTCTTTATGTTTGCTTACCTTTATCAAAACCATCTGTTTCGGTCTTAAAAAATGTGGGCGAAAAAACCGATTTAGAGGCTCAATGGCCAAAAAGCATTTGCGGTATTAGGTGAGGCAGTGGGCAACTTAATAATTAATTATTCTAATAAAGTTTATTGAACATACTATATATATATATATATATATATATTTATAATTAAATTAAAACATTAAACACGTATTCTATATTACTTATTTTTTTAATGTATATTAACTAAATATAATATTACTTACTTATATTATAAGAAAATACTATTACAGGTTTGCAATTATTAAATTTATTTATTTTTATAACAATATAATACATATAAACAATAAATTTAAATATTTTTTTTATTTAGAGTAAAAAAATAACTGAATTCGAATTTTTGCTGAAGTTGGACAATGTACAACTTTATCCTTCAAATCGTTAAATTCTTGCCAAAAACCATTGTGTCGTCTTGCGTACGCAATAAAATGACCTGCAGATCCTTCACCTTGCATACCTATAACTCCTCTTAAAATAAAACAATCTCCACTAACTTCACATTTGGTGGGAATTTCCGACAACTTACATACTAATTCAGTAAGATGATTATTTAAATTTAACGGTTCTATAAATAAAATGGTGTTGCAAACTTTTTTTTGGATTTGTGTTATCTGTTTTTTGCAATTATTGCACTTTTTTTGCAATACATTTTGTTGAAACAGGTTTTTTGTTGTAAAGTTCTGTATGTTATCCACTACTACACTTATTACAAGTGATTCTTGAATAGTTTCATAGTTACATGCAGAACAATTTATAATGGTTAAAATTGGCAATTTAAAAGGCCAAATTATTTGCAGCATATTTGTGATAGCACTTTCCACATTTATATGATATATGCCTTGTATAAATAAATCCGTTTTAAATGTTAAACTTAAAATTTCCCCTCGTAATTGATATGATTTTGATGCAATCCCTTTTTGAACTAATGACTTTACTAAATTTAAAAAATCAGTTTGCGGTTGTTGCATATACTCGCGAAGCTTTTCACTGTCGCAATACGAAGCAGTCACTAGTTGCAAAATTGCATCAAAACTACACGTGTTTGATATTGTAACTATTTTTTTGTTTTTTAATTTAATTGGTTTTAATTCAGAGCGATGGCCATTCTTTAAAATTCCGATTGGCATTAATTTTTGACCGGAACAATCAGTTTTTATAATTTCTGAATTTGGTTCTAAATAACTGCGTCGTTTGCGATTTTTCTTTAGTACATTTCCTTTGCCCATCCAATTCTCCACCGCATTTAATTCAAATAGTTGAGTCTTATCTGTGTTTTTAGTACAATAAACGCATGCTCTTGTGTTGTCTCCAAAAGCAACTGAACATAATTCGTTGTTGTGAATTTTATTATTGCAAAGACAACAATTATGTTCGGCCGGTAAATTTAATTGGCATGACGCGCAAATATCTACAAATTATAAAAATGAAGATTGAATATGATGATTTAATACAATTAAATAATGATTACCTTTTATAGAGTTTTCTAAAGATGTTACAGGAAATTGCTGTGCATTAGAAACATGTAATGATGTTAATTTTGTTCCTATTTTGTTACAATGGGCAGGTTCTTTTTCATCTATAATTAATATATTAGAAACATGAACTAAAGTGATACGATTTAATTTTTTAATACTTATTTGGAGTAGACTGTCGGATATAGTTAAGTGATTTATCTGAACTGCACTGTCTACTAAAAATAATAAAAAACAGTATTAATTTTTTTTTTAAACAACCTAACCATTATTTAATTTCTAGTATATTTCTCTACAAAATAAATATACAATTATGTATTATATGCAATAAATTGAAACTTATTATAAATGATATTTCTTACTTTTATTTGTGTCCTCAATGTATTTACAAGCAGAATTAACTATTTTCATTTGTCCTTCATTTGCTCTTATATGATTTAAAACAAATGTATCAATTCGAGTAGGCAATTGCTGATTAAAAATCCTGTTTTTAATGTGGTTGATATTGCTTTCTACCGAAGCAGAACTTGCAATTGTGTCAGAATTTGCAAAATGTGGTGTTAACAAAGCTGACCAAAGTGGTATTGTTTTTATAGAATTTTTAATGTGTTTTAAAACACTAGGGAGAAATTGTTGATTTCCACGATCGCCATCGCCTTCTATGTCTAAAGATGTTTGAACTTCCGTAATAAGTCTTGATATCCAAGCTTCAAACTTATTATTATTAGAATCTTCATTTATTTCTTGGAGATCTACTGACGTGTCTTGTTCGAAGCTCTGCAAATCAATCAACCAAGAATAATATTTGCTATTGTCATAAATATAATTTCATACTTTAGTTTTGGAAAGCTATATTAATATTAATATTAAAATTATAAAATAAAGACATTAAACTAAGATTTGAGTTTAAGTTCAGTTTTGTGTATTTTTTTACAGATATACACAAATAAAATGAAATAATTTTTTTTTGAGATTTTTATTATTTTAATCTGAGATCGAAATGTAAAATAAACTTAGTTAAACATAAGATTAAGCTATGATTAAAATACCAGCTCTAAACCTGCTGGTTTTGGTACATTTATAAAAATTTAAAGTTGTTATTATAATCTAAATGTCAAATAATACATCAAGTTATTTAAATAAATCTAGTAAATTAAAAACATTAAAAATTTTAACCAATTACTAATAAGCAATGTTTTTTATTGTCTTAATATAAAATTTTTTTTTTTTAATATTACGTTTTATAGTTTGCAAAATTAGACATTACATGACATTAGTAGCTCAAAACAATATAGTTTATCCATTTTATACATATATATATATATATAAAAAAACAATATGAATTGATAATAAAATACTTACACCAATATTTATATTTTTCAAAGTTTCGATAGTTCCAGTAGAAATTCGTCGTACAAGATAGTTTTTTGATTTTTCACAAATTGTTTCACGTCCGTTTATATAGCCCTCAGTTTCGCTCATTGCAACAGCTATGGTTGCTCTTAAAATGGATTCGGCGTCATCAACTTTAGAGCATTGCACAAGAGCTCCCATTATTCTCAAATAGAACTGTTTAGTTCTATCGGAATTGCAGTTTTTTATAGCAGACCAAGTTGTTACATTTTTAATAAAATGAGCTACATCGTATCTTATAAAACATCCTAAATTGCAATCAACATGTTCGTATAGAACATCATAGCAATGATTAATATACGCATTAGCTGTTTTAAAAAATGAAAATGATTGAATTACAGCGTAGCTAAGAGCTAAGCTCATATCAATTACTACTTCTTGGGGATTTGATGCCCCGCTTGCTTTCCACTCTGTCAACCAATTTGTAATTCGTGTAGTTTTTTGGCTTTCGCTTATTTGATTGCAAACAGAAAATTGTTGGCTAATTTTTGGATCCCTTATAGCAATGTCATAAAGAAATAGATGTGCCGATTTTTCTCCCCATGGTTTCTGCAACTTGTGTGTTACACCACCAGTTGCATCAATTTGAATTTTTGCGTAATTGTTTTGGCAATAATTTTGATAAACTCTCAATTGTAGAGGACTCCAATAATGTACATTATAAGGTGATAATGATATATCTCTAATAGTACCATTAAATTCACGAGTACCTTTTGCAGCAAATAGAGACATAATGGGATCGTTGTCAATTCTGGTTTTTTTGGTATGTTCATGTTTTGCCACTCTTAGAACATTTAATGATGGCAAATCTTTAGGTTCCACATCAAATTTGTCGTACTTATATGCTCTGGCAGCTCTAAATTGGGAGCTACTACATTGTTCCAATTCTTCAACAACTTTTAATCTATTTAAACCGGATAACTGCCGTTTTTTAGCAAAAGTGTGTTTTTGCTCAAATTGACCTTTGTATATGCACTGAAATGTTATAATTTCTTCTTCATCTAGCGGTTTATCACTTAAAAAAATTTTTAGTTTTGAATCGCATTCTTTGCATTTGCCAAATATGTTAATAAAACTATTGAAAGAATTTTTAAATACTTTGCATCGTTTAAATGCAATCAAACAATTTAGTTTGGTTGCATCATAAAATTTTTTATACATCAAATCTGTCCATATCCCTTGTTTTAGTACACAATATTTTTTATTGCTCGATTTTCTATTTGTTTCATCGCATCTTTTATAATTTTTCTCTTGTACATCTATACGCAAGTATTCAGTCTTACTCAGAACTATGTTAAATCGAATCTCATTGTCTAGTTTTTCTATATCAGAATCAAGATCTGTAGACGTGTCACTACTATTTGATTCATAAAAGGTGTTCATTTGGTTTGATATGTCTTGAACTATAAACAAAAATTATTATTATTATTATTTTTGAAAAAAGTTATATAGACTTTCTCTAAGCATTTTAAAAGTTACGCACTTGTATTACGGCGGCTAGTTATTTATGCCAAAAATTATATGATAATTATTATAAAACACATTTTATTATATTATGTTTGAAAACTTTTAAAATATAACTCGCATATTATTTACGGTGCAGACAAACAATTAAAATAAATATATTTCGTTTACATTTTAAGTATGGTTACTATAAAAAAAAAAAAGTAAATTTGATTTCAATTTTCACAATAAAATGTACACCCCTGGTTTATTTACTAAACAATATTATTTAAACTTGTTTTCCATTTATAGGTTACATCTAATTATAATGTACCTATTAAAATTTAATTGTTGCAAAAAATATTTAGTCCTACATTATTGACACGCAAAAAGTTTGTATATCTATCAGCACTGCTTGCATTTTGCGGTTACTAAATTTTCAATAAAATAATAAAACAAAACATAGTATGTTAATAATTTATTGAATTAAAATTCTTAGTTAAGCAGCTACTAAGCCAAACTTTGCCCTTTTTATAATGTACAATGTAAAAATCTATAATAATAAATAAATAAATAAATATCAATAATAATAGTTCATTGTTGTTTACTTTTTCATTCAAATATCTATTTACGTTTACGTTGTTTTAAATTATATTGAGAATAACAGAAACAATAATTGTTTATACTTGTTGCTGTGACAACTGGAACATAATCTACTACATTTTGTTTTATTATTTTAATGAATATTTCAGAAACTGCAAGTTGCTAACCTAATAATTGTCTAAAAATAAAAGTTATACAGAAAAAATTATTTAAAAAAACTGATGATGACGTCATATCACGCTAAACAATGCGTGCCATGTTTATTATGAAAATCAAAATACGTCACTATATAGATTTAGAAAAATAAAAAAAACTTGTATTAGTCATTTTTGAAATAAACTAAAAATGCAATCAAAAATTGTGAGCCCAACACAGATTTACTCAACCCTCTATATGACAACGGTGTGTTTTTTATTAACATAAACTCCTTGCATAATGTTATTAATGTAAAAAACAATACTACTCACCATTTATGTTTTCATTATTTGTATCTTCTTCTAATAATTCACGCCAGTTATAATAGTTTTTACAGATTGCAGTGTACAAAGCATTTGAGGTAGAAGACCAATTGCATTTACTTATAAGTTCATTATAAATAATATTATGTTTTCCTACAATTTTTCCTTCATTAATTAGGTCATTTTTATATTGTTTTATTAATTGAGTCATGTTCTCAATATTATCTTGCGATCTTTTTTTTGACATTATTACGCTGAAATAATAAAATAAATATGAACCTTTAATAATTTAAATCATGCCAGTTTGCAAACTAACACTGCAAAACACTGTGAAATAAAATGTATTACAATATTCTAGTTTACTCCATATTGAGAATAAAATGTATGTTTTTTAACAAACTAATTAAGAATAAGTACTTACATTCAAGACCAGATTGTCATAAACAGGAAATGCGTTTTCAAAACACGTTTACTTTATTTTATTTTTTCAAATAAATTGAGCAAATAATACTTGAATCTTATTATACTTATAAAAGAGACAATAAGCTGTTTTTTATTTATGTTGTAAAATTGCATTTGTTAAACAAATGAAGTGCTACCGCAGCCGCCAACTTTCCACGCTTAGCAACCGCCTGACGCTCCTATTCGATCGTTGTAACACCGTTGCCAATAATCCGGCAATTACCTTGCAAATATGTTTTATTTCGAGAGAGCAATTTGTGTATCTGATTTGTAAATAATATCAATCTAATCATTGAAAACTTAAATATTCAAAATTGAGCTATAAGTAACGATATGAATATTAATCTTCTAATTTTTTTATTATTACGTTTAATATATTTTTATTTTGTTTTAAAATGTAATTTATTGTTATCTAAAATAGATTATAAAATTGAAAAATTAAGGCCATAAGCTATAATAATTTTAGTATTGTTAAAATTAATGTTTATTTAAAATAAATTTTAAAATATTGAAATGCACATCATCAGATATGTTTGCTGCTACATATTAGTTTTTATTTATTATGTTGCCCCCCCCCCCACCTAAAGCTGTTTAAAAATCATATTTGCAAATATGCAAATTTTTTTTGCAGCTCATAAGTGCGCATTACGAGCGCAGTAATTTGGTATTTTCAATTTGCCCGCCCCCCACCTAAAACTGTTCAAAAATCATATTTGCAAATAAGAGCATAAAAAAAAATTGCGGCGCATAACAGCGCATATCGAGCGCATTAATATAGTATATTCATAATTAAAAAAATTTACTGGGGGGGGCTAATCATTAAGTTGCCCCCCCCCCACCTAAAATTGTTCTAAAATCATATTTAAAGATGAGCGCATAAATTTTTTTTTGCAGCGCATAAGAGCGCATTACGAGCGCATTAATTTGGTATTTCCAAATTTATATTTTTTTTTTCCTATAAGGTCAATTTTATAGAACCGGCTAATCATTAAGTTGCCCCCCCCCCCCCCCCACCTCAAAAATCATATGTACAGTTGAGCGCATAAAAAAAAATTTGCGGCGCATAAGAGCGCATATCGAGCGCATTAATATAGTATATTCATAATTAAAAAAATTTACTGGGGGGGGCTAATCATTAAGTTGGCCCCCCCCACCTAAAATTGTTCAAAAATCATATTTACAGATAAGCGCATAAATTTTTTTTTGCAGCGCATAAGAGCGCATTACGAGCGCATTAATTTGGTATTTTAAAATTTTAAAATTTTTTAGTGGGGGGGGCCAACTTAATGGAGCCATTAAAATTACCGTTCTCAGTAAGAGAAAATTTTGCAATAATTCTATCGGTGTCGCTATAGCATATCACCGTCCAACTTAACACCTGATGTAGTCATACACAAAACTATACATAACCGTTTTTGATAGATCTAGTATGCACCGACATAAAGAGATTTGTCATATTAAATAGAAATTTTATTCATCTCTACGGCAACAAAATTTTCATTAAAAATAGTGGTCGATTTAAAATTGGGTTTTGAAATAAGTTCCCAATTATTAACAACATATATTTTCCCGTATTTGAAAAAGGACTCCATCATTTTTCCAAAAGACATATTGGAGACGTTTTTATATTGTTGTTAGTCGAACGCGTTTATGGCTTTAGCCCTAAGACTTGCGTTAAGATAAATAAATAGTTTTCATCATTTTCTATGAGAGAATTCTATTGCGTGATGATTTTTTTCAATATTAGGCCGTGCTTTAAACATTGCAATGGAACGTTTAAATGTAGAATGTATTTCGATTTATTATTTAAAGTTAATTTTCTCTCACACTTTTTATTGGAATGTGACAGGTGTTCCGGGCAAAATGGGTAATATATATTTTTGTCATGTATTTCTTTCGGGTAATCTATATTGCATTCTAATATGCATGACTTTTCCAAATCATCGCCATAGTACTGGAGTATTGACCAATTAGTTATATTCGATTGCAAATCATACAATTCATGTATCCATTTAAAATTACCGAATGGTAGACTGAAGGTCATGGCATATGAATAAAGAGCATTTGCATCCTCATGTAAAATTTTGCACGTTTCCTTGTTTGCATCGTTTGTTTTACTATAAGGTGAATTTGAGCGGGCGTACTTACAACTTACTTGACAGATGCCACAAAAAATAATGCCATGTCAATATCGGATATTAATTCCAATGTAACTTTTGATATTATTAAAGCCGCATAAAAGAAAAGCCCTGGGGCTGTATAAAAAGCGCATGCATCAAAACTTTAAGTTTTAAATGTTAAAATAAGGTTGTTTTCAAAAATATCCGCTAATAAACAAACATCGGTTTTTAGGTATAAATTGGCGTAATTGCCCAATGTTTTACATTGAAATGAGTCCCAAACGTTGCATGCATGTGAATAATCTTCATCACTTATATTACAATCGTTTAATCGACTGTAAAATAAGTCTTTGTTGGGTAATCTTTTCTTTTATAAAATAGCTAAACTATCCACATAATCATAGGGAAATACCTCTTTTCGTTTAACTAAATTAAAATGGTTAACGTTTTCGAAAGCTGACTTAGTCTGCACCGTTTGTTTATTTGTCAATTTACCTACCAGCTTTTCCAATGACATTAGCATAAATCTAAACGAGTCCAAAAATCTAATCTCTACATCTTTACTTTTTTTGCTAAATGCAATATATGTTTCTGTTGTGGTTGGTATTATATGAATAGATTCTCCGTTTAGATTTGATAATTCCTCAATTATGAAGTGTGAATCATATCAAGATAAATTATGAAATAAAACCGGTAAAATAATTTTGTTATATTTTCATTGCAAATTACAATTACCCAGAAAGTCACCCGTAAAATGAATACTAAAATGTGCTACTTTCGGATTTATTTGATTAAACTCGCAATCACAAAGAGTGCATTTACTGCAAGTGTCATGTAGAACTTTATGCGCGATTGTTAAGCATTTCATTGACACAATCGGATGTTGTTTAATATTATCGGATATGATTTCAGCTTCCTTTAATAATTGTTTTACAAACCACTTTTCGGGGTTTAAACCGCAATATGAATCAAAAAAATTTAAAAATGAGTCATACGAGCAAATTCTCAAGTATGCCTCAACGAATGGAGTGTACTTTTGTTACGCATTTGTAAATTAGAGACTTGGGTCATTTGAACATAAACAAATTTCAATATGGCACTTAAATTTTTAAATTTGACGTATTAACCTTCTTCGGGCATTTTTACCTTAAGAGCACTAACTTTTAAACAGTCGTTTGCATGTTGATTTAATCTATCAGCCGGATTGAAATAATTTAAGCAACGATTGCAGATGTATTTTCTGTGTTGATATTTTGACATTTGTTTATAACACAGTTTATTTAAATCGGTAATTAAACAAAAATGACCGTAGTCACTTGTATTATTATGTATGTTAAATATGTAAAGCAAATTAATCACAACGCCGTTGTTATTTTTTAAAATATATAATAATATAATAATAATAATAATTTTATTCCAAGCGATTCATTTGGACATAGGAAAAGTCACAGAAAAATACATTAAAGGTGTGTTTTACAGCAAAAAACTAAAACTAAAATGATTTAAACAATTATATATAAAAATTAAAATATAAAATATTACAAGTATACAAGACAAACACATTAAAAATATTGTAAATTATCACAGATAATTTGAGATAAAAATCAAATAAAATCAAATGTTAGATGGTGTCATTTTCTTTAACGTATATTTTAAAATGTGTAAGTGACAGTGATTTTATTCTATTGGGGAATTTGTTGAAGCAATTAATTCCAACATATTTGGGACATTGTTCATATTTGACTGTTGTGTGTTTGGGTAATTCCAAAGAGTCTCCATGCCTGGTACTATAATTATGATCATCATTTAAACACTTAATTTTATGTGTATTTTTTTTACATAAATTAAAATTTCATATATAAAAATGCTAGGCAGAGTTAACCCGGCGTTGCCTAAGTGGTTTTTTGAAACATGTATGATAAGGTGGGGTTTAATAAACCCCACTCTATTTTCATTAGTTTTGTTATTATTTTTTGATAAAATAATTTCAAATTATTTTTAAATCAACCTATAGTTATGTACTCACATAAAAAATATTTTTCTAAATATTCATTCATAATTTATTTCAAAAATTGATAAAGTATAAAAAATTCACCAAAAAAAAAAACTTTTTTTTCAAACTGAAATATAAATAAACAAATAATACTAATAACAAAAACAAAGTATTACATTTTCTTCTAGACATATAAAATAATTGAATAAAATCAACAACAAATTTTTATAAACAAACTTGAAAGAAATCTTAGGTTCTCAACTTTAGTAAACTTTAAGAATTAATAAATTGAAAAAAAAAAAACAAATAAAATGTGTAATCAATTTATTTATTGTTTTTAAATTATTATGCAGGTAGATTCTAAAATTTAAAAAATATTTTTGTAAAGTTTTATTTAAATTTGTATACAAAATTTGCAAAAAATGTCTAAAAAATTAAGTTTTCATAAAAATTAAAATAAATAATTCTATAATTTTTTTTCTTAACAAAGCAATAATGTAATTTAAATAAACAATAAATGTTTATAAATAAAGTAAAAAAAAAAATTAATTTGCAAATTTGCTACAACTTAGTTTTTATCTTTAATTCTTGGATACTACATACATCTTTCAAGACATTTTCTTTGGTTTTAAAAAAGTTAAAGTTAAAGAAACCGCAAAATTATCCATTTTTTTAACTAGTAATCGATTTATTAGTTAATTTTATTTTCTAACATTTATTAAAATCTTAACTAATTCCCAATCCTAGTTTTTTGAGAAATTTTCTTCTTTCTATTGAAAAATTTTTGTTGTTATATTTTGAATATAATTTGGAAATTTATTTCTAAATTATTAAAAAAAAAACATTGTCAATGGCCATTGACAAATAATAAGCTGTAAATTTGAGGTATAACTTTAAAATATATAGATTCTAAAGTGGGGTTTTAGCTGTAAAAATCAAATACATAAGAACTAAGGTGGGTTATAAGCACTGTCACAAACACTTTACGCATATGCTACCTTACTGCAAGTCTAAATATAATTAAAGCAACACCGGAAATGTACAGAGAAATAAATTTTAGGAATGTACTGAAGCCAACGCCTTTGTGCGCAATAATTTTCTATTAATATTGTGTGTTTAAAGTTGGTGGGGTTTATTATACGACACCTATGCAACGCCGGCTTAATATGTTAAACTTTATAAAATGGTCGGCACAATGGGATCTATTAGGTGCACTTGCCATGTATCTTATTTTTTTGTTGTTGTAATATGAAGTATTTGAAGTAGCTGTTCCCCAAGCTGTAATTGCATATGACAAAACAGATTGTATTCGTCCAAAATAAAATAACTTTAATGATGCCATGTTAATTATAGGATTAAGTCGTATCACTATATAGCACAAGGAGCTAACCTTATTACACAAACAGTTAAGACATTCATCTAGATATACCCCTAAAAATTTGGTTGCTGTTTGTTTAGCAATTTTAATACCATTACACCTAATAAGTGGGCTCATATTTTCACAATAGCTTCTTGTAAGCTTAAACTGGAAATATGCTGATTTTTTTGAGTTTATGATTAAACAATTGTTTTTTAAACCACTGATTTAATTCTTGTACGTTTTGATTAGCCTGATCAATTGCTTTATTCAACAAATGTTCTGCTATCAACAGAGAGGTAAAAGCTCGGTTTTGGAGGTATTGACATCATTTAGATAGATAATAAAAAGAAGAGGCCCAAGTACAGAACCTTGGGGGCACCTCCCATCGCATTTTTAAATTTTTTTATTGTACATCTTGTACTTCTACATAATGATATCTGCCGTTTAAATAACTTGAAAATCAGTCTAAAGCAAGGGGTACTGCTTTAGACTGGTTTTCAACTCCGTTTCTTTCAAGCTTGTTTATCAAGATGTTGTGATTTACTAGATCGCTTTTGTTAAATCAAGGAAAACGCCCAGACAATTTTTTTTGCCTCAGCACATTGATGCAATAAATTTACAAAAGTAGTTATGGCAGATGAAGTTGATCTTCCTTCCCGATAAGCCTATTGATTTTCATGTAATATATTGCACTTAGTTAAAAATAATGTAAGTTTTTTTGCAACAATGTGTTCAATAACTTTGGAAAATGTATTGCATATATATAATGGCCTATAATTTGCGGCTTCCAAAATGCATTCACCTTTAGAAACCGGAATTATCTTTCAAATTTTAAGTCTATCTGGAAATTATCCTTGATTAAACAAAGCAGTTGTTATAGTACAAAGTGGTTTTAGCAATGACTCAACGCAGTATTTCAATAACGTTGAACTAATTTCGTCTGGTCCACTAGAATTTGTGTTTTTTTATATCTGAAATTGCATTTCGAACTTCAACCATTGTTACAGGGTAAAAAAAGAATGATTTATTGTTGTTGAGAATATTGATGTTCATATTTATACTATCTGGTTTTAATAACTTTGCAATTTGATTATAATATTTGTTTAAGTTATTTGCAATTTGTGATTTGTCATTTATAATTTCACTGCCGTTTCTAAGTGCGATTATAACTTGTTTAGGTTTTAAACTATTGTTTACATTTTTATTTATTATTTGCCATGCAGTTTTGACACATTTGCGATAGTTATTAGCTTTTTGTATATAGTTTTAAATGACTTTTAAATACATCTTACCCACATAATGAAAGTTTATATAAATCTTTTAGAGTAATTGACGATTTCTTTAATCCTTTAGTCATCCAACCATTGTTCACTTTAGTTTTTGGATTACTAAAAATTTCAATTTAAAGGAATGATGTGTCAAAGTAGTACTTAATTCTGTTGCTAAAGTTACTATATGATGAATTTACATCATCAGATTCTTTAAATTGCCAATTATTCAATGATATTTTTCACTAAAAGATCTAATTTTTTTTTTTTTTTATTTTTTATGCTTTTTAAGGCTATTTTACATCGCCACAGTAAGTCTACAACTTGTTTAAAGTGGTTTAATGGGACCAACAGCTTAAAACGTGACTTCCGAACCACGCTGGTGGATAAAGAGCAAGTTATCATTTCAGTCATATTTCGGGGATCGAACCCCGGACTACTAGCATGATATGCAAGTGCTCTACCATTGAGCTATCACACCATTTAAATTATTCAACTCTCTAATTTTTACTTTCTTATTTGTACTTTTTTGTTTGGTATGAAAAGTTATTTGCAAAAACTGAACATTGTGATCTCCTAATCCATTTTCTATAACATCGCTGAGATATTTGAGGTTTGATTTTTGAATACAAATGTTATCAATGCAGTTATCTAATCTAGTTGGTTCAAAGATTGTAGGAATGATAATAAACGTGTTTAACATGTCTGTTAACTTTTTGTAATCTTTGTTAGTTTTGATGAAATTAATATTAAAATCACCGCAAAGTAACAACATTTTATTTTGTTTGTTTATGTATTAAATTACATCATTTAATTTGTTTATGAAAATGTCTATGTCTCCAGTTGGAGTTCTGTATAATACAAGTATTTGTATTACTGTTGTATTTACATTCATTTCTATGGCTGTACATTCGAAATGCAATTCTTCCCAAAACAAATTGAAATCTATATGTTTAACAGAATAATTGCTTTTTGTAAATAACATGACCCCACCTCTTTTATATTTCTTTCTGCAATAAATTCTACTTATATTATATCCATCTAATTTGATTGATTGTATTTGATTTGTTTTTACCCAGTGTTCAGAGAAACACAATACATCACACTCTCTTTCATTTAAAAACAGTTTTTTTTTTCTAATTTATTACTGACATATTGAATGTTTTGATGCAACACTGTAAGTTTATTATCTTTTAGTTAAAGTTTGATCTTGTTTCTGTTCTACAGTTGCAAAAGACATTATGTTACATACTTTATTGCTAGTTTTTAATTGCTATTTAACATATCTTGTTCTGCCGATTTGACTATCTACTAAACGTTTATAACATAAACAATTTCTATCAATTACAGTATGATCTATATCTAAAACTACTTTGTACCTTTGGCTGGCAACTATACAGTTTATACATTTTTTGTTGCTTGATTTGCAGTCCTTTGATAAATGCTTCTCATTGCAGGGTTTTTGCAATCGGCTGCAAGGTAATTATAGCGCCCGCATTTATAACATTGTAGTATATCGTAATGTTCGTAGAAGTTACAGCTTCTCCAATCAATGTTATTTTTTCCTTATTATAAATTTTCTTAAATGTTGATGGTTCTAGTTCCAATATAATTTTACCATAATTTCTTTTCGTTTTACTCGCAAATTTTTGTACAATTTTAATATGCATTAATTCATCTTCTTCCACATCATTTTGTCGCATTAACGCTTCAAGAATAATATCATCGTTTTCATATATTTTGTCTTCTTCTACTCCAACAATAATTATTTTAGGTTTTCTCAGTTTTCCATTATTGATTGTGTAATTGCCACTTAATTCTTCTGCGGCTTTATTCTTTAATTTTTCTTTTGATATGTTTGTTTCACAAGTAATAACAACTCCTCCATTTTTTATGTCTTTCATTTCTTTAATTCCAACTACTAACTTAGATGGGATTATTTTTTGATTGGTTTAATAACACTTCTTCTTCAACTTTCTTATTTGATGCAATATTTGCATAATTTCTTTTTAATTGTACAGCAGGGTTGCCATATTCAGTAACTTTATTATTTATGTTATTTTTCAAATCATTAATAGTTTATTGCAACTTTAAGATAGTTGTTTTCATTGTAATCATCTCTGTTAAAAATTTTTCTTGATTCGAATTTATTAAACCAGTTATTACTTGTTTCATATCTTTTGCATTTTCAATATCATTTATTTCGCTTATTGTTTTACAGCAGTTTATTTGATTATCTTTGATAAATTTAATTTTCTTTTTAGATTTAATGCAGCTTGAATGATATACATTTAAGTAATACACACAAATGTATAAATTATACTTTTTTTTTCCGCAACACCGTAATGGAAATCCATTCAAATTCTCTTCGTCATCGCTTGCCATTTTTAAATAATTTTACACACTTTATTTACTTAATATGCACATTATTGGTTAAATTGTACTTTTTATATCACTTTAAAATATTTCAAAAGATTACGATCAATGTCACGTCTTTGACAATCTAACCTGTAAGATTTTCTCTATCCACAATAAAATTTGTGCACATACACGTATTTTTATAAAATAGAAAATACTTTTACACTAAAAATCGGTAGTATCACGATATAATCACTAATTAACATCTTAAAAATGTGTTCATCAAGTTGTAATTTGATTTACACATATCACTTCAAAAATTTAATATTTTAATTTGTTTACTAATGCAAGTATTTTAACATTTAAAACAGAGCACATTATTGACATGTATTCACCACGAAAACTTTCAGACAATACGTATACGGGGTAGATTTCTAATTTTATTTCATCAAAAGAATATACATTTAACATTAATCGTGAATTTTGTTTTTTAAATTTTTCAATGTAACTTATTTTTATCGAGAATTTCAAAACATTGAATTTAAAATTGTTATGTAAATCATTGGAGTAAGATTTGATACATTCGGGGTTATTATTACCTATACATGGATGTAGCGATGCAACAATACACCAGCCGAAAAAACGTCTGTCTGGATTTTTGATATTTAACAGTGATGATTTCTCTTTTCGTAAAAAATACGGCAATGGTACATAGGTTGATGAACTTCCGTTTAGGAGGCAGTATTTCACGAATGAGACGAGTAGATTCCGAATCGAAGAGAGAGCCCATCCACTTTTCCTCTCCTGGAATTCTTCTAACTATAAAAAAAATCTAAAATAAAGCCGAGTGTGCGTACAAATTATTATTTTTACAAACCTTAGTTAAAACTTTCGCAATTAGGGTTTTCAGCAGTTGCTCATGATCGGAACCGAAAAGAATAGTTTCGTTTTTCGTCGTTATGTATTTATATTCACTTTCCTCGGATGATGGTAGCGTAAATTCCCCACAAAAAGTCAAATTGATTTTAAAACAATTATATGTTTTTTTTTTAAATTCCGAATTCTATTTGTTATGAGGACGGTGGCATCTTGAAGAAACTTGAGCGGTTCACAATATTTACTATGGCCCCAGTTCAAATGCAAGATTGAAATGCGGGTTTGACCTTAAGTTATTTAAATTAATGTTAATAATCACTTCGGCTGTTTAGAAAGATGGTAAAGTTACTCATTATAGTTGAAACTAAAATCTTGCAAATACTTAACTAGCGCAGCATTTATTAGTTTGGGTTCTAGTAGTATTACGATGTGATAACTCAACGTTTGCATATTATGCCAGCATTCCGAAGTTTGATCCCCAAGATAACTAAATAAAAATTTCACACTAGTGCGGCGTATGTTAGTTGAGATCTGATAGTTGATTTCTACAAAATCATTTTTGTTCTGGTTTTCATCAGTTTATGTTGTAGAAAAAGGATAAGTTTATTGTAGTCCTGGCTATATCCTTGACTCTTTTAATGTAGAGTAGTTTCCACATGAGCATTATTATCTACCCAAAAATGTTTGTAATGTTTAAAATTTTCTTGCATTCATCATTTTTATTTATTTGTATGTACATAAACTCATAAGTTTTGATTTGGTTTAACTTTATAAGTTTTGTCTTCCTCAACTGATATGTGTGTAGTTTAAAGTTTTTGGATACAAAATATTTTTTTTTATTCTTTAATGGTAAGACGACGATTGTGGTATAATTTTTAATACATTGTTTAGACATTTTATTTGGACTTGTACGTTAAGTTTTTAATTTAATTTTTCAAGGCTTTTCTGTTTTTAACTATAATTCGCGGTAAAAGTTTGATCTTTAGCTGCGCTTGTGCTTTATTATCATCGTTGTTGGAATCAATTTCTTTAAATTTACTGATGCTGGGAGTGTGGAGCCTTTTCTTCTATTTACCTTTTATGTTCACTAGGTTTTACTTTTTGTTTTTTATTTATGGGACGTTCTGGGTGATTAATCATTTTGTTGATGTTATTCCTAAAAACAAGTTTGGTTCATAGTGGTCCTTTTTTAATTTTTTATTGGTTTGCAATTAGACACTTAAAGCTGGCATCAGAGCAACAGCAAAAAAAATCTGCTCTAAAGTAATGCGTCTCAAAACTAAGTACAAAAACTACTAAAAGATTCAGTGAATACATTTTCTAATTCTCAAGACCATTTAAAATAAGAAACCGTCGCAGTTCTTGCGGTACCGTCAAAGTCTGACCAATTCAGTAGATCAGAAGTCGCAGATAACATACTATGGTTTGAAAGAATACTGACGTATGATGCAATTTACCGTTGGTGCACAGTTCTTTTAAGAAAAACTGAATACTACAGAACGCAAAAAGAAAACGTACTATAGGGACCTGTTAGCAATATACAGAACCTTTAAACATTTTTGCAACATGGTCGAAGACAGGTCACCATGTATAATATATTCAAACAAACAAAATTATATATAGTTTTATAACTGAATAAGTAAAAAATACATCCAAATAACAACTAAAATATAATAATTTATTTTTTGATTGAATGTAGAAAACTGCTAAATTCTAAATCAAGTTTGGTATATTAGATATACAATAGTTAGAAAAAAATTATAACAAAGTAATAATAGATTTTGATACACGTGTAATAAATCATATGCACGACTAATAAATTCATAGCATTGAAACTATATATATATATATATATATATATATATATAAAATCGATGAAACTATGCTATTATGGATAATTTTCCTACTACGATTTGTTTGTAACGAACGTTGCATGGATATTTTATAGAGAATTACATTTAGAGAAGATTTAGTATTTTAATTGAAATATATAATTATGATATCTTGTTTTATTGCAGAATAAACAATTAATTAATATTTATTATTTATTAAAACAATTTTGTGGGAATCAAGTTAGTCAACGCAAGTTGCTAATGTTTGTTAGTTATATTAACTATATTAATTGTCTCTACAATAAATTATATCCATACTCGTAGCGAGTATGGCAGTATAAGAAGAAGAATGTCTTGTTGACTGCGTTAACAAAACAAGTTCCATATTTTCAAATACCATAAATGTAATAAACCGTAATAAACCGCTATATCTCCGCTCCTTAGTAAAACCGTTGATTGAAAGAGTATGTATTCCTTCAATCAACGATAATATACATGGTTTTGGGCCGCTCGAGTTGGGATTTGACCCGGGCCCGGATTTTATGCCTGACATTGGGCTGAGTTTTGGGTCGGATCGGAACTCGTATAAAATTAACAACACTGATGCTTTTTATATTATTATATGCATTCTACATACTTATATTTATACTATAGCATTCCGAGTGACAAGGAAGCATAGCTATTGTTTGTTTTTCGTACCGTGCATAATGTTTCTTACTTAATTTAATCGTTGCTGATTGATGCTACATTTCTTTAATAGAACACATGCGCTGCATTGGTGCCTAAATATCCGATCAAATAAAGAACATCTGTGATTGTATAGAAAATATTGTTCTTGTTTCAATAGATCTGGTTTTTGCATTTTATATTTTGTCATAACTACTTTTAATATTTTTTAAGCGATAACTGTTCCTTAGATGTTTATTATTTAAATCATTATTGTAGATGATTTTATTGTATTATTTAACCAAAAAAATAATAAACTTACCGTACAGTTACAATCATTATTTCATTCGTTTGGATTGTATTCAAAACTAAATGAAAGTACAAGGAAAAAAAAATACTATAGATAATATATTTACCAACATAAGCTAAGCAGACGACAATATTAAAACTATTAATCTAGGTTTTTCAGATCATTTAGAAATTAGTTTTGCATCAACTTTTATCACATTAAAAAAAAAACTAATGAACGAATTAATTACAGACCTATTACAGACGACGGACTGTTAATATTGTACAACATAATAGATACTGAAGACTGGAGTTTTGTTGCCAATCGCAATTTAACCATAGAATCAAAATTTGACGTATTTATAAATACTGTTGCACGTGCTATGCTTGAGGCTATTCCAGAGAAAACCAAGATATTAAATTAATCGAACATAGTAAATTGGTTCTCATATGATCTATACCAAATAAGACAAAAAATTCAAGATCTAAATATTTTAAATAAGCATGTTCATTCTGATCTTATAACTACTCAATTGAAACTACTCAGAAAAGACTATCAAGTTGCAATACGGTTAGCCAAAAAAAAAAACATATGATGATTTTATTTATAAATCAAATAATCCTCAAAGGGCTATGTGGCAGGTAATCAAATCGCAAAGCAGTAGCCATAGCATTAACAATAATAAATCTTTCACACTAGATCAGTTTAATAATTATTTTGTTGACATAGCTCCGACTGTTTCAAATAACTAGTCTGCAAGTGCTACCAGTTATATAAGTTATGCCAGCAAATCACCGCAACTTTCAAATCAATTTAATTTTAGAGAAGTAACCTTTATTGAACCACGTGATACCGTATCAAATCTAAAAAAATCTAATTGCATGGATTGCTACAATATTAATAGCAAAATAATAAAATCAATTTTAAATATTATTTTGATTCTCCTTACACAACTTATTAATGAATCAATTATGTCAAATCAATTTTCAAGTGTTTTAAAACTGGCGAAAGGTATTCCAGTATTCAAAAAGGTGAAATTGTCTGTAGTACTAACTAACTAACGCAAAATTTGGAAGTAAATAATATTTTATGTAAATATTAATATGGTTTTTGCCGTTATAGACCTACAGTATTTGCAATAAAACATTTAGTTGATGAAATTTTAAATAGATTTGAGGTTGGTAGCCATACTTATGCTTTGTTTTGCAATTTGAGTAAGGCTTTCGATTGTGTATCACATCATATTTTAATTATTAAACTAAAACATAACAGCTTTAATAAATCTAGTATTGATTTTATGTCATCGTATTTGAGTGACCATTTGCAGTATGTAACAGTGAACTCTATAAATTCAAAAACCCAAAATGTAAGCATTGATGTTCCACAAGGTTTTATTTTAGGGCCAATTTCATTCTTAATCTATATTAGTGATTTGTCATATTTACAGATGATACAACCATTGTAAGATCTAATAAAGATATAGTTGAATTAAAAGTAGATGTGTGTAATACACAATCGATTGTAAATGATTGGTTATTATCAAACAAGTTAAATCTAAACGACTGTAAGACTGAACATCTAATTTTTCTCACTAAGACAAATTAACACCAACTCTGAAGTAGTTAAGTTTTTAGGATTGATGCTAGATTATAGACTCACTTGGATAGCTTATACCACCTATGTAAGCTATAAAATTTCTAAGTATATCTATCTATTGAGAAAATTAAAATGTATTACTTCACAAAAACTATTCTCACAATTTATTCAGTCGTAAAATACGGAATATTAAACTGGGGTCATGATCCTATCTTAGCAAATGCTTTTTAAAATACAGAAAAAAGCTATCAGAATTATAAATAGTCTAGGGTATAGATATGATTGTAAGCTCAGTTTTATTGCGTTGGGTATTTTAACGATACCTTGTGTTTACAATTACGAATGTCTCTGTATATTAAGAATAATATTAACCAACATACCACACAGAGTTCTTTGCATGATTATGCCACAAGGCAAAACAATCATTTAAGGTTTGACTTTAAACGTTTGCTTAAAAGTAGAGATGGATTCAATTAGTATGCGATCAAATTTTACAACAAGCTATCTCCTTATTCCAAAACTTTAGAGTTTAATAAGTTTAAAATATCTATCAATAATATGCTAATAAGTAATGCCTTCTATACCTTTACTGATTTTTTTAAGCATAATTTTGAAATAGTTGAATAATCTATGTATTTGTAATAATAACTTGTATTATTCCTATTTTTGACGTGTGTAAATACTTTGTATATAAAACACTAATAAATATATATATATATACATATATATATATATATATATATATATATATATATTTTTAAATTTATAAGCTTATTAGAAGCTGTCATTATATATTTTATTAATAATATACTCGTTGAAACGCTAATAACTTTTTAGTAAATAAAAAAAAAACATAAGTTCAAGTTTAAAAAATGTATTAGACAAATTACAACATGTTTTACTGTACAGTGTCAGCATTAGGCAGCAAATAACCAATAAAAAAGCTCAAAAACTATTAAGTTAAAAAATTTAAAACGTTTTTAAAGTATTATAAAAAAGATTAGTCAATAAATTATTAAATATTAATTAACGGCAATTTATTTAAATCTGTCCGATGTGACAATCAAATGTTTATATTATTTTTGTTTTTCATTTATTACATTTATATATTTTTTTTAATTTTATCAATGTTTGATTTTATTAAATGACATAACACATATTTTGTAAATGATTTAATAATTAGCATAACTTTTTTGGTTTGTTGAATGAAAAAACTTTAACAAGAGAATAAACACAAAACTGAAATAAACTTGCATATACATTTTAAAATTTCTTAATTTTATTTATAGGTTGTTCAAGCTATTATTACGTTCACGGCACGTCTTTATTACATGCAATAGACACATAAAAAATAGACATACACAAAGAATATGTGTGCAACACTGCTGGGTCTAAAACTGTCGGTTCTACTGTCTGGGACTAACAGAGATTGCCAAACATCATCTTTTTGTTTTCTTTATTATTGTTTACCCCTCTTTCATTGCTCTTAGTGTTCTTAATTAATAAGTCAAAATTACTTAATATACACACACTTACAATAAAGATTTCTAGTTGGTCAGTGGATGCCTGTTAAACATAGCGGGCCTAAAAACGACAGTTGGATTTATATACTGGCTGTTTACTAAAAATCGCCGGAAGCTATAATTTTCTTATTTTAAATTTTAGTCCCAACAAACTATATATATATATTCTTAAATGGCAAAAAATAAGCTATCTTTTGACGTTCTCAGTTTGTAAATATACTTTACCTGATTTGAGTAACGATATCCATCATCGTTATTTTAAATAAAACACCCTGTATATTTTTACAAATTTTGATTCAGGGTGAAATTCTGCGTACAGCAGTGTATTTTATTTATTAATTTGTAGACGGAAATTTTTTTAAAAAAATTATGAATTATGAACCGCAAAATATTGAAGGGTTTTCTCCTCAGACGGATTAAAAAAGTACAGTATTGTAATTTTTTTTTAAATTCTTTTATTAACTGTTAAAAAATGTAAAATTTTATATATAAAATGTAATAAATAACAAAATTTAGTTTTAAAACATTAAAATATAGTCAGAAGTCGGCCATAAACTGTTGTAAAGTGTAATTTTTTCATGAAACTTCAAAAATAGCAAAATCTTGCTATAAAATATATCAAAATACTGTTAAAAACAGCATAATTTTGCCATAAACTGTTGAAAAGTTCAAAATTCCATTTATAAAATATAAAAAATAGCTCAATCCGAATTTACAATATTTTAAAAGTTAATATTTCTACTCATAAAACGTCAAAAATAGCAAAACCCGGTGTTGGAATTATTAAAATATTACTAGAAAACACAAAATTTTGACCAAAAACATTTTAAAAAAGTAAAATTTTATTGACAAGTTGTCAAAAATAGCAGAATCCTATTTTGAAACATCAAAATATTGTTAAAAAGCATTCAAATAAACTGTTTAAAACTAAAATTCTAATTTATAAAATGTTAAAAATATCAATAATCAGTCTTGAATCATCAAAATATTGTCACAAGGAACTAAAATTGAAGCAAAATTCTATTTATAAAAAACTGGAAAATTTAGAATCATTTTTATAAAATCCTAAAAAAGTCCTGCTGGGCAAATGCACGATAGTTCGGACAAACGTCCCCACATCAACATCTCTGATTTTGCACAATTTTTTTCCAAAGTATATAAAAAAAAATTATTTCTAGATGCAGTGTAAGTTGCGGCCATTTTATTTTTTTACAATTATTTTGTTTCTTTTCAGTTTTCGTGCTGTAAATAAGCAAGAATAGTCAAAAATCATATTCAAAAAAATGTATATTATAGGAAATTTTTTGTAAAATACTATCTCACTCTTGGTTTTTCAAATATTTTTTTGCAAAAAATGATAAAAATTCCTAATATTTTTAATTCTGCTACACCTCGAAACTAGAAATTTGAATATGATACTCTTGAAACATAGTACTTTTAATCGTAAAAATTGAAAAAAACTGGATTTGCTTGCCCTAAAGTAAAATATAACATATAATTAATAAAAATAAGTTAGTTTTAGAGTTTTTTTTTGGTTTTTTTGTAATTTTGCTGATTTTTTGGTTTTTTTAGAAAGATTTTTAAAAACGGACATATAGATCGCGTTCTACAAAAATTTTACTTTTGATTCAAATTTTTTTTTACTTTTTTTGCGAAATTATGATAGACCAAGAAATAATTATTTTTTATCATCATTTTTTTGAAAAATCTGTTACAAAAGTATCTATAGAACTACATACTTAAAAAAAATTATGATAAAAATAAGTATTTCTTTTGCAATCAAAAGTACTATGTTTCAAGAGTATCATATTCAAATTTTAAGTTTCCAGGTGTAGCGGAATCAAAGTTATTGAATTTTCAATAAAATGGTATTTTTTTTTTTTTGTTTTTCGCAGAAAGTTTTGAAAAACCAACGGCAAAATCAAATTTCCTATAAAGTACACCTTTTTGAACATGATTTTTGACTATTTTTTGCTCATTACAGCACAAAAACTTAAAGCACTTAGAGATCTAATATTTTAGAAATTGTCATATTTAGGTACCCCAACATGTGTACAAAATTTGAGCAAAATCGGAGATGTTGATGAGGAGACGTTTGTCAAAACCATCGTGGAATTACCCTACTATGAAATTTCAAATTATTGTTAGAAAAGGTTCAAAAATCGGTTATATAGTTAAAAAGTGATAAATTCTAATATAATAGAATGTCAAAATTAGCAAAATCTGTTCATAAAGTACAAAAATATTGTCGTAATAAACCAACAAATTACAAAAACAACATTCTTTTTATAAAAAATTAAAAATGGCAAATTGTTTGAATTTAAAAACTAAAATCTGGCCCAAAACAATTGAAAAGTTTACATATTTTTATTAAAAAACGCAAAATTCAGTTATGAGAAAATATTGTTAGAAAAAACCAAAATCTGACTGAAAGTGTTGAAAAGTGCAACATTTTATGCATAAAATTGTTATTTATATTTATTATTTGGGCTTAATCAAACACTTTCCGTTGATGTAACCACTATGTTTTTATTGCATTACTACATAAAATATCATGAACTGTTTTATTACATATGTGCTCTCTATACATTCACAACTGCAACTACTTGACATTGTATATGTGAATATCTTATTACAGTGAACATAAGAACTGATACCAACTTAACAATAATTTTAGTACTAATAAACTTAATATAAATAATATTCTAACAAAAATGTCAATGAAGACGTCAAGGGTCCCTATATAATAGTGGGTGGCTTGTCTATCTGGACCGAATAATATGGTACATTGTTATAATCATCACACATTTGCCTTGCAATTTGTTTAAAGCAGGAATAAGCTTATTGATAACACAGTTTTATTAAAATTGTTATTCTAAAAATCCTTACATTTTGCGTTCAAAATAGTAAACTTATTAATATACAATTGAAGGAACGAACTGTTACCCGGCGTGTGATATGAAGCAATCAACTTTGCAATGATGGTTCTAGTATTCCACTTGATTATATTTTAATTGGAAAATGTGATGTTTAGGAATTACAAAACATGCCACAAAAACATAAAAATACCTCTGAATTTCAACGAGTGAAACTTCAGCAGCGGAAACTATTACATTGAAGACTAGATTTAACCAGTTTGTGAACATTGACTTTGAATATTTCTAGCTTATAAGTCTCGAAAAATACTGATCTTAACAGTTTATTCCATTTGTCGATAGTACGGTTAAAAAAATTTCTTTTAAAAGTTTTGGTTCTACATCTCTGAACTGTCAGTGAGTATTTGATAGCAAACCTTGTAATACGAGTAAATATTTGTTTAAATGGTAATATGTCTTGTATTTTGTTTGAACAATGTCTATTAAAATATTTATAGAAAATGCAAAGATCTGCAACATTACGCCTGTGTTGTTAAGTATCTAAGTCATTAGTTAATTTTGGATCAGCAATGATCGAAATAGCTTGTTTCTGAATAGAGTTTAGAAGAGGTAGTGAAGTTTCCAATGCTCTTTCCCATTCTTGGGAACATTATTTAATACAATGACAAAAATAAATTTTGTATATAGTATATGCAAAAATTAAACAAAAGTAGGTTTTTTTTACATCTATTAAGAAATGTGGAGAACATGGTTGTTCCAGAGAAGAATATGTAAGATTGGAACACCAAATTAAAGAAGATTTAGAAATGAATTCGTTGTTTAGTTTGTTTAAAGTTAAAATTGACTATGTTGAGAGTGCTCTATTCAAATATTGTTTTTAGGTCTATGTTTACATATATATATATATATATATATATATATATATATATATGCATAGCTATCTTACTCGCCTCCGTGCACACATAAGGCGACCTAGCCTCCACCCTAAATCTAATAGTTTTAACTGTGTATTTTTTTGCATTTAGTTATTTAAAATATTCTTTATTAGGACGCACAAAGAGGGGTAAAGAAATATGACATTAATTATATACAAAAAAATTGGTATATTAATAATACCAATAGAACTCCAAATGCCAAAGCATCGTTTTAGGCTCCAGTTGTATAAAATGTATATGTGAAAACGTCGAATACGCCTCTGCCAATGTTGCCACTATCAATATATTGTATTTTGTAAATTTCTATTATTAGTAGGCATATATTTGTTTTATTCAAGAGGTGGTTTAGTATAGTTGTTTTTTGTGTGTATAAGATTATAAAAATATTGAAACCGTAACACAGTCTACAATAAATAGTTATTTTCAAAAATTATCGAATGTAGGTACAAACAGTTATTTGAAGTTGTTTTGATTTTAATTTTTTATGTGGTGTACATTACAACAACTATAGTATGCTACCGGTGATTAATTGTTTCTACATTATAGCGTTTTGTAAGCGGTGACTTACTGCTGTGGTATTTTAACTCTAATTATTATAAAAATATGTTGCAAAACAATTAACCACTAATAATAAATACTACACTGTACTGTTTGTTACCGGTTTATGAATGGATTCCCTGCCTCAGTTAAACTGATATTTATTTTATTTTAATCTATTTAATTTATTTTGTTATTATTTATTAATTAATATACGTTTAAACGTAAAAACTCTTCAGACACCAAACCATGGAATGTTAAACAACGGCTATTAATAGATTATTACAAACATGTAATAAACTCAAAAACAAGAGTACACCACCAAAAGAACTACTTAATTACATAAAACCTCCACCAATATACATCCCAGCAGTAGCAAACAAAAATTTAATCTTAAAATAAATAATAACCAAATTGTCAACAACAGATGTGCTAAAATATCAAGCAGCTGTTCAAGAACCAAAAAATCGTGATGTGCAATACTACACCTTTTATTTAAACCAATAACGCAGTTTTTATGTAAAAAACAAAAGTCATGCCTCAATGTGCTATTTGCCTTCAACTGGAAAGTACCAAAAATTACTGCATTTATGATCAGAGTCTACAAGAAAATGCAGCAAACATAATTTCCTTGGCCAGCCCAAAGCAACTACACACTGGCCATGTGACATAAAAAACAAATGTCTTCGATTTTTTTGCATACAAAAGTTATCCTTTAAATTATCTGCAAGTAAAAAAAAATTTAATATATTTTCAGACTATTTCCCTGTCCAAATCTACTTAAGCTCACACATACACCATAAACAAAAACCAGATTTTTTAACCAATAAAATAACTTGAACCAGTTTTAAAACATATTAGAAAAAGAAATACACCCAAATGTCTTGCTTAAAACAACATTTAAGCATTAAGCAGTTTTGAAACCCACAAACACTACAAACAAGCTACAAAATGATTTAAAAGTAACTAAAAAAGCAATACTAATAAATAGAAGAATATGGAAGTCTACTAGAAATCCACAAAACAAAACTAAATACAACCCGCTAAAAGTCTACTCTTAGAGAAAAAACTAAAAAATCAAAAAATTTCTAAAAAAACTACCACTACTACAAGCAGACAAAAAGCAGTCATCAGTTTTGGAATACCTTTATCAATGACATTGTTTATTAACGCCATCACACCATGTGAGTTAAACACGTGATTAAAACATGGCTATGATCTCCAGCAACTTCTATTTAAAACAATGCGTAACGAGTTAGATGAACGTAAGAATCAAGGGGAGAAGAACATTTTTATCAAGTATAAAAACAATCGTCCAATTATAGTATCCGGGAAACCAACTGTGTCAAAAAACTTAAAGAAATAAAAATATATTATCATAACGCTGGGGGAATTAAAACTAAGTTACAAGATTTTCAAATTAATTTATCAGTTAGTAATTATGATATAGTTGTTATAATTGAAACATGGCTTTCAGACGATATAAGCAATGAAGAATTGAATCTGAAAAATTATTCTGTATTTAGGACAGACAGATCTGCTAGGTCAAATGTCAAGTTCGAAGGGGGCGGTGTGTTAATTGCAGTACATAACAGAATACATGCTGAAATAATTCAGGATGTACACCCAAGCGTAGAACAATTGTTTGTGTCCCTTAAATTCAATGGAGAAAAATTTATTATTGGTGGTTTATATATTCCTCCAGGATCTGACAGTTCAAATTATTTAACTCATTGTGAAACTATTGAATCAATTACTGAACAATATGTCAATGCTCAGTATTTATTCTGCGGAGATTATAACTTGCCAGATGCTGTATGGGTAAACGATGAAATGGGAGCAAATTTGGCTACAGCAGCAAGCTACAAAGCGCAAATAATAAGTGAGTGTTTTGAAATTTTGAATTTTAATCAAATTAATAACATGCCAAATTCTCGCGGCACCTTTCTGGATTTGGTTTTTACTCGAGACAAATCTATCTCAATCGCAGCTGCAGAGGAAGCAATATTTTCAAACAGCATACACCACGACTCTTATCAGATAATAGTAAAAATGTGCAACAAAGAAGAACAGATGGAATTTATGGATGTAATTCCAGATTTCAAAAATGCAAATTATCAAGAAATAAATAATTTCTTAGCTGCTACAAACTGGGATCTATTATTTAATGGAAATAGTTCTATCTGTGATATAAACAATACAATTCAAAAATTTTATGATGTCATATATGAAGCTGTTCAACTCTTTGTTCCTGTGAAGTGTTTTAAACGTAGTACTTATCCAAGATAGTTTAATGGTGATTTAATTAATCTCATCAAAGATAATAAAATAGCGCATGCTCTTTATAAAGTTTCTAGTCAATAAGCTGATTATGATCGCTTTAGTGTTTTAAGAAACAAATGTAAAATTCTTGGAAAAAAGCTTCATATGGAATATACTCGGAATGCTAGACAGAAAATATGTTCAAACTCAAAATTCTTTTGGACGTACATCAATGAGAAAAGAAAGACGATAGAGATGGATTTCCTAAAAGAATAAAACATTGTGATAAAATTTGTGATAATGAACAAGGTTGTGTGGACTTGTTTGCTGACTTTTTTTCAACAGTGTATGTTAATGATGTTTGTTCTGTCCCTTTATATAATACTAGTTGTAATGTAAGTTTTTCTAAATTTGTGATTAACCCGAGTGATATTTTTGATGGTATTTTAAAACTTGAAGAATCTGTGATAGTTGGGCCGGACGGGGTTCCTAATTTATTTTTAAAAAATTGTGTATGTACATTAACACAGCCTTTATACAAGTTGTTTATGTTATCTATTAACAATAACAAGTTTCCAGATTATTGGAAAAGAAGTTATATTACCCCTATTTTTAAGTCTGAAAACAGAAGTGATGTCAGCAACTACAGTGGAGTTTGTAAACAATCGGCTATTCCTAAGTTATTAGATTCGTTAATTGCGGATCAACTTAAATGGTTATGTAAAAATGTTATTACTGACAATCAACATGGTTTTATGAAAGGACGGTCAACAGCTACAAACCTTATGATTTTTCAATCTAAAATTATTGAAGCTTTTGAAAATAAAATACAAGTAGATGCTATTTATACCGATTTTGCAAAAGCTTTTGATCGCGTTCGATACGAGCCGCTGATTGCTAAACATTTAGCAATAGGTTTTAATCCAGAAATAGTAGCTTGGTTACAAAGTTTTTTAACTGGTCGATCACAATGTGTTAAGATCAATGACCACATTTCAAAGGTAGTTAATGTAACTTCTGGTGTTCCTCAAGGATCACACTGTGGTCCTATTTTATTTTTGTTAATTATTAATGATTTGAGTGATGTTATTGTTAATTGTAACTTTCTTTTGCATGAAGATGATTTAAAGATTTTTTATAATATCAGTTCAGTAAATGATTGTATTTGTGTTCAGCGTGATTTAGATAGTATCAGTAATTGGTGTGAAACAAACAGTTTATATCTAAATCTTGATAAATGCAACTCTATAACATTTAGCAGAGTGACAAACACAATACGGTACGTTTACTATATTAATAAAGTTCCATTAAAATCTGTGAACAAATTATCGGATCTCGGTGTTATTTTTGATACCAAGTTAAATTTCAACAAACATATTAACTCAATCTGTTCAAATGCAATGAAATTAATGGGATTTGTAAGCAGAACTTCTTACGAGTTAACAAGCGAGGCATCTTTATCTTTATACAAAGCAGTTGTAAGATCTACACTTGAATATTGTACGTTAATCTGGTCGCCACACCAAAGTGGAAATATAGCGCGAAATATAGATTGAAAGAATCCAACGTAAATTTATAAATTTGTTTGCTTATAAATTAGGAATTGGAAAAGAAGACATCAATTTACAATCTATTGCTAGCACATATAGTCTTAAATCGTTAGAAGAACGTAGACTTATAACTGATTTAAATTTTATTCAAAAACTGGTTAGCGGCAATATAGATTGTGCAGCATTAATAAACAAGTTGAATTTTAATTTTAGGCAAAAGCGATACAATAGGAACACTTACATTTTCCGCTGTGACCAGCACTCAACTAACTACGCATATTATAATCCTATATCTCGTATAATGCGAGAATCAAATATTATTCAGTTGGATTCTAATTTTAATCTATTTGAAGTAATTGTAAAAACATTAACCTAAAACAGTACTTTAATTTTAATTGTTAGTTTATGGTATTATTAAGTATCTATTTATAAATTGTTTTGTTTTTTCTTATAAATTTATATGTGATATACACTATTTAATATTATATAATTAATTTTTATACTAATTCTGTATTTACAGGCAATATTCCGTTAATAAACTATTATTATTTAATTTCTATGAAAAAAGGTTCAGCAATTAGAATTAGTTTTCAAAAAATGTGCAAAAAGCACTCACACAAATCATTCTGATAAACCTGTGACAGAAACATTTTTCTGTTGCTTTATAAGTTTATTTAATATGTATCTTTAAAGATATGTTTCTGAAAAAACTGAAATTAAAAACATTTCATCTAATTCCAAATTACCAATTTGTTTTTTTTTAAATTAACACACAACTACAGAGCAGGTTTACAGAGAAATAAAGCAAACTAACAACACTTAAAAAAAAAAAAAATTGTTTGGCTGCTTTTCTTGACAACACCCAAGCCTTTGATAAAAGTCTGACACCGGAGATTTTTAAGCAAATTGAAAACGCAATTGCCCATTACACATTTCATGTATTATAATCATACCTAATCAAAACATTTTTATGGTTAAACATCAAGATAAAGTAATTAACTTACACCTCATCAAATCAGCGGTACCACAGGAAGGTATTCTTGCACCGGTGCTATATCTACTTTTTACAGAAAACTTTCAAGAGTTACGTTTGTCATTCTAACAGTTAGTAAAATTCCAAGTTTTGTCTCTGAGAAACTTCAGACTTTTTTTAAAAACATCCAAAAATAGCTTAAAACCTTGTAAATTAGGGCTAATCCAAGTAAATTTCAGCATGTCACCGTCACTCTCCGGCAAACAATTATTACAATCTACCAATGTAAAGTTCCTTGAAATAAATTTTAAAACCTGTATGAGCCAACTGTTCTTAACTATGGGACAGTAAGTTTCTAACATTCTGAAGCTGCAGATATATCAATTACAAACAGTTCAAGATTTATCACCAATAAGTCTCTATACAAAAATCTGAACATCTCTAATGTGCTACAAGACTCCAAGAACGCTAGTAGCAAATAGTTATCTTGGTTTGAACTTCATACCAACACGTACCTTCTTTAACATGTCACTACTAGCAATCAATGAGTTACCTAATTAAATTAGTTAGAACCTTAATGTAGATCTTCAACCGCACGCTATTAGGTTTATATTAAAAAAACTTTACAGTCTTTTGTAAAAAAAAAATTTGTGCGTTTTTTGTGTTCAAGTGTTAATCAGTTAAAACTAAACTTGAAGATGACACTATAATTTTTTTTTGCAATAGTATATTATTGTTATAGCTAGTTAGATAACATAAAAAACCTCTTTTGTACCATAATTTTAATTATGTAAATATGGGATAGTTATATTTATCTCCGTAATTAATGATCTAACAATTTATTTAAATTGATAAAAAAATAATGATAACTTTAATTAAGAGGAGAGAATAGTTGTGCTATTATAAGGCTTTACAGAATCAAACTCAGCAAGAAAACGCATGAATATAATTGAATAAAATTGTAGAAGAAAGTCTACTCTGTGTCTTTAAATTTGTAAAAATTAGATGCAATAAGTCGTTTCTCCGCAATTAATTTTTTTAATGTGTCGTTTTTAATTAGTTCTTTATTAATTTTTTACTCGTTAATTATAACTTCAAATCTTTAAACAAAAACATGAAAACATAGAATATTGTCTGTAGTTCAACATATAAAAGAGTGATAATTAAAATCTTATCGTATGGATATTGAGTTGGTTGGCGTTTTGTCCCATAAGAACTAATTTTAATTCAAAAACGGCGCTGTACGTGTCAATATTTTTCTAGAGAAAAAGGTTTGCCGATATTTTTGTAGATGTGATAGGATTTAATATTTTTCCATAACAATACTACTAGTAGCACCCCCACAGGACAGTGCGACTAAACCTGGCAATTCTCTAGCGTTAAACTGAAAAGAATTAATTTTAATTTAACATGCAAATGATGTCAAGTTTACTAAACAAGACTAAAATTAGAATTTTTTATAAATTTTAAAACTAATATAAACAACATTATTGTTATTTAATTTATTTAAAAAAATATATCTAAAAATAATATTTTTTTTTTTGTTTGCACATTTTAAAAATTTATAAACATTAGAACAAATGTCCATTAATACATGACACAAGTTATTAAATATTTATCTTGAAAAACGAAATAATCGTTGGGCTTGTGCATACGCGTATTACAAAGACGAAAACAAGTTACTTAGAAAATAAAAGTAACTTGCACATTACAGTTAGTACTACTAATACTGCAACATTGAAAAAATAAAATTGAAAAATGTGGTTAAAATTTAAAAAAATAAAAATAATAATAAAAATAAAATTAAAATTAAACAAAAAAGAAGTATTTTGAAAATAAATTATAGATAAAGGGAAAAATGAATTGAAAATCAATTAATATCTAGACTATGCAACACTAGAACAGGTAAAACATGTTCGTATAAATGTACACACAGTGTCTCAAGTTTACTAAATGTAACCTGCAACAATGTCGAACAGTCTTAAAATTACAAAATGTAAATATTAAAATGGTCTAAAATCATCCATATACGCGTTTCGAAATTTAATATTAAAAATTTATTATTAAAGAAATATTAAAAAGTATTATATCTGCTATTTTATAATATTTTTAAAATCTATTCTACATAGCACAATACCTAGATAGAATTATTTAAAAAATATTTATAATATATTATAAAAAAATGTTATTTATTTGTTTCATTGGACGTAAAGTTGAGTAATATTTTCTGTTTTATTTTTACATATTTTCTATACAAAACTAATAAACAACGTGAACCGTTTAGATAAATTAAAAGTATTTAATTATTTTTATAAATTGTATTTGCTATGTTGCCAATTGTAAGAGGCGTATTAGAACGTTAACTTATGAGGAGGCCTATTCTACTGGCCCGCAACAAAATATGTATATCAGTATAAAAGCATAGCGCCACGTAGTGTTGACTTTAATGTACTACAATGTATAACTGTATATGTGTATGAGTCGAAATGGTCACCAAACAAAGTTTTGTAGAATGACTTCTAGTAAAGTATTATGTTGAAATAAATTGATATACACACCAAAACGTATTTGCCTCCAGTTTTTCGTACCTGCCTCCGTTCTGGAGGCCAGTACTATCAGCGTGTATATATTTTGGAGGAGTATTAGTTGTTTTACATCTATATATATATATATATATATATATATATATATATATATAGATTTTAACCTAGAAATTTCAAGACGCTCTGCCATGTTTGTCGATATTGTAATTTTAAGGTAAGAGTTAAAACCATCAATTTTAACTATAATTTTTCTATTGTCAAGAAAACTATTGATAAAATTTACAGTTTTTTTTATCAAAACCTATACAATGGAGATTGTTGACAAGATTAGGATGCCATACTAAATTCTATTTGTGACTAACAAGAGTTAGAAGACCTGTTGTCAAGTGTTATGATCAAAATCCATATTAAATATCTAAGATAAAGTAAGAACTTGAAAATGTCAAAATTAATATACTTTTCAAACTGAACAATAATGCAATTGGTCAAACTTGAAAAATCAAACTTGTCTCTCTGATTAGGTATAGGTTGAACATTTGCAATTTTCCAACAATTTGGAAAAGTATTATTTTAATCAAAATGGGAGCTAATTCATTTGCAAATGTTTTGAGAATAATAGGTGGAATTTCATCTATAACTGATGCTTTTCTGGTATTTAATTTAAAAAGATATTTTTTGACAATACCAAAATGCCTTTAAAAACACACAAATCAGTTAAAAAAATGTCAATAAGCATTTCCAGAAATAAAGATTCAAAAGTGCTTATTGACATTTAAAGGTTTCCAAATATTATCAGTTAATGAAATAGAAAAATCAAATTGAATTTTAATAGACTATGCAGCAACATTTCCAAATTTTAACAAATAAACATATAAGCTTTGTGAGCTGCAAAAAAAGTTGAAGGCTTAACAATATCAATATTTAGTAATTTAGCCGTTAATGTTTTTATTAATATGCTATGCTATCATAAAAAATAAACTAGTTAAACATTACATACAAACAATTGGCTTTATAGTATTATAAATCTCCAAGTAGGTACAAATTTATGATGTACAATTTAGAATTTGTTTTGTTATTCATTCGTACCATTCAGTCATGATTGCAAGTTACAGGCTTGGAATTTAGAGTAAATACAAATTTTATACAAAAATTTGTCGAGAAATTTAAATGTATGAACGACATGAAAAAGCGATTCGCTTAAGCGAAGAAATTCAATTAAAAAAACTCAAATATATTTATTTATGTTAGAATTTATTTTGTGTTTAATAAATGTTTGGGTATTGTAAAATTTAGCAGTGTTTATTACTTTTTACACGCTAGACACTGTATGGATAAAGCTAGACTAGTTTTTGATAGTCTATTTCATCTTTGTTATATATTTATTTTTATTTTTTATATGTTTTCATATGCAACTAACTAATAAACATTTATTTTAGTCCAGGAACTAAAGTAGTATTATTTATTGTTATTTAGTTATATATTATATTTTATTTTATTACATATTTTATTTTTAGCTTTTTAAACTTTTTTTATATTAGTCAATAACATTTTTTTTAATTAATTTGTCTATTATTTATTTTATTTCCAAAAAAAAATATTTTTCGGCCAATGATCATATAAAAGAAATTTAAACAAAAAAAAAAATTTTAATAAATATTTTACATATAGATATTTTTCAAAATACATTATTAAATACCAAATAATAAATATATAATATATTTTTTTCTTCCTCCGCTAGCGCAAATATAATATTCTCTACTAACTCTCAAAATAGCAGGTCAAATTAGCCAGACGCATGAATCATAAAATTTTGTTTCAAGATATACCGCTAAATAAGCCAGATGGCGTCTTCGTCCAGCGGCATGGTAAGGGTACACTAAAATACATTGACGCTGCGCTTCTTGTTAGAGTTATCATTCAACGGTATTACTTAGAGTTTAAAGTGTTGGACTCTACTAAATGCTTTTGAAAGTCTTCTTCATTGATGTACGAGGTAAACGCTATAAAATATATTTGATGAAAAATCAAATGTTGTCAGTAAAGTGTAATGCTTTAATAAAGCATTACACTTTACGTTAACAACCTACATGTGCAATTTCAACCTTCTACTTTAATTAATAATGTAGTGATATCTAGACAGACAATGTTTGGTTTCAACTATGCCAAATTTGCAAATAATTGAGTTTCAAGCGTTTATCAAATGTTTCACATAGAAAGCTCTTACCCTACGGTGAAAATCCACCATTATATTTCACCGTAAAAAAAATTATCCAAAAGATCCTTTCAAACAATTCGTAAGACTTCTGAGGCGATGTAAAAAACAGTAAAACGCACAATAGAGACAATACAAAAAATGAGCTATGAGTCTTTGAAAGATGACTCACGTTCTGATCAACCAGTTGAAGTGATCACAGATAAGTCGATCGATGAAGAACTGATCCAAAACAATAGCCGATTAAAAATGAAAAAAATATCAGCAATGTCTGAGCTGTCAGATTCATTGATTTGCCATATACGCTCAATGCTCATGGCATTGAGTTGTCTTCGATAAACTTTTTTAGGTAAAATTACCATATTAATTCTTAATTTAGACGCTGAATCGTTAAATAGTTTTTACAAGCAAAAATTTTAAATATTTTTAGGATTTATTTAATCTATAGCTAAACAAACAATTGATAAGCTTCTTAATTTCACACTAAAACCATAAAATACATCATTAAAAAATGTGTGCAATTAGTTATTAATAATAACTAAAAAAGTCATTTTGTTATAGTACTAAATTGTAAATCAATTCTTTCATTACGTAGTATATACAAAAAAAGTTAATAAACTAATGCAAAATTTATTATGTTTGTAGCAAACGTTGCTAGTGTTACGTGGGCAATTGATAGTTCTAGATTAAAATTTGTTTGCTCCATACAACTAAATAATAAATTGAAATAATAGGATATATTGCATGTGGAAAGTTTAAATAATATTTATTTAAACGATTGCCTCGATTCAACTAGAGCGCATCGAATCAGTCAAAGCTAATCAAGCAAAAATGCTAAAACTAATAAATTTTTTGTTGGTTATTGTTTATATTAGTGATATTAGCTGTTTTCACAAAAAATTGTACCCACAGGTAAGATTAACATTACATTATAGCTGAAAATTATATTATTGATTTTATTAATTTATTTATAAATTTTGATATTTAGTAGCACAATATTTGCATTTTTAATTAATTATTCAATTAAAAAAAAATAAAAAATCTATATTTTTGTATTAATTTGCATCAAATTTAGTTTAATATTTAGTTTTACGTTTAATAAATTTTATGTAATTATTATTACTGACTATTGACAAATATATTTGTATTACATTTGTTAATTTTGTGCATCATAATAAGATTATTATGTCGCTTTAGTTTATAAAAATAATTGCGCAATCGACTCTTGACTAATATATTTGTATAAACAAACATAGCATAGTATAATATCTTGTATTGAGATATATATTTAACTCTTTACAATTATTTATTTATAAAAATAACAAAATTGATATAATAAATTGGATATTAATTGTGTAGAATTTACGTTAGACTAACAACATTAAACTTTGAGCAATTCACCTCCACTGACTAATTTAATAACAAATTCTTGTTTTTATATGACAAGATAATAGTTCTTTGAATTGCTCAAGGTTTTTTATTGTCAACGATTTGGTTTCCAGAGAAATAGTATTTAGATAACGGATTCCCGGGATGCTTCGTTGTCGTTCTTGGGTGCAGGTGTTAACTCCTCTTTTCTTAGAGTGAACCAAGGATTGGGACAAGTTTGTTACAATTCTTGAGTTGCAGACATTTGGGAGGATGGTTGTTTTCTTCTAAGGTACCATATTCCAATAATAACAATGATTGCAATTGCCGTAGTAGTTACTAAGGCGGTCGTCAAACTTCAGTTGTTTGTGGAGCGGGCGTTGGATAACTTCTCCAATCGGGCGTCAAGTTTGTTTAACTTTCCATGGGTTTCATTCAATCCTTTTAATTTAAAGTTTTTTAGATGGACGTCTTCCAATCTTCATTGAAATTGTTTTGCTAGCAGTAAAGTTAAATTTATAAGTGTTAGGTAAATTTGTCGATCTAAATAGTGAATTGATGTAGTTCGTAGAACTTTGTTTCTTAGACTAATTGGACATTCGGATGTCAATTGAACAAGCGATGATCACATTGAACTTTGGCAGATTGATTGGCTTAAAATAGAATCCAATCGGAGTTTGTGGGATAGATCATTTCGGCATCCAGTTGCAACTATCTGATGTAGATGCAAGCTGTTATTGGCAGATATAGTAGCTGATGTCCACACGAGGTGTGTTTTGTAGCATCTAAACTAATGACTGTACACAGATATTCTTGATGTTGCAATAATTTGCATGTTCTGACATTGCAATATACCTATCAATATTTTCTGCCAGGTAAGGTTGTGGAATATTTAAAACAAAGTAATCTGGATTTTGCTTGATTGGTTATGGAATCAATTTATGGTATTGGTAAATTGTAAGTTTTGACTAATAGAATTTTGAGTAAAAATCTGAGTACGTACGCTTTGACATAAGCTTTTACAGTTATCATTTTTCAAAAACATAAAGGTTTTTGATTTCAGGTAGTAATACAATATTTTGTTCAGAAATAGATGATTGAACAAATTTCAATTCATTTAACAGTTCTTCTGCAAAAATAATTACAGGATGGTAAGTTTGCAAATTGGAAGATTTTTGCAGTTAAAAGTCGGCTAGTGATGGTCGAAGCTGACGTTATGGTATTAAATACTGACATGTGGGCTCTCTATAAAGACTCGATATTGTGAAAGCATTGCGGTGTTTTGTTTTGATTTTCTGCGATTTAAAGATTAATATTAGCTCTTAAGAGTTTCTTGAGCTAAATGAATCTGTGCCTGGTTGTTCTTAAATAGTTTTTCACGGCTAGTAGCGAGGTTTTGAATCAATTTATTATATCTTGCGGCATCTTCTGCGTCGAAGTTTCCTGAGATTGTTTTTATGACGGAACCGACAAAGTTTACTGCTCCACGAGCTCTTCTAACTGTTGGTACTAATTGATCCTTTTCATAGTTTAATTGATGGAGTAGGCTTTGAAGCTCCATAGCAAATGAATGTAATTGTGATTTTTTTTATTGTCCTGAATATTTTGTCTAGCTTTTTCTAGTTGTTTATATTGTAAATTTAGCTGGTTAACTTGAGCCACTAAAGGTTGTAGGTCGCATCGTACTACTGTAGTCCAATAACCTATTTGATTTTTTGCATTTCCAAGATGTAGGGGGAATAGCGGGCCATCCAAGGATGTTATTTTAACGTCTGCAAAGACGTGGCAGCAGCATCTGTAACAATGCCATGTTTAAGTCATCTGGTATGATATGTTTGGGTACCTTTTTGCGTCTCTACGTTTACAGTACCATTATTATTGATAGCATTCAACATTTGATTGGCTTACTGGTTTTTTAGCTGTACCAAGGTGTATAGTAATTTTGTAAAAAAATGCTAATTCTTTAATTAGTTTGTTGTTAAATTCTGATCTTTGATCAGATCTAATTTCTTGAGGTATTCCGTAGTAACTAAAGTATGTTAATAGAACATGCTATAAACTTTTATAGCATGTCCAACTCTAGTGAAAGAGTTAATAATTGTAAGGTATTTTTCATAGCTACAAGAAAATAAATTAATAAGTACTTTTTCAAGAGGTGCATCGGGTGTTTCCGTTATTGGTAATAGCGGTACTTCAGGGTGCCTGTTGTATTTTGACCAATTGCAAATGTCGCATAATTTTATCAAATGGGTTATTTGCTTTTCCATTTCATTCCACCAATATTTTCGTTTTAGATGTGATATGACGTGATAAGTTCCAATTTTGTATTTTTATCATCAATCACTTCAACTTTTTTTACTATATACTTTACATAGTTTTTTGTATAATTTGTCATTTTTGGTGTATAAATAAAATGTTTTCTGATCACTCATGTATTCTTTAAATAGCTGTAATAAGGCATTTTTAGAATTATCCTTTGGTATTCTTTCAAAGTTAATAATAATTTTTTTTTCTCTTTTTTCAATTATAATTTCAAGTTGTTGTGATAGGCTTTTAGTAACAATGAGTTGACTTTTTGTTATCAATAATAGTATCTTGTATTTCAATAGTTTTTGCAGGTTCTTGATTTGCAGTTGAATGTCTTCTACAATAAACAGTCCATCTTTGTTATCTCAATTGCACTTCTATATTGGTCCTTGTCGCCGTACTAGATATACGCCTTTATTTCGCTTACCATTACATAATTCTAACTTAGGGTATCATAGTCCTTTATGCAGAATGATGCGCTATGCGAACGTTATTTCTCTTAATTCAAACCTTGATTTATTTGGCCCACACACGAGTTTTGTGAGACAATTAAGAGCTTTAGATTTTTCATTGTTTTGATATGTATGTACCTGTTTGTTTTTTTGTTAATATTTTAATGTTTATGCATATATTTCTATTAGTATTTAAGTCTCTCTACTATATTATATACATAATTTTATTATTATTTTAATTTTATATTTTTGTTAAATTTATGCCGCTATCTATTATTATGTTTTATAAGTGCACACTTTTTTATTTTTTTAATGTTCATATATTGTTTTATTATTTTTTGTATTAAATGGAGTTTCCGTAAATAAATAAATGAATTGAATTGATTGTATCGGGGTCTTATTTTCTAAAATATCTTGTTCTTCTAAGTTTTCCATTAGGTCACTGTCCTCTACATTTGGTGCAATACTGTGTAATGATGTTTATTTCTGGAAGTCGTATTTTTGATAAAGCATCGGCATTAGTGTTATATTTGCCCTAATTGTATACATTTTCAAAATTGTATTTCTCTAGTTTAATCTTCCATCTCATAAGTCTTGAATTTTGGCTCCTTAAGCGACTATAGCAACATTAAGGGTCGATGATCTATGTAGATAGTAAACTTACGTCCAAAAATATAAGGACTAAATTGTTTGACAGCGTATACAACTGAAAGTAATTCCTTTTTAATGGTAGAGTATTGTTGTTCTGTTTCTGATAGGGTTCTCGATGCAAAGCAAATTGGTTTATCTCTTCCAATTTGTCCTTGGGAAAGCACTGCTTCTAAGGCTATGTCTGAAGCGTCGGTGGTAACAACAATTTCTTTAAAAAATCAGGGTATTGCTAAATGGGGTCATAAGTTAGAAGTTTTTTGCATTGAATAAATGCTTGGGTGTATTTTGATTTGTCAATATCTAATTTTGCATTTTTCTTTAAGCAAGTTGTAAATGGTTTTGTTACTTCTGCAAAGTTCTTAATAAATTTTTGGTAGTAACCTACCAATCCAAAAAAATTTTTGATCTTTGTTTGAGTTTTAGGTATAGGAACTTTAGTGATTGAACGGATTTTTTCAGGGTTTGGGTTAACTCCTTTATCTGTTACAAAATATTTAAGTTTTTTTTTTTAATTTGCATTTCTCTAATTTAATTTTGAAGTTGGCTAATTTTAATCGTTCGAATACTTTTATAAGTTTTTGTTTATGATCCGGTAAAGAAAATAAAAATATAATTATATTGTCTAAGTATACAAGGCAAGTATCTTCCAGTAATCCTCGTAAAACGTCATCCATATTCCTACGAAACTTTGCAAGAGCATTTAGGAGACCAAAAAGCATTCTTTTGAATTCGAAATGTCCTTGTTCGGTAGTGAAGGCTGTTTTTTGCATGTTTTCTTCATTCATCTCTATTTGGCGGTACCCTGAGGCAAGGTCAAGTGACGTAATATAATTAGCTTGACCTAGCTTATCCAAAATGTCGTCAAGAGTTTCTTGATTTTCTTATTTAAATCTAGTGGTTTTCTTTTTTCATATTTAGAGTATGTTTTATTTTATGTGTAAGAGTTAAATTTTAGCCTTCCACATGAAAAGGATTTTTATTTTTCATAAGTAATGTTTTTATTGCTGTAGATTCTTCTAAATTTAAATGATCATTTTTGAAATTTTTGATAAAATTTTCTTGCTGTAGTTTTGATAAATTGTTTTAGTTTTTTGTATAATAACCCATATTAGTTTCTTTTTCTACATCATTTACTGATGTAAGCTTCATTGGGTTTAACTTAAAATAAATTGGTGATTGGCTACAATTTATTGCTTTTACACAACAAATTTTATGATTTTTTACCTCAACTACAGATTCGGGTATAATTAATGTTCCATTCTGGTCTACTGTTTTTGAAAAAAGTGCAAGTCCATTGCAAATATTTGTTATTTGATAATTTATTGTTGTACTTGAATTAGGTTCAACAACATGTGTGGGCTTGTTAATTTTGTATAAAATTTCTGCCGTATCAGTATTGGTCTTTTGTCGCTTGGTATCTAGCAAAGCTCCAAGTTTGTTTAATAAGTCAATTCCGAATAATCCGCCAAATGATGAAGAAAAGTCAAAGAAAACAAATAAATGATGTTCAGGACAATTAAAAATGTCAGGTAGTGGTATTAAAGTAGATTTGGTAACTATTTCTAAGCCATGAGAAGTTTTGATATTAATTTCATGATTATGACAAGGATAATTATTTTGGTCCGCATCATTAAACATTTTTTAATTTTGCATTAGTCGTTGTTGTGGTGTTGTTTGAGTAAGCGAAAATCAATGTGAGTTTCCAGATTGCATTTGTATTGATGGATTGAAATTTGATACAAATCTTTGTCGCCGAGTGTTGAAATTTATAATTTCAAGCGCATACGATTTAGCTGTTTCAATATTATCGGGTCTTCGTAGCTTTACTTCCAGTCCAATATTAGAGTTGATTATATTTAGTCAAAACAAATTTGATTAATTTTTCTTTGTTTAATTTGTCTTATTTGCATATCTTTTTTTTCGAGATTATTTTTTGATAAAAGAGTGTACAAAGTTGATTTAATTTTATTCGCATAAGTTGCGGTTGTGTCATCCCTTTTGGGTGTTAAACAATTAAAATCGTAAACAAGCACGTTTTCGGAACGTTTGTCACCAACATCCTGAATTAAAATATCTTTTAATTCAATCCATGATATTGGAGTTTTATTTGCGTCAACTGCTTTTCGAGCTCTACCGCGAATTTTTCCCGTAAATATTAATAATAAGCGTTTGGCCATTGTAAATTCATTAACCTTTTGTGGGGAGCTGGCAAATATTCTTCTATTAAAAATTCATATGCATTTATGTAACTACGTAAGGTTATTTTATCTCCTTCGAACACAGGTATCAAGTCCTAGTCAATCTTTTAAATGTCTCGCGCCATTTCTACTTCTTCTAATGCTAATAATAAATCTTGTAAATTTTCCACGATGATTTATTTTATTTCAAATATTTATTTAATCTAACCGGTTATAAATTTTAATACAAAACGTTTATTTTCTTACAAAAAGGATTTATTTGATTAAAAAAGAGTATTAAGTAAAATGAATGTTGGCATTAATTATTTAAAGTACTTACAATAATATTAATATTAAATTTGTCATTTAATTCCGGTGAGTAGGCGATTGCTTTTCTGCTGTGTTGTTAGTCTTAAAATGCTGCGATTTGAGCTGCATCCACTCCACGTAAATTCCTGTTGGTGATTCTAGCGGCGACCTCGGAGCAATTGGTTTCCAATAATTAAGAACGGTTACGGTTGCAGTACCACATTCTTTTCATAAAATGTTTCATGACCAATTCACACATCTGCGGTTGTAAGTCTTCGATAACTTCACAAATTCCATCTTTAAGGTCTTGAATCGATTGTAGAGCATTGGCATAGACCTTAACTTTTACGTGGCCCCAAAAAAAGTCTAAAGATGTTAAATCACAAAATCTCGGTGGCCAATTGTGATCACCTTTTTGAGAAATAACGCGGTCAGGAAACTTTTCTTGCAAAATTGCGATTGTTTCGTTGCTTGTGTGGCACGTAGCGCCGTCTTGCTAAAAATAAACGTCTCACACATCAATATATTCCAAAGCCGGCCATAAAAAATTATTAATCATAGCTCGGTAGCGCCATCCATTCACCGTAACAGTTGCTTCAGCCTAATTTTTGAAAAAGTAGGGTCCAATCACACTGCCAGCCTAAAAACTGCATCAAACAGTGACATATTAAGGATGCAAAGACTTTCCAACAATCATTCTTAGATTTTCTGAGCCCCAAATGCAACAATTCTGTTTATTAACGTAGCCTACAAAGTGAAAATGGACCTCATCACTGATGATGATTTTTCGATGAAATTCCGGATCATTTTGATGCATTTGAAGGACCCAATCAGCAAAGATACAACGTTTATGGTAATCAACCGGCTTGAGTTTTTGTGTTAACTGAACTTTAAAAGCCTTAAGACTTAAGTCTTTATATAAAATACGGTGTAATGTCATTTGTAAAAAAATCTAATTCCAAACATCAACAAACCTGGGTTTTCTTTAATACTACAGGCTACATCAGCAATAATATCATTTGTTCTTGAGCAATGCACACAGTTTCAATTCTTCACACTACAATCTTGTTCCAACAGCTCAAATTTTTCCACCAGGTTTACTATTGCCGGCCAAGAAGGTGCTTTACGACGACCAAAATGTGCTTTAGTTTTGCAGTGACTAAAAAATTTTCACCATTTTTGTAGTAAATTTTAATAATTTTAATGCGTTGTTGAAGCGTGTATTGTTCCATTTTTAATAATGGCGTAGTTTTAACTTGTCAAATGTCAAAAGATAATAGCTTCAAAATTGACAGCTGCCCAAATAGCCTGCTATATAAAATAAAACATTTTATTGGAAAACCCTTTAGATAAAATTATGACTTTTAGAGTAACGTTCCTTAAATAATGATTTGGTAATAGACAATTGAACAGAGCCTTAATCGTTTTACTTTGTCTAATCTTTGTTGTGGTGAAAGGTAAAAATATTCATTGCAGTTATATATTCTGAAAAAACTTTTGCATTTAATGCATTCTTGTGTGGCATTATTCGATACCAATGCATGCGTTTGTTGGGGCTTGTATTGAAATGCGTAATTTGTGTCATATCTGAATTTAAAGATTGGACAACAATCATGTAAGAACTTCAAGTCTTTTAATTCAAAAGTTACACAAAATTTTCTACGCTAAACTTTAACACAACTGATGAATTCTAAAATTTTTCCCAGGAAAATCTAAAAACAATGAACGTAGATGAACAAAATAAAACAAATAACATTGCTAAATGTATCATAATTTCTTCAATTGTTGGGCAAGCTAATGTTGATGATAACTTACAAGAGGTAAGGTCATCCGCAAAAGTTATTCCAGAGTCAAAACGCTCAAAAATATTAGTTTTATACTGCTAACTTCAATCTGAGTTTATTAAATGTTGTTTTTAATTAATTGTTTCTTCTTTAATTTCTAGTTTACGGAAGATTACAATCTAGAAAAAATGGTTAATTCAATACAAAAAATTGTTAATGTCTATCCAGATATTAAAATAAAAATTCACTATAAGTACAAACGTGATTTGATTAATGATATCATTAAAAGAACCAACTTGTCAAATTATGAAATATACAACAACATTGATTTACGTCGATTTAATGATGGCTTTATTATTCACATAGTATCAACAGATGGCGGAAATCTAAAGTTGAAAAATAAAGAATCTATACTGCTGTGCATTTATATTGGCAATAACATTAATAGAATGTTAACCAATTTCAATCCATTTACCCGGACAATATTTGTAAATAAACTTGGAAACATTCATAAACGAGATTCAAATGGCAAATTTAAAAAGCAAACTGTAATAAATCTGGATTATACTAAAAATTTTGAAGGTATGCAACTACGCTATAAACACGACTATTTTAGTGTAAGACCATTTATAGTTATCAATGATAGTAGAAGCGAAGGTGTTAACGTAATAATTATTAATGAACTTGAAAAGATATTAAATTATACATTAACATTTAATCGAAAGAATTATGACGTAGATACGGTAAGTTTGACGACAAATATGAAATATGATTATACCTATCCACAATATATTACTTATTACGCATTGGCCGTTCCTAAAGCTTTAAAAATCCCTAACTGGTTAGGTTTAATTTATGTTTTTGATTACAAACTTTGGTTACTTATTCTAAGCTCTTTCATAGTAATTCTAATCATCTATCACGTATTAGATAATAATACACTGAGCAAAAGTGTTATGACATGTTTCGGAATATTTTTGAGTCAAAGCACCAAACAACCTAAACAGAAAGTATTAATTATAATTTATTTAACTTGGGTCATATTTTCATTTATTATTATAAGCGCGTATTTAAGCTTGTTTTTTACTTTGCTTGTTAATCCTTTATATGAAAAGCAAATAAAATCATTAGAAGATCTTGCTGAATCCAATCTAGCCGTATCTATCCGAACACAACACCGTGAGTTGTTCAATGAATCTATAAAAACGCACAAAACAATATTGCAGAGAACAATTGAACGAACATATCCATGTTTTGATTGTCTTTTATATTATAAGAACGTCAGTTTATTGGATACAATGTCAATTTTTGATATGTTGCCAGAAGTTGTAGATAAGGATTATTATTATACATTTAAGTTTTCTTTTATCTGGATGGGGATTCATTTTAAAAAACATAGTCCTTTAATTATTCAATTCAATAAATATATTCAACGTTTTCAAGAATTTGGCCTTTATAGTAAATGGGTGCAAGATGCATCGTACATGGATAAAACTTTGAATAATAATGATTTTTTTAATTTTTCTTTTGAACAATTATCTTTGCCATTTTTCATAAACTTTGCAGTTTTATCAATTGCAATATTAGTTTTTGTAGGAGAGATGATTTTTGGAAAAATAAAAATATACATAAATAACAATTAATTTAAACTATAATTTTTTAATAGATTTTATATAAAAATATGCAAACCACAGATGTTTTTATTACAAATAATTAAAACACAAATTTAAAAACTAATATTCAAATGCTTTTTCTAATGCATAAAAAGTTGTTCACATTCTACTTATTTTTCTTAGATTTTCAGCATGTTTCAATTTCAAATGGTTTTAATCAAATTGTTAACTTTGTAAAATACTTGGTTTTAATAATAAAAATATTAAAAAAACTCTTTGTAATTAGTTTTGCACTTTTACACTTTTTTTATGGTATTGCGATGACAATTTGAATGTTAATAACGGTAAGTTTTAACAGAAAGAAATTTCTGATTATTCAACTAATAATACGGTTTTCTACTTTCTCCTACATATTGTCACTTTTATTCACGCCTAACTGAATAGATATGTATCATATATTCACTTCAATGTGGGTGGATATGATGTGCCGTATCAACCTTAAAAACAAAAAATACAAATCACAACGTTTATTTGATTACTTCGCTAAATACAAATGGTTTTTTATTTGTAAAATGTCAATAAATAGATTAAAAACGTCTTATTTATTAACTGTTATTATACAATAACGCTCAAAAACATTTTTAACTAAATATTTTAACAGCATAATTTAACCAAAATTATAGGTAGTTCTGAATTTAACGTCAGATGTTAAACATAACCTGAATTTATTTCAATATAAAATAATGTTAAATGATTAATTGAAAAGTTTTAAAATAATTTATAGATTTTTATCAGTCGAAGAAAAAGTAAGCTGTATAAATCGAGTGGAATGATCATATCGCACTTAGACGTTTGGAGCACTTCGCCTGCAGCGTCGTGCTCCAAATTCGTCTTCGTGCGTTATGGGCATACTATCCACTCTTGTTATACAAAATATTATTATTTGTGCTTTTTGACCTTGAAAGTTACATATATCTATAATTTTCCAAAAAAAAAATTATAATTTTTATAAATTAACAATATAAAATTTATCGTATTTTTTATTCTGCCCTTATCTATTCTATTCCTTTTCTATTTTTTTCAATATCTCACTTCTTTTTATTCTGTTTTCTGTCAACTCGTTATATTGTTTTAACATATTTGTTGCCATAGCCTCTTCACACATTCTATACACTTTCAAATTATCTATACAAAATTTTGTTACTGGCAAAAAAGATGAAAATAGCACCACATTTAAAACTGGCAATCATCCTCAATATATCAATTGTTTTCAACAAACATAGTCATTTTATATATTATATTTATAATTTGGGTTATACGTAGACTTCATCAATTGTATTCTCCTTTGTTGTTTTTATATGTCTCTATTTTTTTCAGTTTTCTCTTGACGTCATAGTTGCATAACTATTGTAACTATTGTAAGCTTTCCGTTTCTTGCTTTTATTTGCTCTTTGATGCATTTTTGTAAGATTGAACATGTGATTTTCTGCATCATTCTTAATTTTTTTTTCTATTTTACTCCTAGTTTTAGTTTTAATTTCCTTTAATACAATAAATAATCATGTTTTTCTATTTAATCCTAACAGCATACAGCGGATAGCTTTTTGGCCGCTTGCTCATTTAGATGAGGTAGGTACAAAAGAAGGTAATAAAAACACTAATAATTTTTATTTAGTTTTAAGTGTAATGTAATGAGTAGATATAAATTAGCGGCGGAAGTACAATTTCTTAAAGAGAAATACATGGACTCAAGGAGTTCAAGAAACCGAATGTCGTTTTTACGATTTTAGTTCCTTGTTTGGCCACCAGAGTGCTTGTTGTCGCTAGTGTCGCAAGTGTGTTTAGTTGCATATATAATTTCTACGTGTATGATTGGTTGCTATTCATTGTTTTACAGGATAATCGGTAAGGGCGGTTAATTCAAATCTTGCATACTGAGTGTTCGAATGTTTTTTCCAAGATGGCCGCTCGGTTATAGAAGCGCCAATTTCAAATATTGCCGCCATGTTGGGTGTTGCTTGTCAAATTGTCCACTACATGTCAGAGGGCGTGTGATGTAGTTGATCATGTCGTCACTAGATGTCCGATAGATAGATAGATAGATAGATTTATTAAAACATTTGAAAAAATTTACAAAGATAAATTTACACAAACATTCATGTCAAATATTAATACAATAATATATAAACTTAAAAATAAAACAAACATAATGACACAAAACTGTATACATTATTAATATATAGATATTTTAAAATGACAGAGTACACAGTTAAAATTTAAAATTTAGATTATACAATATCTCTCCTGCAGAAAGTATAGTACTCTTCAATTGAATAACAATTGCATTCTATAAGAATTTTTTTAACAACTTTTTTGAATTGCTTTTGAATATTTATCTGTTTTACGTCATTTGGTAGAGCATTGTATAATTTAAATCCGGTATAGTAATAGCCTTTCTCATAAAGAGTTAGGTTATGTTTTGGTAATAAAATATCATTTTTATTACGTGTTTGATAATCATGATCGACATTATGCATCATAAACGTGGACATATTATTAAACACATAACATAAAGTTGTAAAAATATAAACACCACAAAACGTTAAAATATTTTGTGTTTTAAAGACATCTCTGCAAGACACATTCCACTTTAAACCATATATAATTCTAATATATTTTTTTTGAATAATATAGATTCTATCTGCCCTACTCGCTCTTCCCCAAAACATTATTCCATATTGCATAACTGAATAAAAGTTACCATAGTACATTGTTTTTAATATATCTTTGCTACAGTGTTTAGATAAAATTCGAAGACCATAGCAAATACTAGAAAGTTTGGAAGAGAGAGTGCTAAGATGTGATTGCCATTTAAGATTATAATCAATTTCTATTCCTAAAACTTTTGTAGAATCAACAACATTTAGTAAATCATTATTTATTGTCACCAATTTGACCATATGACTGAGCAGTTCCAAACAGTACAATAGCAGTTTTGTTTTTATTGATAGCTAAACAGTTTTTATCAATCCATTGTAATATGTTTTCATAGACCACATTTACGTTTACAAGTATAGTGTTTAAATCACCCTTCAGTAATATGTTAGAATCATCAGCATATGACACCAACATAGATTGAGCGATATTACTGGTAACGCATTTATCAAAATCATTTGCAAATATTAAAAACAAGGTCGGTCCCAGTACAGATCCTTGTGGTACACCACAAGTAAGCATTTGCGTTTCTGAACAAATTTCCTCTTCATTCACTTGAGTTACTACTGCTTGGTAACGGTTTTTTAGTACGTATTATACCAGTTGCTTGCAATACCTCTAATTCCATATCGTTCTAACTTTGCTATCAGTAAATTAAAATTGACACAGTCAAAAGCTTTGGACAAGTCAATAAAAACACCAAGTGCTAATAATTTTTTATCCAAAGCTCCTAAAACATTTTCAGTGAACGTTGCCAAAGCAGTTTCTATTGACTTTCCTTGTGTAAATCCGTGTTCACTGGATGCAAATAATCTTTTAGAGTTAAAAAAATGTACAATTTTATTGTTCATTAGATGTTCTAATATCTTGGATAAGCTAGATAATATATTTATAGGACGATAATTAGCAAGTGTATTTGTATCGCCTTTTTTATGAAGAGGTATAACAGTAGCTAATTTAAACTTGTCAGGAAATATACCTGTATTAAAAGATACATTGCAAATATGTTTTATTGCAACAACTATAAAATTAATAATCTTCTTTAGTAAAAAATTTGAAATATTGTCAGAATTACTAGAGTTATTATTTTTCAATTTTTTAACTATTTGAATTATGTCGTACTCATCAATATCTCGTAAAAATATTGGAGAACTACACATATCAATATCTTCATTTACAAAGTCCAGGTTACCGTTAGTGCGATTTGTAAGATTGGAAGTAATTGTTGAAAAAAAATCATTGAATGCATTGCAGACATTTTTTGCATCATTTACGGTATTTCCAGACATTTCAGAAAATGCTCTAGTACAATCTGACTTTCCTTGAAATTTGTTTATAATTTGCCATATAGATTTATTTTTATTTGCAGCATTAAAAACAATATTATCATGGTATTTCTTTTTTGCTTCAGATAATGATTGTTTGTATAAATAATTTGCATTAATATAATCACCTTTAAAGACTGAATTTGTTTGTGATAGATCATACAAAAAAGATACAGTTCTTTACAGTTCTATTATATCTGCAGTTATCCATTTATAATCTTTACTTGCAGGGTTAGTTCGAAATTCTTTAAGTGGAAAGTGTTGTTCATATAAAACATTAAATATATTATGAAAAGAATCTAAAGCTTGATTAGGACAATTCTTAATAAAAACTTGATCCCAGCAAGTGTTCTCAAAGCTGATACAAAAAAAGCAATACAATCTTCATTAATAGTACGTTTATTAAAACTAGATGTTTTTGGAACATTACATTCTAACAACAAATTAAATTCTAAAAACTGACCATAGTGATCAGATAGATTACATTTGACTACGTTTGCTTTTATTTGATTCACATCACTATTTATAAATATATTGTCTATACATGTGCTTGAGTATTTTGTTACTCTAGTTGGTTCTTCGATGGTTAAATGAAAATTATAGCTTAACAATAAATTTAAAAAATCAATTGTGAGTTTATTGTTTGTTTTAAATATGTCAATAGTAAAATCACCAGTTAAAAAAATAGTTATATCTTTAGTGTGTACTTTATTTAATAACTTATGCAATTTTTTAATAAAAATAGTTGTATCGCCTTCAGGAATTCTATATACACCAATTATTAAATATTTATTTTCCATCCAGAACACCTCAGCTGCACAGCACTCAAAATGATTCTGAACCGAAAAAACATTTATTTCATAACGCATTTTAACACCTTTTTTAAAATCTTCTGAAGAAAATAATGCAACACCTCCACGTTGATTGGGAGGACGACAGTAGCTGCTACGCAGAATATATCCTTCCAAATGAAAAAATTTCGAATAATCTTTAGATAGCCAATGTTTACTTAATATTACAAACGATAGGATTAATTCTTTTGTTAAAATTTCCAACTTTAATATTTTATTTGTAACACTTTGAATATTTAGATGAAAAATAGATAATGTTTCAAAATCTTTTAATTTCCCTTTTCTGCTGGTCTCCTTGGGGTTAGAAAAAACCTATTTATTTTTACACATACAGGTGTATGCAACTTAAGTTACACTGGTAGATGTGTTGCATACTTCACATAGAGAGAGAGTTAATATTTTATTTTGTTTTCTCCCCACTTGCTGCTCTACACCGTCTCCATATGGATGGCTGCAGAGTTTCGTACTTGGGGCACCATTTTATGTTTCAATTCTTCTTATTTGTTATTTATGCTGTTTGTATTATCTATTTTATTCATTTCTATGTTTTGATCTTTAATATATAGTGTTCTTTAATTTTTGTTTTGAATTCATTATAGCTCTTTATTTTCTAAATACTTTGAGGCAGTTGATTGTACGTGACTAGTCTATTGCTTAGTATTGTTTGTTTTGCCTTTTCTGTCTTTTTTGTGTGTACATGTATATTGCTTCTTCTTCTAATGTTATGTCCGTGAATTTCTTTGTTGGTTTTTATTTGGAGGTTGGTTTTAATTTCTTTATTTTTAATTTTGTATATTAGTTTTTCTATTTTCTATTTTTTTGTTTATCTTTGTTTCGTAAATTATTTTGTATACTTCTTCTGTTGGTGTTAGTTTTGGTAGTTTGTGTAATATTTTTAGAATTTTGTTCTGTGGTCTTTGTATTTTTTGTATGTTTGTTTTTGATGTTTCTCCTCATATGTTTATTAAATAATTTATTTTTGCTAAAAATAGTGAATGGTAGATACTTAATGCAGTTTCTTTTGTTATGCATGCCATGGCTCTATATACAGCTCCTAATGTTGCTGCGCTTTCTTTTAATATTTTGTTAATATGTGTATCCCAGGTGAGTTTCTCATTTAATATTATTCCTAAGTATTTTGTCTGTTTTGTTCTAGTAATTGGTATGGTATTTATTTTAATTTTTATGTCAATATCTTTTGTGTTTTTTTGTCTTATTACCATATAAGTTGTTTTTTCTTCATTTATTGTTTGTATGTTTTTGTCGTATCATTTAGTTAGTTTCATAATGTCTGCATTTATGTTTCTTTCCATTGCTTCTTTATTTTTTTGTATACATTTCACCAGTCATTTATGTTTAATATATATATATATATATATATATATATATATATATATATATATATAGTATTGGTGCCAGCACTCCACCTTGTGGTACCCCATATCCATATTCTGCTTCCACTGTTTTACAAATATGTTGTTTATTCGTGTTCGTTGTGTTCTGCTTTTAATATATGCTTTTAACAGTTTAAAATTTGTGTTTCTTACTCCAAATAACTTAATTTTTTTAATCAATTTGTTTTTGTCAAAAGCTTTCCTCATGTCTATAAATATTGGTATAACATACTGTTTCTTGTCCAACTTTTCTTGTTGTATTATATCGGTTGTTTGTTATGCCCATTGTGCTAGATTTTTTTTTTGGAATGCGTATTGCCTTTTATTTATAATATTATGTTTGTTTATGTGTCTCATTAGTCTGTTATATATTGCCTTTTCTGTAATTTTGCTAAGAACTGATATAAGTGATATTGGTCTATAGTTTTCAGATTTTGATGTTTTTCCTTTTTAGTATATTGGTTTTATAATTTGTTTTTTAAGTATTTGTAAGTATTCACCTGTTTGTATCATTTTATTTTAGTTTTTTTAATATTGGTGCTACTTCTTTTTTTTATGACTTTTATTACTTTATGGGTTATTTGATCTTCTTCTGGCGCGCTTCTTATTTTTAGATTTTGGATTATATCTTCTATTTCTTCATCTGATGTTTCGTTAAATAAAGCTTCTTCTTCAATTCTTGCGGTTGTTATTTTCATTGTCATCATTTATTTAATTTTTTTCATCCAATTTTTTTCCCACTGTTGCAAAGTAGTTGTTTAGTTTGTTCGCTATTTCAGTTTTATTTGTCTTTGTTTGTCCATGTTCTGTTATAATTTCTGTTATTTCTTGTTTTGTTTACTTCTTTGTTTCATTTAGCATTCTATTTATATCTGCCCATTGTTTAGCTTGATTTCCGTTTGCATTTTTTATTTTGTTTTTGTCAAAAAAAATTCTTTCCTTTATTTTGTCTTCTACTTCTTTTTTCTTTTCTTTTAGTATTTTTTTAAATATTTAATTTTTTGGATTTTTCATGTATCTTTCTTGTGTTTTGTTTCTATCTTTTATCATCGTTATTATTTCCATGTTTATCCACTCGATGTTTTCTTTTTTTTTATTTCCGTTATTTTTGTGTTTTGTAATATTATTGTTAGTGTGTCAAAATCGTGTACTGTTTTATTATCTATGTTTTCAAATTCTTTCTTAATTTTTTCATAGTTAATTTATTTATTTATTTTTTTTTTATTTTTAAAACACAAAAAGAAAACGTACTATAGGGACCTGTTAGCAATTTACAGAACCGTTAAACATTTTTGCAACATGGTCGAAGACAGGTCACCATGTATAATATATTCAAACCAAAAAAAATTATGTATAGTTTTATAACTGAATAAGTAAAAAATAAATTCAAATAACAACTAAAATACAATAATTTATTTTTTGATTGAATCTAGAGAACTGCTAAATTCTAAATCAAGTTTTGTATATTAGATATACAATTGTTAGAAAAAACGATAACAAAGTAATAATAGATTTTGGTACACGTATAATAAATCATATGCATAACTAATAAATTTATAGCATTGAAACTATATATATATATATGTATATAAAATCGATGAAACTATGCTATTATGGATAATTTTCCAACTACGATTTGTTTGTAACAAACGTTGCATGGATATTTGATAGAGAATTACATTTAGAAAAGGTTTAGTATTTTAAATGAAATATATAATTATGATATCTTGTTTTATTGCAGAATAAACATTTAATTACCATTTATTATTTATTAAAACAATTTTGTGGGAATCAAATCAATCAAGTTAGTCAACGCAAGTTTACAGTATGATTAAAATGGAAAAATTTATAAGATTGCTAATGTTTGTTAGTTATATTAACTATATTAATTGTCTCAACAATAAATTATATCTAGATGTAAATGCTACAATTTATGATAATAATATTTTTATGACTTGCAAATTAATCATTCTTTATAACTACATTAATTAAAACTGCAAATATTGATTTCAAATTTAAGTTATGCATACTTTTGCGCCGATTGTTTTGAAATTGCCATTAAGCATTACTTTAATTTACTTTTACAGCTACTGCTTTTTTTATTTTTGCATTATACAAGATGTTTAAACATGCACAATAAGCTTGCTTCATCAATCTTTTTATGTACATCCAATTTTAATTTCACAATATGCTTGTCTTTTTTTGTGAGCAGAATAATGGAACGACTAGATAATCATCAACGGATTAGGGTCAAATATTCACTCTCTTCAGTAGTTTTCAGGTTTTGCTTTTTGGTTATACTTTTTGTTAACAGTGGTTTTTGTTAACGTTATTCATATTAGTTTTTGAAGCATAAGCATTGTTATTTGCATACAGGTAGAGCGTTTGAGTTTATGTTAAGGGTTGATAAGTAATGAACTAATGGTTAAAGATTATTATATTTGTTGATGGAAAGTAAATTTTTATCTTACAACTTCCAAGAGGAAAAAAATTAATTACACAATAGCTAGAGAAGTTCTTAAGGATGTATTTTAGATATTAGAAATTATTCACACATATACCGGTCTTAGAGATCTGTAACACAAAGTCCATTGGCAATAAGTTCATCAAGGTACTGATAGCTGTTGCATGTTTAGAGGGCTGTTAAGTTAAGTTAAAATATTAGTTTGAAGTTAAAAATCAGTATCAGAGATTTGCCTGGTATGATGCATCTAGAACCCAGATAATTAAAGTGCTGAACTTAATGCAGTTGGTCAAAAAACAAAAACTACTGCTCTTTATTTAAAAATACTGCCACTTTTCTTGCCTCTCTACATTTGCCTAAACTTTGGCTGCCATATTAACTGTACTGTGTCAGTGTGCGGCATGCAATGTTTGAAATTTTAACGTTATTAATGTTATAAAGACAAAAATATTAAATACACCAATTGTATTAATTGTTTTAACTGTTAAAAGTCATAAACGCTACAAATTACACATTCAAATATCATATACTTACTTACATATACTATATATTTAATCTTTTGTTATGTCTGTTGTATACTTGAATACAGCAAGCAGAACAAATTTTCATTCCAGAGGTCAATGGCTGCTGCAATGGCACCCGTGCCGGAGCAGCAGCTCAATGAAGCTATGAAGAAGGAATCCGGGGGCGTTTCGGCCGGCTTCTTATCCCAGGATAAGATGACCAAAAAGAAAAAGTCCCAAACGAGGGATAAACCTAGCACCAACGCCAGAGTGGCTGCCCAGTCCCACCAAATGCAGGGGATGAAAGGCCAGATGGCCTCCATGGCGGCCACAATAGTAAGTTTGAACCAGAGAATTATAGATATATCCTCTTTGTTCCAGATTCTTGCCGATTTTGTATCGTCGCTGAAAAACACTGGATTCACCCCCATCGCCGAGGAACCTAAGATGGAGGCAATGGACCTGGGGGCCCCTACCGACGGGAACAAGCGCCGCCATGATTCCACCCCCTCTGATGATGGATCTGATCAAAGCGTGAGAGACCACGCCCCTGAAAAACAAAAACCGGACCGAGTCGCATCCGACGTTTTGACAGCGGTCCGTGCACCAAATGCCCCCAACTTTCGATAAAGAAGACGGCTTCACGAAAGTCAATAAGAAAAAGAAAAGGAAAGCCTCCAAACGGAGCAGGACTACGGGTGAGCCTTTTCCACCATTAATAAAGCCTTCAGCCGCTCCTCAGCAGCTATCAGCTACTGGAAACGAGCCATCAGCGGCATCTCTCGCCGGTCCTTCAGGCCAAATGGCAAAAGAGCTTTTCGCCCACAAGCGCGCCGCCGCCGCCCAAAAGAGGACTTCCTTTGCCGAGGTGAAGTTCCGGCCTGTTGCCGCAGACCTCAACCACGACGACAAAGGCCTTATAAATAATGATGTAGTTCATCCCTCCGCTGACACTCCCGCGAATAATAATTATTTTAAATCTTGTCCGCCAGCTTTTGAATTGACTGACAAAAGCAAATACCTGGCTACTTCAAAATGGTTTAAGGATAACCGAGTTGTTATCCTTTCTACGCGTACTACCCAAGAAGGTATTTGCATGGCGCCAACCACTTTAGATGATTATAGAAAGGCAACTGACTACCTCAAATCGGCGGGTGTGGGCTTCCACACTTGGTCAACCGCCGAGGAGAGGTGTCTAGAAATTGTCATCAAACACGTTGCTGAATGTTTCACTGAGCATGACGTGGGTCAGGCTTTTGTCGATCTGGGATTCTCCCTTTCCAACGTGCATTGTATGAGAAACGAGCACGTTAGGCTTAGCTTGGTTTCGGTGCAGCTTCCTAAAAGCGCCAAATCAATTGAAATTATGGGGTTGAAAGAACTCCTTGGTCTCAAGGTTTCAGTTGAGCCAAAAAACGTGGTGGTGGGATTCTTCAATGCCACAAATGCCGACGTTTGAGCCAAACGGCTAGGCACGGCAAGGCAAATAAATCAGCCTCTTCGACTCCCGCGGCCGTTCCGGCTTCGGCTCATCTAAGCTCGCAGGTCCCCGCAAACCTGAAGTTGTCCCGGGCAAATCTTTTGCAAACGCGGTCGCTCCACCGGCAATTTCAGGATGACAGGATAGTCGCTCAGTTAAACAATTTCAACGATTTTCAAAAAAAAAATCATAACTACTCTTCTTTAGAATCGGTATTGGCTAACGAGGAACCATTATTTTGTGTTTGTTTCTGAAATGCCAGAGGCATTTCAGAACAAATGAGTGAAGTGGAACAGTTCTTCATCCAAGAGAACCTTGACATCATGCTGGTGTCCAAGACAAACTACCGTCCCACCCAATCGTTCAGACTACCAAATACTTTTACGTATTTGGGGTTGTCGGGGATTAGACTAAGGCATGAGATTTTGATTTTTGCAAAAAGATCATTGGACCACTCCAAGGTCGACACCCCCGAGATAGTTTCTCTAGAATCTAATGCGATAGTGGTCAATGTGCCCGGCTTAGGGACAATGAAAATCGCATCTGACTATCTCAGCCCGAGTAAACGAATCGAAACGGCGGATTTCAAATCGGTCTTATCTAACCCTCTCCCCACAATCATTGCTGAAAATTTCAAATGTAAACACCCGGCGTGGAATAGTTTACAGACAAACGTCAAAGGTCGGACGTTGCTCGACTTTGTAGAGCAAAGAGGGTTTTAAGTAGTGAGTCCAGAAGAACCCACCTTCTATCATAGCGCAGGGCACCAAGAAGACGTTTTTGATGTGACTATATTTAAGAACGCCAACCTGGTTTACACCATCCGAGTAGTCAACGACATGAGTTCCGACCACCTCCTGGTCTTGCTAGAGTTCTTTGGAAGGGAGTTATCTGGGGAGGGAAAAAAGTCCGTCATACGTACAGATTGGCCCTTTTTCTCACGATCGCTGGAAGAAAGTATCGGACGCATGACTCCGGTGAGAACGGCCGCGGACATCGATAGGGCCGTCGAACTTTTTACGCGCCAAATCCAGCAGGCTTTGGAAAAAGCCTCTAAAACCCACCAGGTTTGCGTGGATAATCCTCTCGGACTATCTCGGGACGTGATAGATTTAATCCGTAGACAATATGCCGCCAGGCAACTTTGGCAGCGGCACCGCGACCCCTTAGATCGCATGACATTAAACTCTCTTCATAGTAAGGTGAGAAAAGCCATAAGGTCCCACAAAGAATTGTGTTGGAAAAATACCTTGGAATCCTTTACGGTGGATGATCATCCAATGTGGAGGGTCTCCAAGTCCTTAAAAAACAGGCCGGTCCCCATTCTAGTTATTCATGGCAAAAATGGGGTACAATACTTGCTTGAGGGAAAGGCCAAAGCATTTGCGGACAGCCTGAAATTCCAATGCTTCCCGAACAATTGTTTTGACTTGGAGCTCGTCGAAAGGGTTAAAAGGGTGATTAGGAAAGCCCTGAATGTTGCTGACGACGACCTCCAGGCTCAGACGGAATACCTAATAGAGCGCTAAAATGGTTCTCGCACAAAGCGATAATGGTTCTCACCAATATTGCTAATGCGATCCTTTGCACTGAGCATTTTCCTACGGTTTGGAAAAGCTCAATTGTCATAAACATCCCAAAACCTGGGAAAGACCGGCGGTTTCCTCAAAACTACCGGCCTATCAGTTTACTATGCACCTTGAGTAAAGTCATAAAAAAGGCTATCTTAGATATTATTCAGGATCACGTTGATTCGAATAATTTATTTTCTTTGCATCAGCACGGTTTTTGTTGGAAGCATTCTTTGATCCACCAGTTAAATCGGGTGACTCATTTTATTGTGGAAGGTTTTAGGTTGAAAAAGGTCACAGGGATGGTCCTTTTCGACGTGGAAAAAGCATTTGACAAAGTCTAGCATAAGGGTCTTTTCTACAAACTTCACAGTCAAAAATTTCCTCTACGTTTTATAAGGCTGATAGCTTCATATTTAAACAGTAAACCTTGACTGTTAGAATTTAAAAACACGTTCCAACCACGCGAAATATCACGGCAGGGGTCCCTTAAGGCGCCATTCTCTCTCCGGTCTTTTTAAATCTTTTCGTTGCGGACATGCCTTCGGGATCGAAGCACGGGGTTAAAATAGCACAATACGCTGACAATACTGCACTTTTAAACTCGTTAAGGTCACCTCTGGTCATCACCTCTAGGCTACAAAAAACTACCGACAATCTGGAATGCTGGTTAGATGACTGGCTAGTAAAGGTCAATCCGGAGAAAAGCAAAGCCGTTTTCCTCACTCGGCGACAAAACGCACCTCATGATAACGTCTGTCTTGACGACGTTCCCATACCGTGGTCCGATTTTGCCAAGTGTCTAGGAATTACCTTTGACAAGGGGCTCACGTACAAGTTGCACGTGTAGTCAATACTCGATAAGGCTAAATTAGCTTAAAATCTTCTGGTTCCGATGCTGCGTCGGAACAGTGGTCTTTCTCTCCGGGATAAAGTCCGGTTATACACGTCTACCATAAGACCCATGATGACGTACGCGTGCCCCGTCTGGGGGACCGCCGCAAACACGCACCTAGATAGGTTAAAATCTTTCCAAGGCAAGACCTTGCGGTGGCTCACTGGACCTTCATGGTTTGTCCGAAATTGCAATATTTAAAGCGATTTTGGGATTTCACTACTACGCAGACATATCGAAGCTTTGGCCGCAAAGTACTTCGTCAATCTCGCGGTTCATTCCAATCCTGATCTGGCCCGACTTGCCGAGCCAGATAAGGAAGTTTTGCGACACAAGCGCCCGGTTAATCAATCGATTAACATTTTCTAAAATTCCTTTCCTCTTCCCTCAGCCTATAAGCCGCATATGTTCCCTCTCTTTCGACACTGTCTTGTCTTACAACTATCAACGGAAGGTTTATGAGCTTAAGGTCTCAAACTTCCAAGCATATCACCGGGGGGGGGGGGGGGGGGGGGGAGTTTAGTCGGTAGGCGCCTGCCTCTTGTGGGTGAATCCGACACTTTCAGTCTTTTGAAAATTTTCCTCCCAAGCCACAAAAAAAAAAATCTTCTTGTCGTGTTGCCTTGTCTGTGTTCAGACGTTGACTATCACTGTGTCAGTAATTAGCTAAAATCTATTTTCAAACAGTTTCTTTACTGTTAAACCTGTCATCCCAGCCATGATAGATTTTTACGTCCCATACATCTCTTCCCCTCAACTATTCCTTATATAATTTGGCGTAATAAATGATATTTTATTCCTTGGTTTTTATTAAATTTATCATTTTTTTGTTGGATATGTGCTTTTTCCAAAATATTTTTTACATGTCATAACAACACACCTCAAATGTTTCCAAAATAATCATAAATGTTGTTTTTAGAGTCTTGCATCTATATAACAGAATCAATCACACGTATCACTTAAAAAGTCAATTACATGGGTTATTGGGTAAGTGGGTTCAATTAGTTAAAATAGTTTTCTATGATTTAAACGCAACTCAAAACATCTCGACACGCGCTAGGATCTTTTCATTATAGTTATTTGCCACATTCATCCAGCTGCTAAAATATTTGAAGTATTCATAAGTTGCTTTTTTATTAATAGCTAGCTGTTTCCAACGTTTATTTTTCCGACTGCCATCTACTTAGTTTTTTCTATGTTGATTTTTAATTTTTTGTTCAAGCATGGGGACCGTAGCACAATGGTCTAGTGCAAGGACTGTTGTGCAGGCAGCCCGGGTTCGATTCCTGGCAGCGGCAATATCTAATTTGTCGAATATATTTTGATGCGGTCGTTTCCATCGCAAGGCAATAGCAAACCAGCAAAGTTATTGCATAGTATACCTCTCTAGTGGTTTGGTTTGGATTCCACTGTAAGTCCCGTATGTTTGTGTTAAACTATTATCGCACACCACAAACATACGAAAAAAGTGCCAAAGCTCGTAGCAAGTATGGCACAATAAGAAGAAGAATAACTTGTTGACTGCGTTTACAAAACAAGTTCCATATTTTCAAATACCATAAATGTAATAAACCGTAATAAACCGCTATATCTCCGCTTCTTAGTAAAACGTTTATTTTAATCATACTTAATATAGAGGTAATGGGCATAATTTTACTACTGGTTTCTATACAATTCCTCTGGCTGTCTTGACTTGAGCTGCTCATACTATTTAATTTTTGCCACTTGTTGTATTCACTACTCTGCCTACCTTTTAGGTTAACAATATTAATTGTCCAATTTCTATTCTAGGAGATTTGTTTTGTTATGTTTGGGTTACTGTTGTAGGTAATGCAAATACTCTGCCAACCATCTTTTTCAAAAATGCTGTGTTTTGAATTTAACTGTTGCCACGTTGACAATTGATTGATTTTTATTAAAAAATGTTGTAAAATTGCAACTAGTGCATTTCCTATTAGAAAATGTCCTAGTGAAGCATTCCAAGTTATTCACATCGTTTGATATAGGGGTTAATAACTTCTAATTTAAGACAGCTTCAATTTAAGTAAAGATTTTGGTTAACTTTTTATAATTTAAAACTGCATCTCCAATTACCCGTGTCAAAAACCTTTTTATAAATTTGACGGCTGTTTTCCAGAATCCTTTAAAGTGTGGGGCACGTGGAAGAATAAAATGCTAAGTAATCTTAATTTTCATTAACTCTGTTACAATAAGCTCGAAGTTGATCAAAAAAAAAATTTTATTACGCTGTTAGCCCTAACAAAATAAGTTCTATTATCAAAATGAATATGTTCTGCTAGTAATCGTATTGCAACAAAACAGTTTGTATTGTTAAAAAACATTTAGTAGTCAACTGACTACTTCAGTTTGTACGGCCTTTATAAAAACAACACAAAAACATAAAAATTATTTATTTGTTTCTGCTTTTTAGTCCTTCTCTTATTTGTAATAGACAGCAGTAATCAGATCTTGTTTGAAAAAAAAGTCTGCTTTATGTAACTCTGTTTTAAAGAAAATCACTTATTAATAGACTAGAGGCTATTAAATTATTTTGAAGCAGATGATGCATTTATGATTCTTGTTTAGTTTTGCGTTTTTCAAACGTTTTCCTACTCTCAAAATACCAGAAATTTAAGAAATTGACGTAATGCTACAAATTTCTTTTCCTCTTTTTTTGTAAAGGTTTTTTCCTGAATTACTCTAAAAATGTTTGTTTGTCAGCAATGAGTTCTTCTTCATTTAGTATTGTATTCGTTTCTTGGCTGCTACGGTTCTAATTAGTAAAAAATCTTTAATTCCAACCAATAACACGTACAATTTGAATTAACAAAAAGTATCTATGTAGACGGTTCCGACGACAACTAATTTAGAACAATGCAAGAATTCGTTCAAAAGTAAATGTCGTTTATTTGAATCTGTAACGCTTTGGTTGATTTTAAGTTTTAACCAAAGTATTGTTGTAAATTTTATTGGAGCTACCAGTGATTTGCTACCAATTATTCTGGTGTTAACTTCACTTGGATTTATGTCCGTAGTAACAACATATATACACGTTGCATACGCTTTTTCACTATTGTTACAAAATCCATGAATGGCTACACAAGTTTGTTACAAATGTTAATTGAGTTGTAGTTTTTTCAAATTTCTAAAGTCATTTAGATCTTTTGTGCAGGCAAAATTAACTTTATATGGTGTAACTTCATCCCATCCTAGTTTTAATGTCTCGTATCGTAGTTTATTCAAAAATAAAGTGAGTCTTTTTGAGCTTTCTATTCCATGCACAAAGTTTTTGATGTGCCATCTTTATCAAGTTTCAATATTTCCGATGCAGGTAGTGATGATAATACGCTTTGTCTTTGTTTGCCCATTTTCTTAATTCAAATCGTCCTCTAACGTAATTTCATTTTGCATACGACTGGCAGTTTTTTTATCATTAGCACCAGTTGGCAAATCATCCATGTACATGTCTTGCTTTATGATTTTACTTCTTGCGTCAAGGAACATCTCTTGTGCTTCTTCTGTTAGTTGTTAAAAACATTATGTATAATGCAAAAGATGTGCCGTATGTAAGCGTTTAGAATTTTATCTTAAACAGAATTAAGAAAAGAATAGGGCTAGGTATGGGCTATTTTTTTCTTAATGTAATAAACTAATGCAAAATTTATTATGTTTGTAGCAAACGTTGTTAGTGTTACAGGGGCATTTGATTGTTCTAGATTAAAATTTGTTTACTCTATACAACTAAATAATAAACTAAAATATTATAGCATCGAATCAGTCGAAAATAATCACGCAAAAATCTTAAAACTGATAAAATTGATGTTAGTTATTGTTTATATTAGTAATGTTACCTGTTTTCATTGCATTATAGCTAAAAATTGTATTATTGTTTTTTTTTAATTAATTTAGTAATTTTACTATTAAGAGATTAAAATATAATCCAGCAAAATATTTGCATTTTTAGTTAATTATTCTTCAATTAAAAAAAAATTGATAAGAAATCTATTTGCATCAAATTTAGTTTTTTATTTAGTTTTACTAATAAATCTCATGTTATTATTGCTGAATATTGACAAATATATTTGTATTACATTTGTCAATCTTGTGCATTATAATTAGATTAATATGTTGCTTCAGTTTATAAAAATAATTGCGCAATCGACTTTTGACTAATATATTTGTATAAACAAACGTAGTGCTCTCAAGCAAGTATATCTAGTACTGGGATACATTAACTCCTGTTGACTGTCGTAGATATAACTATTATTTTCTTTAAACTTTAATTTATATTGATGGGTTTTGCTTAATGATTTAACACATTTAACGCTCGGTGTTTAAATAATAATTTAGTAATAGACAATTAATGCAGAGCCTTAATTGTTTTACTTCTTTCATCCTTTGTAGAAACAAACGAAAAAAAAAAAATTCATTATAGTTATATACTTTGTAAAAACTTTTGCATTTAATGCATTCTTGTGTTATTCAATACCAATGCATGCGTTTGATAGGGCTTGTATTGTGGTGCGTATTTTGTGTGGTTTCTGAATTTAAAAATTAAACAACATTCATGTAAAAACTTTATCAAGTCCTTCATTTCAAGAGATACTCAAAATTCTCTACGGAACACAACTGATGAATTCTAAAATTTCTCCCCGGTAGATCTAAAAACAATATACGTAGAAGAACAAAACAAAAAACTTTGCTGAATTTATCATAAATTTTCCCATATTTGGGCAACATAATGTTGATGATAACTAACAAGAAAGGCAAGGTCATCCGCAAAAGTTGTTTCAGAATCAAAACGCTCAAAAATATTAGATAGATAGATAGATATATTTATTAAAACTAGAGTTGCAACGAATATTCGGCAACTATTCGGTATTCGGCCACATATTTATTATTCGGCCGAATACCGCAGCAGTATTCGGCCGAATACCGAATAATTTAAAATTTTCTATTTTTTATTAAAAAATAAAACACAACTACTTTTTTAATAACAAAATTATAATCATTCTATAAAAATAATACAAAACATAAAAAAAATATTGAACATTAAATTGATAATTTAGAAATACATGAAATTATTCTAATCTAAATACTTAAAATTAAGAAGCGGCAAATTATGGTGTAAAAATACCAATTTCTCTGCGTTATCGGGAAGGAGTCGGTTCCTCTTCTCTTCATATTCATTGCCTGCTTCTGAGAAAAGCCGTTCCGAATATACGCTGCTTCCAGGTGCTGACAAATATTTGGCTGCAAATTTTGCTAAATAATGTGGGAAAGAGTTTTTATTTTCAGCCCACCAAGTATAAGGATCATCGCATCTGGATATGCATCCCATCTTCAAATACCTATCAAGTTCATTTGAAATAAAAAAATTTCTACTTGATATTTCAGCATCACAATTTTTTTTCTGTGCAATAACTTCATCATAGCAATCCCAAAAAGACACGTGTGTGTTTAGGCTAGTAACTTCAGTTCTCTTTCTCTTAGATTGAACAGGTGATGACTGCAAACTTTCATCACTACTAGTATCGCCGCTTAATTTTAATGCTTCTAGCAAAATATGTTGTCGTGCCTGTTCCCCTTCAAATTTCTCAATAAAAAAATTCGTTTTAAGCGTGGATCTAGAAAATATTGCAATCTGTAAGATACAGAGAAATTGCTCGTTTTTGCTCCAGTAGCCTTGCCAGCATGTAATAGCTGGAATTCCAGCGAGTATACTAACATCTTGTACTAATTTGTGCTTCGGAAAATGTAAATCTTTTTGGATTTTGTGCAGTTTTTCTTGTGCTGTACCAGAGTGGTTAAAATGCGTCACAATTCTTTTTCCTACAGTAATTTCTAACACTTCAGTCTGATTTTTTATAGAATCGGTAACTATTAACTGAAGTGTGTGTATAAAGCAACATACAGACTCTATTTTGGCATCACTGATTGCTTTTACTATATTACGCCCATTGTCATGAACAACGACATGTATTTTTGACAAATCGATTTCCCATAAGCTCGGTATTTCTAAAAGAGTATTTGATATATTTTGCCCAGTGTGCTGGCCTTGGAAATGCTTTATATTCAAAACAGCATGTTTTAAATTGAATTCACAATCAAGCCAGTGCGTTGTGAAACTTAAAAAACTAGCATTGTTAAGCATACAAGTCCACATATCAGTAGTGACAAAAATGGCAGTAGTTTCGGAAAGCAATTTATTAATTTTAGCTACCACATTAAAATATATATCTGGTATTATTTTATCTTAAAAGTAGGGCCGACTTGGTACTTTGTACCGTGGTAAAACCATTTTAATAAACCTTGTGAAACCGGTTCTCTCAATCATACTAACCGGCTCATTATTAACAGCTAACATTTCAGCTATTAAATAGTGATACTTCTGTGCTTTTGGGTCGTTGATATCCCATTGATTAAGTTTATCGGTGCATTCAAGAAGATTCAGTTGTTTCATTTTAAGTTTACTCGTACCTTGATCCGCAGTTTCTTCTCCCTTATGCTTATGGAGTTGTTTACCCTGGATATGTCGAAACTCCTCTTTGTGATTGTGTTTCAAATGATTTATCATTCCTGACGTAGAAGCCTGCTTTCCTGTTACACACTACCATTCGCGGATTTTCATCGTCGTCAAAATGAGCCCATATGGGTGATTTCTTTTTAGATGCCATTATACAATTTGCTTATACTAATTCCACAACGCGACTGAACTAGTTGAAACGTGTCCACTTGCTGGGCGCGAGCGTGGGTTACCGGCGTTTCACCTCATCTCCCTCTCTGAAACATGGCGGCTCTACTCTACGACTTGGTTGAAGATAGTCGCGCTAAAGTGAACGTTTCAGTTCATATAGTAAAATTTACTTTTTATTTACATTATTATTTATTACCAACCAAAAACATGCTCTAAAAAACTACTTTGCTCTATAAAAATAAAAATATGCTTTATAAAAATGAAAATATGCATTTAAAAATGTATACTCTTTTAAATCTATAGGTAAGAGTAACAATAAAATAAATCAAAATTGTTTATTTTTATTCTTAAACAAAAATAATGAACAATTTTGATTTATTTTATTTTGTTGTGCTACCCTTTACCTATATGTAGATTTAAAAAGATATACATTTTTAAATGCTTATTTTTTAGAGCATATTTTTGGTTGCCTTATTATTACCTATTAAATAATATATTATAGATATAAAATATGTATATTTATATTGTATAGTTTATGTTTATCTTTATTATCTAGTGTGCCAAATATTATTTGCCGAATACCGAATATTCGGCCGGCGCGTCGGCCGAATATTCGGTATTCGGCCAACGGCCGAATACACTATTCGTTGCAACACTAATTAGAACATTTGAAAAAATTTACAAAGATTATTTTACACAAATATTCATCTCAAATATTAATACAATAATATATAAACTTAAAAATAAAACAAACATAATGACACAAAACTGTATACATTATTAATATGTAGATACTTTAAAATGACAGAGTACACAGTTAAAAATGAAACTTTCGATTATACAATATCTCTCCTGCAGAAAGTATAGTATTCTTCAATTGAATAACAATTGCATTCTATAAGATTTTTTTTAACAACTATTTTAAATTGCTTTATATTATTTATCTGTTTTACTTCATTTGGTAGAGCATTGTATAATTTACATCCGGTATAGTAATAGCCTTTCTCATAAAGAGTTAGGTTATGTTTTGGTAATGAAATATCATTTTTATTACGTGTTTGATAATCATGATCGACATTATGCATCATAAACGTGTTTTATTAAACACATAACATAAAGTTGTAAAAATATAAACACCACAAAACGTTAAAATATTTTGTGTCTTAAAGACATCTCTGCAAGACACATTCCACTTTAAACAATATATAATTCTAATAGCTTTTTTTTAATAATAAAAATTCTATCTGCACCACTCGCTCTTCCCCAAAACATTATTCCATATTGCATAACTGAATAAAAGTTACCATAGTAGATTGTTTTTAATATATCTTTGTTTCAGTGTTTAGATAAAATTTAAAGACCATAACAAATACTAGAACGTTTGGAAGAGAGAGTGCTAAGATGTGATTGCCATTTAAGATTATGATCAATTTCTATTCCTTAAACTTTTGTAGAATCAACAACATTCCGTAAGTCATTATTTATTGCAACTAAGTCACCAATTTGACCATATGACTGAGCAGTTGCACACAGTACAACAGCAGTTTCTATTGTATTATGTTTTCATACACCACATTTACGTTTACAAGTATAGTGTTTAAATCAGCCTTCAGTAATATGTTAGAATCATCAGCATATGACACCAACATAGACTGAGTGATAATACTGGTAACACATTTATCAAACTCATTTGCAAATATTAAAAACAAGGTAGGTCCCAGTACAGATCCTTGTGGTACACCATAAGTAAGCATTTGCGTTTCTGAACAAATTTCCTCTCCATTTACTTAAGTTACTACTGCTTGGTAACGGTTTTTTAAGTACGTATTAAACCAGTTGCTTGATATACCTCTAATTCCATATCGCTCTAACTTTGCTATCAGTAAATAAAATTGACACAATCAAAAGCTTTGGACAAGTCAATAAAAACACCAAGTGCTAATAATTTCTTATCCAAAGCTCCTAAAACATTTTCTGTGAACGTTGCCAAAGCAGTATCTATTGACTTTTCTTGTGTGAATCCGTGTTGACTCGATGCAAATAATCTTTTAGAGTTAAAAAAATGTACAATTTTATTGTTTATTAGATGTTCTAATATCTTAGATAAGCTAGATAATATACTTATAGGACGATAATTAGCAAGTGTATTTGTATCGCCTTTTTTATGAAGAGGTATAACAGTAGCTAATTTAAACCTGTCAGGAAATATACCTGATATATGTTTTATTGGAACAACTATAAAATTAATAATCTTTTTCAGTAAAAAAATTGAAATATTGTCAGAGTTACTAGAGTTATTATTTTTTAATTAATTATTTTAACTATTTGAATTATGTCGTACTCATTTTTTTGAGGCCACGTCAAAAATAATTTTTATGCCAATGCTCCACAATCAATTCAAAACCTTAAAGATGGAATTCGTGAAGATATTGAGAACATACAGCCGCAAATGTGCAAATTGGTCATGGAAAATTTCATGGCATATCTTCTTCCTTACAATGAAATAAACATTTATTGATTTCTCTTAAAAAATATCCGTTTTTTTTGAATATTAACATAAAACCTCTTTGGTTTGGGTATTATTCAGCAATAGGACTGTTTATTATATTGTTTTAAAACTTTATTTCCATTTATTTATAATAATGAACGTTTCGGGCATGTACTTAGCCCTTCCTCAGCATTGTAAGATTTAATATACATTATAAAATTAGTAGTACAAACAACGACAAAATGAACAAAGGGTGAATAAATACAATATACTATCTTAATTAAAATAAGGTTAACAATATAAAATGGTATTAAAAAAATATATATATAAAATAATGTGTAAAACATTACATGCGGTATTATTTCGCAACGAAAATGCAGCGACAAGAAAAAACAACAATCCTATTTATTTTATATACAGTTAAAATGTAAAGTAAACTCACCATTTAAATAATAAATTAGTTGTAATCATTTTAGGTTATTCTATAAATGATTATTAGTTCCATGTTGGTCGGTTTATATATAATACTTAATTTTTCTATTAGAAAAACTTCAGATCGACCCAATTCGGATGAATAGCAAATGTGGAATGGAACTTTAATATATAAAACACATTTTTTATATATCATTGAATCCCCTCTATACTCCTTTTGCGGGGTAACAGAATAACCAGTTTTTTTGTTGATATATTTTATAGAAAATAGGATAATATAATACCGAGTGTATTTATTTATTTATTTAAGGAAATTGTTCCGGAATTGAAATTATTATAAGTTATATGACAATATATAATTTTAAGTTATGAATTGTTATTTATATTATAATTATTATATTTATTTTTTATTTATCGAATTAATTATATTATGATACATGACGCTCAGACCCTCTATATCTTGTTAGAAGTTACATGTTTGGTTTATTTTTATGTGTATCATTTCACTAATTACTAATTAGCCTATTTCTATAAAATCTTTCCGAGTCTAATGTTTTAGTTTTTTCGAAGTTAAAATGATGACCTTTGTCATGATGGTGAGAGGACAATCCTGTATTGGTTGTTAGATTATTACAGTCACGTTTATGTTAATATAATCGATTTTTAAGTTTTTGACTAGTTTGTCCTATATATTGTAGATGGCAGTTTTTGCACGGGATAGAATACACTATGTTTTTTTACAATCTTTAGGTGTCTTATCTTTGATGTTACGTACTTTTACCACGGTTAGATAATTGTACTAAAAATGAAAAGGCGAGATTTGTTTTTTGGTTTATTTTAATTACTTGAAAAGAGCAATTTTGATAAAACTGGAATTTATTTAGATAAATTTGATTGCAAATAATTTGTTTCTTACTTTGTTATGCTTTAATTGCGGAAATTTATAATTATTGGATTGTTTATGGAACCAAGTATTACGAGTTTAATTAAAAATTTTTGTTTGGTATCTTCAAAACATAATGTTTGATCTGTTGAGTCTCGTTTAGAATCAAGCACTAATTATTCAAATAAAATTTGAAATCATTTTATTTTTTGCCTTAAATGGTTTTTTATCAGTTGTATTTTTTGGTACTATACTTTGATATACAGCTGAGCTATTTATAGATTTGTGCTTGTTTAAGCATTATGTAAAAATTTGACGTTGTGTAATAGTTAGTTAATTTTAAATAATTAATGGTTTAAATGTTTAAAAAACAAAATAATTAAGATTAATAACATATACATTTGTATTATATTGTTTAATCAAAATTGATGTAATAACAAAACATTTTATTTAATTCTATAGTTATTTCAGGGTTAAATTCTATTGTTTGCGTTTGGAATCTATATGTGAAATAATTAAAGCTATACAAACAACACGTTACGATTGATATTTTTAATAATATTTTGTATTAAAATAGTTAAATGTCCAGAGTTACAAAAAGAATTGGGCTAAACAAAGTTCAAAAGAAATTAAAAAAATTATCTGCTTTTTGTAAAGTTATATTAGTAATTATAAAAATTAAGATTTTGAACAATAGAAAAAAAATTAATGTGCAAATTTTTAACAAATTTAGCATATTTAGTGCATATTTTGGCAAAATTGTGTGCATATATATGCGCTTATAATTCCCAGCTTTACATATGACTTAGGTATTTTTAACTATTATAAAATATACAATTCAAAATTTAACTCAGATACAAGTTAATAATAAAAAAAACAAAACATATGCTTATACTAGCATGGATAGCCTTACTCAAAATATAGTTTCTGTTATTGTGCTAACAGGAAAAAAAAAACAGCTTTCTTGTTGCAACATGGTACTTGAGCACTAGGGAGTTTTTACTTACCTATATTATTACAAAAACCACTAAATTGCAATTTTTTAAAACTGAAAAAGATGAAAATAGATAATTTAAACTAGTAGGAATCGTATTTTGATTACAAAAATTGTAAAATATTTTGTTATTTTATTTTATTATATTACATAATGGATATTGTTTTACACGTTACTACAATTTTATTCCAAATACAAGTTATCAAAAATTATTTCAAACAAAAAAATTATTATTGCAAAAAATATTCCAAGCACATTAAACATGAAAGATAGTGCTAACTCTTCAAAGCCAAAAGCACGCATTCAACATCATCTTCTAATTCTTCTATAGCAAGAGCACCTTGTAACCATTTATTAAAAATACCTACTTCTTGAAAAAGCATAATATATTTATTTACCAGGGCAATTAAAGGATGTCCTCTATAGTTGTACATGGTTACCAATGCAAAACCAATATCAAAATAATAAATTTTAGGTGAGTAACTTTTGTATTTATACAATTCATGAAACATATCAGTCCTTTCTTCCAATAAACTTGCATTTTTATAAAGTTCAATATTATATAAATTATCTATAGATGTATCAAAAACCTATTTTTTTGCAATAATTTATGTATTTTATTGTTTGGTTCGTTAAACATATTACTAAGACTGTAATATGTACTTATTGCTAAATTTGATTCTGCAACATCTTCCAATGACTTAATCTGCTTCTCATATAAAGGATTATCCAATAATGTATAAAATTTGCTTAAAAAAGCGTTTACTATAAAGAAAGAAAATATGACCCAAGTTATAAAAAGCAATTTATGTTTAGGTTCTCTTATGGTTTGATTTAGAAAGATCGCAACGCATTCCAATATGTTTATTTCTTTTTTAGTTAAACCATAACATGCAGGTATAAATACAATAAATGAAATTAGTATTAGCAACCAAAGTTTCCAATCAAATACATATATTAACCGAACCCAATTAGGTATTTTTGAAGCTAAAGGTACTGCAAAAGTGTATTGAGAAAAATAGTAAGGATATAATGCTACATTAAGCCTACAGAACCCTATCATATTGCCAACGCGGAAAGATATTCTTTTATGACTATCATCAACTGTAAAATTTAGTAATTTACTAATTTCTTTAATTATTATTTGATTCAATCCTAATTTTGTACCAACTATATAAAATGGTCTTTTAGTTTTATATTCTTTACTAAAAGTTATTGAAATTTGAAACATGTTTTAGATTTGTAATATTTATCTGTATCTTTAAATTTCTATCATATGAATATCCAAATGTATCTACAAATATTATTCTTGTATAGCGATTAAAATATCCCAACATTTCATTAATATTGTTTCCTATAAATAAACTTAACAAAATAGACTCGTGATCTTTTCTAGTGATATCGATAGTTTTATTCATAATCACCAAATTAATTTCCAAAGCGTCGTAAAAATTATCATTTGTAATTGTGTTGCATATGCGATAATTAAAAAAAATTGAATATTTTAAGATATTATTAATCAATTGGTTGTTGTTGTAATCGTATTGGATGTTTATTCTGATATCTGGTTGCACTTTCATAATATTTTGAATGGATTTATGTACATTTTTTGCGTCGTAATCTTCTAACTAAAATAAAAATAACTATATTTAACATTATTTGTCATATTTGGATCATTAACATACAATTTTAAACGTTAATTTAATGATTGTTGCTTATTGAAATTTGAAGAAAGAATTTTGAGAATAACTATGACGCAAGTCATAATGAATAAATTAAAATCAAATCTATAGTTTGAGTAAAATACACTCTAAAAAATACTTAGTTGAGATTAGTAGTTTAGACAAAATATTTTTTTACTTATTACTGTAATATGTAAATTTGATAATACTTATTAAAACATATGCTGTATAACTAATCTTTTTGTTTGTTTTTGCGCCATAAAATATTTTTGGTGGCTCTGGTATTTCCGCAGTGTAGCACTAATTTAAGTAAAGTAAAGAGTTATCATGACAAGCAATTGATTAGTTTTATTTGACTTCACAAGCGTGCAATTTCGTATTAATATCATGGTTTGATATCTCGTTTATGCAATTAAACATTTTGGTCCTTTGATGATAGCATCAACAAGCTCGTGGTCAAGCCATAAGCAATCAGCAAAATTCTTTGTTGTATTGCAACTAGCTACAAAAAATCATAAAAATATTGAAAAATAATAATCTTGTATACCCACGCATTATACCCAACTAGTTTATAAAGAACATATTATAAGAGAATAAAGAATCAACTGCTCAAAGTTATTATAAAAAAATAAACAGAAAGATGTATAAAAACACTAAAAAAAAAATAAATAAAAAACCTTGTAGATTAGTTTGGCTATACTAATAACCACTTATTTAGATTTGGGGTTTAAAAGTATAGGTTGCCTTAATGATTTACATTAGAATTGGATGCGGAAGTTAAAAAATAAAAAAATCTCGTTTGCGTAACAAGGGCATCGCAAAGTATTTTTTTTTGCATGCCGCAACATACGTTAAGCAAAGTGCTGAGCATAATCTGTACATTTATACCGTATAAGAAGTTGTTCTTTATAGATTAATAATGGGTTTTATCATATGTATACAGCGATAATATATAAATTTATTCAAAGTATCATACGTATGCAAACAATACCTATGTCTATCATTCATTCTCGATAGATCAGTTGACATCTTCAATTGATAAATTTAACAATACTCTAAACAAGTATACTGCAATTTAATCCCTTTAAAACAAAACTATTTTATTTAGTTCAAATCATAAAAAGAAACAAATCAATTTAATCAAAATTATATACTAATATTACTGTACTTGCAGCAACTATTATCATAGAGCTTATATCCCTATAATAACAATTTTACTGCAATAATAGATAGTGAAGAAAATCAAATTTTACTTTGTAATTATCTTGTTTTACAATTTTATTTTTGCAATGTTGTGTATAAATTTTTCATAGATTTTGCAAACACACAATGGTCAGAAAAATAGTTGACAGAAGCTGCCCTCAAAATAAGACACTATTACCACTACTACGGATTATAGTAGTAGGCAGCTTAACTCAACAATTCACTATCCGTAGATTTTACACAATTGTCTACGGAGATGATATAACGATTCGGCTACGTGTCAAGCTTAAAGGCGTACTCTGTAGTCTAATGCACGTGACCCTAAAAATAATAAAATATTGATGCAAAAACCAGGCTTTCACAGCTTACCCTCAAAAAAATAAACAGGTTTGATAAAAAAAAAAACTTAACTAAATTTACTAAAACTTTGTAACACTCGCGGTCAACCAAGGTGAAATACTTGAGTGTGATATTTAACACCAAGTTTATATAGAAACTACATCCAAAAATGAAGTGTACCTTTTACATAGACGAATTTTCGGCAAAACTTGGGTACTGTCTTCAAAGTAAATACTATGATTATACACAACTAAACCTATGCGTAATAATAGTGTTGGACATAGAAAACGCGTTAAACATCGTGTTATGAGAAGTAATTATTGAGGCGGCAAAGAAAAAAGAACTGAACAAAAAATCTATCAAAATCATATAGAACTACTTACAGGGTAGATAACCAGTGGCCAAAAAAGGAAGATTCAAACTTACTAGAAGGGTATCACTAACTCAAAAACTATAAAACCTTGTTTATAATGAGTTACTTTGAATAAGGTTGCCAGAAGGCGTGATAATAATGGCAGGTACAAACGTAGAAATGAAAGTACAAAAAATAAGACTAAAGCTGGTAATAGATATGATACAGTTATGGATAAAAAATAAAGGTTTATAATTAGCAACACAAAAACAAAAACGGCATGGCTATAAAGAGTAAGCTCGGTAAACCCATGCCTAACAACGGAGGCCGAGGAGAAGAAACCAGAAGGCTAATAGCAACAACAGCAAAAAGCAAATTTTTAAACATAGGAAAAAGCCATGAAGACAAAAAAAACAAAAATAAAATAAAAGGAGCTATAAAAGCCAGTTTGTTAAAGATTGTTAAAGATCAGTAGGGCGTACAGAACGGTGTCACAGGAGGTACTAGAGATGATTGCGCCAATATCTCCCGCAAATAACATCGTGATAGAAAGAACAGAAATTAAAAAAAAAAATAATAAAAAAAAATTAGTGAAAAGGAAAGAAAGTTAAGAGCAAGAAAAAAAAAACAAAAAAAAAGAATGAACGAGAGAACTAATTCCGGAAATAAAAAAGTAAGTAAAGAACAAACTCAAAACAAACACACATACTGACCGAACATGAAGCTTTTGTAAAGTTATTAAAAAAAATTAAAAAATCGTGAAAGACAAAAGATGTATATTCTGTCAGGAAGAAACACAAAATAATGCAAAACACACTCTAGTAAAATATGAAGCGTGGGAAAAAAATAGAAAAAACTAGAAAATATACTGGAAAGCAAAGTAGATAAATCAACAATCATTATGAAACGCTTAAAAGATAAATATAATTAGAGGGCGTTAAAAAACACACATAATAAAAGCCATAGAAGAGAAAGGAGAGAAGCAAAATTGAAACAAAAAACAGGAAAAAAATTTAAAGCAAAAACTTTGTTCGGAGTGAATTTCTCTAAGAGTAGAAACATAAACAATTTGAAAGGATTTAAAATGTGGATTTGAAAGAAAATGCTAAATATTAAGTGTTAGGACTAATTCAAAAATTAAAAAAATGTTAAGAAAAATCAGGAAAAACATCAATAATAGGTTAGAAACGTTTAATAACAAATTAACGATAAATGATATTATTGTCAATTTATAATTTGTATTGACATTTTTGTGGTACTTCTAAAACATTTCAGACACTTAACTCAATTATATAATATTTATAAATTAACAAAAATAATTTGCACATAAAAAACTTAAAACATCATTAATAAATACGGAAAAGAAATATCTGCAAAAACTTTACAAAAAATGCACAACATAAAACAGTAAAAAGTCGGCAATTAAAAACCCAAAAATCTATTTATACAAAAGTAATAATACTGTTGTCTAAGACTGTATACAAAAATGTATATAAATTGAAAAAGTTATATACAAACGGTTAGACATTTAAGGCTTGGTCTTTTCTTTTATCATTTAACCATTAAAAATAAAATTGTCTGCACAAACTTTAGCAATGTTAATGATTTTGATAAAATAAAAATGTTAACTTTTATTCAAACTTTCCTAAGCACAGTTCTTATTGTAAATTGTTTCAATATAAAATATTATTTAGCTTTTATTACTTTACTGTTGAACTTATTACGCAATAATAGTTCAACCCTAAACTAAATTATTGAATGGAATAATTTGTTTTGGTTATAACATAATTTTGTATTAATCAATATAATATAAATGTATTTGTGATCAATGTAATTTCTTAGAAAATAACCTAAAAAGTTTGCAGAAAAACAATTACATTTAGACCATAAAACAAAAACTTAACAAAAAAATATTAAAAAAATGTGCTACTAAAGTATTTCTAATAAAAGTTTTTGTGTTAGCAAAAGTTTTCTGGGTAATTACTGCAAAAACTCTTCCAAGCAAAGCAAAATACTTCTAAGCAAACAACTGTAAATTAAATTAGTCTTGCAACACCAACTATCAACTTATTTAGTATATAAAAATAAAAATAAATACTAAAACTTTTAGAGTAAATTAAAATCATTTAATTATTTAAAAAAAACCTTATATAATAAGTTTGTCATTATTTTTGCCAAATTTTTTGTTCAAAACTAATAGACAACTTAATAGATTAATATATTAAAGATAAAAAAAAAAAAACAATTTTCTGCAAAAAATTGAAATTAAAAAATTACCTTTTGATCAAACTTTCCTAAGCCCAATTCATTTTGTAATTCTGAACATTTAATTATTTCAATACAAAATATAATTAGAAGTATTAATCGTGACATGTTGTTCGTATAGCTTTTTGTACTTTACTGTTGGTTTCCATACGCAAACAATGGATTTCAGCCCTGAAATAAGCTATAGAATTGAATAATATTTTTTGTTATAATATATATTTTTATTAATCAATATATTATAAATGTAAATGTTATTGATTTCAACTAATTTGCTTTTATAGATATTTAAATAAATTATTATTAAAAACAAATTAGACATAGAAACAAGAAAATCTCTCAACAGGAAAGGAATAGTAGCGAAAAAGACAAAGTGGAAACAGTTAAACTATTCACTAGGTAATGAAACAGGATAAAATAAAAAGACCGGCGTTAGCTACAAAAGCACTATAGCCCCGCTACGTCACTCATAAAAGTTGTTGCACAAATGAGCAAGCCAAAGAATAAAATCAAAGAACGTGTTATTGCAATAACTCTAATTGTTAAGAAACTGCAAACAAAAAATTTGTATAATTAATATCTTATTATAACTGCAAACTATTTTTACTGCAAATTATTCTAACTTTTTTGATTATATCCTTTTTAACTATTGAGGATTACTTTGGAAGTAGGTAGAGCTTTAAATCGTCGCAATAATTTTGTACGTATAAGTTTTGTTGTATTTACACAATTTTCTAAATACAAAAATTCATCTATTATACAAAAAGTCCCGAATCAGTTAATGTTATAAAACTAGCTATTGGAAACACTAACATATATATCATTTGTCAGTTTAGTAATGTATAATAAACTGTTAAGAATAATTAAAAAAAACAATACTTTTGCTTAATGATAGATCATAAAAACCAATTATTTCATAAAATTATATAATTGTTGTATTTAGTTTTTGTAATTTCATTTAGAAAAGATAAATATGATATTATTATAAAAAAAGTAACTTACAATTTAACAGAAGAAAATTAAATTAATAATCATTTAAATAATAAAATTAGTATATTTACATTTAACAAGCTTTCATATTACAAATAGTGTAAGTATGGGGTAATGACACTGACACTGATACGTCAACCATAATGACAACCTCACCTGCATGTGGTACACCCTGCTAGATAACCAACAAGGCTCTGTCGACCAAATATCTACCGGTATAAGTAGTCCCTCTTGCCAACAGCTTCGGAAGAAAGAGCTGGCAAGAGTGGGGCAACTCCATGCCCTGGAAGTGAGAAATCACAACCAAAGACGGATACACCGACAAACTGGTCAACGGCATGAAGATGCGGAAAGAAACGGGAAACTACCGCATTAAAAACCCGTAAGGGTATCCCTAGTAAATCATCAGTATGGCATTGTTCAAAACAAAATATTTCGGAGCCAAAAGTTCCCCAATCGGATCTGCGGGGGGAACAATATTGAACAAAGTTACAAAATTAAGGCCAAACATAAAAATAGAAACTTGGAACATAAGAAGCATGTTTCATGCAGGGAAACTTGATAACACAGTAAATGAAATGCATAGAATGCGTATAAATATATTGGGAATTAGTGACCTACGATGGCCAGGTTCGGAAACACACTCAACCGATAATGGAATAATGTACTATTCAGGTAGCACAAACAGCAAAAATAAATACGGCACAACAATTATAGTCGATAGAAAAGTACAAAAGTCCGTAACAAGTTTTGTACCATATTCAGACCGAGTAATGTTGTTGCAAATACAATTCACAACTGGCAAAATAAATCTCATCCAAGTGTATGCACCCACTAGTGATAAACCAGATGATGAAATAAAGGAATTCTATATACAAGTGGATACCGTTTTGAAATCCACTAATAATCACGACGTTACAATCGTTATGGGAGACTTCAATTCAAAAATAGGAAAAGAACGGGTAGAAGACCTTGTCGGAGACTACGGACTAGGCATGAAAAACGATAAAAGAGATAGGTTAATAGAATTTTGTCAAAGTGAAAATTTAGTAGTGACAAACACGCACTATAAACTACCATCAAGACGTCTATATACGTGGACGTCTCCAGCTCAAACTAAAGAAAACCTAGTTAGAAATCAAATAGACTATATCCTAATTAGAAAACAATATAGGAATAGCATCACCTCAGTCAAAACCTACCCAGGAGCCGATGTTTCATCAGACCACAATCCAGTCGTAGCGAATGTTAAAGTAAGGCTTAAAAACTAGAGTAAAAAAAAAACCTGTAAGAATTGCAATCAAAAAACTAAAAGTTGATGATAAGAGAGCAAATCAAACAAAAAAAAACAAAAGCAAATATTCAGAAAATAGGCACATCAAATACAGATAATCCCAATGAGAAATGAGAAAGCATCAAAAGAGCGCTACTGGACGGAAACAGAAATAGGCTAACACCAGACAAAGTTATACCAAAACAACAATGGATGACAAAAGAAATTTTAGACTTTATGAATGAAAGACGGAGAAATAAAGAGAACCAAATAAAATATAAAGAGGTTCACAAAACCATTAAAAGAAAAATTTGTGAAGCAAAAGAAAACTGGATGTCTGAGAAGTGCAAAGATATCGACAAGCTGCAAAGTCAATACGATAGTTTCAATCTACATAAGAAAATTAAAAAACTAACAGGAACTAATAGGAAACAAGTGATACCGATTATAAAAATTAAATCCGGCAAAATAATAACAGACCAAGACCAAAAACTCATACGATGGAAAGAATACATTGAAGAGCTATTCAACAAGACAAGATGCCCTCAAAGTAAAACGCAACAACATCTGCATAGCCCTAATCCTGAAATAACTAAACACGAAGTAAAACAAGCAATAAGGAACGTGAAAGGGGGAAAAGCTGTAGGCCCAGATGAAGTGCTTATAGAACTATTAAAACTAATAAAAAATAAGGAAATCGAAATAATTGTTGACTTATACAATACCATATAAGAACAGGCGTAATACCAAAAGAATGGCTTGAATCTACATTTATTACAATTCCGAAAAAGTTAAATGTCCGAGAATGCAGTGACTACAAAATAATAAGTCTTATGAGCCATACCTTGAAAGTTTTTCTGAAAATAATACATAAAAGACTTTACACCAAACTTGAGCACGATATTAGCGACACTCAATTCGGATTTAGGAATGGCTTAGGAATACGAGAAGCAATATTTGGCATTAACGTACTACTACAAAGATGTATGGATATAAATGTCGAGATGCACGCCTGTTTTATAGACTACAAGAAAGCGCCATAAACTACTTGTAACACTCTTATAAAACAAACGTATTGACATACAAATAATTGAAAACTTGTACTGGAACCAAACAGCGATGGTGAGAGTCGACAATGATTCCACAGAAAGCATAAACATCAAACGGGGAGTGAGGGAAGGCTGTATACTGTCACCGATGTTATTCAATCTATACTCAGAAGCTATATTCAAAAAAGCCTTATCTGAAGAACTATGTGGGCTTGTTGTTAATGGGCGACTAATTAACAACATTAGATACGCAGATGACACGGTGATAGTAGCAGACCACATTGTCTGCAAAGAATGATGGAACGCACAAAAACTGTCAGCTCAAAATATGGATTATATATGAACCTCAAGAAAACAAAATTCATGATCATCTCAAAAGCACGCAACGCAAATCTTCTTATTGATAACACCTATATTCAAAAGGTAACCAAGTACTAACACCTATGTACGTGGATTACAAATACAAACAAACAGACAGTAGATATCAAGTCCAGAATAGAGATGGCTAGAATTGCTTTTCTCAAAATAAAAGATCTTTTCAGTGATTGCGATTTATCGCTAAAGCTTCGTGTTAGAATGGTAAGATGCTTCATATTTCTAGTTATACTGTATGGTATGGAAGCATGGACACTGAACCAACACCTCAGCGACAAACTTTAAGCTTTTGAGATGTAGACGTATTAGAGAACTCTGAAGATCTCATGGACAGACAAAACCCCAAATGCCAAGGTCCTCACAAGAATGAAAAAAGACCTAGAAATCCTTCACATGATAAAGATCAGCAAGCTAAAATATTTGAGACATACCATGCGCGGAGATAAATATAATGTATTGCAGCTGATTATGCATGGGAAAATAGCAGGCAAAAAAAGTGTGAAAGGACGCAGAATGTTCTGAATGCGGAACCTAAGAGACTGGTTTGGCTGCACCTCTAATGATCTTTTCCGAGATGCTGTTTCAAAGATCAGAATAGCCACGATGATAGCTAACCTCCGAGTAGGAAATGGCACGTAAAGAAGAAGAAGTATGATAAAAAACATCTTAAAGTAAATTACATATTCTTTGACTTGCATTGTTTGATACAAAAACAGGTTAAATATTATTCTTATGTTTTTACAGTCAATGTATTTTCTTTTTTTTAGTATTACTTAGAGTTTTAAGTGTTGGACTCTACCAAATGCTTTTTGAAAGTCAATAAAGAAGATGTACGAGGTAAACGCTATAAATTTCATTTGATGAAATATCAAATATTGTCAGTGTAATGCTTTAATACAACATCACACTTTACGTTAACAACCTACATGTGCAATTTCAACCCTTTACTTTAATTAATCTTGTAGTAATATCTAGACCAGAGGTGGGCAACCCAAATGATCTTGCGGGCCACTTTGAAAATGCATCACAACTCCGCGGGCCGCATATAAAATAATATATCCATATATTAGATTTAGATCTACTATAAACATTTTTTTGGAATGAATTTTATAAAATAAATATATTTTGTTAAAGTGTGATACATCTCGCGGGCCGGAAAAATGTTTAGGCGGGCCGCGGGTTGACCACCCCTGATATAGACAGACAATGTTAGGTTTCAATTATGCCAGATTTGCAAATAATTGAGTATCAAGCGTTCATCAAATTCTTCACATAGAAAGCTCTTACCCTTCATCAAATTATACAAAAATTAGATAGCCTATATGGTGAAGATCCATCTCTTTATTTCTCCGTAAAAAATAAGCCAAAAGATTTAAGACCTTTTCAAACAAATCGTAAGACTTCTACGGCGATGTAAAAAGCTGGAAAACGCACAATAAAAACAAAAAAAAAGATGAAGAACTGATCCAAAGTAATCGCCGACTAAAAATGAAAAAAATATCAGTAATGTCAGAGCTGTAAGCACAGATCACCTTAAAGATGCAGCGCTCTCATATAAATTATAGGCAACACATTAAGCAGATAACTCCGTCTATGCTTCACAGATGTCGCGCTTATCAGAACAACCTGGCGAGCGGGAGATTTAAATTTAACAAGTAATTAAATTTTAACTTTATAAAATACACACAAAAATGAATACATAATTAATATATTATATTTTTACTTAAATATAAATATATTATGTATTCATATTTATGTGTAAGGGTAGTTTACATGTATATAAATAAAAAGAACACATATTTAAGTAATAATAAAAATTTAATTTATTTATAACAAATACTGTAATAAAATAAATATTTAATACATAAAAAAAATGAATTTCTTACTTTTTGAAGTTCAGGTACCCATAATTTGACTTCCATTTTCCTTCGAAACTAAAAATAAATACATATGAATTAATACAATAAATATTATTTTTAAACATGATATACATATATGTATGTAATATAAAATTAATTTTATATCAATTAACATCTATTCTTTTATAAATATCGACTAGATATAATGATGTCGTGACAGTACAACTTTTCTAAAAAATTAAATTGTCGAAGTTAAAACAAATTAAATTTGAAATTTGATTTAATTTAGCATTTAGTTATTTATGAAGTGCTTTTAAAGTTGTTCGTACTAACATAGCATTGCTCGTAGTACAAATAAATAATTTAACAAACAAAATTTACTTACAATATTGTACGAGTAATAGTAATCTCCTATTTGTCGTTCATCTGATCAGCAGATTTAATGTACATGTTCCATCGCAGCTCCCATTTGCAATCTTTGGCAGCTTATTGAATACTCGATGATGATTATTATTGAAACAAATATGAAATATAAAAACAATATCATTAATAACACAACAATACGTAACAAAAATTAAATTATAATTAATATTTTTACTTATTAAGGTATATATAGCAAAATATAAAAATATAGTTTCTAGTAAAAATATGATATATTTTGTTTCTCAATTATTTAATGATTTGGCAGTAGAATCTACACTTATCAAATCCGAAACAACATTAGAATTTACTGAACAATCTAAACTACTTATAACCTGACATCTTATAATATTATAATAAAAACAAACTTACATAAATAAATGCACCTGTACACAACACCCACCACGATACACACGTTAGCCCATAGATAATTAGCCGGCTAGCTGCAACATAACCTAAAATGGCGGACTAAAACATCAACAAGTCCCGTCCTTGGCTGCTTGGCTCTTATTGGTCAAATTTAAAATACAAATGTGGCGGCAATTTTTAATTTAATGAACGTCGCTCTATGCGCCATCTGTGAAGCTTCAACGGTCCTAAATCGGCGGTGCCAGTCGCTGCATATCTTTCACCGGACCCTGGCTGTAAGATACATTGATTTGCCATATACAACATGAGCATTGAGTTGTCTTCGATAAACTTTTTTAGGTAAAATCAGCATATTATTTCTTAATTTAAACGCTAAATAGTTTTACAAGCAATAATTTTAAATATTTTTAAGATTTATTTAACCTATAGCTAAACAAACAATTGATACATAAGTTGAAATAATATTCTATAAAATAAACTGCCAATGGTAGTTGTAACGCAAGATACAATATAATCTATGCCATGCAGATACCTTAGTACATTGACTAAGCTTCTTAATTTCACACTAAAACCATAAAATACATCATTAAAAAAATGTGTGCAATTAGTTATTAATAATAACTAAAAAAGTCATTTTGTTATAGTACTAAATTGTAAATCAATTCTTTCATTACGTAGTATATACAAAAAAAGTTAATAAACTAATGCAAAATTTATTATGTTTGTAGCAAACGTTGCTAGTGTTACGTGGGCAATTGATAGTTCTAGATTAAAATTTGTTTGCTTCATACAACTAAATAATAAATTGAAATAATAGGATATATTGCATGTGGAAAGTTTAAATAATATTTATTTAAACGATTGCCTCGATTCAACTAGAGCGCATCGAATCAGTCAAAGCTAATCAAGCAAAAATGCTAAAACTAATAAATTTGTTGTTGGTTATCGTTTATATTAGTGATGTTAGCTGTTTTCACAAAAAATTATACCCACAGGTAAGTTTAACATTACATTATAGCTGAAAATTATATTATTAAATTTTTTAATTAATTTAATAATTCTGATATTCAGTAGCACAATATTTGCATTTTAAACTAATTATTCTTCAATTAAAAAAAAATAAGAAATCTATATTTTTGTATTAATTTGCATCAAATTTAGTTTAATATTTAGTTTTACGTTTAATAAATTTTATGTAATTATTATTACTGACTATTGACAAATATATTTGTATTACATTTGTTAATTTTGTGCATCATAATAAGATTATTATGTCGCTTTAGTTTATAAAAATAATTGCGCAATCGACTCTTGACTAATATATTTCTATAAACAAACATAGCATAGTATAATATCTTGTATTGAGATATATATTTAACTCTTTACAATTATTTATTTATAAAAATAATAAAATTGATATAATAAATTGGATATTAATTGTGTAGAATTTACGTTAGACTAACAACTATAAACTTTAAGCAATTCTGCTCCATTGACTGAATTAAAAACAAATTCTTGTTTTTATATGACAAAATAATGGTTCTTTGAATTGCTTAAGATTTTTAATTGTCAGCAATTTTGTTTCCAGAGAAATAGTATTTAGATAACGGAATCCCGGGATGCTTCGCTGTCGTTCTTGGGTGCAGGTTTTAACTCCTCCCTTCTTAGAGTGAACCAAGGATTGGGACAAGTTTGTTACAATTCTTGGGTTGCTGACATTTTGGAAGATAATTGTTTTCTTCTAAGGTACCATATTCCAATAATAACAATGATTGCAATTGCCGTAGTAGTTACTAAGGCGGTTGTAAAACTCCGGTTGTTCGTGGAATGGGCGTTGGATAACTTCTCCAATCGGGCGTAAAGTTTGGTTAACTTTTCATGGGTTTCATTCAATCTTTCCAATTGCAAATTTTTTAAATAGACGTCTTTCAATCTTCATTGAAGTTGTTTTGCTGGCAGCAAAGTTAAATTTATAAGTGTTAGGTAAATTTGTCGATCCAAATAGTGAATTGATATAGTTCGTAGAACTTTGTTTCCTAGACTAATTAGACATTCGGATGTCGATTGTACAAGCAGGATGCCTTGTAATTTTTTTACTTCTTGGCGAAGATCACATTAAACTTTGGCAGATTGATTGGCTTAAAGTAGAATCCAATCGAAATTTGTGTGATAGATCATTTCGGCATCCAGTTGCAACCATCTGATGTAGATGCAAGCTGTTATTGGCAGATATAATAGCTGATGTCCACACGAGGTGTGTTTTGTAGCATCTAAAGTAATAGCTGTACACAGATATTCTTGATGTTGCAATAATTTGCATGTTCTGACATTGCAAAATACCTGTCAATATTTTCTGCCTGGTAAGGTTGTGAAATATTTAAAACAAAGTAATCTGGATTTTGCTTGATTGGTTATGGAATCAATTTATGGTATTGGTAAAAAGTTTGACAAATTGAATTTTGAGTAAAAATGTGAGTACGTACGCTTTGACATAAGCTTTTACAGTTATCATTTTTTAAAAACATAAAGGTTTTTGATTTCAGGTGGTAATACAATAATTTGTTTAGAAATAGATGATTGAACAAATTTCAATTTATTTAACAGTTCTTTTGCAAAAATAATTGCAGGACGGTAAGTTTGCAATTTGGAAAAAGTTTTTGCAGTTAAAAGTCGGCTGGTGATGGTCAAAGCTGACGTTATAGTATTAAATACCAACATGTGGGCTCTCCATAAAAACTCGATTTTCTCGTGTTCCTGTATATTTAATTGCGTAATAATTTTGTGAAAGCATTGCGGTGTTTTGTTTTGAGTTTCTGCGATTTGAAGATTAGCTTTATAGCTCTTAAGAGTTTCTTGAGCTAAATGAATCTGTGCCTGGTTGTTCTTAATTAGTTCTTCTCGGCTAGTAGCGAGGTTTTGTATCAATTTATTATATCTTGCGGCATCTTCTGCGTTTAAGTTTCCTAATATTGCTTTTATATTAGAACCAACAAAGTTTACTGCTCCACGAGCTCTTCTAACTGTTAGTACTAATTAATCCTATTCTTAGTTTAAGTGATGGAGTAGGCTTTAAAACTCCATAGCAAATTAATGTAATTGTGATTTTTTTTATTGTCCTGAATATTTTGTCTAGCCTTTTCTAGTTGTTTATATTGTAAATTTGGCTGGTTAACTTGAGCCACTAAAGGTTGTAGGTCGCATTGTACTACTGTAGTCTAATAATTAATTTGATTTTTTGCAATTCTAAGGTGTTGGGAAAATAGCGGGCCATCCAAGGATGTTGGTTTTACGTTTGCAAAGACGTGGCAGCAGCATCTGCAACATTGCCATGTTTTAGTCGTCTAGTATGATATGTTTGGGTACCTCTTTGCGTCTCTACGTTTACAGTACCATTATCATTGATGGCATTCAACTTTTGATTGGCTTTCTAGTATTTTAGCTGTACCAAGGTGTATAGTTATTTTGTGAATAGATGCTATTTTTTTAATTAGTTTGTTGTTAATTTCTGATTCTTGATCAGATCTAATTTCTTGAGGTATTCCGTAGTAACTAAAATATGTTAATAGAGCATGCTATAAACTTTTATAGCATGTCCTACTCTAGTGAAAGAGTCATTGCTACAAGAAAATAAATTAATAATTACTTTCTCAAGAGGTGCATCGAGTGTTTCCGTTATTGGTAATAGCGGTACTTCAGGGTGCCTGATGTATTTTGACCAATTGCAAATGTCGCATAATTTTATCAAATGGGTTATTTGCTTTTCCATTTCATTCACCAATATTTTCGTTTTAGATGTTCAAGTGTTTTCTTGATACCTCTATGATTTGTCAATCCAGTGTGACATGACGTAATAAGTTCCAATTTTGTCTTTTCATCATCAATTGCTTCAACTTTTTTTACTATTTACTTTACATAGTTTTTTGTATAATTCGTCGTTTTTGGTGTATAAATAAAATGTTGATGATAATATTTTTCTCTCTTTTTCAATTTGAATTTCAAGTTGTTGTGATAGGCTTTCAGTATCAATAAGTTAATTTTTCTTTTTATCAATAATAGTATCTTGTATTCCAATAGTTTTTGCAGGTTCTTGATTTGCTGTCGAATGAATTGTATCGGAGATCTCATTTTCTAAACTTTCTTGCTCTTCTAAGTTTTCCAATAGGTTACTGTTTTCTACATTTGATGTTATACTGTGTAATGATGTTTATTTCTAGAAGTCGTATTCTTGATAAAGCATTGGCATTAGTGTTATATTTGCCCTTTTTGTATACAATTTAAAAATTGTATTCCTCTAGGTTGATCTTCCATCTCATAAGTTTTGAATTTGGCTCCTTGAGCGACTATAGCCACACTAAGGGTCGATGATCTATGTAGATAGTAAACTTACGTCCCAAAAATATAAGGACAAAATTGTTTGGCAGCGTATACAACAGCAAGTAATTCCTTTTTGATGGTAGAGTTTCGTTGTTCTGTTTCTGTTAGGGTTCTCGATGCAAAGCAGATCGGATTATCTCTTCTAATTTGTCCTTGGAAAAACACTGCTCCTAAGGCTATGTCGAAAGCGTCAGTTATAACAACAAATTCTTTTAAAAAATCAGGGTATTGCAAAATGGGGTCATGAGTTATAAGTTCTTTGCATTGAATAAATGCTCGGGTATATTCTGGTTTGCTAATATCTATTTTTTTATTTTTCTTTTATAAGTTTTTGTATATGATCCTGTAAAAAAAACAAAAGTATAATTATATCGTCTAAGTATACGAGGCTAGTTGCCTTTTCCAGTAATCCTCGTAAAACGTCATCCATAATGCTCTGAAACGTTGCAAGGGCATTTTGGAGATCAAAAGACATTCTTTTGAATTCGAAATGTCCTTGTTCGGTACTGTAAGCTGTTTTTTGCATGTTTTCTTCAATCATCTGGTGGTACCCTGAGGCAAGGTCCAAGTGACGTGAAATAATTAGCTCGTCCTAACTTATCCAAGATGTCAATAATATTTGGGATCGGATACTTGTTTTCGATTAGTTGTTCATTTAATTTTCTGAAATCAACTACCATTTGTTGTTTTTTTTCCTTCTTTGTTGGTTGAAACAATGTGTACTGGAGCATTCCATGGTGATATGCTTTCTCTAACTATGTCCTGTAGTAGTATATTAAGAGTTTGCTTCTTGATTTCCTTTTTTATTTTCAGTGGTTGTCGAAAGTTACGTACATAAATAGGGTTAAGTTAAATTTTGGCCTTCTACATGAAAAAGTAAAAGTAATATTTTTATTGCTGTAGAATCTTCTAAATTTAAATGATAATTTTTGAAATTTTTGATAATATTTTCTTCCTGTAGTTTTGATAACTTGTTTTGGTTTTTTGTATAATAACCCATATTAATTTCTTTTTCTGTTTCATTTACTGGTGTTAGCTTCATTGGGTTTAACTTAACATAAATTGGTGATTGACTACAATTTGTTGCTTCTATACAAATTTCATGATTTTTAACCTCAACTACAGATTCGGGTATAATTAATGTTCTGTTCTGGTCTACTGTTTTTGAAAAAAGTGCAAGTCCATTGCAATTATTTGTTATTTGATAATTAGTTGTTGTACTTGAATAAGGTTTAACAACATGTGTGGGCTTGTTAATTTTGTATAAAATTTCTGCCGTATCAGTATTGATCTTTTGTAACTTGGTATTTAGCAAAACTCCAAGTTTGTTTAAAAAGTCAAATCCAAATAATCCGTCAAATAAAGAAGAGAAGTCAAAGCAAACAAATAAATGATGTTCAGGAAAATTAAAAATGTCAGGTTGTGGTGTTAAAGTAGATTTAATAATTATTTCTATGCCATGAGGAGTTTTTTGATGTTAATTTTATGATTATAACATGGGTAATTATTTTGTTCCGCATCATTGAACATTTTTGAATATATTAATGAATTCCGCGCAAGTGTCAACTAAAAATTTTAGTCCTTCAAATTCTATATAAGGAAGTACAGTCGTTTGTAAATATGCATTATTTGAAATTGTTAAACAGGTCGATTGTGTTGGTGGTCCCATTGTAAATTGTAAGATATTATATCTTTATTGTTTGGCATTCGTTTTTGCTGGTCATATGCGTCGTCGGGTGATCAGCTGGTGGGTAGTCTTTCTGATAATTATCGACATTATAATCGTAAGGTTCAATATTATCAGCTGGTATCTCAATGTTGTTAGATATCCATTATCGTTTCAATTGTGGTCTTACAACCGATAATCCTGTGCGTTTTTGTGCGCTGCTATCCACTTCCATAGAGGTTGGATAATAAGATCTTTGTTGATATGGATATTGTGTTGTTAGTGTTCTAGCAAAAATTTGTGATCTTGGGAATGATTGATTTGGATATTGATTTTCATTATATTTGGATAGCGATTGTGCTGGAGGAATAAATTTATTCTGACGCTGCATTGGTCGTTGTTTGAGTAAGCGGAAATTGATGTGTTTCCAGATTGCATTTGTAACGATGGTTTGATATTTGATACAAATCTTTGTCGCCGAGTGTTAAAATTTATAATTTCAAGCGCATACAATTCAGCTGTTTCAATATTATCGGGTCTTCGTAGCTTTACTTCTTGTCCAATATTAACGTTGATTATATTTAGTACAAACAGATAAGTTCTTAAGGCAATTTGATTAAATTGCTTTTGTTTAATTTGTCTTAAATGCATATCTCTTTCTTCAAGATTAATTTTTGATAAAAGAGTGTACAGAGTTGATTTCTTTTGGGTGTAAAACAATTAAGATCGTAAACAAGCACGTCTTCGGAACGTTTGTCACTAAATGCATGAATTAAAATATTTTTTAATTCAATCCATAACCGCGAAGTTTTCCCGTAAATATTAATAATAAACGTTTGGTCATTCTGAGTTCATTTACTTTTTGTAGGGGGGCTGGCAAATATTCTTCTATTAAAAATGCACATGCATTTATGTAACTACGTAAGGATATTTTATCTCCTTCGAACACAGGTATCAAGTCCTGGTCAACTTTAAAATGTCTCGCGCTATTTCTACTTCTTCTAATGCTAATAATAAATCTTGTAAATTTTCACGATGATTTATTTTATTTCAATTTATTATTTAATCTAGCCGGATTTAAATTTTAATGCAAAACGTTTATTTTCTTACAAAAGGGATTTATTTTATTAAAATCCATTTGGACATAGGAAAAGTCACAGAAAAATACATTAAAGGTATGTTTTACAGCAAAAAACTAAAACTAAAATGATTTAAACAATTATATATAAAAATAAAAATATAAAATATAACAAGTATACAAGACAAACACATTAAAAATATTGTAAATTATCACAGATAATTTGAGATAAAAATCAAATAAAATCAAATGTTAGATGGTGTCATTTTCTTTAACGTATTTTTTGAAATGTGTAAGTGACAGTGATTTTATTCTATTGGGGAATTTGTTGAAGCATTTAATTCCAACATATTTGGGACATTGTTTATATTTGACTGTTGTTTGTTTGGGTAATTCCAAAGTGTCTCCATGCCTGGTACTATAATTATGATCATCATTTAAACACTTAATTTTATGTGTATTTTTTTTACATAAATTAAAATTTCATATATAAAAATCTAGGCAGAGTTAACCCGGCGTTGCCTAAGTGGTTTTTTGAAACATGTATGATAAGGTGGGGTTTAATAAATCCTACTCTATTTTCATTAGTTTTGTTATTATTTTTTAATAAAAAAATTTCAAATTATTTTTAAATCAACCTATAGTTATGTACTCACATAAAAAAATATTTTTGTAAATATTCATTCATAATTTATTTCAAAAATTGATAAAGTATAAAAAATTTACCAAAAAAAAAACTTTTTTTTCAAACTGAAATATAAATAAACAAATAATACTAATAACAAAAACAAAGTATCACATTTTCTTCTAGACATATAAAAAAATTGAATAAAATCAACAACAAATTTTTATAAACAAACTTGAAAAAAATCTTAGGTTTTCAACTTTAGTAAACTTTAAGAATTAATAAATTGAAAAAATAAACAAAAAAAATGTGTAATCAATTTATTTATTGTTTTTAAATTAATATGCAGGTAGATTCTAAAATTTAAAAAATATTTTTGTAAGGTTTTATTTAAATTTGTATACAAAATTTGCAAAAAATGTCTAAAAAATTAAGTTTTCATAAAAACTAAAATTAATAATTCTATAATTTTTTTTCTTAACAAAGCAATAATGTAATTTAAATAAACAATAAATGTTTAAAAGAAAAGTAAAAAAAAAATTATTTGCAAATTTGCTACAACTTAGTTTTTATCTTTAGTTCTTGGATACTACATACATCTTTCAAGACATTTTCTTTGGTTTTAAAAAAGTTAAAGTTAAAGAAACCGCAAAATTATGCATTTTTTTAACTAGTAATCGATTTATTAGTTAATTTTATTTTCTAACATTTATTAAAAGCTTAACTAATTCCCAATCCTATTTTTTTGAGAAATTTTTTTCTTTCTATTGAAAAATTTTTGTTGTTATATTTTGAATATAATTTGGAAATTTATTTCTAAATTATTAAAAAAAAAACATTGTCAATGGCCATTGACAAATAATAAGCTGTGAATTTGAGGTATAACTTTAAAATATATAGATACTAAGGTGGGGTTTTAGCTGTAAAAATCAAATACATAAGTACTAAGGTGGGTTATAAGCACTGTCACAAACACTTTACGCATATGCTACCTTACTGCAAGTCTAAATATAATTAAAGCAACACCGGAAATGTACAGAGCAATAAATTTTAGGAATGTACTGAAGCCAACGCCTTTGTGCGCAATAATTTTCTATTTATATTGTGTGTTTAAAGTTGGTGAGGTTTATTATACGACACCTATGCAACGCCGGCTTAATATGTTAAACTTTATAAAATGGTCGGCACAATGGGATCTATTAGGTGCATTTGCCATGTATTTGTTTTTTTTTTGTTGTAATATGAAGTATTTGAAGTAGCTGTTCCCCAAGCTGTAATTGCATATGACAAAACAGATTGTATTTGTCCAAAATAAAATAACTTTAATGATGCCATGTTAATTATAAGGATTAAGTCGTATCACCATATAGCACAAGGAGCTAACCTTATTACACAAACAGTTAAGACATTCATCTAGATATACTCCTAAAAATTTGATTGCTGTTTGTTTAGCAATGGTAATACCATTATACCTAATAAGTGGGCTCATATTTTCACAATAGCTTCTTGTAAGCTTAAACTGGAAATATGCTGATTTTTTTGAGTTTATGATTAAACAATTGTTTTTTAAACCACTGATTTAATTCTTGTACGTTTTGATTAGCCTGATCAATTGCTTTATTCAACGAATGTTCTGCTATTAAAAGAGAGGTAAAAGCTCGGTTTTGGAGGTATTGACATCATTTAGATAGATAATAAAAAGAAGAGGCCCAAGTACAGAACCTTGGGACACCCCTATCGCATTTTTAAAGAATTTGATTGTACATCTTGTACTTCTACATAATGATATCTGCCGTTTAAATAACTTGAAAACCAGTCTAAAGCAAGGGGTACTGCTTTAGACTGGTTTTCAACTCCGTTTCTTTCAAGCTTGTTTATCAAGATGTTGTGATTTACTAGATCAAACGCTTTTGTTAAATCAAGGAAAACGCCCAGACAATTTTTTTTGCGTCAGCACATTGGTGCAATAAATTTACAAAGGTAGTTATGGCAGATGAAGTTGATCTTCCTTCCCGATAAGCATATTGATTTTCATTTAATATATGGCACTTAGTTAAAAATAATGTAAGTCTTTTTGCAACAATGTGTTCAATAACTTTGGAAAATGTATTGCATATATATATAATGGCCTATAATTTGCGGCTTCCAAAATGCATTCACCTTTAGAAACCGGAATTATCTTTCAAATTTTAAGTCTATCTGGAAATTATCCTTGATTAAACAAAGCAGTTGTTATAGTACAAAGTGGTTTTAGCAATGACTCAACGCAGTATTTCAATAACGTTGAACTAATTTCGTCTGGTCCACTAGAATTTGTGTTTTTTAAAATCTGAAATTGCATTTCGAACTGTTGTTGGGAATAATAATGTTCATATTTATACTATCTGGTTTTAATAACTCTGCAATTTGATTGTAATATTTGATAAAGTTATTTGCAATTTGTGATTTGTCATTTATAATTTCACTGCCGTTTCTAAGTGCGATTATAACTTGTTTAGGTTTTAAACTATTGTTTACATTTTTAATTATTATTTGCCATGCAGTTTTGACACATTCGAAGAGTTTTTAATTAACTCATTATTATAATTTTGCTTTGCGATAGTTATTAGCTTTTTGTATATAGTTTTAAATCACTTTTAAATACATCTGACCCACATAATGAAAGTTTATATAAATCTTTTAGAGTAATTGACGATTTCTTTAATCCTTTAGTCATCCAACCATTGTTCACTTTAGTTTTTGGATTACTAGAAATTTCAATTTGAAGGAATGATGTGTCAAAGTAGTACTTAATTCTGTTGCTAAAGTTACTATATGTTGAATTTACATCATCAGATTCTTTAAATAGCCAATTATCCAATGATATTTTTCACTAAAAGATCTAATATTATTTAAATTATTCAACTCTCTAATTTTTACTTTCTTATTTGTACTTTTTTGTTTGGTATGAAAAGTTATTTGCAAAAACTGAACATTGTGATCTCCTAATCCATTATCTATAACACCGCTGAGATATTTGAGGTTTGATTTTTGAATACAAATGTTATCAATGCAGTTATCTAATCTAGTTGGTTCAAAGATTGTAGGAATGATATTAAACGTGTTTAACAAGTCTGTTAACTTCTTGTAATCTTTGTTAGTTTTGATGAAATTAATATTAAAATCACCGCAAAGTAACAACATTTTATTTTGTTTGTTTATGTATTAAATTACATCATTTAATTTGTTTATGAAAATGTCTTTGTTTCCAGTTGGAGTTCTGTATAATACAAGTATTTGTATTACTGTTGTATGTTCATTCATTTCTATGGCTGTACATTTGAAATGCAATTCTTCACAAAACAAAGTGAAATCTATATGATTAAGAGAATAATTGCTTTTTGTAAATAACATGACCCCACCTCTTTTATATTTCTTTCTGCAATAAATACTACTTACATATATTATATCCATCTAATTTGATTGATTGTATTTGATTTGTTTTTACCCAATGTTCAGAGAAACACAATACATCACACTCTCTTTCATTTAAAAACAGTTTTTTTTTTCTAATTTATTACTGACACATTGAATGTTTTGATGCAACACTTTAAGTTTATTATCTATAGTTAAAGTTTGATCTTGTTTCTGTTCTACAGTTGCAAAAGACATTATGTTACATACTTCATTGCTAGTTTTTAATTGCTATTTAACATATTTTGTTCTACCGATTTGACTATCTACTAAACGTTTATAACATAAAGAATTTCTATCAATTACAGTATGATCTATATCTAAAACTACTTTGTACCTTTGGCTGGCAACTATACAGTTTATACATTTTTTGTTGCTTGATTTGCAGTCCATTGATAAATAATTCTCATTGCAAATCTCACAGGTCTCCACGTTTTTGCAATCGGCTGCAAGGTGATTATAGCGCCCGCATTTATAACATTGTAGTATATCGTAATGTTCGTAGAAGTTACAGCTTCTCCAATCGATGTTTAGTTTTTTCTTATTATAAATTTTCTTAAATGTTGATGGTTCCAGTTCCAATATAATTTTACCATAATTTCTTTTCGTTTTACTCGCAATTTTTTGTACAATTTTAATATGTATTAATTCATCTTCTTCCACTTCATTTTGTCGCATTAACGCTTCAAGAATAATATCATCGTTTTCATATATTTTGTCTTCTTCTACTCCAACAATAATTATTTTAGGTTTTCTCAGTTTTCCATTATTGATTGTGTAATCGCCACTTAATTCTTCTGCGGCTTTATTCTTTAATTTTTCTTTTGATATGTTTGTTTCCCAAGTAATAACTACTCCTCCTTTTTTTATGTCTTTCATTTCTTTAATTCCAATTTATTTTTTGCTTAATTTCTGTTCTTGTAACTGTGTTTGATTGTTCTTTGATTGGTTTAATAACACTTCTTCTTCAACTTTCTTATTTGAAGCAATATTTGCATAATTTCTATTTAATTGTACAGCAGGGTTGCCATATTCAGTAACTTTATTATTTATGTTATTTTTTAAATCATTAATAATTTATTGCAACTTTAAGATAGATGTTTTGATTATAATCATCTCTGTTAAAATTTTTTCTTGATTCGAATTTATTAAACCAGTTATTACTTGCTTTATATCTTTTGCATTTTTAATATCATTTATTTCGCTTATAGTTTTACAGCAGTTTATTTGATTATCTTTGATAAATTTAATTTTCTTTTTAGGTTTAATGCAGCTTGGATGATATACATTTAAGTAATACACACAAATGTATAAATTATACTTTTTTTTCCGCAACACCGTAATGGAAATCCATCCAAATTCTCGTCATCGCTTGCCATTTTTAAATAATTTTACACACTTTATTTATTTAATATGCACTTTATTGGTTAAATTGTACTTTTTATATCACTTTAAAATATTTCAAAAGATTACGATCAATGTCACGTCTTTGACAATCTAACCTGTAGGATTTTCTCTATCCACAATAAAATTTGTGCACATATACACGTATTTTTATAAAATAGAAAATACTTTTACACTAAAAATCGGTAGTATCACGATATAATCACCAATTAACATCCTAAAAATGTGTTCATCAAGTTGTAATTTGATTTACACATATCACATCAAAAATTTAATATTTTAATTTGTTTACTAATGCAAGTATTTTAACATTTAAAACAGAGCACATTATTGACATGTATTCACCACGAAAACTTTCAGACAATACGTATACGGGGTAGATTTCTAATTTTATTTCATCAAAAGAATATACATTTATCATTAATCGTAAATTTTGTTTTTTAAATTTTTCAATGTAACTTATTTTCATCGAGAATTTCAAAACATTGAATTTAAAATTGTTATGTAAATCATTGGGGTAAGATTTGATACATTTGGGGTTATTATTACCTATACATAGATGTAGCGATGCAACAATACACCAGCCGAAACAACGTCTGTCTGGATTTTTGATATTTAACAGTGATGATTTCTTTTTCGTAAAAAATACGGCAATGGTACATAGGTTGATGAACTTCCGTTTAGGAGGCAGTATTTCACGAATGAGACGAGTAGATTCCGAATCGAAGAGAGAGCCCATCCACTTTTCCTCTCCTGGAATTCTTCTAACAATAAAAAAAATCTAAAATAAAACTTTCGCAATTAGGGTTTTCAGCAGTTGCTCATGATCGGAACCGAAAAGAAAAGTTTCGTTCTTCGTCGTTATGTATTTATATTCACTTTCCTCGGATGATTGTAGCGTAAATTCCCCACAAAAGTCAAATTGATTTTAAAACAATTATATGTTTTTTTTTTAAATTCCGAATTCTATTTGTTATGAGGACGGTGGCATCTTGAAGAAACTTGAGCGGTTCACGATGGGCAATATTTACTATGGCCCCAGTTCGAATGCAGTATTGAAATACGGGTTTGACCTTAAGTTATTTAAATTAATATTAATAATCACTTCCGCTGTTTAGAAAGATGGTAAAGTTACTCATTATAGTTGAAACTAAAATCTTGCAAATACTTAACTAGCGCAGCATTTATTAGTTTGGGTTCTAGTAGTATTACGATGTTATAACTCAACGTTTGCATAATATGCCAGCAGTCCGGAGTTTGATCCCCAAGATAACTAAATAAAAACTTGCTTTTTATCTACCGTGTGGTTTAATAAGCATTTAGTCCTATTAACCTTCTAATAAACAAATCCTAGATTTACTGAGGTGAAGTAAAATAGCCGTAATAAAACAATAAAAAACAAACCGTTGGTAAATTGCTTGTTAATGGTATAGCAAGCGGCAAATCGTTTTTATCTTTTCTTTAATTTTTATTGACCGAAAAGCTCGGTCACACTAGTGCGGCGTATGTTAGTTGAGATCTGATAGTTGATTTCTACAAAATCATTTTTGTTCTGGTTTTCATCAGTTTATGTTGTAGAAAAAGGATAAGTTTATTGTAGTCCTGGCTATATCCTTGACTCTTTTAATGTAGAGTAGTTTCCACATGAGCATTATTATCTACCCAAAAATGTTTGTAATGTTTAAAATTTTCTTGCATTTATCATTTTTATTTATTTGTATGTACATAAAGTCATAAGTTTTGATTTGGTTTTACTTTATAAGTTTTGTCTTCCTCAGCTGATATGTGTGTAGTTTAAAGTTTTTGGAGACAAATTTTTTTTTTTTATTCTTTAATGGTAAGACGACGATTGTGGTATAAATTTTAATACATTGTTTAGACATTTTATTTGGACTTGTACGTTAAGTTTTTGATTTTTTTCAAGGCTTTTCTGTTTTTAACTATAATTTGCGGTGAAAGTTTGATCTTTAGCTGCGCTTGTGCTTTATTATCATCGTTGTTGGAATCAATTTCTTTAAATTTACTGATGCTGGGAGTGTGGAGCCTTTTCTTCTATTTACCTTTTATGTTCACTAGGTTTTACTTATTGTTTTTTATTTATGTCCGTTCTGGGTGATTAATCATTTTGTTGATGTTATTCCTAAAAACAAGTTTGGTTCATAGTGGTCTTTTTTTAATTTTTTATTGGTTTGCAATTAGACACTTAAAACTGGCATCAGAGCAACAGCAAAAAAAATCTGCTCTAAAGTACTAAAAGATTCAGTGAATACATTTTCTAATTCTCAAGACCATTTAAAATAAGAAACCGTCGCAGTTCTTACGGTACCGTCAAAGTCTGACCAATTCAGTAGATCAGAAGTCGCAGATAACATACTGTGGTTTGAAAGAATACTGACGTATGATGCAATTTACCGTTGGTGCACAGTTCTTTTTAAGAAAAACTGAATATTACAGAACGCAAAAAGAAAACGTACTATAGGGACCTGTTAGCAATTTACAGAACCGTTAAACATTTTTGCAACATGGTCGAAGACAGGTCACCATGTACAATATATTCAAACAAAAAAAAAATTATATATAGTTTTATAACTGAATAAGTAAAAAATAAATCCAAATAACAACTAAAATATAATAATTTATTTTTTGATTGAATGTAGAGAACTGCTAAATTCTAAATCAAGTTTTGTATATTAGATATACAATAGTTAGAAAAAAATTATAACAAAGTAATCATAGATTTTGGTACACTTGTAATAAATCATATGCATAACTAATAAATTCATAGCTTTGAAACTATATATATATATTATTTAGTTTATATAAAATCGATGAAACTATGCTATTATGGATAATTTTCCAACTACGATTTGTTTGTAACGAACGTTGCATGGATATTTCATAGAGAATTACTTTTAGAGAAGATTTAGTATTTTAGTTGAAATATATAATTATGATATCTTGTTTTATTGCAGAATAAACAATTAATTAATATTTATTATTTATTTAAACAGTTTTGTGGGAATCAAATCAATCAAGTTAGTCAACGCAAGTTCACCGTATGATTAAAATGGAAAAAATTATAAGATTGCTAATGTTTGTTGGTTATATTAACTATATTAATTGTCTCTACAATAAATTATATCCATACTCGTAGCGAGTATGGCAGTATAAGAAGAAGAATGTCTTGTTGACTGCGTTATAAAAACAAGTTCCATATTTTCAAATACCATAAATGTAATAAACCGTAATAAACCGCTATATCTCCGCTCCTTAGTAAAACCGTTGATTGTAATAGTATATATTCCTTCACTCAACGATAATATACATGGTTTTGGGCCGCTCGAGTTGAGATTTGAGCCGGGCCCGGATTTTATGTCTGAAATTGGGCTGAGTTTGGGGTCGGATCGGAATAAAATTAACAACACTGATGCTTTTTATATTATTATGTGCAATCTACATACTTATACTTATACTATAGCATTCCGAGTGACAAGGAAGCATAGCTATTGTTTGTTTTTCGTACCGTGCATAATGTTTCTTACTTAATTTAATCGTTGCTGATTGATGCTACATTTCTTTAATAGAACACATGCGCTGCATTGGTGCCTAAATATCCGATCAAATAAAGAACATCTGTGATTGTATAGAAAATATTGTTCTTGTTTCAATAGATCTGGTTTTTGCATTTTATATTTTGTCATAACTACTTTTAATATTTTTTAAGCGATAACTGTTCCTTAGATGTTTATTATTTAAATCATTATTGTAGATGATTTTATTGTATTATTTAACCAAAAAAATAATAAACTTACCGTACAGTTACAATCATTATTTCATTCGTTTGGATTGTATTCAAAACTAAATGAAAGTACAAGGAAAAAAAAATACTATAGATAATATATTTACCAACATAAGCTAAGCAGACGACAATATTAAAACTATTAATCTAGGTTTTTCAGATCATTTAGAAATTAGTTTTGCATCAACTTTTATCACATTAAAAAAAAAACTAATGAACGAATTAATTACAGACCTATTACAGACGACGGACTGTTAATATTGTACAACATAATAGATACTGAAGACTGGAGTTTTGTTGCCAATCGCAATTTAACCATAGAATCAAAATTTGACGTATTTATAAATACTGTTGCACGTGCTATGCTTGAGGCTATTCCAGAGAAAACCAAGATATTAAATTAATCGAACATAGTAAATTGGTTTTCATATGATCTATACCAAATAAGACAAAAAATTCAAGATCTAAATATTTTAAATAAGCATGTTCATTCTGATCTTATAACTACTCAATTGAAACTACTCAGAAAAGACTATCAAGTTGCAATACGGTTAGCCAAAAAAAAAAACATATGATGATTTTATTTATAAATCAAATAATCCTCAAAGGGCTATGTGGCAGGTAATCAAATCGCAAAGCAGTAGCCATAGCATTAACAATAATAAATCTTTCACACTAGATCAGTTTAATAATTATTTTGTTGACATAGCTCCGACTGTTTCAAATAACTAGTCTGCAAGTGCTACCAGTTATATAAGTTATGCCAGCAAATCACCGCAACTTTCAAATCAATTTAATTTTAGAGAAGTAACCTTTATTGAACCACGTGATACCGTATCAAATCTAAAAAAATCTAATTGCATGGATTGCTACAATATTAATAGCAAAATAATAAAATCAATTTTAAATATTATTTTGATTCTCCTTACACAACTTATTAATGAATCAATTATGTCAAATCAATTTTCAAGTGTTTTAAAACTGGCGAAAGGTATTCCAGTATTCAAAAAGGTGAAATTGTCTGTAGTACTAACTAACTAACGCAAAATTTGGAAGTAAATAATATTTTATGTAAATATTAATATGGTTTTTGCCGTTATAGACCTACAGTATTTGCAATAAAACATTTAGTTGATGAAATTTTAAATAGATTTGAGGTTGGTAGCCATACTTATGCTTTGTTTTGCAATTTGAGTAAGGCTTTCGATTGTGTATCACATCATATTTTAATTATTAAACTAAAACATAACAGCTTTAATAAATCTAGTATTGATTTTATGTCATCGTATTTGAGTGACCATTTGCAGTATGTAACAGTGAACTCTATAAATTCAAAAACCCAAAATGTAAGCATTGATGTTCCACAAGGTTTTATTTTAGGGCCAATTTCATTCTTAATCTATATTAGTGATTTGTCATATTTACAGATGATACAACCATTGTAAGATCTAATAAAGATATAGTTGAATTAAAAGTAGATGTGTGTAATACACAATCGATTGTAAATGATTGGTTATTATCAAACAAGTTAAATCTAAACGACTGTAAGACTGAACATCTAATTTTTCTCACTAAGACAAATTAACACCAACTCTGAAGTAGTTAAGTTTTTAGGATTGATGCTAGATTATAGACTCACTTGGATAGCTTATACCACCTATGTAAGCTATAAAATTTCTAAGTATATCTATCTATTGAGAAAATTAAAATGTATTACTTCACAAAAACTATTCTCACAATTTATTCAGTCGTAAAATACGGAATATTAAACTGGGGTCATGATCCTATCTTAGCAAATGCTTTTTAAAATACAGAAAAAAGCTATCAGAATTATAAATAGTCTAGGGTATAGATATGATTGTAAGCTCAGTTTTATTGCGTTGGGTATTTTAACGATACCTTGTGTTTACAATTACGAATGTCTCTGTATATTAAGAATAATATTAACCAACATACCACACAGAGTTCTTTGCATGATTATGCCACAAGGCAAAACAATCATTTAAGGTTTGACTTTAAACGTTTGCTTAAAAGTAGAGATGGATTCAATTAGTATGCGATCAAATTTTACAACAAGCTATCTCCTTATTCCAAAACTTTAGAGTTTAATAAGTTTAAAATATCTATCAATAATATGCTAATAAGTAATGCCTTCTATACCTTTACTGATTTTTTTAAGCATAATTTTGAAATAGTTGAATAATCTATGTATTTGTAATAATAACTTGTATTATTCCTATTTTTGACGTGTGTAAATACTTTGTATATAAAACACTAATAAATATATATATATATACATATATATATATATATATATATATATATATATATATTTTTAAATTTATAAGCTTATTAGAAGCTGTCATTATATATTTTATTAATAATATACTCGTTGAAACGCTAATAACTTTTTAGTAAATAAAAAAAAAACATAAGTTCAAGTTTAAAAAATGTATTAGACAAATTACAACATGTTTTACTGTACAGTGTCAGCATTAGGCAGCAAATAACCAATAAAAAAGCTCAAAAACTATTAAGTTAAAAAATTTAAAACGTTTTTAAAGTATTATAAAAAAGATTAGTCAATAAATTATTAAATATTAATTAACGGCAATTTATTTAAATCTGTCCGATGTGACAATCAAATGTTTATATTATTTTTGTTTTTCATTTATTACATTTATATATTTTTTTTAATTTTATCAATGTTTGATTTTATTAAATGACATAACACATATTTTGTAAATGATTTAATAATTAGCATAACTTTTTTGGTTTGTTGAATGAAAAAACTTTAACAAGAGAATAAACACAAAACTGAAATAAACTTGCATATACATTTTAAAATTTCTTAATTTTATTTATAGGTTGTTCAAGCTATTATTACGTTCACGGCACGTCTTTATTACATGCAATAGACACATAAAAAATAGACATACACAAAGAATATGTGTGCAACACTGCTGGGTCTAAAACTGTCGGTTCTACTGTCTGGGACTAACAGAGATTGCCAAACATCATCTTTTTGTTTTCTTTATTATTGTTTACCCCTCTTTCATTGCTCTTAGTGTTCTTAATTAATAAGTCAAAATTACTTAATATACACACACTTACAATAAAGATTTCTAGTTGGTCAGTGGATGCCTGTTAAACATAGCGGGCCTAAAAACGACAGTTGGATTTATATACTGGCTGTTTACTAAAAATCGCCGGAAGCTATAATTTTCTTATTTTAAATTTTAGTCCCAACAAACTATATATATATATTCTTAAATGGCAAAAAATAAGCTATCTTTTGACGTTCTCAGTTTGTAAATATACTTTACCTGATTTGAGTAACGATATCCATCATCGTTATTTTAAATAAAACACCCTGTATATTTTTACAAATTTTGATTCAGGGTGAAATTCTGCGTACAGCAGTGTATTTTATTTATTAATTTGTAGACGGAAATTTTTTTAAAAAAATTATGAATTATGAACCGCAAAATATTGAAGGGTTTTCTCCTCAGACGGATTAAAAAAGTACAGTATTGTAATTTTTTTTTAAATTCTTTTATTAACTGTTAAAAAATGTAAAATTTTATATATAAAATGTAATAAATAACAAAATTTAGTTTTAAAACATTAAAATATAGTCAGAAGTCGGCCATAAACTGTTGTAAAGTGTAATTTTTTCATGAAACTTCAAAAATAGCAAAATCTTGCTATAAAATATATCAAAATACTGTTAAAAACAGCATAATTTTGCCATAAACTGTTGAAAAGTTCAAAATTCCATTTATAAAATATAAAAAATAGCTCAATCCGAATTTACAATATTTTAAAAGTTAATATTTCTACTCATAAAACGTCAAAAATAGCAAAACCCGGTGTTGGAATTATTAAAATATTACTAGAAAACACAAAATTTTGACCAAAAACATTTTAAAAAAGTAAAATTTTATTGACAAGTTGTCAAAAATAGCAGAATCCTATTTTGAAACATCAAAATATTGTTAAAAAGCATTCAAATAAACTGTTTAAAACTAAAATTCTAATTTATAAAATGTTAAAAATATCAATAATCAGTCTTGAATCATCAAAATATTGTCACAAGGAACTAAAATTGAAGCAAAATTCTATTTATAAAAAACTGGAAAATTTAGAATCATTTTTATAAAATCCTAAAAAAGTCCTGCTGGGCAAATGCACGATAGTTCGGACAAACGTCCCCACATCAACATCTCTGATTTTGCACAATTTTTTTCCAAAGTATATAAAAAAAAATTATTTCTAGATGCAGTGTAAGTTGCGGCCATTTTATTTTTTTACAATTATTTTGTTTCTTTTCAGTTTTCGTGCTGTAAATAAGCAAGAATAGTCAAAAATCATATTCAAAAAAATGTATATTATAGGAAATTTTTTGTAAAATACTATCTCACTCTTGGTTTTTCAAATATTTTTTTGCAAAAAATGATAAAAATTCCTAATATTTTTAATTCTGCTACACCTCGAAACTAGAAATTTGAATATGATACTCTTGAAACATAGTACTTTTAATCGTAAAAATTGAAAAAAACTGGATTTGCTTGCCCTAAAGTAAAATATAACATATAATTAATAAAAATAAGTTAGTTTTAGAGTTTTTTTTTGGTTTTTTTGTAATTTTGCTGATTTTTTGGTTTTTTTAGAAAGATTTTTAAAAACGGACATATAGATCGCGTTCTACAAAAATTTTACTTTTGATTCAAATTTTTTTTTACTTTTTTTGCGAAATTATGATAGACCAAGAAATAATTATTTTTTATCATCATTTTTTTGAAAAATCTGTTACAAAAGTATCTATAGAACTACATACTTAAAAAAAATTATGATAAAAATAAGTATTTCTTTTGCAATCAAAAGTACTATGTTTCAAGAGTATCATATTCAAATTTTAAGTTTCCAGGTGTAGCGGAATCAAAGTTATTGAATTTTCAATAAAATGGTATTTTTTTTTTTTTGTTTTTCGCAGAAAGTTTTGAAAAACCAACGGCAAAATCAAATTTCCTATAAAGTACACCTTTTTGAACATGATTTTTGACTATTTTTTGCTCATTACAGCACAAAAACTTAAAGCACTTAGAGATCTAATATTTTAGAAATTGTCATATTTAGGTACCCCAACATGTGTACAAAATTTGAGCAAAATCGGAGATGTTGATGAGGAGACGTTTGTCAAAACCATCGTGGAATTACCCTACTATGAAATTTCAAATTATTGTTAGAAAAGGTTCAAAAATCGGTTATATAGTTAAAAAGTGATAAATTCTAATATAATAGAATGTCAAAATTAGCAAAATCTGTTCATAAAGTACAAAAATATTGTCGTAATAAACCAACAAATTACAAAAACAACATTCTTTTTATAAAAAATTAAAAATGGCAAATTGTTTGAATTTAAAAACTAAAATCTGGCCCAAAACAATTGAAAAGTTTACATATTTTTATTAAAAAACGCAAAATTCAGTTATGAGAAAATATTGTTAGAAAAAACCAAAATCTGACTGAAAGTGTTGAAAAGTGCAACATTTTATGCATAAAATTGTTATTTATATTTATTATTTGGGCTTAATCAAACACTTTCCGTTGATGTAACCACTATGTTTTTATTGCATTACTACATAAAATATCATGAACTGTTTTATTACATATGTGCTCTCTATACATTCACAACTGCAACTACTTGACATTGTATATGTGAATATCTTATTACAGTGAACATAAGAACTGATACCAACTTAACAATAATTTTAGTACTAATAAACTTAATATAAATAATATTCTAACAAAAATGTCAATGAAGACGTCAAGGGTCCCTATATAATAGTGGGTGGCTTGTCTATCTGGACCGAATAATATGGTACATTGTTATAATCATCACACATTTGCCTTGCAATTTGTTTAAAGCAGGAATAAGCTTATTGATAACACAGTTTTATTAAAATTGTTATTCTAAAAATCCTTACATTTTGCGTTCAAAATAGTAAACTTATTAATATACAATTGAAGGAACGAACTGTTACCCGGCGTGTGATATGAAGCAATCAACTTTGCAATGATGGTTCTAGTATTCCACTTGATTATATTTTAATTGGAAAATGTGATGTTTAGGAATTACAAAACATGCCACAAAAACATAAAAATACCTCTGAATTTCAACGAGTGAAACTTCAGCAGCGGAAACTATTACATTGAAGACTAGATTTAACCAGTTTGTGAACATTGACTTTGAATATTTCTAGCTTATAAGTCTCGAAAAATACTGATCTTAACAGTTTATTCCATTTGTCGATAGTACGGTTAAAAAAATTTCTTTTAAAAGTTTTGGTTCTACATCTCTGAACTGTCAGTGAGTATTTGATAGCAAACCTTGTAATACGAGTAAATATTTGTTTAAATGGTAATATGTCTTGTATTTTGTTTGAACAATGTCTATTAAAATATTTATAGAAAATGCAAAGATCTGCAACATTACGCCTGTGTTGTTAAGTATCTAAGTCATTAGTTAATTTTGGATCAGCAATGATCGAAATAGCTTGTTTCTGAATAGAGTTTAGAAGAGGTAGTGAAGTTTCCAATGCTCTTTCCCATTCTTGGGAACATTATTTAATACAATGACAAAAATAAATTTTGTATATAGTATATGCAAAAATTAAACAAAAGTAGGTTTTTTTTACATCTATTAAGAAATGTGGAGAACATGGTTGTTCCAGAGAAGAATATGTAAGATTGGAACACCAAATTAAAGAAGATTTAGAAATGAATTCGTTGTTTAGTTTGTTTAAAGTTAAAATTGACTATGTTGAGAGTGCTCTATTCAAATATTGTTTTTAGGTCTATGTTTACATATATATATATATATATATATATATATATATATATATGCATAGCTATCTTACTCGCCTCCGTGCACACATAAGGCGACCTAGCCTCCACCCTAAATCTAATAGTTTTAACTGTGTATTTTTTTGCATTTAGTTATTTAAAATATTCTTTATTAGGACGCACAAAGAGGGGTAAAGAAATATGACATTAATTATATACAAAAAAATTGGTATATTAATAATACCAATAGAACTCCAAATGCCAAAGCATCGTTTTAGGCTCCAGTTGTATAAAATGTATATGTGAAAACGTCGAATACGCCTCTGCCAATGTTGCCACTATCAATATATTGTATTTTGTAAATTTCTATTATTAGTAGGCATATATTTGTTTTATTCAAGAGGTGGTTTAGTATAGTTGTTTTTTGTGTGTATAAGATTATAAAAATATTGAAACCGTAACACAGTCTACAATAAATAGTTATTTTCAAAAATTATCGAATGTAGGTACAAACAGTTATTTGAAGTTGTTTTGATTTTAATTTTTTATGTGGTGTACATTACAACAACTATAGTATGCTACCGGTGATTAATTGTTTCTACATTATAGCGTTTTGTAAGCGGTGACTTACTGCTGTGGTATTTTAACTCTAATTATTATAAAAATATGTTGCAAAACAATTAACCACTAATAATAAATACTACACTGTACTGTTTGTTACCGGTTTATGAATGGATTCCCTGCCTCAGTTAAACTGATATTTATTTTATTTTAATCTATTTAATTTATTTTGTTATTATTTATTAATTAATATACGTTTAAACGTAAAAACTCTTCAGACACCAAACCATGGAATGTTAAACAACGGCTATTAATAGATTATTACAAACATGTAATAAACTCAAAAACAAGAGTACACCACCAAAAGAACTACTTAATTACATAAAACCTCCACCAATATACATCCCAGCAGTAGCAAACAAAAATTTAATCTTAAAATAAATAATAACCAAATTGTCAACAACAGATGTGCTAAAATATCAAGCAGCTGTTCAAGAACCAAAAAATCGTGATGTGCAATACTACACCTTTTATTTAAACCAATAACGCAGTTTTTATGTAAAAAACAAAAGTCATGCCTCAATGTGCTATTTGCCTTCAACTGGAAAGTACCAAAAATTACTGCATTTATGATCAGAGTCTACAAGAAAATGCAGCAAACATAATTTCCTTGGCCAGCCCAAAGCAACTACACACTGGCCATGTGACATAAAAAACAAATGTCTTCGATTTTTTTGCATACAAAAGTTATCCTTTAAATTATCTGCAAGTAAAAAAAAATTTAATATATTTTCAGACTATTTCCCTGTCCAAATCTACTTAAGCTCACACATACACCATAAACAAAAACCAGATTTTTTAACCAATAAAATAACTTGAACCAGTTTTAAAACATATTAGAAAAAGAAATACACCCAAATGTCTTGCTTAAAACAACATTTAAGCATTAAGCAGTTTTGAAACCCACAAACACTACAAACAAGCTACAAAATGATTTAAAAGTAACTAAAAAAGCAATACTAATAAATAGAAGAATATGGAAGTCTACTAGAAATCCACAAAACAAAACTAAATACAACCCGCTAAAAGTCTACTCTTAGAGAAAAAACTAAAAAATCAAAAAATTTCTAAAAAAACTACCACTACTACAAGCAGACAAAAAGCAGTCATCAGTTTTGGAATACCTTTATCAATGACATTGTTTATTAACGCCATCACACCATGTGAGTTAAACACGTGATTAAAACATGGCTATGATCTCCAGCAACTTCTATTTAAAACAATGCGTAACGAGTTAGATGAACGTAAGAATCAAGGGGAGAAGAACATTTTTATCAAGTATAAAAACAATCGTCCAATTATAGTATCCGGGAAACCAACTGTGTCAAAAAACTTAAAGAAATAAAAATATATTATCATAACGCTGGGGGAATTAAAACTAAGTTACAAGATTTTCAAATTAATTTATCAGTTAGTAATTATGATATAGTTGTTATAATTGAAACATGGCTTTCAGACGATATAAGCAATGAAGAATTGAATCTGAAAAATTATTCTGTATTTAGGACAGACAGATCTGCTAGGTCAAATGTCAAGTTCGAAGGGGGCGGTGTGTTAATTGCAGTACATAACAGAATACATGCTGAAATAATTCAGGATGTACACCCAAGCGTAGAACAATTGTTTGTGTCCCTTAAATTCAATGGAGAAAAATTTATTATTGGTGGTTTATATATTCCTCCAGGATCTGACAGTTCAAATTATTTAACTCATTGTGAAACTATTGAATCAATTACTGAACAATATGTCAATGCTCAGTATTTATTCTGCGGAGATTATAACTTGCCAGATGCTGTATGGGTAAACGATGAAATGGGAGCAAATTTGGCTACAGCAGCAAGCTACAAAGCGCAAATAATAAGTGAGTGTTTTGAAATTTTGAATTTTAATCAAATTAATAACATGCCAAATTCTCGCGGCACCTTTCTGGATTTGGTTTTTACTCGAGACAAATCTATCTCAATCGCAGCTGCAGAGGAAGCAATATTTTCAAACAGCATACACCACGACTCTTATCAGATAATAGTAAAAATGTGCAACAAAGAAGAACAGATGGAATTTATGGATGTAATTCCAGATTTCAAAAATGCAAATTATCAAGAAATAAATAATTTCTTAGCTGCTACAAACTGGGATCTATTATTTAATGGAAATAGTTCTATCTGTGATATAAACAATACAATTCAAAAATTTTATGATGTCATATATGAAGCTGTTCAACTCTTTGTTCCTGTGAAGTGTTTTAAACGTAGTACTTATCCAAGATAGTTTAATGGTGATTTAATTAATCTCATCAAAGATAATAAAATAGCGCATGCTCTTTATAAAGTTTCTAGTCAATAAGCTGATTATGATCGCTTTAGTGTTTTAAGAAACAAATGTAAAATTCTTGGAAAAAAGCTTCATATGGAATATACTCGGAATGCTAGACAGAAAATATGTTCAAACTCAAAATTCTTTTGGACGTACATCAATGAGAAAAGAAAGACGATAGAGATGGATTTCCTAAAAGAATAAAACATTGTGATAAAATTTGTGATAATGAACAAGGTTGTGTGGACTTGTTTGCTGACTTTTTTTCAACAGTGTATGTTAATGATGTTTGTTCTGTCCCTTTATATAATACTAGTTGTAATGTAAGTTTTTCTAAATTTGTGATTAACCCGAGTGATATTTTTGATGGTATTTTAAAACTTGAAGAATCTGTGATAGTTGGGCCGGACGGGGTTCCTAATTTATTTTTAAAAAATTGTGTATGTACATTAACACAGCCTTTATACAAGTTGTTTATGTTATCTATTAACAATAACAAGTTTCCAGATTATTGGAAAAGAAGTTATATTACCCCTATTTTTAAGTCTGAAAACAGAAGTGATGTCAGCAACTACAGTGGAGTTTGTAAACAATCGGCTATTCCTAAGTTATTAGATTCGTTAATTGCGGATCAACTTAAATGGTTATGTAAAAATGTTATTACTGACAATCAACATGGTTTTATGAAAGGACGGTCAACAGCTACAAACCTTATGATTTTTCAATCTAAAATTATTGAAGCTTTTGAAAATAAAATACAAGTAGATGCTATTTATACCGATTTTGCAAAAGCTTTTGATCGCGTTCGATACGAGCCGCTGATTGCTAAACATTTAGCAATAGGTTTTAATCCAGAAATAGTAGCTTGGTTACAAAGTTTTTTAACTGGTCGATCACAATGTGTTAAGATCAATGACCACATTTCAAAGGTAGTTAATGTAACTTCTGGTGTTCCTCAAGGATCACACTGTGGTCCTATTTTATTTTTGTTAATTATTAATGATTTGAGTGATGTTATTGTTAATTGTAACTTTCTTTTGCATGAAGATGATTTAAAGATTTTTTATAATATCAGTTCAGTAAATGATTGTATTTGTGTTCAGCGTGATTTAGATAGTATCAGTAATTGGTGTGAAACAAACAGTTTATATCTAAATCTTGATAAATGCAACTCTATAACATTTAGCAGAGTGACAAACACAATACGGTACGTTTACTATATTAATAAAGTTCCATTAAAATCTGTGAACAAATTATCGGATCTCGGTGTTATTTTTGATACCAAGTTAAATTTCAACAAACATATTAACTCAATCTGTTCAAATGCAATGAAATTAATGGGATTTGTAAGCAGAACTTCTTACGAGTTAACAAGCGAGGCATCTTTATCTTTATACAAAGCAGTTGTAAGATCTACACTTGAATATTGTACGTTAATCTGGTCGCCACACCAAAGTGGAAATATAGCGCGAAATATAGATTGAAAGAATCCAACGTAAATTTATAAATTTGTTTGCTTATAAATTAGGAATTGGAAAAGAAGACATCAATTTACAATCTATTGCTAGCACATATAGTCTTAAATCGTTAGAAGAACGTAGACTTATAACTGATTTAAATTTTATTCAAAAACTGGTTAGCGGCAATATAGATTGTGCAGCATTAATAAACAAGTTGAATTTTAATTTTAGGCAAAAGCGATACAATAGGAACACTTACATTTTCCGCTGTGACCAGCACTCAACTAACTACGCATATTATAATCCTATATCTCGTATAATGCGAGAATCAAATATTATTCAGTTGGATTCTAATTTTAATCTATTTGAAGTAATTGTAAAAACATTAACCTAAAACAGTACTTTAATTTTAATTGTTAGTTTATGGTATTATTAAGTATCTATTTATAAATTGTTTTGTTTTTTCTTATAAATTTATATGTGATATACACTATTTAATATTATATAATTAATTTTTATACTAATTCTGTATTTACAGGCAATATTCCGTTAATAAACTATTATTATTTAATTTCTATGAAAAAAGGTTCAGCAATTAGAATTAGTTTTCAAAAAATGTGCAAAAAGCACTCACACAAATCATTCTGATAAACCTGTGACAGAAACATTTTTCTGTTGCTTTATAAGTTTATTTAATATGTATCTTTAAAGATATGTTTCTGAAAAAACTGAAATTAAAAACATTTCATCTAATTCCAAATTACCAATTTGTTTTTTTTTAAATTAACACACAACTACAGAGCAGGTTTACAGAGAAATAAAGCAAACTAACAACACTTAAAAAAAAAAAAAATTGTTTGGCTGCTTTTCTTGACAACACCCAAGCCTTTGATAAAAGTCTGACACCGGAGATTTTTAAGCAAATTGAAAACGCAATTGCCCATTACACATTTCATGTATTATAATCATACCTAATCAAAACATTTTTATGGTTAAACATCAAGATAAAGTAATTAACTTACACCTCATCAAATCAGCGGTACCACAGGAAGGTATTCTTGCACCGGTGCTATATCTACTTTTTACAGAAAACTTTCAAGAGTTACGTTTGTCATTCTAACAGTTAGTAAAATTCCAAGTTTTGTCTCTGAGAAACTTCAGACTTTTTTTAAAAACATCCAAAAATAGCTTAAAACCTTGTAAATTAGGGCTAATCCAAGTAAATTTCAGCATGTCACCGTCACTCTCCGGCAAACAATTATTACAATCTACCAATGTAAAGTTCCTTGAAATAAATTTTAAAACCTGTATGAGCCAACTGTTCTTAACTATGGGACAGTAAGTTTCTAACATTCTGAAGCTGCAGATATATCAATTACAAACAGTTCAAGATTTATCACCAATAAGTCTCTATACAAAAATCTGAACATCTCTAATGTGCTACAAGACTCCAAGAACGCTAGTAGCAAATAGTTATCTTGGTTTGAACTTCATACCAACACGTACCTTCTTTAACATGTCACTACTAGCAATCAATGAGTTACCTAATTAAATTAGTTAGAACCTTAATGTAGATCTTCAACCGCACGCTATTAGGTTTATATTAAAAAAACTTTACAGTCTTTTGTAAAAAAAAAATTTGTGCGTTTTTTGTGTTCAAGTGTTAATCAGTTAAAACTAAACTTGAAGATGACACTATAATTTTTTTTTGCAATAGTATATTATTGTTATAGCTAGTTAGATAACATAAAAAACCTCTTTTGTACCATAATTTTAATTATGTAAATATGGGATAGTTATATTTATCTCCGTAATTAATGATCTAACAATTTATTTAAATTGATAAAAAAATAATGATAACTTTAATTAAGAGGAGAGAATAGTTGTGCTATTATAAGGCTTTACAGAATCAAACTCAGCAAGAAAACGCATGAATATAATTGAATAAAATTGTAGAAGAAAGTCTACTCTGTGTCTTTAAATTTGTAAAAATTAGATGCAATAAGTCGTTTCTCCGCAATTAATTTTTTTAATGTGTCGTTTTTAATTAGTTCTTTATTAATTTTTTACTCGTTAATTATAACTTCAAATCTTTAAACAAAAACATGAAAACATAGAATATTGTCTGTAGTTCAACATATAAAAGAGTGATAATTAAAATCTTATCGTATGGATATTGAGTTGGTTGGCGTTTTGTCCCATAAGAACTAATTTTAATTCAAAAACGGCGCTGTACGTGTCAATATTTTTCTAGAGAAAAAGGTTTGCCGATATTTTTGTAGATGTGATAGGATTTAATATTTTTCCATAACAATACTACTAGTAGCACCCCCACAGGACAGTGCGACTAAACCTGGCAATTCTCTAGCGTTAAACTGAAAAGAATTAATTTTAATTTAACATGCAAATGATGTCAAGTTTACTAAACAAGACTAAAATTAGAATTTTTTATAAATTTTAAAACTAATATAAACAACATTATTGTTATTTAATTTATTTAAAAAAATATATCTAAAAATAATATTTTTTTTTTTGTTTGCACATTTTAAAAATTTATAAACATTAGAACAAATGTCCATTAATACATGACACAAGTTATTAAATATTTATCTTGAAAAACGAAATAATCGTTGGGCTTGTGCATACGCGTATTACAAAGACGAAAACAAGTTACTTAGAAAATAAAAGTAACTTGCACATTACAGTTAGTACTACTAATACTGCAACATTGAAAAAATAAAATTGAAAAATGTGGTTAAAATTTAAAAAAATAAAAATAATAATAAAAATAAAATTAAAATTAAACAAAAAAGAAGTATTTTGAAAATAAATTATAGATAAAGGGAAAAATGAATTGAAAATCAATTAATATCTAGACTATGCAACACTAGAACAGGTAAAACATGTTCGTATAAATGTACACACAGTGTCTCAAGTTTACTAAATGTAACCTGCAACAATGTCGAACAGTCTTAAAATTACAAAATGTAAATATTAAAATGGTCTAAAATCATCCATATACGCGTTTCGAAATTTAATATTAAAAATTTATTATTAAAGAAATATTAAAAAGTATTATATCTGCTATTTTATAATATTTTTAAAATCTATTCTACATAGCACAATACCTAGATAGAATTATTTAAAAAATATTTATAATATATTATAAAAAAATGTTATTTATTTGTTTCATTGGACGTAAAGTTGAGTAATATTTTCTGTTTTATTTTTACATATTTTCTATACAAAACTAATAAACAACGTGAACCGTTTAGATAAATTAAAAGTATTTAATTATTTTTATAAATTGTATTTGCTATGTTGCCAATTGTAAGAGGCGTATTAGAACGTTAACTTATGAGGAGGCCTATTCTACTGGCCCGCAACAAAATATGTATATCAGTATAAAAGCATAGCGCCACGTAGTGTTGACTTTAATGTACTACAATGTATAACTGTATATGTGTATGAGTCGAAATGGTCACCAAACAAAGTTTTGTAGAATGACTTCTAGTAAAGTATTATGTTGAAATAAATTGATATACACACCAAAACGTATTTGCCTCCAGTTTTTCGTACCTGCCTCCGTTCTGGAGGCCAGTACTATCAGCGTGTATATATTTTGGAGGAGTATTAGTTGTTTTACATCTATATATATATATATATATATATATATATATATATATAGATTTTAACCTAGAAATTTCAAGACGCTCTGCCATGTTTGTCGATATTGTAATTTTAAGGTAAGAGTTAAAACCATCAATTTTAACTATAATTTTTCTATTGTCAAGAAAACTATTGATAAAATTTACAGTTTTTTTTATCAAAACCTATACAATGGAGATTGTTGACAAGATTAGGATGCCATACTAAATTCTATTTGTGACTAACAAGAGTTAGAAGACCTGTTGTCAAGTGTTATGATCAAAATCCATATTAAATATCTAAGATAAAGTAAGAACTTGAAAATGTCAAAATTAATATACTTTTCAAACTGAACAATAATGCAATTGGTCAAACTTGAAAAATCAAACTTGTCTCTCTGATTAGGTATAGGTTGAACATTTGCAATTTTCCAACAATTTGGAAAAGTATTATTTTAATCAAAATGGGAGCTAATTCATTTGCAAATGTTTTGAGAATAATAGGTGGAATTTCATCTATAACTGATGCTTTTCTGGTATTTAATTTAAAAAGATATTTTTTGACAATACCAAAATGCCTTTAAAAACACACAAATCAGTTAAAAAAATGTCAATAAGCATTTCCAGAAATAAAGATTCAAAAGTGCTTATTGACATTTAAAGGTTTCCAAATATTATCAGTTAATGAAATAGAAAAATCAAATTGAATTTTAATAGACTATGCAGCAACATTTCCAAATTTTAACAAATAAACATATAAGCTTTGTGAGCTGCAAAAAAAGTTGAAGGCTTAACAATATCAATATTTAGTAATTTAGCCGTTAATGTTTTTATTAATATGCTATGCTATCATAAAAAATAAACTAGTTAAACATTACATACAAACAATTGGCTTTATAGTATTATAAATCTCCAAGTAGGTACAAATTTATGATGTACAATTTAGAATTTGTTTTGTTATTCATTCGTACCATTCAGTCATGATTGCAAGTTACAGGCTTGGAATTTAGAGTAAATACAAATTTTATACAAAAATTTGTCGAGAAATTTAAATGTATGAACGACATGAAAAAGCGATTCGCTTAAGCGAAGAAATTCAATTAAAAAAACTCAAATATATTTATTTATGTTAGAATTTATTTTGTGTTTAATAAATGTTTGGGTATTGTAAAATTTAGCAGTGTTTATTACTTTTTACACGCTAGACACTGTATGGATAAAGCTAGACTAGTTTTTGATAGTCTATTTCATCTTTGTTATATATTTATTTTTATTTTTTATATGTTTTCATATGCAACTAACTAATAAACATTTATTTTAGTCCAGGAACTAAAGTAGTATTATTTATTGTTATTTAGTTATATATTATATTTTATTTTATTACATATTTTATTTTTAGCTTTTTAAACTTTTTTTATATTAGTCAATAACATTTTTTTTAATTAATTTGTCTATTATTTATTTTATTTCCAAAAAAAAATATTTTTCGGCCAATGATCATATAAAAGAAATTTAAACAAAAAAAAAAATTTTAATAAATATTTTACATATAGATATTTTTCAAAATACATTATTAAATACCAAATAATAAATATATAATATATTTTTTTCTTCCTCCGCTAGCGCAAATATAATATTCTCTACTAACTCTCAAAATAGCAGGTCAAATTAGCCAGACGCATGAATCATAAAATTTTGTTTCAAGATATACCGCTAAATAAGCCAGATGGCGTCTTCGTCCAGCGGCATGGTAAGGGTACACTAAAATACATTGACGCTGCGCTTCTTGTTAGAGTTATCATTCAACGGTATTACTTAGAGTTTAAAGTGTTGGACTCTACTAAATGCTTTTGAAAGTCTTCTTCATTGATGTACGAGGTAAACGCTATAAAATATATTTGATGAAAAATCAAATGTTGTCAGTAAAGTGTAATGCTTTAATAAAGCATTACACTTTACGTTAACAACCTACATGTGCAATTTCAACCTTCTACTTTAATTAATAATGTAGTGATATCTAGACAGACAATGTTTGGTTTCAACTATGCCAAATTTGCAAATAATTGAGTTTCAAGCGTTTATCAAATGTTTCACATAGAAAGCTCTTACCCTACGGTGAAAATCCACCATTATATTTCACCGTAAAAAAAATTATCCAAAAGATCCTTTCAAACAATTCGTAAGACTTCTGAGGCGATGTAAAAAACAGTAAAACGCACAATAGAGACAATACAAAAAATGAGCTATGAGTCTTTGAAAGATGACTCACGTTCTGATCAACCAGTTGAAGTGATCACAGATAAGTCGATCGATGAAGAACTGATCCAAAACAATAGCCGATTAAAAATGAAAAAAATATCAGCAATGTCTGAGCTGTCAGATTCATTGATTTGCCATATACGCTCAATGCTCATGGCATTGAGTTGTCTTCGATAAACTTTTTTAGGTAAAATTACCATATTAATTCTTAATTTAGACGCTGAATCGTTAAATAGTTTTTACAAGCAAAAATTTTAAATATTTTTAGGATTTATTTAATCTATAGCTAAACAAACAATTGATAAGCTTCTTAATTTCACACTAAAACCATAAAATACATCATTAAAAAATGTGTGCAATTAGTTATTAATAATAACTAAAAAAGTCATTTTGTTATAGTACTAAATTGTAAATCAATTCTTTCATTACGTAGTATATACAAAAAAAGTTAATAAACTAATGCAAAATTTATTATGTTTGTAGCAAACGTTGCTAGTGTTACGTGGGCAATTGATAGTTCTAGATTAAAATTTGTTTGCTCCATACAACTAAATAATAAATTGAAATAATAGGATATATTGCATGTGGAAAGTTTAAATAATATTTATTTAAACGATTGCCTCGATTCAACTAGAGCGCATCGAATCAGTCAAAGCTAATCAAGCAAAAATGCTAAAACTAATAAATTTTTTGTTGGTTATTGTTTATATTAGTGATATTAGCTGTTTTCACAAAAAATTGTACCCACAGGTAAGATTAACATTACATTATAGCTGAAAATTATATTATTGATTTTATTAATTTATTTATAAATTTTGATATTTAGTAGCACAATATTTGCATTTTTAATTAATTATTCAATTAAAAAAAAATAAAAAATCTATATTTTTGTATTAATTTGCATCAAATTTAGTTTAATATTTAGTTTTACGTTTAATAAATTTTATGTAATTATTATTACTGACTATTGACAAATATATTTGTATTACATTTGTTAATTTTGTGCATCATAATAAGATTATTATGTCGCTTTAGTTTATAAAAATAATTGCGCAATCGACTCTTGACTAATATATTTGTATAAACAAACATAGCATAGTATAATATCTTGTATTGAGATATATATTTAACTCTTTACAATTATTTATTTATAAAAATAACAAAATTGATATAATAAATTGGATATTAATTGTGTAGAATTTACGTTAGACTAACAACATTAAACTTTGAGCAATTCACCTCCACTGACTAATTTAATAACAAATTCTTGTTTTTATATGACAAGATAATAGTTCTTTGAATTGCTCAAGGTTTTTTATTGTCAACGATTTGGTTTCCAGAGAAATAGTATTTAGATAACGGATTCCCGGGATGCTTCGTTGTCGTTCTTGGGTGCAGGTGTTAACTCCTCTTTTCTTAGAGTGAACCAAGGATTGGGACAAGTTTGTTACAATTCTTGAGTTGCAGACATTTGGGAGGATGGTTGTTTTCTTCTAAGGTACCATATTCCAATAATAACAATGATTGCAATTGCCGTAGTAGTTACTAAGGCGGTCGTCAAACTTCAGTTGTTTGTGGAGCGGGCGTTGGATAACTTCTCCAATCGGGCGTCAAGTTTGTTTAACTTTCCATGGGTTTCATTCAATCCTTTTAATTTAAAGTTTTTTAGATGGACGTCTTCCAATCTTCATTGAAATTGTTTTGCTAGCAGTAAAGTTAAATTTATAAGTGTTAGGTAAATTTGTCGATCTAAATAGTGAATTGATGTAGTTCGTAGAACTTTGTTTCTTAGACTAATTGGACATTCGGATGTCAATTGAACAAGCGATGATCACATTGAACTTTGGCAGATTGATTGGCTTAAAATAGAATCCAATCGGAGTTTGTGGGATAGATCATTTCGGCATCCAGTTGCAACTATCTGATGTAGATGCAAGCTGTTATTGGCAGATATAGTAGCTGATGTCCACACGAGGTGTGTTTTGTAGCATCTAAACTAATGACTGTACACAGATATTCTTGATGTTGCAATAATTTGCATGTTCTGACATTGCAATATACCTATCAATATTTTCTGCCAGGTAAGGTTGTGGAATATTTAAAACAAAGTAATCTGGATTTTGCTTGATTGGTTATGGAATCAATTTATGGTATTGGTAAATTGTAAGTTTTGACTAATAGAATTTTGAGTAAAAATCTGAGTACGTACGCTTTGACATAAGCTTTTACAGTTATCATTTTTCAAAAACATAAAGGTTTTTGATTTCAGGTAGTAATACAATATTTTGTTCAGAAATAGATGATTGAACAAATTTCAATTCATTTAACAGTTCTTCTGCAAAAATAATTACAGGATGGTAAGTTTGCAAATTGGAAGATTTTTGCAGTTAAAAGTCGGCTAGTGATGGTCGAAGCTGACGTTATGGTATTAAATACTGACATGTGGGCTCTCTATAAAGACTCGATATTGTGAAAGCATTGCGGTGTTTTGTTTTGATTTTCTGCGATTTAAAGATTAATATTAGCTCTTAAGAGTTTCTTGAGCTAAATGAATCTGTGCCTGGTTGTTCTTAAATAGTTTTTCACGGCTAGTAGCGAGGTTTTGAATCAATTTATTATATCTTGCGGCATCTTCTGCGTCGAAGTTTCCTGAGATTGTTTTTATGACGGAACCGACAAAGTTTACTGCTCCACGAGCTCTTCTAACTGTTGGTACTAATTGATCCTTTTCATAGTTTAATTGATGGAGTAGGCTTTGAAGCTCCATAGCAAATGAATGTAATTGTGATTTTTTTTATTGTCCTGAATATTTTGTCTAGCTTTTTCTAGTTGTTTATATTGTAAATTTAGCTGGTTAACTTGAGCCACTAAAGGTTGTAGGTCGCATCGTACTACTGTAGTCCAATAACCTATTTGATTTTTTGCATTTCCAAGATGTAGGGGGAATAGCGGGCCATCCAAGGATGTTATTTTAACGTCTGCAAAGACGTGGCAGCAGCATCTGTAACAATGCCATGTTTAAGTCATCTGGTATGATATGTTTGGGTACCTTTTTGCGTCTCTACGTTTACAGTACCATTATTATTGATAGCATTCAACATTTGATTGGCTTACTGGTTTTTTAGCTGTACCAAGGTGTATAGTAATTTTGTAAAAAAATGCTAATTCTTTAATTAGTTTGTTGTTAAATTCTGATCTTTGATCAGATCTAATTTCTTGAGGTATTCCGTAGTAACTAAAGTATGTTAATAGAACATGCTATAAACTTTTATAGCATGTCCAACTCTAGTGAAAGAGTTAATAATTGTAAGGTATTTTTCATAGCTACAAGAAAATAAATTAATAAGTACTTTTTCAAGAGGTGCATCGGGTGTTTCCGTTATTGGTAATAGCGGTACTTCAGGGTGCCTGTTGTATTTTGACCAATTGCAAATGTCGCATAATTTTATCAAATGGGTTATTTGCTTTTCCATTTCATTCCACCAATATTTTCGTTTTAGATGTGATATGACGTGATAAGTTCCAATTTTGTATTTTTATCATCAATCACTTCAACTTTTTTTACTATATACTTTACATAGTTTTTTGTATAATTTGTCATTTTTGGTGTATAAATAAAATGTTTTCTGATCACTCATGTATTCTTTAAATAGCTGTAATAAGGCATTTTTAGAATTATCCTTTGGTATTCTTTCAAAGTTAATAATAATTTTTTTTTCTCTTTTTTCAATTATAATTTCAAGTTGTTGTGATAGGCTTTTAGTAACAATGAGTTGACTTTTTGTTATCAATAATAGTATCTTGTATTTCAATAGTTTTTGCAGGTTCTTGATTTGCAGTTGAATGTCTTCTACAATAAACAGTCCATCTTTGTTATCTCAATTGCACTTCTATATTGGTCCTTGTCGCCGTACTAGATATACGCCTTTATTTCGCTTACCATTACATAATTCTAACTTAGGGTATCATAGTCCTTTATGCAGAATGATGCGCTATGCGAACGTTATTTCTCTTAATTCAAACCTTGATTTATTTGGCCCACACACGAGTTTTGTGAGACAATTAAGAGCTTTAGATTTTTCATTGTTTTGATATGTATGTACCTGTTTGTTTTTTTGTTAATATTTTAATGTTTATGCATATATTTCTATTAGTATTTAAGTCTCTCTACTATATTATATACATAATTTTATTATTATTTTAATTTTATATTTTTGTTAAATTTATGCCGCTATCTATTATTATGTTTTATAAGTGCACACTTTTTTATTTTTTTAATGTTCATATATTGTTTTATTATTTTTTGTATTAAATGGAGTTTCCGTAAATAAATAAATGAATTGAATTGATTGTATCGGGGTCTTATTTTCTAAAATATCTTGTTCTTCTAAGTTTTCCATTAGGTCACTGTCCTCTACATTTGGTGCAATACTGTGTAATGATGTTTATTTCTGGAAGTCGTATTTTTGATAAAGCATCGGCATTAGTGTTATATTTGCCCTAATTGTATACATTTTCAAAATTGTATTTCTCTAGTTTAATCTTCCATCTCATAAGTCTTGAATTTTGGCTCCTTAAGCGACTATAGCAACATTAAGGGTCGATGATCTATGTAGATAGTAAACTTACGTCCAAAAATATAAGGACTAAATTGTTTGACAGCGTATACAACTGAAAGTAATTCCTTTTTAATGGTAGAGTATTGTTGTTCTGTTTCTGATAGGGTTCTCGATGCAAAGCAAATTGGTTTATCTCTTCCAATTTGTCCTTGGGAAAGCACTGCTTCTAAGGCTATGTCTGAAGCGTCGGTGGTAACAACAATTTCTTTAAAAAATCAGGGTATTGCTAAATGGGGTCATAAGTTAGAAGTTTTTTGCATTGAATAAATGCTTGGGTGTATTTTGATTTGTCAATATCTAATTTTGCATTTTTCTTTAAGCAAGTTGTAAATGGTTTTGTTACTTCTGCAAAGTTCTTAATAAATTTTTGGTAGTAACCTACCAATCCAAAAAAATTTTTGATCTTTGTTTGAGTTTTAGGTATAGGAACTTTAGTGATTGAACGGATTTTTTCAGGGTTTGGGTTAACTCCTTTATCTGTTACAAAATATTTAAGTTTTTTTTTTTAATTTGCATTTCTCTAATTTAATTTTGAAGTTGGCTAATTTTAATCGTTCGAATACTTTTATAAGTTTTTGTTTATGATCCGGTAAAGAAAATAAAAATATAATTATATTGTCTAAGTATACAAGGCAAGTATCTTCCAGTAATCCTCGTAAAACGTCATCCATATTCCTACGAAACTTTGCAAGAGCATTTAGGAGACCAAAAAGCATTCTTTTGAATTCGAAATGTCCTTGTTCGGTAGTGAAGGCTGTTTTTTGCATGTTTTCTTCATTCATCTCTATTTGGCGGTACCCTGAGGCAAGGTCAAGTGACGTAATATAATTAGCTTGACCTAGCTTATCCAAAATGTCGTCAAGAGTTTCTTGATTTTCTTATTTAAATCTAGTGGTTTTCTTTTTTCATATTTAGAGTATGTTTTATTTTATGTGTAAGAGTTAAATTTTAGCCTTCCACATGAAAAGGATTTTTATTTTTCATAAGTAATGTTTTTATTGCTGTAGATTCTTCTAAATTTAAATGATCATTTTTGAAATTTTTGATAAAATTTTCTTGCTGTAGTTTTGATAAATTGTTTTAGTTTTTTGTATAATAACCCATATTAGTTTCTTTTTCTACATCATTTACTGATGTAAGCTTCATTGGGTTTAACTTAAAATAAATTGGTGATTGGCTACAATTTATTGCTTTTACACAACAAATTTTATGATTTTTTACCTCAACTACAGATTCGGGTATAATTAATGTTCCATTCTGGTCTACTGTTTTTGAAAAAAGTGCAAGTCCATTGCAAATATTTGTTATTTGATAATTTATTGTTGTACTTGAATTAGGTTCAACAACATGTGTGGGCTTGTTAATTTTGTATAAAATTTCTGCCGTATCAGTATTGGTCTTTTGTCGCTTGGTATCTAGCAAAGCTCCAAGTTTGTTTAATAAGTCAATTCCGAATAATCCGCCAAATGATGAAGAAAAGTCAAAGAAAACAAATAAATGATGTTCAGGACAATTAAAAATGTCAGGTAGTGGTATTAAAGTAGATTTGGTAACTATTTCTAAGCCATGAGAAGTTTTGATATTAATTTCATGATTATGACAAGGATAATTATTTTGGTCCGCATCATTAAACATTTTTTAATTTTGCATTAGTCGTTGTTGTGGTGTTGTTTGAGTAAGCGAAAATCAATGTGAGTTTCCAGATTGCATTTGTATTGATGGATTGAAATTTGATACAAATCTTTGTCGCCGAGTGTTGAAATTTATAATTTCAAGCGCATACGATTTAGCTGTTTCAATATTATCGGGTCTTCGTAGCTTTACTTCCAGTCCAATATTAGAGTTGATTATATTTAGTCAAAACAAATTTGATTAATTTTTCTTTGTTTAATTTGTCTTATTTGCATATCTTTTTTTTCGAGATTATTTTTTGATAAAAGAGTGTACAAAGTTGATTTAATTTTATTCGCATAAGTTGCGGTTGTGTCATCCCTTTTGGGTGTTAAACAATTAAAATCGTAAACAAGCACGTTTTCGGAACGTTTGTCACCAACATCCTGAATTAAAATATCTTTTAATTCAATCCATGATATTGGAGTTTTATTTGCGTCAACTGCTTTTCGAGCTCTACCGCGAATTTTTCCCGTAAATATTAATAATAAGCGTTTGGCCATTGTAAATTCATTAACCTTTTGTGGGGAGCTGGCAAATATTCTTCTATTAAAAATTCATATGCATTTATGTAACTACGTAAGGTTATTTTATCTCCTTCGAACACAGGTATCAAGTCCTAGTCAATCTTTTAAATGTCTCGCGCCATTTCTACTTCTTCTAATGCTAATAATAAATCTTGTAAATTTTCCACGATGATTTATTTTATTTCAAATATTTATTTAATCTAACCGGTTATAAATTTTAATACAAAACGTTTATTTTCTTACAAAAAGGATTTATTTGATTAAAAAAGAGTATTAAGTAAAATGAATGTTGGCATTAATTATTTAAAGTACTTACAATAATATTAATATTAAATTTGTCATTTAATTCCGGTGAGTAGGCGATTGCTTTTCTGCTGTGTTGTTAGTCTTAAAATGCTGCGATTTGAGCTGCATCCACTCCACGTAAATTCCTGTTGGTGATTCTAGCGGCGACCTCGGAGCAATTGGTTTCCAATAATTAAGAACGGTTACGGTTGCAGTACCACATTCTTTTCATAAAATGTTTCATGACCAATTCACACATCTGCGGTTGTAAGTCTTCGATAACTTCACAAATTCCATCTTTAAGGTCTTGAATCGATTGTAGAGCATTGGCATAGACCTTAACTTTTACGTGGCCCCAAAAAAAGTCTAAAGATGTTAAATCACAAAATCTCGGTGGCCAATTGTGATCACCTTTTTGAGAAATAACGCGGTCAGGAAACTTTTCTTGCAAAATTGCGATTGTTTCGTTGCTTGTGTGGCACGTAGCGCCGTCTTGCTAAAAATAAACGTCTCACACATCAATATATTCCAAAGCCGGCCATAAAAAATTATTAATCATAGCTCGGTAGCGCCATCCATTCACCGTAACAGTTGCTTCAGCCTAATTTTTGAAAAAGTAGGGTCCAATCACACTGCCAGCCTAAAAACTGCATCAAACAGTGACATATTAAGGATGCAAAGACTTTCCAACAATCATTCTTAGATTTTCTGAGCCCCAAATGCAACAATTCTGTTTATTAACGTAGCCTACAAAGTGAAAATGGACCTCATCACTGATGATGATTTTTCGATGAAATTCCGGATCATTTTGATGCATTTGAAGGACCCAATCAGCAAAGATACAACGTTTATGGTAATCAACCGGCTTGAGTTTTTGTGTTAACTGAACTTTAAAAGCCTTAAGACTTAAGTCTTTATATAAAATACGGTGTAATGTCATTTGTAAAAAAATCTAATTCCAAACATCAACAAACCTGGGTTTTCTTTAATACTACAGGCTACATCAGCAATAATATCATTTGTTCTTGAGCAATGCACACAGTTTCAATTCTTCACACTACAATCTTGTTCCAACAGCTCAAATTTTTCCACCAGGTTTACTATTGCCGGCCAAGAAGGTGCTTTACGACGACCAAAATGTGCTTTAGTTTTGCAGTGACTAAAAAATTTTCACCATTTTTGTAGTAAATTTTAATAATTTTAATGCGTTGTTGAAGCGTGTATTGTTCCATTTTTAATAATGGCGTAGTTTTAACTTGTCAAATGTCAAAAGATAATAGCTTCAAAATTGACAGCTGCCCAAATAGCCTGCTATATAAAATAAAACATTTTATTGGAAAACCCTTTAGATAAAATTATGACTTTTAGAGTAACGTTCCTTAAATAATGATTTGGTAATAGACAATTGAACAGAGCCTTAATCGTTTTACTTTGTCTAATCTTTGTTGTGGTAAAAGGTAAAAATATTCATTGCAGTTATATATTCTGAAAAAACTTTTGCATTTAATGCATTCTTGTGTGGCATTATTCGATACCAATGCATGCGTTTGTTGGGGCTTGTATTGAAATGCGTAATTTGTGTCATATCTGAATTTAAAGATTGGACAACAATCATGTAAGAACTTCAAGTCTTTTAATTCAAAAGTTACACAAAATTTTCTACGCTAAACTTTAACACAACTGATGAATTCTAAAATTTTTCCCAGGAAAATCTAAAAACAATGAACGTAGATGAACAAAATAAAACAAATAACATTGCTAAATGTATCATAATTTCTTCAATTGTTGGGCAAGCTAATGTTGATGATAACTTACAAGAGGTAAGGTCATCCGCAAAAGTTATTCCAGAGTCAAAACGCTCAAAAATATTAGTTTTATACTGCTAACTTCAATCTGAGTTTATTAAATGTTGTTTTTAATTAATTGTTTCTTCTTTAATTTCTAGTTTACGGAAGATTACAATCTAGAAAAAATGGTTAATTCAATACAAAAAATTGTTAATGTCTATCCAGATATTAAAATAAAAATTCACTATAAGTACAAACGTGATTTGATTAATGATATCATTAAAAGAACCAACTTGTCAAATTATGAAATATACAACAACATTGATTTACGTCGATTTAATGATGGCTTTATTATTCACATAGTATCAACAGATGGCGGAAATCTAAAGTTGAAAAATAAAGAATCTATACTGCTGTGCATTTATATTGGCAATAACATTAATAGAATGTTAACCAATTTCAATCCATTTACCCGGACAATATTTGTAAATAAACTTGGAAACATTCATAAACGAGATTCAAATGGCAAATTTAAAAAGCAAACTGTAATAAATCTGGATTATACTAAAAATTTTGAAGGTATGCAACTACGCTATAAACACGACTATTTTAGTGTAAGACCATTTATAGTTATCAATGATAGTAGAAGCGAAGGTGTTAACGTAATAATTATTAATGAACTTGAAAAGATATTAAATTATACATTAACATTTAATCGAAAGAATTATGACGTAGATACGGTAAGTTTGACGACAAATATGAAATATGATTATACCTATCCACAATATATTACTTATTACGCATTGGCCGTTCCTAAAGCTTTAAAAATCCCTAACTGGTTAGGTTTAATTTATGTTTTTGATTACAAACTTTGGTTACTTATTCTAAGCTCTTTCATAGTAATTCTAATCATCTATCACGTATTAGATAATAATACACTGAGCAAAAGTGTTATGACATGTTTCGGAATATTTTTGAGTCAAAGCACCAAACAACCTAAACAGAAAGTATTAATTATAATTTATTTAACTTGGGTCATATTTTCATTTATTATTATAAGCGCGTATTTAAGCTTGTTTTTTACTTTGCTTGTTAATCCTTTATATGAAAAGCAAATAAAATCATTAGAAGATCTTGCTGAATCCAATCTAGCCGTATCTATCCGAACACAACACCGTGAGTTGTTCAATGAATCTATAAAAACGCACAAAACAATATTGCAGAGAACAATTGAACGAACATATCCATGTTTTGATTGTCTTTTATATTATAAGAACGTCAGTTTATTGGATACAATGTCAATTTTTGATATGTTGCCAGAAGTTGTAGATAAGGATTATTATTATACATTTAAGTTTTCTTTTATCTGGATGGGGATTCATTTTAAAAAACATAGTCCTTTAATTATTCAATTCAATAAATATATTCAACGTTTTCAAGAATTTGGCCTTTATAGTAAATGGGTGCAAGATGCATCGTACATGGATAAAACTTTGAATAATAATGATTTTTTTAATTTTTCTTTTGAACAATTATCTTTGCCATTTTTCATAAACTTTGCAGTTTTATCAATTGCAATATTAGTTTTTGTAGGAGAGATGATTTTTGGAAAAATAAAAATATACATAAATAACAATTAATTTAAACTATAATTTTTTAATAGATTTTATATAAAAATATGCAAACCACAGATGTTTTTATTACAAATAATTAAAACACAAATTTAAAAACTAATATTCAAATGCTTTTTCTAATGCATAAAAAGTTGTTCACATTCTACTTATTTTTCTTAGATTTTCAGCATGTTTCAATTTCAAATGGTTTTAATCAAATTGTTAACTTTGTAAAATACTTGGTTTTAATAATAAAAATATTAAAAAAACTCTTTGTAATTAGTTTTGCACTTTTACACTTTTTTTATGGTATTGCGATGACAATTTGAATGTTAATAACGGTAAGTTTTAACAGAAAGAAATTTCTGATTATTCAACTAATAATACGGTTTTCTACTTTCTCCTACATATTGTCACTTTTATTCACGCCTAACTGAATAGATATGTATCATATATTCACTTCAATGTGGGTGGATATGATGTGCCGTATCAACCTTAAAAACAAAAAATACAAATCACAACGTTTATTTGATTACTTCGCTAAATACAAATGGTTTTTTATTTGTAAAATGTCAATAAATAGATTAAAAACGTCTTATTTATTAACTGTTATTATACAATAACGCTCAAAAACATTTTTAACTAAATATTTTAACAGCATAATTTAACCAAAATTATAGGTAGTTCTGAATTTAACGTCAGATGTTAAACATAACCTGAATTTATTTCAATATAAAATAATGTTAAATGATTAATTGAAAAGTTTTAAAATAATTTATAGATTTTTATCAGTCGAAGAAAAAGTAAGCTGTATAAATCGAGTGGAATGATCATATCGCACTTAGACGTTTGGAGCACTTCGCCTGCAGCGTCGTGCTCCAAATTCGTCTTCGTGCGTTATGGGCATACTATCCACTCTTGTTATACAAAATATTATTATTTGTGCTTTTTGACCTTGAAAGTTACATATATCTATAATTTTCCAAAAAAAAAATTATAATTTTTATAAATTAACAATATAAAATTTATCGTATTTTTTATTCTGCCCTTATCTATTCTATTCCTTTTCTATTTTTTTCAATATCTCACTTCTTTTTATTCTGTTTTCTGTCAACTCGTTATATTGTTTTAACATATTTGTTGCCATAGCCTCTTCACACATTCTATACACTTTCAAATTATCTATACAAAATTTTGTTACTGGCAAAAAAGATGAAAATAGCACCACATTTAAAACTGGCAATCATCCTCAATATATCAATTGTTTTCAACAAACATAGTCATTTTATATATTATATTTATAATTTGGGTTATACGTAGACTTCATCAATTGTATTCTCCTTTGTTGTTTTTATATGTCTCTATTTTTTTCAGTTTTCTCTTGACGTCATAGTTGCATAACTATTGTAACTATTGTAAGCTTTCCGTTTCTTGCTTTTATTTGCTCTTTGATGCATTTTTGTAAGATTGAACATGTGATTTTCTGCATCATTCTTAATTTTTTTTTCTATTTTACTCCTAGTTTTAGTTTTAATTTCCTTTAATACAATAAATAATCATGTTTTTCTATTTAATCCTAACAGCATACAGCGGATAGCTTTTTGGCCGCTTGCTCATTTAGATGAGGTAGGTACAAAAGAAGGTAATAAAAACACTAATAATTTTTATTTAGTTTTAAGTGTAATGTAATGAGTAGATATAAATTAGCGGCGGAAGTACAATTTCTTAAAGAGAAATACATGGACTCAAGGAGTTCAAGAAACCGAATGTCGTTTTTACGATTTTAGTTCCTTGTTTGGCCACCAGAGTGTTTGTTGTCGCTAGTGTCGCAAGTGTGTTTAGTTGCATATATAATTTCTACGTGTATGATTGGTTGCTATTCATTGTTTTACAGGATAATCGGTAAGGGCGGTTAATTCAAATCTTGCATACTGAGTGTTCGAATGTTTTTTCCAAGATGGCCGCTCGGTTATAGAAGCGCCAATTTCAAATATTGCCGCCATGTTGGGTGTTGCTTGTCAAATTGTCCACTACATGTCAGAGGGCGTGTGATGTAGTTGATCATGTCGTCACTAGATGTCCGATAGATAGATAGATAGATAGATTTATTAAAACATTTGAAAAAATTTACAAAGATAAATTTACACAAACATTCATGTCAAATATTAATACAATAATATATAAACTTAAAAATAAAACAAACATAATGACACAAAACTGTATACATTATTAATATATAGATATTTTAAAATGACAGAGTACACAGTTAAAATTTAAAATTTAGATTATACAATATCTCTCCTGCAGAAAGTATAGTACTCTTCAATTGAATAACAATTGCATTCTATAAGAATTTTTTTAACAACTTTTTTGAATTGCTTTTGAATATTTATCTGTTTTACGTCATTTGGTAGAGCATTGTATAATTTAAATCCGGTATAGTAATAGCCTTTCTCATAAAGAGTTAGGTTATGTTTTGGTAATAAAATATCATTTTTATTACGTGTTTGATAATCATGATCGACATTATGCATCATAAACGTGGACATATTATTAAACACATAACATAAAGTTGTAAAAATATAAACACCACAAAACGTTAAAATATTTTGTGTTTTAAAGACATCTCTGCAAGACACATTCCACTTTAAACCATATATAATTCTAATATATTTTTTTTGAATAATATAGATTCTATCTGCCCTACTCGCTCTTCCCCAAAACATTATTCCATATTGCATAACTGAATAAAAGTTACCATAGTACATTGTTTTTAATATATCTTTGCTACAGTGTTTAGATAAAATTCGAAGACCATAGCAAATACTAGAAAGTTTGGAAGAGAGAGTGCTAAGATGTGATTGCCATTTAAGATTATAATCAATTTCTATTCCTAAAACTTTTGTAGAATCAACAACATTTAGTAAATCATTATTTATTGTCACCAATTTGACCATATGACTGAGCAGTTCCAAACAGTACAATAGCAGTTTCGTTTTTATTGATAGCTAAACAGTTTTTATCAATCCATTGTAATATGTTTTCATAGACCACATTTACGTTTACAAGTATAGTGTTTAAATCACCCTTCAGTAATATGTTAGAATCATCAGCATATGACACCAACATAGATTGAGCGATATTACTGGTAACGCATTTATCAAAATCATTTGCAAATATTAAAAACAAGGTCGGTCCCAGTACAGATCCTTGTGGTACACCACAAGTAAGCATTTGCGTTTCTGAACAAATTTCCTCTTCATTCACTTGAGTTACTACTGCTTGGTAACGGTTTTTTAGTACGTATTATACCAGTTGCTTGCAATACCTCTAATTCCATATCGTTCTAACTTTGCTATCAGTAAATTAAAATTGACACAGTCAAAAGCTTTGGACAAGTCAATAAAAACACCAAGTGCTAATAATTTTTTATCCAAAGCTCCTAAAACATTTTCAGTGAACGTTGCCAAAGCAGTTTCTATTGACTTTCCTTGTGTAAATCCGTGTTCACTGGATGCAAATAATCTTTTAGAGTTAAAAAAATGTACAATTTTATTGTTCATTAGATGTTCTAATATCTTGGATAAGCTAGATAATATATTTATAGGACGATAATTAGCAAGTGTATTTGTATCGCCTTTTTTATGAAGAGGTATAACAGTAGCTAATTTAAACTTGTCAGGAAATATACCTGTATTAAAAGATACATTGCAAATATGTTTTATTGCAACAACTATAAAATTAATAATCTTCTTTAGTAAAAAATTTGAAATATTGTCAGAATTACTAGAGTTATTATTTTTCAATTTTTTAACTATTTGAATTATGTCGTACTCATCAATATCTCGTAAAAATATTGGAGAACTACACATATCAATATCTTCATTTACAAAGTCCAGGTTACCGTTAGTGCGATTTGTAAGATTGGAAGTAATTGTTGAAAAAAAATCATTGAATGCATTGCAGACATTTTTTGCATCATTTACGGTATTTCCAGACATTTCAGAAAATGCTCTAGTACAATCTGACTTTCCTTGAAATTTGTTTATAATTTGCCATATAGATTTATTTTTATTTGCAGCATTAAAAACAATATTATCATGGTATTTCTTTTTTGCTTCAGATAATGATTGTTTGTATAAATAATTTGCATTAATATAATCACCTTTAAAGACTGAATTTGTTTGTGATAGATCATACAAAAAAGATACAGTTCTTTACAGTTCTATTATATCTGCAGTTATCCATTTATAATCTTTACTTGCAGGGTTAGTTCGAAATTCTTTAAGTGGAAAGTGTTGTTCATATAAAACATTAAATATATTATGAAAAGAATCTAAAGCTTGATTAGGACAATTCTTAATAAAAACTTGATCCCAGCAAGTGTTCTCAAAGCTGATACAAAAAAAGCAATACAATCTTCATTAATAGTACGTTTATTAAAACTAGATGTTTTTGGAACATTACATTCTAACAACAAATTAAATTCTAAAAACTGACCATAGTGATCAGATAGATTACATTTGACTACGTTTGCTTTTATTTGATTCACATCACTATTTATAAATATATTGTCTATACATGTGCTTGAGTATTTTGTTACTCTAGTTGGTTCTTCGATGGTTAAATGAAAATTATAGCTTAACAATAAATTTAAAAAATCAATTGTGAGTTTATTGTTTGTTTTAAATATGTCAATAGTAAAATCACCAGTTAAAAAAATAGTTATATCTTTAGTGTGTACTTTATTTAATAACTTATGCAATTTTTTAATAAAAATAGTTGTATCGCCTTCAGGAATTCTATATACACCAATTATTAAATATTTATTTTCCATCCAGAACACCTCAGCTGCACAGCACTCAAAATGATTCTGAACCGAAAAAACATTTATTTCATAACGCATTTTAACACCTTTTTTAAAATCTTCTGAAGAAAATAATGCAACACCTCCACGTTGATTGGGAGGACGACAGTAGCTGCTACGCAGAATATATCCTTCCAAATGAAAAAATTTCGAATAATCTTTAGATAGCCAATGTTTACTTAATATTACAAACGATAGGATTAATTCTTTTGTTAAAATTTCCAACTTTAATATTTTATTTGTAACACTTTGAATATTTAGATGAAAAATAGATAATGTTTCAAAATCTTTTAATTTCCCTTTTCTGCTGGTCTCCTTGGGGTTAGAAAAAACCTATTTATTTTTACACATACAGGTGTATGCAACTTAAGTTACACTGGTAGATGTGTTGCATACTTCACATAGAGAGAGAGTTAATATTTTATTTTGTTTTCTCCCCACTTGCTGCTCTACACCGTCTCCATATGGATGGCTGCAGAGTTTCGTACTTGGGGCACCATTTTATGTTTCAATTCTTCTTATTTGTTATTTATGCTGTTTGTATTATCTATTTTATTCATTTCTATGTTTTGATCTTTAATATATAGTGTTCTTTAATTTTTGTTTTGAATTCATTATAGCTCTTTATTTTCTAAATACTTTGAGGCAGTTGATTGTACGTGACTAGTCTATTGCTTAGTATTGTTTGTTTTGCCTTTTCTGTCTTTTTTGTGTGTACATGTATATTGCTTCTTCTTCTAATGTTATGTCCGTGAATTTCTTTGTTGGTTTTTATTTGGAGGTTGGTTTTAATTTCTTTATTTTTAATTTTGTATATTAGTTTTTCTATTTTCTATTTTTTTGTTTATCTTTGTTTCGTAAATTATTTTGTATACTTCTTCTGTTGGTGTTAGTTTTGGTAGTTTGTGTAATATTTTTAGAATTTTGTTCTGTGGTCTTTGTATTTTTTGTATGTTTGTTTTTGATGTTTCTCCTCATATGTTTATTAAATAATTTATTTTTGCTAAAAATAGTGAATGGTAGATACTTAATGCAGTTTCTTTTGTTATGCATGCCATGGCTCTATATACAGCTCCTAATGTTGCTGCGCTTTCTTTTAATATTTTGTTAATATGTGTATCCCAGGTGAGTTTCTCATTTAATATTATTCCTAAGTATTTTGTCTGTTTTGTTCTAGTAATTGGTATGGTATTTATTTTAATTTTTATGTCAATATCTTTTGTGTTTTTTTGTCTTATTACCATATAAGTTGTTTTTTCTTCATTTATTGTTTGTATGTTTTTGTCGTATCATTTAGTTAGTTTCATAATGTCTGCATTTATGTTTCTTTCCATTGCTTCTTTATTTTTTTGTATACATTTCACCAGTCATTTATGTTTAATATATATATATATATATATATATATATATATATATATATAGTATTGGTGCCAGCACTCCACCTTGTGGTACCCCATATCCATATTCTGCTTCCACTGTTTTACAAATATGTTGTTTATTCGTGTTCGTTGTGTTCTGCTTTTAATATATGCTTTTAACAGTTTAAAATTTGTGTTTCTTACTCCAAATAACTTAATTTTTTTAATCAATTTGTTTTTGTCAAAAGCTTTCCTCATGTCTATAAATATTGGTATAACATACTGTTTCTTGTCCAACTTTTCTTGTTGTATTATATCGGTTGTTTGTTATGCCCATTGTGCTAGATTTTTTTTTTGGAATGCGTATTGCCTTTTATTTATAATATTATGTTTGTTTATGTGTCTCATTAGTCTGTTATATATTGCCTTTTCTGTAATTTTGCTAAGAACTGATATAAGTGATATTGGTCTATAGTTTTCAGATTTTGATGTTTTTCCTTTTTAGTATATTGGTTTTATAATTTGTTTTTTAAGTATTTGTAAGTATTCACCTGTTTGTATCATTTTATTTTAGTTTTTTTAATATTGGTGCTACTTCTTTTTTTTATGACTTTTATTACTTTATGGGTTATTTGATCTTCTTCTGGCGCGCTTCTTATTTTTAGATTTTGGATTATATCTTCTATTTCTTCATCTGATGTTTCGTTAAATAAAGCTTCTTCTTCAATTCTTGCGGTTGTTATTTTCATTGTCATCATTTATTTAATTTTTTTCATCCAATTTTTTTCCCACTGTTGCAAAGTAGTTGTTTAGTTTGTTCGCTATTTCAGTTTTATTTGTCTTTGTTTGTCCATGTTCTGTTATAATTTCTGTTATTTCTTGTTTTGTTTACTTCTTTGTTTCATTTAGCATTCTATTTATATCTGCCCATTGTTTAGCTTGATTTCCGTTTGCATTTTTTATTTTGTTTTTGTCAAAAAAAATTCTTTCCTTTATTTTGTCTTCTACTTCTTTTTTCTTTTCTTTTAGTATTTTTTTAAATATTTAATTTTTTGGATTTTTCATGTATCTTTCTTGTGTTTTGTTTCTATCTTTTATCATCGTTATTATTTCCATGTTTATCCACTCGATGTTTTCTTTTTTTTTATTTCCGTTATTTTTGTGTTTTGTAATATTATTGTTAGTGTGTCAAAATCGTGTACTGTTTTATTATCTATGTTTTCAAATTCTTTCTTAATTTTTTCATAGTTAATTTATTTATTTATTTTTTTTTTATTTTTAAAACACAAAAAGAAAACGTACTATAGGGACCTGTTAGCAATTTACAGAACCGTTAAACATTTTTGCAACATGGTCGAAGACAGGTCACCATGTATAATATATTCAAACCAAAAAAAATTATGTATAGTTTTATAACTGAATAAGTAAAAAATAAATTCAAATAACAACTAAAATACAATAATTTATTTTTTGATTGAATCTAGAGAACTGCTAAATTCTAAATCAAGTTTTGTATATTAGATATACAATTGTTAGAAAAAACGATAACAAAGTAATAATAGATTTTGGTACACGTATAATAAATCATATGCATAACTAATAAATTTATAGCATTGAAACTATATATATATATATGTATATAAAATCGATGAAACTATGCTATTATGGATAATTTTCCAACTACGATTTGTTTGTAACAAACGTTGCATGGATATTTGATAGAGAATTACATTTAGAAAAGGTTTAGTATTTTAAATGAAATATATAATTATGATATCTTGTTTTATTGCAGAATAAACATTTAATTACCATTTATTATTTATTAAAACAATTTTGTGGGAATCAAATCAATCAAGTTAGTCAACGCAAGTTTACAGTATGATTAAAATGGAAAAATTTATAAGATTGCTAATGTTTGTTAGTTATATTAACTATATTAATTGTCTCAACAATAAATTATATCTAGATGTAAATGCTACAATTTATGATAATAATATTTTTATGACTTGCAAATTAATCATTCTTTATAACTACATTAATTAAAACTGCAAATATTGATTTCAAATTTAAGTTATGCATACTTTTGCGCCGATTGTTTTGAAATTGCCATTAAGCATTACTTTAATTTACTTTTACAGCTACTGCTTTTTTTATTTTTGCATTATACAAGATGTTTAAACATGCACAATAAGCTTGCTTCATCAATCTTTTTATGTACATCCAATTTTAATTTCACAATATGCTTGTCTTTTTTTGTGAGCAGAATAATGGAACGACTAGATAATCATCAACGGATTAGGGTCAAATATTCACTCTCTTCAGTAGTTTTCAGGTTTTGCTTTTTGGTTATACTTTTTGTTAACAGTGGTTTTTGTTAACGTTATTCATATTAGTTTTTGAAGCATAAGCATTGTTATTTGCATACAGGTAGAGCGTTTGAGTTTATGTTAAGGGTTGATAAGTAATGAACTAATGGTTAAAGATTATTATATTTGTTGATGGAAAGTAAATTTTTATCTTACAACTTCCAAGAGGAAAAAAATTAATTACACAATAGCTAGAGAAGTTCTTAAGGATGTATTTTAGATATTAGAAATTATTCACACATATACCGGTCTTAGAGATCTGTAACACAAAGTCCATTGGCAATAAGTTCATCAAGGTACTGATAGCTGTTGCATGTTTAGAGGGCTGTTAAGTTAAGTTAAAATATTAGTTTGAAGTTAAAAATCAGTATCAGAGATTTGCCTGGTATGATGCATCTAGAACCCAGATAATTAAAGTGCTGAACTTAATGCAGTTGGTCAAAAAACAAAAACTACTGCTCTTTATTTAAAAATACTGCCACTTTTCTTGCCTCTCTACATTTGCCTAAACTTTGGCTGCCATATTAACTGTACTGTGTCAGTGTGCGGCATGCAATGTTTGAAATTTTAACGTTATTAATGTTATAAAGACAAAAATATTAAATACACCAATTGTATTAATTGTTTTAACTGTTAAAAGTCATAAACGCTACAAATTACACATTCAAATATCATATACTTACTTACATATACTATATATTTAATCTTTTGTTATGTCTGTTGTATACTTGAATACAGCAAGCAGAACAAATTTTCATTCCAGAGGTCAATGGCTGCTGCAATGGCACCCGTGCCGGAGCAGCAGCTCAATGAAGCTATGAAGAAGGAATCCGGGGGCGTTTCGGCCGGCTTCTTATCCCAGGATAAGATGACCAAAAAGAAAAAGTCCCAAACGAGGGATAAACCTAGCACCAACGCCAGAGTGGCTGCCCAGTCCCACCAAATGCAGGGGATGAAAGGCCAGATGGCCTCCATGGCGGCCACAATAGTAAGTTTGAACCAGAGAATTATAGATATATCCTCTTTGTTCCAGATTCTTGCCGATTTTGTATCGTCGCTGAAAAACACTGGATTCACCCCCATCGCCGAGGAACCTAAGATGGAGGCAATGGACCTGGGGGCCCCTACCGACGGGAACAAGCGCCGCCATGATTCCACCCCCTCTGATGATGGATCTGATCAAAGCGTGAGAGACCACGCCCCTGAAAAACAAAAACCGGACCGAGTCGCATCCGACGTTTTGACAGCGGTCCGTGCACCAAATGCCCCCAACTTTCGATAAAGAAGACGGCTTCACGAAAGTCAATAAGAAAAAGAAAAGGAAAGCCTCCAAACGGAGCAGGACTACGGGTGAGCCTTTTCCACCATTAATAAAGCCTTCAGCCGCTCCTCAGCAGCTATCAGCTACTGGAAACGAGCCATCAGCGGCATCTCTCGCCGGTCCTTCAGGCCAAATGGCAAAAGAGCTTTTCGCCCACAAGCGCGCCGCCGCCGCCCAAAAGAGGACTTCCTTTGCCGAGGTGAAGTTCCGGCCTGTTGCCGCAGACCTCAACCACGACGACAAAGGCCTTATAAATAATGATGTAGTTCATCCCTCCGCTGACACTCCCGCGAATAATAATTATTTTAAATCTTGTCCGCCAGCTTTTGAATTGACTGACAAAAGCAAATACCTGGCTACTTCAAAATGGTTTAAGGATAACCGAGTTGTTATCCTTTCTACGCGTACTACCCAAGAAGGTATTTGCATGGCGCCAACCACTTTAGATGATTATAGAAAGGCAACTGACTACCTCAAATCGGCGGGTGTGGGCTTCCACACTTGGTCAACCGCCGAGGAGAGGTGTCTAGAAATTGTCATCAAACACGTTGCTGAATGTTTCACTGAGCATGACGTGGGTCAGGCTTTTGTCGATCTGGGATTCTCCCTTTCCAACGTGCATTGTATGAGAAACGAGCACGTTAGGCTTAGCTTGGTTTCGGTGCAGCTTCCTAAAAGCGCCAAATCAATTGAAATTATGGGGTTGAAAGAACTCCTTGGTCTCAAGGTTTCAGTTGAGCCAAAAAACGTGGTGGTGGGATTCTTCAATGCCACAAATGCCGACGTTTGAGCCAAACGGCTAGGCACGGCAAGGCAAATAAATCAGCCTCTTCGACTCCCGCGGCCGTTCCGGCTTCGGCTCATCTAAGCTCGCAGGTCCCCGCAAACCTGAAGTTGTCCCGGGCAAATCTTTTGCAAACGCGGTCGCTCCACCGGCAATTTCAGGATGACAGGATAGTCGCTCAGTTAAACAATTTCAACGATTTTCAAAAAAAAATCATAACTACTCTTCTTTAGAATCGGTATTGGCTAACGAGGAACCATTATTTTGTGTTTGTTTCTGAAATGCCAGAGGCATTTCAGAACAAATGAGTGAAGTGGAACAGTTCTTCATCCAAGAGAACCTTGACATCATGCTGGTGTCCAAGACAAACTACCGTCCCACCCAATCGTTCAGACTACCAAATACTTTTACGTATTTGGGGTTGTCGGGGATTAGACTAAGGCATGAGATTTTGATTTTTGCAAAAAGATCATTGGACCACTCCAAGGTCGACACCCCCGAGATAGTTTCTCTAGAATCTAATGCGATAGTGGTCAATGTGCCCGGCTTAGGGACAATGAAAATCGCATCTGACTATCTCAGCCCGAGTAAACGAATCGAAACGGCGGATTTCAAATCGGTCTTATCTAACCCTCTCCCCACAATCATTGCTGAAAATTTCAAATGTAAACACCCGGCGTGGAATAGTTTACAGACAAACGTCAAAGGTCGGACGTTGCTCGACTTTGTAGAGCAAAGAGGGTTTTAAGTAGTGAGTCCAGAAGAACCCACCTTCTATCATAGCGCAGGGCACCAAGAAGACGTTTTTGATGTGACTATATTTAAGAACGCCAACCTGGTTTACACCATCCGAGTAGTCAACGACATGAGTTCCGACCACCTCCTGGTCTTGCTAGAGTTCTTTGGAAGGGAGTTATCTGGGGAGGGAAAAAAGTCCGTCATACGTACAGATTGGCCCTTTTTCTCACGATCGCTGGAAGAAAGTATCGGACGCATGACTCCGGTGAGAACGGCCGCGGACATCGATAGGGCCGTCGAACTTTTTACGCGCCAAATCCAGCAGGCTTTGGAAAAAGCCTCTAAAACCCACCAGGTTTGCGTGGATAATCCTCTCGGACTATCTCGGGACGTGATAGATTTAATCCGTAGACAATATGCCGCCAGGCAACTTTGGCAGCGGCACCGCGACCCCTTAGATCGCATGACATTAAACTCTCTTCATAGTAAGGTGAGAAAAGCCATAAGGTCCCACAAAGAATTGTGTTGGAAAAATACCTTGGAATCCTTTACGGTGGATGATCATCCAATGTGGAGGGTCTCCAAGTCCTTAAAAAACAGGCCGGTCCCCATTCTAGTTATTCATGGCAAAAATGGGGTACAATACTTGCTTGAGGGAAAGGCCAAAGCATTTGCGGACAGCCTGAAATTCCAATGCTTCCCGAACAATTGTTTTGACTTGGAGCTCGTCGAAAGGGTTAAAAGGGTGATTAGGAAAGCCCTGAATGTTGCTGACGACGACCTCCAGGCTCAGACGGAATACCTAATAGAGCGCTAAAATGGTTCTCGCACAAAGCGATAATGGTTCTCACCAATATTGCTAATGCGATCCTTTGCACTGAGCATTTTCCTACGGTTTGGAAAAGCTCAATTGTCATAAACATCCCAAAACCTGGGAAAGACCGGCGGTTTCCTCAAAACTACCGGCCTATCAGTTTACTATGCACCTTGAGTAAAGTCATAAAAAAGGCTATCTTAGATATTATTCAGGATCACGTTGATTCGAATAATTTATTTTCTTTGCATCAGCACGGTTTTTGTTGGAAGCATTCTTTGATCCACCAGTTAAATCGGGTGACTCATTTTATTGTGGAAGGTTTTAGGTTGAAAAAGGTCACAGGGATGGTCCTTTTCGACGTGGAAAAAGCATTTGACAAAGTCTAGCATAAGGGTCTTTTCTACAAACTTCACAGTCAAAAATTTCCTCTACGTTTTATAAGGCTGATAGCTTCATATTTAAACAGTAAACCTTGACTATTAAAGAATTTAAAAACACGTTCCAACCACGCGAAATATCACGGCAGGGGTCCCTTAAGGCGCCATTCTCTCTCCGGTCTTTTTAAATCTTTTCGTTGCGGACATGCCTTCGGGATCGAAGCACGGGGTTAAAATAGCACAATACGCTGACAATACTGCACTTTTAAACTCGTTAAGGTCACCTCTGGTCATCACCTCTAGGCTACAAAAAACTACCGACAATCTGGAATGCTGGTTAGATGACTGGCTAGTAAAGGTCAATCCGGAGAAAAGCAAAGCCGTTTTCCTCACTCGGCGACAAAACGCACCTCATGATAACGTCTGTCTTGACGACGTTCCCATACCGTGGTCCGATTTTGCCAAGTGTCTAGGAATTACCTTTGACAAGGGGCTCACGTACAAGTTGCACGTGTAGTCAATACTCGATAAGGCTAAATTAGCTTAAAATCTTCTGGTTCCGATGCTGCGTCGGAACAGTGGTCTTTCTCTCCGGGATAAAGTCCGGTTATACACGTCTACCATAAGACCCATGATGACGTACGCGTGCCCCGTCTGGGGGACCGCCGCAAACACGCACCTAGATAGGTTAAAATCTTTCCAAGGCAAGACCTTGCGGTGGCTCACTGGACCTTCATGGTTTGTCCGAAATTGCAATATTTAAAGCGATTTTGGGATTTCACTACTACGCAGACATATCGAAGCTTTGGCCGCAAAGTACTTCGTCAATCTCGCGGTTCATTCCAATCCTGATCTGGCCCGACTTGCCGAGCCAGATAAGGAAGTTTTGCGACACAAGCGCCCGGTTAATCAATCGATTAACATTTTCTAAAATTCCTTTCCTCTTCCCTCAGCCTATAAGCCGCATATGTTCCCTCTCTTTCGACACTGTCTTGTCTTACAACTATCAACGGAAGGTTTATGAGCTTAAGGTCTCAAACTTCCAAGCATATCACCGGGGGGGGGGGGGGGGGGGAGTTTAGTCGGTAGGCGCCTGCCTCTTGTGGGTGAATCCGACACTTTCAGTCTTTTGAAAATTTTCCTCCCAAGCCACAAAAAAAAAAATCTTCTTGTCGTGTTGCCTTGTCTGTGTTCAGACGTTGACTATCACTGTGTCAGTAATTAGCTAAAATCTATTTTCAAACAGTTTCTTTACTGTTAAACCTGTCATCTGTCTGATGTTGCCCAGCCATGATAGATTTTTACGTCCCATACATCTCTTCCCCTCAACTATTCCTTATATAATTTGGCGTAATAAATGATATTTTATTCCTTGGTTTTTATTAAATTTATCATTTTTTTGTTGGATATGTGCTTTTTCCAAAATATTTTTTACATGTCATAACAACACACCTCAAATGTTTCCAAAATAATCATAAATGTTGTTTTTAGAGTCTTGCATCTATATAACAGAATCAATCACACGTATCACTTAAAAAGTCAATTACATGGGTTATTGGGTAAGTGGGTTCAATTAGTTAAAATAGTTTTCTATGATTTAAACGCAACTCAAAACATCTCGACACGCGCTAGGATCTTTTCATTATAGTTATTTGCCACATTCATCCAGCTGCTAAAATATTTGAAGTATTCATAAGTTGCTTTTTTATTAATAGCTAGCTGTTTCCAACGTTTATTTTTCCGACTGCCATCTACTTAGTTTTTTCTATGTTGATTTTTAATTTTTTGTTCAAGCATGGGGACCGTAGCACAATGGTCTAGTGCAAGGACTGTTGTGCAGGCAGCCCGGGTTCGATTCCTGGCAGCGGCAATATCTAATTTGTCGAATATATTTTGATGCGGTCGTTTCCATCGCAAGGCAATAGCAAACCAGCAAAGTTATTGCATAGTATACCTCTCTAGTGGTTTGGTTTGGATTCCACTGTAAGTCCCGTATGTTTGTGTTAAACTATTATCGCACACCACAAACATACGAAAAAAGTGCCAAAGCTCGTAGCAAGTATGGCACAATAAGAAGAAGAATAACTTGTTGACTGCGTTTACAAAACAAGTTCCATATTTTCAAATACCATAAATGTAATAAACCGTAATAAACCGCTATATCTCCGCTTCTTAGTAAAACGTTTATTTTAATCATACTTAATATAGAGGTAATGGGCATAATTTTACTACTGGTTTCTATACAATTCCTCTGGCTGTCTTGACTTGAGCTGCTCATACTATTTAATTTTTGCCACTTGTTGTATTCACTACTCTGCCTACCTTTTAGGTTAACAATATTAATTGTCCAATTTCTATTCTAGGAGATTTGTTTTGTTATGTTTGGGTTACTGTTGTAGGTAATGCAAATACTCTGCCAACCATCTTTTTCAAAAATGCTGTGTTTTGAATTTAACTGTTGCCACGTTGACAATTGATTGATTTTTATTAAAAAATGTTGTAAAATTGCAACTAGTGCATTTCCTATTAGAAAATGTCCTAGTGAAGCATTCCAAGTTATTCACATCGTTTGATATAGGGGTTAATAACTTCTAATTTAAGACAGCTTCAATTTAAGTAAAGATTTTGGTTAACTTTTTATAATTTAAAACTGCATCTCCAATTACCCGTGTCAAAAACCTTTTTATAAATTTGACGGCTGTTTTCCAGAATCCTTTAAAGTGTGGGGCACGTGGAAGAATAAAATGCTAAGTAATCTTAATTTTCATTAACTCTGTTACAATAAGCTCGAAGTTGATCAAAAAAAAAATTTTATTACGCTGTTAGCCCTAACAAAATAAGTTCTATTATCAAAATGAATATGTTCTGCTAGTAATCGTATTGCAACAAAACAGTTTGTATTGTTAAAAAACATTTAGTAGTCAACTGACTACTTCAGTTTGTACGGCCTTTATAAAAACAACACAAAAACATAAAAATTATTTATTTGTTTCTGCTTTTTAGTCCTTCTCTTATTTGTAATAGACAGCAGTAATCAGATCTTGTTTGAAAAAAAAGTCTGCTTTATGTAACTCTGTTTTAAAGAAAATCACTTATTAATAGACTAGAGGCTATTAAATTATTTTGAAGCAGATGATGCATTTATGATTCTTGTTTAGTTTTGCGTTTTTCAAACGTTTTCCTACTCTCAAAATACCAGAAATTTAAGAAATTGACGTAATGCTACAAATTTCTTTTCCTCTTTTTTTGTAAAGGTTTTTTCCTGAATTACTCTAAAAATGTTTGTTTGTCAGCAATGAGTTCTTCTTCATTTAGTATTGTATTCGTTTCTTGGCTGCTACGGTTCTAATTAGTAAAAAATCTTTAATTCCAACCAATAACACGTACAATTTGAATTAACAAAAAGTATCTATGTAGACGGTTCCGACGACAACTAATTTAGAACAATGCAAGAATTCGTTCAAAAGTAAATGTCGTTTATTTGAATCTGTAACGCTTTGGTTGATTTTAAGTTTTAACCAAAGTATTGTTGTAAATTTTATTGGAGCTACCAGTGATTTGCTACCAATTATTCTGGTGTTAACTTCACTTGGATTTATGTCCGTAGTAACAACATATATACACGTTGCATACGCTTTTTCACTATTGTTACAAAATCCATGAATGGCTACACAAGTTTGTTACAAATGTTAATTGAGTTGTAGTTTTTTCAAATTTCTAAAGTCATTTAGATCTTTTGTGCAGGCAAAATTAACTTTATATGGTGTAACTTCATCCCATCCTAGTTTTAATGTCTCGTATCGTAGTTTATTCAAAAATAAAGTGAGTCTTTTTGAGCTTTCTATTCCATGCACAAAGTTTTTGATGTGCCATCTTTATCAAGTTTCAATATTTCCGATGCAGGTAGTGATGATAATACGCTTTGTCTTTGTTTGCCCATTTTCTTAATTCAAATCGTCCTCTAACGTAATTTCATTTTGCATACGACTGGCAGTTTTTTTATCATTAGCACCAGTTGGCAAATCATCCATGTACATGTCTTGCTTTATGATTTTACTTCTTGCGTCAAGGAACATCTCTTGTGCTTCTTCTGTTAGTTGTTAAAAACATTATGTATAATGCAAAAGATGTGCCGTATGTAAGCGTTTAGAATTTTATCTTAAACAGAATTAAGAAAAGAATAGGGCTAGGTATGGGCTATTTTTTTCTTAATGTAATAAACTAATGCAAAATTTATTATGTTTGTAGCAAACGTTGTTAGTGTTACAGGGGCATTTGATTGTTCTAGATTAAAATTTGTTTACTCTATACAACTAAATAATAAACTAAAATATTATAGCATCGAATCAGTCGAAAATAATCACGCAAAAATCTTAAAACTGATAAAATTGATGTTAGTTATTGTTTATATTAGTAATGTTACCTGTTTTCATTGCATTATAGCTAAAAATTGTATTATTGTTTTTTTTTAATTAATTTAGTAATTTTACTATTAAGAGATTAAAATATAATCCAGCAAAATATTTGCATTTTTAGTTAATTATTCTTCAATTAAAAAAAAATTGATAAGAAATCTATTTGCATCAAATTTAGTTTTTTATTTAGTTTTACTAATAAATCTCATGTTATTATTGCTGAATATTGACAAATATATTTGTATTACATTTGTCAATCTTGTGCATTATAATTAGATTAATATGTTGCTTCAGTTTATAAAAATAATTGCGCAATCGACTTTTGACTAATATATTTGTATAAACAAACGTAGTGCTCTCAAGCAAGTATATCTAGTACTGGGATACATTAACTCCTGTTGACTGTCGTAGATATAACTATTATTTTCTTTAAACTTTAATTTATATTGATGGGTTTTGCTTAATGATTTAACACATTTAACGCTCGGTGTTTAAATAATAATTTAGTAATAGACAATTAATGCAGAGCCTTAATTGTTTTACTTCTTTCATCCTTTGTAGAAACAAACGAAAAAAAAAAAATTCATTATAGTTATATACTTTGTAAAAACTTTTGCATTTAATGCATTCTTGTGTTATTCAATACCAATGCATGCGTTTGATAGGGCTTGTATTGTGGTGCGTATTTTGTGTGGTTTCTGAATTTAAAAATTAAACAACATTCATGTAAAAACTTTATCAAGTCCTTCATTTCAAGAGATACTCAAAATTCTCTACGGAACACAACTGATGAATTCTAAAATTTCTCCCCGGTAGATCTAAAAACAATATACGTAGAAGAACAAAACAAAAAACTTTGCTGAATTTATCATAAATTTTCCCATATTTGGGCAACATAATGTTGATGATAACTAACAAGAAAGGCAAGGTCATCCGCAAAAGTTGTTTCAGAATCAAAACGCTCAAAAATATTAGATAGATAGATAGATATATTTATTAAAACTAGAGTTGCAACGAATATTCGGCAACTATTCGGTATTCGGCCACATATTTATTATTCGGCCGAATACCGCAGCAGTATTCGGCCGAATACCGAATAATTTAAAATTTTCTATTTTTTATTAAAAAATAAAACACAACTACTTTTTTAATAACAAAATTATAATCATTCTATAAAAATAATACAAAACATAAAAAAAATATTGAACATTAAATTGATAATTTAGAAATACATGAAATTATTCTAATCTAAATACTTAAAATTAAGAAGCGGCAAATTATGGTGTAAAAATACCAATTTCTCTGCGTTATCGGGAAGGAGTCGGTTCCTCTTCTCTTCATATTCATTGCCTGCTTCTGAGAAAAGCCGTTCCGAATATACGCTGCTTCCAGGTGCTGACAAATATTTGGCTGCAAATTTTGCTAAATAATGTGGGAAAGAGTTTTTATTTTCAGCCCACCAAGTATAAGGATCATCGCATCTGGATATGCATCCCATCTTCAAATACCTATCAAGTTCATTTGAAATAAAAAAATTTCTACTTGATATTTCAGCATCACAATTTTTTTTCTGTGCAATAACTTCATCATAGCAATCCCAAAAAGACACGTGTGTGTTTAGGCTAGTAACTTCAGTTCTCTTTCTCTTAGATTGAACAGGTGATGACTGCAAACTTTCATCACTACTAGTATCGCCGCTTAATTTTAATGCTTCTAGCAAAATATGTTGTCGTGCCTGTTCCCCTTCAAATTTCTCAATAAAAAAATTCGTTTTAAGCGTGGATCTAGAAAATATTGCAATCTGTAAGATACAGAGAAATTGCTCGTTTTTGCTCCAGTAGCCTTGCCAGCATGTAATAGCTGGAATTCCAGCGAGTATACTAACATCTTGTACTAATTTGTGCTTCGGAAAATGTAAATCTTTTTGGATTTTGTGCAGTTTTTCTTGTGCTGTACCAGAGTGGTTAAAATGCGTCACAATTCTTTTTCCTACAGTAATTTCTAACACTTCAGTCTGATTTTTTATAGAATCGGTAACTATTAACTGAAGTGTGTGTATAAAGCAACATACAGACTCTATTTTGGCATCACTGATTGCTTTTACTATATTACGCCCATTGTCATGAACAACGACATGTATTTTTGACAAATCGATTTCCCATAAGCTCGGTATTTCTAAAAGAGTATTTGATATATTTTGCCCAGTGTGCTGGCCTTGGAAATGCTTTATATTCAAAACAGCATGTTTTAAATTGAATTCACAATCAAGCCAGTGCGTTGTGAAACTTAAAAAACTAGCATTGTTAAGCATACAAGTCCACATATCAGTAGTGACAAAAATGGCAGTAGTTTCGGAAAGCAATTTATTAATTTTAGCTACCACATTAAAATATATATCTGGTATTATTTTATCTTAAAAGTAGGGCCGACTTGGTACTTTGTACCGTGGTAAAACCATTTTAATAAACCTTGTGAAACCGGTTCTCTCAATCATACTAACCGGCTCATTATTAACAGCTAACATTTCAGCTATTAAATAGTGATACTTCTGTGCTTTTGGGTCGTTGATATCCCATTGATTAAGTTTATCGGTGCATTCAAGAAGATTCAGTTGTTTCATTTTAAGTTTACTCGTACCTTGATCCGCAGTTTCTTCTCCCTTATGCTTATGGAGTTGTTTACCCTGGATATGTCGAAACTCCTCTTTGTGATTGTGTTTCAAATGATTTATCATTCCTGACGTAGAAGCCTGCTTTCCTGTTACACACTACCATTCGCGGATTTTCATCGTCGTCAAAATGAGCCCATATGGGTGATTTCTTTTTAGATGCCATTATACAATTTGCTTATACTAATTCCACAACGCGACTGAACTAGTTGAAACGTGTCCACTTGCTGGGCGCGAGCGTGGGTTACCGGCGTTTCACCTCATCTCCCTCTCTGAAACATGGCGGCTCTACTCTACGACTTGGTTGAAGATAGTCGCGCTAAAGTGAACGTTTCAGTTCATATAGTAAAATTTACTTTTTATTTACATTATTATTTATTACCAACCAAAAACATGCTCTAAAAAACTACTTTGCTCTATAAAAATAAAAATATGCTTTATAAAAATGAAAATATGCATTTAAAAATGTATACTCTTTTAAATCTATAGGTAAGAGTAACAATAAAATAAATCAAAATTGTTTATTTTTATTCTTAAACAAAAATAATGAACAATTTTGATTTATTTTATTTTGTTGTGCTACCCTTTACCTATATGTAGATTTAAAAAGATATACATTTTTAAATGCTTATTTTTTAGAGCATATTTTTGGTTGCCTTATTATTACCTATTAAATAATATATTATAGATATAAAATATGTATATTTATATTGTATAGTTTATGTTTATCTTTATTATCTAGTGTGCCAAATATTATTTGCCGAATACCGAATATTCGGCCGGCGCGTCGGCCGAATATTCGGTATTCGGCCAACGGCCGAATACACTATTCGTTGCAACACTAATTAGAACATTTGAAAAAATTTACAAAGATTATTTTACACAAATATTCATCTCAAATATTAATACAATAATATATAAACTTAAAAATAAAACAAACATAATGACACAAAACTGTATACATTATTAATATGTAGATACTTTAAAATGACAGAGTACACAGTTAAAAATGAAACTTTCGATTATACAATATCTCTCCTGCAGAAAGTATAGTATTCTTCAATTGAATAACAATTGCATTCTATAAGATTTTTTTTAACAACTATTTTAAATTGCTTTATATTATTTATCTGTTTTACTTCATTTGGTAGAGCATTGTATAATTTACATCCGGTATAGTAATAGCCTTTCTCATAAAGAGTTAGGTTATGTTTTGGTAATGAAATATCATTTTTATTACGTGTTTGATAATCATGATCGACATTATGCATCATAAACGTGTTTTATTAAACACATAACATAAAGTTGTAAAAATATAAACACCACAAAACGTTAAAATATTTTGTGTCTTAAAGACATCTCTGCAAGACACATTCCACTTTAAACAATATATAATTCTAATAGCTTTTTTTTAATAATAAAAATTCTATCTGCACCACTCGCTCTTCCCCAAAACATTATTCCATATTGCATAACTGAATAAAAGTTACCATAGTAGATTGTTTTTAATATATCTTTGTTTCAGTGTTTAGATAAAATTTAAAGACCATAACAAATACTAGAACGTTTGGAAGAGAGAGTGCTAAGATGTGATTGCCATTTAAGATTATGATCAATTTCTATTCCTTAAACTTTTGTAGAATCAACAACATTCCGTAAGTCATTATTTATTGCAACTAAGTCACCAATTTGACCATATGACTGAGCAGTTGCACACAGTACAACAGCAGTTTCTATTGTATTATGTTTTCATACACCACATTTACGTTTACAAGTATAGTGTTTAAATCAGCCTTCAGTAATATGTTAGAATCATCAGCATATGACACCAACATAGACTGAGTGATAATACTGGTAACACATTTATCAAACTCATTTGCAAATATTAAAAACAAGGTAGGTCCCAGTACAGATCCTTGTGGTACACCATAAGTAAGCATTTGCGTTTCTGAACAAATTTCCTCTCCATTTACTTAAGTTACTACTGCTTGGTAACGGTTTTTTAAGTACGTATTAAACCAGTTGCTTGATATACCTCTAATTCCATATCGCTCTAACTTTGCTATCAGTAAATAAAATTGACACAATCAAAAGCTTTGGACAAGTCAATAAAAACACCAAGTGCTAATAATTTCTTATCCAAAGCTCCTAAAACATTTTCTGTGAACGTTGCCAAAGCAGTATCTATTGACTTTTCTTGTGTGAATCCGTGTTGACTCGATGCAAATAATCTTTTAGAGTTAAAAAAATGTACAATTTTATTGTTTATTAGATGTTCTAATATCTTAGATAAGCTAGATAATATACTTATAGGACGATAATTAGCAAGTGTATTTGTATCGCCTTTTTTATGAAGAGGTATAACAGTAGCTAATTTAAACCTGTCAGGAAATATACCTGATATATGTTTTATTGGAACAACTATAAAATTAATAATCTTTTTCAGTAAAAAAATTGAAATATTGTCAGAGTTACTAGAGTTATTATTTTTTAATTAATTATTTTAACTATTTGAATTATGTCGTACTCATTTTTTTGAGGCCACGTCAAAAATAATTTTTATGCCAATGCTCCACAATCAATTCAAAACCTTAAAGATGGAATTCGTGAAGATATTGAGAACATACAGCCGCAAATGTGCAAATTGGTCATGGAAAATTTCATGGCATATCTTCTTCCTTACAATGAAATAAACATTTATTGATTTCTCTTAAAAAATATCCGTTTTTTTTGAATATTAACATAAAACCTCTTTGGTTTGGGTATTATTCAGCAATAGGACTGTTTATTATATTGTTTTAAAACTTTATTTCCATTTATTTATAATAATGAACGTTTCGGGCATGTACTTAGCCCTTCCTCAGCATTGTAAGATTTAATATACATTATAAAATTAGTAGTACAAACAACGACAAAATGAACAAAGGGTGAATAAATACAATATACTATCTTAATTAAAATAAGGTTAACAATATAAAATGGTATTAAAAAAATATATATATAAAATAATGTGTAAAACATTACATGCGGTATTATTTCGCAACGAAAATGCAGCGACAAGAAAAAACAACAATCCTATTTATTTTATATACAGTTAAAATGTAAAGTAAACTCACCATTTAAATAATAAATTAGTTGTAATCATTTTAGGTTATTCTATAAATGATTATTAGTTCCATGTTGGTCGGTTTATATATAATACTTAATTTTTCTATTAGAAAAACTTCAGATCGACCCAATTCGGATGAATAGCAAATGTGGAATGGAACTTTAATATATAAAACACATTTTTTATATATCATTGAATCCCCTCTATACTCCTTTTGCGGGGTAACAGAATAACCAGTTTTTTTGTTGATATATTTTATAGAAAATAGGATAATATAATACCGAGTGTATTTATTTATTTATTTAAGGAAATTGTTCCGGAATTGAAATTATTATAAGTTATATGACAATATATAATTTTAAGTTATGAATTGTTATTTATATTATAATTATTATATTTATTTTTTATTTATCGAATTAATTATATTATGATACATGACGCTCAGACCCTCTATATCTTGTTAGAAGTTACATGTTTGGTTTATTTTTATGTGTATCATTTCACTAATTACTAATTAGCCTATTTCTATAAAATCTTTCCGAGTCTAATGTTTTAGTTTTTTCGAAGTTAAAATGATGACCTTTGTCATGATGGTGAGAGGACAATCCTGTATTGGTTGTTAGATTATTACAGTCACGTTTATGTTAATATAATCGATTTTTAAGTTTTTGACTAGTTTGTCCTATATATTGTAGATGGCAGTTTTTGCACGGGATAGAATACACTATGTTTTTTTACAATCTTTAGGTGTCTTATCTTTGATGTTACGTACTTTTACCACGGTTAGATAATTGTACTAAAAATGAAAAGGCGAGATTTGTTTTTTGGTTTATTTTAATTACTTGAAAAGAGCAATTTTGATAAAACTGGAATTTATTTAGATAAATTTGATTGCAAATAATTTGTTTCTTACTTTGTTATGCTTTAATTGCGGAAATTTATAATTATTGGATTGTTTATGGAACCAAGTATTACGAGTTTAATTAAAAATTTTTGTTTGGTATCTTCAAAACATAATGTTTGATCTGTTGAGTCTCGTTTAGAATCAAGCACTAATTATTCAAATAAAATTTGAAATCATTTTATTTTTTGCCTTAAATGGTTTTTTATCAGTTGTATTTTTTGGTACTATACTTTGATATACAGCTGAGCTATTTATAGATTTGTGCTTGTTTAAGCATTATGTAAAAATTTGACGTTGTGTAATAGTTAGTTAATTTTAAATAATTAATGGTTTAAATGTTTAAAAAACAAAATAATTAAGATTAATAACATATACATTTGTATTATATTGTTTAATCAAAATTGATGTAATAACAAAACATTTTATTTAATTCTATAGTTATTTCAGGGTTAAATTCTATTGTTTGCGTTTGGAATCTATATGTGAAATAATTAAAGCTATACAAACAACACGTTACGATTGATATTTTTAATAATATTTTGTATTAAAATAGTTAAATGTCCAGAGTTACAAAAAGAATTGGGCTAAACAAAGTTCAAAAGAAATTAAAAAAATTATCTGCTTTTTGTAAAGTTATATTAGTAATTATAAAAATTAAGATTTTGAACAATAGAAAAAAAATTAATGTGCAAATTTTTAACAAATTTAGCATATTTAGTGCATATTTTGGCAAAATTGTGTGCATATATATGCGCTTATAATTCCCAGCTTTACATATGACTTAGGTATTTTTAACTATTATAAAATATACAATTCAAAATTTAACTCAGATACAAGTTAATAATAAAAAAAACAAAACATATGCTTATACTAGCATGGATAGCCTTACTCAAAATATAGTTTCTGTTATTGTGCTAACAGGAAAAAAAAAACAGCTTTCTTGTTGCAACATGGTACTTGAGCACTAGGGAGTTTTTACTTACCTATATTATTACAAAAACCACTAAATTGCAATTTTTTAAAACTGAAAAAGATGAAAATAGATAATTTAAACTAGTAGGAATCGTATTTTGATTACAAAAATTGTAAAATATTTTGTTATTTTATTTTATTATATTACATAATGGATATTGTTTTACACGTTACTACAATTTTATTCCAAATACAAGTTATCAAAAATTATTTCAAACAAAAAAATTATTATTGCAAAAAATATTCCAAGCACATTAAACATGAAAGATAGTGCTAACTCTTCAAAGCCAAAAGCACGCAATTCAACATCATCTTCTAATTCTTCTATAGCAAGAGCACCTTGTAACCATTTATTAAAAATACCTACTTCTTGAAAAAGCATAATATATTTATTTACCAGGGCAATTAAAGGATGTCCTCTATAGTTGTACATGGTTACCAATGCAAAACCAATATCAAAATAATAAATTTTAGGTGAGTAACTTTTGTATTTATACAATTCATGAAACATATCAGTCCTTTCTTCCAATAAACTTGCATTTTTATAAAGTTCAATATTATATAAATTATCTATAGATGTATCAAAAACCTATTTTTTTGCAATAATTTATGTATTTTATTGTTTGGTTCGTTAAACATATTACTAAGACTGTAATATGTACTTATTGCTAAATTTGATTCTGCAACATCTTCCAATGACTTAATCTGCTTCTCATATAAAGGATTATCCAATAATGTATAAAATTTGCTTAAAAAAGCGTTTACTATAAAGAAAGAAAATATGACCCAAGTTATAAAAAGCAATTTATGTTTAGGTTCTCTTATGGTTTGATTTAGAAAGATCGCAACGCATTCCAATATGTTTATTTCTTTTTTAGTTAAACCATAACATGCAGGTATAAATACAATAAATGAAATTAGTATTAGCAACCAAAGTTTCCAATCAAATACATATATTAACCGAACCCAATTAGGTATTTTTGAAGCTAAAGGTACTGCAAAAGTGTATTGAGAAAAATAGTAAGGATATAATGCTACATTAAGCCTACAGAACCCTATCATATTGCCAACGCGGAAAGATATTCTTTTATGACTATCATCAACTGTAAAATTTAGTAATTTACTAATTTCTTTAATTATTATTTGATTCAATCCTAATTTTGTACCAACTATATAAAATGGTCTTTTAGTTTTATATTCTTTACTAAAAGTTATTGAAATTTGAAACATGTTTTAGATTTGTAATATTTATCTGTATCTTTAAATTTCTATCATATGAATATCCAAATGTATCTACAAATATTATTCTTGTATAGCGATTAAAATATCCCAACATTTCATTAATATTGTTTCCTATAAATAAACTTAACAAAATAGACTCGTGATCTTTTCTAGTGATATCGATAGTTTTATTCATAATCACCAAATTAATTTCCAAAGCGTCGTAAAAATTATCATTTGTAATTGTGTTGCATATGCGATAATTAAAAAAAATTGAATATTTTAAGATATTATTAATCAATTGGTTGTTGTTGTAATCGTATTGGATGTTTATTCTGATATCTGGTTGCACTTTCATAATATTTTGAATGGATTTATGTACATTTTTTGCGTCGTAATCTTCTAACTAAAATAAAAATAACTATATTTAACATTATTTGTCATATTTGGATCATTAACATACAATTTTAAACGTTAATTTAATGATTGTTGCTTATTGAAATTTGAAGAAAGAATTTTGAGAATAACTATGACGCAAGTCATAATGAATAAATTAAAATCAAATCTATAGTTTGAGTAAAATACACTCTAAAAAATACTTAGTTGAGATTAGTAGTTTAGACAAAATATTTTTTTACTTATTACTGTAATATGTAAATTTGATAATACTTATTAAAACATATCCTGTATAACTAATCTTTTTGTTTGTTTTTGCGCCATAAAATATTTTTGGTGGCTCTGGTATTTCCGCAGTGTAGCACTAATTTAAGTAAAGTAAAGAGTTATCATGACAAGCAATTGATTAGTTTTATTTGACTTCACAAGCGTGCAATTTCGTATTAATATCATGGTTTGATATCTCGTTTATGCAATTAAACATTTTGGTCCTTTGATGATAGCATCAACAAGCTCGTGGTCAAGCCATAAGCAATCAGCAAAATTCTTTGTTGTATTGCAACTAGCTACAAAAAATCATAAAAATATTGAAAAATAATAATCTTGTATACCCACGCATTATACCCAACTAGTTTATAAAGAACATATTATAAGAGAATAAAGAATCAACTGCTCAAAGTTATTATAAAAAAATAAACAGAAAGATGTATAAAAACACTAAAAAAAAAATAAATAAAAAACCTTGTAGATTAGTTTGGCTATACTAATAACCACTTATTTAGATTTGGGGTTTAAAAGTATAGGTTGCCTTAATGATTTACATTAGAATTGGATGCGGAAGTTAAAAAATAAAAAAATCTCGTTTGCGTAACAAGGGCATCGCAAAGTATTTTTTTTTGCATGCCGCAACATACGTTAAGCAAAGTGCTGAGCATAATCTGTACATTTATACCGTATAAGAAGTTGTTCTTTATAGATTAATAATGGGTTTTATCATATGTATACAGCGATAATATATAAATTTATTCAAAGTATCATACGTATGCAAACAATACCTATGTCTATCATTCATTCTCGATAGATCAGTTGACATCTTCAATTGATAAATTTAACAATACTCTAAACAAGTATACTGCAATTTAATCCCTTTAAAACAAAACTATTTTATTTAGTTCAAATCATAAAAAGAAACAAATCAATTTAATCAAAATTATATACTAATATTACTGTACTTGCAGCAACTATTATCATAGAGCTTATATCCCTATAATAACAATTTTACTGCAATAATAGATAGTGAAGAAAATCAAATTTTACTTTGTAATTATCTTGTTTTACAATTTTATTTTTGCAATGTTGTGTATAAATTTTTCATAGATTTTGCAAACACACAATGGTCAGAAAAATAGTTGACAGAAGCTGCCCTCAAAATAAGACACTATTACCACTACTACGGATTATAGTAGTAGGCAGCTTAACTCAACAATTCACTATCCGTAGATTTTACACAATTGTCTACGGAGATGATATAACGATTCGGCTACGTGTCAAGCTTAAAGGCGTACTCTGTAGTCTAATGCACGTGACCCTAAAAATAATAAAATATTGATGCAAAAACCAGGCTTTCACAGCTTACCCTCAAAAAAATAAACAGGTTTGATAAAAAAAAAAACTTAACTAAATTTACTAAAACTTTGTAACACTCGCGGTCAACCAAGGTGAAATACTTGAGTGTGATATTTAACACCAAGTTTATATAGAAACTACATCCAAAAATGAAGTGTACCTTTTACATAGACGAATTTTCGGCAAAACTTGGGTACTGTCTTCAAAGTAAATACTATGATTATACACAACTAAACCTATGCGTAATAATAGTGTTGGACATAGAAAACGCGTTAAACATCGTGTTATGAGAAGTAATTATTGAGGCGGCAAAGAAAAAAGAACTGAACAAAAAATCTATCAAAATCATATAGAACTACTTACAGGGTAGATAACCAGTGGCCAAAAAAGGAAGATTCAAACTTACTAGAAGGGTATCACTAACTCAAAAACTATAAAACCTTGTTTATAATGAGTTACTTTGAATAAGGTTGCCAGAAGGCGTGATAATAATGGCAGGTACAAACGTAGAAATGAAAGTACAAAAAATAAGACTAAAGCTGGTAATAGATATGATACAGTTATGGATAAAAAATAAAGGTTTATAATTAGCAACACAAAAACAAAAACGGCATGGCTATAAAGAGTAAGCTCGGTAAACCCATGCCTAACAACGGAGGCCGAGGAGAAGAAACCAGAAGGCTAATAGCAACAACAGCAAAAAGCAAATTTTTAAACATAGGAAAAAGCCATGAAGACAAAAAAAACAAAAATAAAATAAAAGGAGCTATAAAAGCCAGTTTGTTAAAGATTGTTAAAGATCAGTAGGGCGTACAGAACGGTGTCACAGGAGGTACTAGAGATGATTGCGCCAATATCTCCCGCAAATAACATCGTGATAGAAAGAACAGAAATTAAAAAAAAAAATAATAAAAAAAAATTAGTGAAAAGGAAAGAAAGTTAAGAGCAAGAAAAAAAAAACAAAAAAAAAGAATGAACGAGAGAACTAATTCCGGAAATAAAAAAGTAAGTAAAGAACAAACTCAAAACAAACACACATACTGACCGAACATGAAGCTTTTGTAAAGTTATTAAAAAAAATTAAAAAATCGTGAAAGACAAAAGATGTATATTCTGTCAGGAAGAAACACAAAATAATGCAAAACACACTCTAGTAAAATATGAAGCGTGGGAAAAAAATAGAAAAAACTAGAAAATATACTGGAAAGCAAAGTAGATAAATCAACAATCATTATGAAACGCTTAAAAGATAAATATAATTAGAGGGCGTTAAAAAACACACATAATAAAAGCCATAGAAGAGAAAGGAGAGAAGCAAAATTGAAACAAAAAACAGGAAAAAAATTTAAAGCAAAAACTTTGTTCGGAGTGAATTTCTCTAAGAGTAGAAACATAAACAATTTGAAAGGATTTAAAATGTGGATTTGAAAGAAAATGCTAAATATTAAGTGTTAGGACTAATTCAAAAATTAAAAAAATGTTAAGAAAAATCAGGAAAAACATCAATAATAGGTTAGAAACGTTTAATAACAAATTAACGATAAATGATATTATTGTCAATTTATAATTTGTATTGACATTTTTGTGGTACTTCTAAAACATTTCAGACACTTAACTCAATTATATAATATTTATAAATTAACAAAAATAATTTGCACATAAAAAACTTAAAACATCATTAATAAATACGGAAAAGAAATATCTGCAAAAACTTTACAAAAAATGCACAACATAAAACAGTAAAAAGTCGGCAATTAAAAACCCAAAAATCTATTTATACAAAAGTAATAATACTGTTGTCTAAGACTGTATACAAAAATGTATATAAATTGAAAAAGTTATATACAAACGGTTAGACATTTAAGGCTTGGTCTTTTCTTTTATCATTTAACCATTAAAAATAAAATTGTCTGCACAAACTTTAGCAATGTTAATGATTTTGATAAAATAAAAATGTTAACTTTTATTCAAACTTTCCTAAGCACAGTTCTTATTGTAAATTGTTTCAATATAAAATATTATTTAGCTTTTATTACTTTACTGTTGAACTTATTACGCAATAATAGTTCAACCCTAAACTAAATTATTGAATGGAATAATTTGTTTTGGTTATAACATAATTTTGTATTAATCAATATAATATAAATGTATTTGTGATCAATGTAATTTCTTAGAAAATAACCTAAAAAGTTTGCAGAAAAACAATTACATTTAGACCATAAAACAAAAACTTAACAAAAAAATATTAAAAAAATGTGCTACTAAAGTATTTCTAATAAAAGTTTTTGTGTTAGCAAAAGTTTTCTGGGTAATTACTGCAAAAACTCTTCCAAGCAAAGCAAAATACTTCTAAGCAAACAACTGTAAATTAAATTAGTCTTGCAACACCAACTATCAACTTATTTAGTATATAAAAATAAAAATAAATACTAAAACTTTTAGAGTAAATTAAAATCATTTAATTATTTAAAAAAAACCTTATATAATAAGTTTGTCATTATTTTTGCCAAATTTTTTGTTCAAAACTAATAGACAACTTAATAGATTAATATATTAAAGATAAAAAAAAAAAAACAATTTTCTGCAAAAAATTGAAATTAAAAAATTACCTTTTGATCAAACTTTCCTAAGCCCAATTCATTTTGTAATTCTGAACATTTAATTATTTCAATACAAAATATAATTAGAAGTATTAATCGTGACATGTTGTTCGTATAGCTTTTTGTACTTTACTGTTGGTTTCCATACGCAAACAATGGATTTCAGCCCTGAAATAAGCTATAGAATTGAATAATATTTTTTGTTATAATATATATTTTTATTAATCAATATATTATAAATGTAAATGTTATTGATTTCAACTAATTTGCTTTTATAGATATTTAAATAAATTATTATTAAAAACAAATTAGACATAGAAACAAGAAAATCTCTCAACAGGAAAGGAATAGTAGCGAAAAAGACAAAGTGGAAACAGTTAAACTATTCACTAGGTAATGAAACAGGATAAAATAAAAAGACCGGCGTTAGCTACAAAAGCACTATAGCCCCGCTACGTCACTCATAAAAGTTGTTGCACAAATGAGCAAGCCAAAGAATAAAATCAAAGAACGTGTTATTGCAATAACTCTAATTGTTAAGAAACTGCAAACAAAAAATTTGTATAATTAATATCTTATTATAACTGCAAACTATTTTTACTGCAAATTATTCTAACTTTTTTGATTATATCCTTTTTAACTATTGAGGATTACTTTGGAAGTAGGTAGAGCTTTAAATCGTCGCAATAATTTTGTACGTATAAGTTTTGTTGTATTTACACAATTTTCTAAATACAAAAATTCATCTATTATACAAAAAGTCCCGAATCAGTTAATGTTATAAAACTAGCTATTGGAAACACTAACATATATATCATTTGTCAGTTTAGTAATGTATAATAAACTGTTAAGAATAATTAAAAAAAACAATACTTTTGCTTAATGATAGATCATAAAAACCAATTATTTCATAAAATTATATAATTGTTGTATTTAGTTTTTGTAATTTCATTTAGAAAAGATAAATATGATATTATTATAAAAAAAGTAACTTACAATTTAACAGAAGAAAATTAAATTAATAATCATTTAAATAATAAAATTAGTATATTTACATTTAACAAGCTTTCATATTACAAATAGTGTAAGTATGGGGTAATGACACTGACACTGATACGTCAACCATAATGACAACCTCACCTGCATGTGGTACACCCTGCTAGATAACCAACAAGGCTCTGTCGACCAAATATCTACCGGTATAAGTAGTCCCTCTTGCCAACAGCTTCGGAAGAAAGAGCTGGCAAGAGTGGGGCAACTCCATGCCCTGGAAGTGAGAAATCACAACCAAAGACGGATACACCGACAAACTGGTCAACGGCATGAAGATGCGGAAAGAAACGGGAAACTACCGCATTAAAAACCCGTAAGGGTATCCCTAGTAAATCATCAGTATGGCATTGTTCAAAACAAAATATTTCGGAGCCAAAAGTTCCCCAATCGGATCTGCGGGGGGAACAATATTGAACAAAGTTACAAAATTAAGGCCAAACATAAAAATAGAAACTTGGAACATAAGAAGCATGTTTCATGCAGGGAAACTTGATAACACAGTAAATGAAATGCATAGAATGCGTATAAATATATTGGGAATTAGTGACCTACGATGGCCAGGTTCGGAAACACACTCAACCGATAATGGAATAATGTACTATTCAGGTAGCACAAACAGCAAAAATAAATACGGCACAACAATTATAGTCGATAGAAAAGTACAAAAGTCCGTAACAAGTTTTGTACCATATTCAGACCGAGTAATGTTGTTGCAAATACAATTCACAACTGGCAAAATAAATCTCATCCAAGTGTATGCACCCACTAGTGATAAACCAGATGATGAAATAAAGGAATTCTATATACAAGTGGATACCGTTTTGAAATCCACTAATAATCACGACGTTACAATCGTTATGGGAGACTTCAATTCAAAAATAGGAAAAGAACGGGTAGAAGACCTTGTCGGAGACTACGGACTAGGCATGAAAAACGATAAAAGAGATAGGTTAATAGAATTTTGTCAAAGTGAAAATTTAGTAGTGACAAACACGCACTATAAACTACCATCAAGACGTCTATATACGTGGACGTCTCCAGCTCAAACTAAAGAAAACCTAGTTAGAAATCAAATGGACTATATCCTAATTAGAAAACAATATAGGAATAGCATCACCTCAGTCAAAACCTACCCAGGAGCCGATGTTTCATCAGACCACAATCCAGTCGTAGCGAATGTTAAAGTAAGGCTTAAAAACTAGAGTAAAAAAAAAACCTGTAAGAATTGCAATCAAAAAACTAAAAGTTGATGATAAGAGAGCAAATCAAACAAAAAAAAACAAAAGCAAATATTCAGAAAATAGGCACATCAAATACAGATAATCCCAATGAGAAATGAGAAAGCATCAAAAGAGCGCTACTGGACGGAAACAGAAATAGGCTAACACCAGACAAAGTTATACCAAAACAACAATGGATGACAAAAGAAATTTTAGACTTTATGAATGAAAGACGGAGAAATAAAGAGAACCAAATAAAATATAAAGAGGTTCACAAAACCATCAAAAGAAAAATTTGTGAAGCAAAAGAAAACTGGATGTCTGAGAAGTGCAAAGATATCGACAAGCTGCAAAGTCAATACGATAGTTTCAATCTACATAAGAAAATTAAAAAACTAACAGGAACTAATAGGAAACAAGTGATACCGATTATAAAAATTAAATCCGGCAAAATAATAACAGACCAAGACCAAAAACTCATACGATGGAAAGAATACATTGAAGAGCTATTCAACAAGACAAGATGCCCTCAAAGTAAAACGCAACAACATCTGCATAGCCCTAATCCTGAAATAACTAAACACGAAGTAAAACAAGCAATAAGGAACGTGAAAGGGGGAAAAGCTGTAGGCCCAGATGAAGTGCTTATAGAACTATTAAAACTAATAAAAAATAAGGAAATCGAAATAATTGTTGACTTATACAATACCATATAAGAACAGGCGTAATACCAAAAGAATGGCTTGAATCTACATTTATTACAATTCCGAAAAAGTTAAATGTCCGAGAATGCAGTGACTACAAAATAATAAGTCTTATGAGCCATACCTTGAAAGTTTTTCTGAAAATAATACATAAAAGACTTTACACCAAACTTGAGCACGATATTAGCGACACTCAATTCGGATTTAGGAATGGCTTAGGAATACGAGAAGCAATATTTGGCATTAACGTACTACTACAAAGATGTATGGATATAAATGTCGAGATGCACGCCTGTTTTATAGACTACAAGAAAGCGCCATAAACTACTTGTAACACTCTTATAAAACAAACGTATTGACATACAAATAATTGAAAACTTGTACTGGAACCAAACAGCGATGGTGAGAGTCGACAATGATTCCACAGAAAGCATAAACATCAAACGGGGAGTGAGGGAAGGCTGTATACTGTCACCGATGTTATTCAATCTATACTCAGAAGCTATATTCAAAAAAGCCTTATCTGAAGAACTATGTGGGCTTGTTGTTAATGGGCGACTAATTAACAACATTAGATACGCAGATGACACGGTGATAGTAGCAGACCACATTGTCTGCAAAGAATGATGGAACGCACAAAAACTGTCAGCTCAAAATATGGATTATATATGAACCTCAAGAAAACAAAATTCATGATCATCTCAAAAGCACGCAACGCAAATCTTCTTATTGATAACACCTATATTCAAAAGGTAACCAAGTACTAACACCTATGTACGTGGATTACAAATACAAACAAACAGACAGTAGATATCAAGTCCAGAATAGAGATGGCTAGAATTGCTTTTCTCAAAATAAAAGATCTTTTCAGTGATTGCGATTTAACGCTAAAGCTTCGTGTTAGAATGGTAAGATGCTTCATATTTCTAGTTATACTGTATGGTATGGAAGCATGGACACTGAACCAACACCTCAGCGACAAACTTTAAGCTTTTGAGATGTAGACGTATTAGAGAACTCTGAAGATCTCATGGACAGACAAAACCCCAAATGCCAAGGTCCTCACAAGAATGAAAAAAGACCTAGAAATCCTTCACATGATAAAGATCAGCAAGCTAAAATATTTGAGACATACCATGCGCGGAGATAAATATAATGTATTGCAGCTGATTATGCATGGGAAAATAGCAGGCAAAAAAAGTGTGAAAGGACGCAGAATGTTCTGAATGCGGAACCTAAGAGACTGGTTTGGCTGCACCTCTAATGATCTTTTCCGAGATGCTGTTTCAAAGATCAGAATAGCCACGATGATAGCTAACCTCCGAGTAGGAAATGGCACGTAAAGAAGAAGAAGTATGATAAAAAACATCTTAAAGTAAATTACATATTCTTTGACTTGCATTGTTTGATACAAAAACAGGTTAAATATTATTCTTATGTTTTTACAGTCAATGTATTTTCTTTTTTTTAGTATTACTTAGAGTTTTAAGTGTTGGACTCTACCAAATGCTTTTTGAAAGTCAATAAAGAAGATGTACGAGGTAAACGCTATAAATTTCATTTGATGAAATATCAAATATTGTCAGTGTAATGCTTTAATACAACATCACACTTTACGTTAACAACCTACATGTGCAATTTCAACCCTTTACTTTAATTAATCTTGTAGTAATATCTAGACCAGAGGTGGGCAACCCAAATGATCTTGCGGGCCACTTTGAAAATGCATCACAACTCCGCGGGCCGCATATAAAATAATATATCCATATATTAGATTTAGATCTACTATAAACATTTTTTTGGAATGAATTTTATAAAATAAATATATTTTGTTAAAGTGTGATACATCTCGCGGGCCGGAAAAATGTTTAGGCGGGCCGCGGGTTGACCACCCCTGATATAGACAGACAATGTTAGGTTTCAATTATGCCAGATTTGCAAATAATTGAGTATCAAGCGTTCATCAAATTCTTCACATAGAAAGCTTTTACCCTTCATCAAATTATACAAAAATTAGATAGCCTATATGGTGAAGATCCATCTCTTTATTTCTCCGTAAAAAATAAGCCAAAAGATTTAAGACCTTTTCAAACAAATCGTAAGACTTCTACGGCGATGTAAAAAGCTGGAAAACGCACAATAAAAACAAAAAAAAAGATGAAGAACTGATCCAAAGTAATCGCCGACTAAAAATGAAAAAAATATCAGTAATGTCAGAGCTGTAAGCACAGATCACCTTAAAGATGCAGCGCTCTCATATAAATTATAGGCAACACATTAAGCAGATAACTCCGTCTATGCTTCACAGATGTCGCGCTTATCAGAACAACCTGGCGAGCGGGAGATTTAAATTTAACAAGTAATTAAATTTTAACTTTATAAAATACACACAAAAATGAATACATAATTAATATATTATATTTTTACTTAAATATAAATATATTATGTATTCATATTTATGTGTAAGGGTAGTTTACATGTATATAAATAAAAAGAACACATATTTAAGTAATAATAAAAATTTAATTTATTTATAACAAATACTGTAATAAAATAAATATTTAATACATAAAAAAAATGAATTTCTTACTTTTTGAAGTTCAGGTACCCATAATTTGACTTCCATTTTCCTTCGAAACTAAAAATAAATACATATGAATTAATACAATAAATATTATTTTTAAACATGATATACATATATGTATGTAATATAAAATTAATTTTATATCAATTAACATCTATTCTTTTATAAATATCGACTAGATATAATGATGTCGTGACAGTACAACTTTTCTAAAAAATTAAATTGTCGAAGTTAAAACAAATTAAATTTGAAATTTGATTTAATTTAGCATTTAGTTATTTATGAAGTGCTTTTAAAGTTGTTCGTACTAACATAGCATTGCTCGTAGTACAAATAAATAATTTAACAAACAAAATTTACTTACAATATTGTACGAGTAATAGTAATCTCCTATTTGTCGTTCATCTGATCAGCAGATTTAATGTACATGTTCCATCGCAGCTCCCATTTGCAATCTTTGGCAGCTTATTGAATACTCGATGATGATTATTATTAAAGCAAATATGAAATATAAAAACAATATCATTAATAACACAACAATACGTAACAAAAATTAAATTATAATTAATATTTTTACTTATTAAGGTATATATAGCAAAATATAAAAATATAGTTTCTAGTAAAAATATGATATATTTTGTTTCTCAATTATTTAATGATTTGGCAGTAGAATCTACACTTATCAAATCCGAAACAACATTAGAATTTACTGAACAATCTAAACTACTTATAACCTGACATCTTATAATATTATAATAAAAACAAACTTACATAAATAAATGCACCTGTACACAACACCCACCACGATACACACGTTAGCCCATAGATAATTAGCCGGCTAGCTGCAACATAACCTAAAATGGCGGACTAAAACATCAACAAGTCCCGTCCTTGGCTGCTTGGCTCTTATTGGTCAAATTTAAAATACAAATGTGGCGGCAATTTTTAATTTAATGAACGTCGCTCTATGCGCCATCTGTGAAGCTTCAACGGTCCTAAATCGGCGGTGCCAGTCGCTGCATATCTTTCACCGGACCCTGGCTGTAAGATACATTGATTTGCCATATACAACATGAGCATTGAGTTGTCTTCGATAAACTTTTTTAGGTAAAATCAGCATATTATTTCTTAATTTAAACGCTAAATAGTTTTACAAGCAATAATTTTAAATATTTTTAAGATTTATTTAACCTATAGCTAAACAAACAATTGATACATAAGTTGAAATAATATTCTATAAAATAAACTGCCAATGGTAGTTGTAACGCAAGATACAATATAATCTATGCCATGCAGATACCTTAGTACATTGACTAAGCTTCTTAATTTCACACTAAAACCATAAAATACATCATTAAAAAAATGTGTGCAATTAGTTATTAATAATAACTAAAAAAGTCATTTTGTTATAGTACTAAATTGTAAATCAATTCTTTCATTACGTAGTATATACAAAAAAAGTTAATAAACTAATGCAAAATTTATTATGTTTGTAGCAAACGTTGCTAGTGTTACGTGGGCAATTGATAGTTCTAGATTAAAATTTGTTTGCTTCATACAACTAAATAATAAATTGAAATAATAGGATATATTGCATGTGGAAAGTTTAAATAATATTTATTTAAACGATTGCCTCGATTCAACTAGAGCGCATCGAATCAGTCAAAGCTAATCAAGCAAAAATGCTAAAACTAATAAATTTGTTGTTGGTTATCGTTTATATTAGTGATGTTAGCTGTTTTCACAAAAAATTATACCCACAGGTAAGTTTAACATTACATTATAGCTGAAAATTATATTATTAAATTTTTTAATTAATTTAATAATTCTGATATTCAGTAGCACAATATTTGCATTTTAAACTAATTATTCTTCAATTAAAAAAAAATAAGAAATCTATATTTTTGTATTAATTTGCATCAAATTTAGTTTAATATTTAGTTTTACGTTTAATAAATTTTATGTAATTATTATTACTGACTATTGACAAATATATTTGTATTACATTTGTTAATTTTGTGCATCATAATAAGATTATTATGTCGCTTTAGTTTATAAAAATAATTGCGCAATCGACTCTTGACTAATATATTTCTATAAACAAACAGCATAGTATAATATCTTGTATTGAGATATATATTTAACTCTTTACAATTATTTATTTATAAAAATAATAAAATTGATATAATAAATTGGATATTAATTGTGTAGAATTTACGTTAGACTAACAACTATAAACTTTAAGCAATTCTGCTCCATTGACTGAATTAAAAACAAATTCTTGTTTTTATATGACAAAATAATGGTTCTTTGAATTGCTTAAGATTTTTAATTGTCAGCAATTTTGTTTCCAGAGAAATAGTATTTAGATAACGGAATCCCGGGATGCTTCGCTGTCGTTCTTGGGTGCAGGTTTTAACTCCTCCCTTCTTAGAGTGAACCAAGGATTGGGACAAGTTTGTTACAATTCTTGGGTTGCTGACATTTTGGAAGATAATTGTTTTCTTCTAAGGTACCATATTCCAATAATAACAATGATTGCAATTGCCGTAGTAGTTACTAAGGCGGTTGTAAAACTCCGGTTGTTCGTGGAATGGGCGTTGGATAACTTCTCCAATCGGGCGTAAAGTTTGGTTAACTTTTCATGGGTTTCATTCAATCTTTCCAATTGCAAATTTTTTAAATAGACGTCTTTCAATCTTCATTGAAGTTGTTTTGCTGGCAGCAAAGTTAAATTTATAAGTGTTAGGTAAATTTGTCGATCCAAATAGTGAATTGATATAGTTCGTAGAACTTTGTTTCCTAGACTAATTAGACATTCGGATGTCGATTGTACAAGCAGGATGCCTTGTAATTTTTTTACTTCTTGGCGAAGATCACATTAAACTTTGGCAGATTGATTGGCTTAAAGTAGAATCCAATCGAAATTTGTGTGATAGATCATTTCGGCATCCAGTTGCAACCATCTGATGTAGATGCAAGCTGTTATTGGCAGATATAATAGCTGATGTCCACACGAGGTGTGTTTTGTAGCATCTAAAGTAATAGCTGTACACAGATATTCTTGATGTTGCAATAATTTGCATGTTCTGACATTGCAAAATACCTGTCAATATTTTCTGCCTGGTAAGGTTGTGAAATATTTAAAACAAAGTAATCTGGATTTTGCTTGATTGGTTATGGAATCAATTTATGGTATTGGTAAAAAGTTTGACAAATTGAATTTTGAGTAAAAATGTGAGTACGTACGCTTTGACATAAGCTTTTACAGTTATCATTTTTTAAAAACATAAAGGTTTTTGATTTCAGGTGGTAATACAATAATTTGTTTAGAAATAGATGATTGAACAAATTTCAATTTATTTAACAGTTCTTTTGCAAAAATAATTGCAGGACGGTAAGTTTGCAATTTGGAAAAAGTTTTTGCAGTTAAAAGTCGGCTGGTGATGGTCAAAGCTGACGTTATAGTATTAAATACCAACATGTGGGCTCTCCATAAAAACTCGATTTTCTCGTGTTCCTGTATATTTAATTGCGTAATAATTTTGTGAAAGCATTGCGGTGTTTTGTTTTGAGTTTCTGCGATTTGAAGATTAGCTTTATAGCTCTTAAGAGTTTCTTGAGCTAAATGAATCTGTGCCTGGTTGTTCTTAATTAGTTCTTCTCGGCTAGTAGCGAGGTTTTGTATCAATTTATTATATCTTGCGGCATCTTCTGCGTTTAAGTTTCCTAATATTGCTTTTATATTAGAACCAACAAAGTTTACTGCTCCACGAGCTCTTCTAACTGTTAGTACTAATTAATCCTTTTCTTAGTTTAAGTGATGGAGTAGGCTTTAAAACTCCATAGCAAATTAATGTAATTGTGATTTTTTTTATTGTCCTGAATATTTTGTCTAGCCTTTTCTAGTTGTTTATATTGTAAATTTGGCTGGTTAACTTGAGCCACTAAAGGTTGTAGGTCGCATTGTACTACTGTAGTCTAATAATTAATTTGATTTTTTGCAATTCTAAGGTGTTGGGAAAATAGCGGGCCATCCAAGGATGTTGGTTTTACGTTTGCAAAGACGTGGCAGCAGCATCTGCAACATTGCCATGTTTTAGTCGTCTAGTATGATATGTTTGGGTACCTCTTTGCGTCTCTACGTTTACAGTACCATTATCATTGATGGCATTCAACTTTTGATTGGCTTTCTAGTATTTTAGCTGTACCAAGGTGTATAGTTATTTTGTGAATAGATGCTATTTTTTTAATTAGTTTGTTGTTAATTTCTGATTCTTGATCAGATCTAATTTCTTGAGGTATTCCGTAGTAACTAAAATATGTTAATAGAGCATGCTATAAACTTTTATAGCATGTCCTACTCTAGTGAAAGAGTCATTGCTACAAGAAAATAAATTAATAATTACTTTCTCAAGAGGTGCATCGAGTGTTTCCGTTATTGGTAATAGCGGTACTTCAGGGTGCCTGATGTATTTTGACCAATTGCAAATGTCGCATAATTTTATCAAATGGGTTATTTGCTTTTCCATTTCATTCACCAATATTTTCGTTTTAGATGTTCAAGTGTTTTCTTGATACCTCTATGATTTGTCAATCCAGTGTGACATGACGTAATAAGTTCCAATTTTGTCTTTTCATCATCAATTGCTTCAACTTTTTTTACTATTTACTTTACATAGTTTTTTGTATAATTCGTCGTTTTTGGTGTATAAATAAAATGTTGATGATAATATTTTTCTCTCTTTTTCAATTTGAATTTCAAGTTGTTGTGATAGGCTTTCAGTATCAATAAGTTAATTTTTCTTTTTATCAATAATAGTATCTTGTATTCCAATAGTTTTTGCAGGTTCTTGATTTGCTGTCGAATGAATTGTATCGGAGATCTCATTTTCTAAACTTTCTTGCTCTTCTAAGTTTTCCAATAGGTTACTGTTTTCTACATTTGATGTTATACTGTGTAATGATGTTTATTTCTAGAAGTCGTATTCTTGATAAAGCATTGGCATTAGTGTTATATTTGCCCTTTTTGTATACAATTTAAAAATTGTATTCCTCTAGGTTGATCTTCCATCTCATAAGTTTTGAATTTGGCTCCTTGAGCGACTATAGCCACACTAAGGGTCGATGATCTATGTAGATAGTAAACTTACGTCCCAAAAATATAAGGACAAAATTGTTTGGCAGCGTATACAACAGCAAGTAATTCCTTTTTGATGGTAGAGTTTCGTTGTTCTGTTTCTGTTAGGGTTCTCGATGCAAAGCAGATCGGATTATCTCTTCTAATTTGTCCTTGGAAAAACACTGCTCCTAAGGCTATGTCGAAAGCGTCAGTTATAACAACAAATTCTTTTAAAAAATCAGGGTATTGCAAAATGGGGTCATGAGTTATAAGTTCTTTGCATTGAATAAATGCTCGGGTATATTCTGGTTTGCTAATATCTATTTTTTTATTTTTCTTTTATAAGTTTTTGTATATGATCCTGTAAAAAAAACAAAAGTATAATTATATCGTCTAAGTATACGAGGCTAGTTGCCTTTTCCAGTAATCCTCGTAAAACGTCATCCATAATGCTCTGAAACGTTGCAAGGGCATTTTGGAGATCAAAAGACATTCTTTTGAATTCGAAATGTCCTTGTTCGGTACTGTAAGCTGTTTTTTGCATGTTTTCTTCAATCATCTGGTGGTACCCTGAGGCAAGGTCCAAGTGACGTGAAATAATTAGCTCGTCCTAACTTATCCAAGATGTCAATAATATTTGGGATCGGATACTTGTTTTCGATTAGTTGTTCATTTAATTTTCTGAAATCAACTACCATTTGTTGTTTTTTTTCCTTCTTTGTTGGTTGAAACAATGTGTACTGGAGCATTCCATGGTGATATGCTTTCTCTAACTATGTCCTGTAGTAGTATATTAAGAGTTTGCTTCTTGATTTCCTTTTTTATTTTCAGTGGTTGTCGAAAGTTACGTACATAAATAGGGTTAAGTTAAATTTTGGCCTTCTACATGAAAAAGTAAAAGTAATATTTTTATTGCTGTAGAATCTTCTAAATTTAAATGATAATTTTTGAAATTTTTGATAATATTTTCTTCCTGTAGTTTTGATAACTTGTTTTGGTTTTTTGTATAATAACCCATATTAATTTCTTTTTCTGTTTCATTTACTGGTGTTAGCTTCATTGGGTTTAACTTAACATAAATTGGTGATTGACTACAATTTGTTGCTTCTATACAAATTTCATGATTTTTAACCTCAACTACAGATTCGGGTATAATTAATGTTCTGTTCTGGTCTACTGTTTTTGAAAAAAGTGCAAGTCCATTGCAATTATTTGTTATTTGATAATTAGTTGTTGTACTTGAATAAGGTTTAACAACATGTGTGGGCTTGTTAATTTTGTATAAAATTTCTGCCGTATCAGTATTGATCTTTTGTAACTTGGTATTTAGCAAAACTCCAAGTTTGTTTAAAAAGTCAAATCCAAATAATCCGTCAAATAAAGAAGAGAAGTCAAAGCAAACAAATAAATGATGTTCAGGAAAATTAAAAATGTCAGGTTGTGGTGTTAAAGTAGATTTAATAATTATTTCTATGCCATGAGGAGTTTTTTGATGTTAATTTTATGATTATAACATGGGTAATTATTTTGTTCCGCATCATTGAACATTTTTGAATATATTAATGAATTCCGCGCAAGTGTCAACTAAAAATTTTAGTCCTTCAAATTCTATATAAGGAAGTACAGTCGTTTGTAAATATGCATTATTTGAAATTGTTAAACAGGTCGATTGTGTTGGTGGTCCCATTGTAAATTGTAAGATATTATATCTTTATTGTTTGGCATTCGTTTTTGCTGGTCATATGCGTCGTCGGGTGATCAGCTGGTGGGTAGTCTTTCTGATAATTATCGACATTATAATCGTAAGGTTCAATATTATCAGCTGGTATCTCAATGTTGTTAGATATCCATTATCGTTTCAATTGTGGTCTTACAACCGATAATCCTGTGCGTTTTTGTGCGCTGCTATCCACTTCCATAGAGGTTGGATAATAAGATCTTTGTTGATATGGATATTGTGTTGTTAGTGTTCTAGCAAAAATTTGTGATCTTGGGAATGATTGATTTGGATATTGATTTTCATTATATTTGGATAGCGATTGTGCTGGAGGAATAAATTTATTCTGACGCTGCATTGGTCGTTGTTTGAGTAAGCGGAAATTGATGTGTTTCCAGATTGCATTTGTAACGATGGTTTGATATTTGATACAAATCTTTGTCGCCGAGTGTTAAAATTTATAATTTCAAGCGCATACAATTCAGCTGTTTCAATATTATCGGGTCTTCGTAGCTTTACTTCTTGTCCAATATTAACGTTGATTATATTTAGTACAAACAGATAAGTTCTTAAGGCAATTTGATTAAATTGCTTTTGTTTAATTTGTCTTAAATGCATATCTCTTTCATCAAGATTAATTTTTGATAAAAGAGTGTACAGAGTTGATTTCTTTTGGGTGTAAAACAATTAAGATCGTAAACAAGCACGTCTTCGGAACGTTTGTCACTAAATGCATGAATTAAAATATTTTTTAATTCAATCCATAACCGCGAAGTTTTCCCGTAAATATTAATAATAAACGTTTGGTCATTCTGAGTTCATTTACTTTTTGTAGGGGGGCTGGCAAATATTCTTCTATTAAAAATGCACATGCATTTATGTAACTACGTAAGGATATTTTATCTCCTTCGAACACAGGTATCAAGTCCTGGTCAACTTTAAAATGTCTCGCGCTATTTCTACTTCTTCTAATGCTAATAATAAATCTTGTAAATTTTCACGATGATTTATTTTATTTCAATTATTTATTTAATCTAGCCGGATTTAAATTTTAATGCAAAACGTTTATTTTCTTACAAAAGGGATTTATTTTATTAAAATCCATTTGGACATAGGAAAAGTCACAGAAAAATACATTAAAGGTATGTTTTACAGCAAAAAACTAAAACTAAAATGATTTAAACAATTATATATAAAAATAAAAATATAAAATATAACAAGTATACAAGACAAACACATTAAAAATATTGTAAATTATCACAGATAATTTGAGATAAAAATCAAATAAAATCAAATGTTAGATGGTGTCATTTTCTTTAACGTATTTTTTGAAATGTGTAAGTGACAGTGATTTTATTCTATTGGGGAATTTGTTGAAGCATTTAATTCCAACATATTTGGGACATTGTTTATATTTGACTGTTGTTTGTTTGGGTAATTCCAAAGTGTCTCCATGCCTGGTACTATAATTATGATCATCATTTAAACACTTAATTTTATGTGTATTTTTTTTACATAAATTAAAATTTCATATATAAAAATCTAGGCAGAGTTAACCCGGCGTTGCCTAAGTGGTTTTTTGAAACATGTATGATAAGGTGGGGTTTAATAAATCCTACTCTATTTTCATTAGTTTTGTTATTATTTTTTAATAAAAAAATTTCAAATTATTTTTAAATCAACCTATAGTTATGTACTCACATAAAAAAATATTTTTGTAAATATTCATTCATAATTTATTTCAAAAATTGATAAAGTATAAAAAATTTACCAAAAAAAAAACTTTTTTTTCAAACTGAAATATAAATAAACAAATAATACTAATAACAAAAACAAAGTATCACATTTTCTTCTAGACATATAAAAAAATTGAATAAAATCAACAACAAATTTTTATAAACAAACTTGAAAAAAATCTTAGGTTTTCAACTTTAGTAAACTTTAAGAATTAATAAATTGAAAAAATAAACAAAAAAAATGTGTAATCAATTTATTTATTGTTTTTAAATTAATATGCAGGTAGATTCTAAAATTTAAAAAATATTTTTGTAAGGTTTTATTTAAATTTGTATACAAAATTTGCAAAAAATGTCTAAAAAATTAAGTTTTCATAAAAACTAAAATTAATAATTCTATAATTTTTTTTCTTAACAAAGCAATAATGTAATTTAAATAAACAATAAATGTTTAAAAGAAAAGTAAAAAAAAAATTATTTGCAAATTTGCTACAACTTAGTTTTTATCTTTAGTTCTTGGATACTACATACATCTTTCAAGACATTTTCTTTGGTTTTAAAAAAGTTAAAGTTAAAGAAACCGCAAAATTATGCATTTTTTTAACTAGTAATCGATTTATTAGTTAATTTTATTTTCTAACATTTATTAAAAGCTTAACTAATTCCCAATCCTATTTTTTTGAGAAATTTTTTTCTTTCTATTGAAAAATTTTTGTTGTTATATTTTGAATATAATTTGGAAATTTATTTCTAAATTATTAAAAAAAAAACATTGTCAATGGCCATTGACAAATAATAAGCTGTGAATTTGAGGTATAACTTTAAAATATATAGATACTAAGGTGGGGTTTTAGCTGTAAAAATCAAATACATAAGTACTAAGGTGGGTTATAAGCACTGTCACAAACACTTTACGCATATGCTACCTTACTGCAAGTCTAAATATAATTAAAGCAACACCGGAAATGTACAGAGCAATAAATTTTAGGAATGTACTGAAGCCAACGCCTTTGTGCGCAATAATTTTCTATTTATATTGTGTGTTTAAAGTTGGTGAGGTTTATTATACGACACCTATGCAACGCCGGCTTAATATGTTAAACTTTATAAAATGGTCGGCACAATGGGATCTATTAGGTGCATTTGCCATGTATTTGTTTTTTTTTTGTTGTAATATGAAGTATTTGAAGTAGCTGTTCCCCAAGCTGTAATTGCATATGACAAAACAGATTGTATTTGTCCAAAATAAAATAACTTTAATGATGCCATGTTAATTATAGGATTAAGTCGTATCACCATATAGCACAAGGAGCTAACCTTATTACACAAACAGTTAAGACATTCATCTAGATATACTCCTAAAAATTTGATTGCTGTTTGTTTAGCAATGGTAATACCATTATACCTAATAAGTGGGCTCATATTTTCACAATAGCTTCTTGTAAGCTTAAACTGGAAATATGCTGATTTTTTTGAGTTTATGATTAAACAATTGTTTTTTAAACCACTGATTTAATTCTTGTACGTTTTGATTAGCCTGATCAATTGCTTTATTCAACGAATGTTCTGCTATTAAAAGAGAGGTAAAAGCTCGGTTTTGGAGGTATTGACATCATTTAGATAGATAATAAAAAGAAGAGGCCCAAGTACAGAACCTTGGGACACCCCTATCGCATTTTTAAAGAATTTGATTGTACATCTTGTACTTCTACATAATGATATCTGCCGTTTAAATAACTTGAAAACCAGTCTAAAGCAAGGGGTACTGCTTTAGACTGGTTTTCAACTCCGTTTCTTTCAAGCTTGTTTATCAAGATGTTGTGATTTACTAGATCAAACGCTTTTGTTAAATCAAGGAAAACGCCCAGACAATTTTTTTTGCGTCAGCACATTGGTGCAATAAATTTACAAAGGTAGTTATGGCAGATGAAGTTGATCTTCCTTCCCGATAAGCATATTGATTTTCATTTAATATATGGCACTTAGTTAAAAATAATGTAAGTCTTTTTGCAACAATGTGTTCAATAACTTTGGAAAATGTATTGCATATATATATAATGGCCTATAATTTGCGGCTTCCAAAATGCATTCACCTTTAGAAACCGGAATTATCTTTCAAATTTTAAGTCTATCTGGAAATTATCCTTGATTAAACAAAGCAGTTGTTATAGTACAAAGTGGTTTTAGCAATGACTCAACGCAGTATTTCAATAACGTTGAACTAATTTCGTCTGGTCCACTAGAATTTGTGTTTTTTAAAATCTGAAATTGCATTTCGAACTGTTGTTGGGAATAATAATGTTCATATTTATACTATCTGGTTTTAATAACTCTGCAATTTGATTGTAATATTTGATAAAGTTATTTGCAATTTGTGATTTGTCATTTATAATTTCACTGCCGTTTCTAAGTGCGATTATAACTTGTTTAGGTTTTAAACTATTGTTTACATTTTTAATTATTATTTGCCATGCAGTTTTGACACATTCGAAGAGTTTTTAATTAACTCATTATTATAATTTTGCTTTGCGATAGTTATTAGCTTTTTGTATATAGTTTTAAATCACTTTTAAATACATCTGACCCACATAATGAAAGTTTATATAAATCTTTTAGAGTAATTGACGATTTCTTTAATCCTTTAGTCATCCAACCATTGTTCACTTTAGTTTTTGGATTACTAGAAATTTCAATTTGAAGGAATGATGTGTCAAAGTAGTACTTAATTCTGTTGCTAAAGTTACTATATGTTGAATTTACATCATCAGATTCTTTAAATAGCCAATTATCCAATGATATTTTTCACTAAAAGATCTAATATTATTTAAATTATTCAACTCTCTAATTTTTACTTTCTTATTTGTACTTTTTTGTTTGGTATGAAAAGTTATTTGCAAAAACTGAACATTGTGATCTCCTAATCCATTATCTATAACACCGCTGAGATATTTGAGGTTTGATTTTTGAATACAAATGTTATCAATGCAGTTATCTAATCTAGTTGGTTCAAAGATTGTAGGAATGATATTAAACGTGTTTAACAAGTCTGTTAACTTCTTGTAATCTTTGTTAGTTTTGATGAAATTAATATTAAAATCACCGCAAAGTAACAACATTTTATTTTGTTTGTTTATGTATTAAATTACATCATTTAATTTGTTTATGAAAATGTCTTTGTTTCCAGTTGGAGTTCTGTATAATACAAGTATTTGTATTACTGTTGTATGTTCATTCATTTCTATGGCTGTACATTTGAAATGCAATTCTTCACAAAACAAAGTGAAATCTATATGATTAAGAGAATAATTGCTTTTTGTAAATAACATGACCCCACCTCTTTTATATTTCTTTCTGCAATAAATACTACTTACATATATTATATCCATCTAATTTGATTGATTGTATTTGATTTGTTTTTACCCAATGTTCAGAGAAACACAATACATCACACTCTCTTTCATTTAAAAACAGTTTTTTTTTTCTAATTTATTACTGACACATTGAATGTTTTGATGCAACACTTTAAGTTTATTATCTATAGTTAAAGTTTGATCTTGTTTCTGTTCTACAGTTGCAAAAGACATTATGTTACATACTTCATTGCTAGTTTTTAATTGCTATTTAACATATTTTGTTCTACCGATTTGACTATCTACTAAACGTTTATAACATAAAGAATTTCTATCAATTACAGTATGATCTATATCTAAAACTACTTTGTACCTTTGGCTGGCAACTATACAGTTTATACATTTTTTGTTGCTTGATTTGCAGTCCATTGATAAATAATTCTCATTGCAAATCTCACAGGTCTCCACGTTTTTGCAATCGGCTGCAAGGTGATTATAGCGCCCGCATTTATAACATTGTAGTATATCGTAATGTTCGTAGAAGTTACAGCTTCTCCAATCGATGTTTAGTTTTTTCTTATTATAAATTTTCTTAAATGTTGATGGTTCCAGTTCCAATATAATTTTACCATAATTTCTTTTCGTTTTACTCGCAATTTTTTGTACAATTTTAATATGTATTAATTCATCTTCTTCCACTTCATTTTGTCGCATTAACGCTTCAAGAATAATATCATCGTTTTCATATATTTTGTCTTCTTCTACTCCAACAATAATTATTTTAGGTTTTCTCAGTTTTCCATTATTGATTGTGTAATCGCCACTTAATTCTTCTGCGGCTTTATTCTTTAATTTTTCTTTTGATATGTTTGTTTCCCAAGTAATAACTACTCCTCCTTTTTTTATGTCTTTCATTTCTTTAATTCCAATTTATTTTTTGCTTAATTTCTGTTCTTGTAACTGTGTTTGATTGTTCTTTGATTGGTTTAATAACACTTCTTCTTCAACTTTCTTATTTGAAGCAATATTTGCATAATTTCTATTTAATTGTACAGCAGGGTTGCCATATTCAGTAACTTTATTATTTATGTTATTTTTTAAATCATTAATAATTTATTGCAACTTTAAGATAGATGTTTTGATTATAATCATCTCTGTTAAAATTTTTTCTTGATTCGAATTTATTAAACCAGTTATTACTTGCTTTATATCTTTTGCATTTTTAATATCATTTATTTCGCTTATAGTTTTACAGCAGTTTATTTGATTATCTTTGATAAATTTAATTTTCTTTTTAGGTTTAATGCAGCTTGGATGATATACATTTAAGTAATACACACAAATGTATAAATTATACTTTTTTTTCCGCAACACCGTAATGGAAATCCATCCAAATTCTCGTCATCGCTTGCCATTTTTAAATAATTTTACACACTTTATTTATTTAATATGCACTTTATTGGTTAAATTGTACTTTTTATATCACTTTAAAATATTTCAAAAGATTACGATCAATGTCACGTCTTTGACAATCTAACCTGTAGGATTTTCTCTATCCACAATAAAATTTGTGCACATATACACGTATTTTTATAAAATAGAAAATACTTTTACACTAAAAATCGGTAGTATCACGATATAATCACCAATTAACATCCTAAAAATGTGTTCATCAAGTTGTAATTTGATTTACACATATCACATCAAAAATTTAATATTTTAATTTGTTTACTAATGCAAGTATTTTAACATTTAAAACAGAGCACATTATTGACATGTATTCACCACGAAAACTTTCAGACAATACGTATACGGGGTAGATTTCTAATTTTATTTCATCAAAAGAATATACATTTATCATTAATCGTAAATTTTGTTTTTTAAATTTTTCAATGTAACTTATTTTCATCGAGAATTTCAAAACATTGAATTTAAAATTGTTATGTAAATCATTGGGGTAAGATTTGATACATTTGGGGTTATTATTACCTATACATAGATGTAGCGATGCAACAATACACCAGCCGAAACAACGTCTGTCTGGATTTTTGATATTTAACAGTGATGATTTCTTTTTCGTAAAAAATACGGCAATGGTACATAGGTTGATGAACTTCCGTTTAGGAGGCAGTATTTCACGAATGAGACGAGTAGATTCCGAATCGAAGAGAGAGCCCATCCACTTTTCCTCTCCTGGAATTCTTCTAACAATAAAAAAAATCTAAAATAAAACTTTCGCAATTAGGGTTTTCAGCAGTTGCTCATGATCGGAACCGAAAAGAAAAGTTTCGTTCTTCGTCGTTATGTATTTATATTCACTTTCCTCGGATGATTGTAGCGTAAATTCCCCACAAAAGTCAAATTGATTTTAAAACAATTATATGTTTTTTTTTTAAATTCCGAATTCTATTTGTTATGAGGACGGTGGCATCTTGAAGAAACTTGAGCGGTTCACGATGGGCAATATTTACTATGGCCCCAGTTCGAATGCAGTATTGAAATACGGGTTTGACCTTAAGTTATTTAAATTAATATTAATAATCACTTCCGCTGTTTAGAAAGATGGTAAAGTTACTCATTATAGTTGAAACTAAAATCTTGCAAATACTTAACTAGCGCAGCATTTATTAGTTTGGGTTCTAGTAGTATTACGATGTTATAACTCAACGTTTGCATAATATGCCAGCAGTCCGGAGTTTGATCCCCAAGATAACTAAATAAAAACTTGCTTTTTATCTACCGTGTGGTTTAATAAGCATTTAGTCCTATTAACCTTCTAATAAACAAATCCTAGATTTACTGAGGTGAAGTAAAATAGCCGTAATAAAACAATAAAAAACAAACCGTTGGTAAATTGCTTGTTAATGGTATAGCAAGCGGCAAATCGTTTTTATCTTTTCTTTAATTTTTATTGACCGAAAAGCTCGGTCACACTAGTGCGGCGTATGTTAGTTGAGATCTGATAGTTGATTTCTACAAAATCATTTTTGTTCTGGTTTTCATCAGTTTATGTTGTAGAAAAAGGATAAGTTTATTGTAGTCCTGGCTATATCCTTGACTCTTTTAATGTAGAGTAGTTTCCACATGAGCATTATTATCTACCCAAAAATGTTTGTAATGTTTAAAATTTTCTTGCATTTATCATTTTTATTTATTTGTATGTACATAAAGTCATAAGTTTTGATTTGGTTTTACTTTATAAGTTTTGTCTTCCTCAGCTGATATGTGTGTAGTTTAAAGTTTTTGGAGACAAATTTTTTTTTTTTATTCTTTAATGGTAAGACGACGATTGTGGTATAAATTTTAATACATTGTTTAGACATTTTATTTGGACTTGTACGTTAAGTTTTTGATTTTTTTCAAGGCTTTTCTGTTTTTAACTATAATTTGCGGTGAAAGTTTGATCTTTAGCTGCGCTTGTGCTTTATTATCATCGTTGTTGGAATCAATTTCTTTAAATTTACTGATGCTGGGAGTGTGGAGCCTTTTCTTCTATTTACCTTTTATGTTCACTAGGTTTTACTTATTGTTTTTTATTTATGTCCGTTCTGGGTGATTAATCATTTTGTTGATGTTATTCCTAAAAACAAGTTTGGTTCATAGTGGTCTTTTTTTAATTTTTTATTGGTTTGCAATTAGACACTTAAAACTGGCATCAGAGCAACAGCAAAAAAAATCTGCTCTAAAGTACTAAAAGATTCAGTGAATACATTTTCTAATTCTCAAGACCATTTAAAATAAGAAACCGTCGCAGTTCTTACGGTACCGTCAAAGTCTGACCAATTCAGTAGATCAGAAGTCGCAGATAACATACTGTGGTTTGAAAGAATACTGACGTATGATGCAATTTACCGTTGGTGCACAGTTCTTTTTAAGAAAAACTGAATATTACAGAACGCAAAAAGAAAACGTACTATAGGGACCTGTTAGCAATTTACAGAACCGTTAAACATTTTTGCAACATGGTCGAAGACAGGTCACCATGTACAATATATTCAAACAAAAAAAAAATTATATATAGTTTTATAACTGAATAAGTAAAAAATAAATCCAAATAACAACTAAAATATAATAATTTATTTTTTGATTGAATGTAGAGAACTGCTAAATTCTAAATCAAGTTTTGTATATTAGATATACAATAGTTAGAAAAAAATTATAACAAAGTAATCATAGATTTTGGTACACTTGTAATAAATCATATGCATAACTAATAAATTCATAGCTTTGAAACTATATATATATATTATTTAGTTTATATAAAATCGATGAAACTATGCTATTATGGATAATTTTCCAACTACGATTTGTTTGTAACGAACGTTGCATGGATATTTCATAGAGAATTACTTTTAGAGAAGATTTAGTATTTTAGTTGAAATATATAATTATGATATCTTGTTTTATTGCAGAATAAACAATTAATTAATATTTATTATTTATTTAAACAGTTTTGTGGGAATCAAATCAATCAAGTTAGTCAACGCAAGTTCACCGTATGATTAAAATGGAAAAAATTATAAGATTGCTAATGTTTGTTGGTTATATTAACTATATTAATTGTCTCTACAATAAATTATATCCATACTCGTAGCGAGTATGGCAGTATAAGAAGAAGAATGTCTTGTTGACTGCGTTATAAAAACAAGTTCCATATTTTCAAATACCATAAATGTAATAAACCGTAATAAACCGCTATATCTCCGCTCCTTAGTAAAACCGTTGATTGTAATAGTATATATTCCTTCACTCAACGATAATATACATGGTTTTGGGCCGCTCGAGTTGAGATTTGAGCCGGGCCCGGATTTTATGTCTGAAATTGGGCTGAGTTTGGGGTCGGATCGGAATAAAATTAACAACACTGATGCTTTTTATATTATTATGTGCAATCTACATACTTATACTTATACTATAGCATTCCGAGTGACAAGGAAGCAAAGCTATTGTTTGTTTTTCGTACCGTGCATAATATTTCTTACTTAATTTAATCGTTGCTGATTGATGCTACATTTCTTTAATAAAACACATGCGCTGCATTGGTGCCTAAATATCCGATCAAATAAAGAACATCTGTGATTGTATAGAAAATATTATTCTTGTTTCAATAGATCTGGTTTTTGCATTTTATATTTTGTCAGAACTACTTTTAATATTTTTTAAGCGATAACTGTTCCTTAGATGTTTATTATTTAAATCATTATTGTAGATGATTTTATTGTATTATTTAACCAAAAAAATAATAAACTTACCGTACAGTTACAATCATTATTTCATTCGTTTGGATTGTATTCAAAACTAAATGAAAGTACAAGAAAAAAAAATACTATAGATAATATATTTACCAACATAAGCTAAGCAGACGACAATATTAAAACTATTAATCTAGGTATTTCAGATCATTTAGAAATTAGTTTTGCATCAACTTTTATCACATTAAAAAAAACTAATGAACGCATTAATTACAGACCTATTACAGACGACGGACTGTTAATATTGTACAACATAATAGATACTGAAGACTGGAGTTTTGTTGCCAATTGCAATTTAACCATAGAATCAAAATTTGACGTATTTATAAATACTGTTGCACGTGCTATGCTTGAGGCTATTCCAGAGAAAACCAAGATATTAAATTAATCGAACATAGTAAATTGGTTCTCATATGATCTATACCAAATAAGACAAAACATTCAAGATCTAAATATTTTAAATAAGCATGTTCATTCTGATCTTATAACTACTCAATTGAAACTACTCAGAAAAGACTATTAAGTTGCAATACGGTTAACCAAAAAAAAAAAATACACATGATGATTTTATTTATAAATCAAATAATCCTAAGGGCTATGTGACAGGTAATCAAATCGCAAAGCAGTAGCCATAGCATTAACAATAATAAATCTTTCACACCAGATCAGTTTAATAATTATTTTGTTGACATAGCTCCGACTGTTTCTAATAACTTGTCTGCAAGTGCTACCAGTTATATAAGTTATGCCAGCAAATCACCGCAACTTTCAAATCAATTTAATTTTAGAGAAGTAACCTTTATTGAACCACGTGATACCGTATCAAATCTAAAAAAATCTAATTGCATGGATTGCTACAATATTAATAGCAAAATAATAAAATCAATTTTAAATATTATTTTGATTCTCCTAACACAACTTATTAATGAATCAATTATGTCAAATCAATTTTCAAGTGTTTTAAAACTGGCGAAAGATATTCCAGTATTCAAAAAGGTGAAATTGTCTGTAGTACTAACTAACTAACGCAAAATTTGGAAGTAAATAATATATTATGTAAATATTAATATGGTTTTCGCCGTCATAGACCTACAGTATTTGCAATAAAACATTTAGTTGATGAAATTTTAAATGGATTTGAGGTTGGTAGCCATACTAATGCTCTGTTTTGCAATTTGAGTAAGGCTTTCGATTGTGTATCACATCATATTTTAATTAACAAACTAAAACATAACAGCTTTAATAAATCTAGTATTGATCTTATGTTATCGTATTTGAGTGACCATTTGCAGTATGTAACAGTGAACTCTATAAATTCAGAAACCCAAAATGTAAGCATGGATGTTCCACAAGGTTTTGTTTTAGGGCCAATTTCATTCTTAATCTATATTAGTGATTTATCATATAGTGACGCCCAAGCCCATGTTACACTATTCGCAGATGATACAACCATTGTAAGATCTAATAAAGATATAGTTGAATTAAAAGTAGATGTGTGTAATACACAATCGATTGTAAATGATTGGTTATTATCAAACAAATTAAATCTAAACGACTGTAAGACTGAACATCTAATTTTTCTCACTAAGACAAATTAACACCAACACTGAAGTAGTTAAGTTTTTAGGATTGATGCTAGATTATAAACTTACTTGGATAGCTCATACCACCTATGTAAGCTATAAAATTTCTAAGTACATCTATCTATTGAGAAAATTAAAATGTATTACTTCACAAAAACTATTCTCACAATTTATTCAGTCGTAAAATACGAAATATTAAACTGGGGTCATGATCCTATCTTAGCAAATGCTTTTTAAAATACAGAAAAAGCTATCAGAATTATAAATAGTCTAGGGTATAGATATGATTGTAAGCTCAGTTTTATTGCGTTGGGTATTTTAACGATACCTTGTGTTTACATTTACGAATGTCTCTGTATATTAAGAATAATATTAACCAACATACCACACAGAGTTCTTTGCATGATTATGCCACAAGGCAAAACAATCATTTACGGTTTGACTTTAAACGTTTGCTTAAAAATAGAGATGGATTCAATTAGTATGCGATCAAATTTTACAACAAGTTATCTCCTTATTCCAAAACTTTAGAGTTTAATAAGTTTAAAATATCTATCAAAAATATGCTAATAAGTAATGCCTTCTATACCTTTACTGATTTTTTTAAGCATAATTTTGAAATAGTTGAATAATCTATGTATAAGTTCAAATTTAAAAGTTGTATTTGACAAATTACAACATGTTTTACTGTACAGTGTCAGCATTAGGCAGCAGATAACCAATAAAAAAGCTCAAAAACTATTAAGTTAAAAAATTTAAAACGTTTTTAAAGTATTATAAAAAAGATAAGTCAATAAATTATTAAATATTAATTAACGGCAATTTATTTAAATCTGTCTGATGTGACAATCAAATGTTTATTATTTTTGTTTTTCATTTATTACATTTATATAGATTTTTTAATATTATCAATGTTTGATTTTATTAAATGACATAACATATATTTTGTAAATAATTTAATAATTAGCATAATTTTTTTGGTTTGTTGAATGAAAAAACTTTAACAAGAGAATAAACACAAAACTGAAATAAACTTGCATATACATTTCAAAATTTCTTAATTTTATTTATAGGTTGTTCAAGCTATTATTACGTTCACGGCACGTCTTTATTACATGCAATAGACACATAAAAAATAGACATACACAAAGAATATGTGTGCAACACTGCTGGGTCTAAAACTGTCGGTTCTACTGTCTGGGACTAACAGAGATTGCCAAACATCATCTTTTTGTTTTATTTATAATTGTTTACCCCTCTTTCATTGCTCTTAGAGTTCTTAATTAATAAGTCAAAATTTCAAAATTACTTATTATACACACACTTACAATAAAGATTTCTAGTGGGTCTGTGGATGCCTGTTAAACATAGCGGGCCTAAAAACAACAGTTGGATTTATATACAGGCTGTTTACTAAAAAACGCCGGAAGCTATAATTTTCTTATTTTAAATTTTAGTCCCAACAAACTATATATATTCTTAAATGGCAATAAATAAGCTATCTTTTGACGTTCTCAGTTTGTAAATATATTTTACCTGTTTTGAGTAACGATATCCATCATCGTTATTTTAAATAAAACACCCTGTATATTTTTACAAATTTTGATTCAGGGTGAAATTCTGCGTACAGCAGTGTATTTTATTTAATTATTTGTAGACGGAATTTTTTTTTTTAAATTATGATTTATGAACCGCAAAATATTTAAGGGTTTTCTCCTCAGACGTATTAAAAAAGTACAGTATTGTTTTTTTTTTAAATTCTTTTATTAACTGTTAAAAAATGTAAAATTTTATTAATAAAATGCAAAAAATAACAAAATTTAAACTTTTTAACTTATTAGTTTTTGAGTTTTTTTTATTGGTTATTTGGTGCCTAATGCTGACACTGTACAGTAAAACATGTTGCAATTTGTCAAATGCAACTTTTAAACTTGAACTTATGTTTTTTTTTTAGTTACTAAAAAGTAATTAGCGTTTCAACGAGTATATTATTAATAAAATATATAATAACAGTTTCGCATATAAATTAAAATAAAAAATAAACAAATGTTTTAAAAGTTTTAAATCATAATATTATTAATATTTATTATATACAAAGTATTTACACACGTCAAAAATAGGAATAATACAGGTTATTATTACAAATACAAAATTATGCTTAAAAAAATCAGTAAAGGTATTATAGAAGGCATTACTTATCAGCATATTTTTGATAGATATTTTAAACTTATTAAACTCTAAAGTTTTGGTATATAGATGTAGCTTGTTGTAAAATTTGATCGCATACTAATTGAATCCATCTCTACTTTTGCCTTGTGGTATAATCATGCAAAGAACTCTGTGTGGTATATTGGTTAATATTATTCTTAGTATACAGAAACATTTGTAAATGTAAACACAAGGTATCGTTAAAATACCCAACGCAATAAAACTGAGCTTACAATTATATCTATACCTTAGACTATTTATAATTCTGATTGCTCTTTTCTGTATCTTAAAAAAACATTTGCTAAGATCCCAGTTTAATATTCCGTATTTTACAACTAAATATATATTGTGAGCAATAATTTTTGCGAAGTAATACTTTATAATTTTCTCAGTAGATAGATATACTTAGAAATTTTATAGCTTACATAAGTGGTATGAGCTATCCAAGTAAGTCTATAATGTAGCATTAATCCTAAAAACTTAACTACTTCAGTGTTGGTGTTAATTTGTCTTAGTGAGAAAATTAGATGCTCAGTCTTACATATGATGACATAAGATCAATAATATATATAATCGTTTATTTATTGCCTATGTCGACCTTGAAAATTCTACAACTTAACATAACATAACATTTACCATATAACTTAATTTACTACTAATATAATATATATAATCTTAACAACCCTAAAACCCTGTTTTTTAATTATTTATTTATTAATTCTGTTTCAATTTCCTTTCTTCTTTTTGTTACCACCATCATCCATTTCATTCCTTTTCCATCTTCTTTCAGTACCTCATTTCTTCCTATTTGCTCTTCTCTCATCTCATTGCATTTTAACATGTGTTCTATGCTTTCCCTAACTTCTCCACACATTCTACACATTTTCTCTTCCAACCAAAATTTGCACACTTTCTCCTCATTTCCACAACTAAATCTTGCAGTCATACGTTTTTCCATTTTTCCATAATATACATTTTTTAGGTACTTTAGTAGTTTATCCGTTATAATGTGTTCATAATTTGAATTGTACATAGATTCATTTATCCGTGTTCTTCGCTCTTGCACTTGTATATCTCTATCTCTCATCATAATTTCTTTCCACGTACTTCTATCTATTCTTAATCTTTCTACTTCCTCACTGGCATACCCATTCCTGTTAAAATATTTTTCTCTAAATGTTCCCATTTTTCCGCATTTTCCCTTCATTTTCTCCTTCAGACATTCTTGTAATATTTTACATTCATTCCTTTCTCTCACTCTTTCTTCATACCTCATTGCACGCTTTCCTGCTTCTTTTCTTAATTTGTCTATTTTAACTTTTTCCATAACAATGTATGCTGGGGTCTCTTTGTTTACTCCTAATACCCATCTTCAATATTTTGTTTGAATAACCTCTAACTTTTCTTGCTCTTTCCATCCCCAAATTTCTGCTCCGTACAATAACATACTTTTTACTAAACTATCAAACATCATTCCTTATTCTCATACATTCAAATTTTCTTTCACCAATTCCCCATACTTGTCCTACCGCTTTATTTGCTTTTCTTGTCATATTTTTTATGTGTTCATTTTCACTATTGGTTGCACAAAAAACATATCCTAGGTATTTAAATGTTTTTACTTCTTCAATTTTTTTCACATCTCATTTCCAATTTTCTACTCAACTTCTTCCTCCCCCCTTTCTAAAAGTCGTCATTTTTGTTTTATTTACATTCACTTCCAAATCTTTTTTTCTAAAATACTTATCCAGGCATCTAATCATTTCGTTCATTTCATTTGCTTGTTTTGCTACAACCACCATGTTGTCTGCATAAGCCAGCGACCACACTTTCTCTCTGCCCACTACCACCCCACCCGTCTGCGCCTTACATAGCATTACTTCTACATCTGCAATGTATGCCGCAAACAAACTAGGACTGAGTGGACATCTCTGTCTCACACCTTTTGTAGTCCAAAAGTTTTCACTCATTTTGCCATTCATACAGACTCTGCTAACTGTTTCCACGTATACTTCTTCCATTCTTTTTACTACAATTTTTCTCTACTCACACTGTCAAATGCCGCTTTTAGGTCCAAGAATAACGCATACAAGTTTCCTCCCTTTTCTGCTATTTCCTTCTCTACTATATGGTGTAGTATGTATACATTATCCATGGTCCCTCTTCCTTTTCTAAACCCGGCCTGTCCGTCTGGCAATATTCCATTCATATCTAGTTCTCCATTCAATTTTTCTTCTAGTACCATGGCGTAGATCTTGTATGCTGTACCTAGTAACGTTATACCTCTGTAATTTTCAGCAAGCTCTTTATTTCCTTTTTTGTGTATCGGACATACAAGACCTACTCTCCACTGACTAGGAAACCCTTTTTCCTTCCATTCTTCATTTATTATCTCAATCAGTCTCTTAATCAAATCTTCCGAACCATACATCCATGCTTTATTTTGTTTTCCATCCACACCTGGCGCTTTTTGTTTTTTTAGTTTTTTTATTTGCTTCCATATCATTTCCTTTGTTATTTCATCTACATCTTGTTTCAGTTGTTCTGTTGTTATTCGCTGTCTATCGGTTTTTCTCTCCGATCCTTCATACAGTTTTAAAAAGTGTTTCCTTCAGTCTTCCATCAAAATTTGTTCGTTTTTTGTCTTCTGCTTTTTCTCTCTTTGTTTATGTATTTCCATGTTTCTTCTTCTGACCGTATTTCTTTTATCTCTATTTCTTCTTTTTTTATATATATATATATTGCCTTAACTTCTTTGCATTTAGTCTTGTATACTTTTTGAGCACTCTGATATTCTTGTTTAGTCGCTTTGCCATTTTTCCAATTTCGGAGTACTTTTCTAGCTTCTCTTCTTTTCTGTGTGCATTCTGTGCTCCACCATTTGCTTTTTGCAAATGATTCTTCTGTTTGTAAAAAAGTTTTCCTTATTGTTGCATCTGCAATTATGTTCTCTAATTCTGCCATTTTTTGTTCTACGCCTTTTTCTTTAAAATGTTGTCCATATAAATTTTGCCTGTACATTTCTACGCTCTCTTGTGTCCATACTATTTTTGTCACTTTTTCTCTTTCTTTTTTTGGTTCTCTTTTTATGCTTCCGTTTAAATACACTTCTAGTGGCTGATGGTCCGACTCTACTCTTTCTCCAACCTTAAATGTGTCTATCTCTTGCCACGCTTCTTCATTTGCCGTTACGTAATCAATTACCGATTGTCCTTTTGCTCCTATGTAGGTATATTCTCCTTTTTCATCTCCTTCCATATTTCCGTTTAGTATGTCTCACCCATTCACTTCAATCATTTTTATCATTTTTTTTCCTTCTTTATTTTCTAGTTTGTCTTTTGACACTTTTTTGCTGTTTTGTCCGTTATATATTTTTTCTCCGTTTAGTCCAATCCTGGCGTTGAAATCTCCTCCTACTATTAGTTTTGTCTCTTTGGTTTTTTGTATTGAGTTTTCTAACTTTGTTCTAATTTTTTTCATCCCTCTGCTATACAACGTAATCATTTTGTATTTTGTTCTTCCCAGTATAAAGTTTTGCTGCACCATTCCTTCCATTTCCAATTCTTCTTATCTTATCTTATCTTCTTGTGGTATTTCCCTTCTTATTCCTGTTAAGATGCCTCCTTTTGATCTTCCCATTTTTTTTTTCTTTAACTCTGGTTGGCATTTCCATCTAAAATCTTTAGGCATTTGATTTTCCATGTTTCCATGATCATTCCAATTACATCAAATTTTCTTATGTATTTCCAAAAATTGTCATCCTTGTTATTCAAACCTGCCTCATTCCAAAATAATATATTTATTTTATTGCTAGTATCTGTTATTTTTAGACCCTCTTTGTTTGCATGTAATTTGTTTGTCTCTCTTCTTTCATAACTTTCTTTATTAACATAGTTTAGATTAGTTCTTTGTTGTTTGTTTTTATTTCCCTCCCCCCCCTCCATTTATTACTGCTACTAGTTTTTTGACACTTCTATTTTGCCGTTTCTTTCGTTGTAACAACGTTTCTCTCCATTTACCACTATCTTCATATATCCAACAATCGCCGTCTTTCCTTTTGTCTTCTCCTCTTTTGCTAAATTTCTTAGTTCTTTCTGTATTTTTCTTTCTTTTCTTGTGAGATCATTATCAATAAATATGTTGCTTCCCTTTAATACGCTTTTCTTCATCATAATTTTTCGTTTATCTTCCCAACTCTCTAATTGTACAAAAATGCTTTCCAGTTTATTATTTTTTTTCATATTATATGCTTTTTTCACAACTACACTTTCTTTTAATTTAGTTCTGGTCCAGTTTTCAACTTTTTCTTTTACCTCGTCAGTATGCCTTGTATGACCACGGCATCGCATGATAGCAAAGACAATTTTGAACAGAAATATTTATATAGCAAATTGGGTCTGTATAGGCAGTTTATCAAATCTATATATAACATCAAGCGGTAGTTTAAATCTAAGGAGACTTTATAATATTTCCAAAGATTTAAAAGTAGCTTGAATTCCGTATTGCATATGTTTTTTATTTCATTTTGTATCTAAAATCTAATTTATTATCTTTAAAAAAACTTGCATTATGCATGAAAAAATGTCTACAAATTTACAATCGACACTTATAATTAAAATTGTTTACTGTTTACTGTTAAATATTATAGTTGTTGGATTCAACATCTGCATATACATTACTAATTTGGTTAAATTCATTATGCCACAGCAGAAAAAGTAACAAAACTTTGTTGTCATTCTGTCAAAAATATTGTTTTAAAATTACTTCTATTGCAACTTTATAATATTATATTTAGATTTATTATTTGATTTTAATTCTTTTGCCAATGAATAATAAAACATGTTTTTAAGTGATATGTTTAGTCCAGTTTTTCACAATGAATCACATTTGTTACAAAAATTTTGCCACAAGTCCGTGGTATATTCCAAAAGAGCATCAAATCATGAATTAGCAGATAGGATCTATAGTGGCGTAAGTAGGATCTTTGGGTCTCACCGCAAAATATTGAAGAGTTTTCTCTTCAGACGGATTAAAAAAGTACAATATTGTCATTTTTTTTTTATTCTTTTATTAAATGTTGAAAAATTTAAAATTTTATATATAAAATGTAAAAATTAACAAAATTTGGTTTTAAAACATTAAAATATTGTCAGAAGTCGGCCATAAACTGTTGTAAAGTGTAATTTTTTCATAAAACTTCAAAAATAGCAAAATCTTGATATAAAATATATCAAAATACTGTTAAAACAGCAAAATTTTGCCATAAATTGTTAAAAAGTTCAAAATTCCATTTATAAAATATGAAAAATAGCTCAATCCGAATTTAATACATTTGAAAAGTTTATATTAATACTCATAAAATGTCAAAAATAGCAAAACCCGGTATTGGAAATATTAAAATACTATTAGAAAGCACCAAATGTTGGCCAAAAACATTTTAAAAATGTAAAATTTTATTCACAAAATGTCAAAAATAGCAAATTCTTATCATGAAACATCAAAATATTGTTAAAAAGCATTTAAATAAACTGTTTAAAACAAATTTCTGATTTATAAAATGTTAAAAATATCAATAAACAGTCTTGAATCATCATAATATTGTCACAAGGATCTAAAGTTGGAGCAAAATTCTATTTATAAAAAGTCAAAAATGGCAAAATCAGTTCATAATATTAGAAAATTTAATCATTTTTATATAATCCTAAAAAAAGTCCTGCTGGGCAATTTTGTACACATGTTTGGGGTATTAAAATATAATAATTCTATAATTTTTTTTTCAAGTTATATAAAAAAAATGAAAAATACCATTTTATTGAAAATTTGATATCTTCAATTCCGCTACACCTGGAAACTTGAAATTTGAATATGATACTCCTGAAACATAGTACTTTTAATCGCAAAACAATAACACATAATTGCTAAAAATAAGTTATTTTTAGAGATTTTTTTTTTATTTTTTGTAATTTTACAAATTTTTCGGATTTTTTTAGAAAGATTTTTAAAAACGGACATAAAGATCGCGTTCTACAAAAAAATTCCTTTTGATTCAATTTTTTTGATTTTTTTTGCGAAATTATGAAAGACCAAGAAATAAATATTTTTTATCATCATTATTTTCGAAAAATCTGTTACAAAAGTAATAATAAAAATAATTATTTTTCTCCAGGTGTAGCGGAATCGAAGTTATTGAAGTTTCAATAATATGGTATTTTTCCTATTTTTTGCAGAAAAGAAAGTTTTAAAAAACTAATGGCGAAATCATGATTTACAAAAATTTTTCTATAAAGTACACCATTTTGAATATGACTTTTGACTATTTTTTGCTTATTACAGCACAAAAACTGAAAGGAGACAAAATACTCCTAAAAAATTTAAATAGCCGCATTTACACTGTATTGCACTTAGAGATCTAAAATTTTAAGAATTGTCATATTTTATTACCCCAAACATGTGTACAAAATTTGAGCAAAATCGGAGATTATGATGAATGAAATTTCAAATTATTATCAGAGAAGGTTCAAATATCGGTTATATAGTTAACAAGGGACAAATTCTGATATAATAGAATGTCAAAAATAGCAAAATCTGTTCATAAAGTACAAAAATATTGTCGTAATGTACCAACAAACTGCAAAAACAACATGCTTTGGCAAATTGTTTAAATCTAAAAACTAAAACCTGGCACAAAACGGTTGAAAAGTTCATATATTTTTATAAAAAATAGCAAAATTTAGTTATGAGAAAATATTGTTAGAAAAAACCAAAATCTGACTGAAAGTGTTGAGTAGTGCATCATTTTATGCATAAAATGTCAATAAAGACGTCAAGGGTCCCTATATAATAGTGGGTGGCTTCTTCATCTGGACCGAATGATATGGTACATTGTTAATAATCATCACACAATTGCCTTGCAATTTGTATAGAGCAGGAATAAGCTAATTGATAACCCAGTTTTATTAAAATTGTTATTCTATAAAATCCTTACATTTTGCGTTCAAAATAGTAAATCTATTTATATACAATTGAAGGAACGAACTGTTACCCGAGGTGTGATATGAGGCAATCAATTTTGCAATGATGTTTCTAGTATTCGACTTGATTTTTTTTTTAATTGGAAAATGTAATGTTTAGGAATTACATAACTTGCCACAAAAACATAAAAATACCTTTGAATTTCAACGAGTAAAACTACAGTAGCGGAAACTATTACAATGAAGACTAGATTTAAGCAGTTTGTGAACATTGACTTTGAATATTTCTAGCTTATAAGTCTCGTTAAATACTGATATTAAAAGTTTATTCCATTTGTCAATAGTTAAAGAAAGGTTAAAGAAATCTCTTTTAAAAGTGTTGGTCCTTTCTGAACTGTCAGTGAGTATTTGTTAGCAAGCCTTGTAATACGAGTAAATATTTGTTTAAATGGCAATATGTCTTATATTTTGTTTAAACAATGTCTATTAAAATATTTATAGAAAATGCAAAGATCTGCAACATTACGCCTGTGTTGTTAAGTATTTATGTCATTTGTTAATTTTGGATCAGCAATGATCTAAATAGCTCGTTTCTGAATAGAGTTTAGAAGAGATAGTGCAGTTTCCGATGCTCTTTCCCATACTTGGGAACAATATTTAATACAAGGACAAAAATAAGTTTTGTATATGGTATATGCAAAAATTAAATAAAAGTAGTTTTTTTTTTAAATGTGGACAACATGGTTGTTCCAGAAAAGATTATGTAAGATTGGAACACCAAATTGAAAAAGATTTAGAGATGAATTCGTTGTTTAGTTTGTTTAAAGTTAAAATTGACTATGTTGAGAGTGCCCTATTCAGATATTGTTTTGAGGTCTTTGTTTATAGATGCTATAGATTTTAACCTAGAAATTTCAAGACGCTCTGCCATGTTTGTCGTTATTGTAATTTCAAGGTTAGAGTTAAAACCATCAATTTTAACTATAATTTTTCTATTGTCAAGAAAACTATTGATAAAATTTACAGTTTTTTATCAAAAGCTTTGGAAATGTTTAAAGTTACTGCAAAATTTTTTCCTTGTTTGTCTACAGTAGAATTCCATTTGTGACTAACAAGAGTTAGAAGATCTGTTGTCAAATGTTATGATCAAAATCCATATTGAGTATCTAAGATAACGTAAGAACTTGAAAATGTCAAAATTAATATACTTTTCAAACTGAACAATAATGCAATTGGTCAAATTTGAAAAATTAAACTTGTCTAACTGTTTAGGTATAGGTTGAACATTTGCAATTTTCCAACAATTTGGAAAAGTATTATTTTAGTCAAAATGGGAGCTAATTCATTTGCAAATGTTTTGAGAATAATAGGTGGAATTTCATCTATAACTGATGCTGTTCTGGTATTTAATTTAAAAAGATATTTTTTTACAATACTAAATTGCCTTTAAAAACACACAAATCAGTTAAAAAAAGTCAATAAGCATTTTCAGAAATAAAGATTCAGAAGTGCTTATTGACATTTAAAGATTTCCAAATATTATCCGTTAATGAAATGAAAGAATCAAATTGAATTTTAATAGACTATGCAGCAACATTTCCAAATTTTAACAAATTAACATATAAGCTTTGTGGACGCAATGCCGTCAATGTTCTTATTAATATGCAATGCTATCATAAAAAACAAACTATTTGAACATTACATAAAAAACAATTGGCCTTATCGTATTATAAATCTCCAAGTAGGTACAAATTTTTGCTGTACAATTTAGAATTGGTTTTGTCATTCATTCGTACCATTCAGTCATGATTGCAAGTTACAGGCTTAGAAGTTAGAGAAAATACTAATTTGATACAAAAATTTGTTTACAAACAAAAATATTGATCAGCCAATGATAATATAAAAGAAATTTAAACTAAAAATATTTTTTTTAATAAATATTACACATATAGATATTTTTCAAAATACATTATTAAATACCAAATAATAAATATATAATATATTTCTTTCTTCTTCCGCTAGCGCAAATATAATATTCTCTACTAACTCACAAAATTGCAAGTCGCAGACGCATGAATCATAAAATTTTGTTTCAAGATATACCGCTAAATAAGCCAGATGGCGCCATCGTCCAGCGGCATGGAACGGGTACACTAAAATACATTGACGCTGCGTTTCTTGTTAGAGTTATCATTAACGGTATTACTTAGAGTTTAAAGTGTTGGACTCTACTAAATGCTTTTGAAGGTCTTTTTCATTGATGTACGAGGTAAACGCTATAAATTCTATTTGATGAAAAATCAAATATTGTCAGTAAAGTGTAATGCTTTAATAAAGCATAGAAAACTTTTACCTTACGGTGAAGATCCACCTTTTTATTTCACCGTTAAAAAATTATCCAAAAGATTTAAGACCCCTTCAAACAAATCGTAAGACTTCTGAGGCTATAAAAAAATGGGCTATGAGTCTTTGGAAGATGACTCACGTTCTAATCAACCAGTTGAAGTGATCACAGATAAGTCGATCGATGAAGAACTGATCCAAAACAATAGCCGATTAAAAATTTAAAAAAAAAAATCAGCAATGTCAGAGCTGTCAGATACATTGATTTGCCATATACACTCAATGCTCATGGCATTGAGTTGTCTTCGATAAACTTTTTTAGGTAAAATTACCATATTAATTCTTAATTTAGACGCTGAATCGTTAAATAGTTTTTACAAGCAAAACATTTTAAATATTTTTAGGATTTATTTAATCTATAGCTAAACAAACAATTGATAAGCTTCTTAATTTCACACTAAAACCATAAAATACATCATTAAAAAAATGTGTGCAATTAGTTATTAATAATAACTAAAAAAGTCATTTTGTTATAGTACTAAATTGTAAATCAATTCTTTCATTACGTAGTATATACAAAAAAAGTTAATAAACTAATGCAAAATTTATTATGTTTGTAGCAAACGTTGCTAGTGTTACGTGGGCAATTGATAGTTCTAGATTAAAATTTGTTTGCTCCATACAACTAAATAATAAATTGAAATAATAGGATATATTGCATGTGGAAAGTTTAAATAATATTTATTTAAACGATTGCCTCGATTCAACTAGAGCGCATCGAATCAGTCAAAGCTAATCAAGCAAAAATGCTAAAACTAATACATTTTTTGTTGGTTATTGTTTATATTAGTGATATTAGCTGTTTTCACAAAAAATTATACCCACAGGTAAGATTAACATTACATTATAGCTGAAAATTATATTATTGATTTTATTAATTAATTTATAAATTTTGATATTTAGTAGCACAATATTTGCATTTTTAATTAATTATTCAATTAAAAAAAAATAAAAAATCTATATTTTTGTATTAATTTGCATCAAATTTAGTTTAATATTTAGTTTTACGTTTAATAAATTTTATGTAATTATTATTACTGACTATTGACAAATATATTTGTATTACATTTGTTAATTTTATGCATCATAATAAGATTATTATGTCGCTTTAGTTTATAAAAATAATTGCGCAATCGACTCTTGACTAATATATTTGTATAAACAAACATAGCATAGTATAATATCTTGTATTGAGATATATATTTAACTCTTTACAATTATTTATTTATAAAAATAACAAAATTGATATAATAAATTGGATATTAATTGTGTAGAATTTACGTTAGACTAACAACATTTAACTTTGAGCAATTCACCTCCACTGACTAATTTAATAACAAATTCTTGTTTTTATATGACAAGATAATAGTTCTTTGAATTGCTCAAGGTTTTTTATTGTCAGCGATTTCGTTTCCAGAGAAATAGTATTTAGATAACAGATTCCCGGAATGCTTCTCTGTCGTTCTTGGGTGCAGGTGTTAACTATATAAACTCCCTTTGACTGTCGTAGATTAGACTATTATTTTCTTTAAACTTTAATTCTTGTTGATAGGTTTTACTTAATAATTTAATTAGTGTTGACACTCAATGTTTAATGATCATTAAATTGTTTTCTATTCCGATTGATGGTAGATTTATTTTATTATTAGCAACTGCTTTTATTACAAAATTTGATTGCAAAACGTTATCCAATAAAGCTTGGTTAAAGAAATATCATCATATAAATTATAAGTTTTGTAGTAGTCTACTAAAAAAACAATAAAACTTGATGAAACATTAACTTTGATGATAGTTGTTGCTAAAAACATAACCGCATAAACGATATCAGTCAAATGGCCGCCACGGTTACAGTTGCAGTACCACATTCTTTTCATGAAATGTTCCATGACCAATTCACACATCTGCGGTTGTATGTCCTCGATAACTTCACGAATTCCATCTTTAAGGTCTTGAATCGATTGTAGAGCATTGGCATAGACCTTAACTTTTACGTGGCCCCAAAAAAAGTCTAAAGGTTTTAAATCACAAGATCTCGGTGGCCAATTGTGATCACCTCTTCGAGAAATAACGCGGTCAGGAAACTTTTCTTGCAAATCCAATCACACTGCCAGCACAAAAACTGCATCAAACAGTTAACACGTTGAGGATGCAAAAACTTTCCATCAATCATTCTTGGATTTTCTGAGCCCCAAATGCGACAATTCTGTTTATTAACGTAGCCTACGAGGTGAAAATGGGCCTCATCAATGAAGATGATTTTTCGATGAAATTCCGGATTATTTTGATGCATTTGAAGGACCCAATCAGCAAAGATACAACGTTTATGGTGATCAACCAGCTTGAGTTCTTGTGTTAACTGACTTTAAAAAAATGTCGTTTGTGAAATATCTACATGCTACTTCAGCAATATTATTATTTGTTTTTGAGCAATGCACACGGTTTCAATTCTTCACACTACAAACTTGTCCCAACAGCTCAAATTTTTCCACCAGGGTTACTATTGCCGGCCGAAAAGGTGCTTTACGACAACCAAAATGAAAAAAAAAAAATTGACAGCTGCCCAAATAGCCTGCTATTTAAAATAAAACTTTTTATTGAAAAACCATTTACATAAAGTTATGACTTTTAGAGTAACGTTCCTTGAATAATGATTTGGTAATAGACAATTGAACAGAGCCTTAATCGTTTTACTTTGTCTAATCTTTGTTGAGGTGAAAGGTGAAAATATTCATTGCAGTTATATATTCTGAAAAAACTTTTGCATTTAATGCATTCTTGTGTGGCATTATTCGATACCAATGCATGCGTTTGTTGGGGCTTGTATTGAAGTGCGTATTTTGTGTCATATCTGAATTTAAAGATTGGACAACAATCATGTAAGAACTTCAAGTCTTTTAATTCAAAAGTTACACAAAATTCTCTACACTACGCTTTAACACAACTGATGAATTCTAAAATTTCTCCCCGAAAAATCTAAAAACAATAAACGTAGATGAACAAAACAGAACAAATAACATTGCTAAATTTATCATAAATTCTCCAATTTTTGGGCAAGCTACTGTTGATGATAACTTACAAGAGGTAAGGTCATCCGCAAAAGTTGTTCCAGAGTCAAAACGCTCAAAAATATTAGTTTTATATTGCTAACTTCAATATGAGTTTATTAAATGTTGTTTTTAATTAATTGTTTCTTTTTTAATTTCTAGTTTAAGGAAGATTACAATCTAGAAAAAATGGTTAATTCAATACAAAAAATTGTTAATGTCTATCCAGATATTAAAATAAAAATTCACTATAAGTACAAACGTGATTTGATTAATGATATCATTAAAAGAACCAACTTGTCAAATTATGAAATATACAACAACATTGATTTACGTCGATTTAATGATGGCTTTATTATTCACATAGTATCAACAGTTGACAGAAATCTAAAGTTGAAAAATAGAGAATCTATACTGCTGTGCATTTATATTGGCGATAACATTAATAGAATGTTAACCAATTTCAATCCATTTACACGGACAATATTTGTAGATAAACTTGGAAACATTCATAAACGAGATTCAAATGGCAAATTTAAAAAGCAAACTGTAATAAATCTGGAATATACTAAAAATTTTGAAGGTATGCCACTTTTCCATGGAGTCAGAGGCAGGTCTGTAAGACCATTTGTACTTGTCAATGATAGTAGAAGCCAAGGTGTTAACGTAATAATTATTAAAGAACTTGAAAAAGTATTAAATTATACGTTCTTATTTAATTTAAATCATTACAAATTTGACGTAGAATTGATGAGTTTGCCGACAAATATGGAATTAGATTATACCTATCCACAATATATTTCTTATTACGCATTTGCCGTACCTAAAGCTTTAAAAATGCCAAACTGGTTAGGTTTAATTTATGTTTTTGATTACAAACTTTGGTTACTTATTCTAAGCTCTTTCATAGTAATACTAATCATTTATCACGTATTAGATAATAACACTTTAAGCAGCAGTGTTATGACATGCATTGGAATATTTTTGTGTCAAAGCACCCCGCAACCTAAACAGAAAGTATTAATTATAATTTATTTAACTTGGGTCATATTTTCATTTATTATTATAAGCGCGTATTTAAGCTTGTTTTTTAATTTGCTTGTTAATCCTTTATATCAGAAGCAAATAAAATCATTGGAAGATCTTGCTGAATCTAATCTGGCCGTATCTATCCGTCCACATAACCGTGAGTTGTTCAATGAATCTATAAAAACGCACAAAACAATATTGCAGAGAACAATTGAAACAATGTATCCATGTTATGATTGTCTTTTATTTTATAAGAACATCAATATATTGGATCCATTCACATTTCATGATGGTTTAAAAGAACTTCTAGATTCTCTGTCGGATGATTATTATTATACATTTAAGTTTTCTTATATCTGGATGGGGATTAATTTTAAAAAACATAATCCTTTAATTATTCAATTCAATAAATATATTCAACGTTTTCAAAAATTTGGCCTTTATAGTAAATGGGTGCAAGATGCATCGTACATGGATAAAACTTTGAATAATAATGATTTTTTTAATTTTTCTTTTGACCAATTATCTTTGCCATTTTTTATATACGTTGCTGCTTTACCAATTGCAATATTAGTTTTTGTAGGAGAGATAATTTTTGAAAAAATAAAAATATACATAAATAACAATTAATTTAAACTATAAATTTTAATAGATTTTATATAAAAATATGCAAACCACAAATGTTTTTATTACAAATAATTAAAACACAAATTTAAAAAGTAATATTTAAATGCTTTTTCTAATGCATAAAAAGTTGTTCACATTTTACTTATTTTTTTTAGATTTTCAGCATGTTTCAATTTCACATGGTTTAAATCAAATTGTTAACTTTGTAAAATACTTTTAATAATAAAAATATTAAAAAAACTCTTTGTAATTAGTTTTGCACTTTTACACTTTTTTTATGGTATTGCGATGACAATTTGAATGTTAATAACAGTAAGTTTTAACAGAAAGAAATTTCTGATTATTCAACTAATAATACGGTTTTCTACTTTCTCCTACATATTGTCACTTTTATTCACGCCTAACTGAATAGATATGTATCATATATTCACTTCAATGTGGGTGGATATGATGTGCCGTATCAACCTTAAAAACAAAAAATACAAATCATAACGTTTATTTGATTACGTTGCTAAATACAAATGGTTTTTTATTTGTAAAATGTCAATAAATAGATTAAGAACGTCTTATTTATTAACTGTTATTATACAATAAAGCTCAAAAACATTTTTAATTAAATATTTTAACAGCATAATTTAACCAAAATTATAGGTAGTTCTGAATTTGATAATTATGCAAAACGTCAGATGTTAAACATAATCTGAATTTATTTCAATATAAAATAATGTTAAATGATTAATTGAAAAGTTTTACAATAATTTTTAGATTTTTATCAGTCGAAGAAAAAGTAAGCTGTACTACTCGAGTGGAATGCTTATATCGCACTTAGACGTTTGGAGCACTCCGCCTGCAGCGTCGTGCTCCGAATTCGTCTTCGTGCGATATGGGCATACTATCCACTCTTGTTATATAAAATATTATTATTTGTGCTTTTTGACCTTAAAAGTTACATATATCTATAATTTCCCAAAAGAACAAATTATAATTCTTATAAATTAACTAAATAAAATTCATCGTATTTTTTCATCTGCCCTTATCTATTCTATTTCTTTTCTATTTTTTTAAATATCTCACTTCTTTTCATTTGTTTTTTTCTGTCAACTCGTTATATTGTTTTAACATATTTGTTTCCATAGCCTCTTTACACATTCTATACACTTTTAAATTATCTATACAATATTTTGTTACTGGCAAAAAAGATGAAAATATCACCACATCTAAAACTGGCAATCATCTTCAATATATCAATTGTTTTCAACAAACATAGGCATTTTCTATATTATATTTATAATTTGGGATATACGTAGAATTCATCATTCGTATTCTCCTTTGTTGTTTTTGTATGTCTCTATCTTTTTCAGTTTTCTCTTGATATCATAGCTAGCATAACTATTTTTACTATTGTAAGCTTTCTGTTTCTTGCTTTCATTTGCTCTTTGATGCATTTTTGTAAGATTTTACATGGTTTTTCTGCATCATTCTTAATTTTTTTTTCTATTCTACTCCTAGTTTTTGTTTTAATTTCCTTTAACACGATAAATAATCATGTTTTTCTATTTAAACCCAACAGCATACTGCGAATAGCTTTTTGGCCGTTTGCTCGGTTAGATGAGGTAGGTACTAAAAAAGATAATAAAAAGCTAAAAATGTTGGATGTTGCTATTTCATCTTTGTTATATATTTATTTATATTTTTTTATATGTTTTTATCTGCAACTAACTAATAAACATTTATTTTAGTCCAAGAACTAGAGTAGTATTTTTTATTGTTATTTAGTTACATATTATATTTTATTTTATTACATATTTTATTTTTTAGCTCTTCTAACTTTTTTTTATATTAGTCAAAAACAATTTTTTTAAATAAAAAAAAATATTGATCAGCCAATGATAATATAAAAGAAATTTAAACTAAAAAAAAAATATTTTAATAAATATTTATACATATAGATATTTTTCAAAATACATTATTAAATACCAAATAATAAATATATAATATATTTTTTTCTTCTTCCGCTAGCGCAGATAATATTCTCTACTAACTCACAAAATAGCAAGTCAAATTAGCCAGATGCATGAATTATAAAAGTTTGTTTCAAGATATGCCGCTAAATAAGCCAGATGGCGCCTTCGTCCTGCGGCATGGTACGGGTGGTACACTAAAATACATTGACGCTGCGCTTCTTGTTAGAGTTATCATTAACGGTATTACTTAGAGTTTAAAGTGTTGGACTCTACTAAATGCTTTTAATTTTTTTTTTCATTGATGTACGAGGTAGACGCTATAAATTCTAATTGATAAAAAATCAAATATTGTCTGTAAAGTGTAATGCATTAATAAAGCATCACACTTTACGGTAACAACCTACATGTGCAATTTCAACCTTCTACTTTAATTAATCTTGTAGTGATATCTAGACAGACAATGTTTGGTTTCAACTATGCCAGATTTGCAAATAATTGAGTTTCAAGCGATTATCAAATTTTTCACATGGAAAGCTCTTACCCTACGGTGAAGATCCACCTTTATATTTTACCGTTAAAAAAATTATCCAAAAGATTAAAGACCCTTTCAAACAATTCGTAAGACTTCTGAGGCAATGTAAAAAACTGTAAAACGCACAATAGAGACAATAAAAAAAAGAGTTTTTGGAAGATGACTTACGTTCTGAACAACCAGTTGAAGTGATCACAGATAAGTCGATCGATAAAGAACTGACCCAAAACAATAGCCGATTAAAAATGAAAAAAATATCAGCAATGTCAGAGCTGTCAGATACATTGATTTGCCATATACGCTCAATGCTCATGGCAGTGAGTTGTCTTCGATAAACTTTTTTAGGTAAAATCACCATATTAATTCTTAATTTAGACGCTGAATCGTTTAATAATTTTTACAAGCAATAATTTTAAAAAAATTTAAGATTTATTTAATCTATAGCTAAACAAACAATTGATAAGCTTCTTAATTTTACACTAAAACCATAAAATACATCATTAATAAAATGTGTGCAATTAGTTATTAATAATAACGAAAAATGTCATTTTGTAATAGTACTAAATTGTAAATCAATTCTTTCATTACGTAGTATATACAAAAAAAGTTAATAAACTAATGCAAAATTTATTATGTTTGTAGCAAACGTTGCTAGTGTTACGTGGGCAATTGATAGTTCTAGATTAAAATTTGTTTGCTCCATACAACTAAATAATAAATTGAAATAATAGGATATATTGCATGTGGAAAGTTTAAATAATATTTATTTAAACGATTGCCTCGATTCAACTAGAGCGCATCGAATCAGTCAAAGCTAATCAAGCAAAAATGCTAAAACTAATAAATTTGTTGTTGGTTATTGTTTATATTAGTGATGTTAGCTGTTTTCACAAAAAATTATACCCACAGGTAAGTTTAACATTACATTATAGCTGAAAATTATATTATTGATTTTTTTAATTAGTTTATTAATTCTGATATTCAGTAGCACAATATTTGCATTTTTAATTAATTATTCTTCAATAAAAAAAAAAATAAGAAATCTATATTTTTGTATTAATTTGCATCAAATTTAGTTTAATATTTAGTTTTACGTTTAATAAATTTTATGTAATTATTATTACTGACTATTGACAAATATATTTGTATTACATTTGTTAATTTTGTGGATCATAATAAGATTAATATGTCGCTTTAGTTTATATAAATAATTGCGCAATCGACTCTTGACTAATATATTTGTATAAACAAACATAGCATAGTATAATATCTTGTATTGAGATATATATATATATATATATATATATTTAACTCTTTACAATTATTTATTTATAAAAATAATAAAATTGATATAATAAATTGGATATTAATTGTGTAGAATTTACGTTAGACTAACAACTATAAACTTTAAGCGATTCAGCTCTACTGACTGAATTAAAAACAAATTCTTGTTTTTATATGACAAGATAATGGTTCTTTGAATTTCTCAAGATTTTTAATTGTCAGCAATTTTGTTTCCAAAAAAATAGTATTTAGATAACGGAATCCCGGGATGCTTCGCTGTCGTTCTTGGGTGCAGTTGTTAATTCCTCCCTTCTTAGAGTGAACCAAGGATTGGGACGAGTTTGTTACAACTCTTGGGTTGCTGACATTTTGGAAGATAATTGTTTTTTTCTAAGGTACCATATTCTAATAATAACAATGATTGCAATTGCTGTAGTAGTTATTAAGGCGGTCGTAAAACTCCGGTCGTTCGTGGAATGGGCGTTGGATAACTTCTCCAATCGGGCGTGAAGGTTTGTTAACTTTTCATGGGTTTCATTCAATCATTCCAATTGCAATTTTTTTAGATGGACGTCTTTCAATCTTCATTGAAGTTGTTTTGCTGGCAGCAAGGTTAAATTTATAAGTGTTAGGTAAATTTGTCGATCCAAATAGTGAATTGATGTGGTTCGTAGAACTTTGTTTCCTAGACTGATTGGACATTCGGATGTCGATTGTACAAGCAGGATGCCTTGTTATTTTTTTACTTCTTGGCGAAGATCACATTAAACTTTGGCAGGCGGATTGATTGGCGCTTAAAATAGAATCCAATCGGAGATTGTGTAATAGATCATTTCGGCATCCAGTTGCAACCATCTGATGTAGATGCAAGCTGTTATTGGCAGATATAACAGCTGATGTCCACACGAGGTGTGTTTTGTAGCATCTAAACTAATGGCTGTACACAGATATTCTTGATGTTGCAATAATTTGCATGTTCTGACATTGCAATATACCTATCAATATTTTCTGCCAGGTAAGGTTGTGGAATATTTAAAACAAAGTAATCTGGATTTTGCTTGATTGGTTATGGAATCAATTTATGGTATTGGTAAATTGTAAGTTTGACTAATGGAATTTCGAGTAAAAATGTGAGTACGTACGCTTTGACATAAGCTTTTACAGTTACCATTTTTCAAAAACATAAAGGTTTTTGGTTTCAGGTGGTAATACAATATTTTGTTCAGAAATAGATGATTGAACAAATTTCAATTTATTTAACAGTTCTTCTGCAAACATAATTGCAGGATGGTGAGTTTGCAATTTGGAGAAAGTTTTTGCAGTTATAAGTCGGCTGGTGATGGTCGAAACTGACGTTATGGTATAAAATACCAACATGTGGGCTCTCCATAAAAACTCGATTTTCTCGTGTTCCTGTTTATTTAATTGCGCAATAATTTTGTGAAAGCATTGCGGTGTTTTGTTTTGATTTTCTGCGATTTTAAGATTAGCTTTATAGCTCTTAAGAGTTTCTTGAGCTAATTGAATATGTGCCTGATTGATCTTAATTAGTTCTTCTCAGCTAGTAGCGAAGTTTTGTATCAACTTATCATATCTTGCGGCATCTTTTGCGTTGAAGTTTCCTGAGATTGATTTTATAATAAAACCAACAAAGTTTACTGCTCCACGAGCTCTTCTAACTGTTGGTACTAATTGATCCTTTTCATAGTTTAAGTGATGGAGTAGGCTTTGAAACTCCATAGCAAATGAATGTAATTGTGATTTTTTTTTTTATTGTCCTAAATATTTTGTCTAGCCTTTTCTAGTTGTTTATATTGTAAATTTAGCTGGTTAACTTGAGCCACTAAAGGTTGTAGGTCGCATCGTACTACTGTAGTCCAATAATTAATTTGATTTTTTGCAATTCTAAGGTGTATGGAGAATAGCGGGCCATCCAAGAATGTTGGTTTTACGTTTGCAAAGACGTGGCAACAGCATCTGTAACATTGCCGTGTTTTAGTCGTCTAGTATGATATGTTTGGTTACCTCTTTGCGTCTCTACGTTTACAGTACCATTATCATTGATAGCATTCAACTTTTGATTTGCTTTCTGGTTTTTTAGCTGTACCAAGGTGTATAGTAATTTTGTAAATAGATGCTAATTCTTTAATTAGTTTGTTGTTAAATTCTGATCCTTGATCAGATCTAATTTCTTGAGGTATTCCGTAGTAACTAAAGTATGTTAATAGAGCATGCTATAAACTTTTATTGCACGTCCTACTCTAGTGAAAGAATCATTGCTACAAGAAAATAAATTAATAATCACTTTCTCAAGAAGTGCATCGGGTGTTTTCGTTATTGGTAATAGCGGTACTTCAGGGTGCCTGTTGTATTTTGACCAATTGCAAATGTCGCATAATTTTATCAAATGGGTTATTTGCTTTTCCATTTCATTCCACCAATATTTTCGTTTTAGATGTTCAAGTGTTTCCTTGATACCTCTATGATTTGTCAATCCAGTGTGACATGACGTGATAAGTTCCAATTTTGTATTTTCATCATCAATCACTTCAACTTTTTTTACTATATACTTTACATAGTTTTTTGTATAATTCGTCATTTTTGGTGTATAAATAAAATGTTTTCTAATCACTCATGTATTCTTTGAATAGCTGTAATAGGGTATTTTTAGAATTATCCATTGGTATTCTTTCAAAGTTGATGATAAAGTTTTTCTCTCTTTTTTCAATTTGAATTTCAAGTTGTTGTGATAGGCTTGTTAGAACAATGAGTTGACTTTTCTTGTTATCATTAAAAGTATCTTGTGTTTCAATAGTTTTTGCAACTTCTTAATTTGCTGTTGAATGGATTGTATCGGAGGTCTTATTTTCTAAAATTTCTTGTTCTTCTAAGTTTTCTATTAAGTCACTGTCCTCTACATTTGGTGTAATACTGTGTAATGATGTTTATTTCTGAAAATCATATTTTTGATAAAGCATCGGCATTAGTGTTATATTTGCCCTATTTGTATACAATTTCAAAATTGAATTTTTCTAGTTTGATCTACCATCTCATAAGTTTTGAATTTGGCTCCATGAGCGACTATAGCCACACTAAGAGTCGATGATCTATGTAGATAGTAAACTTACGTCCAAAAATATAAGAACAAAATTGTTTGACAGCGTATACAACTGCAAGTATTTCCTTCTCGATAGTAGAGTATCGTTGTACTGTTTCTGATAGGGTTCTCGATGCAAAACAGATCAAATTATCTCTTCTAATTTGTCCTTGGAAAAACACTCTTAAGGCTATGTCTGAAGCGTCGGTGGTAACAACAAATTCTTTTAAAAAATCAGGGTATTGCAAAATGGGGTCATGAGTTATAAGTTCTTTGCTTTGAATAAATACTCGGGTATATTCTGGTTTGCTAATATCTATTTTTTCATTTTTCTTTTATAAGTTTTTGTATATGATCCTGTAAAAATGACAAAAATATAATTTTATCGTCTAAGTATACGAGGCAACTATTTTCCAGTAATCTTCGTTAAACGTCATCTATAATCCTCTAAAACGTTGCAAGGGCATTTTGGAAATCAAAAGACATTCTTTTGAATTCGAAATGTCCTTGTTCGGTACTGAAGGCAGTTTTTGCATGTTTTCTTCAATCATCTGGTGGTACCCTGAGGCAAGGTCCAAGTGACGTGAAATAATTAGCTCGTCCTAGCTTATCCAAGATGTCGGTACTATTTGGGATCGGATATTTGTTTTCAATTAGTTGTTCATTTTATTTTCTGAAATGAACTACCATTTGTTGTTTTCTTTTTCCTTCTTTGTTGGTTGTAACAATGTGTACAGGAGCATTCCATGGTGATATGCTTTCTCTAACTACGTCCTGTCGTAGTGCATCAAAAGTTTGCTTCTTGATTTCCTTTTTTATTTCTAGTGGTTGTAGATAGTTACGTACATAAATAAGGTTAGGTTAAATTTTGGCCTTCAACATGATCATTTTTGAAATCTTTGATAATATTTTCTTCCTGTAGTTTTAATAAATTGTTTTGGTTTTTTGTATAACAACCCATATTAATTTATTTTTCTGCTTCATTTACTAGTGTTAGCTTCATTGGGTTTAACTTAACATGAATTGGTGATTGACTACAATTTGTTGCTTCTACACAAATTTCATGATTTTTAACATCAACTACAGATTTGGGTATAATTAATGTTCCTTTCTGGTCTACTGTTTTTGAAAAAAGTGCAAGTCCATTGCAAACTATTGTTATTTAATAATTTATTGTTGTACTTGAATAAGGTTCAACAACATGTGTGGGCTTGTTAATTTTGTATAAAATTTCTGCCGTATCAGTATTGATCTTTTGTAACTTGGTATCTAGCAAAGCTCCAAGTTTGTTTATTAAGTCAAACCTGAATAATCCGTCAAATGAAGAAAAGAAGTCAAAGCAAACAAATAAATGATGTTCAGGAGAAATAAAAATGTCAGGTTGTGGTATTAAAGTAGATTTGGTAACTATTTCTATGCCATGAAGAGTTTGATGTTAATTTCATGATTATAACATGGGTAATTATTTTGTTTCGCATCATTGAACATTTTTGAATATATTAATGAACATTCCGCGCGAGAGTCAACTAAAAATTTTAGTCCTTCAAATTCTATATAAGTACAGGCGTTTGTGAATATGCATTATTTGAAATTGTTAAACAGGTCGATTGTGTTGGTGGTCCCATTGTAAGATATTATATCTTTATTGTTTGGCATTCGTTCTTGCTGATCATATGCGTCGTCGGGTGATCAGCTGGTGGGTAGTCTTCCTGATATTCATCGACATTATAATATTATCAGCTGGTATCTCAATGTTGTTAGATATCCATTATGGTTTCGGTTGTGGTCTTACAACCGATGATCCTGTGCGTTTTTGTGCGCTGCTATCCACTTTCATAGAGGTTGGATAATAAGATCTTTGTTGATATGGATATTGTGTTGTTAGTTAGTGTTCAAGCAAACATTTGTGATCTTGGGAATGATTGATTTAGATATTGATTTTGATTATATTTGGGTAGCGATTGTGCTGGAGGAATAAATTTATTCTGACGCTGCATTGGTCGTTGTTGTGGTGTTGTTTGAGTAAGCGGAAATCGATGTGAGTTTCCAGATTGCATTTGTATCGATGGTTTAAAATTTGATACAAATCTTTGTCGCCGAGTGTTAAAATTTATAATTTCAAGCGTATACAATTCAGCTGTTTCAATATTTTCGGGTCTTCGTAGCTTTACTTCCTGTCCAATATTAGGGTTGATTATATTTAGTCCAAACAGATAAATTCTTAAGACAATTTGATTAAATTGGTTTTGATTAATTTGTCTTAAATGTATATCTCTTTCTTCAAGAATAATTTTTGATAAAAGAGTGTACAGAGTTGATTTCTTTTGGGTGTTAAACAATTAAGATCGTAAACAAGCACGTCTTTGGAACGTTTGTCACCAAATGCGTGAATTTAAATATTTTTTATTTCAATCCATAACCGCGAAGTTTTCCTGTAAATATTAATAATAAACGTTTGGTCATTCTGAATTCATTTACATTTTGTGGGGGGGTTGGCAAATATTCTTCTATTAAAAATTCACATGCAATTATTTAATCTAGTCGGTTTTGAATTTTAATGCAAAACGTTTATTTTCTTACAAAAAAGATTTATTTTATTAAAAAGGAATATTAAAAAAAAGAAATGTTGGCATTAGTTAATCAAGGTACTTACAATAACATTAATATTAAATTTGTCATTTATTTCCGGTGAGTGGGCGATTGCTTTTCTGCTGTGTTGTTCGTCTTGAAATGCTGCGATTTGAGGTACATCCACTCTACGTAAATTGTTGCGGTCCGTCCTGGGATGTTGGCGATTCTAGCGGCGTCACCGGAGCGATTGGGTTTCCAATAATTAAGAATTTTAAAATTCAACGAATTTGTGCACTTTGTCTGTTGGTCCGATTTTAGAAATAACCGACATGTCACACGCGTTTATTGATCCTTTAAGACTGCGCCATTTAACTATTTACTATTATTTATTTATAAAAAATAATAAAATAAGTATAATAAGTTGGATATTAATTGTGTGGAAATTTACGTTAGGCTAACCACATTAAACTTTGAGCGATTCAGCTTCACTGACTGAATTAATAACAAATTCTTGTTTTTATATGACATGATAATAGTTTTCTAAATTGCTCAAGGTTTTTTATTGTCAGCGATTTCGTTTCCAGGGAAATAGTATTTAGATATCGGATTCCCGGAATGCTTCTCTGTCGTTCTTGGGTGCAGGTGTTAACTATAAAAACTCCCTTTGACTGTCGTAGATTAGACTATTATTTTCTTTAAACTTTAATTTTTGTTGATAGGTTTTACTTAATAATTTAATTAGTGTTGACACTCGGTGTTTGATGATCATTAAAAAGTTTTCTATTCCGTTTGATGGTAGATTTATTTACTTATTAGCAACTGCTTTTATCACAAAAGTTGATTGCAAAACGTTATCCAATAAAGCTTGGTTATAGAAATATCTTCATATAAGTTATAAGTTTTGTAGTAGTCTACTAAAAAAACAATAAAACTTAATGAAACATTAACTTTGATGATAGTTGTTGCTATGAACATGCTGTGCATCTCAGTTTTTCAAAAAGAGGTTTCATTTTGATATTTAAATAAAACAGGTATTTTATAAGAGAAATCAATAAATGTTTATTTCAATGTGAATAGGAAGGTATGCTATTAATATTTGAAAACGATATCAGTCAAATGGCCGCCACGGTTACGGTTGCAGTACCACATTCTTTTCATAAAATGTTCCATGACCAATTTGCACATTTGCGGCTGTATGTCCTCGATAACTTCACGTATTTCATCTTTAAGGTCTTGAATCAATTGTCAAGCATTGGCATAGACAATTAACTTTCACGTGGCCCCAAAAAAAAAGTCTGAAAGTGTTAAATCGCAACATCTCGGTGGCCAGTTGTGTTCACCTCTTCGAGAAATAATACGGTCAGGAAACTTTTCTTGTTTCGTTGCTTTTGTGGCATGTAGCGCCGTTTTGCTAAAAAAAAACGTCGTCCACATCAATATCTTCTAATTCCGGCCATAAAAATCATTAATCATAGCTCGGTAGCGCTATCCATTCACCGTTACAGTTGCAATAGTCTTATTTTCAAAAAAGTAAGGTCCAATCACACCGCTAGCCCAAAAACCGCACCAAACAGTGACACGTTGAAGATGCAAAGACTTTCCAACAAACATTCTTGGATTTTCTGAGCCCCAAATGCAACAATTCTGTTCACTGAAAATGATTTTTCGATAAAATTCCGGATCATTTTGATGCATTTGTAGGACCTAATCAGCAAAGATACGACGTTTATGGTGATCAACCGGCTTGAGTTCTTGTGTTAACTGAACTTTACAAGCCTTAAGACTTAAGTCTTTATGCAAAATACGGTGTAATGTTGTTTGTGAAATGTCTAATTCCAAAGATTGACAAACCTGGGTTTTCTTTAACACTACGGGCTACATCAGCAATATTCTTATCTGTTCTTGAGCGATCACGCGGTTTCGATTCTTCACATTACAAATTTGTCTCAACAGTTATTAATTAATATAAATTTTTCCACCAGGTATACTTTTGCCGGCCGAGAAGGTGCGACAAAAGATAATAGCTTCAAAATTGACAGCTGCCCAAATAGCCTGCTATTCAAAATAATACTTCTTATTGGAAAACCCTTTACATAAAAGTTTTTTAGAGTAGCGTTCCCTGAATAATGATTTGGTATTAGACAATTGATACAGAGCCTGAATCGTTTTACTTCGTCTAATCTTGGTTGAGATAAAAGGTGAAGATATTTATTGCAGTTATATATTCTGTAAAAACATTTGCATTTAATGCATATTTGTGTAGCATTATTCGATACCAATGCATGCGTTTGTTGGGGCTTGTATTGAAGTGCGTATTTTGTGTCATATCATTTAAAAATTTGACAACAATCATGTAAGAAGAAGTAAGAAGAATCAAGTTCGTTAATTCGAGAGTTACACAAAATTCTCTACGTAACGCTTTAACACAACTGATGAACTCAAAAATGTCTCTCCAGTAGATCTAAAAACAATAAACGTAGATGTTGATTTGCAATACCCTTGTTTGCACTGATGAGAATGTGCTGCATTTTGGCAAATTTATAACATATTATTTATTTTTCAATAACAACATAAAACTTACTAATTCCAAAGCAAACTTTTATTAAATAATTAATTCTAACAATACTTTAGAAATACAATATGAGATATTATGACTTATTTTTATAGCAGTAACAGTAGATAAACAAAACAAATCAAATATGCTAAATTAATCATAAACTTTCCAATTGTTGAGCAACCTAATGTTGATAATATCTTACTATTAGTAAGGTCATCCTCAAAACTTGTTCCAGAGTCAAAACGCTCAAAAATATTAGTTTTATACTGCTAACTTTAATATGAGTTTATTAAATGTTGTTTTTAATTAATTGTTTCTTCTTTAATTTCTAGTTTAAGGAAGATTACGATCTAGAAAAAATGGTTATTTCAATACAAAAAATTGTTAATGTCTATCCAGATATTAAAATAAAAATTCACTATAAGTACAAACGTGATTTGATTAATGATATCATTAAAAGAACCAACTTGTCGAATTATGAAATATACAACAACATTGATTTACGTCGATTTAATGATGGCTTTATTATTCACATAGTATTAACAACTGCCAGATATCTAAAGTTGAAAAATAAAGAATCAATAATGCTGTGCATTTATATTGGCGATAACATTAATAGAATGTTAACCAATTTTAATCCATTTACCCGGACAATATTTGTAGATAAACTTGGAAACATTCATAAACGAGATTCAAATGGCAAATTTAAAAAACAAACTGTAATAAATCTGGATTATACCAAAAATTTTGAAGGTATGCAACTACGCCATGGAGTCAACCGCTTTTCTATAAGACCATTTATAGTTGTCAATGATAGTAGAAGCAAAGGTGTTAACGTAATGATTATTAAAGAACTTGAAAAATTATTAAATTATACATTAACATTTAATCAAAAGAAACATGACGTAGAAATGATGAGTATGCCTACAAATATGAAATATGATTATACCTATCCACAATATATTTCTTATTACTCATTTGCCGTTCCTAAAGCTTTAAAAATGCCTAACTGGTTAGGTTTAATTTATGTTTTTGATTACAAACTTTGGTTACTTATTTTAAGCTCTTTCATAGTAATTCTAATCATCTATCACGTATTAGATAATAACACACTGAGCAAAAGTGGCATTGGAATATTTTTGAGTCAAAGCACCAAGCAACCTAAACAGAAAGTATTAATTATAATTTATTTAACTTGGGTCATATTTTCATTTATTATTATAAGAGCGTATTTAAGCTTGTTTTTTACTTTGCTTGTTAATCCTTTATATGAGAAGCAAATAAAATCATTAGAAGATCTTGCTGAATCCAATCTGGCCGTATCTATCCATGTTATGAATGTCTTTTATTTTATAAGAACGTCAGTATATTGGATCCATTGTCATTTCTTGATGTTTTAAAAGAATCTCTAGATAAGGATGATTATTTTTATACATTTAAGTTTTCTTTTATCTGGATGGGGATTGAATTTAAAAAACATAGTCCTTTAATTATTCAATTCAATAAATATATTCGACGTTTTCAAGAATTTGGCCTTTACAGTAAATGTGTGCAAGATGCATCGTACATGGATAAAACTTTGAATAATAATGATTTTTTTAATTTTTCTTTTGAATAATTATCTTTGCCATTTTTCATAAACTTTGCAGTTTTATCAATTGCAATATTAGTTTTTGTAGGAGAGATAATTATTGGAAAAATAAAAATATACATAAACAACAATTAATTTAAACTATAAATTTTAATAGATTTTATGTAAAATTATGCAAACCACAAATGTTTTTATTACAAATAATTAAAACACAAATTTTAAAACTAATATTTAAATGCTTTTTCTTATGCATAAAAAGTTGTTCACATTCTACTTATTTTTCTTAGATTTTCAGCATGTTTTTATTTCACATGGTTTAAATCTAATTGTTACCTTTGTAAAATACTTGGTTTTAATAATAAAAAAATAAAAAAAATTTATTGTAATTAATTTCGCACTTTTACGCTTTTTTCTAAGACCACTTTTTTGGTTGATTAGGAGCAAAAAAACGCATGGCATTGCGATGACAATTTGAATGTTACTAACAATAAGTTTTAACAGAAAGAAAATTCTGATTATTCAACTAATAATAAGTTCATCTGTGCTGTTTGGCCTTAAAAGTTACATATATCTATAATTTCCCAAAAGAACAAATTATAATCCTTATAAATTAACAAAATAAAAATGATTGTTTTTTTTTATTCTGCTCTTATCTATTTTATTCCTCTTCTATCTTTTTCAATATCTCACTTCTTTTTATCTGTTTTTTCTGTCAACTTGTTACGATGTTTTAACATATTTGTTTCCTTAGCCTCTTCACACATTCTATACACTTTCAAATTATCTATACATAATTTTGTTACTGGCAAAAAAGATGAAAATATCACCACATTTCAAACTTGCAATCATCTTTACTATATCTAATGTTTTCAACAAACAAAGGCATTTCTATATTAATAATTTGGATTATACCTAGATTTCATCATTCGTATTCTCCTTTGTTGTTTTTGTATGTCTCTTTTAGTTTTCTCTTGATATCATAGCTAGCATAACTATTGTAACTATTGTAAGCTTTCCTTTACTTGCTTTCATTTGCTCTTTGATGCATTTTTGAAAGATTTTACATTTGTGTTTCATCATCATTCTTATTTTTTTTTTTTTTTTTACCTCTAGTTTTTTTTTATCTTCTTTTAATACAATATATAATAATGTTTTTCTATTTAAACCTAACAGTATGCGGATAACTTTTTGGCCTCTTGCTCGTTTAGAAGAGGTAGGTACTAAAGAAGATAATAAAATAGCAAAAGGATTTTTTCTATATCTAGTATTTAATAAGAGTTAAATAAATCATAAGAAACTAAAAGTAAATTAAAGAAAAACATACATAATTGAAATAAATTACAAAAAAAATTTATAATAAAATTGGTACTTCTCAATAGTTGCCTAGATGTTTTGCCACCATGCAATAAATAGCAAAATACTGCTTTATAAAAAAATATTTTAATATAAAAAAGTGTTCTGTATTTTAGCTATGACTTTAGTGTGTGTTATTTTTATTGTAATGTAATGTAATGTTTTTGTGTATGTTTTCTATCATTTGGATATAAAAAATGTTTGAATAATTAAAAAAATTAAAATTAATAGTTTCTTTAACGTCTAGTAAAATTTGTCAAATTGGACCAATGAGCAAACATATTGGTCAATAAATAGTTGCTATGGTTTTATCCTTGCTGGGCTTTGGTATGAAGATGATGATGACTGATTTCCATACTTTACTATGTTTTTTTGTGAGGTTTTTTATTACAGCGTTGGCGATTGTGTCCGGTGCTTTGTCTTGTTATAAATGATCGGATTTATGTAAAGGCTTGTTAACACAGTGCGAGCTAGCACTTGAGCTGTCCTAGTCAGCTACTGCAGTGCAGCTACTTGCATCATCACGAGTTACTGTCATGTGCAAGTCGGTACCTAGCATCCGAGTTACAGTAACATTTTTTGTTTTTACTCGCCTTTCGCAGTAGCTGTCCACTGTCAGATCAACAACTCGTATTGTGTAACCAGGCCATTATACTTTTGCAGGACTGTCCTTACAATCAATCTATGTTTGTCGTTGTTCGTGGCGTCTAGTCTGTGTACCTCTCTAAACACTTTAGCGGGAGCCTTGGCCTTGTCGTAATTGGGTAAGACAGTTTTGCCTCGGTGTTTAAGTGCAAGCAATGGGTCGTATATTGTCTTTAATAATTTTGTTAATTTCTACAAAAAGTTGTCTCTTGTGAAAAAGTTCTGTATTTTATTTGTCTATGTGTTATAACGCTTTTTTGCTTTTCATCTAAATATTTCTTTTTGTCGTATGGATAGAAGGTAGACAAAGCTTCTTTTCCCGTCCGCCTTGAATATTAAAATCTCACTTCCAAAAATGTAGAACCCAATACCAAATAGTAATTCACAAAAAAAAAACTAATTACTCTTCAATTATTTATTATGGACTGTTTCAAGTCCCACTAGCACCGGTCATCAACAATAAAATTTACATATTTATACATAACAACTGTAACAATATTTAAAAATTATCACTGATATTATAGCATACCTAAATCCCAAAATAAAAATTAAGACCTACCTCTTTTTAATGGTGAAAATAACAAAATATTTAATCAAAATAAAACTTGCCATAAGCAAATAGAAGGAAAATACGTATAAGCAAAATGCTGCGCATAATCTGTACATTTATACGGTATAAAAAGTTGTTCTTAAAAGATTAATATTGGGCTTTATTATATGTATACAACGTTTATATAAAAATACATTCAAACTATCATATGTATGCAAACAACACTAATGTCTATTATTCATTCTCAGTAGATCAGTTGACACCTTCAATTGATAAGTTTATCAATATTGAGAACAAGTTTATTGCTGTTACTAATAACTACGCTTATTATGCAATTAATCCATCTAAGACAAAATTATTTTATTTAGGATCAAATCATAAAAAGAAACAAATCAATTTAAGCAATATGAAATACTGATAGTACTGTAGTTGCAGCAACTGTTGTCAATTAGCTTATATAACTTTAAAACCATTTCAATGCAATAAAAGTTTTTTTAAGTAAAGCAAATTTTTTTATTTATCAATTTTCTTGTTTTACAATTTCATTTCTATAATGTTGTGTACATAAAACTTAACATAAATTTTGCGACAAAGCAAAAAATTCAAAAAGTGCGGAACATATATTTGCATTTTATTCATAGCATTTTAAAAGAAAGTTGACTAATTTGAGAAAACTTCAAATTGTATTAAGTAATGCAGCATCATCTAAAAAATGATTTTTTATAAACTAGGTTGTCTTTCCATGCTAAACGGATGCCTAACATAACGATTGGTAGTACGTCGGTCCATTTTGAACGTCTATAGGTATAGCTTTTGGTCATTGATAAAAACAATCTACGGCATAATCACAATAGCAATATGCCTATGTTCAAACCTCTTAGATGGCGCAATGAAGGTACCTGGAGCTGTTGATAAATACTACTCCAAGCTCATTTTTTGCAGTCCTTCTTAATAGATGGCCAAATATATACAGCAAAGATACGTCTATCTCTGGTATCTTTATAAGTTTTAACTGCAGTGTTGATGATTCTTTGGCTTCTTTATTCTTCAGTTCTAAATCCACTTTCTGCGCCTCTGCTAAAGCTCTTAGATCAATTGCCGGAGCTATCTTTTTGATAAGAGAAAGGGCGTCCGCAACAATGTTCTCCTCTCCCGACACGTGACGTATGTCTGTAGAGAATTGTCTTATATAATCAAAGTATTGGAACTGTCGTATAGTACATTTGTTGTTTCTTTTTCAAAACGCATATGTGATCGGCTTATGATTTGTAATGGTGGTAAAAGTAGCAAAAATGTTTTACTGCTTTGTAAATTGCTAGCAATTCCTTATTATAAGCTGCGTAGTTACGTTCTGTAGTATTTAGTTTCCTTATATCAAAAACCAGTCATCGTTAACTTGTTGCACCAATTATAAAATCTAAAGCATCACAAAATATAGTTAGTAGAACGTTGAGCTGGGAATAAGCAAGTAACACTGCTTGTGCTAAGCTATAATAAATAATAAATATTTGGTAAAAATTTACAATCTTTAAATACTGCCTGAGGTTTAACCATATTCGGTAGTGGCTAAGTTCTATTACCAGAGACAAGAAACAGCCAAGAAGTTTTATAGACGATTGGCCAAAAATACATTTAGATGAGTTGATAATCACTCCGTAGTCTTGCAGGCGTTTAACTAAGATCTCCAGATGTTTTATGTGTTCTTCCTATGACTACTATGCTATAAGTATATAATCAATATAGGCATAGCAGAACTTTAAATTTCTGAGCACTTCATCAATAAACCTCTGGAACGTTTGCGCAGCATTTTAGAAACCAAAGACATACATGGAAATTTAAATAATCCAAACGACGTAGTTATAGCTGTTTTGGCAATGTCTTCGTCTGCAACTAGTATTTGATTAAAGATTTTGACCGAACCAATTGTTGAAAACAATTTCTCATTAAAATTTTGAAAAAAATCTTGGATGTGCCAGGCTGGGTAATTTTTGCAAATTTAATCCTCTATAGTCCTCACACGGCAACATGTAAAGGGGAGATAACCAACAGTTCTACAATGCTATTTCTTGTTGAAGTGTAATTAATTTGCAAATAACTTAATTGCGTCTTAAATAACCTGTTTTATTTAAATGCTAACATTGCTTTAACACGATGCAATCTGTTATCATTATTAACGCAACCAAACAACTTCCAAATCTTAGAAAGCAGTACATTTTTTAGACATTAACAAATTACAGAAAGTTATTAAAAATTCTATTAAAAATTACAAGTTTTTAAAAGCGGAAAACATTTTACAAATCCATTAAAGCTAACTTAAATGACAAAAGTAAAATAGTTTTTTAATTGATTTAAAATAAAAATCTATATTAAAATAAAGAAGGTGAAAAATGCTGCACAATTCTGTAAAAGAAAATAAAAAAAAAATTATAATATTTTAGAAAAATACAAGGTTTAATACCGCTATGACTAAGAAAGTGGTGCAATAAAAAATACAAAAGCCAAAAAACAATAGACAAGCAAAATTAAAGCAATAAACAGTCCAACTCTTAAAAAAAGAACTCAAAATATAACTTGACATTGAAAAAAGAAAATGCAAATATAAAATATTAGAAATCAAAAAAAATCCTAAAAACACTTATGTAAAGAAGTGAACAAAGATTGTGGTTAGGTTACAAGATTGTAACAAAAATGTTAACCTTTAGTCTAAAATTGTCTAAAACAAATAAAACTGGCAAGTGAGCTATTTCCAAAATATACGATCATAAAACTTAAAAAAGCGCCTGAATTTAAACAAGATACTACCTTAATTATTAAACAAGACTGTAGATAAAATACTGGACATTATATTTAATCGATAATTAAAGATATAAAAAAAGTCAAGAAGAAGCAAGAAAAGTAAAACAACAAGTTACAGACTACTATGCTTGACAAATAGCTTTGGTAAGCTATAACAACATATGGTAGTGAGTAGATTAAACAACAAAATAAAAAATATTTTATCTTATATCCAGCATAAATTTAGAAAAGGTAGATCTACGGTGGTTGCAATGAAGAAAGTACTGGACATAATCATCAAAGCAACCAGAAACAACAAAAATTGTCAGCTGCTTACTTTTGACATAAGAAACGCTTTTAACTCTAATAATCTCAAATTATACCACAAACAGAAGATTAGAAAAAGCATATAATGATGTCGTGTGGTGTACCACAGGGCTCAATCCTGGGATCTATATTATACATACTTCAACAAAACGCTGCAGATAGAAAAAGCTGATCTGGTGCAAATGATACGCTTTGCAAACGGAACTGCCATAGTTTTCACCTCCAAATATAAAAAAAATCAAAAGCCAACAACGCATTGATCAAAGCACTTTGCAAACTAATGACAAGCCAGTCTCAAATAAGAAGAAATTATTAAGGTCGCTAACTATTTCGGTAATATTATTTAAGGTACTATATATAGGAACAGGTTCTCAGATACGAGGTTAATAGGCGTTTGCTTATAACACAACAAAAAAACTAGTTATAAAAACAGCAAATGCGTATAGGACGGAATTAACAAATGCCATCATGGTTATATCTTCCGTCATGCCAATAAAATTAATTCTCACAAGAAGAAAGATCCACAAGAGTACTAAATAGTTGGCAGAAAAATTATAAGAAAAACACAAAAAAAGTCAGAATGGACCAAAATTTGACATAAGATCATAGATTAAAAGAAAACACGGCAAAGTCAACGGCAAACCCAATTTCTGAGAGGGCACGGGCGTTCGAAATAATACTTAACAATGTTTAAACTATCAGAAAATCTTATGTTTTGTTGCAAAATAACAAAATCGGTAAATCATTTTTTTTCAAACGCAAACAATAGGAACATTTAAAAAAATCTAGATACGGAATTAAAGAAAACAATAACACCTGAAAACACAACGGAGATTAAAAGACAATTAAAATGAAAAGAAAAAAGAACTGGAACCTAATCCAGAAATAATTTTACAAATTGAGTTAGAAGAGTAGATTAACAATTATCTAGGATCAATAACTAGAAAGGAATAAGTGATTGAAATAATCTAGAGTGGACTAAAAGCGTGACCGGGCAAACCTTGTTTTAAAAGAAAACTAAAGCTAATCCCAGAATAAATTGTACTAATCGCCTAGTAGAATCTTGGGCTTTAGTGAGTAGAAGCCTTACAGACAGGCTGATAGAGTTTTCTCAAAACTATTTTGAACAAAAAAAATAGAGAAATAAAAAAAAAACATGGAACACAATTAAAACAAAAATAAGAAACATTGCAAAAACTATAGGTTATAAAAAAGCAAATAGAGAAACTATACATAACACAAAGCAAAGAAAACATAAACGTAAAATACAGCAAAACAAAATTAGAAACATACATATTAAAATAAAAACAAGCCCGGAAATAAATTAAAAGGTGAGTACCTACATCTTTATAAAACAAACAAAAAATCAAATTAACTATATATAGTAAAATAAGCATGTAAATCTAGATAATCTTCAACTTGGTTTATATGTATGCAAAAAAATAATAACGGATTGCTGAAATTGAAACAAAAAAGTCAAATTAGGACAAAATTAAGTAGGACTTACTTGTTTTGATAATACTATATAATTTTTAACAAGAATACAAACAATAATCAACTTAAGAAAATGTTAAAATAAAACTAAAGTCGAAAGTAATACAAATTGAAAAGGTATTGTAAACATACTTCAAAGCAAGTGAATAGTTATGAGTAGTTTAATTGAACTAACAAAAAATCAAATTAAAGATTACGTTGCGGAAAAAGTATAGAAAAAGTTTTGTTTAGAGTGAGTTTTTTGAAAAATGTAAACAAGTAATGAAAATACAAATAAAAAACTTAAAGCAGGGTTAAAAAACCCGGAAAAATAGTTTGTAAACAAATTTATTATTATAAGGCCAACGTCAAAAAGCATGAAAAACTGCAATTAGAAACCCAAACTAATTATACAAAAATATCAATAATATTAGATACAAAAATGTAGTTAAGAGAAGAAAATAGTTTTGCTATTATAAGGGTTTACAAAATCAAAATGAATAATTTTTTTACACATTGTAGAAGAAAGTCAAATCTGTGACCTCAAATAAAAAAAATTATGTGATATAAAGTGTTGTTTTTTAACCTAAAAAATTGAAGACATAGAGTATTGTATGTAGTTCAACATATGAAAAAAGTGATGACTGAAATCTTATTGTTTAGATATTGAGTTGGTTGGCGTTTTGTCCCATAAAAACTAATTTTAATATAAAAACGGCACTGTACGTTAAAAGTTTTATAGAAAAACAAGCTACATTAGGACGCGGCGACTAAAAAATAAAATAAAGTTACTTTTTAGTCTAATTGTAATATTGCTTAAAATTTTAATAAAAAAAATTATATAATAAACACTTTTAGGCTTTTAGGTCCCTTTACAAAATTAGGTCCCTTTACAAAATTTTTGTCAATTCTTTTGTTCAACACAAAATGTTAACCCGACAACTTATTATATTGTTAAGAATGAAAAAAAAATAAAAAATCTAAACTATCTGCATAAACTTTAGTAATGTTAAAATAACAAAATTACCTTTCGATCAAACTTTTTTAAGCTTAATTCTTTATGTACTTCTGAACATTAAATTATTTCAATATACAATATAATAAAATATATCAATCGTAACATGTTGTTCGATTAGCTTTTCGTACTTTATTGTTGGTTTCTAAACTCAAACAATGGATTTTAACCCTGAAATAAACTATAGAATTGAATAATATGTTTTGTTATAATATATATTTTTATTAATCAATATAATATAAATGTATATGTTATCGGTCTTAATTAATTTGTTTTTTTTAAATATTTAAACTATTTATTATTTAAAATTAACGCCAAATGTGTACAAAATGCATAAACATTCACAAATCTACAGGTAGCTTACCTGTAGATCAAAGTATAGTACCAAAAAAGTCAACTGATATACAAGCAATTGAGGCATAAAATAAAATGGCTTCAAATTTAATTTGAATGATTAGTGCTTGATTACGCTGTTCCAATACAGCCAAAGGAAAGTAAACGATTAAAAATTATTTAATCTTTATAACTTTCTATAAAACCTAATTTTTTACATTAATTGGTACAACAACAAACCATAAACAAAATCTGCACTTGTACCTTAATATCTCCAGTTTCTTACCACTCAGCAAATTTCTTTTCATTCTTAGAAATAATAAATCATATAAATATGTAACAAAAATGTGTTCTCAACTAGTTTGCTTTTGTTTGCTTAATTAAATGGTTAAATTATATTAAAATTATATGAAGCATCTTATCTCAGACATGAGTTGCAGGATGGAAATAAAATGTCCAGAATAGGCAGTTAATAACAGAATCTGATTTAGAGTGGGTGGTTGAACATATGCCCCATCATTAGTATGTTTGGCCTCCCGATACAAGTAAAACCAAATAGAAAAATAACTTGGAAGCATGATAAAAACCAAACGGAAAAATTCTTGGGTAGAAATTTAGATAGAGCTTTAAAGGATACGGGATGGCAATTATGCAGATAAAATCATTAACCAAGATTTAAAAGTCAACCAGAAAAACAAAAAACAAAAAAATAAAAAAATATGACTAGTAACGTCTAAATAAAAAAAAAATAAATACTAAAAAGTAATAGAAAAATTTGAAAAAATAAAAATGAACATAATGATAACTAATGAGACATAATAAAAAGTGACACATAGATGATTGGCAAAATATTACACTGTTAAAGCGGGGGTTAAAAAAAGCAAGAAGTAGAGAAAACTTGTATTGTATTTCTATCATACAACTAAAAAAAATATAGAAACTCTTTAAAAAAAAGTAAAAAAAACAACACCAGGCATTGAAATTATTAAAGCCGGTAACCTACCTAAAAGAGCTGAAAACAGGAGTGGAGATAAATAAGTTGGTACATTGGAAAGACTCTCTAAATGGCAATAGAAAAAAAAACTAAACGACCACATAATTATAAATAGATCTCATAAACCACAAATTCACTAAGGCCCAGAAAACACAAATGACTTGATTAATATATATTTCTTAACAAAAGAAGACTTACAAATACAAAAAGGCACAGTATGTGAAATGGAATAGACACTACTAATACCTGAAGTAAAAATAAAAATATCAAATATCAATAAAAACAAAACAACAACAACAGGAATTGTGAACTAGATATATATATATACTAACAGAACAACAAAAACTAAAACAAAAGCTAAAAGAATTTACATAAACAAACAAGAAAAACATATATCAAACATGGTAAATTTTAACGGACCAAAGCAAGAGGAGAAGGTGCTTCAAAAAACTTGCTTTAGTATTTTTGCTTTGTTTCTATAATTTATTAGCAGTCTATTTATCGGTTCATAAGGGTATAAAAATATCTACAATTATTTTTATTTTTTTGTAGTTTTTTAACTTTGACTAAAAAATCGCATTTATCCACTTCCTAATAAAGTACCTATTAATCTATTAGCTACATAACCTAACTTTTAATTTAATGAAATTTCATTTATTTTCTTAACACTTTTGAACATCTAGTACATTATATGTTCAATGTTTTTATTTGTTATAAATGTGTATGTTAAGCATATATTTAATTGGCTGTCCATAAGTTTTAATATAATAAATTAAATAAAAAGTTTTTTTTTTAATACATTTATTTATTATAATACATTTTAAAATTTAAAAAATAAAATAATTGTAATATTCCAGTAGTACTGCCATCTATCCGTACGGATTCCAAGGGTCTGGTATTGGAAATTTATTTAATTATCCTGTGTGTGTATTAATATTGTGTATTGGTTTTATATTTGGTTTTCCATTAAATATAGTTTTAGTTTGATTTTAAATTCGTTTATTGAGTATATATTTTTGATTTCTTCTGGTATGTTGTAAAATTCTTTAATACATTTTCAGTTAAACTTTGATTTTTTGATGTTGTTCGATTTACTTCCATGTTAAGGTGTCTTTTTTTTTTCGTGTGTTGTGTGTATGAATTTCTTTTCTAGTTGTTAATTTTAGTTCTGTTTTAGTTAGTCCAAGTTGTATTTTTTAATTAAAATGATACATTGTTGTAAAATTTTATTTTTTATTGTTAGTTGGTTTGTTTTTTATGAACGTCAATTGTAGGTGATAGTTTGTCCATTTGATATAGTGTTTTTATTGCCTTATTTTGTTGTCGTTGTAACTTGTCTATGATTTTTATATTGGTTTGTGACCATATGGTCATCATATAGTTAGTTTGTGAACTAAAAAATGCATTATAAATAATGTTTCTTGTTTTTTGTGTTGTTGGCAATTTTGTATAGAGCTCCTATAGCTATTGTGATTTTTTTCATAAAGATCTGTACGTGTTTATTCCATTTTAGATTATTGGTAATTGTGATTCCAAGGTAGTTAGTATGTGAAACTTCACTTAATTGTTTTTTATTTATGCATAGCGTAATGTTGTTAATTCTTTTTTTTTGTGTTATTAGCATAAAATTTGTTTTATGTTCATTAATTGTTAGAAGATTGTTATTGTACCAATCACTAATTTTATTTAAATCTTCTGGTACTTTGTGTTGCAATTTTGTTTTGTTTATTTTTGTATGTATCAGAGTTGTATCATCTGCATATATGTATAGCAATCCATTTAGTTTTAATTTAAATATATCATTAATATATAAGATATATAAAAGTGGTGCAAGTACAAGTATGTTTTGATCGTTGTTTGTAAAGTTCTGTATTTTAGAAAACTTCTAATTAGATTTAGTTCTTTTCCACGAATTATTCCTAGTTTTTCCAGTTTTTGTAATAATTTTTGTTTACATACAGTATCTGCATGTCTATAAATACTGTAAGACATTCTTTTCATGAATCGAGTGCGTTATTGATGTTGTGGAGTATGTCCGTAAGCGCAGAACTTGTACCAGTTTGTTTTTGGAATACATATTGTTTAGTATTTATATATTTGAGTATCCGTTTATAGATATTTTTATCGAATATCTTAGCTATAATAGATAGTAATGCTATAGGTCTATAGTTTTCCGGCATTTGTTTATTTCCTTTTTTAAATATGGGTATGATAACTGTTGGTTTCAGACATTCTGGGTATATACCTTGTTGTATTGTGGTGTTAATCAGTTTTGTGAGTATTGGTATTGGGTCATCTTTCACAGTTTTAATGACTTTGGTTGTTATCATATCCTTTTCCTTCTTTGAGTTTATTAACAATGTTTTCAATTTCTGCTTCGGTGGTTTGGTCAAATGTTACGCTTGATTCTATATTATTTCGTAATGTGATTATGTTTGATTTTGTCATTTTATTTGCAAGTTTTTTTCCAATATTTGCAAAATACGTGTATATTGTATTTGAGATGTCTTCCGGATGTGTAAGTATGGTTCCATTTTCTTGTGCGATTGTAGTTATATCTTTACTTTTTTAATTTTTTTTACCATTTGATTTATTTCATTCCATGTCTTTTTAGGATTATCTTGTACACGTTCTATTTTATTCTGATAGTACATTTTCTTCTTTTCATTTACTTTTTTATCAACGTAGTACTTCATTTTAATGTAGTATTGTTTGATTATGGCGTTTGTTTAGTTTTGTTTGTGTCTTTTATATAGATCATTTCTTTTTTTATGTCGTCAAGTATATCGGTATTAATCCAGTCATTTCCTTGTTTATATTTAAGTTGTATTTCTCTAGTATTAGTTTCTATTAGGTTTGTCATTATTTCAGTTAACTTATCAACGTTTGAATATGATTCTCTTTAACTATTTTGGCAAAGCTTTTTTTAATATTGTCGTAATTTATTTTATATTTTTTTATTATTGTATATTTATTTGTTTTGTCTTTAATGTTTCATGTTGTCAGTATTGCATGGTGATCAGAGCATGGGGCATATTTTATGTCAAAACTTTCCATTAGTACAGGTTTATTTGTAATTAAATGATCTATTATTGATATTTTGTTCTATTTGCTTGTTCTTGTACTCTCAGCCGTATTCATTAATTGATATCCTTGTTCTGTTATCTACATTTTATATGTGTTGGTTTTGTTTGAGTTTTCTGCTAAGTATATAATCATATCTCCCATAATAATGTGTGTTTTTTTTTGTATTAAGTATGTTATTTTCCAAAAACATTTAATAGTTCAGTGTTTGTTATTTCTGGTGGCTTATATATTGTAAGTATTGTAATTAATTCTACAAAATTAATTGTTTCGTTTGTTATTATTTTATATTTTATACTTTTCTTAATGTATGTGTTTACACCGCCTCCTTTCGTTTTTCTTGAGTTTTGTACGTTGTAGTTGTTTATTAATTGATAATAGTCTTCTAGTTCTTCATATAGCCATGTTTCTGCTATTGATATTATTGATTGTTTATTATATAATTTTGGAATAATTTCTAGTTCGTTTAGTTTTTGTTTAACGCTTCTAATATTGTGAAAATATAATGTTAGAGGATCCATTTTGATGGTTTATTGTTTACATATGTAGAGTAGTAAATATGATTTTTAAAATATTTACTGTATTAGTTTTTTATGTCTTCTAAGCAATGAATTTGTATAATTTTATCGTTTTCAGATTTTCTAGCAAATATATTACCATTTTTTGTCCATACATATTTGTAAGCTTTAATTTTTTTAGTTGTCTACATTCAAAATACAGTTTACTGTTGTAATTAGTCAGTTGTTCGTTTATGTAGACATTATTATTACTGTTTCCTTTTAAGTCACAGTTTTCAGTTTTAATCGTTTTAATTTTTTTAAATTTGTTTATAATTTGTTTTTTTAGCTCTTCAGTTCCCATCTCAACAATAATATCTCCTGACTGTTTATCGTTTACTTTTCGATAGCAATTTTTTATTTCATTTTTATTAATTTTCAATCCCATTCCATGAGTTACTTTGACTATTATGTTCATAACCTATTCATTTGTATCTAGTTTATCAATGCCTTTAAATATTAGATTATTTTTAATTTTTTCTTGTTTTATGTCGTTTATTTTAATTTTCATTGTTGTTATTTTATTTTTCATTTCCTGATTATCTTGCTTTATGCTTTTTAAATCATCCTTTATTTCTTTATTTTGTTTCAAGAAATCATCAAATTTATTAGACATAAATTCAATAGAATGTTTTAAATCATTAATGGTCTCGGCCAGTCCTTCAATTGTATATTCTTTTTCTTTAAGTTTTGTAGTTTGGCGTGTATTTGCCATAATGTATTTAATATTATAGTTATTGTTTATATTAAATGTGGACAAAATAAAAAGAAGTAAAAATATAATACTACTCTGCCGGGACTTGAACTTGCGTTTTATTTCTATGTTTTGTGAGCCAAGGGGTTCTCTGCGTTGCGCTACTACGGTCTTCAGATTTTGTTTGTTGTTTGTGTTTGAATTAGTTCAACAAAAAAATGTTTATGTATGTTTATATTTTACGTATAAATTCTAACCTACAATTAATTTTAGATATTTACTTTTTTTTATTTGCTCTCCCGATGCCCCTTTCCAACTATTCTTACAAAAATCGGACTGTCCAGGAGCCTGAGCTTAAGTTTGTTTATAATCTGAGATGCACTGTATTTAAGAAAAATCACTAATAGTTAATGTAAATAGATAATAATTAATTTAGTTATTCTGCTAATAGATTATTAGGTACTTTATTAATAGATGGATATCACGGCCCTTAGTATATTAAATATATAAAATAAATTTGTTTAATCACAATTGTAGCTTAAAAAAAAATTTACAATTTTTCAAATTTTTTGTTAAATAATCTAATTTTAGCGCAATTTTAAGTCTGTCTATACGAAGCAAATTAAAAAAAATTGTTGGTCCCAGTGATCTGGGCAAAAAATAATATTTTTGTAAAAAAAATTTAACCGCCAATGTTGACGTATTTTGATGTAGACATAAAAATTATATTTAAGTTTTAAAAGTTTAAAACTCAAAAAACACTGCAAAATGCTTATTTTTCATCATAAATTCTTACAAATACCCGTTTAGAAGCTTTCAGAAAAACTATACACTAAATATTAATTAAAAAATTGAGTTCTGCAAACAATTCTACATAGAAATAAGTAAGTGTCGTTTTTATCGGCCGTAGAAAAATCTAAAAAAAATTGCAATTTTTTTTTCATTATAATTTTATTTTTTTATTTTGTATAAGATTATTTGGCTTATGTTTTTTTTAATCTTGTTTCAAAGGTTTGATAAAGACATCGTTTGTCGCTTGAACCAATTTTAGGCGCTTTTACTCAATTTTTAATAGATTTTGCTCTTGAATAAAAATTTGAGATTATTATTATTTTTGGTAATAGAATCAATCCGCCCGGCGCTCATTAAAATTTGACAAAAAAAATTGCAAATCCCGCCCTAGCGTGTATAAAGTTTAAATTAAAAAAAATAATTAATTTTTAACGCATTTAAATAGATAGGCTTTTCTACGGCCGATGAGTTCGACACCGACTATTTTCTATAAAAAACCGTGCGCAGAATTTAAATATTTAATAATATTTTGTAATCGAACGGATAGCTGAGTTTAAATGGAGCTGGGTTGGCCATGTAGCAAGAAATAACAACAAAAAATGGACGCACAGGTTGCTAAAATAGAGACCAACGATGACCACTTGCGATAGAGGAAGACCACAGAAAAGATAGGTAGACAACGACAAAGAGACTGCTGGAAAGCATTGGTATCAAATTGCACAAGACCGCAATCAATAGAATTGTTTAAAGAAGGCCTACGTTCAGCAGTAGACAAATATAGACTGAAGAAAAAGATTTGATACAATATTAGTCGGCCTAAATTGATTTGTAACTGGTCACCAAATTTTAAGAGCAAAGTAAGCTAAGTTTATAAACTTTATAATAATATTTGTCTATGCGTTAACAAATTTTGGTACTTGATAATGTTTCCTTACTTAAATAACAATGTGTTCTAGAGTAGAGCAAGTGTTGAAATATTAAGGGTTTTCCAATAAGAAATTTTATTTTGAATAGCAGGCTATTTGGGCAGCTGTCAATTTTAAAGCTAATATCTTTTAACATTTGACAAGTGACAATACTGACTATTTTCTATAAAAAACTGTCCGCAGAATTTAAATGTTTTGTAATATTTTGTGTATATTTCTATTGAGCGCTGTTAAACGTGTATTTGTAAGAGTTTTTTATGTTAAAAATAGACATTTTTACGATTTTTTGCAGTTTTTTCAAACCGAAATACACAAAACAAATTTATGTTTTTTAATTAACTTAAATCAAACTCCTTCTCTCCTATCGCAAGGGTACTACAAGATTTCGTTCTCCAGATTCGACACAACAATTCTCACATTCGCATCACCCTTTGGAACCAGGACATAATTTGCACAAAGGTCCTGATTGTCGGACGTAATCGTTAATATTAAATTATATTTGTAAAAGGTTTTAATGTATCCAAAACTAAGAATAAAATTGTTAATAAAAACATACTGTTTAATTATTTTATTTTATTGTTTCACAAAATGCATCCTTTTTTATCATAAAATAAACGTACAACAATTCTATTACAAATACAAAAAGATGTTATTAAATTAATTCAAATAAAAAAATTATTGTTGCAAAAAATATTCCAAGCACATAAAGCATGAAAGATAGTGCTAACTCTTCAAAACCAAAAGCATGCAATTCAACATCAATTTCCAATTCTTCCATAGCAAGAGCACCTTGTAACCATTTATTAAAACGACCTACTTCTTGAAATAGCATAATATATTTATTTAGCAGGCTAATTAAAGGATGTCCTCTATAGTTGTACACGGTTACCAATGCAAAACCAATATCGAAATAATAAATTTTTGGTGAGTAACCGTTGTGTGTATACAATTCATGAAACATAGCAGTCCTTTCTTCCAATGCACATGTATTTTTATAAAGTTCAATATTATATAAAGTATCTTTCTTTTCTCGCAATAATTTATGTATTTTATTATTTGGTTCGTTAAACATATCACTTAAACTGTAATCTGAACCTATTGCTAAATTTGATTCTGCAACATCTTTCAAAGACTTAATCTGTTTCTCATATAAAGGATTAACCAATAAAGTAAAAAATATGCTTAAATAAGCGCTTACTATAAAGAAAGAAAATATGACCCAAGTTATATAAAGCAATTTATGTTTAGGTTCTTTTATGCTTTGATTTAGAAATATTGCAACGCATTCCAATATGTTTAGTTCTCTTTTAGTTAAACCATAACTTGCAGGTATAAATACAATAAATGAAAATAGTATTAGCAACCAAAGTTTCCAATCAAATACGTATATTAATCCTAACCAATTAGGTATTTTTGAAGCTAAAGGTACTGCAAACGTGTATTGAAAAAAATAATAAGGATATAAAGCTACATTAAGCCTAGAGAATCCTATCATATTGCCAACGCGGAATGATATTCCTTTACGACTATCATCAACTGTAAAATTCAGTAATTTACAAATTTCTTTAATCATTATTTGATTTAGTCCTAAGTTTGTACCAACTATATAAAATGGTCTTTTAGTAGAATATTCTTTACTAAAACTTATGTTTACGTCTTGATAGTTTAAAACATGTTTTACATTTGTAATACTTATCTGTTTCTTTAAATTTCTATCATATACATATCCAAATTTATCAACAAATATTATTCTTGTATGGCGATTAAAATATCCTAACATTTCATTAATATTGTTTCCCATAAATATACACAGCAAAATAGATTTGTGATCATTTCTAGTAATATTGATGGGTTTATTCATAACCACCAAATTAATTTCCAAAGCGTCGTAAAAATTATCATCTGTAATTGTGTCGTATATGCAATAATTAGAAAAATTTGATTTTTTTAAGATTTTGTTAATCAATTGGTTGTTGTTGTAATCGTAATAGATGTTTATTCTAATATCTGGATGCACTTTAATAATATTTTGAATGGATTTAATTACATTTTCTGCGTCATAATCTTCTAACTAAAATAAACATAATTATAATTTGGATCATTAACATACAATTTTAAATAATAATTTAATGTTTTTAATTACTTATAACAACAGGCGTTTATACAAGCTTACTTATCGAAACTTCAAGTTAGAAATTTGAGAATAACTACGACGCAAGTCATAATGAATAAACTAAAATCAAATCTAGAAATTTTGTAAAATACAATTTTGTAAAATACAATTTAAAAAATACTTTGTTGAGATTAGTTTTAGACAATTATTTTTTTTACTTATTAATGTAATATATAAATTTGATAATTATTATTAAAACATATGCTGTATAATCGTTTTGTTTGTATTTAATTTAAGTAAAGTAAAGAGTTATTATGACAAGCAATCGTTTTGTTTTATTTAACTTCACAAGCGTGCAATTGTCGTATCAATACCAGTATTCCGTATATGCAATTAAACATTTTAGTCCTTCAAATCATATAATAACAGATAGCATTAACAAGCCGAGGCTGAGCTGTGAGCTACCAGCGGGGTCACAGGTGGCGGATAGTGAACGGCCTTCAGATATGAAGGATAGCTCCAAATAACAAATAAGCAGTCCCCGACCATACAGCGGTAGTGCAAGCAGGACGCAGCGAGGAAGCCTATGGGATAGGCTACATTGAACAAATACTGCAATAGTCCTATGACGGTACTATGACATAGCAAGTTATGCTGCCATCAAATAAGCATTCCCCTGGCGTAGAGAAGCGGTTACGGCAGTATCGCGTGAAGGTGATGATCAGGAAGATCTATGCAGCTTCATAGCATAAACTTCCTGGCGCGGGGCGGGACACATAATGTCGAAGCGTCAGGACCACCGCGATGAGAAAGGCAACGGAAAACCATCTCATAATACATTTCCTAGTATAATCAACATGCTTTAAAAACGACTTTAAAAATGAATTACACAACAAACATAGATGATAATATTACTGATCATGGGCTTCTCAACCCAAGGACCGGCAAGGGAGGAAACTACAAAGCCTTCCAGGTCGTCAACCAGCAAAATCCTTGTAAAATAAACAATACACATGTCGAGAAGATAGGAACATGGAATACTCAAAGTATGTTTGAAAGTGGAAAGACCAATAACGTGATTCAAGAGATGAAAAGACTAGACGTAAGCATTATGGGAATCAGTGAAATGTGATGGAAAGGATCTGGACAATGTAAAGCACAAGATCATACAGTATTTTATTCTGGCAATGACGATGCACAACACCGAAACGGAGTAGGTAAAATAGTAACGAAACAAGTAAATGCTGCTATAAAACTTTTTATACCTTACTCTGACCGAATGATGCTGATACAAATAAACGCAACGCCGATTGACCTAAATATTATACAAGTCTATGCAGCAACGGCAGATAAAGACGAAGCAACTATCGAAAACTTCTACGAACAATTAAATAAACTAATTAAGTACACGAAAAAACGGGAAATTACTATAATAATGAGAGACCTCAATTCAAAAGTCAGTCAAGGCAAGGAGGACAATACGGTGGGTAATTTTGGCCTGGGCACGCGGAACAAGAGAGAAGACAGATTTATGCAATTCTGCAAACAACAAAGAATGATGATTTCAAATACCTTTTACAAACTATCTCTAAGGAGATTGTACACATGGTCTTCCCAACACACAATACAAAATATAGTGCGCAACCAAATAGATTTTATTACCATAACAAAACGGTTCGGTAATTCAATAAAATCAGTGAAAGCATACCCAGGTGCAGATGCCCCGTCTGATCACAATCCCGTGATCTGCAAGTTGGGGGTAAAACTTAAAAAAGGAATAGCAAAACCAAAAACCACTCCTAAAATAGACATAAGGCTGCTTAACAGCAGACTGATTAAAGAACAAGTACGTGAGTCACAGAAAGCAAGAATAACAGATGCTAAACAAATTACCCAAGCTTACCTCTTGGAAAGATGGAACAGTACCAAAAAAGTTGTCCAAGATACTTGTAATACACATCTAAAACAAGAAAAAACTAACAAGAAAAAATGAATGACCAATGATATTCTCCAGCTCATAGTGTGTAGGCGAGAAGAAAAAACCAGAAACCCTATTAAATACCAAAAGATTCACTCTGAAATAAAAAGAAAAAGAAGAGAAGCCAAAGAAAGGTAGATGTCAAAAAAGTGTGAAAAAATCGAACAATTAGAACGGAAACACGACCACTTTAATATGCACAAGAGAATAAAAGAAATGACTAGGACAAACAAGAATTATAACAAGAATTATAACATAGGTACCCTGGTAGGAGACACAAAAGATAAACTGAAAATGTGGACAGATTATATTAAAACTCTTTTTCGAGATATCTGCCCCATCAACCATGGCATGAAAACGAGTACTAGCGGGACAAGTATAACACAAGACTAAGCGGTATCATGTATGAAAAACGGAAAAACTACAGGCCCTGACAAAGTAAACTCAGAAATAATAAAATTGATGTGCGAGTCAGACATAGATTTCCTGAACAGCATAACCAATTTATTTAAACAAATCTATGACACCGGAGAAATCCCCCCAGAATGGCTGACCTCAGATTTCATTCCAATCTCAAAGAAAAGAACAGCCAAATCATGCGATGAATACAGGCTTATAAGTCTAATAAACCATATAACAAAAATATTCCTTAAAATTATTCATGGCAGAATCTACAACAAATGCAAACAACAAGTAGGAGAGACCCAATTTGGTTTTAGAAATGCTCTTGGAACGCGAGAAGCTATCTTTGCACTCCAAGTTCTTATTCAGAGATGCAGAGACGTAAACACCGATATACATGTCTGCTTTATAGATTTTTCAATAGCTTTCTATAAAGTGCTGCATAAAAAATACTGGGGTAGACGACAAAAACCTTAGAATTATAGCAAACATCAATTGGAACCAGACAGCAGTTGTAAAGATTAAAGGCAGTACAACAGAAGAAATAAACATACAAAGAGGCTTACGTCAGGGTTGTGTGCTTTCTTCTACTTTGTTCAACATTTACTCGGAACAAATATTTAGAGAAGCACTCGAAGGACTAAATGAGGGGGTTAAAATGAACGGGGAAATGATAAAGGATGTAAGATACGCAGATGATAGCGCTGTACTTGCCAGCAGTTTGAAGGGTTTGCAGGTAGTTATGAACCGTATTTATGAAGTAAGCAAGAAGTACGGCCTTAATCTAAACATAAGCAAATCCAAGTATATGTCTATAAGTAAAAACAATTTAGCACCAGGGGTACTTAGTATCAACAACGAACTAATAGAACGTGTAGAAAAATATTTATATCTACAAACAGTCATAAACAAAAAATGGGACCATGCAGTTGAAATACGCAGCAGAATAGAAAAGGCACGAGCAGCGTTCAACAAAATGCAAACCCTTTTTTGTGGCAACTACTTAAGTTTTGATCTCAAAGTTTGTATGGTGAGGTGCTATGTATTCTCTGTGCTACTCTATGGGGCGGAGGCATGTACACTAACAGATGCAACAATGAAGAAGTTAGACGCCTTTGAGATGTGGATTTACCGCCGTATCTTACGAGTATCATACACACAGCACATAACCAACAAGGAAGTGCTCAGAAGAATGAAAAAGCTAAGGAAGAAAGTGTCAATAACAGTTAAACAGCGGAAGCTTCAATACTTCGGTTACATTATAAGAAATAGCAAATACCAAATCCTACAGCTGATACTACAAGGCAAAGTGGATGGTAAAAGAGGGCCAGGCCGAAGAAGACACTTGTGGCTCTAAAACCTACTTCAATGGTTTGGTCTCACATTCATTGAATTGTTCCGACAAGCTGCTAATAAAGTCAGAATTACCATGATGATTGCCAACGTCCGCAACGGATAAGGCACAACAAGAAAAAAATTAACAAACTTGTAGTCAAGCCGTCAAAATACTTTGTTCTATTGCAACTAGTCACATAAAATTTAAAAAAAATTAAAAAACAATAATCTCGCATTACATCTAAGCAGACGTATTGCACATCGTTAAAAACTCATAAGTTGAAGTAATGAGACGGATAAGTAAAGAAAAAGAAAGAATTCTAACAACTAAACACAAAAAATTAGTTTATAGAGAACATAATATAAGGGAATAAAATTTTGTTTTTGTTTGGTTATACTAATAACTAATTATTTAAATTTGGAATATCTTAAGTAAAAGTTGCCGTAATGATATATTTTAGAATCGGAGACGGCAGTTAAAGAATAAAAAGTGCTGCGCATAATCTGTACATTAAGACGGAGTAAAAAATTGTTCTTTAAAGATCAATACTGTGTTTTATCATATGTATGCAGCATTCATATAAAAATACATCCAAACTATTATATGTATGCAAACAACACCAATGTTTATTATTCATTCTCAGTAGATCAGCTGACACCTTCAATTGATAAATTTAACAATAATGTAAACGAGTATATTGCAATTAATCCATCTAAAACAAAATTATTTTATTTGTCCTAATCATAAAAAAAAAATCAATTTAAGCAATATTATATACTGATACTACTGTATTTGCAGCAACAGTTGTCAAAGAGCTTATATAGTTTTAAAAACAATTTTACTGCAATACAAGTATTTTGAGTAAATAAAATAAAATTTAACTTTGCAATTCTTTTGTTTTACAATTTTATTTCTGCATTGTTGTGTATAAAACTTTCATAGATTTTGCAAACACACAATAGTCAGAAAAGTAGTTGACAGAAGCTGCCCTCAAAATAAAACACTCTTATCACTACTACGGAATATAGTAGTTAGCAGCTCAACTCAACAATTCAATATACGTAGATTTTACTCAATTGTCTACAGAGATGATATAACAATTCGGTTAGGTGGCGAACTTAAAAGTGTACTTTGTAACCTAATGCATGAGACCCTAAAAATAATATAAAATTGATGCAAAAACCAGGCTTTTACAGCTAACCCTCAAAAAAATAAACAGGTTTTCATAAAAAAAAATTATTTTAATACAAAATATAATTATAAATATCAATCGTGACATGTTGTTTGTATAGCTTTTCGTACTTTACTGTTAGTTTCCATACGCAAACAATGGATTTCAACCCTGAAATAAACTATAGAATTAAATAATATGTTTTGTTATAATATATATTTTTATTAATCATTATAATATAAACGTATAATATTGATTTCAACTAATTTATTTTTTTAGATTCTTAAATAAATAATTATTAAAAATTAATTAGACATAAAAACAAAAAAAACCTCTCATCAAGACAGAAATAGTAGCAAAAAAGAAAAACAAACTAATCACTAAAAAATGAGACAGAATAAAATAAGAAGACAGGCGTTTGCTACTAAAGCACAATAGCCCCGCTACGTTACTCAAAAAAGTTGTTGCACAAATGTGCAAGCCAAAGAATAAAATGAAAAAACGTGTTATTGCAATAGATCTAATTTTAAAAAAACAGCAAAAAAAATTTTTATATAATATAATATCTTATCCTAACTGTAAACTATTTTTACTGCAAATTGTTCTAACTTTTTTGTTGATTTGATTATATATTTTTTTATTATTATTGAGGATTACTTCGGAAGTTGGACAAATTAAAAGTCTAGCGTATGCTTATGATTTTATTTCCTAACGTTTCGATAGCTTTGCTATCTTCATGAAAGCTTTAAATCGTCGCAGTACTTGTTAAAAATTTTGTTAAAAACAAACACTCACAAACACTTTAAAATGAACATTCACAATGACTACATATATGTTGTGTTTTGTTTATATTTATACAATTTTGTAAATACCAAAATTCAGCAATTGAACAAATCTTCACCGTTACACCCAAACCAGTTAATGTTATAAAACTAGCCAACTTTTTAGATTAATTTAAGTAGTCACTAACATTTATATCATTTGTCAGTTTAGTAATGTATAATAAAATATTAAGAATAATTAACAAAAAAAACAATACTTTTGCTTAATGATAGATCATAAAAACAATTATTTCATAAAATTTTATAATTGTTTTATGTTGTTTTTGTATTTTCATTTTGAAAAAATAAATTTGTTATTATTATAAAAAAAGTAACTTACAATCCATATTCTGCTTAGAAATAATTCTTACCTGTAACAGAAAAAAATTAAATTAATAATCATTTAAATAATAAAATTTGTATTTATATTTAACAGGCCTTCATATTACAAATAGTGTAAGTATGATAAAAAAACATCTTAAAGTAAATTACATCTTCTTTGACTTGCACTGTTTGATACAAATACAGGTTAAATATTATTCTTATGTTTTTACAATCAATGTATTTTCTTTTCTTTAGTATTACCGTTGAATGATAACTCTAACAAGAAGCGCAACCAAATAGACGAAAATGTACCGACCAAAAACACCGAAACAGAGAGCGTGCAGCAGTCTGTTTAAATGAAAATAACACCGAAACTCAGTCGATTGTGAGCACTGGCCGCGTACACTTAGCTCCGCTCAGGTTTTGTGCACAACTCGCATTGGATATTATTCAATTAAATACATTTAATTTAATTATTATGTTATAACTTAATTAAATAAATCTAACTTATAAATTTTAGTAATTGAATAATGAATTAAATTTGAAAATATCGGTGTAGAATGTTATTATGGATTTAAATATTTAGTTCTATATTTTCCTTATTATTTTTGTAAAAAACATATACATATCGCTATATATATATATATATATATATATACATATATATTAATAGCAGTTTCTTTTATATTTTAGAACAACAACTTTAGGACAATATATTTATATATATTATGTAATTAAAACATCAAGCGGTAGTTTAAATCCAAGGAGACTTTATAATATTTCCAAAGATTTTAAAGTAGCTTGAATTCCGTATTGCATATGTTTTTTATTTCATTTTGTATCTAAAATCTAATTTATTATCTTTAAAAAAACTTGCATTATGCATGAAAAAATGTCTACAAATTTACAATCGACACTTATAATTAAAATTGTTTACTGTTTACTGTTAAATATTATAGTTGTTGGATTCAACATCTGCATATACATTACTAATTTGGTTAAATTCATTATGCCACAGCAGAAAAAGGAACAAAACTTTGTTGTCATTCTGTCAAAAATATTATTTTAAAATTACTTCTATTGCAACTTTATAATATTATATTTAGATTTATTATTTGATTTTAATTCTTTTTCCAATGAATAATAAAACCTGTTTTTCAGTGATATGTTTAGTCCAGTTTTTCACAATGAATCACATTTGTTACAAAAATTGTGCCACATGTCCGTGGTATATTCCAAAAGAGCATCAAATCATAAATTAGCAGATAAGGTCTTTAGTAGCGTAAGTAGGATCTTTGGGTCTCACCGCAAAATATTGAAGAGTTTTCTCCTCAGACGGATTAAAAAAGTACAATATTGTCATTTTTTTTTAAATTCTTTTATTAACTGTTAAAAAATTTAAAATTTTATATATAAAATGTAAAAATTAACAAAATTTGGTTTTAAAACATTAAAATATTGTCAGAAGTCGGCCATAAACTGTTGTAAAGTGTAATTTTTTCATAAAACTTCAAAAATAGCAAAATCTTGATATAAAATATATCAAAATACTGTTAAAAACAGCAAAATTTTGCCATAAATTGTTAAAAAGTTCAAAATTCCATTTATAAAATATGAAAAATAGCTCAATCCGAATTTAAAACATTTGAAAAGTTTATATTAATACTCATAAAATGTCAAAAATAGCAAAACCCGGTATTGGAAATATTAAAATACTATTAGAAAGCACCAAATGTTGGCCAAAAACATTTTTAAATGTAAAATTTTATTCACAAAATGTCAAAAATAGCAAATTCCTATCTTGAAACATCAAAATATTGTAAAAAAGCATTTAAATAAACAAATTTCTAATTAATAAAATGTTAAAAATATCAATAAACAGTCTAGAATCTTTATAATGTTGTCACAAGGATCTAAAATTGGAGCAAAGTTCATAATATTAGAAAATTTAATCATTTTTATATAATCCTAAAAAAAGTCCTGCTGGGCAATTTTGTACACATGTTTGGGGTACTAAAATATAATGATTCCATAATTTTTTTTTTTTTTTCAAGTTATATAAAAAAAATGAAATATACCATTTTATTGAAAATTTGATATTTTCAATTCCGCTACACCTGGAAACTTGAAATTTGAATATGTTACTCCTGAAACATAGTCCTTTTAATCGCAAAAACTGAAAAAAACTGAATTTGCTTGCCCTAAAGTAAAATACAAAACATAATTGCTAAAAATAAGTTATTTTTAGAGATTTTTTTTTTATTTTTTGTAATTTTACAAATTTTTCGTTTTTTTTAGAAAGATTTTTAAAAACGGACATAAAGATCGCGATCTACAAAAATATTCCTTTTGATTCAATTTTTTTTTCTTGATTTTTTTTGCGAAATTATGAAAGACCAAGAAATAATTATTTTTTATCATAATTTTTTTCGAAAAATCTGTTACAAAAGTAATAATAAAAATAATTATTTTTTTTGCAATCAAAAATATTATGGTTCAGGAGTATCATATTCAAATGTTAAGTCTCCAGGTGTAGCGGAATCGAAGTTATTGATTTTTCAATAATATGGTATTTTTCCTATTTTTTGCAGAAAGTTTTGAAAAACTAATAGCGAAATCATGATTTACAAAAACTTTTCTATAAAGTACACCATTTTGAATATGATTTTTGACTATTTTTTGCTTATTACAGCACAAAAACTGAAAGGAGACAAAATACTCCTAAAAAATTTAAATAGCCTCATTTACACTGTATTGCACTTAGAGATCTAAAATTTTAAGAATTGTCATATTTTAATACCCCAAATATGTGTACAAAATTTGAGCAAAATCGGAGATTATGATGTTGGGGACGTTTGTCCGAAATGTCGTTGAATTACCGTGCAATGAAATTTCAAATTAATATCAGAGAAGGTTCAAATATCGGTTATATAGATAAAAAGTGACAAATTCTGATATAATAGAATGTCAAAAATAGCAAAATCTGTTTATAAAGTACAAAAATATTGTCGTAATGTACCAACAAACTGCAAAAACAACATGCTTTGGCAAATTGTTTAAATCAAAAAACTAAAATCTGGCACAAAACGGTTGAAAAGTTCATATATTTTTATAAAAAATAGCAAAATTTAGTTATGAGAAAATATTGTTAGAAAAAACCAAAATCTGACTGAAAGTGTTGAATAGTGCAACATTTTATGCATAAAATGTCAATAAAGACGTCAAGGGTCCCTATATAATAGTGGGTGGCTTCTTCATCTGGACCGAATGATATGGTACATTGTTAATAATCATCACACATTTGCCTTGCAATTTGTTTAAAGCAGGAATAAGCTAATTGATAACCCAGTTTTATTAAAATGGTTATTCTAAAAATCCTTACATTTTGCGTTCAAAATAGTAAATCTATTTATATACAATTGAAGGAACGAACTGTTACCCGGCGTGTGATATGAGGCAATCAGTTTTGCAATGATGTTTGTAGTATTCCACTTGATTTTTTTAAATTGGAAAATGTGATGTTTAGGAATTACATAACTTGCCACAAAAACATAAAAATACCTTTGAATTTCAACGAGTGAAACTACAGCAGCGGAAACTATTACATTGAAGACTAGATTTAAGCAGTTTGTGAACATTGACTGAATATTTCTAGCTTATAAGTCTCGTAAATTACTGATATTAAAAGTTTATTCCATTTGTCAATAGTTAAAGAAAGGTTAAAGAAATCTCTTTTAAAAGTGTTGGTCCTTTCTGAACTGTCAGTGAGTATTTGTTAGCAAGCCTTGTAATACGACTAAATATTTGTTTAAATGGCAATATGTCTTGTATTTTGTTTAAACAATGTCTATTAAAATATTTATAGAAAATGTAAAGATTTGCAACATTACGCCTGTGTTGTTAAGTATTTATGTCATTCGTTAATTTTGGATCAGCAATGATCTAAATAGCTCGTTTCTGAATAGAGTTTAGAAGAGATAGTGCAGTTTCCGATGCTCTTTCCCATACTTGGGAACAATATTTAATACAAGGACAAAAATAAGTTTTGCATATGGTATATGCAAAAATTAAATAAAAGTAGTTTTTTTTTAAATGTGGAGAACATGGTTGTTCCAGAAAAGATTATGTAAGATTGGAACACCAAATTAAAGAAGATTTAGAGATGAATTCGTTGTTTAGTTTGTTTAAAGTTAAAATTGACTATGTTGAGAGTGCCCTATTCAGATATTGTTTTGAAGTCTTTGTTTATAGATGCTATAGATTTTAACGCCATCAATTTTAACTATAATTTTTCTATTGTCAAGAAAACTATTGATAAAATTTACAGTTTTTTTATCAAAAGCTTTGTAAATGTTTAAAGTTACTGCAAAATTTTTTCCTTGTTTGTCTACAGTAGAATTCCATTTGTGACTAACAAGAGTTAGAAGATCAGTTGTCAAACGTTATGATCAAAATCCATATTGAGTATCTAAGATAAAGTAAGAACTTGAAAATGTCAAAATTAATATACTTTTCAAACTGAACAATAATGCAATTGGTCAAATTTGAAAAATCAAACTTGTCTATCTATTTAGGTATAGGTTGAACATTTGCAATTTTCCAACAATTTGAAAAAGTATTATTTTAGTCAAAATGGGAGCTAATTCATTTGCAAATGTTTTGAGAATAATAGGTGGAATTTCATCTATAACTAATGCTGTTCTGGTATTTAATTTAAAAAGATATTTTTTGACAATACCAAAATGCCTTTAAAAACACACAAATCAGTTAAAAAAAGTCAATAAGCATTTTCAGAAATATAGATTCAGAAGTGCTTATTGACATTTAAAGGTTTCCAAATATTATCCGTTAATGAAATGAAAGAATCATATTGAATTTTAATAGACTATGCAGCAACATTTCCAAATTTTAACAAATTAACATATAAGCTTTGTGAACTGCAAAAACGCTAAAGTTGAAGGCTAAACAATATCAATGCAATGCCGTCAATGTTCTTATTAATATGCAATGCTATCATAAAAAACAAACTAGTTGAACATTACATAAAAAACAATTGGCCTTATCGTATTATAAATCTCCAAGTAGGTAAAAATTTTTGCTGTACAATTTAGAATTGGTTTTGTTTCGTACCTTTCAGTCATGATTGCAAGTTACAGGCTTGGAATTTAGAGAAAATACTAATTTGATACAAAAATTTATTTACAAAAAAAATATTGATCAGCCAATGATAATATAAAAGAAATTTAAACTAAAAATTTTTTTTTAATAAATATTACACATATAGATATTTTTCAAAATACATTATTAAATACCAGATAATAAATATATTTCTTTCTTCTTCCGCTAGCGCAAATATAATATTCTCTACTAACTCACAAAATAGCAAGTCAAATTAGCCAGACGCATGAATCATAAAATTTTGTTTCAAGATATACCGCAAAATAAGCCAGATTGACGCTGCGTTTCTTGTTAGAGTTATCATTAACGGTATTACTTAGAGTTTAAAGTGTTGGACTCTACTAAATGCTTTTGAAAGTCTTCTTCATTGATGTACGAGGTAAACGCTATAAATTCTATTTGATGAAAAATCAAATATTGTCAGTAAAGTGTAATGCTTTAATAATGCATAGAAAACTTTTACCCTACGGTGAAGATCCACCTTTTTATTTCACCGTAAAAAAATATCCAAAAGATTTAAGACCCCTTCAAACAAATCGTAAGACTTCTGAGGCTATGTAAAAAACTGTAAAACGCACAAAAGAGACAATAAAAAAAATGGGCTATGAGTCTTTGGAAGATGACTCACGTTCTAATCAACCAGTTGAAGTGATCACAGATAAGTCGATCGATGAAGAACTGATCCAAAACAATAGCCGATTAAAAATGAAAAAAAATATCAGCAATGTCAGAGCTGTCAGATACATTGATTTGCCATATACACTCAATGCTCATGGCATTGAGTTGTCTTCGATAAACTTTTTTAGGTAAAATTACCATATTAATTCTTAATTTAGACGCTAAATCGTTAAATAGTTTTTACAAGCAATAATTTTAAATATTTTTAAGATTTATTTAATCTATAGCTAAACAAACAATTGATAAGCTTCTTAATTTCACTCTAAAACCATAAAATACATCATAAAAAAAATTTGTGCAATTAGTTATTAATAATAACTAAAAAAGTCATTTTGTTATAGTACTAAATTGTAAATCAATTCTTTCATTACGTAGTATATACAAAAAAAGTTAATAAACTAATGCAAAATTTATTATGTTTGTAGCAAACGTTGCTAGTGTTACGTGGGCAATAGATAGTTCTGATTAAAATTTGTTTGCTCTATACAACTAAATAATAAATTGAAATAATAGGATATATTGCATGTGGAAAGTTTAAATAATATTTATTTAAACGATTGCCACGATTCAACTAGAGCGCATCGAATCAGTCAAAGCTAATCAAGCAAAAATGCTAAAACTAATAAATTTCTTGTTGGTTATTGTTTATATTAGTGATATTAGCTGTTTTCACAAAAAATTATACCCACAGGTAAGATTAACATTACATTATAGCTGAAAATTATATTATTGATTTTATTAATTAATTTATAAATTTTGATATTTAGTAGCACAATATTTGCATTTTTAATTAATTATTCAATTAAAAAAAAATAAAAAATCTATATTTTTGTATTAATTTGCATCAAATTAAGTTTAATATTTAGTTTTACGTTTAATAAATTTTATGTAATTATTATTACTGACTATTGACAAATATATTTGTATTACATTTGTTAATTTTGTGCATCATAATAAGATTATTATGTCGCTTTAGTTTATAAAAATAATTGCGCAATCGACTCTTGACTAATATATTTGTATAAACAAACATAGCATAGTATAATATCTTGTATTGAGATATATATTTAACTCTTTACAATTATTTATTTATAAAAATATAAAAATTGATATAATAAATTGGATATTAATTGTGTAGAATTTACGTTAGACTAACAACATTAAACTTTGAGCAATTCACCTCCACTGACTAATTTAATAACAAATTCTTGTTTTTATATGACAAGATAATAGTTCTTTGAATTGCTCAAGGTTTTTTATTGTCAGCGATTTCGTTTCCAGAGAAATAGTATTTAGATAACGAATTCCCGGAATGCTTCTCTGTCGTTCTTGGGTGCAGGTGTTAACTATATAAACTGTAACTATACAGACTGTCGTAGATTAGACTATTAGTAGATTTATTTACTTATTAGCAACTGCTTTTATTACAAAATTTGATTGCAAAACGTTATCCAATAAAACTTGGTTATAGAAATATCTTCGTATAAATTATAAGTTTTGTAGTAGTCTACTAAAAAAACAATAAAACTTAATAAAACATTAACTTTGATAATAGTTGTTGCTAAGAACATAACCGCATAAACGATATCAGTCAAATGGCCGCTACGGTTACGGTTGCAGTACCACATTCTTTTCATGAAATGTTCCATGACCAATTCACACATCTGCGGTTGTATGTCCTCGATAACTTCACGAATTCCATCTTTAAGATCTTGAATCGATAGTAGAGCATTGGCATAGACCTTAACTTTCACGTGGCCCCAAAAAAAAGTCTAAAGATGTTAAATCACAAGATCTCGGTGGTTAATTGTGATCACCGCTTCGAGAAATAACGCGGTCAGGAAACTTTTCTTGCAAAATTGCGATTGTTTAGTTGCTTGTGTGGCACGTAGCGCCGTCTTGCTGAAAATATACGTCGCCCACATCAATATATTCCAATTCCGGCCATAAAAAATCATTAATTATTGCTCGATAGCGCCATCCATTCACCGTAACAGTTGCTTCAGCCTAATTTTCGAAAAAGTAGGGTCCAATCACACTGCCAGCCCAAAAACTGCATCAAACAGTGACACGTTGAGTATGCAAAAACTTTCCAACAATCATTCATAGATTTTCTGAGCCTCAACTGCAACAATTCTGTTTCATTAACGTAGCCTACGAGGTAAAAATGGGCCTCATCACTGAAGATGATTTTTCGATGAAATTCCGGATAATTTTGATGCATTTGAAGGACCCAATCAGCGAAGATACAACGTTTATGGTAATCAACCGGCTTGAGTTCTTGTGTTAACTGAACTTTAAAAGCCTTAAGACTTAAGTCTTTATGAAAACTACGGTGTAATGTCGTTTGTGAAATATCTATTTCCAAAGATAATCGAAGAATCGACAAACCTGGGATTTCTTTAACACTACGGGCTACATCAGCAATATTATCATTTGTTCTTGAGCAATGCACACGGTTTCAATTCTTCACACTACAAACTTGTCCTAACAGCTCAAATTTTTACTATTGCCGGCCGAGAAGGTGCTTTACGACGACCAAAATGTGCTATAGTTTTGCAGTGACTGAAAATTTTTCACCATTTTTGTAGTAAATTTTAATAATTTCAATGCGTTGTTGAAGCGTGTATTGTTAGATTTTTAATAATGGCGTAGTTTTTACTTGCCAAACGTCAATAGATAATAGCTTCAAAATTGACAGCTGCCTGAATAGTCTGCTATTTAAAATAAAACTTTTCATTTGAAAACCTTTTACATAAAATTATGACTTTTAGAGTAGCGTTCCTTGAATAATGATTTAGTAATTGGTCAATTAAACAGAGCCTTAATTGTTTTACTTTGTCTAATCTCTGTTGAGGTGAAAGGTGAAGATATTCATTGAAGTTATATATTCTGAAAAAAACTTTTGCATTTAATGCAATCTTGTGTGGCATTATTCGATACCAATGGGCTTGTATTGAAGTGCGTATTTTGTGTCATATCTGAATTTAAAGATTGGACAACAATCATGTAAGAACTTCAAGTCTTTTAATTCAAAAGTTACACAAAATTCTCTACGCTACGCTTTAACACAACTGATGAATTCTAAAATTTCTTCCCGGAAAATCTAAAAACAATAAACGTAGATGAACAAAACAAAACAAATAACATTGCTAAATTTATCATAAATTCTCCAATTGTTGGGCAAGCTAATGTTGATGATAACTTACAAGAGGTAAGGTCATCCGCAAAAGTTGTTCCAGAGTCAAAACGCTCAAAAATATTAGTTTTGTACTGCTAACTTCAATATGAGTTTATTAAATGTTGTTTTTAATTAATTGTTTCTTCTTTAATTTCTAGTTTAAGGAAGATTACAATCTAGAAAAAATGGTTAATTCAATACAAAAAATTGTTAATGTCTATCCAGATATTAAAATAAAAATTCACTATAAGTACAAACGTGATTTGATTAATGATATCATTAAAAGAACCAACTTGTCAAATTATGAAATATACAACAACATTGATTTACGTCGATTTAATGATGGCTTTATTATTCACATAGTATTAACAACTGCCAGAAATCTAAAGTTGAAAAATAAAGAATCTATACTGCTGTGCATTTATATTGGCGATAAAATTAATAAAATGTTAACCAATTTCAATCCATTTACCCGGACAATATTTGTAGATAAACTTGGAAACATTCATAAACGAGAATCAAATGGCAAATTTAAAAAGCAAACTGTAATAAATCTGGATTATACTAAAAATTTTGAAGGTATGCCACTTTTCCATGGACTCGAACGCTTTTCTGTAAGACCATTTGTAGTTGTCAATGATAGTAGAAGCCAAGGTGTTAACGTAATAATTATTAAAGAACTTGAAAAATTATTAAATTATACGTTATTATTTAATCAAAAGAAACATGACGTAGAAATGATGAGTTTCTCGGAAAGTATGAGATATGATTATACCTATCCACAATATATTTCTTATTACGCATTTGCTGTTCCTAAAGCTTTAAAAATGCCTAACTGGTTAGGTTTAATTTATGTTTTTGATTACAAACTTTGGTTACTTATTCTAAGCTCTTTCATAGTAATACTAATCATTTATCACGTATTAGATAATAACACTTTTAGCAGCAGTGTTATGACATGCATTGGAATATTTTTGTGTCAAAGCACCCCGCAACCTATACAGAAAGTATTAATTATAATTTATTTAACTTGGGTCATATTTTCATTTATTATTATAAGCGCGTATTTAAGCTTGTTTTTTACTTTGCTTGTTAATCCTTTATATCAGAAGCAAATAAAATCATTAGAAGATCTTGCTGAATCCAATCTGGCCGTATCTATTCGTCCATATAACCGTGAGTTGTTCAATGAATCTATAAAAACGCACAAAACAATATTGCAGAGAACAATTGAACCAACATATCCATGTTATGACTGTCTCTTATATTATAAAAACGTCAGTATATTGGATACATTGTCACTTCATGATGTTATAAAAGAATCTCTAGATATGGATGATTATTTTTATACATTTAAGTTTTCTTTTATCTGGATGGGGATTCCATTTAAAAAACATAATCCTTTAATTATTCAATTCAATAAATATATTCGACGTTTTCAAGAATTTGGCCTTTATAGTAAATGGGTGCAAGATGCATCGTATATGGATAAAACTTTTAATAATAATGATTTTATTATTTTTTCTTTTGAACAATTATCTTTGCCATTTTTCATCAACATTGCAGTTTTATCAATTGCAATATTAGTTTTTGTAGGAGAGATAATTTTTGGAAAAATAAAAATATACATAAATAACAATTAATTTAAACTATAAATTTTATTAGATTTTATAAAAAAAATATGTAAACCACAAATGTTTTTATCACAAATAGTTAAAACACAAATTTAAAAACTAATATTTAAATGCTTTTTCTAATGCATAAAAAGTTGTTCACATTTTACTTATTTTTTTTTAGATTTTCAACATGTTTCAATTTCACAAGGTTTAAATCAAATTGTTAACTTTGTAAATTACTTGGTTATAATAATAAAAATTAAAAAAAAACTCTTTGTAATTAGTTTCGTATTTTTACACTTTTTTCTAAGACCACTTTTTTGGCTGACCAGGAGCAAAAAAAAAACGCATTTCATTGCGATGACAATTTGAATGTTAATAACAATAAGTTTTAACAGAAAAAAATTTTTGATTATTCAACTAATAATACGTTTGTTTATTTGTGCTTTTTGGTCTTAAAAGTTACATATATCTATAATTTCCCAAAAGAACAATTTATAATCCTTATGAAATAACAAAATAAAATTCATCGTATTTTTTATTCTGCCCTTATCTATTCTATTCCTTTTCTATTTTTTTTTTAATATCAAAGACATGCAATAGTTTTTGTACATATTAACTGTTAACGCATTTAAGTATTTTCCTTGTAATTTATAAAAACATTTTTCAATAAAATTTATTTAAATTGGAAATTTTAATTAGAATTAGGCCGACCGGTATTCAAATCCTAGCTGGCAAGACTCACTAAAAAGTCAATCGCAAACAAGCATACTGTGTAAGATGGGTTGCGTATACTCTCTCTTTATGTGAAGTGTATGCAACACATCTACCAGTGTAACTTAAGTTGCATACTCTCAGACATCTAGTGACGACATGACCAACTACATTACACGCCCTCTGACATCTAGAGGACAATTCGACAACCAACACCCAACATGGCGGCGATAATTGAAATTGGCGTCTCTACAACCGATCGGCCATCTTGGAAAAATCATTCAAACACTCAGTATGCAAAATTTGAATTAACCGCCCTTACCGATCATTTTGTAAAACAATGAATGGGGTAAGCAACAAATCAAACACGTAGAAATTGGGTATTCAATCAAACACAAACGCGACACTAGTGACAACAAGCATTCTGGTGGCCAAACAAAGAACTAAAATCGTAAAAACGACATCCGGTTTCTTGAACGGAAAGTCCATGTATTTGGACTTTTGCCGCTAATTTATAACTACTGTAATGTAATATTTTTCTGTATGTTTTCTATCGTTTGGATATAAAAAATGTTTTGATAAAAAAAATTCAAATTAAAATAAATAGCTTTTTTAACGTCTAGTAAAATTTGTCAAATTAAACCAGTGAGCAAACATATTGGTAAATAATTAGTTGCCAAGGTTTTATCCTTGCTAGGCTTTAGTATGAAGATGATGATGGCTGACTTCCTTACTTTTGGAAATTAATATGAAAACTTCAGCATGCTATTAAAAAAAATTGTTATCTGTAGTATAGTTATTTTGTGAGATTTTGTGTCAGGTCCAAGTGCTTTGTTTTGTTATAAATGATCAAACTTCTCTAATACTATTGAACGACTGTTTTTTACATTCAGTCTATGTTTGTCGTTGTTTGTGGCGTCTAGTCTGTGTACCTCTTTAGCAGGAGCCTAAGTTTTGTCGTAATCGAGTAAAACAGTTTTGCCACTGCGTTTAAGTGCAAGCATTGAGTCGTTTATTGGCTTTAATGATTTTGGTATATTCTGTAATAAGTTGTCTCTTGTGAAATGGTTCTGTAGTTTATTTATCCATTTGTTATACAGCTTTTTTTGCTATCCAAGTAACCTAAATATTTCTTTTTGACGTATGGATAGATATATCGATACCAAATGGTAATTTACAAAAGAGAAAACTAATTACTCTTCAATTATTTATTATGGATTGTTTCGAGTCATCAACAATAAAATTCCCATATTGATAAATAATAATTAATATTTATAGAATATCACAGATATTACAGCAAACCTAAATCTAAAAATAGAAATTAAAACCTAGCTTTATTTCCTTGTCAAAATAACAAAATATTTAATCAAAATCAAACTTGCCATAAGCAAGGGAAAAGTTTGAATACTACTTTAACTAGCTTAGTCAAAAACATGTAATTAATAAACAAGTAGCATTATCTACTAAATCAACATACAATCATTAAAATAAGTAAATAATCACTGGTTTTGATGTCCGGTATAGCGCTATATCATCTCAAAACTCTGTAACGAAATCTTAACCCGACACAATATTTCATCGCTTTTACATTTGCACAAAAAAACAAAATTTTAAAGTGCATGTAAATTTAAATTACAAGCAGGGTTCAATTTGAAGTAATGTACAAACGGTTAGACATTTAAGGCTTAGTAATTTCTTTTAACTTTTAACCATAAAAAAGAATCCTTAATTGTCTGCACAAACTTTAGCAGTGTTAATGAAGTTGATAAATTTTTTTTTTTTAATTTTATTTAAACTTTTTTTATCCCAATTCTTTTTGTAACTCTGGACATTTAATTATTTTAATACAACTTGTTCTAAAGGAGACTCTACAGATCAAACATTATGTTTTGTAGATAGCAAACTAAAGTTTTTAATTAAACCCGTATTACTTGGTTTCATAAACAATTCAATAATTATATATTTCTGCAATTGAAGCATGACAAAGTAAGAAACAAATTGATTGCAATCAAATTTATCTAAATAAATTCCAGTTTTATCAAAATTGCTTTTTCAAGTAATTAAAATAAACCAAAAAACAAATCGCGCCTTTTTATTTTTAGTACAATAATCTAACCGTAGTAAAAGTACCAAACATCTCCTCTTTTGCCATAAAATAAATGGTAGATATATATGCTTAATAGTTCTTCAATTATGACTAATTTAATTTCTAGAAGCAATCGCGTAACTTTATTTATTCATATGATAAAAGCTGAGATTTAATTCTATAGAGTTTTCCAATAGGAGGTTTTATGTTGATATTTAAAAATAACGGGTATTTTTTAAGAGAAATCAATAAATGTTTATTTCATTGTAAAGAGTAAGGTATGCCATTAACATTTGAAACGATATCAGTCAAATGGCTGCCACGGTTACGGTTGCAGTACTACAGTCCTTTCATGAAATTTTCCATGACCAATTTGCACATTTGCGGCTGTATGTCCTCAATAACTTCACAAATTCCATCTTTAAAGTTTTGAATCGATTGTGGAGCATTGGCATAAAATTTATCTTTTACGTGGTCCCAAAGAAAAAAGACAATCACAAGATTTTGGTGGCCAATTGTGAATACCGTTTCAAAAAATTACACGGTCAAGAAGCTTTTCCTGCAATATTGCAATTGTTTTGTTGCTTGTGTGGCACGTAGCGCCGTCTTGCTGAAAATAAACGTTGTCCACATCAATATCTTCCAATTCCAGATATAAAAAAAATCATTATTTCTTGCTCGGTAGTGCCATCCATTCACCGTAACAGTTGCACCAGCCTCATTTAAAAAAAAAGGAGGCCAGCCCTAAAACCGCACCAAACAGTGACACGTTGAAGATGCAAAGACTTTTCAACAATCATTCTTGGATTTTCTGAGCCCCAAATGCAACAATTCTGCTTATTAACGTAGCCTAAAAATTAAAAATGAGCCTCATTACTGAAGATGATTTTTCGATGAAATTTCGGATCATTTTGGTGCATTTAAAGAACCTAATCAGCAAAGATACGACGTTTTTGGTGATCGACTGAGTTCTTTTGTTAACTGAACTTTAAAAGCCTTAAAACTTAAGTCTTTATGCAAAATACATGTCTAATGTCTAATTCTAAAAATCGATGAGGAATCGACAAACCTGGGTTTTCTTCAACACTACGGGATACATCAGCAATATTCTCATGAGTTCTTGAGCGATGCACAAGGTTTAGATTTTTTATATCACAAACTTGTTCCAACAGCTCAAATTTTTCTACCAGGTTTACTATTGCCGGCCGAAAAGGTGCTTTACGACGACCAAAAAGTGCTTTAGTTTTGCAAACTGTAACTAAAAAGTTTTCACCAGTTTTGTAGTGAATTTCAATGCGTTGTTAAAGCGTGTATCGATCCATTTTTAATAACGGCGTAGTTTTTACTTGTCAAATGTGAAAAGATAATAGCTTCAAAGTTGACAGCTGACAAACTTCTTATTGGAAAACTCTTGATAATACTTATATGCCAAATAAATAATTTTGTATCTACACAAATTAGAAGAAAACAAGTGTTTAAAACCTATATTTGTTTTGCATATTCTGCTTATTTTTGAGTTTTTGAGCAATCGGCGCATATTTGATGCGTATTTGGTGCATATTTGCATATTTGGTGGATAATTGCATATTTTGTGCATATTTGTTTAATTTTAAATTATTTTTAATTGAAATTGCTTTTTGTAAAGTTATATTAGTAATTATGCAAATTAAGATTTTGAACAAAAGAAAAAAAATTAATATGCAAATTTTTAACAAATTTAGCATATTTAGTGCATATTTTGGCAAAATTGTGTGCATATATACGCGCATATAATTCCCAGCTTTACATATGACTTAGGTATTTTTAACTATTATAAAATATACAATTCAAAATTTGACTCAGATACAAGTTAATAATAAAAAAACAAAACATATGCTTATACTAGCATGGATAGTCTTACTTAAAATATAGTTTCTGTTATTGTGCTAACAGAAAAAAAAACAGCTATCTTGTTGCAACATGGTATTTGAGCACTAGAAAGTTTTTACTTACTTATATTATTAAAAAAACCACTAAATTGCAATTTTTTAAAATTGAAAAAGATGAAAATATTAGAATATGGATCAAAACGTAATAGTTAATTTATACTAGTAGGAATCGTATTTTGATTAAAAAAATTGTAAAATATTTTGTTATTTTATTTTATTATATTACAAAATGGATATTGCTTTACACGTTACAACAATTTTATTCCAAATACAAAAAGAAGTTATTAAAAATTAATTCAAACAAAAAAATTATTATTGCAAAAAATATTCCAAGCACATAAAACATGAAAGATAGTGCTAACTCTTTAGAAGAATGCAATTCATCATCATCTTCTAATTCTTCTATAGCTAGAGCACCTTGTAACCATTTATTAAAAATACCTACTTCTTGAAAAAGCATAATATATTTATTTACCAGGGTAATTAAAGGATGTCCTCTATAGTTGTACATGGTTACCAATGCAAATCCAATATCAAAATAATAAACTTTAGGTGAGTAACTTTTGTATTTATACAATTCTTGAAACATATCAGTCCTTTCTTCCAATAAACTTGCATTTTTATAAAGTTCAATATTATATAAATTATCTATAGATGTATCAAAAACATATTTTTTTCGCAATAATTTATGTATTTTATTATTTGGTTCGTTAAACATATTACTAAGACTGTAATATGTACTTATTGCTAAATTTGATTCTGCAACATCTTCCAATGACTTAATCTGCTTCTCATATAAAGGATTAACCAATAATGTATAAAATTTGCTTAAATAAGCGTTTACTAAAGAAAGAAAATATGACCCAAGTTACATAAAGCAATTTATGTTTAGGTTCTCTTATAGTTTGATTTAGAAATATCGCAACGCATTCCAATATGTTTATTTCTTTTTTAGTTAAACCATAACATGCAGGTATAAATACAATAAATGACATTAGTATTAGCAACCAAAGTTTCTAATCAAAACATATATTAACCCTACCCAATTAGGTATTTTTGAAGCTAAAGGTACTGCAAATGTGTATTGAGAAAAATAATAAGGATATAATGCTACATTAAGCCTAGAGAACCCTATCATATTGCCAACGCGGAAAGATATTCGTTTATGACTATCATCAACTGTAAAATTTAGTAATTTACTAATTTCTTTAACTATTATTTGATTCAATCCTAATTTTGTACCTACTATATAAAATGGTCTTTAAGTTTTATATTCTTTACTAAAAGTTATGTTTACGCCTTCGTAATTTGAAACATGTTTTAGATTTGTAATATTTATCTGTTTCTTTAAATTTCTGTCATAAACATATCCAAATTTATCTACAAATATTATTCTTGTATAGCGATTAAAATATCCCAACATTTCATTAATATTGCTTCCCATAATTAAACATAACAAAATTGACTCGTGATAATTTCTAGTAATATCGATAGTTTTATTCATAATCACCAAGATAATTTCCAAAGCGTCGTAAAAATTATCATTTGTAATTGTGTTGCATATGCGATAATTAAAAAAAATTGAATATTTTAAGATATTATTAATCAATTGGTTGTTGTTGTAATCGTAATGGATGTTTATTCTGATATCTGGATGCACTTTCATAATATATTGAATAGATTTAAGTACATTTTTTGCGTCGTAATCTTCTAACTAAAATAAAAATAACTATATTTAACATTATTTGTCATATTTGGATCATTAACATACAATTTTAAACGTTAATTTAATGATTGTTGCTTATTGAAAATTGAAAAAAGAAATTTGAGAATAACTATGACGCAAGTCATAATGAATAAATTAAAATCAAATCTCGAGTTTGAGTAAAATACAGTCTAAAAAGTACTTTGTTGAGATTAATAGTTTAGACAATATAATTTTATACTTATTACTGTAATATGTAAATTTTATAATAGTTATTAAAGCATATGCTGTATAACTAATCTTTTTGTTTTTGCGCCATAAAATATTTCCGGTGGCACAGGTTTTCCCGCAGTGTAGCATCAGATTACTACACTCACTACATTTTTAAATAAATTAATTTGTGATGTAAAGAGTTATCATGACAAGCAATCGTTTTATTATATTTAACTTCACAAGCCTGCATTTTTGTATCAATATCACGGTTTGATATTCCGTTTATGCAATTAAACATTTTGGTCCTTCGAATCGGATAACAACAAATAACATTAACAAACTCGTGGTCAAGCCGTACGCAATCATCATCAAATTTTTTTGTTGTATTGCTAGCAACTACATAAAATCATCATAAAAATAAAAAAAAACAATTACACCTTAGCGGATGAAGAACACATCGTTAAAAATTCACAAGTTGAAATAATGAGACAAATGAGTAAAGAAAAAGAAATTCTAACTAGACACAGAAAACTAGTTTATAAAGAACATTTTATGAAAAAAAATCAACTGCTCCAAGTTATTATGCCGATAAAAATTTAAACAAAAAATGTATAAGAAAAAAAAAATAAAAACTAATAACAAAACCTTGTAGAATAGATTGACTATACCAATAATCATTTATTTAGATTTGGGGTGTTTAAAGTAAAAGTTGCTTTATCGATATACTTTAGGATCGGAGACTACAGCTAAAAAATTAAAAAATCATGTTCGCGTAACAAGGACATTGCAAAGTATTTTTTTAGATTTCCGCAAAATACGTATAGGCAAAATATTGCGCATAATATGTGCATTTATAGGTATAAAAAAGTTGTTTTTAAAGATTAATTCAGGGCTTTATCATATGTTTACAGCGTTCATATACATATTTATATATATATATATATATATATATATCCATATATATATATATATATATATATATATATAAATATAAATATATATACATATAATTCAAAGTATCATATGTATGCAAACATCACCGTTAATGTCTATTATTCATTCTTAGTAGATCAGTTCAATTAATAAATTTAACATTAATGTTAACAAGTATATTGCAATTAATCTCTCTAAAACAAACCTATCTTATTTGGTCCTAATCATAAAATAAAACAAAACAATTTAAGCAATATTATATACTAATACTATAGTAGCAAAAAATGTTGTGTATAAAACTTTCAGAGATTTTGCGACAAAACAAAAAAATCAGTAAAGTCAATAAATTATTATTGACTATTATTAATAAAAATGTTGAACAACAGAAGAAAATTTATCTATCTGGGATTAAAGTCACTGTAACAAAATGTTATCTAATTATCTATATTATACTTTTAAAAAATCAATGTCAACTAATTTTACTCGAAATTGTTACAACAAAAATTTGGAATACTGTTTTGCTAATTTGAAAACAAAGCTGATTGAAACAATTGATAAAATGATTATAAACCTCAAACACGTAGATAAAAATAAAAACTAAGAAACGTACAAAAAAATCCGGCAAAATAAAAATAAAAGTAAAAACAGCAAAAGAAAATTGATTATCAAAAAGGTGTAACAAAATTAAAAACTAAAAAAAAAACATTAAAATCCTATTCTGAAAACATTATGCAAAAAATTATTTTATAAAAATACATTTATTATTAAGCCGATACATTTGAATCAACAAGCATACACTTAGAAAAGTTATACAAAACCGGCTTCACACAACGTAACAGATCATTACAGAATGCATACCCTATGAATATTTATAGGCATCAAAAGTGCATTTTATAAAACCACTTTCCATAAATCAAAAGAAAAACTTTTGACAGTTGATGTTAATTCTACAATCAGTGAAAAGATAAATCACTTTCTAGAGAAAAAAACCCTTTCAGTCACTATAGGCGGCACAATAGTCAAAAATTTGGTGACAGAAGCTGCCCTCAAGATAGGGGATAGTACCCTATCTTGAGGGCCACTACTACGGAATATAGTAGTAGGCAGCTTAATTCAACAAATCAAAATCGGTAGTTTTTACACAATTGGCTACGGAGATGATAATAATATAACAGTTCAGCTATGTGGCAAAAAAAATGATGCAAAAATAAGGTTTTTACGGTTAAACCTCAAAAACCAAACACGGTTTCTTAAAAATAAAGAAAATTGGTTAACTTAATTTACTAAAACTTTTAAACACCCCAACGCTGTTAAGCAAGGTGAAATACCTAAGTTTACATAGAAACCACATCTAAAAATGAGATGTAAAGGGTGTATACTGGCTCTTGGCAAAACATAAAAACTATCTTCAAAATTAATACTATGGTTATACACAACTTTCATAAACCTATGCGTAATGATAGCGTTAAACATACAAAACGCGATTTATGGAAAACAATTATAGAGGCGGCAAAGAAAAGAGAACTGAACAGGAAAACGTTCAAGATCATGTAGAGCTACTTACAGAGTAGAAACCTAGAGTCTAAAAAAGGAAGATTTAAACTTACCAGAGAAGTACTAAAAGGTTTAGCACTAAGACCAAAACAACTCCTAGTAGGTACAAACGTAAAAACAAAAGCACTAAAAAAATACTAAAGCTTTGAAATAAGGGTTTAAAATTAGCAACTAGCTATCGACTAAATAGACTAATTGAAGAACAGGTAACATACAGGTTGAAAACCAAATGATAACCATAGGGAAAAATGGAAATACTTCAGAGTGACACTTGAAGCAAAGAGATGGAATGAACAGCTTAAGAAAGCGGTCATGGGAACCAATCAAATCGAGAAAAATGAACTAATGAACAAAGTAACTAGTAAAAAATAAGCAAAGTTAGGAGCAAGAAAGAAGATGATGGAAAGATAGTAGACATAGTAAAATAGAAGAGATAAGGGAGATTGAGAAAGAGAACTAATCACGCAGATAAAAAAGTGGGTAGAGAACAAACCCGAAACGTGCTATTATAAAATACAATTACTGACCAGACACTAAGCCTTTAGAAAATTTTTGAAAAAATAAAAAAAAAATCATGAAACACAAAAGATTTATATTCTGTCAAAAAAAAAAACACACAATAAAGCAGAACACACTTTAGTAGAATGCCAAGCGTGAAAGAATGATAGAAAAGAACTAAAAATTATATTGGAAAGCAAAGTAAATAAATCAACAATCATTAAGAAATGCCAACAAGATAAAAATTAATGGAGGGCGCTAAGAAACTTTGCAACAAGAGTACTAAAAAAAAGGAGTTTGACAATGAAAGAATATAAAAATTAAAAAACAATAGAAACAAATACACAAAACAAAAAAACAAGAAATGAAACACTTCTACTACGAGCGCAAACAGGTATATGCTACAATACTTTATATTTTATTGATCCTACAAAGTAGATACACATGAACAACAAAAACAAAAAACAGAAGACAAACTTCTTTAAATGTACACCAATGGCTCAAAAACTCTTTAAAAGTCTAAGATTAAAACATCTCAATATCCTCGCCATTATTAGAAATTAGTTACCTAGAAAATAAAAGTAAAGTTAAAGCTAATCATGCAAAAGATCAGCTCAAAAGATGTGTACACCTGAAACTTGGACCGCACTAGTACTAAAAAGGTTTAACACCACACTAAAAGCATTTAAAGTGTAAACAGACAAAAGAATTAATGATTGCCTCAATATTAAATCCTACTTGCAACTGTCCAGAAAAAAACCTGCTAATCATAACAGGAAACCTGATAGAACACACAAGTAATGAATCATGGTTTTATCTTTCTACTCAAATCTAGAATATGATCTAAGTATAAGTAAGAGTAAGACAAGGCAGTTTTGTAATATGGCTAAAATACATAAAAATGAACAATACATATTTATTATTTTAAATAAATATATAATGCCACAGGTACAAAATGAAACACTAATTAGAATCTCAAAACTGTCTGGGGTTTCCGGTGTTCTTAGAATATAAAATTACATCAAATATAAATCAAGAATACACTAATCTTAATGATTATTTTAGTTTAAAATGTGAGACCAAGTGTATATATAAAATATTTAATAACTGCTAAAAAGTGATATATCTCAATTAGTGTATTTGTTATTAGCAGCGGACTACGCCATTGTTAATAAAACGCAAACTATTACACAAATGCGCTTCTATCTAGCAGATTACTGAAAATTCAATGGTATTTAAAATTAAAATTCGTGCCGAGTGAAAGACCGCACGCCGGTGACGGGAGGTTAATAAAATACTAATGATGAAAATATTATTATCAATTTATAATTTGTTTTGACAAACTATGTGGTATCTTAAAAACATTTTATGACAAACTTTTAGTAGTGCATACTTTAAAAACAATTTATTATACAAAATGCAACTTCAATTTTTTTTAACAGTTTACACATTTTTTTTTATAACATTTCAGGAATTAAAAACCCAAAAAATTAATTTTAGCAATGTTAATAACTTTGATAAAATAAAAATATTAACTTTATTTTAACATTCCCAAGCATTTAATTATTTCAATATAAAATATTGTTTAGCTTTTATTACTTTACTGTTAAATTTAATTCGCAACAATAGATTTTAACCTTAAACTAAATTATAGAATGGAATAATATGTTTTGGTTATAACATAATTTTGTATTAATGAATATAATATAAATGTATTTTTGATCAATGTAAATTTATAAAAAATTACCTAAAGGGTTTGCTGAAAAACAATTACATGTAGACCATAAACCAAAACCTTTACAAAAAAATATTAAAAAATTGTGCATACCATGCGAGGGGATAAATATAATGTACTGCAGCTGATTATGCAGGGGAAAATAGCAGGCAAAAAAAGTGTGGGAGGACTGGATGGACTGAATGTTCTAGATGAGAACCTAAAAGACTGGTTTGGCTGCACCTCTAAAGATCTTTTCCGAGCTGCTGTTTCATAGATCAGAATAGCCACGATGATAGCTAACCTCCGAGTAGGAAATGGCACGTAAAGAAGAAGTATGATAAAAAAACATCTTAAAGTAAATTACATCTTCTTTGACTTGCATTGTTTGATACAAATACAGGTTAAATATTATTCTTATGTTTTTACAGTCAATGTATTTTCTTTTTTTTTTTAGTATTACTTAAAGTTTTAAGTGTTGGACTCTACCAAATGCTTTTTAAAAGTCAATAAAGAAGATGTACGAGGTAAACACTATAAATTTCGTTTGATGAAATATCAAATATTGTCAGTGTAATGCTATAATACAACATCACACTTTACGTTAACAACCTACATGTGCAATTTCAACTCTCTACTTTAATTAATCTTGTAGTAATATCTAGACAGACAATGTTAGGTTTCAATTATGCCAGATTTGCAAATAATTGAGTATCAAGCGTTCATCAAATTCTTCACATAGAAAGCTCTTACCCTTCATCAAATTATACAAAAATTAGATAGCGTGTTAACAGTAGTTTTTGTTAGCATTATTTATAATAGTTAATGTTTTATAAATATTGTTATTTACGTACAGATAGAGCGTCTGAGGTACTGTTATGGGTAAATAAATAATGGACTACTTATAGATTGCAATATTTGTTAATGAATAGGTTTAGTAACTCTTTACCTTAGAGTAAAGAGACTTAATTACACAATGGCTAGGTGAGCTTTTAGGGGTGTAATAGAGATTTAGTTACACAATGGCTAGGGGAGCTTTAAGGGGTGTAATTTAGCTATCAGAGGTTATTCACACATAAAGCGGTCTTAGAGGTGTGTAATACAAAGTACATTGGCAGAAAGGTCATCAAGGTACTGATAGCTATAGCATGCTTGGAGAGCTGAAAAGATTGTTATTTCACACATTGGCAGCAGAGGCCTTGGAGTTGTGTGAATAACACTGTATCTGGCAGTAAGGCCTCATACGTAACAGCCAAAAGTATGTTGTGCACTGGCAGTTGAGGCTTTGGGGTTGCACAATAACTGCAAAAGATTGTCAAGCTTACACGGGACAGTTACGTCTAGGGGTTGTATGCAGGACACATTACAGCGGTAAGGAGCAGTTATAAACACACTGGTATTAGAGTATACCTTGGGGATGTGTTAGTTAGATATATGGTAGTATACCATGTATTGATATAATTATAGGGACTCTGGCATAGCAATTGGTATTGTGCTAGAAACATATATATTTATTAATTAGACAAAATGTATTAATAATAGTGTGCAGGTTCAATTTATAGAATAGTACGCGGGAACATTAGCAAAGGTATTGCAAGAAGACGAGATGGACCGGTTCAGCACAAATGAATTGCAATGCGGCAGAGTAGGAGTCGATTGCGGGACGAAGGGAGGAGGATCAGTAACATCGACGCAGTGAAGAGATGCGGTTGCATGGTTTGGCGGCAATGAATTAATGGATAAATTAGTTATAATTAATTAAATTACGACGTTCAAGCACGGTGTGGTGGTTGGGAGGTTCAACGTGCGTTGCGTCAGTTATTCAAAAAATAAATTTGTATAACTGGGCGTAACAAGCGTATACGGTGAAGATCCATCTCTTTATTTCACTGTAAAAAAATAAGCTAAAAGATTTAAGACCTTTTCAAACAAATCGATCGATGAAGAACTAATCCAAAGTAATCACCGACTAAAAATAAAAAAAATATCAGTAATGTCAGAGCTGTAAGATACATTGAATTGCCTTATACATCATGAGCATTGAGTTGTCTTCCATAAACTTTTTTAAGTAAAATCAGCATGTTAATTCTTAATTTAAACGCTAAATAGTTCTACAATCAATAATTTTGAATATTTTTAAGATTTATTTAACCTATAGCTGAACAAACAATTGATACATAAGTTGAAAAAATATTCTATAAAATAAACTGCCAATGGTAGTTGTAAGGCAAGATACAATATAATGTATGCCATGCATATGTCTTAGTTCATTGACTAAGCTTCTTAATTTCACACTAAAACCATAGTATACATTATTAAAAAAAATTGTGCAATTTGTTGTTAATAATAACAGAAAAAATCATTTTTTTATAGTACTAAATTGAAAATCAATTCTTTCATTACTTAGTATATACAAAAAAAGTTAATAAACTAATGCAAAACTTATTATGTTTGTAGCAAACGTTGTTAGTGTTACGTGGGCATTTGATTGTTCCAGATTAAAATTTGTTTACTCCATTCAAATAAATAATAAATTAAAATAATAGGAAATATTGCATGTGGAAAGTTTAAATAATATTTATTTAAACGATTGCCTCCATTCTACCAGAGCGCATTGAATCAGTCGAAGCTAGTTAAGCAAAAATGTCAAAACTAATAAATTTGTTGTTGGTTATTGTTTATATTAGTAATGTAAACTGTTATCACAAAAAATTATACCCACAGGTAAGTTTAACATTACATTATAGCAGAAAATTATATTATTGATTTTATTAATTAATTTAGTAATTCTGATATTCAGTAATAGATTAGAATATTATTTAGCACAATAATTGCGTTTGTAATTAATTATGTTTTAATTAAAAAAAAAATAGAAAAGAAATTTATTTATATGTATTAATTTGCATCAAATTTAGTTTATTCTGGATTGAAAGTTGAAAGCTAAACTAAAGTCTACTGCATGTAGGCCTTATTAGACCTTTTGTACCTCCTCCAGTAGTGACTTGAGGAGTTATTTTGGCATGTTGCAACTATCTCTGATCGCAATTAATGACGTCATTATTACATAAAAAAAATCTACCGGTGATCTACTTTCGTACTGCAGGACCACCTAGTAATATAAACTCAATACCAAGCTTCATGTTAATTGTATTTTTTAACGTCAACATACATTATTAATTACAATTTATTTTATTTTATTTATTTATTTATTCAATTTACCTTTCTACCTTTCGGTGTAAGGCGTACATTTTAATAATTTGTTTAATATATCTTATTATTAATAAGTCTAATAATCTTCCTTATTTTATTATTTCCGGCGTTGCTTTACTTTGATAATTGCTTCTATTACTTTGTCTTTTTTTTTTTTTTCATCTATTTCTTCTGTTTGTCTGCCCTGTATCATTGTTTCATCCTTTCTTGTTTTGTTTTCTTTTACTTCTTGTTACCTTAGTAAGTATTCCCTCCATCTTTCCATTTTTTGCCTTCTTCCGTTATTATTTTTCCATTTATATCTATTATCATTATATCTATGTTCATCATAGTGTGTTCCTTCTTTTGTTTTAAATATTTTAACGTTCCGTAGTATAGTTTTTTTCCCATGTATCCTCTTATATTCCATGTTCCTATTCTTTCTTCCTTATTTTTCTTCTTATTCTTTTTCTTTTCCTTTTTTTTTTCCTTAATTTTTTCTTTTCTTTTCTGTATTTTTCTAGTTATGTTCCTTTTATTTGCATTGATCTCTGTATTGTTTATCTTATTTCTTGAACCATTTTCTCGCCATTTCTTTTTTTTTTCTTTTTTCTGTATTCTTGTTAGTTTTTTGGAATCTCCACTTCTTCTAAACCCTTTAACTCTTTATTCCATCTATATTCCTCTCCGTTAATTATTAACTTTCGGTAACCTATTCTAACCCTCTTTCCATTCGCTTTTTCTTCTTTTGCTAAGTCTCTAATTTCTTTTTGTACACATCTTTCTTCGTGTGTAAGGTCATTGTCAATGTAAATCCTGGTCCCTTTCAGATTTCTTTTGGCTTTCATTATTTGTTGCTTTGTTTCCCATGTTTCGACATCAACTCTTATTATTTGTTTATCTTTATGTATTAGATGGGCTTTTCCTATTTTTGCTATTATCTGAAGTTTTTCTTTCAAAAAGTTCTCTACTCCCTTTTGTTCTTCATTTTCATTTGTTTTTATTCCTGTTATTATAATATTATTTCTTTTTTTCTGTCTTTCTTCTTTTTCTGCTTTGTTTTCTAAGCTTTCAATTTTTTGGATCATTTGTATTTTTTCCTGTTCCCATTTCATTTCTTTATCCTTTAATTCCTTCTTTATCTCTCTAATCTCTTCTTTTAATTCCCTTGTGTTTTTTGCCACCTCATTCATTAATTCTTTAATCATGCTCTTTAATTCCTCCATTTTCTTTTCTGTATTTGTAGTTTCTTTGTATTCTTCTCTGTGGCTTTTATCCTTGTTTACTGTCGTTTTCCTTTCATTCTCTATTTTCCTTTGTTCTGGAGATCTTAATATTTTTTTGCTTTTTTGAAATTCTTTTAATTCTTTTTTAGGGCTTTCTATACCGACTTCTTCTCTCTCGTATCCTCTTTCTCGTTTTGCATTCATTTTGTTTTGTATATTTTTATATTCCTTCTTATTATTAATTTTTATTTCGGGTAATTGTTGTTTTATTATCAGTTATTATTTTTATTAATTTCTATTTATTATTTTAATTTATTTTGTTTGTTTTATGTTCGGTGATTGTGTATTTTCTGTTCTTTTCTTTTTTGTGGATTCACTTCTTTTACTTTCTTATTTTATTTATTTTGTTATGTTTTTATAATCTTTGATCTATATGTTTTTTAGCTTGTTATTTATTTTATATTGTTTTATTTTTATATATTTGTATAATGTATGAATTTTTCTTTTTCACTAATTGCTACTACTACTGCACCATAGATTGTAGATTATATGTTTTATTGTTACACCTGTTTTCTCGTAGCACTCGACGCTTGATATGTATCCGTCACTCTTCCACTCTTATTGTTTAGCCGGGCCACGCTGATCTTGACTCGGGATACACCCGTCTTCTTCTGACACACTTGATTCTTCTATTTATTTCTCTCTTCCTCACTATCTTCCACTTTATATATTGTTTAGTCTTATTTAATCGTCTTTCTACCACTTTTTCACTATTTTTTATTTATATTCCACTGCCCTTTATATTTCACGTTACGTTGTTTATCTTTCGCTTTTGATTTGGCGATAATGCTCGTGTTTAACGAGTTGATTGTCGGCCGCACCAAAAACACGTGTTCACGCAGTCGATACCTCTCATACTCAATTACAATTTAATGATTTAAAAATGTCACACTTTCCCTCCGGTAAGGGAAATCAATGACGTGGCGCAACGTCGCAATGAGTGCCAGAATAGGGGTCCTGACTACGTTGTCCTGGCATTCAACCACTGCAAGTACAACGCTTAGAGAGGTCTTCCTTATACTGGCCATGTCAAGCCAACAGCTCCCCAACATGGACTCTCCATCGTATAAGAGGGAATGTGCATAGCACGTGCTCAATGGTCTCGTTATCCATTTCACATCTTTTACACGTTGGATTGTCTCTAATACCAATTGTGCATGTGCTTCTTTAGTTAGCAGTGTCTTGTCAAGATTCCTGTCATAATTTGTAAGTTTTTTCTGGACAGTTGCAAGTAGTAATCGGCTGTCTTGACGTTTGGAGTAGTCATTGTTTCCTTTGCCTGTCTGCAGCTTGGAGTGTCAACCCAACGCCGTCTCAGTGCATTGTATGTGTTAATTTTTAGTAGATTATTTAAACTTTTGAGTGTTAAAGCAGTCCAAGGTTCAACACGCCATGAGGGTTGACCCTTTACGCGCCAGCCCGTCTGCCCCAATTTTACCCACTTTGTTGGAGTATTCTTTTACCCAAAGCAGCTTGATGTCATTTCCATAGGCTTTTAAAGTAACGGTACAATTACATTTAAAAATTAACTTAATGTGATTTTAGGCTTGTTTATAGCAATTAGAACCGCTCTACTATCCGTTTGAATTTGGACATTCTTGCCAGGTATTTTGCTGATCACAATTTCCATAACGCCAAATTTAGTTTAATATTATAAATTTTATGTTATTATTGCTGACTATTGACAAATATAACATTACATTTGTTAATCTTGTGCATCATAATAAGATTAACCTTGGGATGCTGTATTAATTGTTATGCCATTTCATATTGCGTTTAATATAATTATTTCCGTCAGGGAATGCTTTATGCAAACATACTAGAAGCTATTTATTGTCATAATATTAAAAAAAAATAAATAAAAGCAATTTTATATACCTACCACATCTATGCATACGTCGTGCCGGAAAGACCCTCATATGGTTTATGTGTTATTTGTTGATAAATAGAGTCACAACATCATTATTTTGAGTACTTACAAGTTTATAATATATATATTTGCTGGTTTTTATTATTTTTGAGTTTTTTTGCATTTGCAGAAAAAAAAATCATGTTTGCTTATGTAAAATTTTCAGAAAAACTTTGCAAATTTGCCAAATACTTTACAAAAAACTTGAAAAGATCATAATGAAAATATTTGTATCAATTGTTACAAATAATATAATATAAAATGTAGTACAAAAGTTTATAAATCATTTTAACTACATTATTTTATAAAGAGCCCAACGGACCCATTCTATGTATAGATGTATAAAAAATTGCGCATGCATTCTAAAGTATGTCGCTTCAGTTTATAAAAATAATTGTGCAACCGACTTTTGACTAATATATTTGTATAAACAAACGTAGTGCTCTCAAGCAAGATCAATAATTTCTATTGAGAAATATTAACTCCCGTTGACTGTTGTCAATATAACTATTATATTCATTAAACATAAATTCTTATTGATAAGATTTACTTAATAATTTAATTTGTGTTGACATTGATAATCGATAAAAAGTTTCCTATTTCGTTTTATAGTAGATTTATTTTGGTTATCTTTAAACATAATTGATTAGCAACTGCTTCCATTACAAAACTTGATTGCAAAACATTATCCTATAATGCGTCGCTATAAAATATCTCTTTATATTATTTGATACATTCTTCGGTGGCATTATTCAATACATGCATGCGTTTGTTGGGGCTTGTATGTATCGTGGTGCGTATTTTGGGTCATATCTGAATTTAAAGATTGGACAACAATCATGTAAGAACTTCAAGTCTTTTAATTCAAAAGTTACACAAAATTCTCTACGCTATGCTTTAACACAACTGATGAATTCTAAAATTTTTCCCCGGAAAATCTAAAAACAATAAACGTAGATGAACAAAACAAAACAAATAACATTGCTAAATTAATCATAAATTCTCCAATTGTTGGGCAAGCTAATGTTGATGATAACTTACAAGAGGTAAGGTCATCCGCAAAAGTTGTTCCAGAGTCAAAACGCTCAAAAATATTCGTTTTATACTGCTAACATCAATCTGAGTTTATTAAATGTTGTTTTTAATTAATTGTTTCTTCTTTAATTTCTAGTTTATAAAAGATTACAATCTAGAAAAAATGGTTAATTCAATACAAAAAATTGTTAATGTCTATCCAGATATTAAAATAAAAATTCACTATAAGTACAAACGTGATTTGATTAATGATATCATTAAAAGAACCAACTTGTCAAATTATGAAATATACAACAACATTGATTTACGTCGATTTAATGATGGCTTTATTATTCACATAGTATCAACAGTTGGCAGAAATCTAAAGTTAAAAAATAAAGAATCTATACTGCTGTGCATTTATATTGGCGATAAAATTAATAGAATGTTAACCAATTTCAATCCATTTACCCGGACAATATTTGTAGATAAACGTGGAAACATTCATAAACGAGATTCAAATGGCAAATTTAAAAAGCAAACTGTAATAAATCTGGATTATACTAAAAATTTTGAAGGTATGAAACTACGCCATGGACTCGAGCGCTTTTCTGTAAGACCATTTATAGTTGTCAATGATAGTAGAAGCAAAGGTGTTAACGTAATAATTATTAAAGAACTTGAAAAATTATTAAATTATACGTTATTATTTAATCTACACAAACAAGACGTAGGTATGATTAGTTTGCCGACAAATATGGAATATGATTATACCTATCCACAATATATTTCTTATTACGCATTTGCTGTTCCTAAAGCTTTAAAAATACCTAGCTGGTTAGGTTTAATTTATGTTTTTGATTACAAACTTTGGTCACTTATTCTATGGTCTTTCATAGTAATTCTAATCATTTATCACGTATTAGATAATAACACTTTGAGCAAAAGTGTTATGACATGCATTGGAATATTTTTGTGTCAAAGCACCCCGCAACCTAAACAGAAAGTATTAATTATAATTTATTTAACTTGGGTCATATTTTCATTTATTATTATAAGCGCGTATTTAAGCTTGTTTTTTACTTTGCTTGTTAATCCTTTATATGAGAAGCAAATAAAATCATTAGAAGATCTTGCTGATTCCAATCTGGCCGTATCTATCCGTACACATTACCGTGAGTTGTTCAATGAATCTATAAAAACGCACAAAACAATATTGCAGAGATCAATTGAACGAACATATCCATGTTATGCATGTCTTTTATTTTATAAGAACGTCAGTATATTGGATACAATGTCATTTCATGATACTTTGCAAGAATCTCTAGATAAAGATGATAATTTATATACATTTAAGTTTTCTCTTGTCTGGATGGGGATTGAATTTAAAAAACATAGTCCTTTAATTATTCAATTTACTAAATATATTCAACGTTTTCAAGAATTTGGCCTTAATTTAATGGGTGCAAGATGCATCGTACATGGATAAAACTTTGAATAATAATGATTTTTTTAATTTTTCTTTTGAACAATTATCTTTGCCATTTTTCATAAACTTTGCAGTTTTATCAATTGCAATATTAGTTTTTGTAGGAGAGATAATTTTTGGAAAAATAAAAATTTACATAAATAACAACTAATTTAAACTATAAATTTTATTAGATTTTATAAAAAAAAATATGTAAACCACAAATGTTTTTATTACAAATAATTAAAACACAAATTTAAAAACTAATATTTAAATGCTTTTTCTAATGCATAAAAAGTTGTTCACATTTAACAAATTTTTTTTAGATTTTCAGCATGTTTCAATTTCACATAGTTTAAATCAAATTGTTAACTTTGTAAAATACTTAGTTTTAATAATAAAAATATTAAAAAAACTCTTTGTAATTAGTTTTGCACTTTTACACTTTTTTCGAAGACCACTTTTTTGGCTAACCAAGAGCAAAAAAATTTGAATGTTACTAATAATAAGTTTTAACTGAAAGAAAATTCTAATTATTCAACTAATAATACGTTTATTTGTGCTTTTTGGCATTAAAAGTTACATATATCTATAATTTCCCAAAAGAATTAATTATAATCCTTATGAAATAACAAAATAAAATTCATCGTATTTTTTATTCTGCCCTTATCTATTCTATTCCTTTTATCAAATACATAAAATAGTTTTTGTACATATTAACTGTTAACGCATTTAAGTATTTTTCTTGTAATTTATAAAAAGAATTTTCCATAAAATTTATTTAAATGGAAAATTGGACTTAGAATAGGGCCGACCGGTATTCAAATCTTAGCAGGAAAGACTTACTAAAAAGTCAAACGCAACTAAGCATACTGTGTAAGATGGGTTGCATATACTCTCTCTCTCTCTCTGTGAAGTGTATGCAACACATCTACCAGTGTAACTTAAGTTGCATTTTCTCAGACATCTAGTGACAACATGACTAACTACATCACACGCCATCTGACATCTAGTAGACAACTCGGCAACCAACACCCAATATGGCTGCTATATTTGAAATTGGCGTGTCTACAACCGAGCGGCCATCTTGGAAAAATCATTCAAACACTCAGTATGCAAAATTTGAATTAACCGCCCTTACCGATCATCCTGTAAAACAATGAATAGGGTATGCAACAAATCATACACGTAGATATTGGGTATTCAACCAAACACACACGCGACACTAGCGACAACAAGCACTCTGGTGACCAAACAAGAACTAAAATAGTAAAAACGACATCCGGTTTCTTGAACCGGAAGTCCATGTATTTCTCTATAAAAGATTGGATTTTCGCCGCTTATTTATATCTACTGTAATGTAATGTTTTTGTGTATGTTTTCTATCGTTTGCATATAAAAAATGTTTTAATAAAAAAAATTCAAATTAAAATAAATAGCTTTCTTAACGTCTAGTAAAATTTGTCAAATTGGATCAGTGAGCAAACATATTAGTAAATAATTAGTTGCCAAGGTTTTATTTTTGCTAGGCTGACTTTCAATACTTTTGGAAATTAATATGAAAACTTCAGCATGCTATTAATTAAATTTGTTATCTGTACTATGGTTATTTTATGAGATTTTGTGTCCGGTCCAAGTGCTTTATTTTGTTAAAAATGATCGAACTTCTCTAATACTATTGAAGGACTGTTTTTACAATCAGTCTATGTTTGTCGTTGTTTGTGGCGTCTAGTCTGTGTACTTCTCTAAACACTTTAGCGATTCACCGTAACGGTTGCACCAGCCTCATTTTTAAAAAAGTAAGTTCCAATCACACCGCCAGCTCAATAACCGCACCAAACAGTGACACGTTGAGGATGCAAAGACTTTTCATCAATCAGTCTTGGATTTTCTGAGCCCTAAATGCGACAATTCCGTTTATTAACGTAGCCTTCAAGGTGAAAATGAGCCTCATCACTGAAGATAATTTTTTGTTGAAATTCCGGATCATGTTGATGCATTTGAAGAACCCAATCAGCAAAGGTACTCGACTGGCTTGAGTTCTAGTGTTAACTGAACTTTAAAAGCCTTAAGACTTCAACACTACGAGCTACATCAGCAATATTTTCATGTGTTCAAATTTTTCCACCAGCTTGAGTTTTTGTGTTATTTGAATTTTAAAAGCCTTAAAACTTAAGTCTTTATGCAAAACACGGTGTAATGTCGTTTGTGAAATGTCTAATTCCAAAGATCTACAAACCTAGGTTTTCTTTAACACTACGGGGTACATCAGCAATATACTCATCTGTTCTTGAGCGATGCACACGGTTTCGAATCTTCACACCACAAACTTGTCTTAACAGCTCAAATTTCTCCACCAGGTTTACTATTGCCGGCCGAGAAGGTGCTTTATGACAACCAAAATGGATGTTTCCCACAAAATATTTGCAAAAATAATTAATTTATTTATTTATTTATTTACTTACAAGTCAACTGAAGCCATTACAAAATAAGTATATATTAACAATTTAAATAACATAAATTAAACATGAAACAACTAATATTAAAAATAAGAATAAAACTTAAATACTTACAAAATATAAAAAAACTCACGTATGGGTGACATGTGCAAGTCGCAAGGTATTAAGAGAATCTTTAAAAATTCTACTTTAACTTCGTTGGCGTGTCGCAAAATACGCGTAGATGCAGAGTATACCGCATAATCAGTGCGTTTGAACGGTATATAAAATAAATAGTTATTGTGTAAAATTCGAGCTGGACATATACCTATAGAGCTGAGCAAGCCAGGACAGTCAATAATTTCACAAAGCACTTTAAGAACTAGTGTCACGTCAAAATTAAAACGTTTTTTTTCAAAACTGGTTATATTAAATGTGTGCATTCTGCAATGTTGCATTTATACGGCAAAAAACAAACTTTTTTTTAATCTGTTCAATTTTTTTTTGCTGACAGCGGTGTATGGTGACCACTCATTTGAACAATACTTGAGATAGGGGCGTACTAAAGTGTTGTAAAGGATAATTAGAGTACGATAGTCACAAAATCCCTTAAAGTTACGCTTGACAAATCCTAAAAGTTGATAAGCTTTAGCCACAACATCAAATGTCATCACTTTGCATTTATTTAAATTAAGTACTAAGTTATTAGTCTGACACCAACTAGAAAAAATCTGAACTACTTCATTAAGTAATACAGCATCATCCAAAGACTGAATTTTTATTAAAAAAATTATATTGTCTGCAAATAATAAACAACGCGTATTAGAAAAACAGTGTGCCACATCATTGATAAAGATATTAAACAGTAAAGGTCCTAAATGTAACCCCTGTGGAACACCCGACGTAACATCAATATTACAAGAAACGCACTGACCGATGCGCAAAAATTGAGATCTGTTAGTTAAATAGGATTTAATCCACAGTAACAAGGAGCCATTAACTACAATACCACGTAATTTCATAATTAGTATCATGTGGTCAACGGTATCAAAAGCTTTTGAAAAGTCAGTGTAAATTGAATCTACCTAGAATCTGTTTTTGAGCGCATCTGTTATATAAGATTCATACAACAAAAGGTTGGAAGATGTTCATTTGCCAGTTCAAAAACCGTGTTGATTGAGAGCAATTTTAGATTGCAGAATGGCAGTCAATTGACAGGTAAATAACTTTTCAAAAACTTTTGGAATGACTGATTAAATAGATATAGGTCTATAGTTTGTTACATCATTTATAGCACCGGATTTATGAATCGGAGTGACATATGCTTGTTTCTAGCAAGTAGAAAAAGTACCCAAAACCAGAGATAAGTTAAATAAAAGCCATAAATGCCGATGAAGGGCAAACGCACATTTGTTGAGAAAGAAAGCAATTAATCTATCAAGCCCTGGACAGTTGTTGGGTTTTAATAGTGATAGTTTGTTGACAACATCAGATATTTTTAAAACAAGATGCAATTCATTTATATGGGTAAGAATAGTTGGTGGAGATTATGTGTTGTATGGACTTATAGATGCCGTCAGCGGACTGTAAACTGACCCAAAAAAATCAGCAATGAGGTTTACAACGCCATCAGTAGTGTCAATTTGAGAATTACCATTTGTAATAGTAGATGGTATTTGATTACTGCTACGTTAAGATTTGACGTGCCCTTAAAAAGTTTTAGGATTACATTTAATAAAATCTTCAACTTTCTCAATGTGATTAGAATAACACGTATTAGTCAATTGCTTACACTTATCACTTATTGAACTAAATTTGTTGTAGTCGGCTGCTGATCTAGGCAGCACATATGTTTTGTGTAACTTTTTTTTAGAAAACATAAAGTCTATTAGCTCTCTTGTAAACCATATTGGCAATTTATAGGTTTTTTTATAACACTTATTTATTTTGGGCACATAAGGGTTAATTGTGTAAAAACTAATGAATAAAAACGGTGACATGCTTTAATAATATTACAATCGACAAACATATTATCCCACCTAGTATTGAGGAAAACATCATTTAAGGAAACATAATCAGCATCCTTATTTAAATTATATTGTATCCGTTATCTTTGCCACACAATACGTAATCAGGTGTACCCTGTAAAGAGTCTAATTTTAAAACTACATCAAAAACAGGATGTTGAAGATCGCATGGTACAATAGAAATCAGCAATTCTGTAAGGCTCAAGATTGAATAAAATGCCAAAGGCGCAAACAATAAATCTAGCAAAACCAAATTTATGTTTAGTATGTAGTTCAATTGATGCAAATTAGTATACCCAAACGTGTTAGCAACTAAAGTACCTTTAGAACAAGTGGATTCCGTTTTTACACCAAATTTATCATTAATCCACAAGGTTTGTGGCAAATTGTATTCGCCAATAATATAAACAGTGTTGCATTCACTATTTAAAGTAACTTTGGTAAGTAGAGTAATCCGAACCAGGTGGAATATAGTACCTAAAACTATTTTAATACTGTAGATATCAACACAAACGTACAATTTCTCATAGACAAAGCAATGACTAAATATTTCATATGAATGGTACTTATTGAACACGGAAATAAGTACGCCTCCGCTACGTACTTTTGATATTGCAATATGGTTACGGTCACTCCCGTACACTTTATAATTAAAGAATCTTAGTTTTAAGTCTGTAATAGAGCTTATTACTAAGAATAAAAATATTATTTTCCAATAATGGTATATTTAAAGTAAACAATTTTGTGCGTAGTCTGCGCACATTTTGATAAAAAATCTTACATTTTGATAAAAATTCTTACATTTTTCAACTCGGAACAGCTGGAGGTCACATCTAAGGCACGTGCAGACGATGTCGATGAAAATAAACTTTGAGAAGACGCTACATTGATGTCGAAGGTTGGTGGATGTTGTTGTTGATATAAAATTAGTTTTTGGCAGTTTATGTTGGCGGCGGCAATTTGTAAATAAACGTACAGATGCTCCTTTAGGCCATTTTTCTGCGTTTAATATACAATCATCATTTACGTTGCTAACATCAGCAACAATACCAACTTTAAAAGAACAATAAATGTTATTGTTTGTAAGAGGAATGCAAGCAAGATCACTTATTAAGTTCAACATACTTCTTAAAATCTTCAACACTGGTAGAAAGAACACAGTTATTAATATGATTAAAAATGCGTCGTTTTACCGCTTGTATGCCATGAATTTTGGCAGTCCCACGTACAACAGTTGGTTGTGTTTGAGTTTTAGTTTTACTTTTTGTCATCACAGTTTTGATTTAGGAAGTAGGTTTTATAACTCTGGTTGTCGTAGAGTTGGTAGCTGCTGCGGCAATTGCAATAGTTGGTCGAATTGTGGAGGTATCATTAATATGGATTATAACAGATGGATTATTTATTATAAAATGAATTAAGAATAAATTATACAAATTCATTTTAACAATCATGGCGGCAACGGGCATAGTTACCAGCGCATTTGCCACGTTTGTAAAGTGCTCTGCATTTGCTGGTAGTGTGGTCGTATTTTTGTCTGTGGTACTGTATATTATCATTTGATTTGTGTTTTGCTTCAACAGTAACGCAGAAGCTTATCCAATTTGTTTATGTGCAAAATTTTTTTTGTCATGTTTGCTTAATTGTGAAACTAAAATGATTTTAAAACCGCTTTTGCTGAGTTCGATTAATGCAAGTTCCGGGTATATTGACTCCTGGATACCTTAAATAATTACTGTTTTGTTCCGGCATTTAATAAGTATTGTAGTAAATCTGATTAGTGTTAAGGATACATAAGCTTGTAGTTGTTGCTTATTCCTTTGGCTTTTAATCAATTTTTTTTAAATATAAATTATTAAAAATCAGTAAAGAAAACAAAGATAAAAGAAGATTAAAATAAATTTAAACATGGAGAAAACACAACACTCGCAAAAGAGCATTTTCGGCAAATCAATTAACATAAAATGCAGCCCAGACAACATAGACTGAGGACCATAGCAGCAAACTAGCCAATCCACCACGAAGAAATTGGAAAAAAAAAATTACAACATTGAACTAGCTAGCAGTTTGGAAAACTAAATTTGTAGCAACAATCAAAGCGGCCTACAACAAAAAAACCAACTACGACCTAAAATTGCAATTCTAGAAATGAAATACAAAAAATATCTGCCAACCTTTTAAGTCCTAAAACATAAAAACTCAAAAATTATTCAAAGCACTAAAAAAATATCTTTACAGTACCGGAAATTTTCTAACCCAAAAAAATACTAAAAAAGCAAACAGATAGAAATCTCAGCACAACTTATGAAAACACACAAAATCGGCAAACTCCAATTTTATCATTGATCTTAGCAAACAATTATAAAAAAAAACATGATCAACAAAGGCATCAGAACAAGTTATGGTAAATTGATTAAAAAACTTGGTGGATCCTCAGAGTTAACGCATGGCTAAGATCATTAAATTTACAAATTTAAAACATTTAAGTAAAACTGCAACAAAAATCAAAGTCAACTTGCCAAGATTACGCCAGCAGTAAACCATTGAACGCAAGGCTCAACCAAAAAAAGAAACATTGAACAAAAAAACCATCAAGTCAACATCATCGCAAAGAAACGTAACACGGATTGGCAACGCTTAAACTTAAAGCAACAACCAATCCGAGCACACATTGGGCAAGCTGGATAAAACTAAAAATTTCCAAAAAAATAGTTTTACTAATCTAAGGATCACCTAAAGTAGCCGGCAAGGCAAATTCTAATATATTTGCCTTGTCCTCAAAGATTTAGAACCTACAAAACTAGTCGTATAGTAAGCTACTCCAAATCACTGGAAAAGCAACTGCCAGCTTTACAGTCAACATATCTCATTTTTAATTGTTCCTACAGTAAGTAAAAAAATCATTTAGGGGAACCTGTGGCTAATAGACAACCATGTAACCCTAAACTATATCCGAAGGCTAAATGACTTTGACTAAGTTGTCATAGATTTAAAGCAAGCACCAAAAAAAAAAAACGACCATTGTAAGAGTTTCCAGAAACACAAAAATTTTGTGCACTGGTAAAATAATTTGCCGGTATTTTTGTTGACCACTCACTATAAATGTAGCAACTTACATCACTGACAAAAATACTACACTCTTCCAAGTTTGGCAGTGTGCATTTGACGAGACCAAATTATAGCATTATAAATAAAAAAAGTAGAAAAAACATATGCGATAATATTGTAAAAAAGTATTAATAAAGTTGTGTTTGTAGGAAGTTTTTGTAATAGTGCTAACTTGAACAATTGAAAATAAAAATTAAAAGCATATTGGAAGATTTAAATAATAGATTTATTGAAGACGGTTAAATGTTAAGTAGTAGGAAAAATTAAGATATAAAACATAATTGATCATATTTACTGATGTTTTAAAATATTATTTTTAAAATGTTTATAAGTACCTAATCAAAACTGTTATTTTAATATTGTTTTGTTACTTCATTTTTTTTTTATAAAGATATAAACACATAAAATTTCAAATTACAAAACTTGGAGCTTAAAAATGTTAATAGAAACAAATAAAAAATCTTAAACAGTGTTGACAAATACAAAAAGAAATTTTTGCAAGAATAAATAAAAAAATGCCAACGTCAAAGAACCTAAAAACTATTTATACAAAAGTATCTCCAAGATTGTATACAACAATGTAGCTAAATTAAAAACTGTCACTTATATGTAAACAATTACGCAATCGAGGTTCAATCTTTTTATTTAAATCCTAACAATTAAAAAATATAAATAAATAAATTGTCTGCAAAAACTTTAGCAATGTTAATGATTTTGTTGAAATAAAATAATTACTTTTCATTCAAACTTCAAGCTCAATTGATTTTGTAATTTTAAACAATTTAATGATAAATATTAAGTATTTAACTATTGGATTCAATATGCATTTCATGCAAAGAATAGAGTTCAACCCTGAACTAAACTAAAATATCGAATAATATGTTTTGGTTACTTTCTTATTAATCATTATTATATAAATGTAATTGTGGTCAATTTAAATTCATAGAAAAATAGTTGTAGTTTGCAGAAAAAAACAATTACACTTAGATCTAAGACAAAATCTATTCAGAAAACAGTTTTAAATAAATTATACCAGATAAAAATCTACAACTAATATGTTAGTAGTAGTAGTAGTAGTAGTAGTATTTTTTGTTAAACATGACGTTGTACAATATAAATTTTAAAACTAACTTGAACTAATTATTTACAATATAAGGAATTACAATAAAATAGAATACAATAAAATACAGCGCATTGCAAAACATTACAATACAATACAACACACATCATACATATAAAACAAACTGTATGGTTCAAAAGTTAAAACATAAAGCTAATATAAAAACTATTAAGGATTTAAAAATTCATCTATACTATAAAATAATTTATTTTGTAAATAATGTTTAGCACTTGTTCTAAATTTACTGTAAGTTTTTTCAGACTTTATATTTACAGGTAAAGCATTAAACTTTGTTTTTCCGTTGTAAATAAAGGAATTCTTGCAAAGAGTAGTGTGTTGGATGGGGAGTTTAAAATTAAAGTCAAGATAAACGTTAATATTTTATGCTCTTTAAAAAGTGGTCTACAAGATATTAAATTACTTTTTACAGAACATAAGATTCTTAATGATCTTTTTTGTAATATAAAAATTTGAATAATCTGTTCTTTTGACGAACAACCCCAGAATGCAGCACCATATCGTAAGTACGCTTCTATAAGAGAAAAATAAACTTGTTTAGCCACATCGTAACCTAATTGTTTAATCGTTCTTTTAATAGCGTAACAACCAGCTGATAATTTTGCAGTTACATAGTCTATTTGATCCTAAGCTTATAATCTAATTTTAAGCCAAGAAAGACAACCTGATTGGATTGAAGAATTTCATTATGTCCTATATATAAAGATGGCAAGTCACTGTGATTTTTTGGCGTTGAAGCTTAGTAAGTTAGCTGTACACCAATTTATTACTGATAATAAATCTTGTTCAATAGCAGTCGTTAAACCAGCAATATTTTTACTAGACCATAAAATGTTAGTATCATCCGCAAAAACATTAAATTTTCCGGATATTTTAATGTTCAATAAGTCGTTGATATACAGAAGAAACAAGATAGGAGCTAAAATAGTTCCTTGTGGAACGTCCCTAATAATGTTTAAATTGCTGGAAGAAGAAGATTTTAATTTGACAAACTGGCTTCTGTTTGAAAAGTAGTTTTCAAACCATAAAAGACAAGAACCTCTACAACCATATTGTTCAAGTTTTTGTAGCCGTATTTTGTGATCCGCAATCAAATGCTGTTGCCAAATCACAAAACACTGCCACAGCAACATTGTCTTTGTTATGTTCCTCATAAACGTAATTAAGAAAGTTATGTATTGCGTCAGAGGTATTTTTATTTTATTAAATCCAAATTGATTACCAGAAATAACGCAGTGTTTTTCTAATAATGACGATAATTTGACTTTAATTATTTTTTCAATTATTTTACTAAAACAAAAAGTTAATGCAATTGGTCAGTAATGGCTACAAACATCTTTGTAACCTTTTTTATATAGTGGAAAACCACAAGCTGTTTTTAATTTGGATAGAAAAAAACCTTCTTCAAAAGAAGTATTTATTAGATTAGCAAATAAACTAAGAACATTTTCTGGTAGTTCTTCTATCAGAAATATAGAAAAAAGATTTTGTCTTTTGACTTTTTGTTTTTAAACGAGTTACAAATTGATCTGATTTCATATGAATCAGTAAGAGTTAAAAATAGTGAATCTACTATTGTCGTTGTACTTTGCTTTAATAAAGAATTGAGATCTGTGGTTGGTTCCAGAGATAGAATAATTTCATCTGTGGCAGATGTAAAATATTTGTTAACTTTATCAGGAGAAATAGTAGCTTCTAAATTTGAATGTTTTCTATTATTTAGTTCGTTAATTATTTGCCATGTCTCTTTGGCTTGATTTTTAGAATTTTCTATACGATTTCTATATATAAGAAGTGAAGTGTAAATTTAAGTTAATTAAAGAAGCCAGCGCTAGAAAAGTGTAAAATCTTATAGAAGCACAACCAAAATATATTTAAAAAAAGTTTCAATGCATTTTTAGTAATGACAAAGTTAGCGTTAGTAGCAATTGTAAGGTACTACAAAATTGTTCCAAAGCAAAACAAAACTCCTGCATCACAAACTAAATGTGTTCAATCTGTTGCAAACAACTGTAAAGCAAGTCAGTCACACCAACACTAACTATCATCTTATTTAGCCCTATTCTGTATGCATATTGTTAGCTAACAATATTGTTATCTAGGAAGGTTGCTAAGCAATGTTGTGTATTTATGACGTTTTGTTACTAAATTGCTAAGCAACCTTGGTTGATAACGATATTGTTAGCTAGCAATATGCATACAGAATTTATTTATTTATTTTATTTTATTCTAAGCCTTTTTACCGTTACAGTGTAAGGCGTACATTTTTATTTTAGTCAGGTTTTATTCTGTAAAAGTCTTTCCATTTCATTCTGTTAAGGGTTATCCGTTTTACCTCTTCCCACTTTGTCCCTTTTCTTTCTGCTTCTTCTCTTATTGCATCGTTCCACTCCTTTCTTGGTCTACCTATTTGGTTTTTCCCTGTTACTCGTGTTTCATATATTCTTCTTGTGTTCCTATTTTCACTCATTCTCCATACATGTCCAAACCATCTCATCTGTCCTTCTGTAATTTGTTCGTTTATTGGTCGAATCTGGAGGTTCTGTCTGTGTGTCTCGTTCCTTATTTTATCTTTTCTGGTTTTATTTTCTATTTTTCTGAGAAATCTCATTTCCATAGCGTTTATCTCGTTTTTTGTTTTTCTGTCATGGTCTACGTTTCACTGCTGTATGTTAGAGTGGGTCGAATTACTCTTTTTACAATTTCTGTTTTTGTACTTTTTTTCTATTTCTTTTCTGTTAAAAAAGGTGTTTTTGAGCATGCTAAATATCTTCCCTGTTTTTCCTATTTTGCCTTCTATTTCTTTATCTATTTTACCGTTACTCTGTATTATTGTTCCTAGATATTTGAATTGTTCTACTTATTCAATTTTATTTTCCTGTATTTTAATTTCGTGTGTTTTAATTTCTTTTGCTATTATCATGCTTTTCGTTTTTTCAATGTTTAATTTCATATTTATTTTTGTCAGTTCCTTTATTAATATATCCTGCTGTAGGTCTTCTTCTAATTCTGCTACAATTGCCATATCGTCTGCAAATAGTAGTTCTGTAATTTGTGTTGATTTCATTTTCCAGTATCCAATCTTTAGTGCTTTCATCTTTTTTTTTGCTTCCTTAATTGCCTTGTCTAGTACTATTGTAAATAATAGTGGGCTCAACACACAACCTTATTTTACACCTTGTTTTGTAAAAAATTGTTTCGATTCCTCATTATTTGTTCTAACTATGTTTGCATTCTCCTTATACATGTTCTTTATTACTTTAATCATTGTATTCTCAATCCCTCTGTTTTCCAGTTCTTTCCATATTTCTTCTCTACAAATTCTGTCAAAAGCCTTTTCGAGATCTACAAAACAGATGTGTATGTCTTTTTTCTTCTTTATTAACTTTTCGCTTATTTGACGTAGAATAAAGATCAGGTCTTGGGCGCTTTTTCCTCTTCTGAATCCACATTGACTATCCTCTATTGTATCTTCTAGTTGATCTCTTATTCTTTTTTCTAGAATTCTAGTTAGAATTTTGTTGGCAACACTTGTTATTGTTATTCCTCTGTAATTGTTGCAATTTCTTTTATCCCCTTTCTTGTGTATTGGAAGTATGATTCCTATGTTCCAATCTCTTGGGGTTTTTCCTTTCTTAATTATTTCATTTAGAAGCTCTTTTAACTGTGTTATTCCTTCTTTTCCCATGTATTTTATCATCTCTAGTAATATTTTGTCTATTCCTGCTGCCTTTTCGTTTTTCAGTTTTTTTATTGTCTCTATTGTTTCTTCTTCTGTTATCTCCTCCATCCCTCCTGTGTCCGACTTTCTTTGTATATTTTTTTTGTTCTCTCCGGTCTCGATCTCTACTGTAGTATTGTCGGTCAATTCTTCAAAATGTTGTCTCCATCTTTCCATAATTTTTTCTTCGTTTGTTATTATATTTCCTTGTTTGTCTTTCATATTCATCATATTGTGTTCTTTTTTTTTGTTTAAGTTGTTTTAATGTTCCATAAAACAACTTTTGGTTTTCTCTGTAGTTTTCATTCATAGCTATACCAAATTTTATCCAAGATTCTTGTTTGGCTTTTTTTATTTCTTGTTTTACTTCATTCCTTTTCATTTTGTATACTTCGTAATCTTCTATCTGATTAGTGTTAAGTTATAGTTTCCATTTTTCTATTTTATCTTTGATCTTTTTTTTAATGTTTTCTGACCACCATTCGGTTTTTTTTATATCTTTGTTTCCAATTTTTGTTGTTCCACAAGTTTCTTTAACCGCTTCTAATAAACTGTTTTTAAATATTTTCCATTTTCCTTCAATGTCTATTTTCCTTTCATTTTTTCTTAGTTTATTTTTTAGTATCTCCTAATATTGCTCTTGTATTTGTGTTTGTATTAGTTTGTATGTTTTTATCTCTTCTTTCATTTTATTTCGTTTTTTGTCTGTTTTTTCCTTATTCCACTTCATGTCCATTTTTAGTAGATAAGGATCGCTTCCTATCTCTGTCAAGTAGTCGATTATTGATTTCTCATTTCTAGATGGTTGTGCTCTTGTGAATTTGTGCACATTTTTGTGTGCAAATTTTGTATTTGTTATTACCAGGTTATTTTCTACACATAGTTGTATTACTCTTTCTCCTTTATTATTCCTTGTCTCTTCTCCTTCTTTCCCCATCCATTCTTCTATTCCTTTGTTTTCCCTGCCCACTCTTCCATTCATATCTCCCATGATTATTATATTTTCTGTTCCCTCATCAATTTCTTTTTGAATCTCCTCAAAAAATTTGTCTTTTTCTTCTTTCTTAGCGTCATCGTTTTCGCCATATGCTATTATTAGTGTCCATATTTCTTTATTTAGTTTCATTTGCATTGACATTAATCTTTCGTTGCCGTATCGTTCTATTATAACATCTTTTATTCTTTCCGGTGATATTATTATTCCTACTCCTCCTTTTGCTCTATCTTTCATTTCGACTCCTGACCATATAAACCAATATCCTTTATGTATCCTTTCAATTCCTGTTCCCTTCTTTTTCGTTTCCGTTACTCCCAATATTTCTATATTTTGTATGATCATTTCTTCTACAATCTCCTCAGCTTTATTTTTGTATCCTCTGATGTTCCATGTTCCTAGTCTCAAGTTTACTCCTTTTTCTTTCTTCTCTTTTTTTTTATTGTTCTTTTTCTTTGTTACTTTCCATGCATTTTTTTTTTTCATGTTTTTTTTATTCATTCTTTTTCTCTTTACATTGTCCAGTTCCATTGCTATTGTCGTTGTGATTTTTTCTGATCTTCTTTTATTGTTTTGTATTAGTTTTTTGGAATTATTGTTTCTTTTCTTTCATCCCATTCCCATGTTTTCTCATCTGTTATTATCTTCTTGTATTTTACTATTACTCTGTGTCCTTTTCCTCTTTCTTCGCTTGCAATTTCTCTTAGTTTACCTTGTATGCTTAGTTCGTTTCTAGTGAGATCGTTATCTATAAACATCTTTGTGTCTTTTAGTTTACTTTTATTTTTTATGATGTCTTGCTTTTCTTCTCAGCTATTTATTTCTGCTATTATCATTGTATCTTTTCCTACTTTAATGGCTTTAGTTGTTCTTATATTTACATTTATACCTTATTTAATCTTAAGCATCTCCTTGACTGTATCCTTACTTACGTTTTTTTTTTTCATTCCTTTTATCACTATGTTAAGTTTTTTTTCTCTTTTTTCCATTGCTTCCATTCTATCTACTAGTTTATTTAATTCTATTTTCAACTGTTGATTTTCTTCTTTCATTTCTTGCATTTCTTTATTGTGTTGATTTTGGTCGTTTCTAATGTTTTTTATTTCTTTCATCATTTCTTGCATCATCTCCTTTAGTTCGTCCATATCTGGGTTAAGTACTCTTTCTATTGTGGTTTTCTTGTTTTTATACTCCGTTTGTGGGCTTACTTCGCCACGTTTTCTCTTATTAGCTGTTATTTCTGTATTTTCGTTCTCCGTATCCCCTTTTATTATTTCGTTTTGTGGTTTATCTGGTCCCGAGTCACTTTCCATTCGCTTCTATATTATATCTAATGATGTGTTTTAATTGTCTAATTTAAATTCTGTTTTTATTTGCAATTTCACTATTATCAATTGTTTGTTAAGTTTCAGTAATTATTTAGATTATTTTATTTACTTTATACTATTTTTTGATTTGTACTAGTTTGTTTTGTTTACATATATTAATAAAAGTTTTTCTCCTTCGCTGATACAGAGCGATGTTGCGGGTTGATTGTGACGCAGCTGGTTGGTTCGATGTCACACCTATCTTCCTCTAACGCACGAAGTTCTTCACTGTAACTCCGTCTCACTTCCACACAGACAGTCGCTTTTATACGTTGGAATTTGTTTGCGTTATCTTTGTCCATACACTTTTCTTATGAATATACCTCACTGCACTATGTCAATCTATAATTATTATTCACTTTTTAGTTCTCGTTGTTGATTCTAGCGATAATTCTTGTATGTAACGTGATTTTTATCGGCCGCACCAAAAACACATGTACTCGCATTCACAGTCGGTACAACATATGCATACAGAATATGAAACTTACAGAGAAATAACAACAAACTGCTCCCTTCACAAAGTGCGTAAAAATTACTATTTTTTTGTTGTGATTTATTAATAAAACCTTTTCTACTTGTAAGAATTTTTTTCAATTTTTATTTAAAAAAAATGTCAATTCACTAACTTATTGTTAGAATGTTAAAACAATTCTCAAATGCTTGCACAGCTTTTAGTAATATTTATTAAAATAAAAAAAATACCTTTTGATTAAACTTTTCTAAACCCAAATTTTCATGTATCTCTGAGCATTTAGTTATTTCAATATAAAATACAATAAAATATATCAATCGTGACATGTTTGTTTAACTTTTATTACTTTACTGTTGGTTTCCAAAGGCAAACAATAGATTTCAACCCTGAAATAAACTATAGAATTAAATAATATGTTTTGTTATAATATATATATATTTTTATTAATCAATATAATATAAATGTATATGTTATTGATGTCAAATAATTTATTTTTTTAGACATTAAAATAATTTATTATTCAAAATTGATGAACCGTAAATTTTCCATAATTGATTAATCCTAAAAAAATAATATCGCAATTATAAAACCTGCAAAATACATACACATTGATATAATTTATTGTAAAAAAAAGCATCAATAATTTTATCTATATTCATTGCATCAATTTATTAAAAGTTTTAATTTAAATACGGTAAACCAGATAAATAACATTACATAACTTTTATTAATTTAAAGAATACCAGTTTTATCTTTTTCAAGTCTATTTTGCTTTTTGGTAGAAAACATGTTTAAAGAATACATTGCAATTTTGTATATTTTATACTGATAATTTGTACCAGAAAAACTTTGACTCAATATTCCTATACGTTTCTAATGGATAAAAAAAATATTTTGTTTATAAACATGACACCGTATATGCCAAGGTTAGATTTATCAAGATTTTCCATCTGCTTCTCATAAAGGTTTAACAAGTAAGACAAAAAGAAGCCTAAATACATGCTTATAATAATAACAAAAAACACAAACAAAATTAATTAACGCACATACATATTTTTTAATGTATTCATTGCGCAATGCTTTGGTTTAAAAAAGATTTCAATACATAATAAAATACTATTGCTTAAACTTTTACTAATTATATGCTTATACTATTTATATAAAAAGTCACTATTTAAACTCTAGTTTGCAATCAAAAACAAATTATCCAAAGAATAGGTTTTCATAGCCAAATTTTTTTTTTTTTTGAATTTTGAATATTTTGCAAATATGACAAAGAAGACAGGTATTTTTTTCTCAAATATAGATAAAAACCTGCTTTCATAAGTGCAAAAGATACCCTAAAAATATCAGGAAATGCCGTGTGCTTTTTTCATTTTTTGATCACTTTTTTAAGATTTAAAGCGTAGCGCACAGAACTTCATAAAATTTTCTTCTTTTGCACTCATGAAAGCAGGTTTTTATCCATATTTCAAAAAAAAAAAATACCCATCATCTTATTTTTAAGAAAAACTGTTTTAAATTTTAGCAAAACTTTTCAAATTTAAGGCAAAAATTTTTGAAGAAAAAAGAATCTACCTTTCAATTTTTTAATAAATGCAATCCTGAAAAGTTACAACAATCAACTTATTTTTAGACAGTTCTGAAGAAGAAAGTTCCTTATAAGTTTTTCTTAAAAATGCAAGTTACAAAAGGTTAGCATAACGAATATATTTTATGGTTTTAACATTAAAAATACAACTGACTTAATATTAATATGCTCAGTATTTATATCTGTTACAATTGCTGAATCAGCGTGTGAAAAAAATGTGTTATTCGCGACACTGCTGAGTAAGCTGTTAGTGCTGTCGCGCCACTTGGCTGCACGTGGGTATCTATGTAACACAATATATATAACACCTCCCCACATAAAAGAAAAAATTACGGTTGACCCTAACTTTTTAGTTAAAGAGTTGATTGATAACCTTCTTTATATTACCATTAACCTTTTATCTTAGGTGTGGATATAAATTTCTTATAAAATACAGAATTAACATAATAATAATTGTAACTAGAATAATAGTATATAAACTAATGATGTCATAATAAAAGTTTATAGAGTCAATCAAATCAATATGGGTTTTTGCGTGTTTTAACTGCACATCTATTTCTGCTTTATTGTAGTCTTTATTCGAACTTTTTGGCATTTTGATGTTTGGCAAATTGATATGTTTTACTTGTCGACTGCTGGTTTGGTGAGTTTCAAGAACATCTTTTTCAATGTGAAGTACGCATTGCGTTAGAATAGTTATTACATAAGTTTTATTTAAGACTGATTTATCTTCATCTTCTTGGGATTTGCTGGTTACAATATAATCTATTTGTTAGCATTTAGCTTTTTGAATTTTTGTTCTTGATAGATGGCATTTTGTTGGTTTGCAATCTTGATAGTTGTTTATGAAGTTTAATAGATCAACTTAACAATGATTGTTGTCTGTTACTAACTTTATTGATTCTGATTGACACAACTACAGCCAAACACAAATACTGTGGCCCATGACAGGCGTTTCCGCGCATCTTGAGAGAAAGAAAACTATAGCCAGAATGAAGGATGCATAATGCGAGAAAGGGAAACAATACACTCAGAGACACAAACTGAATTTATTCCCGGGTAGCGCCGGCTTCGCAAAATAACAAATAAATGTTTCGCAGCATCGATGTTATTTTCCACGCGATTTAAAATTGATTTTGCATGTGAATGTACCTAAATTATTATTGGTCTCGCTTAATGGTTTCAACCCACTTTTGTCTACGGAGTCACCGGCCACAATATTAGTGTTTGGCTGTAGTTCATTTTGTTAACATTTTTACACTGGATGTTTAATAGTCTATATCGTCTTTCACTTACGATAAGTTATTTGGTTTTTGGAATAATTGTGTGATGCAGATTTTGTTTTAACATTGGTAATAGAATCATTTGATAATATGTATACTGTATCGTTACTACTAAAAGTATTTCCAATAGAAATATAACTTGATTTGTGGTTATATATCTTTTAATATTTATTATTATATAATAATAGATAATATTGTCGTCTTCCAGAAATTATGGCAATTTGTACCGTTTTATTTGTAAATTTATTTTAATTAACTCATTTCTTATCTTATCATAAGTAATAATTGATAAGTGTAAATATTAACTTTAGCAAAGGCAATATTTTTTATGTTGTTTAACACTTGTAAAGTTATTTCAATGGCTATTAATAATTGATTGAAAATAGAATTCAATAGTATAAGCGTATAGTTTTCTTCTGATTCAAAAGTTACTTGTCTTATTGCAAAGTCAATTTGTAAAATTTTGCTATCCAAAAGTTTTTGGTTGTGTTGTAATTTTGTCATTGTGTTATTAAATATTGATAAAGCATTTTCAATTAGATTGAGCTGGTGTTCAATAATAGATTTGATGTTTTGTTGTTTGTTATTTAATTTTGAAATTGCTGTATTATAGTTTTCAGCATCTGATTGATATAAATTACCAGTAATAGATTTCCATACTGTTCTAAACCCGTTGATCAAACTACGTTTTGATCTTGTTTTATTTGGTGGTATCAATTGCTTAATCTTAAGTTAAGCTTGTCTTACTTTATAATCTAAAAAGTATCTATAATTAAACATTTTATTAGCATAACTAATTCCATGTCTAGCATTATAAAAATATATGTTTAACTTAGTGTAATTACTAACTAATTTATCAAATTCTTAACTTAAAGTAGATATATCATAGATTTGTATTAATGTATAATAATCTATGGTGTTTTAGGCACTTTTCAATTTTAATGGTAGTAATCCTGGATTGTTTGTTATATGGTTGAACTTGATGCTTGTGCATTTTGCAAAGTTGGTGGTTGCAGAAATGATGGTAAGGTACCTGCAATAATTGTCTTAAAATCTTTAATTATACTGTTCTTTCACTATTTTTATTAGTTCCTTCTTTTTGGATTATTGCTTTATTACTATTTAATAATTTCTTTAGCTTGAAAGGACCACTAAATTTCTCTCCTGTTTTATTTCTCTTAAATTTATAACTAATTTCGTAAACAGTTTGTTTTTTTAAGAAAGGGTTGTTTCTTTGTTGATTTCTTTTATTTACAACTTGTTCTTTATTTTGTAGTAGTTTTTATCGTATGTTAATAATAATTTTTCTTTGTGGTTTTGTAAATAGTTACTATACATTTGTTTGTTGTAAATCAACTTATATGGGTCTCTTAGTTTGATGTGTCCCAATGTAAGTTCCAAAAGTGTTAAGTTTGTACTAGAGTGTATTGAATTATTATAACCAATAATTGCGTACTTTATTAATTGGTTTATAGGTTCATTATGGTTGGATTTTAGTAATCTAATATTGTCGAATGAAAACTTTTAATAATTTCATTGACGTCTGGGTAGTTAACTGTAGTAAAATGTACCTTTATTTTGTGGGTTTCTAGTAACTCTTTTATTATGTCATTGAAAAAATCCATTTATTCATCCATGTAATGAATGTAGTTTGATCTTCTAATTGTTTATCATTTAACAAATTCGTAAATTCTTTTTTATAACAATTATTAAATAACAATTTATGAATATTAAGTTGTATTCTAGATAAAGCGTCAGCATATGTATTTACGCTTCCCTTTTTGTATGTTTGAAATTAGGTTCTTTAAGTTTTGATAACCATAGTAATGGGCAATGGTCTAAATATATTGGGAACTTTTGTCCATAGATGTAAGGCCTAAAGTACTTTACGGACCAGACGACTGCTAGGAGTTCTTTTTTAATCGTATTGTACCTTTGTTCTGACTTATTTAAAGTTCTTGATGCGTAGCAAATGGGCCTGTCGGATCTAATAGAGCCTTGAGATAGATTGCCCCGAGTGCTACATATGAAGCATCTGTTGTTACAATAAAAGGTTTTGTAAAATCAGGGTAAAGTAATAAAGATGGATTAGTTAGAATATTTTTGCATCTATTAAATGCGTCTATAAATTCTTTATCATGCTCTATTGTGTTTCCCTTTTTTAGACATTTTGTCAAAGGTTCTGTGATCTGAGCATAATCTTTTAAAATTTTATATCTTTTGTTGTCATTGCTGGTAGATATTGAACTACTGCATAAATTTTATTTGGATTAGGCTTTACTCCATTTGGTGTTATAATATGTCCAAGAAATTGAACTTTCTTTTTAAGAAATTCGGATTTGTCCATCTATACTTCCATCTATACTTTGAAGTTTGCCTTCCTTAATCGTTAAAAAACTTGTCTGAGTTTTTCTAAATGTTTTTGAAGTGATGTCAAATAAATTACTATATCATCTAAATAAACGATTTAAGCTTTATTTTGAATTCTTCTGAGAATGTTGTCAAGGACTGGTTGGAATGTAGCGGGTGCATTTTTTAACCCAAAAGGCATTCGTTTATATTTGTAATGTCCTCTTGGTGTTGAAAAAGCAGTTTTATTTATATTTCTAGCATGCACTTCTATTTGGTAATATCCGCGAGATCTAAAGTTAAAAAATATGTACATTTTCCAAGCTTGTCTAGGATATCTGCTATGTGTGGTAGTAGATATTTGCCATCTACGCATTTTTTGTTTAAGTGCCTATAATCAACTAGCAAGCAATATTTTGCTTTTTCCAATGCGTCTATTTTTTTTGATACTATAATAATTGGACTTCTCCAAGGACTATCTCATGGTTGTATAATGTCATTTGCTAATAATTCTTTGATTTGTTCCTGTTGAGCATGCGGCATTCTATAAGCCTTTTTAAAAACTGGAATATCGTCGTTAGTTTTTACTTCGTGTTGCACTACATTGGTGAACGTAAGTGGTAGCTTTGTACAATAGAATATATCTTTTCATTCATAGCATATTCTTTTAATAGCTTGTTTTTCTTCTAGATTAAGATGTTCGAATCTAAGGTTTTTTTAAATTTTCTTTTAATAAGTTGTCAGTATTTCAATATTTCAATAACATTGAAAGATTCTATGTTGATCTCTTATAAGATGTCATTACTATTGGTGATAGTTAATAATGCGTGTTGATTTTCTTTTAACTAATCGTTCAGAAATATCTATTCCGTCTGCTAATTTAGTGTATTCTATTATACCACAGTTAAGGTTAAAATTAACTGAAATTTTTAAAATCTGTTTGTGTCTAGGTTTAAGTTATATCGTTGTTTTCTTTGGTGTCTCAAAGTATGGCGATTGTTTGTGCTAAGTGTAACAAAAATATTAGTTGTTATGACGACAACATTCAATGTATTAAATGTGAAAAACATTACCATACACTCTGTATGAACCTAATTGAAACTGCATTTTGTTTTCTGAAGCAATCGGGGGAGATAAAAAGATGGAATTGCAATGACTGTGAAAATGTTGATTCAGCCTCAAACATAAACAATGAAGAACTTAAAAATGAAGAAATTATAAATAAAACTATAGAAATACAAGCAGGTGAACTGAATGAAATAATTGAAAAGGCAATCATATCTGCCGTAGAAAAAGTATTACCGATTATTACCTATGAATTGAAAAATGAAATAGATCATTTAAAAACAAATAATTTATTGTTAATAGAAGAAATCAATAAATTAAAACAAATTACATCCTTGTTAACTCAAAAAGAAATAGAACCTGCCAATGAACTGCTTAAAAGCATAAAAGTTGTTAAAGATAAAAGCGTTAATAAAGAAGTTTTAATTAATGATATACAGGAAACTGTAAACAATGTTCAAACCATAAATCTGACTGAACAGAGTTACAGCAATAAAGTGAAAAGTCAATTGGTTCGAGCGCAGGACAATTCGAACGATTGAAGTAATGCGGGTAGCATACCTAACAAAGCAATAACCGAAAAATCAAAACGTAAACAAGAGGATAAAGATGGCTTTACGGTAGTCACACATAAGAAAATTTTTTTTTTTACTGTAACATCAAATGAACAATCAATATTGAAAGCAGCACCATCGTGCTCTCATATTCATATATTTAACGTAGCCTCAGCAGTTACCAAGGAAGATATGGAAATATTTATGAAAAATAAACAACTGCGTTTTTTTAACTGTCAACAGATAGCATCTAAACGACCGGAAGAATACAGCTCATTTAGAGTGGCCGTGCCTAGTGATTCTGTAGATGCTATAAAAGATCCAAAAATATGGCCAGCGGGAGTAAAAATCAAACGTTTTTTATTCCTAAGAAAAATGAACAAGATAAGTTAACTAAAAATACTGTATCATTATCTTATATGCTTTTCTTTAACATTCAATCTATAAGATCTAAAGTTAACTTATTTGAAGCTTTTTTAATGAATAATGATAACAAATATAATATAATATGTCTCTCAGAACATTGGTTAAATCAAGATGAGGCAATTTGTATTAACAACTTAAACGTTGCAACAAGCTTTACTAGAACAACACACATCCATGGCGGTGCATTAATACTTGTCAAACCTAATGTAAAAAACAGTAAATTAAAGTTAGATAAATTTTGCATTAAAATTCATGGTAAATTGTCAGGGATAAAGTTATCAAATTGTAAGTGCATAGTCATATCTGTATATCGTTCTCCTTCCGGTGACTTTAATATATTTATAGAAAAGCTAACAGTGCTCATAGCTGAAATTGCAATAAACGGTAATTCCATAATTATGAGTGGAGATTACAATGTCAAGTTTAATTTTAGTGATCCAAGTGCCGTATTTCTGATAGATCTTTTTAATAGTTTTGGTTTTAGTCACACCAATTCTCAACCATCAAGAGGACGCAATTGTCTCGATACTATTTTTTCTAATAATTTAGATATTTTAACAGATGTTGCTTTAGTTGATATGCATTTTTCTGATCATCTGGGTATACAAAGTGCCTAAAAAATTAATAATAGCAATGAAACAATTGTTCAAAAGAAAACAAGACCCATTACAGAATTGGAAAAATTTTCTTTTTATAATCAAATATCTGATTTAAATTTTACTAATTTTATTAATTTCACTGATTGCAATGCTAACAATCTTGTCGAAACACTTATAAAGACAATTACAATATGCTTCAATGAATCATTTCCTGAAAAAGAAATTAAGATTAAGGCAAATTGTAAACATGACATTGTGTGGTACACAGATGATTTAAGAAGAATGCGTAACACGCTCAGTTTTACACGTGATGTATATGCAAAACATCCAACTCCACGTAATAAAATATTGTATAAAGATTATAAGATATCTTAAGAAAAATGCATTAAACAATCTAAAATTAATGCTAATAATAACTTTATATGCAACTCTAAAAATAAGAGTCAAGCTATTTGGCAGGTTATTAAAAATAAAAAAGATAAGTTGCACTCTGTTGATACAAATAATTGATGCTAAAACATTTAACAACTTTTTTATCAATGTAACTAATAATATATTAAGTAATATAACTCTACCATCTAACGACCCATTGTCATTTATGAACAAAATAGATGCTGATCTAAACTTTAACTTTAGGAAAGCAACTTACAACGAGGCTCGTGATGCTATCAAAAATCTGAAAAATAGCTTTAGTAGGGAGATATATGGGTTAAGAGTAGACATTTTGAAAAATGTTTCAAATATTTTAGTTAGTCCAATAACAAAATTGTTAAATGCAGGTATTAATGAATCTATTTTTCCAAATGTTCTTAAAAACGCGTTAGTAATTCCTATATATAAAAAAGGAAATCGGAAAGATGTTAATAACTTTCGTCCTATATCCATCTTACCTATTGTTTCAAAAGTTTTTGAAAAACTATTATCATACCAAATAAAAGACTTTTTTTTTGAAAATAATAATTTGTTTTCTAAAACCCAATTTGGCTTTAGAAAAGGACAGAATACAACTAAGGCAATTGAATGTCTTATTTTTAAAATTATTGAATGCTTTGAAGAAGGAAAATACACAATCGGATCCTTTCTCGATTTGTCAAAAGCTTTCGATTGTGTACCACACAACATATTACTAAAAAAGTTAAAATTATACATCTTTTCTTTCAAGAGTTTTGTATGATGACATAAAATCAAATAAACTAAAACTACAAAATTGTGTCCCTCAAGGATCCATTCTTGGGCCATTGCTGTTTTTAATATATATATAAAAGATCTACCACAACACCTTGGTCAGGCTAATATTGTGTTATTTGCAGATGACACAACTTTAGTTTGTACAAATTCTTGTATTGAGATTACAGTAGTGACCCAAAATGCAAATCTTTACCTGAGTGCTGTAGATTGGTTTGATGCCAATCGACTTGTTTTAAATAAATCTAAATCATCAAACATATGCTTTACATTAAAAACCATGTCTATACCTCTAAATATACCAAAATTTGACGATACAGTTAAATTTTTTAGGTTTAATAATAGATCAATCGTTAAACTGGATTAGACATAGTGATACTTTGTCAAAGAAAGTAAATAAAAATATATATTTTTTACGTTTATTAGCAAATTCAGTGTCTCAAAATGTATTACAAACTGCATACTTTGTATTCTGCCATTCTGTGTTGTCTTACAGTATTTTAACATGGGGACATAGTAGTTCTATTTCAAAACTATTTGAAATGCAGAGACGAGCAGTACGCATAGTGGCAGGAATAGCGTACAGAGATGATTGTCGACAAAGTTATTGCAATCTGATGATCTTAACTCTTCCCTGTGAGTTAATTTATGAATGTCTGTTGCATGTTAAACAACATATCCAGAACTATGATAGCCATGAAATTATGCATAATTATTTAACAAGGAATAAATCACATTTAATTGCAAATTATTCCAGATTGGTAAGAACCCAAACTGGATCTAGGTTTTATGGTGTAAAATGTTTTAATGTTTTGCCAAACATTATCAAACAGCTTGATATTGTAAAATTTAAAAAAACAGTCAAATTATATTTTTGTAAGAAAGCATTTTATTCTACTGAAGAATTTTTATTAAATAATTTTAATGATATGTCCTAGTTATTGTTTTTAACTTTTTAATATGTTTTAGCTAGGCTATATTTTAATGTGTACATTTTATAATACTCAATATAACACTTTTTGTTTTTTATGTTGTGTAACTTTTTTTTTTATATTTAGTTTATATTTAGTTTTTATATTTAGTTTAAATTATGTAAATTTTTTTGCTATTGTGTACTTTGACATGTGTTACAAATTTTGTTTTGATAACACGAATAAAATTATTATTATTATTATTAGTAGACTTACTGTGGCGATGTAAAATAGCCGTAAAAAGCGTAAAAGCATAAAATTATTATTATTATTAAAATTTAAAAAGTTATATACAAACAGTTGGACATTTAAGACTTGGTCTTTTCTTTTATCATTTAACCATTAAAAAAAAATAATTGTCTGCACAAACTTTAGCAATGTTAATGATTTTGACAAAATAAAAATGTTATCTTTTATTTAAACTTTCCTAAGCTCAATTCTTTTCGTAAATTATTTTAATATAAAATATTATTTAGCTTTTATTACTTTACTGTTGAATTTAATACGCAACAATAGATTTCAACCCTGAACTAAATTATAGAATATTTTGTATTAATCAATATAATATAAATGTATTGTAATTAACTTGTGGTTGATGTAAATTCATAGAAATGTACCTTAGGGGTTTGTAGAAAAACAATTACATGTAGACTTTAAACCAAAAATTTAACAACAAAATATAAAAAGATCGTGCTACTACAGCATATGTAGTAAAAGCTTCTGTGTTAGTAGAAGTTGTCTAAATAACTACATCAAAAACGCTTCCAAGCAAAGCAAAATCTTCCCAATCAAACAACTGTTAATCAAGTTACTTTTGCAACACCAACTACCAACTTATATTTTTTAATAATTAAAAAAAAAAAACCTTATACAATAAATACTTTAAAATTACTATTTCCTTTTATAATTTATATAAATAAAACTGTTCCCGCTTGTAATTTTTAATTATTTTTTTTTGAAAAAATAAACAATTTTCTGCAAAAATTTGAAATTAAAATTTACCTTTTGATCAAACTTTCCTAAGCCCAATTCATTTTGTAACTCTAAACATTTAATTATTTTAATACAAAATATAATTATAAATATCAATCGTGACATGTTGTTTGTATAGCTTTTCGTACTTTACTGTTAGTTTCCATACGGAAACAATGGATTTCAACCCTGAAATAAACTATAGAATTAAATAATATGTTTTGTTATAATATATATTTTTATTAATCAATATAATATAAACGTATAATATTGATTTCAACTAATTAATTTTTTTAGATTCTTAAATAAATAATTATTAAAAATTAATTAGACATAAAAACAAAAAAAACCTCTCATCAAGAAAGAAATAGTAGCAAAAAAGAAAAACAAACTAATTACTAGAAAATGAGACAGAATAAAATAAGAAGACAGGCGTTTGCTACTAAAGCACTATAGCCCCGCTACGATACTCAAAAAAGTTGTTGCACAAATGTGCAAGCCAAAGAATAAAATGAAAAAACGTGTTATTGCAATAGATCTAATTTTTAAGAAACTGCAAAAAAAAATTTTATATAATATAATATCTTATCCTAACTGTAAACTATTTTTACTGCAAATTGTTCTAACTTTTTTGTTGATTTGATTATATATTTTTTTATTATTATTGAGGATTACTTCGGAAGTTGGACAAATTAAAAGTCTAGCGTATGCTAATGATTTTATTTCTTAACGTTTCGATAGCTTTGCTATCATCATCAAAGCTTTAAATCGTCGCAATACTTGTTAAAAATTTTGTTAAAAACAAACACTCACAAACACTTTAAAATAAACATTTACAATGACTACATATATATATGTTGTGTTTTGTTTATATTTATACAATTTTGTAAATACCAAATTTCAGCAATTGAACAAATCTTCACCGTTACACCCAAACCAGTTAATGTTATAAAACTAGCCAACTATTTAGATTAATTTAAGTAGTCACTAACATTTATATCATTTGTTAGTTTAGTAATGTATAATAAAATATTAAGAATAATTAAAAAAAAAAACAATACTTTTGCTTAATGATAGATCATAAAAACAATTATTTCATAAAATTTTATAATTGTTTTATTTAGTTTTTGTATTTTCATTTTGAAAAGATAAATTTGTTATTATTATAAAATAAGTAACTTACAATCCATATTCTGCTTAGAAATAATTCTTACCTGTAACAGAAATAAATTAAATTAATAATCATTTAAATAATAAAATTTGTATTTATATTTAACAAGCCTTCATATTATAAATAGTGTAAGTATGATAAAAAACATCTTAAAGTAAATTACATCTTCTTTGACTTGCACTGTTTGATACAAATACAGGTTAAATATTATTCTTATGTTTTTACAATCAATGTATTTTATTTTCTTTAGTATTACCGTTGAATGATAACTCTAACAAGAAGAGCAACCAAATAGACAAAAATGTACCGACCAAAAACACCGAAACAGAGAGCGTGCTGCAGTCTGTTTAAATGAAAATAACACCGAAACTCAGTCGATTGTAAGCACTGGCCGCGTACACTTCGCTCCGCTCAGGTTTTATGCACAACTCGCATTGGATATTATTCAATTAAATACATTTAATTTAATTATTATGTTATAACTTAATTGAATAAATCTAACTTATAAATTTTAGTAATTGAATAATGAATTAAATTTGAAAATATCGGTGTAGAATGTTATTATGGATTTAAATATTTAGTTCTATATTTTCCTTATTATTTTTGTAAAAAACATATACATATCGCTATTTATATATATATATATATATATATATATATATTTACATCAACCTAACTATAGAGCGTCCATACATTGTCCTTTTACGCACTTTGAAGCGTCCGAGAAGAATAGAGCGTCCGTATACGGACGCCAAAAGGAAACCTTTATAAATTGATTCTGCGCATCAAGGCGAGTCGAAAGATACATATAAAAAAAATTCTGTCCAAGACGCTCTATATGGCGATTTGTGTAAAAATGTATATTTTCGTGCATATTTTTAGTTCACACCATTTGCCGCAAGGAGGCGGTAAAGAGCTTGGCGTATATTTACAAGTATATTTTTCTGTACAAAAAATGCATTACTAAGCGTCCGCGTAATATGGCAACACCGCATTTAAAATATCGATCGCAAGTTAAAATTAGAATTACTTTTTCTATTTATAGGCACGTCGGCATATATTATCTAACGGACGTCAAATTGTATATTTACATTTTATTTTTACAATTTTTTTATATAAGAATTACTAAAGAATTAAAAACTCCCGCTTACAATAATAATATAAGATTTTGAATATTTAAAGTAGCGTTGTAAAAATTTTATTAATTAAAACACAGGTGGTTTTGGATTTTAAAGATTTATTTGAAAATAAAAATTATTTGTTTGTTGTTTGCCCGGTGCTGTGTTGGGCCGGGTTTTGAAAAATCTCCCGGAAAAAGTTTCCCGGTGAGAAGTTACCCTAGGGCGTCTGTGTGAGAATATCGGCGTCGCAGGCAGTGACGCCGGAAAGGCCTCAGTTTAATATACCGTGGCTTGGATTGTCTGGTTGAGCTCCCCGTTGGTTGGAAACATCCATATGTGGGTGCAACCAGGAGTTCCGAAGTCGAGCGGCGTTGAAACGGCATAATGTCCTTGTAAGTATCCGTTCATAAACACAGCTGCGGAGGCTGAGTTAGCAATATAATTAGTTTCTTATCTTGATAGATGATTAGTTCTTATGTAAAACCGGCGGGCGGAAGTCTGTGCTGCTCGATCTAGTTACAGACTAACCGATTTTTATGCCTAAAAGCCTAGCGGGTTAAAGACGGTAAATCCCTGCAAGTTGCAAAATAAATTTGACGGGCAAAATTTGCTTGGCTTGGTTGCTAGTTAATGCCGGGCGAGCAAAGTCATGTGTTGTATAACTATGGATTCAAATAAAATTCAGTAAACTAAGTTTGCCAACTGTAATGGTATTATCAAAAATTATTAATGAGGTACCTAACTCAACGGTGTTAAAAAATTACATTTTTTTTTATTTATTTATGGTTTTTACGGCTATTTTACATCGCCACAGTAAGTCTACGACTTGTTTAAAGTGGTTTGATGGGACCAACAGCTTAAAACATAATTGCAAAAGTGCAAAATTTTAACATTTATCACAAATATTTGGGTTTAAATAATAATGTAATAAACAACAGTCTAATTTTGGCATCAAAAAAAGAATCGTGAAAATTGCATTGCTCTGGGACGTTCAAAAAATATTCTGATTTGTTCAGTAAGTTCTAACTTTTTTGTCCAAAATTGTAATGCAATTTTGAGGGCAGAAATAAATTTGCAAGGCATGAATAAGCCAGAATATTCACGACACTAAAAATCAGAAGTAATCCATCCGAGCTGTGACGGTCAAAACGCATTCGTTCAATTCAAATGCGTCGCGCTTAAAACTCCAAAAAGTGACCCGTCTGATATGGATAGACGTAGTTTGGTAACGGTTGCAGCTAGATACTTTGTTTGTTGAAAATCTAATAAACTCAGCTATCTTCATTTTTTTTTAATAAACTGCCTAAATTTTGTCTAAATTTTGTTCCAAACTTGACCCAAAAAAGTCATCATTTGCACTTCGGACCATAAATCTTAAATAAAAATTTAAAAAAATTCTTAAACAGGATGGTTTTTAAAAAATGAAAAAACTTCCACAAAATTTTTGTTCATGTCATGTTTTCCCGTTTCAATTTGCCCAGCCAAGCCCTGACCCCGTTGCAAGGCCAGAGTTAATTAAAATATATCTGACACTAAAAATCAGAAGTTATCCAACCAAGCAGTAGCAGTCAAAGCACCTCTGTGCAATTCAAATGCGTCGCGCTCAAAACGACCCCAAAAGGCGACCCGACTTGGATCGACGTAGCTAAGTAACGGTTGCAGCTAGAAAGTTTGTTCTAATCGGAACCGTTGGATTTTTGGCCATGTCTTCTCGCCTCAATGCTCAGTCAAGTCCATTCGGGGTGAAGCTCTAATATTTTACCGCCTTGTGCGTATAGACATAATTTTCATGTCTTAGGTTGCAGAGCAAACCCGAGAACATTATTGAATTTGGAAGACAAGTTAGCAAAAATATTTCTGATACTAAACATTGAAAGTGTTCCGACCAAGCTGTGTCAAAGCGCTTCAGTGCAATTCAAATGCGTCCCGCTCAAAGTAACCCCAAAAGCGTGATTTGCCCGACTTGGATCAACGTAGTTCGGTAATGGTTTGAGCTAAGTTCTTTTTTTTGTCAAATAGCTAATGAACGCAGCATCTTTATGATGTTTAAAATGTTGCTCCAAATTTTACCCAAAAAAGTTTCTTTTTGCACTTTTGACCAAAAATCTAGGCTAAAAATTTAATTTCAAAAAAATTCTTTGAAAGAATGGTTTTTAAAGATTTACAATATTAAAAAAAAAATGTTTTGATTGGAGCCGTCGGATTTATAGTCTTGGGCACTACCGTATAGACGTAACTTTCTTGTTCAACGTCGCGAAGCAAGTCAGAGTGTCCTAATGGAAAAAAAAAAAAATTAAAAATAACGCTGGAACTCATCATTACAGGGTAGCTTTGGTAGATTACAAAATGCAAAATAATAAAATTGTATTTGCTCTTTCTTGGAAACAGTACCGCCCAAAAGTTTAGAATTTATAAAATTTATCAAAAAATTGGTCCCAAATCGAAATAATGCAAAAATTAAAATGACGTCACTAAATCTCTTCTCTAATGATTAGAGTAGCATGCAAAGATCAAAAAATACTGAATACGAATATTGTATTTGCTCTTTCTTGAAGCACAATGGTGCCCAAAAGTTTATAAAATTGAAATTTCACAAATTGTCTGACTTGAGTTAGCATAAATAAAAAATTCAACAACAATACGATTATTGTTCTAAGTAGGCTGATACGATACAAATTAAAAAATTAAGTTTGTTTTTATGAGGATTTTGTTGTATTATTTTAGTTTTACTTGATTCCATAAGCAGTCAATTGTACTTTCTGATCTGAAGGATTTGGCTGATGTGAATAGTTTTAAATATTAACAATTTTTTTTAATTAAATATTTATGATCAAAAAAATATTTTACTGAGTATATTGTCAAAGTGTTGATTGATTTGTGATAAAGAATTTGTGAAAATGGTTTTTCATACTAATACTACTAATAATAGTCAGTTTTAATTGTATGTATTGTGGAATTTTTTTTTGGCAACAAAATAGGATTTTTTTTCCACGTTAATAAAAACACAGCTGAATTAATAAGACATTCAAATCCTAAATTTAATACTCAAGATTTACATTTTCCAAAAATTATATGTACCACTTGTTGTTTAGCACTAAAAGATAGAAAGAATGATAATCCTAAAAGAAACATTTCTACAATACCGAATTTTGAAAAAAATGTTTTTCTTAAAGGAACTCGAATTAAAATTGATTGTAATTGCTATATAAGTATAACTGCAAAAAAGAACTATAGATCTGCAGTAATAAAAGTATATAAACAAATTAAGTTTGGTACGATAGCATCAGTAAATTATGAAAAATCAGTTCAGAAAATGAAAAAAAAATCCTAAACCCAACACTGCAACAATTGTCTGCACAAAATGTTTTTCAACCATAGAAAAGAATCAATCTAATATATGTTCTTCAAAATAAGCAACCAGTAACATAACAAACAATGTGGTTGCGGAACTGTCTGATCAATAAAAAATTGCATCATACAGCAGCTCTAAAAAAAGAATGAAGGTTTCCCAAACAAATTCAAAGGATTCAGATCAGTTTGGAGAGATTATTGAATTATAAATCTATCATGAATGTGTCTGCGTTATATATACAAAAAACGAACTTACTTTTTTCGGTCACCAACTGGTCAACGCAAATGTATTCCTGCTCATTTTTCTGAAGATATGAAGAATAGGAAATTAGACTTTGATTCCATTATAAAAATTGATTTCCTAGGTTTGATGTTGGTAATAGAAATTCAACCAAAACAATTAAAAAACCAATAGTGTGGGGTAACGTTTCTGAAATATTTGATATGGTAATTAATAAACGTGGAGAAAATGGTAATGTTGACATTAAAATTATGGCAGATGGCATTTTTTTTTTAAATATCTTTTAGCATATTACCTGAGCTAGAAAATAACACAAATGAAAGATTGTTGAGATCTACATATCAAAGCAGTGCGGACTTAAAAAATTTGGTAAAGCTACAAATGTAAAAAAAGATTATTTTGTTATGTATTGTTCCCGATGTGAAGGAAAGTTATAGAAATTTAAATTTAATGAAAATTGTTTTGAATGATTTCTCATTCAAATTCATCGGCGATTTAAAAATAAATTTCATTGTAAACGGTCAACAAATTGCATCTGCAAAGTATCCTTGCCTATACCGCTATGTATATTTGCAAGAAAAGGTAAGCAACTGCTCTGAACATTATAATGAATTATTAGTTGGTATTAAAAATGACGACGAGGAAGAAAATAATAACATTAATAAGTTTTTATTGCAGTTTAATTAAATTTAATTTTATATTTCTTGAATTAATTGTTTGAATTTGCAAATTTGAAAATAGAAAACAAATGCTTCAGGCTGAAACCGTTCGGAAATTTAAGAAATTTCTTTAAAATATTTCAATCTAATGGAAGTAATAAGAAATTTGCTATGTTAAGCAAATCAGTAGTGAATCTTCTACTCTTCAATGAATACGATAATATATGTAACTGTTATTCAAAAATTCATAGTTTGAAGCAAATTAATCAAAAATTTTGATCGTAAACAAGCTCATCTTTGGCCAAAACAGTTAAAAATAATATCAAAAAATTACAATGGCAAAGTTTTTGCGGGGAATGCTTGGCGAACAATGTTGAAAAACTGATATTTTTGTTAGTGACAATATAGTAGGAAATATCAGCTCATTGATAATTATTCCATACGTATTATGTTTCAAATCAATGAATAAAATTGTAAATCTATGTTTCTCTACATCAAAACCGGATAAAAAAATCTTAAATTTAGAAACTTGAAAAAATATTTTGAAGCAACGGACTTTATCGAAACAAAACTTCATATTATTTTATACCAATTACCTCATGCGTTATATTACTTGAGTTTAGGTTTGGGTAGATGGTAGGAACATGCTGGTGAAACTATTCATAATGAATTTAAAACTGTATAGTCTCGTTATAATATCAAAATAATTAATGATCCACGTTATGCGAAAACATTAAAAAACGCAATTGTAATACATACCACATTTAATTTTGAAAACTTAATAACATTCTATTGTAAAGGGTTTTCCAATAAGAAGTTTCATTTTGAATAGCAGGCTATTTGGGCAGCTGTCAATTTTGAAGCTATTATCTTTTGACATTTGACAAGTAAAAACTACGCCGTTATTAAAAATGGAACGATACACACTTCAACAACGCATTAAAATTATTAAAATTTACTACAAAAATGGTGAAAAAATTTCAGTCACAGTTCGCAAAACTAAAACACTTTTTGGTCGTTGTAAAGCACCTTCTCGGCCGGCAATAGTCAACTTAGTAGAATAATTTAAGCTGTTGGAACAAGTTTGTGATGTAAAGAATTAAAAGCGTGTGCATCGCTTAAGAACACATGAGAATATTGCTGATGTAGCGCGTAGTGTTAAAAAAAACCCAGGTTTGTTGATTCCTTGTTGATCTTTGCAATTAGACATTTTACAAACGACATTAAATTGTATTTTGCACTTTTGACTTAAGTCTTAAGGCTTTTAAAATTCAGTTACCACAAGAACTCAAATTGGTCGATCACCACGTCGTTTCTTTGCAGATTGGGTCCTTCAAATGAATCAAAATGATTTGGAATTTCATCAAAAAATCATCTTCAGTGATGAGGCCCATTTTTACCTCGGAAGCTACGTTAATAAGCAGAATTGTCGCATTTGTAGCTCAGAAAATCCAAGAATGGTAGTTGAAAAGTCTTTGCACCCTCAACGTGTCACTGTTTGGTGCGGTTTTTAAGCTGGCGGTGTGATTGGACCCTACTTTTTTTTAAATATGAGGCGGAATTGAAAGGTTTATGCCAATGCTCTACAATCGATTCAAAACCTTAAAAATGAAATTTGTGAAGTTATCAAGGACATACAGCCTCAAATGTGCGAATTGGTCATGAAAAATTTCATAAAAAGAATGTGGTACTGCAACCGTAACCGTGGCGGCTATTTGACCGATATTGTTTTCAAATGTTAATAGCATACCTTTCTCTTTACAATGAAATAAACATTTATTGCGTTTCTTAAAAAATTTCCCGTTTTTTTTTAATATCAAATAAAATGAAATGAAATGAAACCTCTTATTGGAAAACCCTATATTTCAAATACATGTTAATAAATTAAATACACAAACTTTTTTGAGTAATACACTTAGACATAAACTGTAATTATTTAAAAACTTTTCAATTTTTTAAATTTTTAGTGTTTACAAACTTTTGGGCACTACTGTTTTCAAGAAGGAACTAATACAATATTTGTATTCAATATTTTTTTATCTTTGCATGCTACTCTAAACATTAGCAAAAAGATTTAGTGTCGTCATTTTAATTTTTGCATTATTTTGATTCAAGACCAAATTTTTTTATAAATTTTAATATTTCAAAATTGTTAGACGGTATTGTTTTCAAGAAAAAGCAGATACAATTTTAATATTCTGCATTTCAATTCAAGACACCTGTTAGAGGGCATCGATAGATTTGCAAAGCCTGAGTTATCCAAAATGTTTCCGACACTAAAAATGCAGTGAATTTTATATTATTTTCTACTTAAATCTAAAAACCAAAAGAATTATTCAATCAATACTAAGTGGGTATATTATTGTTTATTTTTTGATGGACGCCGTATAGTTAATGTACCACAGATATTCTATAAATAGACTGGTCAAACTGGTTTGGACGCTTTATAGTATGCACGATCCTTGTCAAATATGTATATCTACAATAGAAAACATGTTGCAACACTGCCGGACGCTTTAAGGTAGCAAACAGGACGCTCTATAACACATATTCATGTTTTTTTGTGTATATGTAAGACGCTCAAAAACAGAAAAATGTACGGACGCTAAAAAGTAGTTTTATGTACAATAGAAAAATGTTTTAGTTTGTATTTAATAAGAAAACCGCGTTAATCTTTTTGAGCTCGAGTATATTCACCTGCGAGCACGAGAAGTACGTTTTTTTGTAAGGGACGCCCTATGACAGTTTCTCATAGCGGACGCTTTATAGATACCGAGATGTAAATATATATA